>OU974049.1:10000000-11361039 GCA_918843915.1 Notodonta ziczac
CACTGCAATATTGTGTTACATTACAGTACATATATTTACATCACGAGTGAGGTTTGTTTAATTGTTTTTGCTCTACAATTCGTTTTTACCACAGATATAGATTTACATAGATAACGCAAATGCATGTACTTCGCGTGTCCGAAACCCCGACGAAGCGTCAAGGTTGGTCGCCGCTAACTTGCAGTCCGCGCGACTACAGATATAAGAAATATGAGTATAAGCGAGATAATCACTCGAGAGAATCGTAGCGAGCCGAGGGGCATCGGCGGCATCGGTGTCTTTGAAGCGGTTTGGATTTAATTTGGGCTGTGACGTCACAGTAGGTGTTGATAAATCGGCACGCTTGGTTTCAATACAAATCGTGATACTTGCGTTATCTATGTAAATCTATATCTGTGGTTTATGTGTTCACGAGAGTCGCCAGGGTTTTTCTGTATTACAAAATCGGAGAACAAGCGTACGATCCGCTCAATGTTAAGCAGTTATATTAGCCTATAAATGCTTACAATGCCAATGGCATTGCTCGCCCGTTTTCAACCTGAAGTAGAGTGGGGTAGAGCGAGGCGAAGGGGGTCAGTTGGGCTTTCGGCTTCCTCATTCATCGTCTCCTGCAGCTATAATAGCTACTCTACAGCTACACTATATCTAAGTACTACCCTTTGTAATTATTGAAAATAAGCAACTGGCGATAAAAAAAAAAAAAAAAAATGACATGTAAAAAGACAAGCCCGCTGAGTTTCTTGCCGGATCTTCTCAGTCGAGGTCGCGTTCCGATCCGGTTGTAGATATAAGGAAAAAAATATGTAAATTGACAATTTGTAAGTGCCCCCGTAGGCCTAAACAAAATAAATGATTTGAATTTGAATTTGAACTGTACGCCGATCTTCTGTGTGAGGGTGGTACTACACCGGCCAGCCAGTCTTATGTGAGCTGTAGTCAGATGGCTATAGCTTGGCTCCACCGTAACCACTATACCGCGATGTTATGCTATAGATACAGAGAGAGTTTTTGTATATATGTGGTGCTTACACTACTGATCTCGGGGTCGCTGCCCGATGCGTTGGTCCGACCAGATCCGCACCACACTCGGCACCTCCGTCTACGATGCCATGCAGGTCGCCGTCGATAGGAACAAATGGCGAGCGATCATAAAAGAAAAGGTAGTGGGAGGCGGTCACGACCCTCAGAATTGAGGAATATGACGCCAGGAGGAAGAGGAGGTATTTATAGAATAAAGTATAATCTAAATATATATAACTCAAAGGTGACTGACTGACTGACTGACATAGTGATCTATCAACGCACAGCCCAAACCACTGGACGGATCGGGCTGAAATTGGCATGCAGGTAAATGTTATGACGTAGACATCCGCTAAGAAGGATTTTGATTAATTCTTCCCCCAAGGGGATAAAATAGGGGATGAAAGTTTGTATGGAACTTTGTCAATTAAATTCCACGCGGACGAAGTCGCGGGCACAACTAGTATATAATATAATAATAATATCGCCAGACGAACACACCAACTGCATGGTCCCAAACTAAGCAATGCTTGTACTATGGGTACCGTACAATGAACTGGGGGCGATCCCAGTGACACCCAGACCAGGGCAAATTACGAAAAGGCCATTTCCGAAATTTACCCCAGCGGGAATCGAACCCGCGACCACCATGTACAGTGAACGGAGCGGCCTACGATCGAACCACTGCGCCAAGCGGTCGTCCAAAGTGTACTTATAGAATAGTGTTGTAGGTAGGACTATTGAATCAACCTGTACTTATATTTTTCGTATAATATAAACTCAAACTCTAAACCCAAAATTGTATTTATTAATGTAAGCCAAAAAACATTTATGAAAAGTCAGAATCTACCGCCGGTTCGAAATGCTGCTTCCACTGAGAAGATCCGGCAAGAAACTCAATGGTTACTCTTTTCGCTATACGCTAGCGGCTAGCGAGCGTGAAATTCACTGTACCGCTACAGGGGTGAGATTTATTATACAACTATTTACTAATTTATTTTTCTGATAACATCATTATGTTATAGAAGTTTGCCGCAAAATCGCCACTAGCCTGGATCAAGTACGAATTACACCTATATCTGCACAGACCTAAGACTTTAGAATTTTACTGCCAAGTCCCTTGTACAAATAGCGTAATAATACTTATAGTTTTAAATAAGACTAGGATCTGAGAGTCGTATAAAATTTACTCGAACCATAATATAAAAGGAATGTGCAGTTGTAACTTAAGAATATGAGGACAATTTAAATATTCATATACTTACTTATTTAATATAATTTTGTAGTAAAACTTGTTCTGTAATATTCATAATTATTGTTATAAGCTTAGTTCAAAACAAGTATATTAATAAGGTACGTATATTATAATACCTCATTTTAATTATGCACATATTTTATAATATTTTAGGTTTCATGACGCCTTATTGAACCTTAGATGATGTAGCAAAAAAAAACATATAAGGTGTTTTACTGTTCTTAGCGGTCATCCACACGGGTAAACCGGCACCGATAATATCTACACAAACTTAAACTCAAAACTCAAAATTGTTTTTATTCATGTAAGCCAACAAAGCATTTATGAATAGTCAGAATCTACCACCGGTTCGGAATGCTGCTTCCACTGAGAAGATCCGGCAAGAAACTCAATGGTTACTCTTTTCAATGAATTACAGATGGTGTACATTCTCAGGAACAGCATAAAATAATAATATGAGCAGGTAACACCATTATCACTAAATAACTAATAGTAAATAATAATCAAATCTCCCAGAGATTTAGGTACATTTTCCCGCATCCAGATTTTAAATACGACGAGCATTATCTGTCAAAAATATTAATACATAACGGTGTTGAATTCTTTGTGTGAATGACCGCACTGAGATGTTCGTTAAAAAGTCATAAATTCCTAGTAATAGTATTGGTATGAAGTTGTAAACAAAATAATATAAGAAAATTAAAATGGCAGTTCAATCAACATTTAACATCAGACTTATTTTTTAAAAAAACGTCTGTATTGAATTTAGTTTTGCAGAATAAAACTAACCCACACAAACTTTTGTAGTAACCATACAAAAACCAACTGTAGTACAAGTGGTTGTAGGTTGGTTTCTGTTTGCAGAAGAATGGGTGGAAGGATCCATTCTGCATAACTAAGTATATATAATTGATAACACCAATTCAAATGACTAATTAAACAAAAACATTGATAAATAAACATTTGTTGAAAGTTGAACTAATGTTGAACATATAAATAACCACTAAAATTATCATATAAATTTCTTATCTCCTATTTAGTACGCCAATGACGTCACTCACGAAATGATTAACGAGCCTCGCACCCTTAATTAACAGGGTGGAGGAGCGTCGGAATTAATAAGGGTAGTTAACATACGCGCTGTTATGATGTGATTTAGTTGTTTATTAAGCTAAGTAGTTATATCGTGTAGGCAGCCTAAATAGAGCTATTATAATGGAACGCCCTTTTTAAAATTAAAAGCGGCGTTAGTTCATATAGACAGCAGTGATAGTCGATTGGTTAAGCACGCGTCTTGTGGGCACCAGGTCCTGGGTTCAAACCCTGCCTCGCACCTCTGGGTTTTCGAAAATATATGTGTGAATCATAATGTCTATGTTATTATGACTTGATTACGGTGAAGGAAAACATCCTGAGGAAACCTGCATGTCAGAAAATCTAACCTATTTTTGTAAGACATGTGAAATCCGCCAACCCGTACTGGGCCAGCGTAATGGAATACGGCCTGAATCCGCCTCATAATGTGAGAAGGCCTGGCCCAGGAGTGGGACGTCAAAAGGGTTAGATTATAATTATTATCCTACTAATATTATAAATGTGAAAGTTTGTGAGTGTGGATGTATGTATGCATGTATGTTTGTTACTCCTTCACGGAAAAACTACTGAACGGATTTGGATGAAATTTGGAACACAGATAGTTTATAACCGGGATTAACATATAGGATACTTTTTATCCCGATAATCCCGAAATTTTTGTTACGTTAAATACTACGCGGACGAAGTCGGGGGGCACAGCTAGTAATTAATAAACTCGGGTGTATCCAGTATGTATAATGAAAATGACAAATAAATTATAAATTATTGAACATTTTGTTTTTTGGCACCTATTATGATTTATGTTTCCTCATTGGTTTGGAATAATAAAAATTATTGGAATTAGTATTTTTTGTAGATTAAACACACCTGACGTTTGGATATCGCAAGCATTTATTGATAATCAAATATTTTATAGGCAGTTGGAACATTTATGACCCTGACTCGCTTTCGCTGAGAGTGGAACATCAAATTATCTATACAAATAAATAAAATTGGAGTGTCTGTTTGTAATATCAAAATAAGACCTTTTCACTAAATGCATATGAAAGTACATACGACACCTATAACAAAAACGCGTTTTTTTTTGTCTGTCTGTCTTTCTGTCTGTCTGTCGGTCTGTCTGTCTGTGTGTTTGTTCCGGGTAATCTCCGAAACGGCTGGACCGATTTTGACGGGACTTTGACTGGTAGATAGCTGTTGTTATAAGCAGTAACTTAGGCTACTTTTATATAAGAAAAACAAAATTAAAATAATGGGTCCTGCCGCGCGGGCTTATAACGCGGGAGCGGGCTTTTTTGTTAAGTTAAATTCCACGCGGACGAAGTCGCGGGCTCAGCTAGTTTTTAATAAATCTTGTGTCCAGTGATTACAAGTACAGCTTGTCGGCCATGAGGTCTTCGGTTCAATGCCCAGATAATTTAAAGTTATTCAGATCTTCTATCCAATTCTAAGTAACGAATCCGCAATCTACATCTCTCACTGTTGCAAATACTAATACCACGGGCGAGTGTCGATGTTCAAGATTCAATGCATTTATCTCTCCAGTGCTTCACTGCCAACCCCTTCGAGGAACACAGCGTGATGGTATAAAAACCCGTAGATCACGGAGTCGCGTTGACCGCCAGCAAACACTACTAAACTTGCCCATTAAACTATACACACGCATTAACTTTCAACGGCATTCGTTGAGCGTGAGATCCAAACGAAGCGATAATAATGAGTAGCAGCACAGCGATAGCAGGGGAGCAAAGTGAATTAACAAATATGATAATAATTTTCATGATTACATTATTATTTCTTCAATAAACATAAGTAATAGAACGTTTGTGGCAACTATATAAATAAAGATATTTATTTGTTAAATTTCTGCCTATTAATAAATCTATCTCAAGTCTGAAAGTCATCTTGAGTTCGATTTTGACATGTCATTTTGTACTGGGATGACGTTAGGATGACATTTTCAAGGATCGGGCCTAAGTGCAATGCTTTGCGGTGCAAATAAGCCGTAAATAGTCCTTCATAACTATGTTGATAGAGCGACATTATTAACTCACGATATGTTCAATTTGTGTACAGCCATATCGTAAGCCAATTTCAAGAAAGCATTACCAGAAGTGATCTGCTATTTCTCGTACACACTTTCCCGTGCTTTGTGCATCCCAAGGTAGCATTGGCTTAGCTGGAAAGTGCGCCTTTTGCGAAGTATTTAGGTATTTCAACAGCGCGGCTGGCAAAACGCGGTGTCATTTAGCTGTGAGCGAAAGTAGGTGAAGAAAACCTTAGGGCCTGTGCACACCAATTTTCAAGTCACGATACAGACGCGATACGCACGCGAGTCAGACGCAGCCTGTAGACCTTTGTAGGATAAAAGCGCGCCGTCGACGCTTAAAAAACGTGGTGTGCACAAGCCCTTATGATTTTCATTGGTATGAAGCTTATGGATAAAAATTGCATGTTTGATTTGGCGATTGTTGAGTCAAGTCATAGCCTGTTGACTACAGCTTATAGACGGACTGGCTCGGTTAAGCAACAACCTCTCACAGGAGATCGGCGTAAATAAGATATTATAGCTGCGTTTCGTACGGCGAGTAAGAGAGTTAATGTAAATAATATAATAAATTCAATTTATCATAGCTATTAAAAAAATGTATATAGATATAATTAAGGAATAACACAATAACATTCTACGTAAATTAAAAAAAATACGATTTCGAAAATTTGCTATTTAAAACAAAAATCTGCGATACGTTTATCCACTGCCAATTTTTGTTTAAAATATCAATGCTTGAAAAATATCGCTTCTCTTGTATTATCCGCCGCTTTCAATGGAACGATTACTTGAAACTCAGAGGAATTTTGGTATTTTAACAAACAGCGATGCGCGTGCGCAAACACGACGCAGTCACTTAGTGCAGGCAATGGGCGAAAGTGCACGACGTCACATCCGGTCTCAAGTTATAGAGACTGAATTCATAAATACTACTTGTACCAATGGAATCATTTAGTTAGAAACCAAGTATTGCGGTACGAAAATAACTGGTCTGTATACTAGTTCAGACCGAAATCTTTGCAGTTATGGGTTCTTCAACAGCTGTCACACATGTATGGCTTGTTTGTTAAAAATAATGGTTCCAATCATACCGATGTTCTGTGAGATGAAATGAAAAATAAATGAAAAATATTTAATATTTAATCAGCACAGCACACACAGAAAAGAACAGCACATAATTATAAAATAAGTAAAATAGATGTACCGTGTGAGCTGTACCAAAAGCCATTTGGCTCAGCATGTGCTGGAGGGGAACGAGATCTCCTCCAACGCTGATTTTCAGCCAAAGCCTACTCATACCTGTCTTACATACAACATTTGCTACCCAAACCGCTAAGCTACTACAACAGAATAACTACTGTCAAAAGAGTAAGACTAATGGGACATAAATACTGAGATCTTCTGTACCATCCTGGCTTTACCCCAGACAAAAGTTAGAGTTCTTGTAATTTTAATTTAACTTTAGTAGGAGTTTTAACTAACTATATCTGAGTGATGTTTGATTACTGTTTACTTATTTAGTGACAATGGCGTTGCCTGCTCACAGTCTGTTGCCGTTCCTGAGAATGTACACCATCTTTTATTCATTCCTAAGAGTAACCATTGCGTTTCTCGCCGGATCTTCGCAGTTGGAGCAGCATCCCGGTGGTAGATTCTGACTATTCATTAACGCTTTGTTGGCTTACATGAATAAAATCAATTTTGAGTTTGAGTATATTTTTTAAGATGGACTCAAAATATCTTGCAATATTCAGTTGGAAAGTGGTTACGTAGTGCTGCACTGTGTTTGCAATGGATGTTTGCGAACGGAGCCGGAAAACGACGAGATGGCGTGTCAACACGCGGGCCTACAACCAGACAGACAAACAGACACACCGTGCGGTGCATGGCAAGAGATGCAGCGGGTCAATTGTAATTGTAAGTCATTAAGGTAACACCCATTACGATAATGAATCTTCTGTATATTTTTTAATGGGACTAGTCCCGCCACATACTCCCACCACTGTAACTCCTGTAAGCCAGGATCGACAATGGTGACCAATAATGACGTCGAGGTTTGACCCTCTACGAGTCCTGGGGAAATGTTAAATTGTCTTGGAACCCGCACGAATTTCATCGAAAGAAATAATAGGAGGATTTGGAAGAAAAAAATCTACTTCCCTCCGGTGCAAAGCGGGAGACAAAAATAGCTGGTATGGGCTCATTGCCATAGAAGCATGACTGTTACAGCTGATTGAAGACCAGTCGTAAGGCACTACGGATCTTAATTAGACTAATTGGACATAAACTCGTGAGCTGATTATACTTGATTCCAATTATAGGTATGGCAAAAACGCTTGAATGCACAAAAATTTTTCCTTGTGGAAACCAGGAACAATTCCGACCGGCAAGACCTTGTGGTCTGTGTAATAAACTGCTCCAGATGTCACTTGCAGGCTATTTAACACAGTAGTCCGGTCGTTGTGCCAGAGACTGCACTCCCACAGGATGTGATGTGCAGATCGAATTGCGGCGTCGAACATTGTCAGAAGGGAGAAGGAACCAATGAGAAGTAGAATAATTTGATCCTAAAGTTGCACTGCCCAGTCAGAAATAAAGTTGCCGCAGGCAACGTAATTCTATTTTATTAATTGACAATCTAACACGCCGGTAACACGCCAGCGTTTGTTACATACGCCTCTCTCCAGCACGCCTCGGACAGTGCCCACACGGTGTGTACACATATCCCACGAGCCGTTCTCACGAGACGCAGTTCCGGCCGGACCCTGCAGAGTACACATCTTGTATGTGACGAAAGTCCAAGAAAATTACCAGCCCATAGTATACTGTAGAGCGTTCATAAAGCACTCATTTCCTTTCTGCGTAAATCAGAAGCGACTGACGCACGTGTTTAACCAAATATGTCTGTCTTCTTAACGCAGTGCGACTAGTGCTGCGCGCAGCGGATAAAGAAGGATGCGTTCATTTATATAATAATATACTAGCTGTGCCCCGCGACTCCGTCCGCGTGGAATGTGGACAACCCTTATCACTTAGGGGTATGAAAATTAGATAGTAGCCGATTCTCAGACCTACCCGATATACACACAAAATTTCATGAAAATCGTTTGGGAGGAGTATGGTTACCAACATTGTGACACGAGAATTTTATATATAAGATTAAACCCAATCCAGCTTCCTTTTCGTTACTCTGATCACTCCCCTTCAGTTTGACAACGAACGAGATTGACTTTGGTATTGCAAGCATGTTTAAACTACGATAACTGCTTAGCATCAGGTACATCGTACCCTTCTTTGCCGTTTTTTTTAATAATTGAAACCAAGTGCGTGTGACGCAGTCCGTCTGACGGAGCGTGGCGGGCATGCATGCTTAAGTGCATTTAAGAAAGAAATTAAGCGTAAGTATAGAGCAGGCTTGACTGACAACAAGTCCGTAAGAATATTCTACGTACAAAGAGAGCACTCGCCTCCCTTGATCGGATGCAAAATATATAGTACCAGCTATGCCGGCGACTTCGTCCGCGTAGTAGGTATTTAACTTAGCAAAAATTTCTAGATTATCAGGATTAAAGGTATCATATGTGTAATCCCGGTTATAAACTATCTGTGTTCCAATTTCATCCAATCCGTTCACTAGTTTTTGCTTGAATGAGTAACAAACAACCACACTCACAAACTTTCGCATTTATGATATTAGTAGGACTAGCGACCCGCCCCGGATTCAAACGGCTCTAAAATTATCAATGTTTCTCTACTATATTATGCATGTATTATACATATAAACCTTCCTCTAGAATTACTCTATCTATTGAAAAAAAAACAAAATCCGTTGCGTAGTTTTAATGATCAAAGCATACATAGGGACAGATAGCGGGAAGCGACTTGTTTTATACTATGTAGTGATGAAGTTTCTTATTACTTACCCATTAGTTACATTCCTATTAGTATGAACTAAAAATGCGTGATATTTTTTATCCTAATGTCATACCAGTATAAAATGACATTCCAAAAGCGTTCTTAAGACCGCTCTCAGACTTGAGATCGATTTATTAATAAGGAGCCAAGCAAAATATCGTGCAGTATTAAAATAGTAATCTGGGCCAACATTTTTACAATCATCATCGTTATTTAATACTAGCTGAGCCCGCGACTTCGTCCGCGTGGAATTTAACTTAACAAAAAAGCCCGCTCCCGCGTTGTAAGCCCGCGCGACAGGACCCATTTTTTTAAGTTATGTTTTTCTATAATAAAATTAGCCTAAGTTACTGCATATAACAACAGCTATCTACCAGTGAAAGTCCCATCAAAATCGGTCCAGCCGTTTCGGAGATTACCCGGAACAAACACACGGACAGACAGACAGACAGACAATTTTATTTTAAATCGCGTTTTTGTTATAGGTGTCGTATGTACTTTCAGACGCATATAGTGAAAAGGTGTTATTTTGATATAACAAACAGACACTCCAATTTTATTTATTTGTATAGACTAGCTGTGCCCACCGACTCGGTCCGCGTAGTATTTAAATAACAATAATTTCGGGATTATCGGGATAAAAAGTATCCTATGATTTAATCCCGGTTATTAACTATCTGTGTTCCAAATTTCATCCAAATCCAATCAGTAGTTTTTGCCTGAAAGAGTATCAATCATCCACACTCACAAACTTTCGCATTTATAATATTAGTAGGATTAGCTAGAAACTGAAGTACCTACTATATCAGTAATAATAATAATAATAATAATAATTTTATTTTGCTCAAAACAATGGTATAAAAAGGTCTTACGTAGTTAATGAAGTTCAACATGTTTTTGTCGTACTAGAGGACATGCAAAATGTGTTATAATTACATCATAAGTTACATTATCAACATTTGTCATTCATGAAATCAATGACACTATAATAATAATACAGTCCACCTACAATACCATAAAATTAAACAAACAAGCAAAACTCCAACACCCAGTTTTTTTTTTAATGCCAGCTCCTTAACGTAGCTTATGAAAATAACATTGTAATGACAAAATTATTCGATTCTCAACTAAAAATCGATGCATAGGAAACACAGAATCCATTTTATTGTAAACGTTGCCTTAAGTTCTTATCGATTAGCAACTTTGTGGCGGTCTGCGCGTACGCACTTTGTAAAAGGAAATACGTAATGCTTCGTAATTAAGAGTAATCTTGCTGTTTATTCGAATAGTCTGCAATTTTTATTGCTTAGTTCTCGAGAGGAAAGATCTCCCTCTGGTTTCTATTCCCACGGAGTCTGGGGACGGGCGGTATGAACCAATTTGTTAATGATTATAAAGACAGTAATACACTAATTCGATGTCACAGACGACAAAAATTCTACCTATCGAATGTCTCACGACGTAACGTCAACAAGTACGTCACAGTCACAAGTGACATTCTGATAAGTTGCGAGAATATCACATAAATTTGTTTTTAATAAAAAAATATCTGTTGATAAATAATTTAGCCATTATAATCCCGGATATCATCTTTGTATACCTATTATTTCTGAAGGAAGGATCCTAAACGGCTTAACCGACATTGATGAGATTACTTTTTTGTACTTATGGTGTCACCTGGATGTTTCATAGTTATATTCAAATCCGGTAAATCCCTGTTGTTAAAATCCAGGAAATAAAATCCACACTACGGAAAGAAGTAATTTTATCAACAAATCTCATGTAAATCTGAAGCGTCTAACGTTATTAAGTAACAATAATAATTAAAGTTACCCATTGATAGCACGCCATTAAGTCGAAGTCAGCATGTTTTCATTTTACGACCGAACACAGAGCTATGAACAGCTCAAGGATTATCGTAATTCGACTAAATACGACTAATAAATCCAATAAATCTAGCGACTAAGTTGTTCTAAAATGTATTTCATTGTAGCCACAAATAAGTCGATAGTGGAAACGGCAGTGGTTCTTAACCTAGAACTTATACTTACACTGTATTGCTGTCTCTCGTCTGACTGGGGAAGTACCACCCTCTTACAGAAGTAATCTTCGTTAAGTAGATATTATAGCTGCATTTCATACAATGAGTGAGCGACCCGGAAGTCTAATCCTTCCTTTCTCTCCCTCTGTTCTACTCTCTTTCAGGTCAGCAACGTACAAGCAATGCCTTTGGTATTGCAAGCACCTATAGGCTACGGTAACTGCTTAACTAATTAATGTAAAAAAATCGTGTTGTAATTTTAAGATGGATTATTGGCACTACAGTTTTATATCGTCTCGTGTTTGTTCCATACATTTTGACCATCTCGGTAAATTAATACGAGTACGTGCATGGTAGTCATTTTATAAGCTTTTATTTAACTTGCAATGTACGTTTGTCCGGGTGGAACCTTGCAACTGAATTTTAAATCAGTTATCTTTAACCGAATGAGCTGAAATTTGGTATACACGCTTATTTTGGATGACAATGGATGCTTAGCTATGTGACGTCATTCTAATTCCAATATGGCGGATCATCCAAGATGGCGGACTAGTTATTTTTTCTGCGCTACCACAGTATGGGTATCAAATGAATGGGCTAGCTGAGGAGAACACGAAAACTAAAAATATATAATTTTTTTAAAAAACCTTTTAATAGCATGTTTTTAAAAAGTTTTTTAATCCGTTTTTTTTATTCTTTGTTAGCATTTAGTTAGCGTTAGTGTGTCTTTGAAGCAAGTTAGCGAAACGAGATGAGAGACACGACTTCATATTGACCGCTCATCTTTTGTGTATCTAAATTCAGCCATTGTAATACATAACGCGTCCATTTGACACCCATAGATTTTTCCACGTTCTCAATTACAGAAAAAGTAATAAAAACCATTTTCAATTATCTACATCATATGCGTGCGAGAATCGACCTAGTTCCCTGCGAATTATCTATGGAACGAACGAAATCTCCTAAGCCCTGTCTGCGATCGTAATCAAGCGATGTTTCCGCCCACGGGCCCTCGAGGTTAAAGAGTAATAGGGTGAGGTACGCAGTTGTCGTTTGTCACCTGAATATAAAATTAACAAAATGTAAGAATTAACGGAGTACCCAGTTGTGAGGTTTAGGTATGTACACTCTTTGACGTTGAACGTTTGACGTATTTGAAGTTGACGCATGATCAGTTTTTAAAACTTTTTGCTTGCAGACAGTAATCATAAGTTGCCTCGTCCAATGAGACAAAAACTATCTGTTGAGGCAAAAGCCCTTTTCTTTTTCAAGTTTGTAGACTGTACTTGAAAGATGGATCAATATTTTTTCCTACGTGCCTTATTAGATTAAAGTGTTCCAAGATTCCCCATCTTCCTCCTTGTTTAGTCTTGTGGTAGTAAGTATTATACTAACTTTGCATTTAAGAATAGGTATATACATGCTTAAGCAATATACGTAATTATTTATTCATTTCAAATTAAGCATAAACAAGAACAAAGATTAACAACGCTAAATATGATATTTATTTATTGTAAATGTATGAATATGATACGTCAATGGCTAGTAGATGACAAGTACATTTACCCTACATCAAATTGGGACAGATACCTCGGCCATAACTACGTAGGCGTCACTAGCTGTTTACATGGAAAATATTTTGTATACATCACTATACTGTGACACTAATGAGCGATATAAAGATACCGACACAACTATTTTGATTAATATTGTATAAAATGTTGTAACAGGCTTTCAACAATATAAGGTTGTTGTAAGTCTTATGCACAGATATAGATTTACATAGATAACGCAAGTATCGCGATTTGTATTGATACCAAGCGTGCCGAATTTTTAACACCTACTGTGACGTCATTAGTGACGGGAAATCCAAACCAATTCAAAGACACCGATGCCGCCGATGCCCCTCCGTCCGCTACGATTATCTCGAGTGATTATCTCGCTCATACTCATATTTTTTATATCTGTAGTTGCGCGGACTGTAAGTTAGCGGCGACCAACCTTGACGCTTGGTCGGGGTTTCATACACGCGAAGTACATGCATTTGCGTTGTCAATGTGAATCTATATCTGTGGTCTAATGCTTAGTTCGTTTTTTAAATGTGTTTTTAGTAGTTCGTTAGATCTGAGGTTGACCATCATTAAAAAACGGAAAATGGCATATCTCGGACACGTGCTGAGACAAAACAGATATCAGCTTCTGCAAATTATTATGATGAGCAAAGTCGCCGGCAAGAGACGAATTGGCCGCAGAAAAAAGTCGTGGCTCTGCAACATTCGGGAGTGGTCAGGCATCGCAAGCGCTGTGCAAATTTTCCGCCTCGCGCAAGACAGGAATACATTCCACAAGTTGTTAGCCGACCTTCACTAGTTGGAGAGGCACCGAAAAGAAGAAGAAGATATGAGGAAGAAGATTTACGGCGCTGACTACAGCTTATATACAGTGCCCGGGGTAGCACCACCCTCTCACAGAAAATCGGCTTAAAGTGGCAATATAATAACTGCGATTTCTACGATAAGTGGCAGCAAGCAGGAAGCCCACCCCCACCTTCTATCCCCCTCCCCTTAAGAGTCTGCAGCGTGCGAGCAGCTCCACTAGTATAGCAAGCATCTATGATAGCTGTTTAATATCAGGGTTGTATTTAGGCTTGTTTGCCGACTTAGTTACACAACGAAAGAGGTTGTAACGAAGACTCAACTCCAGAAGGTACACGGAAATATCGTTCTAAAGATCTAATTTCCTTCCTGCGTTAGACGCAGCGACTGACGCATTTGTTTAACGGACTCTGTCTGCCGCTCGTGCGTCGCAACGTAAATACCGCTGCGCGTAGCGGATATAGTATGCGTCTAACGCAGTTCGTCTGACGTAGCGTGGAGCGCATGAAAGAATTAGACAAAAGAGATAAAAACATAATATCCCGCTATATGCATATTGTATATATATTATTCAGATCTGACGAGAATCCCTGTACCCACCATATGTCCACTGCTCTGGTCCATTGACACCAACTTGACGCATCTAATATATATTCAAAGGAAACGTCTTGTCAGATTACCATAAACTGCAGATTTTCCATTCCAAAGCACTGACAGGGACAGAAAAGTACAGACAGGTTAGGAAAGTACGCACAGGTCATGCATGTCCTTTGAACAGGTAACGCTTGGCCACTGCGGACACGGCCCACATTGAATTGTCTATCAGAAACTCAAAAGCATCAAGATATCATTGTGAAGTCTGGGAGACAAACTGTTTGACTAGGGTTGGTACTCCAAGAACAAAATTGCTGTCGATAAGATAACTATTATAGCACCGGAAGCCTAACCGTCGACCTTCGATTGATGATCGATCGGAAGTAGCCCTATGTAGAGTCATCTCATTCTACCATCAATCAATCAGTGTGAAAATCTTTTAACTTCGACTGCAGCTACTAGCGCATTGGTCCACTGTTGCCTATCAATTATGAGGTGCTGGATACGATTCACAGGTGATGAGGTGATGCAATGCTAATTAAAAAATAAACCATTCAGTACGGCAATAGCCGTGCCCCATCATCTCAATGACAAGTGTATCTCTGCTTATATTTTTGAATAAATTTGTAGGCTTGTATAATTTTTTTCAGTTTTAGGTCTGACAACCCTATCACATAAAGTTCATGTGTTGGCAATAGACATTTAAGTACGATTAGACGAGCTTCAAAACTAAAAGCCGATTAACATTTGGCTTAAATGTTATCATGGATTTGTCAACACTTAAATTTAAATTTAACGGCCTCAGTGAGGTATAAACTTTGATTTATCAAAGGGTATAAACAATGAAAAAGCCTACGATACCGGAGGGCTTAGTTAAATTTAGTGAGCATTCAATACCGGGCGAGTAATTCAATATTGCCGTCGTAACCGAGAGGTTCCGGCTTCGATTCCCATCCTGGCCATTAAACTATTGACGTAGGCCCACATACAAACATCAGCTTGGCTGGAGGTGCTAACGGGAACACTAGTAATGTGAAAACTCACATTACTAGTAATCTTTATAAAAAAAAAACCGAAGTACGGTATGCGCGATATTTTGCATGACGCCACCTTAGTAATGCTTATAATGACGTATGTTTTTTTTCAAGGATGCAGGAGAGAACGAGCTCCAGGAGGACCTGGGACGGACTCCCATAGAGCGTGTGGGATATGAGAGGCACCGGTGGTTTCCATGAGGAGACCACGGAGCCCCTCCGACATGCTGGAGGCGGCCACCAGCGAATATTTAGGGGGTAAGAACCCCACATACCCCAGGGCTCTCCCACAAGAGATCTGGGTATCTTTAAAAAAAAAAATTCAAGTCAACAAAAAAAAATTGAATCTACAACTGAATACCGTAATCTGATAGGTTTCCTTTGATACAATAATTATTTATTAACCAACAATAGTACATTGTTACACGAGTGGTGAAAGTGACTACGGCGCTAATAGTTCGAGGGACAAAATAAGTCTTTCACCCGAGGTAAACACTGTGCTTTTCATTACGAATACAAGAAAAGTTAAAATAAAAACATGAATTGTCTAAAGAAATAATACAAGGAAGTATGAACAATACTCTACAACTCCAAAAAAAAAAAAAAGTTAGAATTGCCGCCTATTTTGTTTTTTTTCGTTGGCCGGCCAACTTCATTGTTTAGCCATTATCTTTAAATATTTTGCCCAAATCTATGTTATTTTAAAGAAATTGTTGAAACTAAATTATAATTAAGTCATTTAAAAATATATATTCTTTAATTAATACTTAACTTTATGTTATTTCAATTTTACATCGTGCTGTAATTGAGTGACTGTAGAAAAAGTTTGAACATGGTTCCATAGAAATGTGAAAATGGAACTAGTTTTTTTTTTATAATTTGACAGCTGTCAGTTGAAAGCGATTCTCCCGGGCCGGAAAAGTATTACTTTCAACCCGCTCCTCAGGCAACTTCCGACATACTTTCAGAGTATGGGTAGTGGAAATAATATTTATACCATCAGATTAATTATTTTAAACAAATTAAACATTAATGCCAATCAAAATGGGTGAAACAAAAAGGGTATACTTACTTTTTTTTGCAACTTTATTTTGTAAATCTAAAACTATCGGCTTTGTGTGACAGTTGAAGTACTAAAGGTTTTGTAGAATTATGAAATTTGGCAACACCTGTATCACTATAACACCTTTTGTATTCAAGTTTCATCCAAAGCTGATAGTTTTAGAATTACAAAGTTAATATTTGTTAAAAAAGTATACCCTTTCTGTTTCAACCTGTATAACAGCATATTCTGTGGAGTATACAATAAATGAGTACACTATGTAAACAAGTACGTGTATCACGGCTAATCAAGAATCATGTTGTCCACAAATAAGAGTGGTTATCTAAAGTGGCCATGCGCCCGCGCATAACAGTCGTACGGGCTTGTCTAAAATCTAAGTGTATGCAACCAGCACAATAAATTTAACTATCTAAATGGCTAGGTATGTGAAGTTAAGGTTTGGTCATATTAAACAGATGCTTTTTTTAAAGTCCTACTTTCAAATCATTGTATAATAAATTAATTTCATATTGGTAGAATTTCCAAGATCAGTTGGTAGGTAGGTACCAATACAGAAAAACTAAATAATTTAAACTTTATTTATATGTAACTACTAGCTGTGCCCGCGACTTCGTCCGCGTGTAATTTAACTTAATAAAAATTTCGGGATTAATCATCCCCTATTTTATCCCCTTGGGGGTAGAATTAATCAAAATCCTTTCTTAGCGGATGCCTACGTCATAACATCTACCTGCATGCCAAATTTCAGCCCGATCCGTCTAGTGGGTTGGGCTGTGCGTTGATAGATCACTATGTCAGTCAGTCAGTCAGTCAGTCACCTTTGAGTTATATATATTTAGATTTAACGTTTAAAACACCACACAAAGATTTAAAAAAATACCACTAGAGGGTGGTACGATAGTATCTCTGTCACACTCTCCTTTACATCGACAACGCGCGAGCAATGCCTTTGGTACTTCAAGCATCTATAGGGTACAGTAACTGCTTAACATCAGGTTGGTCGCGCGCTTGTTTGTCAACGCTGTCATATACCAACGATACCTACTTTGGAAATATATACTGAATACCTGAGGTTCACATTATTATTTATAAAATAAATATCGACAGACAGACACACCAACTGTACGGTCCCAAACTAAGCAAAGCTTGTACTATGGATACCGTACAATGGACTGGGGGCGATCCCAGTGACACCCAGACCAGGGTAAATTACGAAAAGGCCATTTCCGAAATTTGCCCCGGCGGGAATCGCACCCGCGACCACCATGTGCAGTGAGCCGAGCGGCCTACGCTCGAACCACTGCGCCAAGCGGTCGTCATAATTTTTTTTTATATTTCCTATGTTTATGTTTTGTCTTGCGGTGAGTGTCGAATAAATGTTTTTCTGTCTTTCCTTCTATCTTTATTCACCAATCGCTGATCCAATATAATAGAAAACGGTCCCTCTAAGACATTACGTTTGAAAACCAGCAACTGTTGTGCAATGCAAACCAATTCACAACGAAACGTTCTCGATAAAGAACATAAATCATTCTGTATCTTTCATCATCTTGTAACATCACATTCGTGTAATTGTTACCAAAACGGGTGAATCGATTTCCATCTGGCCGTTACAAAACAATGGCTCTAACGTGGCGGCGCCATTACTTTATAAAACCCACGCGGTTGCAGAATAGGGCTCGACAGAAGAACATTTTATTGTAAGGCTTGAGGCCAAAGTAGCCTTTAGACGGCACAATTTAGACCACGGTTGGTAGGGTCGATCTATGGGCCAAGTCTGTTAACCGTTCCAATAACCGCTCGCTTCAATCGCCTCGCATGACATTGGCTTAGACATTTTCGATCGAAGTCAAAGCTAAAGTCAAAGCGTTTATTTTGTTTAGGTCTACGGGGGCACACTACAAATTGATATTTTTTTTATTTTTTTTCTGATATCTACAACCAGATCGGAACGCGACCCCTTGAGCTAGCTGCCCCCCTGCCCCCTGGATGAAGCGCACTTGCGCTCACCCTCTGTCCGGGTGAAGTCGTTATGGCCACTCTGGCCAACAACATTTAGTCCAGATC
This sequence comes from Notodonta ziczac, assembly GCA_918843915.1. Lineage (NCBI taxonomy): Eukaryota > Metazoa > Arthropoda > Insecta > Lepidoptera > Notodontidae > Notodonta > Notodonta ziczac. Next base: position 10,018,510 of record OU974049.1, read on the forward strand.
AAAAAAAAAAAAGGAACGCGACCTTGACTGAGAAGATCCGGCAAGAAACGGGATGTCTTTATTCATTTTGTTATATTTATTATTATTTTTTTATATCAAGCCAAAACTATCGGAGTCCGCTAACGATTGCTTTTCAAGTCAAGTCTGTAGAGTGGAAAATCGGTTGGCGAGTGGTTCGTGGACTGCGGAAAACTGTCAAAACTGACGTATTATGAGCCGAGTGCAAGTCCAGCGTTATTGGAACGGTGAACAGACTTGGCCTCCAAGGATGTGTAAGTCGGAGGACCCAACTTACCTATTGACATATCGATTGGGAGGGACTCTAGCGATCGGGTCTACCGATGGTGAGCTAAATTGTGCAGTCTGAAGACTACTTAAGGGAACACGCTTGGCACGTCGAAAAAAACCCAATGTCGACCATAAAAAAGTATGATAGGACAACATAACCCAGACTCGCTCATCGAGAAAAGGTTGTGTTTTCACGTAGTAAATATAAGTAACTTAAGTTCGAAAAAATTACACTTACGGTCTTTTAGGCCCGTGTTTATAAATGGAACTCAAGCTTGAGAGCGGTCTTGAGTACGCGTTTGACATGTCATTTTGTACTGGTATGACATAAGGATGACATTTCGAACATCGCTCTCAGACTTGAGATCGATTTATTTATACGGGTCTCAGTCTTTATATGTAAAATTCCCATATGCCGACAGATTTGGATGTCTTTTTGTGTACTGCAAGGGGTCACCCGGATGGTTCTTGGCTATAGTTAGACCCGGTAGATGACACTGTTGTCGACATACAAAAAGAAAACAGTGCCGTCTAGGGACGCTCGAAAGAAGCGAAGCTAGTATAAAGCGTAGGAACGAAGCGAGCCACAGCTGTCACTTTGTATACCTATATAGCTATATGTTGTGTAACGTTATGACGCTTAGCACGGATTGTGTGTCGTGTAACGCTGACGCTTAGCACGGATAGAGTGGCCGCGCGGCGAGCGCCCCGAACGTCCGTATAGAAGCATTGCTTCAATAAAATCTACTTTATCGAATCTGCGGGCAAAATTTACTAAGCAATCCCTTAAACCAATAGTAGGTATAAATCATACAGCTACATTGATTGATAGTCCACAAACGTTGATATGTGACTTCATTATACGAATAATTGATAATTTATCCGCTCGATATGATTGTGATAAATGGAGGCGATGCAAGCGAACGCTTTAATTTAATACTTACTACCGCCGAGTTAATAGCTTTTTGTGAATTGGGACGTGGGAACACGAGGCTGTAGTTTTTGTTTCGAAAGACATAGAGGTCGGATTGCCGATAAATTTCGTTAATGCTAGCATCTGTCCGCAGTATTTATCAAGTATTTGATTTAGAGTCAACTGTAGTGGCTTTAAAAATGATAATAAAATTCGAGGTTTCGCATAAATTTGATGAAAACTATCGCAAGAAATAAATAACGCAAGATAAACACACCATTTGTTGATTAAACTAAGCAACGCTTTTATTATGGATAGGTACCGTATAATGGACTGGGGGTGATCACAGTAACAGACTATACCACGGCCAACGAGGAGCGATACGAGAATGATTAGATTATGCATGATTATTTATTGGTTTTAACGTTACGCCTCTATTTATTTTAATTAACATTACGGCTTTCGACGCAGAATTAAACATATTCATAAAATGGCTGCCCGAATGTTAGCAAGCCCGGCAGTGACCGACTTAAAATAGAAAATTCTTATCTTTTTCATATTCTGTCGGCTTTATACAGGAATCAAACCCTAATAGATCTGTATAATGATTTCATGCCAAAAAATAATAAAAAAGCAGAAAAAAATTAAGAATAATTCATGAAAATATTGACGGAAAATTCCAACAAATGATTTGAATCCATAGGATCTTTTTTGTTACGATGCCCCTTACTCCCACTTTAGTTTTCACCCATCGATTCGAAATATAACGCTGTGTTCATCAAAAAGTTAGGGCAGTTTTCTTCTGTACTAGACATTTACAAGGGGTAGTACATAACACAAATTTATAAATACAACGTACTTATACGTTTATAGTAATGTTCCAAATCAAAACTCATTATGTACCTTAGTACAAAAAGAGTTTTGATTTGGGAAATTATATTTCTTTGTGGTCCTTGACCAAAGAGATCGAACGCAAATTTAGTGCGAATCAAAGTTACTGGCCAGTAAGACGGGCAGCGTAGTCACCTGCAGTTTTTTTAAAGAATAATATTAAGGTGAAGGCGCCTGTCTAGCCCGCGAAATTCAAAATTTTCGAGTATTTTTATAGTTTATCCAATATAAAAAAAAAATATAAAAAAAATAGTTTATCCAAAATCTGAAAACATTTAAGACAACATTTTGTGATTGCGACAAACACAGTATGCAGTGCGTTTATTAATACATTTATTTTACTCTAAATATTATCACGGTGGATATGATAGGTACTAGTTAATCACTAAATATACAAAAATTGCCAGATTATCTGGATAGCTGTCGTTCTTGAAATGTTTTAGAGGAAGTTGGATATATTAATAAATGCACTGCACACGGTCTTTGTCGCTAATTACAAAATGTGCCTTTTATTATTGTCAGATTTTGAAAATTTTCTAAAAAACCTCAAAAAATTTGAACTTTGCGGGCTAGATGGGCGCTTTAGCCTTAACTACTTATAACTCTGTGGAACTATGTTTTTTTTTCTTATAGAGGGGATGAAAAAAGCTGTCGGTTGCAAAATATTTTTTTCACAAGGGACATACTTTGAATTCCTCGCTTAGTTCGGGATTCTTCTTAAGAATTCCAATATTTACTTTATAGTCCATTAAATAAGGTTTGTGACCACAATGTAAAGTCAAACATTTAAATCTATCACACATAATCACAAGCCATAAGGTATGGCACAAAGCGGGGTCCGATACAAAAGTTTCCCGTAAAAACATGGGGTTTACGTTATATGGAGTGATGGCCATAAACACAGCGGTGGACATTTTTAAAAGCAATAAACGTCTTCCGCGTTAGAATACATGGGATGTTCGATTTATTACCTTAAGATGTAAGGGTGGGGCCATACAAGTAGCGGGCAATCGAGAATAATTGATTAGTACCTAGATTGACACCCGTATTAATAAATCTATCTTATGTCTAAGAGCTATCCGAAGTAAGTTTTAAAGGTCAAGAAGGTTTCTGTCAACATTTCATGATTCTAACAGCAGCGGTTTGGGCTGTGCGTTGATTCCTTTGTTTTGATAAGTGAATTTGCGAAAAGTTACAAAATATGTGACATGGCCGTATCTTATGATTGCGTTGACTTATAAAGCCTAATTTTCTTACACCTCCAAAGGATCACAGCATGTCATATTTGATCCGAGAAAAAGTCCGTTTTCTATCCGTTTCCGAGAAAAAAGGCCTTGACATATAGACAGACCGACAACAAATAGATCCTATAAGGGTTCCGTTTTTTACTTTTGAGGAACCCTAAAAATACAAAATGTTACTATATTTTTATTGTTTTTCCTTAAACCATTGATTGTATTCTATCGCTATGATATTCGATTACCGCTTCCTCCATGGCCCTAAATCCATGGAAATGTCGCAACACATAAGATTTCATGTATCCCCCATAGATTGGAAATTTATATCATCATTAGCGTCTCCTTCATACTGGTGTTAAATGAAGTGTTTGCAGGCATTTTAATGTGTTTGCTAACTAACCGCATAGAGACACGGAGTTTACTGCCCGCCGCTTACAAGGAGCGGTGAAAATGCTAATATTAATATTAGAAATACCTTTTCACGTTTCTACTGAGCCTCATTTACGGTTTTCATGAATTTATACCGTATTTAAAACACATTAGCGTCGATTTTATCCTTAAAAAGTGCGCTCTAGCTAGTTCTAGTGTGAGCGATGGTTTAGAAAACAAAATCGTTATAGCCCTTCCGTCGTCCTAATCCAAACGAAAACAATTGGAATACACACTCAACCTACTAATTTGGAGTTTCGAGTAGAATCGTAGACGACGGGTGTAACATGTCGACTCAAATAGATACACTCAATACTACAAGCAGACGAATTGGGCTAAATACGACTGGAATAAGTAGATAGTCTGTGCTAAGTACCGAAAATAGATGATTGCTTAACCACGCAAACTGATCGCACATTGCGCTAACAAAGATAGGATTATGTCTCTAATTAATAAGAACAATATTAAGTGCGGCCCTGGCTAGAGGCGCCATTTGTAAAAAAACAAAGGTTCAACGACCCCGGGGTTGCGTCATCCACACACTACACATCTAGTTGCTAAGCAAGCCGTGGTTTTTATTTTCAACCTTGAAAATAACGTATATACTAGGGTTGGCGAGTTTACGCGAGCGATCCGGTTTCAAGGACATTGTAGGACAAGGATTTTTTATATAAAAAAGTTGACAAACATGTGTACGACCCAGCTGATGTTAAGCAGTTACCGTGGCCTATAGATGCTTGCGATACCAAAGGCATTGCTCGCTCGTTACTAACTTAAAAGTAGTGGAACTACCCTGACAATACATAATTATTTTCGTCTCAAATGGTTAAGATTGTTAATCTAATTTATTTATTTTTAATATCACCTGGGTGATAGAAAAAAACTGGTTATTACGTACGTATTGAGTAGACTATTAGATTGAGCTTTCATTCTTGTTGTGAAGACCTATAACGTCCAATATTCTACAAACATACAGTCATATTAATTAATTTTAAAAGATATACCTTGCTTTACTTTTAACTGTGAATTTATTTTGCTACGGTCATAGATAACCTTATTATAGTTAGATGATAATGTCCGGTGGTTCTCCATAAACACTGAGTTATGACATCATTCTAGATTAAACTAATCTATGAGCGACAACCCTAATGAAATCTAAATTTGGTCACACTTTTAATGTGTGGTCGCGTTCACTACACGCTTTTTTACATCATTTTGTTATGTGTATGTTACATTTTTTTGGTGTAGTGGTTACCTACCACGCGACACACGGAAATGACCACTTTTTATAATATAAATAATGTAGAGTCATTAAATGGGAGAGCTTGAAACGGAACCCTTTTGATGTAGACTTTTCATATTTTTTTCATAATTAATTTCGTATGATTTTGAATTATTACCGCTATTCATTTAGTAAATAGAGCTTGTTAAACTATATTAATTGGATTAATATGGTTTTTATGACTGCCACGTTGGTCATGTGATCAAAGCGCAAACCATTATCTTGGGTATGTTACTTATAGGTTAAAAATTAAAGTTGAATTTAATATTAGAAAACCTGAGACCTTAGCAATGTTTTCCTACTTTATAAAGACCAACAATGAGAAATAAGTTTATTATTCCCTCTCCGAAACTCTACCAAGTGTATTTATTAATTTAATTATATCAGAACTATGACCAATTGTACCTACTAATATAAAAAATAACAAAGTAAAGGCATTCAAAATAGAAATCGATCAAGCCTCTATTTCGCAGAACTTCATATATTCTAACAGAATCTTCGCCTTCGGATGAATATCCGCCAATACAACAATAGGTACTTGCTCCTTAATCGGAGGAGGTCGTAGGTGGTGAGGTTGCAGGGAACACTGCACAGGGGACATAGCTCGGGCAACGGACCGGCAAGCATGGACAGCAAAGAACTATGTTTCCTGATACAATAGTTAATGGGATCGAAGATTCGAAGCAGCTAGAACAAATCAGTATCATAGATGCTTCCAGAGATGCTTCTGCATTAATTTGTAATTTGACCAAAAGCCCTCCTGACTTCAAGCGACTTGCAGTCAAGACAGCCGTTTATGAGCAATCGACTATAATTTCAAGGTATGCCTGGTATTGGAACACTAATAGGCTATTACACCCAACAGACCACACCAAGGCCTTCGAATTATAAAAAAAACTAAATCATTCAATGAATTTTGTACTTCATCGTAATTGGAGATGGTTGGTAAAAAGTCGTCGCGCGCTTAAGGGGCGGCGCACCCGTCCGACCGGGTCACAGCGATGCGACAAAAAAGTCGCAGCGCGCGACATGTGTCTGCGCGTGCGACAAAAACACGCATAGCCGGTAAGCCACCGCGATGCGAGCCACCATCGGTTCAACTGTAGCATGTGTGTGTGCAATTTGTGATTTACAAAGGATTTACTTACAAAAGACGGCCAAGTGTTTCGTATTTTTTGGGACAGTCCAAGAACTAGTTACCGCACTGTCCGGAAAAATACATAAACTGTCCCTATATGCTACCGTCCGATTACTGACAGTGACATTTTGCAAAATTGGAGTTAAATTTTCATTAGACTAGTCTGGGTCATATTTTTATATTCAATTATAGTTACTCATTGGTTTCTAACAAGAAAATATTAATGTCTTCACAATTTCGTAAGACATAATTTGGTGTTTTTGTCTTTTTAGCTGGTTTTGGGTTGGGTTTACTCATTTAATGACGTTTTCATAATCGGACGGCAGTATTAGGAAGACCACTCCACTTGGCTGTTCAAATAGGATCGCAACTTGAACTAAGTTGAGCGAGCCGCTAAGTTCATAGCACAACCAAGTTGTGCGTCGTCAAGTAGGCCGCTCGGTTCACTGCACATGGTGGTTGTGGGTTCGATTCCCGCCGGGGCAAATTTCGGAAATGACCTTTTCGTAATTTGCCCAGGTCTGGGTGTCACCGGGATCGCCCCCAGTCCATTGTACGGTATCCATAATACAAGCGTTGCTTAGTTTGGGACCATACAGTTGGTGTGTTTGTTCTGGCGATATTTATTGATTTAATTTATTTATCCTTAGGATGCCGTCGACTTGAGCCAAGGGGCTGGCTGAGGTAGCTGGCCCGCTAGCTTCGAACAATAAGATCGCTTTATGAACTGAAGAAAACTGGAACCAAAATACCTTCGGTGAAATGCACCCAGGACTTCAAAGAATCTGCGCTTACCCTGCGGAGTAACAACTAGTCCAATCCGTTTTACTTTTACTCATTATTTAATTATGTTTAATAGATAAAGTGCTCAAATATTATATACGTCAATGCATTGGAAATCTCGATAGAGCTCAATCTCGATTTCTCCATCTCCAAAGTTTAAATGCTCATGGAATTATAACACTATGTTGTTACCAGAAGAACTGCAGTGTCCACTACAAATGTCTTGTCATAAAACTCTAATAATTTGAGATTTTCCACGGGAATATGATCTTTATATACTACCAGCTAACGTCTTACATTATAATAAATAAAATAAAAATAAAAAAGCCTTTTTATTTCATGCAATAACAATGTGTTTAACTAATCTTAACCTATTACAAATAATATAAGTTTTTAATTTGCAAGAACCCCTCCGCAGGTGAAGGCCTCCTCCAAAGAATTCCAATACTCTCTATCTTGGGCTGTTTGCATCCAGCTTCACGTCTTACATTATTGATGTTAAACTATTACATGCTTTTCACATAGAATGGTCTTATATTATTAATGTTAGACTTTATTACACTTTCCACATAGAATGTAACAAAATATTCGCGCAACTTACAAAAAAACTTTGCTCTATGCACGTACATAAGGTTAACTATCCATATTTCCGCGCACCATATTAATTACAATTAATGAAGGAAGCGCACTTGTGCAGATAGGTATATTGTGTTACAATGTAGGTTGTTTATTGCATACGAAAAGGTTAGATTATGAAGCACTCTAATATATAGGAGCGGTCATCTAAGGATAAGTTTTACATTAGAACTTTCAAAGCTTTCCAACAGTAATGGCGGCGGAGGACATTTAATTTCATCCAATGAGAATCAATCTGTATCTAGAAGGTTTAAATTAGGATTTTCTTGGTCTGTAGTAAAGTAGAGGTCCCAAATAGTTTCAGAAAAGAGTAGTAAAAAATGTCGTATTAAAAAAAAAATACGGGTCCAACCATAGATTTTGGAGGTGAACTGTTAAGTCTCTGGGACCAAACCTATAGCAAGTTTGACATATCTCAACGCGCTGTGCGATCGTGCGCACTGTGAGACCTCATAGTAACGACAGTTTATTTCACAAAGACGTGTGAAAGTCCTTATGCCAATGTCGTAAGAAACACAGCACGCGTCTTCATAAAAAAAAATTGATTGTCAACAAAAGATTTGTTAATACACGTCCTTTCTCTAGTGTTGGTCTCTTACTTTGATAAGTATTCTTTGTGAATACGACCGTTCCTTATTTTATCTAAGCAGGGAGTCAATGACTAAATACTATTAATTAAAAAGTTCTATTACCAACAAATTCAAATACTTTTGATAAATTGCAACGCGTTTCTATTTTCGTCCAACTATGACGTCGTAATATGAAAAAACAGTGCCGTATAGGGATGCCTGAAAGAAGCGAAGCTTTATAACTAGTACGAAGAGTGGAACTAAGCATTAAAAAATACATACAGATGAACACAGAACCTCCTCTTTTCTGAAAGTCGATTAAAAACAGTCGCGGCGGCGCGCGTGCTGCAGCTGCCTCTTCGTCTACCTATATGTATAGGTACATGACGTGTTACGCTACTGACGCTTAGCACGGATAGAGTGGCCGCTACGAATTTCCGTATAGAAACTTCGCTTCAAAAACAATGGTAATGAAAACTCCTTATTTAGAAACAGTTATGTACGCGTCATTACCTAACAGTACACTTAACATACAACATTATTCAAAGCGGTAGCTTCAATGGTTCCCTAACAACGGTTCACGCAACTGTCCACGCCCTCGGAGCCGCGGGGTCGCGGTATTTATGGCCACCGGCCATAGAGCCCGGCCAATAAATCGCATCCAACACGCAGATGAGAAACTATTCCATAATACCATAGTCAATTCGACTGTTTCCGGAAAATAAACTATACTAGTTAGACGTTAAAGCTTGAATTAAAATGCTAATGGAAATACTAAATTGTGGATGAAAATACTTATTTTTTTTCGATTGATTTTAAAAATGGAAACAGAATTTTAGAACATATGAAGTATACCTACTTACTTATCTATATAAATAAATGTATTTGTAATTAACCAATTAAAATAATAGGTGTCTTCGTTTAAAAACTTAGTTACTTAAGGATATTGTGTATTAGGTAGGTTTGAAATGGGTATGTAAAACTCGTCCTAGACACAATATCCTAGGTACAGACAGATTTATATTTATATCACGGAAGAATAAATTTATACCTACTAGGTAGGTACTTATTCATATTTATTACCTATGGAATAGGTACAGTACAATTTTATACACTCTTGTTCAATTAAAAACCGATTTAAATTCTCCGTGACCACTCACATTATGACAATCGATATTAAAAATCGATTTACTTAATCGATTCTGATAACCAACAAGAGAACGACTTCAAATCGACACGCAACGCTCGCGCCGTCCATTCGAATTAATAGATACGTCATCTAGCGCCGCCATCTTCACGGTTCCAAATTCAAATTACAAGTTCGAAAATCGAACCGAAAAAACGACGTTTCAACGGACTTTTTGTTAAAAAAACCTCAAGGTGCAGGGTTATCGAGCTGGTTTAGTTACACCTGCGTTTTACGCTATTGTGTAAGCTATTCACAAATTTATTGTAACAGGTGTATAACAAAATACAACTCAAACTATAAGTTGTCGATCTAATTAAGTAAAAGATACGATGGGACAGCTTTTATCGGGTAAATTCTCGGCGCTAAGTTATGATTTTCAAGAATCGTAAATATCATTATCGATTCGAATTCTCTCGATTCCTTTCGTGGTATCGATATGTTTATTGCATTCGATTGCTAGATAAGTCAAAATAATTCCTTTAGAAAATATTCAACTAGTTGCTAATAAATTAGTGTTTGACTAGCTTTTATCTCACGAGTGACCTAAGTAAGCAGACTTAATAGGTTATCTATCTTCGATATACACCCAGGTGAATATAAGATGCAATAGGGTACTTAAGCATGTTAAATAAAGAGAAAATAATGCAACAGCAATGAGGTATACAAGGTGAAACATAATGGGTATACTTTTTTCCAAAACTTAACTTTGTAATTCTAAAACCATCAGCTTTGGAGGGAACTTGAAAAACAAAAGGTGTTATAGGAATACAGCTGTTGACCGATTTCACAAGTCTACAAAACCTTTGGTACTTCAACTGTCCCATAAAGCCGATAGCTTAAGATTGACAAAGTTAAGTTGCAAAAAAAGAATACCCTTTTTGTTTCACCTAGTATAAGACCGGTCCTCATAAAAATAAACAAAACGGAACTTGTGCCCTTTCAACAGACGGATGTCTTAAATATTATTGAGGCAATCGATCAAACCACCAATTAATCGTTGGTCTGTCAGTACTGGTTTTAATGTAAGTATATTTTTAATTACATTATATACCGTGTTTTATATACATTTATACAAATATATACATGTGTAGGGGCCGTCGACACACGTCACACGTCGACGGTAATATCGAATCACATTGATTGATAACACATAAGTATGGTTGGTTTCATTTATTTTTGCCTTTGCACACGGCAACGAAACAAACATTAATTATCTGTGTATTATTACTAAGAAAATTTTAAACATCTATACAAATAAATAAAATTGGAGTGTATGTTTGTAATATCCGATCCGGTTGTAGATATAAGGAAAAAAATATGTAAATTGACAATTTGTAAGTGCCCCCGTAGGCCTAAACAAAATAAATGATTTGAATTTGAATATCAAAGTAACACCTTTTCAGTAAATGCATATGAAAGTACATACGATACTTACAACAAAAACGCGATTTTTTTTTGTCTGTCTGTCTGTCTGTCTGTGTGTTTGTTCCGGGTAATCTCCGAAACGGCTGAACCGATTTTGACAGGACTTTCTCTGGCAGATAGCTGATCTTATAAGGAGTAACTTAGGCTACTTTTATTTTAGAAAAAACAAAAAAAATAACAAATGGGTCCTGTCGCGCGGGTTCAGAACGCGGGAGCGGGAGCGGTTAAGTTAAATTCCACGCGTACGGAGTCGCCGGCTCAGCTAGTTAAACATAAAGCTTAACACATTAAGTTTAATGAAGTTTTAAAAGATGACTTGTGCTTTATGTTATAAAAATATTTTTGAAGCGAAGCTTCTTTACGGACGTTTGGAGCGCTCGCCGCGCGGCCACTCTATCCGTGCTAAGCGTCAGAAGCGTTACACGACATATACCTAACGCTTACTTCCCACGCTTTATACTATAAAGCTTCGCTTCTTTCGAGCGTCCCTAGACGTCATTGTTTTTTTTCAGGCTTCTTGATTGTTCTAAATATCTGACATCCTACTTCCTAAGGATACACCGATTCAAGAACACACGCCTCAGCATTCACATAATTAATATTTTAATTAACATTAACAGAGATTACAAGAATACCTCAATTTGGATTTTCTATATCGTCCTTATCGGTCGTAAACGCGCCCCTTGTCCATGCCCCATGCCCCATGTCCCAACAGGTGCGAGAGGCTTTAGGCCACTTTGACGTTTCAACCGTTGCTAGCCCAAAGCAATTTATTACACCTCCTCCTGGCGGTCAAGTCTGACTTGAACTCGAACATTATTATCATTTCATATCGTAGGACTAAACTTACACACAATATGAGATAACAGTTTCCAAGACACACTCTATAGTAACTTAATGAACTCTTTTCAATTAATACGAGATAGTTTACATTCAGCATTGGAACAGCAACAGAATGTGAGCAAGCAACACCATTGTCATTAAATAGTGGTAAAATCTCACTCAGATTTAGGTATTTAAATAAGAAAGCTAGTTTAGTTAAGTGTGAGTAGGTATGCACCTACACCTTTTATGTTTACAAAAAAGTATTTTAATAAAACATAGAGGTGGATAAGAAAATACCTAATTGCTTTGGTGTGATGCCTTCCTGTTTAATTAAATTAATCCTTACTAATTATATATTTATATATAATATTATAAATGCGAAAGTAACTCTGTCTGTCTGTCTGTCTGTCGCTCTTTCACGCCAAAACTACTGAACCGATTTCAATGAAATTTTATACACAGATAGTCTAGAGCCTGAGAAAGGACATAGGCTACTTTTTAATGCGAAAAAAGAGTTTTAAGGGCTTGAAAGGGGGGATGAAAAGTTGTTTGGAAGTATCGTCATTTTAGAGCTAGAAGCTTGAAACTTATTTGTCAGGCTGTTGATTCGATATGAATAAAAATGACATTCAAAGTTTGTAAATGTTTTTCCCTCAAGGGTGTTAAATAACAATAGGGAATAGGGGATGAAAGTTTGTATGGAAATATAGCTCTTTGCAGTAAAACACTGCAATCCTTACTATTCCTTACTTCTATATTAATCATTCCGTTCAGGGGTATGGTAGACTCGATTGAAACCTTACCAGAATAATAAAACATAAAAAAATTATGATTTCGAGTCGACAACATATATCGGCAAAATTCGGATTGTCGAGTATTTTGTTAAATTCTAACGGTGCAAAAGACAATATTTCGACATATTGGCAGTTCCGTCAAGTTTGGCACAGTACCGCTATATTCCCTATAATCCCTGTCAGTTAGTGTCAGTGTTCTCAATGTGTAAATGAGTCTTTATTCGAAATATCTATTAAACTGGGTGGGCCATATTTTTAAGAAAGAAGAAGAAGATTGAGCTTTCAGAACAAACAAATTCAGTCTTCATGTTTTTAGGGTTCCGTAGTCCCTACGAGGAACCCTTATAAGATCATCCAGTCCGTCCGTCCGTCTGTCCGTCCGTCTGTCTGTCCCGACCCGTCACAGGGTCATAACTTCTACAGTCTCTAACGGATGTTGATGTAATTTGGTACAAAAATACTTTAAGAGTAGATCTCACTTTCAAAAATGTAGCAAAATTACTTTTTTTGAGGTACCTCCCCGAACATCGAAAAAGGGGCAATTTTTTTTTTTAGTTACCCAATCATGTGTGGTGACGTTGAAAAGGTATTTTCAAATAAAATGATGTTTTCATAAAACATTTAATCATCAAAAATTCCGTTTGCGAGATTTTTAACTTTTGGGTGAATTTCAACAAAGTCGTTTTTTCTTTCATTTCGGTTGAATTTTTTATTTTTAACTTTTTAAAAATTGTATCTGTTATTTATTGTACTTCTTTATATAGTTAATGCAATTTTTTAATGACATCAAAATATCTTAATTAACTTATGAGATATACGTGTTTAAACTTTTGATGGCACCGAAATGAAACAGCCGTTCACCGAAATGAAATAACTAATCACCGAAATGATCTTTCATTACGGTGACTAGTTATTTCATTTCACCTAACCGGTCCACCAAAAACGTAGGTATACAGAAGGCTTATCTATACAAATAAATAAAATTGGAGTGTCTGTTTGTAATATCAAAATAACACCTATTCACTAAATGCATATGAAAGTATATACGGTACTTATAACAAATCCACGATTTAAAATTGTTTTGTCTGTCTGTCTGTGTGTTTGTTCCGGGTAAACACCGAAACGGCTGGACCGATTTCGACGGGACTTTCACTGGCAGATAGTTGATGTTATAAGGAGTAAGTTAGGCTACTTTAATTTCAGAAAAACAATTAGATTCTTGCGTAAAACAATCAAAAACACATGAAATCCAAGAGTATCTCCGAAACGGCTGGACCGATTTTTCGGGATTTTAACTGGCCGATAGCTGATGTTATAAACAGTAACTCAGGCTATTTTTTTTAGAAAACAACAAAATATAGATATCATATGCTGCCTGTCGCGCGGGCTCTGAACTCGCGGGAGGGCTTTTACGATAGAAGGTATATAACACACGAAACATCGACTCGCAAAAAAGAAAAATGAGATTAAACTTAGTATTTTTTTATTAACTTTTCGTAAACTCTACTAATTTAACGAACTTTTTTTTTAATAAATTTTTTGTTAAGTTAAATTCCACGCGGACGAAGTCGCGGCCCCAGCTAGTAATATTATTAATAAATACACCTTTACTTAAAAATTTTGGAACTAAAACAACGTTAAAGTTTATACCTCTCTATAGCGGCATAAACTTAAGTCAGTTTAACACGAATAAAAGCGAATATATGTTCTAAATACATTATTACATTATGCTGTAGTAATATATTTTATTTTAAAGTCAATTGAATTTTAAACGAGCAAAACAATGGAATTATAACATACTTTAGTTAAGCTCTTAGGACATAATAATATTATGAGAACCAAAACGGCATATGTTAACCATTTTGGAAATGAAACATAAATAAAAACATAGCAATAAAATATATTTAACAATAAAATTATCAAATAAGAAACAATATTTTTTTACAAAATCATAATTTTAAATGTTGATTTTATTGAAATAAAACTACGAGTATTTTACGGATTCTATTGCGTTTATTCACTTTTTTATGTTCCCAACGTTTGGGCTGCTTAACAGCAAACCATGGTCACGGGGGGACTGAGGTGTTAGACGTTCTGATGTCATAGTTAATAACTGGGTACCCTTATATTTAGTTGTTGTTTGCGGTCCGATCCTCGCAGAAAGTGCTCAGTGTCTCGAGGTCTTGCAATAGTACGCTTGGTTTTGGTTTTGGTTAAATTTTAGGTATTCCTCTGGGTACAATACTAAAAAAAGCACAATAAAAGGAATAAAATAAAATAATAAGTAAAAAACAAATCTACATTTTTTAACTACTTACGGAAATCTTTGCTTTGGCTTTGTTCAAATGAGATTAAAAATTACGTGAAGTTACATTCAACTATACAAATTCTTCGTTATGCTCAAAGCCTAGAATCCTAATCATAATAACATCAGCGAACCTTGTGAATAAAAGGAAACAATATTTGAAACTTTGTACTTTAACAAAACTAAAAAAATAATAAATTGCGTTGCTGCTTGTACTTAACAATAGTACTTATAGGTGAAACATTTTGAATAATTCACCTGCTGGCCTGAATTTTCACTGAAATGAAGTAGTAATCAACCGAAATGATAAATAATTCACCGAAATGAAAATATTATACACCGAAATCCAAAGCACTCACCGAGATGAGAATGTTTATCATTACGGTGAGATTTTTATCATTTCCGTTGACAGTTTAGGCCACCGAATCAACCGAAATGAGAACACTGAAATTAAAAACAGGGACAAAAAATTGTATTACTAGAAAACTATTTATTATAGGATGTAGTGAATACTACACAAATAAACGTAGTACAATAAGCTTGCTCACGAATACTTAATTAAATGTACTAGATCATTGGATGACAAGTTATACCTATAAACGGAAATGAAAAGAAATTTGTCCCATCACACCGATATGAAATACTTTCGTATTTTTCGGGACTTTGCAGGCTAGCTGCGCACGTCCTCTGACGATAAACACATAGGCAGCATTGGTACGTTACCTTTAAGGACATGAGGGGGGAGCTAGAGTTGTTCTATACAAAAATATTCTTGACAAACTTTAGGTCACCGTAATGAAAGGACTTTCTAGGACACATGCATGTTTACTTACCAGTTATTAAATTCCGGAGATATTCTTATAAAACCACTTTGTGATAATACTATCACTATTCACGATTAAAATAAAAGTTGCTATAAATCTGAATAACCAATAGTTTTTGTTGTACGAGGGAAATTACACTGAAAAATGTAATGCGGACAGGTACCGAAATGAAAAAAACAGGGCTTTAGGTTTTTTTTTCCTAATTAACTGCAAACCTAATGAAGAAATAATTTTGCCACGTATAGGCACAAACCTCTTCTAGCTAGAAAAAAATAATAGAACTGTATAATAACGTTCCACACTACCGATTTCATCCGTGCCGCGTAAATTTTGCTGTTGGGAAATCCACCCTTTTAAAGATTAAATCAAAATTCCGTAATGAATTCCGACACTTCTTACATTTTTCTATTGCAAGAACATTAATAAGATTATGCAGTCGAAAATGAATACATTGTTCACCAATTTCAATGAAATAACAGCAATAAATTTATATTTTGTGTTAATACATGTATTTCTGAAGTGTTAATGTACGTGGATAGATGTCGGTAGTAGTCTATAAACAACAGTGGGTAAGATTTTTTACGAAAAAAATATCGACACTTTTTATGTTGCAAAAATATGAATAAGATTATGCAAATTGGATAAATTGTTAATAAATTCCAATTAAATAACAGCAATAAATGTATGTTTTATGTTCATTAGTCTATTTCTTAGTATTTAATGGTGTCGATAGATGTCGGTAGCAGTATGTATACAACTTTAGTATCTATTTCAACCTGGGGTGAAATTTTAAACAGATTACCTTCAATGACTCGGAACCCTTCATTGTGCATAGCTCGACATGGCACTTGGCGATTTTTTTTTCGTATTCATTTCAATGGACAATGCTATACGAATCTATGCCTTGCCTAATATTCCTTGAAAACGATAACTACAAAAATATCTACCTAAGTTTTGTAAATATTGTGTATTATGAGTCACATTTCACCCGAGCGAAGCCAGGTTTTCATCTAGTAGAGTATAAGAACAATGTGTGTCAAATGTGGTTCAAAGGATTTAATAACTTGAGCATTCTTACGGGCAACTAGCCCAATGGTTTTAGTAGCCTAGTGTGGCCTAGTAAAGTTTACAAGTGTTTTAACAAATATTCAGGATCAAAAGATATTCACAATCAACCAAGTGAACAGTCCATTGAAAATTTTCTCGTTACTTTGAAGTACATAACTCATGGCTTATTGAAATAAATAAAACAATGTATGCATAAATAAGTTAAACAAACGGACTCACAGACAGTCACGCCTCTCGGTTTCAAGGAGGTGGGCAGTTTGAACAATGTGCAGTAACTGTCGTCATTGAACATGTTGGTTAAGTATATTGGAGACGAGTGGTTTAAACTAGTGAAACATCATAGCTCGACGGACCGCCCGCGTTACTTCAATTTAAATGGTAGAGATATTCTACACTCAGTACAAGTAAATAAAATTGAAGTGACTGTTTAAAAGTGCTTTATTTTTATCTATCTTTATGTATGTCTGTTTGTTCCGGATAATTTCCAAAACGGTGGGCCGATTTTGACGGGACTTTCACTGGCAGATAGCTGATGTTATAAGGAGTAACTTGGGCTACTTTTATTTCATCGATGTACCACGTCGATGGAGCCGCGGGCATCAACTAATTATATAATAAACTTAAGAGTACACAAGACATTTATTATAAAATAAAATGAAGAATGAAGTGTGCAAGTGCGAGACTTTAGAAAACGATGTGAACATTGCCAATCCACGCCCACTACGCTGGCCATGGCCCCCCTTGTATTGAGACCCTCCCCCCTTGTATGGCAACAGACTCTCCCCCGATAACATTATTTAACCAAAATAGCATCAGCGATATCATGTATTATTATAATTATTTATATTTCTTACAACTTCCAACTTTCTTCTAATTCATTTGTAAAAGGACGATAGAAGCTGACGTTTCCGATATCGGAAACATTCCGTTAACTGTGTATACCCTCCCTGAGGGGTATAAAGTTAAACAAAGCACTCCAGGAGATGAAGGCACTGCGTTGTCTAACCACTAAGCAGCCAACTCCACGTGCTCTGGCAATGACACATTAAAACTAAGGTGGGCAGAGCCAGAACATTAACCTACGTAAACTCGCTCTGTGTAAATTTCTAAGTTTAACACACGAATACGAAATTTTACGCGGCCGAATCTTTACTGCTGTGTGGGCGTGTTTGACCAATAACAATATAGAAGAACGTCAGCCGCAAGCGAAGTAACAGTTGTATGAAACGGCCCGCTCCGTTTGCCGTTGAATAGCTGTTGACGAAAGCAAGATTTTTAGGGTTTCGTTCTACGAGGAACCCTCATATGATCATCCAGTCCGTCTGTCCGTCCACCCGTCCCGGTCTGTCACAGTACCATAACTTTTACAGTTTTCTGACGGGAGTTGACCAAATTTGGTACCATATACTCTTTCTTACGTTCTATAAGAATAGATCTCACTTTCAAAAATATAAATGGTAGAAAAAATCGTTTCTTTTAGTACCTCCCCGAACATGGAAATTTATATTTTCATTTTTAGTTACCCCATCATGTAGGATATCGTTGATAGGTATTTTAAAATGAAATGGTGTTTCCATACAACATTTTATCACCAGAAACTCCGTTTGAAATTTTTAACTTTAAATTATCAAATGAAAATTTACGTAATAAATTCCGATACACATTTTTATGATAATCGACAAAACTAATTACCCAAAAATATAATTTCTATAAAAATGCCTACGGCACTCTACAATGTGCGTGGTAAGATACGCACTTGGCCAGTTTTTTAAAAAGATTAATACGGTTTATGGAAATATTTTACTGTTGCTATGAAGATGTTGTAATATAATTGTCGTTTTTCGGTTGTAGAACCAATCTGTAGCCATCTGTAGCCTTCTGTAGCCATCTGTAGCCTTCTGTAGCCTTCTGTAGCCATCTGTAGCTCATATACGGGCTAGCCAGACGCGGATAGTACCACCCTCTCACAGAAGATCGGCATGAAGTAGTAGTTATTATAGTTGCGTTTCCTACAATGTGAGGTAGAGCACGAGCCTGACCCCCTCCCTTCCCCCCTCTGTACCACTCCCCTTTAGTTCGGCCACACGCGATCGATACCTTTGGTACTGCAAGCTATAGGCTATGGTAACTGCTTATCGTTAAGCGGATCGTACGCCTGATTGCCGACTCGCCACTAGTTAAACTAGGTGAAACAAAAAAGGTATACTAATTTTTTTGCAACTTAACTTTGTAAATCCAAAACTATCGGCTTTGTGGGACAGTTGAAGTACTAAAGGTTTTGAAGACTTGTGAAATCTGTCAACATGTGTATTCCTATAACACCTTTTGTTTTTCAAATTTCCTCTAAAGCTGATAGTTTTAGAATTACAAAAATCTTGTATTAAAGACAAAAAAAACATTTCTTCCATTTCTACTATAATGCGGGTTTATGTACAGGTTAGTACAAATCCATATTATTGATTTACAAATTCAAAGCCCTGTATTGAATGGTCTAGTGTGAAAACAATTTCCTTTTATTCTATTCATACGTGCGACGGTTGTAGCCGACACGGCCTGTCGGCGAGCCGCATTCAATAACCGACATTGTCGGTTCAAACGAACTGCGTAAGCGCAAGTAAGAACGACGTACACTGAGACCATGGCATAATAATTAAAACGCCTTAATTAATAAAACAATATAATATAAAATTTCGGGTTAAACTACATCGAAAAATATTTAATCCTTACTTATACATTATTCTCACAAGTATAGTTTAGAATCGGAATCATTACTAAATAATTTTGCTATAATAAGTTAAATCAACATTATAATATTCAGAATGAGATCGCAAGTCTACCTATCCCTGTCCGTGACTATAGTAGACAGGTATGTTCATCATAAATAATAATAATATAAATAATAATAAGTATCGCCAGACAGACACACCAATTGTATGGTCCTAAACTAAGCAAAGCTTGTACTATGGGTACCGTACAATGGACTGGGAGCGTTCTTAGTAAAACCCAGACCAGGGCAAATTACGAAAAGGCCATTTCCGAAATTTGCCCCAGCGGGAATCGAACCCGCAAACACCATGTGCAGTGAGCCGAGCGGCCTACGCTCGAACCACTGTGACAAGCGGTCACCATAAATAGTGATAGTATAGTAACTACGTTTGCTCACTACACGTAGAGCCTATAGCGGAAACTGCGACCGCGTCGTAAATATACGTGCGCGTCTGGCGACAACAAATTGCGCGAGTGAGTGCGGATTTATACGACACTGCGCAGGATTACTTATATAAGGTCTTATTCTAATAACTGTAGTTTATGAAGCAGTGATAGCCGATTGGCTAAGCAAGCAGCGTCTTGCGGGCACCAGGTCCTAGGTTCAAACCCCGGCTCGCACTTCTGGGTTTTTCTAAATCTATGCGCGTATCATAATTTATATATGATTATCACCCGCTTACGGTGGAGGGAAACGTCGTGTTAATGTTACGTTCTTAACTGCCAGACTAAAGGAACTAAACTAAATTACTGACGAATAAAGTAATTAGCACCATTTTATTAAATCTGCAACTTTCGGTGAAAAGAGGCTATGCGAACCGATTTGACCCTTTTTTGAATGGATTTGATCAAGCCTTCGAGACTTAGTACTTACTACAGAGTTACTGAAATTTTTGCCATCTCGCATTGGAATGAAAATCTTTTTTTGTTGACGGTTACCAGTAACCAATCGAAGACAACGTTACTACCGATTTGTCGATAATGCAGCTATTCAAGATTGATTTCAATTTTGGATACGAGATAGGTATACCATTATTAATGTTAGACGTAAAACTAAATATATATATATCAACGTACACATGTTAGTTCTTTAAACATTTAATTGAAAAATATAAGTACTAGCAATGTGAGTCTTATTTAGTAGACAACAGAGTGACGGTATTGCTGTATGCTATGTTACATAATGAATTACGCTCATCTCTCTCACGCAAAGCCCAAGCCGTAACAAATCGGATACAATTGCAATATTAATTAAGCCGCCATTATCACGAGTGAAACAGCAACATGCTGCTTTGCAGTACTGAGTCATGTGCGGGCTAATGTGGTGACAATACTTTTAAGTAAGACAGGATTGTACTTTTCTAACAAATTATACAAGATAATCCAAATTCTCTACCTTCACTCAACCTTCGTTATGGATTACCCACTAGCACGAGAGCGATCCCAGTAATACCCAGATTAGGGTAAATAAAATGTTCATTAACAAAGGTATTTACGATAAAATTTGTTATGGAATCGTTTTGATAAACAAAAATAATACAGCCTTACAATTACCGATTACAATAAATTTCAACAAACAGGAAAAAAAAACTCAAAACTACTACGAAATGGTCTTGTGTACACCATTTCAAATTTCTTCGAAAATAGTTCTGTTCTGTAAAACACATCAATTGCACAATCTAACAACAATTTGCTTCAGTAAAAACAATTACAGTATCTGTTATTGTAACTAATTAAGTTACCTCCTCGTGGGAACGGCTCGCGTGTAAATCTTTAAACGCTGTAACCGTTTTAATCAATACTCTTAATTGTTATAGTCCGTAATTGTGTCTATGGCAATGCAACAATAACAAACTTTTTTTAGAAAAAAATATGGTTTATTGCAACCTAGCAAGAAAATACAGTTCGTTAGAAGACAAAAGGGAACGTAAATCAATTTCGTTGCGTGTGAATATAGAGTTAATGTTTTCTATGCCTGAATAATTTAAATCTGAGTAAGTATTAAGTTTATTATATTAAAAATGATCGACAAAACACACCAACTGCATGGACCAAAATAAGCAATGCTACTATTATAGGTATAGGACAGATGCAAGGGAAGCACTCCAAGAGCCGAATTCCAACACGGTGTAAAAGTATTGTAAAGGCAACAGGAGAAACTCTACAACGATCTATTGAACTGGCACAGGACAGAAGCAAATGGAGACAAGTCATATATGGTATCGATCCTCATTAGTAAGGGAACGACAAAAAAGAAGATTAAATATTATAGGTATAATTTATTATGGGTACCGGACAATAGACTAGGGCCGATACCAACACACCCGGACTTAAATTAAGAAAATTAATTTCCACCACTACCAAAGACCAATTTTAATTCGTACTAGTTTTCGCTAAATTCTGTAATAATCCTACTAATATTATAAATGCGGAAGTTTGTGAGTATGGATGTATGTTTGTTACTCTTTCACGCAAAAACTACTAAACGGATTTGGATGAAATTTAGAACACAGATAGTTTATAACCTAGATTAACACATAGAATACTTTACTTAAGTCTACGCGGACGAAGTCGCGGGCAGCAACTAGTATTCTATAAAGTTCATTTTACCAGTCAATACAAAAACTCTATTTTGTGCTATGAAATGTATTTCAGGTTGAATTCAAATCAGAAGTTGTATTTGATTTGATTGGTTTTGGTAGTTTTTTAAAATGGCGATATTAATTACTGGCGCCTCGAATCATTTGAAGATACCTAATGACGGACAACGAAAAATATCATAATTAGCATTAAAGTAAGTATATAAAACTGCACTAATTGGAAATTGATAACCAAATCGAATCGGAATTGGCACTAATTTTATCATTGCGGTGTAAAATGGTTTATAGTGCTCAGCAAATATATTTATCAAACAGATAAAAAAGAAACAGGTGCTCAAAAATTAATCGGTAAATATCTCAGTTTATAGCTTATAATTATTGACGTAAATTATTAAAAACTATATATAAAAAACACTAAAATAAGAAGGTCAACAACATTAGTTTCAATAATAATATTCCCAAATGTATTGAAATAAAACTATTTTTCGGATTTTATCGCGTTTATTCGCCTCGCAGGATCCCTTATGAAGACATTATCTGTAGCGTCGAGGATGTCCTAGCCAAAAATAATTTTAAAAAGGAAGACTCCGAGGCTATTAGACAGGACGTATCATCGTTGTTACGCCGTGTTTCAGTGCCCAAACAAAATCTTCCTAAGAATCAGTATTTAGCGTTGAAGAACTTACGCACTAGGACGGATATTACTATTCTCCGCGCAGATAAGGGAAATGCGACGGTAATAATGGATACGTCAGATTACAATGCAAAAATTGTAGAACTTTTATCGGATGAAACAACATATAAAAAGGTCAAAACAGACCCAACTACAAACGTGTTAAAAACAACTACCGATCTATTAAAGAAACACTCCGACGCATTGAATCTAGACGTCAAATCATTGATACCTTCGTGCGCAAAACCACCTAAGCTGTATGGGTTACCTAAAATACACAAGCCCCAGGCCCCGCTGCGTCCCATTGTTAGCCAGATTGACACACCAACATACAGTCTGGCCCAGCACGTAGCGAAGGTGCTCTCACTACTAAGAGGACACACAAGAGCACATACAAAGGATTCATACCATTTTGTCAGTGAGATTAAACATCTACATCTTGCTGACAATGAAACTATGGTCAGTTTTGATGTTCAGTCTTTGTTTACCTGTCTACCTGTAGCAGACTGCATCACTATAGTATCAAAGAAGCTAGCAGAGAACAACATGCCAGAGGAATATGCTGAACTCTTAAGACATTGCCTCACATCCGGGTATCTGTTGTGGAATGAACAGTTCTACAAGCAAGTAGATGGTGTAGCGATGGGCTCCCCTGTTTCTCCTGTTGTCGCCGATATATTCATGGAAGACTTCGAGGAGACAGCCCTTCGCACTTCACCTGTGACCCCAAGATTCTACAAGCGGTACGTAGACGATACTTTCACAATATTACCATCTGACAAAATAACAGCATTTCTAGACCATCTTAACTCCATACACTCTAAAATCAAATTTACAATGGAGTTAGAGGCCAACAACACTCTAGCATTCTTAGATGTTTTAGTAATCCGTAATCCTGATAACACCTTAGGCCACACCGTGTATAGGAAAAAGACCCATACTGATAGGTACTTAAACGGTGAATCTCACCACCATCCAACACAGTTAGCTACCGTGGGTAAATCTTTGTTTCAGAGAGCACAAGGGATCTGTGATGAGCAACACCTGGCTGCCGAGATCCGTCACGTCAAGCAAGTATTGCATGACAACAAGCTTCGGATCCCGCGCCTCCATCACAGTGACCGAGTGAAACCAGCCACAGTCGAGCGTCTACCTGCTGTACTACCATATATAAGAGGTGTCACAGACAAGATTGGCTACATCTTGAAACGTGCTTCAATCAAAACTTATTTCAAGCCACCAAAGAAGATTAGTCAGTTCTTACCACCTGTCAAGTGTCACATTCCTCTACAAGATGCAGGGGTATACAAACTCGACTGTGAATGTGGGCTCTCCTACATAGGGCAAACTAAAAGATCAGTAAAAACCCGCGTAAAAGAACATATAGCTGACGTGAAACACCGGCGCTCCACGAAGTCTGCAATCTGTGAACATGTACAGGACCGCACCCGCCATTATATCAGATTTGATAAACCACAGATCCTCGCAAAAGAACACCGATTCCGACCAAGGATGATACGTGAGGCCATTGAAATTAAAAAACATCCTAATTTCAATAGGGAAGATGGCTGGGTGCTACCACCAACTTGGGATCCAGTAATTAATATAATTAAATCCAAAACCAAGTGTACCATTGCAAGACCTCGAGACACTGTGAGCACTTTCTGCGTGGATCGGACCGCAAACAACAACTTAATATGAGGGTACCCAGTTACTAACTATGACATCAGGACGTCTAACACCTCAGTCCCCCCGTGACCATGGCTGCTGTAAAGCAGCCGAAACGTCGGGAACATAAATTAAATAAACGCGATAAAATCCGAAAAATAGTTTTATTTCAATGTGTAGTATTCGCGTAAATATAAGAAAACAATATTCCCAAATGTATCCCATAAAGTAATAGTCACCCTACAATTAGATAAAACTTGTGAGCTGCATAGTTGTGACCTTCCAACCTCCCGGCGGCGGTGACCTTGTTGCAATACTAGGTTAAAGGTCACCGCACGTGACCCTGATGACCTCAGGCACAGGTTCGTTCTAATTAAACAACCGATAGGAGCATAGTTCGAGTTTTATTGTAACGTGGTATGTTTGTACCGGTATCACTTAAGTGTGGGTAGTGAAAAAACCTGTATAATAAACCTAGGTGCGGAAGCCAACTTATTATATTAAATAAAATGACATAAATTGATAGTAATAGTTAATAATTTATTATTGAGGCGTTTACATAAAGGAAATCAATTGGATTGCCCACTTCCAGCCTACACACGGTGCGAGCGGGCAGGTTGGCCCACTAATTGCGACGATAAACCAAAGTTTCTATTTTATTACCACGGTATAAGTTGTTTGCACCTGAAAGTAGACCTATTAGAAGATATAAGAAGTACCTATGGATATAATAAAGTGTGGAGAATCAGACGTTTGCATGATTTTAATTGAATTGAAATGCGAATGAGTACTTTTGATATATTTTTCCTTAGCTGTCTCAAGGAAGCAGTGATAAACACGCGTCTTGCGGGCACGAGGTCCTGGGTTCAAACCCCGGCTCGCATCTCAGGGTTTTTCTAAATCTATGTGTGAATCATAACTATATGATTATCACTTGACTACGGTGAAGGCAGACATCGTGAGAAAACCTACATGTCCTAAAATGTAAAAAAAATTAAAATACATGTGAAATCGGCAAAACCGCACTGGGCCAGCGTGGTGGTTTATGGCCTGAATCCCCTCGTATTGAAGGGAATTCAGATATTTTAGTGTTTTAAAGCATTGACGTGAACATTGAAGTTGAGACAAATATTCAAAAGGCAATTAGGAAATATAATATATACGTATAGGCAGTCTGTATGCACGAGGCATCTTCGTATCAGGTTACCGTACGGTATACCTTAATTATTATTTCGGTCTTTTGACCCTGTATAGTTTAAGTGTAGCCCTAAAGCAGCTGTCAATAGAAACCTAACCTAGGCGAGCCCTTCAAAGGGAACAAAGGATGTGTACACACAGCACGGCGGACAGGCAAACAAACCATAGTTTACTAAGCGTCTCTATTCAGGGTTCCACTGAACCCGCTTACCAACACGCTTGTACTAAGCTTTCGATGCTGACACACTGCTGCTAAGATTAGCGAGCTTGTTCCACGAACATATTCTGGGAATAAGTTTCATCAAAATAATGGCGAAAAAAGTTGCGGGCGGGAGTTGCAACGCACTGTGATAGGTCTATCGAAACTAATGGTGGATTGTGATTGATCGATCGTCAATTTTATACACGTTATCATAACGAAAGTTTCCGAAACACATGCGCTTAGTGTTTCATACGTGGTTTTAACATTTAACTGCTGAACACTGAAACGCCACTCATATATATTCAAGACCCATTTAGCTCTTTGATATGTTAGTATCTGTATTTTTTTTTTAATAATTGACTGTGTAGACAGTTTAGTTCTCTGATGAGTAGAGTCGCTTAATTCGGTTTTTTGAAGGTATAGGCTGGAATCAGTAAATAAGGATGAGCTTTGTTACATGTCTGGGTTTTATAATCCCACTGCTGGGCTCAGGCCAGGTACCTGTGCGAGCAGGCTGCCATATTCCATTAAATTTTGGTTCAACGTAGGTTTGTGGGCTTCACACTTTAATTTCTTTAGTAATTCAGGATTCCTCATCATGTTCGCGTACACTGATAGCAAGTGAATCATATGGAAATGAGGATCAGAGGCGTAGTCCGGAGATAGAACAAAGAAGGACTTGTTCCAAAGGCTTACGACTTAAATTTTAAACGTTAATAATATTCATTTATTGTTTGCTAGCCAATCACGCCGTGTGTATCAAGTGTTGAGTAACTCAGCTCTAACTGTTTTGTAAATTTATAAGAAGAGTTAACAAGCAATTCGTATGCCCATTCCAGCGGCGAGGCGGCGAATGTTAAAACTAATTTTATACCGGCAGTGTTGCCACACTTAATGGGGACAGGTATTTTTTATTAATAATATATTTTGCTTTGCTTTGGGATCAAGATACGGCTCGAAGAAATACCTATATCAGTTTGCCAATTAAACTGCCTTGAAATACAACCCTTAAACCATACATTTTACTCAGATGCAGCAAAATTTTAAATTCATAATGGTCATTTCAATGCAACATACTATACCTACTGATGTATTTTATGTTAAAAAAAAACAATTGCAAAAAAAAAAACAAATTATTTGTTATTCGTATTTATAAATAATCTCCAGTAATTTCAAAACGTTTACTACAATTTCAATACTAGTAACTACGAAAAATATTTGCTGTCATTTCGCAGTGTACCTAATTACATTATTATTATTTGCCCAATTAAAGGTTCATTCGGAATTGTTGTAATCCAAATATATTGTATTAAAATGTATGTGACAAAGTCGGCAAACGAACCAACGGCTCGCCTGATGTTAAGCAGTTACCAGTGCCGATACATGCTTGCAATATTAAAGGCAGGCTTCGTGGTACCGAGAGAGGGGCAGAAAGGGGGCAGTTGGTCTAAAATAATTATAATATGTAATTAATTCTGAATATTTACATGCGGACTCGAAGACTGCTTGGCGCAGTGGTTCGAGCGTAGGCCGCTCGGCTCACTGCACATGGTGGTGCGGGTTCGATTCCCGCAGGGCCAAATTTCGGAAATGGCATGTTCGTAATTTTCCCTAGTCTGCGTGTCACTGGGATCGACCCCAGTCCATTATACGGTACCCATTAAAAGCGTTGCTTAGTTTGAGACCATACAGATGGTGTGTCAGTTTGGCGATATTATTATTATTCCATTTAATTATCTTAAACCAATTTATGATTTAAATATAAATAAAAAATAAATTTAAAAATATTTTTTTATGATTATTATTAATAACTAAATTATAAATTACTTTTCTTTTGAGAAACGATTTCTCTAAATTTGTTGTCATATACATATATGTGCCCTAAGAAAGGTCTTCTAATCCAAGCTGTGCCGCAGGGAACCTCACCCACATTGTTCTCTGTTACCTGCATAAAGAATCATTTCCCCACAAATCCATGAACCAAAAGGCCTGAACTGGCAACCCTGGCGGTCTCTTAGAACTCTGAATGCTTGTGCGTACCGTTGACGTCGCTGACATGCATAATAATCTAATTGGCACTGTAAGAGCGAGATTTCGGTGGCACATGACGATATTCTCAATTGGATAACGTATCGCAGAACGGAATCAAACCACATGCACTGCTGTAGACCAAAAACAACCTTGTGTTAGTGGTCCTAAGGTCGTTTTGGTTTACAGAAGTGTAGTTGTGTTGGTACCATTTTGCAAAAGCACGTCCAATTGTATGTGTGATGCCTGAAACAAGGCTAGGCATACTTTGAATTTTGATTGAAATATGACTACTGCCATAGGTAGGGCTGAAAATCGGCAAAAAAACTATAAAGGTCTATGCCCAAAACGTCTTTAAACGCGCCATTGACGAGTGTTTGTAGCGATACAGACGTGATACGGACGCGAGTCAGACGCAGCTTGACGACCACAGATATAGATTTACATAGACAACGCAAATGAATGTAGGTACTTCGCGTGTACGAAACCCCGACCAAGCGTCAGGGTTGGTCGCCGGTAACTTACAGTCCGCGCGACTACAGATATAAAAAATATGAGTTTGAGCGTAATAATCACTCGATAGAATCGTAGCAGGCGGAGGGGCATCGGCGGCATCGGTGTCTTTGAATTGGTTTGGACTAAATTTCGGCTGTGACGTCACAGTGGGTGTTATAAATTCGGCACGCTTGGTTTCAATACAAATCGTGATACTTGCGTTATCTATGTAAATCTATATCTGTGTTGACGACTTTAGACTGTAGACTTTTGCAGGAGAAGAGCGCGCCGTCGACGCGCGTTTAAAAAAACGTGGTGTGCACAGGCCCTGATAGCTGTGTTTCATTTGGAGTGAGAGAGCGCGAACATCAATTCTCAACCCTTCAACTCGCTCTGTCCCGCTCCTCCTCAGGTTGGCAACGTGCGAGCTATGCATTTGGTATTGCAAGCATCTATAGGTTACGGTAACTGCTTAACATCAAGCGGATCGTACGTTTGATTTTCGACTTTATTATGGCAAAAATAAAGTGTTATTTTCTTCGCGTTGGGGATAAAACAGTGGCAAAATATCCGTGTACTTCTGCCTACCCATCCAGAGAAAGACGTGATGTATTTTGAAGCGAAGCGTTTATATGGACGTTTGGGGCGCTCACCGCGCGGCCACTCTATCCGTGCTAATCGTCAGCGTTACACGATGACGTCAGAGCTGCGGCGCCTTAGACTTTATACTATTAAGCTTCGCTTCTATCGGGCGTACCTAGACGGCACTGTTTTTTTTTTTCAAATGTTCCCGAATAGCTCAATGAGTTATTGCATATAGTATATTATGGGACCATTTATTTCATGGAGTGTGGTTGATTAAATTATCTACATTGTTTTAATATGACAGTTACACCATTGTGTACCTTATAAAAATGTACACGCAACGTCAATCAAACGGCGCTTACTATCTGGCCTGAAGTACAGTCAGCAACGGCGTGTATGCACCTCGCATGCATTTACATACAAATCATTTGTTTCTCATATATATTTTTCGCGTCATCGCACCATATTAATTTTGTTAGAGTAGGGTCAGCACTCAGCATATATTTGAAATCAGGATAACGTCAAATTTATAAAATTAATAAAAACAATGTGATAAAAAAACTTTGAATAAGCAATAACTATTGAACCTAATTTTAATTAAAAATAGAACGCAGCATCGAGAGCAACAAAATAATTAAAAAATCAACTATTGTTTTATTTAAATTATAAAGTGAATTTATATTTTATATTAACTTCTTTATGATTAGTAGGTAACTAGTTTATAGTTTTCCTTTTTATATATTTTGTACACAGTTTTTCTACATTAATTAAACAACAAATAAAGCATTTTCAATATTCTGTCTATGTATTTTTTCATTTGTTGCTATAAAAATAGTCTTCCTAAATATAAAGATACGGACACACTACTGTGTGAGCAGACGAAAGCATACAAAGTAACTCTGGTGTTAGAATATAAAGCGATTCTAATAGATTATCTTTTTTTTTCAATATTTATAGGCCATTGTAGTCTCAAGGGTCGGCCTATCATTTCGGCCACTGCCTACGCACATAGAATCCAAATCGTCATTCCAAAGTTTGTTGAACCCACGTACTGATGCCACAAACTTTAATTCACACCCTATCTTACAAACCAGCACTTTTATCACAAGAGAGACAAGGTTAAAAATTGAATAATTTCAGGTTTTACACCAGTTAATTCTATATCTGTCTTAACTCTTGACCAAGTCGAAATCTGTGATCAGAATCATCATAGTCGTATTTTTATAGGCGTTAAGATATCCTATCGAGTTTCAAGTTACGAACTGAAAAATACGTTCGGGTTTATGGTACACGATGTACCAGATAAATGGATTTTACGCAACTGGTACAGACCAGTTTGTATGAGTAAAGTCGATTCTCAGGTTTTTGATGATGACTCAATGTGTAAAATTTTCCAAAATGGATACATAAAATGCAGATATGAGCAGCTTCAATTTAAATTATGATTAAAATCAAACGCAATTCAAATTTAGTAAATATCTATCCTACTAATATTATAAATGTGAAAGTTTGTGAGTGTGGATGTATGTATATATGTTTGTTACTCCTTCACGCAAAAACTACTGAACGGATTTGGACGAAATTTGGAACACAGATAGTTTATAACCGGGATTAACATATAGGATACTTTTTATCCCGATAATCCCGAAATTTTTGTTACGTTAAATACTACGCGGACGAAGTCGGAGGGCAGCTAGTAATCTATATGTAAAAATGAATATTTGTGTGTTCTTTATAGATTCGTAAACTATGCATTTGATCATGTCATGATCTTCAGCAAAATGTTGTGCGCGAGCCCACAAAGGTTTCTGAGTTGGTACGACCAATCTTTGACAGCGTAGCAACGCGCGCAGGGTACAGCTAGTAATCTTATAAAAAGGATAAATTATCAGAAGCATGTAAGTAAGTGTGTTTGTAGGAGACAATGTCTGAAACCACTGAACCGAAGCTACACTATCCTAGAGTTACACAGGCTACATGTCGTTGCACCACATACCCGCAGGTAAATGCTAGTATGCTTTAAATCCTTCATCCGAATGAACATATAACAATTTCTCCCATTGTATCACAAAAGTATGGTTGGCAACACAATGATAAGTTAATTAAGCCGTCAGCTCGAATCGCGCCGGATGGTGTGGCTGGCCCACCGCGCGCAGCTGTAATAAGTGGGTGAACAGCACAGATATAGATTTACATAGATAACGCAAATGCATGTACGTCGCGTGTATGAAACCCCGACCAAGCGTCAAGGTTGGTCGACGCTAACTTACAGTCCGTGCGACTACAGATATAAAAAATATGAGTATGAGCGAAATAATCACTCGAGAGAATCGTAGCGGGCGGAGAGGCATCGGCGGCATCGGGGTCTTTGAATCGGTTCAGATTTCCCGTCACTAAAACCGTCACGGTAGGTGTTAAAAATTCGGCACGCTTGGTTTCAATACAAATCGTGATACTTGCGTTATTTATGTAAATCTATATCTGTGGTGAGCAGCCATAGACGAGGTAAACAATAATTTCGTTAATGACATTAACCAAGACAATGGGGTTTATGCGGAGAGGGGTAGAGTGGCCATGAAATCTATATCCACCCGAGAATGATTCAAGACTTTTAGCATTCACTGCGAGTCTCATTTCCATCAATAAATGACTTCTTGAACGGTGTACAAAACAATGTGAGACAAACAAACACGAAAACAAGGACCGAACGTTTTTCGAAAGATCTCCGAGTCCTGTAACATTCTTCGACCCGCACTGGTCAACAGCTTGGTGGCTAACCTAATTATCCCTTACATCAAGGACAATAGGGATTAAAATATTTAAGACCTATTCATCACTCATATTATCCATGACCAATACTAAAGCATGGTCACCACAAAGCAGAGCATTGTGACAATGCGTTTGGTTACCGCCCACGGAACATCCGGCATTTTGTTGC
The DNA here is from genome assembly GCA_918843915.1 of Notodonta ziczac. NCBI lineage: Eukaryota > Metazoa > Arthropoda > Insecta > Lepidoptera > Notodontidae > Notodonta > Notodonta ziczac. The sequence continues at coordinate 10,050,259 of OU974049.1, forward strand.
CGCACCGGGACTCGAACCGGCACTATAGGCATTTAGAAGTATGCTAATTGTTGTGGAAGTTGTAGGATTATAGTGTGATTTTTTTTATTTTAACGCTGTAGAGCTCATGGTCATCTCTTACGGTGTTGGTACACAAATTTATTGATCGTCGATTGACCACCGATCGATGTTCGAACGATTGGTGTTGTAAAATCTAGGGGTAAACCTAGGGGTAAAACCTAGAGGTAAAACCTAGGGGTAAAACCTAGGGGTAAATCCTAGGGGTAAAACCTAGGAGTAAAACCTAGGTGTCAAACCCATGGTCTTCTAATAATACATTATTTTCATTCTCTCTTGCTTCCTTTCATAGAAAAAACTAATTATTTTTTTTGTAGTTAGCTGTTACACACGACTGCGCACGCGCACATATCTTATTCCTTTCTTAGCGAGCATCTACAAGCCAAATGGGATACTAATAGTAGGTTTTAAAGTAAGAGTCAGTCAGAGAGTCAGTCAAATGTGAAATCAAAATATTGATATATTTGTAAACCATAATGGATCATCTAATGGATACAAAATTATGCAATAATGATAAGACTCTACCATCCATTCGGAATACCATTGCTATGGAGAAGAATGGGTTAAATACATTCCATGGTTCCTCTCATCGGAAGCTTTAGTAGGTACCTCTACCATTACTTTACAAATGCATAAAATTAACTAGAGCCTACCTTGACTTAAGTGTGGTACATTTTTGGTTCCTCTGGTGGCTAATACAATTTTCTATAGGAACGTTTATACAATATTTTACGTAGACTCTACCGAGTAGAGATCGTAAAGCGCATGGTAGAGCTACAGTTTCCAGTTGGAAAACGATCTGAAGTTCCCGTAACTCCTAAGTCTTCATTTATGTGGATCGTAGTGTATTATTATGTTTTTATTCCCCTGCCGTCATACTTACGTAGAGCTAAGTACATTGATCGAAATCAAACACAGTGTGATTATGCACTTATAGAGTTGGTTGTTACTGATAACATCAACGCTTCTGTGCGTTTATTTAATTATTACATGAGGTGTGGTGCCACTGAGCGCGGGCTTAAAATATACAGTTCAGTTTATTTCAAGTATTTATATAAAGTGCGCAAACAAGCGTACGACCTGGCTGATGTTAAGCAGTTACTGTAGTCAGTAGATACTTGTAATACCAAAGTTATTGAAATAAAACTATTTTTACGGATTACATCGCGTTTATTTACTTTTTTATGTTCCCGACGTGTGGGTTGCTTTACAGCAACCGTGGTCACGGGGGGACTGAAGTGTTAGACGTCCTGATGTCATAGTTAAAAACTGGGTACCCTCAAAATTTTGTTGGTGTTTGCGGTCCGATCCACGACGATCTCGAGGTCTTGGAACGAAAGTAAATTTCAACGACCTGTAGGGGAGTGGGACAGAGAGGAGAAGAGAGGAGCGTTGAGCTGTAATAGCTACTTTACGCCATTCTTCTGTGAGAGGGTAGTACTACCCCAGTTGAGACAGCCCGTTTGACTACAGTTTGACTCTTCTACCATTAATTATAATTATTACTAGCATTACCAAAATTCTTTCACAATACAGACGTTTAGATTCGAAAAAAGTATTTAGTACTCTACGTCAGAATGACATCATACGTAATTAGTTTTAGCAAACTTTAACAGCTAATATATTTGAATAATTGACATTAAAGAACTGAGAAATACGATTTAATATAAAAAAATAAAAAAAACAATATTAGTTCTATCCTGTTAAAGTCATAACCCTCGCTGTCACTGGCGCCCGCGCTCTACCTGCGCGTACGCACCTTGTTACAATAACTCTATCGCGATGCTCCGCGGACGGTGACGCCAGCAATTTGGTTACACCACACCGTTAGTTTCCACTGATTTACATACACTATGCCTGCCTAATTGTGTTCACATAATTGGAGATTAATTATTCGTATAAATAATACGTTCCGGATAAAGAAATGGGTTCATTACGAGGGTAACGGGCTGCGTAACTGTTTGATAAGGAAATTAGTACTTAGACCTTGAAGGAATGACTTGAATTACTCGCACGAAGAAGCAGAGACCGTAATAATAATTATAATTTAGCCCTTTTGGAGTCCCACTCCTGGGCACGAGCCTCCCCTCACTACGAGGGGGATTCAGGCCGTAATCCACCATGCTGGCCTAGTCTTTCGAAAATGAGTAAGATTTTCTGAGACATGCAGCTTTCCTCACGATTTTTTCCTACACCGTAAGCAAGTGATAATCGCATATAAATTATGATTCGCACAGAGATTTCGAAAAACCAAGAGGTGCGAGCCGAGGTTTGAAACCAAGACCTGGTGCCCCCAAGACGTGCTTAACCTATCGGCTATCACTTGTGCCCGTAATATAGCACATGGATAATATTATTTGACATGTGAATACAGTCAAATGTATGGCTGGTGCCAGGTTTACCGTGTGATTGAACGAATAGACCATCATTGTTAAAAGTGTATATTATGACGTAGCCCGATCCTAGAATTGGCCACTTCTTGATCTGCCCGACAAACATCTGCGTCATCATTGGGCACCATTGTCAATCCTGGCTTAGAGAAGTTACAGTGGTGGGATTGTGTGGCGAGCCTAGTCCCATTAAGAAACCTTCAAGAGTCAAATTTAAAATAAAAAAAAAACAATCAAAATAAATTTCAGTACATCAATATAGTTAGTTCGTAATTGGTTGATTATAAATCGGATGATTAAGTAGCCCTTGAGTAGCTAATGAGCTTTACATATAAATCTGCGTGGATGTCAAAATGATACATCTATGTATGTTTAAGGTTTCTGAACTAAATTAAAATTGGGGTTCCGCAAGCAAAAGGTTCTGTTGTATTCATTTTTGTAAATCTACTAGCATTCTCGCTAGTGTAATTTCTGGATGTCCTACCAGACCTACCGGGTCCAAGCCTATAGCCCAGAACTATAAAGGTGACCCGATAAGTACATAAATATCATAAAAATCGGTAAAGCCGAGGAGAAGAATTACGATCACTTACGCCTAGTGAAAAACTGTTAACAAATATTTTTTATAGGAGTTATATTTATTCCCAGTTAATTATATGCAAGAGGCTAGCTCCTTATTACGAGACCAAATAAGAAATAGGAATGAAGATACAACAAACACACATTCGTTGGATACCAGGTCCCTACTTATAAAAGCGGAACCCACTCACTTATTAAGTCACTCGCTCATTGCGATAGGTGAATATCTGAAAATGAAATTTGTTTTTTTTTATATATATCTAGGTCAAATATTTTTTAATAATAAGAGATAATTTAAAATTATTTGTTCTAGATGCTTAGACAAGATGTTCTCCAGCGCGTATTAACGAAGAGCTTCTTTATTTATATTTCATTCACATCACACCTAACTATTTTTTCTGACTTCGCATTAATTATAATTAACTGATGATAAAGTGGTTAATTTATAATGATCAGATCATTAAGTGAGCAGATTATAGATGACTGCCATCCATTAAATGGTTAACTATGCTTATTAATAAAATATATAGGCTCAAATTTCCTCAGCAGCCACTTAAATCGTTAATTTTCTATGAAATTTATTGTATCCCATATGTTAAATATCTTTCTTATTTCGTTATCTATTCTTTTGACAAAAATGTATCTATAGACAGAACGGTGTTGGCTTCTTCGTGGGAATAACTGCTTGGAATGTAGCATTTTCATAAAGGGTTCCGTAGTAACAACTATTTCAATAACATAATTATTATGACATCATTATAATAATAAAATAATTGGTAAATATCGCCAGACTGACACACCAACCGCATAGTCCCAAACTAAGCAACCCTTGTACTATGGGTATCGTACAATGGACTGGGGGCGATCCCAGTGACACCCAGACCAAGACAAATTACGAAAAGGCCATTTCCGAAATTTTCCCCGGCGGGAATCGAACCTACAATCACCATCAAGAGGTCACTATGCAAAATTCCTAGAGAAAAAAAACTAAATGAGAAAAACAGTGCGAAAAAACTGGATGTGACAGACCGGACTCAATGGACTGTATTAAGGGCCTTTGTCCAGGAGTAATAGTAATAAGCTGCTGATAAGAACACCTATGTTTTAATCACAACATTCTGAGATACCAACATAATAGACCGAAATCTGCAGTAAACTACAAAGATATCAAAACTACCCTGTACAGAATCATTATGTTAAATATCAAATGGATACGGATCAATATCGCTCCAGCTAGTTGTGTGAGAGCAGTATATGGGACGCAGTTATAAGTTTGTCAATTTGTCTGGGTCACGTCGGAGTAAATTAGGCGGAATTAGGCGTCGCTCCTGCCCGGCCACATCCTCGTTTGTTCAGTTGCTGTGCAACAGTATACGCTGCTTTTCGAGACAAAGTAGGTAAATTTTTAAAATGTGCAGAAGCGTTGACTCATGAAAATAAATGCATGAAGCCATTTGTGAAGCGCGACTGTGGATGCAAGTGAAAAACCGGAGGAGTTCCAACTCCCAAATTGTAAGATACATAATAATTAACCTTACTAGATTTTTGTAAAGGAAGATATGAGATAAATAAAATCTTTATTACAACAAGCACGTACAAAAACTACTAAGTTATAACTTATTGTTTTATTTCACTGGGTTTTGCTGGTATTTTAAACTATGGATCAAGGATATGTGGAATAAATTAATCGCAATTATTTTTTATGTAAAATTTATGCTTATACTATCAATAAACATTGTATTGCGACATCAGAATCAGGAAATGGCTCTATGACTCTATCGCGGCTCGCTGCCTCTACTACACACATCGATATAGAGCTAACAAGAACCTCTACATGAGCCAAATATACCAAGGTAGAGACAGATCTATCTCAATGTGCGAATGCACAATCTATCGTCCATAATGTTTATACAGAATTCACTTTCCATGGGTGTCGACAGTGGGCTTTGCCATTTGATTGGGCTTCAACAGTGGCTTTCAACAGTGGCTTTCGACCGTGGATGTCAACAGTAAAACTCAACTCAAACTCAAAATTGTTTTTATTCACGTAAGCCAACAAAGCATTTATGAATAGTCAGAATCTACCACCGGTTCGGAATGCTGCTTCCACTGAGAAGATCCGGCAAGGAACTCAATGGTTACTCTTTTCAATGAATTAAATATGGTGTACATTCTCAGGAACAGCATAAAATAATAATATGAGCAGGCAACACCATTATCACTAAATAACTAATCAATACATAGTATAAAACAAAGTCGCTTCGCGCTGTCTGTATGTCCCTATGTACGCTTAGATCTTTAAAACTACGTAACGGATTTTAATGCGGTTTTTTTAATAGATAGAGTAATTCAAGAGGAAGGTTTTTATGTATAATACTTGCATAATATAATAGAGAAACACTCATAAAAATAAAAATACCCGTGAGAAGCCGGGGCGGGTCGCTAGTAGTAAATAATAATCAAATCTCACTCAGATTTAGGTATGTAAATAAAATGAGAAAGCTAGTTTAGTGTGGTGGGCATACCTACGCATACTTACATCAAATTAAATGTTTACGAACCAATGCCAGTAGCTTTCTACTATGGTTATAATAAACCACGCTTAACCTTACCTCCATAAATGGTTGCTGTCACTTCCATATTCCCAAACCCATCGCATTACACGCAGCGCTGGCCATCATGTAACACGAATGTTTACACATTACCAAACCATTGTGGCCCATGCGTCGCGTTTCAAATTGGATTATATTGTAAAATATTCTATTGTTACATTTAATTGGAAATATAATGAACTATGACTGTTGGACTGGCATTATGGAGCTCATTTCCGATTTCAGTAACAGTAGTCAGATTGGACGATAAAATGTTTAATGATATCCTAAAATTACTAATATCCTAAAATGTCTAATATCCCAAAATGTCTAGTATCTCAAAATGCCTAGTATCTCAAAATGTCTAGTATCTCAAAATGTCTATAATATACAAATATGACAAGTTTCATATTGCCCAATTACCATAAAACACAGTTATTCATTCATACATTGATGATGTAGTCACACGTAGGTAACTCTTACGGAATATCGATATAAGTATCTATTCTAGCAGTGTTTCGCACGATGATTAAGCCGGAGGCCCAACCCCTTCTCCTCCCTCAGTATCACTCCCCTTAAGGTGGGTGACGTGCAAGCAATGCGTTTGATATCGCAAGCATCTACAGGTTACGCCTTAAGTACACTACGGATTGGGATACATAGCGGAACTAGTAAATAGTATTAGTTTTTTGTGAATAAATATGAGTTCTTTCTTTCTTCTTTCTTTAAATAATAATAATAATAATTTAGCCCTTTTGATGTCCCACTCCTGGACACGTGACTCCTCTCAGTACGAGGGGAATTCAGGTCGTAACCCACCACGCTGGCCCAGTGCGGGTTGGCGGATTTCACATGTCTTTCGAAAATTGGCTAGATTTACTTAGACATGCAGGTTTCCTCACGATGTTTTCCTTCACCGTAAGTAAATTATATTCATATTATGATTCGCAAATAGATTTCGGAACACCCAGAGGTGTGAGCCAGGGTTTGAACCCATGATCTGGTTCGCAAGACGCGTGCTTAACCAATCGGCTATCACTGCAGCGAAAGTAGTATGTCATGAATATTTTAGATATAGAGAAAACGACACATATGATAACGCTAAAAATATTCTTTATGATCGTTTTTATGTATGTATCTCCTCGGTGGGTCGCGGTCATTGGTCGTTAAGTATTTAGAATACAAATGAAACTTTAATATTATAACAGTAGTTGCATTTTAATGGTCACAACGTGACATTTACGTTACCCGAACGCAACTTTCTTGAGATTCGTTTAATAGTGGACGTAAATCATAGTTTTTAAATGAAACGATTTTGAGACTAATTAAACTACCGCACGATGACTTTCTCGCGTAAAAAAGGCTAGGAATGTGTACAGTGTTACTGTTTGTTCCATTGATAGTATATTATAATTATAATAATTTAGCCCTTTTGACGTCCCACTCCTGGGCACGGGCCTCCTCTCATACGGAACGAGGGGGATACAGGCCATTATCCACCACGCGAGCTGAGTCCGCGGATTTCACATGTCTTTCCAAAATTGGTTTCATCTTCTAAGACAAACAGGTTTCCTCACGATGTTTTCCTTCACCGTAAGCAAGTGATTAAATAAGCATTAAATCATGATTCGTACATAGATTTCGAAAAACCCAGTGTTGCGGGCCAGGGTTTGGACCCAAGGCCTGGTGCAAGACGCTTGCTTAACAAGTCGACTATCACTGCTTATGCTTATGCTATTGGTTATCACTGCTACTGATACTAACAATACGAAAAAGGTGGAAAAGGAATAGAAGGAGGATAGGGAAGGGAGGGTTGGTCTTCTCGCATCTCACTCATAGTACACAGAGTATACCGCAGCTATAATAGTTAGGCACTTTACGCCGATCTTTTGTGAGATAGCAGTACTACCCCAGTAGTAGTTAATCACCTATAGATATTTCCTTTGCATCCGACTTGGATGAATGGTACCTACAACAGGAACTCGTTTTGAAATAGACCCAATAAAATCGCCCAATCAAAAGGTCAAACGCTTCGTGTGTTTCATGTCATTAAGTTCGGTAATTCATCAAAACTGCAGGTCAACCGGTACGCCAATGGCGCGGCAATAACAGATAACGCTCATGCAATTATCTCCCTTATACGTATGCAACAATGTCAGTAATCGGGTGCACGATTTTGACAGTTATGGTGAGTGATTGTGTTCATGTGGAAGTAGGGTTGGTAAAAAAAATACTGCAAAAAAAATCATCTAATTATTGAACGATGTTTTTTATGTAATCTATGGAGATGATGAGATCAAAGAACAATTGTTAATCCGGTACAGGATAGGAATTTCAACCTACGCTTTTCAGCACGACCTCACAGACTATAACTTAAAAAAATATCTATACATAAATTTATTTACATATCGTATTACCCATTAGTTTTTATAGTTAGATTGTTTACCCACTAAAGCAGAGATGGCGAACCGTTATTGATCATTATGCCAATTTTCTAAATAAATGTTTAATATTATGATGTCAAAAATAAAATTTTAAAAAAGTTAATTAAAATTATTTGACGGCACGCCTTTTTGACTAAGCCATTGGTTCGCCATTCCTGCCTCAAAGCAACATAGATCTCGCGATATATATATCTAATTTACTCAATATCGATATCATCTATTCTGAAAAGCGATAGGTTATTAGAAAAGATGAAATTGAATTGCTCCTGAAAAGTTGAAAAAAATACTTACTTAGTTCATACATCCGTGTGAGTATGGTACGGTCGCTGATCACGAAGAAATTCGTACAATGACCTGTTATTACCTATCTCTGTCACTCCCGCGTAAATCTAATACGTCTCGCTCACACAGTTGCCATGAACTGCGTGTGCCAACTGTGTTAGCGAGACATATTAGATTTACGCGGGAGTGACAGAGACAGGTAATAACAGGTCATTGTACGAATTTCTTCGTGATCAGCGACCGTGCCATGGACATAAGTATCAACTATCACAACGGCGATAGAGAGCCAACTTGTAGCCAATTGATGACAGCGCATACACGGCGCTGCCTCGAGAGTTCTGTGAGAGGGTGGTACCGGTGTAGTAGCACCCGCTCACAGAAGGTTTGTGTTAAGTACCTAGTTATTATACGTGTGCTTCGTACGATGACTGAGTGAACCCTCCGGCCAACCACTCCCGTTTAAGTCGGCAAAATGCGATCACACGCTACGACAATAGCTTAGCATCTAGCACGTCGTGAGCTTGTTTACCGGCTTCTTCTTAATATATTAACTCAAAGGTGACTGACTGACTGACTGACTGACATAGTGATCTATCAACGCACAGCCCAAACCACTGGACGGATCGGGCTGAAATTTGGCATGCAGGTAGATGTTATGACGTAGGCATCCGCTAAGTAAGGATTTTGATTAATTCTACCCCCAAGGGGATGAATAATCCCGAAATTTCTGTTAAGTTAATTACACGCAGACGAAGTCACAGCTAGTTAGTTTATATGAACATTGACACAAACTAACAATAATTGATAAAAATTGAACCGATGCCGCGATAAAAGGCTAGCTAGCAATCATTTGTGCATATGTCCATTTAGTATTCCAACGCGCGCGCCAATAAATATTATGTTTGAAGAACACAACTCGGAATCACAATCGCGATGTAGCGGGTTTTTAGTCTCCTGTAGATTATGTATCTATTGTTGGAACTCAGATGAATGTAGTAATTTGTCACAAGTGTAAAGCTAGTTATTCTATAAAAATATATATTAGGATAAAATATAATTAACTTACCTTGGGACAACCCTGCGACTGTTGTGCCAGCACTGGTGCTCACGGCGACAGCGGCGCGGGCGCGGACGCGGGCGTGTAATGACACGAGCGGCCGCACGCCGCCGCGTCGTGCGGCGCGCGCACGCAGCGGCCACTGGCCCACTTGCCACTTTCCTAACACACAGAATATTCCATTTTCAAATCATTTTTTTTTAATGACCTTATGTTGTTGGCCAGTGTGGCCATAACAAATTCACCCGGACAGAGGGCGAGCGCAAGTGCGCTCCAGCCAGAGGGGCAGGGGGACAGCTAGCTCAAGGGCGCCACAAGGGACACGACCTCGGCTTGGGCCGCTGCCAGGAGAGGTGGCGAGGGTAAATCTACCACCGGATCTGAACGCATCATTTTCTATCAATCTTCTTGTATTTGTACCAGAGACTTGATGGTGACGCTGTGCTCTTTGTGCACTGGTCCATTTAAATTGTTTGTTACAGAACAGCTGCAATGTGCGTATGAAAATGCTAGACAGGACTCGACAACAATGATAATAATATAATAATATTATGGTTAGCAATTTGCAATCGATGCAACCGCTTCAAACACGATAACAAGAACACGAGTACTCGCGTGAACTGAATGACATTTCAAGTAATTTCACTTCGTTGTGTAGAAAAAAAAGTGTGGCAAAACATCGATATAAAGAACGATTTCTCGATAAAAAGTCTACACGAATAACGCTGAATAAAGACACTGCTGATCGCTGCAGGCATCAACTGTCAAACAAAGCTGACCTCTAAATTATACGAGGCAGGTCGCCCGCGGCATCCATTTGAGACACCGACCCCAAACCACCACTGAATTTATACATCAATGCAATTTACGATAATCGAATGCACCAGCCGATTTAAAATCGACTATAACTCGATTCAGGAATGCGACAATTTATGATAGTGCTCGAAATTAGAACGCGAATCCGTGTAGCGATTTGAATTGATTTTCGAATTTGGAAGTTTTTTTTTTATTTTTTATCGAGATATTTTTTAGTGCCAATATTTTTTTGTAGTACGTCTATGGAATACTTTAATTTAATTTATACGCACGATGTCAGCAACTAATTAAGTACCTGTTGACTAAAAATTACCTACCAACTCTGTATTTTCTGACTAAAGCTTAGGTCTAATTAAATTTCTTTAGCAAACGAAAACATTAAGCAAAGATATGTGTACTTAGATAGACAGTTTTGTCAAGCCTCCACTTTCATCCAGTTATTTATATCTAACGTTTAAACTTCAGTGTCGTACAGAACCATAAAAATGCTTTAAAATCTATTTTCTATTCGAATCTTTTATTACTTTTGTAGTGCTCAAAACATTCGTACCAAGACGACAATATTAGATCCACTGTCCATTTTATCTAGACCTCTATGATTCTATACAGAGCCTTTAAATATTAAGGTTTTTTGTTTATAGAAAGGGCGAAGCGGCTCAAAATACATTGGTGATTCTTAATGAAGTCTCAGGACTAGTTTAGGGCGCATTTTTATGGTTGAATTATAAATTAACCGACGGCTAACGTAACGCAATAGTTTTTATTACTTGTTTATTGCTACATTTCAGCGGAATTTAGGTGAGTTAGTATACGACATGAATATAAAGTTAATGATTCCTACATTAATTTCAATCTTATTAAGATAAATAGGTACTGGGTGATAAAGTTGACAGATTATGGACTAGGTTTTTTAAATTATAATCCACCTATACTCCATTTGTTATAGCATTAGACAGAAGTTAAAAAAGGTTATTTTTAGTGTCCACTTTGTAATAAAAGTACAATTAACGAGTTACAGTTACGATTGACGTCGAATTTATTATAACCTATTTATATACCAGCTTGTCACACCTAGCTGTAATAATATTAATTATTTATCTTATTAAATATATTGCCTTTAATTTAAATAATTATTATTTCATTACAATTTAAAATTAGTGTCGATGCTAAAAACCTAAAAGAAGCAGAGGTGAACATACCGGGAACGTTTTTCGTTTCACTATAATCCTACCAAATCTAAAATGTTACCTAATGCCTTCAGATGTTATGACAGCAGGGTATTACTAATTTTGTCGGACTATGTTATCTATGAAACTGACGTAAATAATGCAATGTCAGTGTTTGTCATTGAGTCATTCGCCTGCACTCTAAGTTCCTGTGAATACCTTGTTTGTTATTGTTATCGAATTTTCGTGATTTAATTGTTACTTGTTACTGTTTTCCTATCAAAAGTTATGTTCAAACAATTTTAATGTAATTACTCTACATAAAAGTTGTTTTGACTTGGACATAAAATGTTTTGCATCCCTGCTTCTGCGAGCCTCTTATGTCTAATGCTATAATAAATGGAATATAAGTACCTATAACAATATTTTTTATTTCAAAAATAGAACAAGCAAATGACAACAATAAAAAAAAACGTGTCATGTAATGGTGCTTTCTCGTATAAGTTAACGACTAAATTTGACACAGCTAAAACTAAAATATTACTGACTTGCTCATATAGAACGACCGAGTTACGACCATGATAAGAATGACAATACAATTTAGTTTAGTAAAAATTTGTACCAACAGAATTAGCACCGATATCCATAACCCCTTCTTCCTCTCCCTCATGTGATCTAAAGTGCGCGAAAGAGACACAACTAAGCAATAACCCATTGATATTTAAATACGATATTAATATTCCTATTTCTATGCATTACGTCACCACATCACCTACCTATGAGTCACTCGAGAAAACTATTTTTATCTATGCTCATAAAAAAAATATCTACATAGTGTTATGGATTTAAGCAAATATGAGGTTTGTATGTTTGTCTAGCACACCGTAATCTACATACCGCCGAATACTTAAAAGTCACTCAAATTTAAGGACTGCTTCATTTGGACGCGCCATGCTAAAAACTACATGTAACGAGATCTATCATTTGAGTATTAAGCCACATCGTTTCTAACGCGACAGTATCTATGGCCGTAGGTATTAATAAATCGTTCTCAAGTCTGAGAGCGATCAAAGAAATGACATTCTTAAGTCATATCAGTACAAAATGACACGTTAACAGCGTACTTAAACGCGCTCCAGACTCAAGATCGATTTATTCAGTCTTAAGGCCACATCTCAAGACTGGGGGCGATGTAGAGGCGAAGAAAATTCGTTGGGTGCCGGCTCTCACACATCGTACGGAACCCAGTTCTACGAGATGCCGGTTTTTTGTGAGTGGGTGGTACTACTCTGATCAACCCAAGGCGTATGGGAGCTATAGTCAACTGGCTACAGTTTTTTTTTTTATTGACTAATTGTTGTTGGCCAGAGTGGCCATAACAACTTCACCCGGACAGAGGGCGAGCGCAAGTGCGCTCCAGCCAGAGGGGCAGGGGGCAGCTAGCTCGCGGGCGCCACAAGGGACACGACCTCGGCTTGGGCCGCTGCCAGGAGAGGTGGCGAGGGTAAGTCTACCACCGGATCGGAACGCGACTTCGACTTAGAAGATCCGGCAAGAAACTCAGCGGGCTTGTCGGGTGCCAAGGTGCGTCTAGGTAAGTAGACGCACCTTCTAGCGGAAGCGGGGGTACGTCGACCTCGCCGGCGAGGTCGGTGTCTGGCGGGGAGTGTGCGTGTGTCGTTCTCCTCGACATCTGAGTCTAGGAGAGCGGTGAGTGGGTCGGGGGGATCCAGCACCACATGCCGCGGCCTGCGGCGGCATGCATCTGGTAAACTGGGTACAGGCTGGCTCTAGCACCGTTGAAATGCTTTATCGTAACCGTAAACATCCATTCATCTGGCATTCAAGAGTGGTCACCCTGGCAATGGCAAACCTGATCACGGTTGAAACAATTTCGATTGAATTTAAATACTTAACCTCGTTTGTATGATAAGTATAATAATAAAAGTTTTAACGTGAGATCGTAAAAATACTAAAGATTCTTATCGGTTAAAGTTTATTTACATTGGCTGGTGGAACGGAATATAAATATAGATAATTGGGTAGCCTTGAAAGAACTGGCCGCAGTACTTGTTATATTTTTAACCCCCAACGAAAATAGAGGGGTGTTATAAGTTTAACATATGGGTATATGCGTGTCTGTCTGTGTGGCATAGAAGCGCACAAGCGGAAAGAACCAATTTTAATTTAGTTGCTTTTTGTTAGAAACGTATTCTCCTCGAGAGAGTTCTTTTGTAGTTCAAAAAGTCATCGGGGTTGTTTAAATTTTCAATTTAGAGTTATTTTTACTATAATTAACTCGCATATCTGCTCGCATGATCTAAATTTATTATAAAAATTGATTATAAATTCGTCCAAACTTATAAACAACAAACACAATTTGATTCCTTGTTTAAGTTAGTATTGAGGTAAAGGTTCTTCTTTCCATTCCGTTATCAACGTCAAGGCAATGTCAAATGGTTTATTTAATTTACCCTTTGATAAAAGTAAGTAAGTCTTCCTTTACAAAGAACTTACCCCAACAGAGGCACTCTCAAATTGTCATGTTTACATATTTTCCTTAAGACCGGCTCGGAACGCAACCCCGGCTGAGAAGATCCGGCAAGAAAATCAGAGGGATTGTCTTTCAATTTTGTTTTATATCCTGAAATATGAACTCAGTGTATTAGGCAACAGGATTGGAATGCATTGCACACAGCCGAGAGCGTATTATCACGTATATAAAGTGATATAGCGACTTCTCGGACGCCGCGTTACAAAGGCAGTAAAATCTTTGACATCCACGCGATTACGACGAGGCTGTGAGGTGGAAACTACTGTTATCTAACCATATCAGAACATGTTTGTTTTTGGTCATTAATTTGAAATGTCTAAAAAATATAGTATAGTAGTCAGTGAGGTTTTTAATAATAATATAACACGAATGTTTGTCCAAAAAAGAAAACCTTATTTTTTTAGGTTAGCTACAAAATATAAGACATTAATTTGGGCTTTGATTCCCGATTCGTTAATTGTAACATCCCACTATCTACGAATGAGTCTAATAAAAGATAGATGTCTTTTGAACACAATATTTCAGACCCCTCAATGTTAGTAACTGGCGCGTATACCTTAATCTTGCAAGTACTACACGTGTGGTGAGACTTTGTCGACAAAAATAACGTAAAAGCTAAAATGAACAGAGATGGAACATTTTATTGCTTATTTATTGCCTTTTAACACGTCGAACGGAATACAAAATAGGTGTATTGGACGAACGAGCAGCGGTTTTCCAATAAGGAGTAACTGTCGGGGCTAATAGGTAAGTATTGCGGAATCAGGTACCCTAGGCTGCTTACATTCCAATCATTTACGAACGAAAATTAACTTGCTAAACGGCGAAGAGAAACCTGTATTTCTAGGATAAATCCTTTTAAAAAAAATACTACAAATAATTGTAGGGAATTCGTACAAAAATAAATTGTTGTCGTATTTCTTTTAATAATAGATTCATTCTTGTACCATGTTGCATAGATTTTACAACAGCGCCCCTAGCGGATACGTACGGTTTTACTCTGGTGACAGAAATTCGAACACTCGATCGGTATTGGTTGGAAGCATTGAACATTCTAAATTCAAACTAACCTTACAAGCGTATAGCGTTTTTCGTCAAGACTAGTATTTTTTTATTTTAGTAAAAAAACTAATCTTTAAATTAATTTTGACTATCCGATTACACCCTTTAACCGTGTCAAATCGGTAAAAGGGGCCCGCATCAACGAATACTAAAGCATAGCGCACACTGCGCGTATTGTTTTAATATTTTTTGAGTAGTACTCAAGCACAATGGTTTAATTGTTTCAGCGCCCCGCGACGTCTCATAGAGGCGAGCTTTTATGCAAATGCTTTTTGTTTTTGGAATTATTATTTTTTGTGTTCGAAATTCGAATGAGTCATGCGGGTGTCGCACGTGTGCGTCGGGCGTTATCGAATGCTTTTTATATAAGTTTTCTTGTATAAATATTTAATTTTAATGTTTAATTCGAGACAGTGTGTCCAGACCGTTCAGAGATAATATTTTTTTGTTATACTAAGATTTTTCTTATTGGACTTATGTATCAAATGATTGATTAATCACCCTCATTTGCTTTGTAACATTCGTACTATATTATTAACACAGGCATAACTATTTTTTTCTTTAGTGATTTATTTATTTAAGCCTTTTCTTTTACATTCACTTACTTATCTAACGTTACATTTATTATATTAAATTTATATTTCATCCCACTGCTGGGCGAAGGCCTCCCCCTTCCTCTTCCACTCTTTCTTGTTATAGGCGGTGCGGGACCATAGTGCTCCTTCATAAGCCTCAATCTCGTCTCTCCATCTTGTCTGTGGTCTTCCTTTTTTCCTTTTTTTGTCTCTTGGAAACCAGTTGGTTATTATATTGTTCCACTTGTCATTGCTGTCCCTTGCAATATGTCCCGCCCAATTCCATTTCCCTGTTTTTGCTATATTAATTATTATCTTTTAATTTACTTCTTTGTCTTAGTTCTCTCTTCGTTGTTTTGTCTATCAGTCTTAATTTCAGTAAGTTCCTCTCCATGTTTCTCTGTGTGACTTTGAGTTTCTTAACTTGGTTTTTGTTAAGTGCCCATGTTTGGCATCCGTATGTCAGCGCTGGAACAATACAGCTATTGAATTTGACAGATTTGAGGCTATTGGGTATATCCTTATTTTTTAAAAAGTATTTTTTTTTTTATTTGACTATATGTTGTTGGCCAGAGTGGTCATAACAACTTCACCCGGACAGAGGGCGAGCGCAAGTGCGCTCCAGCCATAGGGGCAGGGAGGCAGCTAGCTCAAGGGCGTCACTAGGGACACGACCTCGGCTTGGGCCGCTGCCAGGAGAGGTGGCGAGGGTAAATCTACCACCGGATCGGAACGCGACTGAGAAGATCCGCAAGAAACTCAGCGGGCGTTTTAGGGCCCAGTATTTATTCCAACCTTGTTGTATTCTTCTTTCAATTTCTGTATCTTGCCAATTTTTGTGTGCTACTGTTTGACCAAGGTATATATATTTTTCAACTACTTCTAATGTATTGTTTCCTATGGAGATTTCTAACTGCTCTAACTGAAGTGATTTATTACTGCTACTAATAAGTCTTTACTACGGCTCCCGAGGCGCTTCTGTTTTAGAATCAGATAACATCATGAACAACGAATAAGATTAGGTTGGTATAGATGAAGGTAGCGAGACCGACTGACAAGTTCTGATTCTGATGGTTCAAAAAAACTAAATTTGACTAAACTAAACGTGTGGAACGTGAGGAAGACAGGAATATACTTATGCAAAAAGTGTTATTTTATTTATACTCAATTATATTTATACTCATGCGTAATTAGTCAGTTAATGCCAGCAAAATGCGTGAATTATTGCAAATTGACCCATAAGTCAGTGACCTAAGAGTGACAGCAGGGGTCTTCATAAAATGAACAAACTATACATATGTGAAAGAACTATATGTGAGCAGTTATATTATTTTTAATTTTTAAGTTTGCAACAATATCGCATTGGGTCTAGCCTGTAAATATATTTGTATGTATTGAGAAAATAAATAAATAAACTTATTACTCTTATTAGGTACTTACTTATTTCGGACACCTGAAATACCCAGATATAAAATTATTATAAGTAACTGCTCCATATTATAAGAACTACATTATGACAGATATATCTGTGAGTGATGAGTTGTTATGAACTAAAAGATAAACTCTAATAGTAACGTCATCTATTGATAACGTATTTTAATAATTTACATACTAGATTAGTATTTCACTTGGCAATAATAAGTTTCCGTAGTGTAGCGGTTATCACGTGTGCTTCACACGCACAAGGCCCCCGGTTCGATCCCGGGCGGAAACAGAATGTATTTTTTTTGTTTTTGCAACACCATCAACAATTTATTACAGCCTCACTTTTAACTACGTTTCCACTTACATCATAATCTATTACTCAAAAAATATTGGTGTTTCTAATAGGTAGTCATGCCAGTACTCGGCTTATTATAAACTAGCGGCTCGCCCCGGCTTCGCACGGGTACAATTCGGTTACATTATTCGAGTTTTAGTATATATTTTGTATATAGTTTTAGTAAGGATCCCTAATTATTTTGAAAATATATTATAGCCTATGTCACCCGGGGATAGTGTAGCTTCCCAACAGTGAAAGAATTTTTCAAATCGGTTCAGTAGTTTCGGAGCCTATTCATTACAATCAAACAAACAAAGGTTTCCTCTTTATAATATTATATTAAGTATGATGATGACTAATTGTAGATAATGATTAAGGTAATGGTTTCTTGTATTATTCTTACAACAGCGAGGCTGTGTTCTGTTTGCGTCAAATTCTAATTGGCGAAAAAATACTGGTAAACCTCTATGTATAATTTTAAATACATCAATACATAGTATAAAACAAAGTCGCTTCCCGCTGTCTGTATGTCCCTATGTATGCTTAGATCTTTAAAACTACGCAACGGATTTTGATAACTTGAATTGTAATTTTGATACTTGGCAAACCAAGATGACCCTTAAAATGCATGGTGGTATTAGCCGAATGACGAAAATATTTTTTCAAATAAGCCTCTCGCCGCGCCACCTTTGAACAAACTATGGGACGACTTTGAATAGGTAACATTCAGTTTCATTACAGATCAGAAGGTTTAATCCGATCGATGCCAATAAGAACAAGATAATTATAATCATTTCTATCTAATTTAATAATCTTATGCGTGCTACCGTTAAGTGTGCCACTTATAAGTTTTTTTTTTTGTTTTTATGAGACTAGTCGCGCCTCATACTGCCACCACTGTAACTCCTGCAAGCCAGGATCGACAATGGTGACCAATAATGACGTCGACGTTTGACCCTCGACGAGTCCCGGGGAAAAGTTAAATTGTCTTGCAACCCGCACGAATTTAATCGAAAGAAATAATAGGAGTTGGAAGAAGATATTGTATTACAAAATGTATATTTTTATAAGTGGGACAAGGGGAGATCGTTGCGGGAGGAGGGGGATTTGGGCTGCCGGCTCTCTCATTCATCAAACTCAACTCAAACTCAAATTTGTTTTCATTCACGTAAGCCAACAAAGCATTTATGAATAGTCAGAATCTACCGCCGGTTCGGAATGCCGCTTCCACTGAGAAGATCCGGCAAGGAACTCAATGGTTACTCTTTTCAATGAATGAAAGATGGTGTACGTTCTCAGGAACAGCATAATATAATAATATGAGCATGCAACACCATTATTATCATCGAACGAAAGGCAGCTATGATAGTTAGTTTACGTCGAATTCAAAGTTCCTTGGACACGTCTCAAGGCGAGAAAACGACTCCATAGAACGGTTAGTTGTACAGGGCCGAGTGGAATGTACCAGACCACGTGGAAGGGCACCCACGCGATGGACCGAACAGATTAAATCTGCCATTGGCGGTCCCTTGCACGAGTGCACCAGGATGACGTCCAATAGGGAGAGATGGCGAGACATCGTGAGGCGAACAACATCTGCCCCGGAAAACCAATACATGACGACCACGACCGCTCTGTCAAGAGCGTAACGACTTAGAAGAAGAACGTCGAATTTTCTGTGAGCCCGCATATGCGCTGTAGTCGGCTGGCCACAACTTCGCTCTATCACCCGTATGTATACTCTTTTGTATCCAATCCTACTAATATTATAAATGCGAAAGTTTGTGAGTGTGGATGTTCGTTACTCTTTCACGCAAAAACTACTGAACGGATGTGGATGAAATTTGTAACACAGATAGTTTATAGCCGGGATTAACGCATAGGATACTTTTTATCCCGATAATCCCGAAATTTTTGTTGAGTTTAATACTACGCGGACGAAGTCGCGGGCACAGCTAGTTGTATATAAAATGAAGGATTTCCGAATACCTGAATATTTCTATTCGTGTGTGGGCGTTAAATTTATTTTATCTAACATTTTTTGCCATGGTAAGTACCTGTATGACGTGAATCCGGCATCTCTACATTTCTGAAACATTCTGAAAAGACGTAAGACATCCGGTTTTACCGAATCTTCTTATAACAATGATTTACCTCGACATCTTGATCATCGACGACCGCTTGGCGATATGGTGGTGGATATGGTGGTTGCGGGTTCAATTCCCGCCGGGGCAAATTTCCGAAATGGCCTTTTCGTAATTTTCCCAGGTCTGGGTGCCAACGGATCGACCCCAGTCTATTGTGCGGTACCCATCGTACAAGCGTTGCTTAGTTTAGGACCATAGATTACATTTTATTATTTATTTATCTATAAGCTACATGATGTTAACTGCTTAACATCAGGCAGCTAGTTCGCTTGCCGACATAGTTTTATATTAAAAACTCATCTGCCTACCCCTTCTCCTTCTGAGAAATCCTATCACGCGAACTAAGACATTTTAATGACTGCTGATTCATCTAATGCGCTTCTATGCATTTTCCTGATTGCTTTGTTTACTATGAAGGTAGCGCTTGAATGCAACAACTCATGAGTCATTAGAATGATTATGTTGGTCAATACAGTCATAGTGACCACAATATGGCCTCATAGGTATTTACAAGGATGTGATCACATTATTTGAAAAGGTAACCTACTGTTGTGTGAGTAACAGAAGAGGAATTTTTAATTTTCTTTTTTTTAACAAAGTCGGTAATTAAGTTTACAGTTTCGTGAAGCAGTTATCGTAGCCAGCACTAGCTCTCGTACCTACTCTCCGTACGAAACACAGCTATAATAGTTAACTCACACCGATCTCCTATG
Organism: Notodonta ziczac; assembly: GCA_918843915.1. Lineage (NCBI taxonomy): Eukaryota > Metazoa > Arthropoda > Insecta > Lepidoptera > Notodontidae > Notodonta > Notodonta ziczac. The sequence continues at coordinate 10,070,454 of OU974049.1, forward strand.
AGAAGATAAGTACTTATTGACTATCCTATAATCGATATATCGTTACATTCGTATTGTCAAATCGAATCTACTCTAAATTCCATTTCCTTGCCGTCGTATATCGTCTGAACGCACGATAATATTGTATTGTTCGTTCAGTAATCGACACATGTAATTATTTAGTACGAAATTAGATGTTCTTTTATTTTATTGTTTTTGTGACTTTCGAAGGGTTGGAAACGTCATTCATTTATAACAATAAAAGAAAAAAAATATCTCAATAGAAATGCTTTTTTATAATAGCTATGCAGCATGTTTTTTTTTAAGTTTTGCAAAAAAACATGCCTTCACACAACCCTCTCGTTGCCGCAGCATACAATATTTCGTGCACGAGTACCCCGGTCTTAATTTGCATATGCATTCGTTAATATGACCCCGCACTCTTTTTTCCCATAGACTCTAGGTCAACTAAGAAAAAATCTACAAAGGGCTAGGTTTTTTTGGGAACAAAAATAATTGTCATTACTTATTTTAAAACTTTTTAAGTTTTTTTTGTTTCAAAGGCATCTGCTCTGTTTTTTGTTTCATTTGTATGGGGTCGTCATTATTGTATGAGCGTTTTGTGTTACTTTTATTCTAATTTGCATATTAAGAGGAAACGATTATTCAACTATAGTTTTAGACACATCTGCTAAGAATGTATCGCTATTTTTTGCGCAGTTTGTTGTAAGCGTTAATCCATAAACTGGTTTAGATATGGTTAAAAGTAATCTGCATTTAATTTAATGAAACATTGATGATGGCTTTAGGGAAGTGATACAAGAGAAACCATTAAGTATACTATTTCTAATTGTAAATGTAATGTAAAACTTGATTATTTCTTTTTTCTCATTTTCTAACTAGATTATATAAAAATATCAAAATAATAAACTCAGTAGCTTTGTTTCATCTGACCATGATATAAGAATTTTATTTATTTGCCTAGTCTTCTACAAGAAATAAACAAAATACTATTGATGCCCTTGTTAGAGCAAATACAATTTTGACCTATTTATAGAGATCACTGTAAATGAATACATAAACAGTTCATAAATATATTTCATAACTAGAAAAAAATATAATAATACATATATTAGATTTATATAGAGTTTGGAAAGGCTGAAATAATAATTACACACTTAAGTAGACATATATACTAAACCGCATTTACAAGTAACAGCCACTCATAAACTAACGTGTATTATTTCGGATTTTAAAACACACTCAATAAAAATAAAAGGTCCTCAAATCAAGACAAGTTTAACCACACAAACGACCAAAGGCGTAAATCATTAAACCACCGATTGCCTGTACACTGATTATAATTTAAAATAAGTACTCACAAGATTTCATAACAGTAACATCCCATTAAAACACTTCAGCAACAGCTAGACAGGGCTTATTACACTCTGTTACTGTGTCGCATACATTAGCCATTTACAATACGGGATAACCGGTTACAACCGGTTCCCTCTAGTTTCACCGGCACCCATCAACATTTTCGAATTTAGAGAACATTGTGATTAAAATTATTGGGTTGCTGGGACCAGCTCGCCGCGAACGGGTTACGGACCGAGCGAGCTCTGAGCGTGGGCACTTTGAATTTTAAATTAGTTTTTATTTTTACGATATTTTTGGACGATCGCTTACGGTTATCTATCTATAAAATAAGTTAAGAGTAATTTATTTATCTTATTTTAATGAAGTTTATAAAAAATAACGGTTTTGTTACGAACACGATAAATGAAAAGTCAAACACGAGATAAATCTGAGTTATTATATAGGTAAAATTTTACTAGCAAAATTTGATACAGCTCAGGTTTATCACCTAACTCGCTGTACCTGTGCGCGTTGCTACGCTGTCAAAGATTGGTCGTACCCACCCAGAAACCTTTGTGGGCTCATGCACAACACTTTGCTGAAGATCATGACATGATCAAATGCATAGTTTACGATTCTATAAAGGACAGACAGACAAACATTCATTTTTATATATATAGATTAAGTATTTTGTAAGAACCCACTTATTTATTAATATTGACGCGTCATAAAAGAAAGAGCCAATTTTGCTATCTTAAAATTGAAAAATAAACTATTCTTGACAAGTCTAAAAATATTCCAGCCAGTCAGGTACAGTTAATTTATAATAATAAAATAATCATTTAGCCCTTTTGACGTCCCACTTCTGGGCACAGGCCTCCCCCCACTACGAGGGGGATTCAGGCCGTAATTACAGTTAATTTAGTCTAGTTTAATTTACATTTTCGTTCAAATTCCAATTATTTCAATGGCCGCTACAAGTAGCACCGTGCCCACGTCTGACAAGATTTACGTTCTATACGTAGAAAGTTCATATTTGGAAAGTTTTTATTTTTAATTTATTTATACGACGCCATGTATTATTCCCGAAACAATTTATTGTTATTGAGACACATCGCCGTCTTAGATAGATTACGTTAATATTTATTGAAAAACTATGGCTATTTCGGAGAATTGTCAGCTGTGTGATAGAGGCTTGTGTAGGCGATGGTTTAACATTATGTATTGTACAATTTTAATTAAAATCAAAATTACTTATGTTTTTAATAAACTTGTGTAAGTCAGGAAAGAAGTTCTCTGTTTAAGTATTATGCATGCACATTATTTTAAATATATAGATGTCGCACTATCCAGTCACCTGAATAACTCACTAACGCCATCTAGTTGATTTTTTAGAGAACTTTTTCGAAGTGAACGGTACAAGTAGAGTACAAAACTGATAACAGATGCCGGGAGCGGGCATAACGCTTTTCGAACGTGACGATTTCTTTTATTTTGCTCCTACCGTAAACCGCTGAAAAATTCCCATTGCACTGACAACAATTTAAATAAAGAAATATCGCCAGACGTCCACACCAACTGTATGGTCCCAAACTACGCAACGCTTGTACTATGGATACCGTACAATGGACTGGGGGCGATCCCAGTGACACCCAGACCAGGGAAAATTACGAAAAGGCCATTTCCGAAATTTATCCTGACGGGAATCGAACCCGCAACTACCCGATGCAGTGAGCCGAGCGGCCTACGCTTGAACCACTGCGCCAAGCGGTCGTCAAACAATGTACGTTGTCACGTCATTTTGGCAATCTAATTAAGAATTAAAAATGATCGAATCAAAAGATGACAATTACGATACCTAAGCCATATTTATTAGATGACTAGCTGACCCGACAGACGTTGTGCTGTCTTAACTTTAAATATTGAATTCGAATTGGTCTGCTCAACTTTCTCATTTTTTTCTTTCATTTGATCCTTCTCCTGACAATAATAAACATAAAAAAATATTGCGAAATCGTTCCACCCGTTCACGCGTGATGCGATGACCAAGGAAATAGAGATTCATTTTTATATATAAGTATGTGATGGTGATACGAAATAGTTATAATGTTCGAGATCAAGTCTATCTAACCTCCGGGCTCGCCAACATTTTATAAATTTGTGGATCATTCCGTGTCGGAATCCGTAAAATTAAGGTTAACCCTCAGATTATAAAACAATAGTTTTATTATAGTTTTATAACCTGTTGTTTTTCGTATCGCTTCTCGTCGGCCATGGGTACAGGTATAGGAACTATAGTAAGAAGATTCCCGGAATTTGCATGATTAATGGGAAGTATGGCTCGAATAGATAGATATTAAACCTCATTTTCCCCCTAACTGATCACGAACACCGCAGCTGAGCGGTTAGTAACGAAACAAATTTGCCTATAAATAGAATATTTTTAATCAACCAGGAAAAATATGTCAAAAATATAGTCATGAGTGCATATTCAAATTTAAACTTTAATATCAATGTAACATAGTTTAAATTTACAAGACAACACAGTTAATAGTTGACTTGTTGGAAATCCTTTTCGAATTATGATATTCTTATCTAATTTTGGACATACGGACCTCCAAATTGTACAGCTGATTTTTGCAATGATAGCCGAAATTGTGCTGAAGATTTAAAAAGGTTTTGTTCAAGAATTTTTAAGGAAACAAGATGGCACGAGGTCAAATTACTAGACATTGTTAAAACTGAATGTAATATAATAATATCAAACGGTAACATTTTTGTATCTTGAGAATAAAACTCTTTTTTGTAAGTACCTACATTAAAAAGTAACGGATTCTAATTGTTCGTAGTTTCTTATAAGGAGTTGCGTCTATCTAGTGAGGTGCCGATCCCGAGTAAATTGCAAAATTTTAACAATGACTGACACAGAAATACTATTGAGATCATGTATTATTGCTTATCAAAATTTTCCTGCAACGGCCATGTCTACCAAAAACGCCTTCACTTGAGTTTATTAAGAAACATATTAATAAATCGATCTCAAATCTGAAAGCGATTTTGGAAATGTCTAACATCATTCCAGTACGAAATTACATGTCTAAAACGGGCTCAAGATCGCTCTCAGACTTGAGATAGATTTATTAATACAGGTCTATCTATTCATTTTGATTTGACACAAAAACAAAAGGATTTATATAACGTTCCAAAACCTATCACAGACGAGGAGGAAACTTTTAAAAGTGATGTTAACGGGAAACTGACCAAAATCATTTTAAAAATAGAATATCATTTCGGAACTACAAAAAACCTAATCATAGATAATCTATAAAATAGTCTGTGCGTGTTAAACGCCGAATACATTTTTTTGTTTCATGCCAGGCCGATGACTAAGGCAACTGGCATTCAGTTTTTTCGGCTATCTTAATCTTAGCCCATATAAATGATTTATTAAGTTGTAATCGTCTCATAAACTATGAATAGACTTTTAAAATAATAACCATAAATAACTGTGCCTGATTTTTTCAACTATTTTTATTTATTTAATAGTTTAATTACATTCGTAATTAATCCTAGTAGATATTATAAGCTTTATTATTGATACTCGTAAGCATTCTTCTGAATTTACAAAGACAAAATTTTACTTTTTACCTGCTGCGGCCTGAGATAAGGTGCCAAATATTTAAAAAAGTAGTAGTCACTCAGTAGCCACTAATAAGAAATTACGGAATTTGAATCCAAATTCAAAAATGTCGAAGTTCTTTTCGTACTGACTCTCGCTCGACAATCGCACAAATTTGCATGTGCCACGCGATTCGTGGGAAAAGTTCACAACTTGGGGACATCACAAAAGCGACGCATAATATTTAAAGAATCGATTGATTACACATAATACATTTTATGGTAATGCTGCACTTTTTCACATTCAAATTATACTCGGTAGTTCAAATTATATTCTTTGGATTTCTATAAGTATAAGATTGATGCTGTTACTTACCTATTACTCAAGTGAAGTTGATGTAGATTTATAATCCAGTCAACATTGGGTTATGGTAATTTTTATTTGCAATTCTTTGAGTGAAATTGTTCAGGTAGCTTGGTTAACAACAAGAAGGTAAGTATTTACATTATTTATTCTTATCTGGGAATAGAACATCTTACGTTCTAAGTTACAAGGTCGATAATCTCTTATGATTTGTGAGGGTCAACCAAACCGGTGCCTGTTCCTACTAGGCATGGAAATGATTGCTACTTTCAATTCGTTTTTTCTTTCACTGTTATTTCAACAGTGATTTTTCATTGTCAATGATTTTATTCAGAGTGAATTTTCACTAGGAGACGTAATCCTGTGAAGTCACTGGTCGATGATTTGTCTTAAAAACCGCGACAGAACCAAACGCTTTGTGATTTCATTTCAATGATTTTTAACTGTTTCTACCTATGTCAGTAGCAGGTGCTACTTATGAAAACCTATATAATATGATTTTTCATATGCTGCCAAACTAACCAAACTTATTTTTATTGCCGTCCCACCCATGTTCGCAATTTGCAAGCGTAACATCAATAACATCACTGTAAAAACATAATTATACATTTTCTTTCAGGCCACAATTGGTCCTAAGTGATCACTGTATAATGTATCAAATGGTAGTTCACTTACACCCTTATTAATAAACTTGGCAAAACGGGTGAATAGTTAACACACCGAACCATATCTTCCTGTCATCAGCAATTTGACATTCAAAAGAAAAATACAAAGCATGGTTTAACTATTCAACCGATAAACCACCTTTATTAATAAGGGGGTGAAAGTTAAACAATTTTTCCTCTTTTTCAAACTGCCGCATGCTTGTAAAGATGTTACAAACAAATTATCTTTCCCTATTTTACTATGTATCTCACTAAAAAGTGGTTATATTTTTCTATTAAATATTTAATCTTCTTATTCCCAAAATGTCCAACTAAAAGTCGTAGCTTACCTTCCCAATTAACATAAAATAAATATTATTTCCTTTTAATCAGTCCTATTTTTATTTATAACTAATTAATATTGGGTTCGTTGTCGCTACATCGAATAATAGACCTATTAAGATTATTGTTTTTGTATTCATAATGGCAATTAAAATAAATTAATGTGTTTTTTAAAATGTCAACCCACTAATAAGGTTTCGCGTTTTCAACACAGGGCTCGTCAACATTTTTCTGACGGCATAATTATTTGTCTAGTAGGTACCTACATACTTAAAATGAACTTTTTTTTCTGAAGTCATAACTTATATTGTGAGGGAGCCACATCTCGTTAGCCCTTCCGAATAAGTTAAATGCTTCTACTAGGAATGGGGTCACGTCAAAAGTCAAACTCAAGTTCGGTTCGACAAACATTTGTAAGTATGTTATCGTTTTGTAGTACTTAGGTACCTAAGAACCTAATTACTACAGAAAAAAGTGATCTCAAACTTTTTATGATGTGTGTATCATACACAATAAAATATAGGCGCTTACATGCACCACCAAGACACTACCAAAGTTAGTTCATTGTTATTCAATAAATAAATAGACTGACACACCAGATGTATGGTCCCAAACTAAGCAACGCTTGCACTATGGGTACCGTACTATGGACTGGGGGCGATCCCAGTGACACCCAGACTTGGGCAAATTACGAAAATGCCATTTCCGAAATTTGCCCTGACGGGATTCGAACCCGCAACCACTATGTCCAGTGAGCCGAGCGGCCAACGCTCGAACCACTGCGCCGAGCGGTCGTCTATACAAATAAATAAAATTGGAGTGTCTGTTTGTAATATCAAAATAACACCTTTTCACTCAATGCGTATCAAAGTACATACGACACCTATAGCAAAAACTCGGTTAAAATTGTTTTGTCTGTTTGTCTGTCTGCTGTGTGTTTGTTCTGGGTCATCTCCGAAACGGCTGGACCAATTTTGACGGGACTTTCACTGGCAGATAGCTGATGTCATAAGGAGTAACTTAGGCTACTTTTATTTTGAAAAACTAAATTTAAAAAAATTGGTCCCGTCACGCGGGCTCTGAACGCGGGAGCGGGCTATTTTGTTAAGTTAAATTCCACGCGGACGATATCGCGGTCTCAGCTAGTCGAATATTCGCATATTCTACCCGCATCGTTACAAGTTGGCGGGCAATAAAAATATTTACTTACCTACACACAACGGTCCCACCCACATGTGGCGAATAAGCGCGAAAGCTCGCCCCCACGCGAGGGAAGCATTGCCAAATCGCCCTTTGCCAATCAATCGAGACATCGACCCACGATTGGTTACCCCACACATCCCCTACACAACCCACCAATAAACACAGACCCGTCAAATCACAACTATTCCACACAACTATTCGCACCTACGAAGGGTGCGACGGCTCTACCTAAAATGGTCGGCACGCATGTATGATGTAATAAAAAATTTATTTTCCACGATTTCCCCCGTTTCGGGGATCCTCGGCAATCCTCGCGGGGATTCGTCCAATCAAATCAAATTCGCGATTGACGGGCCCGTACTTGAAATTTTGAATTCTTTATTCAAAAGTCATAGAATTACAAATCAAAAATCGAACAGAGACAACGACGGTTATTAGAATATAATTTAAATTAGTAACTGGCTTTTATAAGCCTATTATTTTTAGTAACAGTCATATGATTTGGTATTAATTAGGTTTTTAAACAACTTAATATCGGAGGTGTGTCCACAACTAATGGGTTATGAATATATTATACTTATTATTGAAGTATACACGCCGTATGTCGAACCGAGCTGAAATAGGATGCAATAAAATAAATTCGTTCAAAACATTAGCATATGCCAAAAATGCAGGTATTATTTTACAAAAAAGACTTAATAATTTACAGGTTCTTTCGGGGCAATGCACTTTTATGTTAAATTTAAAACATTTTAAATCCAAACATTTAAATGGTAATGTCATAAAATAACTTGAGAAACCTCTTTTCAGTCAAATTGACAAAGTAGGTAATATATTTGGTGAAGTTATTTCACAGACTTGACTTCAGTGAGTTGTTTTTATATATCTTATCTACCTCTTTATTTTTTTAAACACCGTTACATTATCTGTTTTAAACCCCCGATGAAAAAAGAGAGGTGTTATAAGTTTAACATGTGTATTTGTGTATCTGTGTGTATGTCTGTGGCATCATAGCGCCCAAGCGGATAGTAAGGTATCCTGACCGAGAGTGTTTTAGCTATGTTTCATGAAAATCGGTTCAGTCGTTTGAAAATTATCAGCTTTTGTAGTTTAAAAAGTCATCGGATCGGGTTTTTTTTTAATTTTTAATTTTTCATATTTACGCAATATTTTTCCCACGAATCGTGAAAACCGTTAATTGTTTATGGTCTAAAAATAATGCCTGTATACGTGCAAGTATACCATAGACCACACGTGTTCGCTTCGAACGATATTATAAATAACCAGTGTAACCAAATTTAAAACATTAAGATAACTATTTTTAACACACATAACAACGAAAACGTATTTTTGACCAATTTGCGCACAAATTTTAAATTGCTCCTGCTTAAAACCTTAAACACATTGCAATAGAGGTTAAATTATAGTTTTCGATAAGCAAAATAAAGTCAAACAATTTGTTTTGTAGGACAACGGGGTTCCTTCGCGGGGGAGCTTCAAGACAAAAAACATTCGATTGCATGAAATCTGGTTTAATAATAAGCTTTTGGGACACACGTGTTCAATCATACGATATACGTATTATTTTTAGATTATACTAAAACTAGCTGTGCCAACGGACTTCGTCCGCGTAGTATTTAACGTAACAAAAATTTCGGGATTATCGGGATAAAAAGTATCCTATATGTTAATCCCGGTTATAAACTATCTGTGTTCCAAATTTCATTCAAATCCGTTCAGTAGTTTTTGCGTGAAGGAGTAACAAACATACATACATACATCCACACTCACAAACTTTCACATTTATAATATTACTAGCTGTGCCCACGGACTTCGTCCGCGTAGTATTTAACGTAACAAAAATTTCGGGCTTATCGGGATAAAAAGTATCCTATATGTTAATCCCGGTTATAAACTATCTGTGTTCCAAATTTCATCCAAATCCGTTCAGTAGTTTTTGCGTGAAGGAGTAACAAACATACATACATACATACATACATACATACATCCACACTCACAAACTTTCACATTTATAATATTAGTAGGATTATGACCAGTAGCTTATAATAATAATTTAGCCCTTTTGACGTACCACTCCTGGGCACGGGCCTCCCCTCAACGCGAGGGGGATTCAGGCCATAATCCACCACGCTGGCCCAGTGCGGGTTGGCGCATTTCAAATGCCTTTCGAAAATTGGTTAGATCTTCTAAGACATGCAGGTTACCTCACGATGTTTTCCTTCACCGTAAGCAAGTGATAATTATATAGAAATTATGATTCGCACATAGATTTCGAAAAATCCAGAGGTGCGAGCCGGGGTTTGAACCCGAGACCTGGTAGCCCGCAAGGCGCGTGCTTTACCAATCGGCTATCACTGCTTTTTTAGACCTACAACATAAAATAATAAATACGAAATTTTAATCCAATCACAAAACGATCGGGTTCCGTCTCTCTCATTAGGTACACGAAATGCAGCTATGATAGTTTCGGCTGATATTCTGTGATAGGGTCGTACTACCCCAGTTGAGCTGTAGTCAATTGGTTTGACAGTACATATTTCATGAATACTTATTCCTGTTAACAATAACAGTATCAGAATATATAAGCATAAAGAAGGCAATCATAAATAATTTACGAAACAGAGAATTTTCACTTCAATCTTTCTTATTATAATCCAATCTACATTACAACATAAAAACAATACCTCCATTATCGAGCAACCGGTTGCCAGTCGTTTGTGCGTCCCCGTCTGACCGACAGACGTCAGAATCACCTATGATTAGGGGCCGCGCCCCTAACAATAATACGGCTAACCCTTTCGGACGATTCATTATGCCTATGAGCTCGGTTCACCTTGGGTTATTTTTTTCTATTCCGTGCCTATTATTTTATGGTGTGACGTACGTTAGTGTAGCGCGACTGACGCGTCTTGATTGTTGTTGAACCATAAGCCTGTTTAGAAGGTTCATAATTTATCAAAATCGTATAATCAGAAAAATCGGTCCAGCCGTTTAGGAGGAGAATAATATCGAACACATTGCAAACCGGAATTGTATATAGGTAAGTAATAAAAAGAAGATTACGCAACACGCTTTGTGTCATCCGATGACTTAAAAATAGGCCTCACGAAAAAAACTTATACACTAGACTTGCGATTCCAAACGACGTATAAACCTTTGACTTTGAAAGGTGTCAATAGCCTAGTAGTTAGAGGGGCCATCCTCGTAGCTCAGAGGTCCCGGGTTCGATCCCCATCCTGGCCATTAAGCTATTGACGTGAGCCCACTCCTAACACAAGCACTAGCTTAGCTGAAGGGGTTAACGGGAATACTAGTAACGTGATAAACTCACATTGCTAGTACTCTTAAAAAAAGACTATTGACAAGTCTCTAGTATAAACACGTGAATTATGGTAGAGCCACCGCTTATGCGATGGATTGTACGCTATTTATCTCTAAATGGAACTTTAAATAAATAAAATGCCAACTATCAAAACTTCCTCAGCCTCTCACATGCCCCCTCGCGGCCATGACGTATCACTTCACATTAATTCACCATTTAATATTGTACAATAATAATAACACACTCTTTGTTTCAGTCCGTTGCCCTGCGACGGCTGTGTCACAAAAAATACATTTTACAGTAACAATGCGAGGAATCTCTTACAATGTAAAAAGTTCAACTGGTGTTTAGAATATTTTTGATATTAAAAGTATCAAAGGAGCAGTTGTATCTTAACATTGGTGGGTTTGTCGACCATGAAGCTTGGGTTCGATTCCCGAGTAGAGTTATTTTGGTTTTAATAAAATGCCCGGTAAATTTATTAATAGTCAGACCCTGTAATATTATAAAACTAGCAATTGAAATAACACTATTAGGTTTAAAAATATTCATTCTGCGTTAACCCACGGCGCCTTACAAGGACTTAAATTATTAAAAAAATAATCTTGGGTTTTCTGAATTCTGATCAAAAGAGAGCCAATTTATTTATAGATTTAATTCCTTCATTCGTGATTTCTTTGATCGTCCTTTACGGAAACGAATAAAGAATACAGAATTAAAAATAATTTTGGCATTTGTCAGACGAATAGTCAGATTGACTGACTCATGCATGACATATTATTAAAATTTTATGAAATCATGTAAATATTTATATAGAAAAATTGTAAACAACCATAAATCCAAAAAAAACATGTATATCAACACTGTTTCCTGAATTTACTAGCAACATGTATGAATTATGGAAGACATTTCTAACAACGTACGATCCGTGTTATTTGGAACAGCACACAGATAGCTCAGACTTCGAAGGCAGTTGCAGCTCCGTGATTTCACCCAAGAAAGACTACCACAGGCTGCGGATGAAGGTACATAGCACCAGGTCAAAGGAGGAAAAGGATTTCCTGAACAAACAGATATTCGATCAAAAATACAGTGAATTATACAGCCAAAGCTCCAGAGAGCTATGGCATACCGAAGCAGTCGTAAGCCGAGACACAACCGAAGTAGATTCCCAAGTTCGACAGCGAAGCGATGATAAAACGTTAAAAGATAGAAACGAATTTCAAACGGCCAGTATTAATGTTAAACAAATGTCAATTATAAAGGAAAGCCAATCTCAAAATGTACATGTAGATAATGGTTCCCATTGCCACGAATGTAGATGCAAAATTACGAAATTCAATAGACGACAGCAACACCAAGGAGCACAACCTGTTTTTGCAGTTAGAGGCATATACGGCGGCTCAATGCCATTTGGAAATGACAAAATCACCCAATCACAGCTTTCATCCAATGTTAAAAGCTATAAACACAGTTATTCCAACGACTATGACTTCGCTGATAGTGAACAAGAGATGATAGAATCAAAGAAGAAACGGAGGAAATGGAAGAAAGCTATGTCTGAAACGAAGAAGCAACGTTCTAAGCTGACGGAGAATAGTCTTCAACAATTTCCCACCAAAAAGGCTTGGAAATCTCCTTACCCTTTCTTCACGATCCCTTACCAATATCACACTACCGACGCAGCGTGTTTAGCCAAGTGTCCTGAAAATCCTCGAGATGTCATCATGGCATCAACGTCTTCAGGATTCTGGGAATATCTATTGGAGAAGTTCAATAAAAAACCACATGCGGACAAAACCGAGATATGTCAACGTTGCGGTCGCAAGGAACCCGCGGCGCCGAAGCTCAATGAGCCCGCAGCACCGAAAAGCAACGAGCCTGCAAGCATGTGCCGTGGATGTCCCGACTTTTGTGAATTTATTCCGAGAGTAGAACCAGAACCTGAGCAAGGGCAAGAGGAGTCAAATGATAGTTGCAATTGCAGTTCCAATTCAGCGCCAGCTCAGAAGCCTGTTAAGCCACCTAAGAAACCGAAAGTACAGTGCATGTGTGCCAAAAAGAAGGCAAAAGAAACCCCCCCTCCAAAACCAGTAGCAGCACCAGATCCATCGCCTAATGGCGTCTGCTGCAAATGTCAGCAACCTCATGAACCACTTGTCCAAGCAGTCGCTGCAAAATACAACGGAGAAGTGTTATGCATACATAATCCTCCTTGCATCCTCATCAATGGGTGTTTGAACCTCCCTGCACCAAAACAGGAGAAGCCGATGGAAGTTTGGCCAATGACGGAAGATCGGAACTCGTGCCACGGTCAGTCTTCCCAATACCCACCTCCGTTTTATGACGTACACCAATGCCAGATACCAGAGCAACGACACGAGAAAATAATCCAGAGCCTGTGTAGCCACAACCCTCCGTGTGAGGTCGTCCGGACGTGCGTTAAACCGAAATACGACCCAACGTTGCATAACCCTTGTATACACGTGCCGACGTGCGAGAAAATACCGGAATGCCTGATGGATAGAGAGAATGATGGTGCTAAATGTTCCCACAAACCAAAGTGCTTGGAGTTGCCAGTGTGTACCAAGAATTACCTCACGTTGACTGCAAACCAGGACATGGCTGTGCAGGCTAAGCCTGTTGATCTAACCTGCAGGCATGAGCCTCCCTGTGAACTGGTACCGAAGTGCCTCGCGCAAGACTTGTGCGACAGTTGCATGCCTCACGACTCCACTGACTGTGTCCACCAACCCATGTGCGAGATGATCCCAGCTTGCTGCAGGAAGTCTACTAAAGAAATGGTAACTGTATATTGTAAACACCCAAATTCGTGTCGTATAACACACATAACAAAGTTCAATTTAAATTATGTTGTGGCAGTATTCTTAACTTGTAGTATGTTAGTGCTAACTCCGCTAAATTGCTGGGCAAATATAGAGTTACACTGGATACACACGATAGCCGCGCAAACGATGTTACAATGTAGTAGAGTGTGTATTTCATTTTACTGGAATTTGTTCCAGAGGTTACTAGTACCCTTAGGATTTCAATTGCTAAGCATTATTTTTAGCCAGTACTTAGATGGAACCTTTTTGAAGCGAAGCTTCTTTACGGACGTTCGGGGCGCTCGCTACCCGGGCACTAAAACGGTGAAAAGCGTAACGCGTAACGCGTTACGCGTTAATATAATATATCTAATATCTACTGCAAAGCTTCGCTTCTTTCGGGCGTCCCTAGACGGCACTGATTTTTTTTTTCATTAATATTTATGTAACAAATTCGACCAACAAGTGTAACTACGACCAGTCTGAAGTTAAGTTGTTACCATAGCTAACCTGAGAAGAGAAATGAGACATAACGTGGAGAAGCAGGGGTTGGGCTGCCGAATCTCTCATTCATCGTACGAAACACAGCTACAATAGTTACGCTGTATAGTTAGTAAAGCTTTGGAGTAACATGAAATGCTAAGGTTTAATGGGTCCTTAACTATCGCGATTTTGTTGCAAATGGTTGTAATTGCAATAACCTTCCCCATTCAAATCTTTCTGGGGCAAAGTGGGTGCTTTACTGTAACCTTGCAGTTCAACAAAACGACTTACTAATGAGGCTATTACTAGATGTCGGTTACTTGTCCTTTATAAGACGTGCTTCTACGCCGACACTGCGCCCACGCACCTCGCGTGCATAGGGCGTGGGCCACGAGTTATAATTGTAATGTAGAGGTGACAGAGAAACTTTGCATCAATTTGACGAGCGCATATTTTAATGTCTCTTATACTTAGGCCCACAGATGAAAGAAATTACAAGGTCCCGAGTCATATCTAGCTTTTTAGTGCACCCAGGTGTTTTGCAGTCGATATAAGTTTTTACAAAAATACTTAATTTGTTCTGCATTGTTATTCGCCGACGAACAATTAAGATGATCAATTTTTTCAATTTTTTTTTAAATCGATTAGGTAATCGATTTTAGAATTCAATCGAATTGAATTTTTATCTGATTTGTAATGGACTGTTCTCTCACAGATCACATCATCGTGTCAAGGATCCATTGTGGAGGAAAAGCCGGTTCACTACAAGAATAAGCTGCTGCGTATAATGAGACGAACCAAGATGAAATGATTCACAAGAACCGCGGAGATTCAGCATCCATGTGGACAGTTCAGTGTGCCAGTTGTAATAGTTCTACGCAATACAGTTTATGGTCAGTCCAGTTTTTTTTTGCTATTTCGGAAACCCTATGAAAGCTCCAGAAGCCCAACCTACCGCTACCTCTGCCTCACTCCTTTTCAGGGCGTCAATGTGTGAGCATTACCTTTGGTATTACAAGCATCTATAGGCTACGGTAACAGCTTAACATCTGACGGAAAAGGCCATTCCAGTTATTTGCCCACACTGTCTCAGTTCAACCCACTGTGTGACGATATGACAATATAATAATACTAATAATATGACATAAGATAAGGACTTGAAAAGCCTGTTTATTATCTGTACACAAAAAAACTTAAGCCGAAAATAAGCTCTAATCTTGGCAGTTAATTTTACTCTTAGTAAGTGGCCGCGCAATACCAACACTATACGGCAATGATTTTTTTTCTTATTGCATAGTTGATTCAGTATAAATTACGTTTTTGAATTGCCTACTACTAGCAGTGAAATAACTTGTAAATTTGGCGGAAATGTAGACTAAGTTACAATTTCTTTGATGCACATCGAAGACGGCACTAGCTACTGACTTTTTTATTATAAGATAATAAATACCCGTGTGATAATAAATACACGGTACGTTACGGGGTAAAAACTTTAATGGTTCCTAACTGAACCTAATTAAGAAAAAAACATCTCAAGTCATATGAAAAAAGTTACAAACTTTTACTTGATCATTGGTGGCTCCTACTCGTAATATGATTGCACACTATTTCTAAGCCATTGGATGCGATATAAGGCCGCAATACGAAGGTTGTGACAAACATTTAAAGGATAATAACTCTGAAAATTTGGTAGTTACACTCAGAATTTAATATAAGATACATTTATTATTTCGGACTATTGAAAAAGTATAAGATAAAATATCACTCATTATTACTTTAAATTTCCAGAATCATAATTAACTTGTCAATAACAGAATGACGCATAGTCAAAGTTATTTTTAAACAGTTAGAAGATTATTAACAAACAAAGCGTCAATGTAAATTGTACACCCAAATCACTAAAGAATATGTAATTCGGAATCAATTCAATGCAAATCCACATTCTTCCATGCACGGAACAAAACGGAACATTCTAAGGCGCAGGACTGAGTGTACAGGCGGCGACGTGCGCGTGCGCAGACGCGACTTTTTCTACTTATCATAACTACCAATTGATCAAACTCAACTCAAAACTGATTTTATTTACGTAAGCCAACAAAGCCACCGGTTCGGAATGCTGCTTCCACTGAGAAGATCCGGTAAGAAACTCAATGGTTACTCTTTTCAATGAATTACAGATCGTGTACATTCTCAGGAACAGCATAAAATAATAACATGAGCATGCAACACCATTATCACTAAATAACTAATAGTAAATAATAATCAAATCTCCCTCAGATTTAGGTATGTAAATAAAATGAGAAAGCTAGTTTAGTGTGGTGGGCATACCTACTCATACTTACATCAAACTAAATGTTTACGAACCAAAATAACAATTAATAAAACAGAGGTGGATAATAAGATAATTGCTTTGGTGTGATGCCTTCCATGCTAAGTAAATGAATAGAATTTAACGACAATGTTGTTAAGAGGAAAGTGAGTGGCCCAATCCCCGCAAGCAGCGCCCGCGCACGAGCATGACTTGAAAAGCGGCGTCGCTCTCCTCAACCATAATAGAGGGAAGAGGGTGGCCCGCTAAACAAGCCACTGCAAGCAATCGATCAATCGAAGTAGTACCACCCTCTCACAAAAAAACGGCTTAAAGTAGCGATTATAGTTGCCTTTCTTTAGAGTTAGTGAGACTCCCGTCCATTCTCGGATATTTCGCAGCCACGATTTCCTCCTGCGCCAAACAGCTCTTCTACCAGCCACTTTTCCCATCAAAATAACCCTTAAAAGTGCGTATCTTGGGTGCCTTATTATATGACCTAGATACGCGGCCTTTCTCCTTTTGATGGTTTGCATCAAATGGAGAAAGGGGTCTCAAGTGCAGCGGAGCTTTTCAACCTCGCCAAAGACCGAGAGATATATGCGGAGCTGCCTTCACAAGTTGGAGAGGCATTATGAGAAGAAGAAGAAGAGTTAGTGAACCCGAAGACCAACCCCCATTCCCTCTATTCCACTTGCCTTCACGTCTTGGTGCCCTTTAGTACTGCAAGCGTCTATTAGGTTTCGTTAACTGCTTAACATCAGGCAAGTCGTTCGTTTGCATAGTTTGACGACCGCTTGGCGCAGTGGTTGGAGCGTAGGCCGCTCGGCTCACTGCACCGGGTGGTTGCGGGTTCGATTCCCGTCGGGGTCAATTTCGGTAATGGCCTTTTCGTAATTGGCCTGGTTTGAGTGTCACTGGGATCGCCCTCAGGTCATTGCACGGGTTTGGGACCATACACTTGGTGTGTTCGTCTGGCGATATTTATATTTATAGTTAAAACAGATTTTCGCATGAAATCCCAGAAGAGCGAGCAGTGATTTGAACCTTGTCTTCGAAGAGTGCCTTCAACCACTGAGCATAACCCGCTATGTAGTAGTATGAGTTTTGAATGTATTCAAACACCGAGATCTAGTTATCGAATGTCTCCGCCAGGGGCGCTGAAATGAACGAAAAGATTCTACTGGGTGAAACAAAAAGGGTATACTATTTTTTTGCAACTTAACTTTGTAAATCTCAAACTATCGGCTTTGTGGGACCGTTGAAGTACTAAAAGTTTTGTAGACTTGTGAAATATGTCAACAGCTGTATTCCTATAACACTTTTTGTTTTTCAAGTTACCTCCAAAGCTGGTAGTTTTGGAATTACAAAGTTTAGTTTTGAAAAAAAAGTATACCGTTTCTGTTTCAACCTGTATACGTCCTATACTAGAGAATGACTTCGAAAGCGATGGAAATATTTCAAACTAAAATTAAGTGGGTATATGCTTAAAACTCTGATCTCAAATCTGAGAGCGGTCTTGAGTACGCCTTTAACGTGTAGTTTGTTACTGCTATAACAATAGAATGAAATTTACAAGATCGTTCTCAGAATTGAGATCGATTTATTGATACGAGCCTCAGATTGTTTTAGGAATATTAATCGACCGAGTTAATTGTCTATACATTGTCTATACAAATAAATAAAATTGGAGTGTCTGTTCGTAATATCAAAATAACACCTTTTCACTAAATGCATATGAAAGTACATACGACAGCTATAGCAAAAACGTGATTTAAAAAAAATTGTCTGTCTGTCTGTCTGTGTGTTTGTTCCAGGTAATCTCCGAAACGGCTGGACCGATTTTGACGGGACTGGCACTGGTAGATAGCTGATGTTATAAGCAGTAACTTAGGCTACTTTTATTTTAGAGAAACAAAATTAAAAAGAAAATGGGTTCTGCCGCGCGGGCTCAGAATGCGGGAGCGGGCTTTTTTGTTAAGTTAATTTCCACGCGGACGAAGTCGCGGGCTCAGCTAGTTTAAATAAATTCTCTGTACCACCTCATGGCAAGATGTTTAATCTTGAGTGCAGACGAATAATCTACATGTATAACATTCTCGTGTCCCAGTGTTTGTAACCGAACTCCTCCGAAACGGCTTGACCGATTTGTATGTTTTTTTGTGTATACAGGTTGAAACAGAAAGGGTATACTTTTTTTTCAAAACTTAACTTTGTAATTCTAAAACTATCAGCTTTGGAGAAAACTTGAAAAACAAAAGGTGTTACAGGAATACAGCTGTTGACAGATTTCATAAGTCTACAAAACCTTTAGTACTTCAACTGTCCCACAAAGCCAATAGTTTTAGATTTACAAAGTAAAGTTGCAAAAAAAATAGTATACCCTTTCTGTTTCACCTAGTATAAGTCTGAGTATTAGACATGGAAATGATTGCTACCTGCAATTATTTTTTACGTGATATTATCCTTCTTTTTCACTTCATAGCGAATGATTTTATTCATAGCGAATTTTCACTATGAAACGTAATCCTATGAAGTCACTGGTCGATGATTTATCATAATAACCGTGTCAGTACCAAACGCTTCGAGATTTCATTGCAATCATTACAATGATTTTAACAGTTACTAAGTTCCTATGTCGGTAGAAGGCGCTACTTATGAAAACCTATATAATCTGATTTTTCACATGCTACCTGTGAAAGATTCCATCACTACTGAGTATAGGCAGAACATCGTTTGCCGGGTCAGTTCGTATACAATAACTTTCGGATGGTTTTCAGTGAATATACGTATTGTTTTGCTTGTTGTATCTGGATGATTCCGACTCGTCTACGAGCGGCCTCACCAGCACTTTGCATTCAAATTACCGAAATAAACCTGTCCCACAGCGGTCCCTATAAACATATATCTGACTTATAGTTTAGAATTTCCTAATCTATAGGTGCTTGGAAGAAGAATTTTATCATTTCAACCGTCTAAATGTAGAGAACCAGTTTCGGAGCTGTGTCGAAAAAATATTGTGTTCACAGCCCATTCGAGAACCAACTGTATAAATTTAAGATAAGGTAGTTTTTTCCGTGGTGCATGTGTGGTGTATATGATGTTATTGCGTTTGTGTGGATATGATCAAAAACTAATGAGCAGCGATCATTGAACCCGTCGGGTTTGGTCACTACACCACGAGCTTTTGGGGTTCCGTGGCAATGATCTTAAAACCTACAATGGTTGAGTGTCAATATTTGATGACACCTAACGTTGGCGGAGTCATTATGAAGTTATCTATGAAGGTTTAGCGAGGTAAAAGTGCCATATACCGACCATATAAATTTCCTATTTATTTTTTAAGTACAAATAACTAGTTAGATATTTCTCATTATTTTGAATGCGGAACCTGTAATCAAGAAAGTAGTTAGTGATATAACAATTACCAATTAAGATTTCAACACCTAATTTCAACTTGAAGTTTAATTCTTGAACGTAAGACAGTAATTGCAATTCGTATATGTTAATTAAATTGCTTACATTATAAACACTTGGGCACATATTTTTAAGCAGCAAATTAAAAATAAATATATAAATTAATATATTATAATAATAGCTACTAATCCGAAACCAGTTTATAGAAGAGACGTATACTTTAAGTAAAGTTAGTTTTAATGTTATATTGTAAAATACTGTTGGCTTTACTTGACATAATAAATTTATATAAGTAAGAAACTTTTAAGGAATATAACCAAGACGTTATATTACATAATCATGTTTTATGAAAAAAATAATAATAATAATAAAATAATTTAGCCCTTGTGACGTCCCACTTCTGGGCACGGGCCTCCCCTCAACATGAGGGGGATTCAGGCCATATTCCACCACGCTGGCCCAGTGCGGGTTGGCGGATTTAACATGTCTTTCGAAAATTGGTTAGATCTTCTAAGACATGCAGGTTTCCTCACGATGTTTTCCTTCACCGTAAGCAAGTGATAATCATGTAGAAATTATGACTTCCACATAGATTTCGAAAAATCCAAAGGTGCGAGCCGGGGTTTGAACCCAAGACCTGGTGCCCGCAAGACGCATGCTTTAACCAATCGGCTATCACTGCTTCTGGAAAAAAATGCCTATATAAAAATAAATAAAATAACGAAAATTTTTTGTAAATGGAGCATAGCCTGACTGATCATCGTTCATACAACATAATTGTACGCATTCCTCCTGTGACTGCGTGTCGTGATACGAGCCAATAACCAACACAACGATATCAATGTTTTGTTTTTTCACCTTTCATAGGAACTATAAGCGAGATTGTTTGGAAAAAAAAGTTAAGTTTCAAGTTAGTATTTAATAAATCTATAGATTTATGTACGTTATTATAAGGTGACTGTGGCGAGTAACTTATTTAACTACATACTTCAAAAAATATTAAGAAAGAAAACAAAATACCTATTTTAGTTGTTCTGTTCGCCGTTTTATGAATATAGCTAGGTAGCTATATTCATAAAACGGCGAACAGAACAATGAATATTCAAAACTTTTTACCAATTTTCACGTTTTAAATTAATATTCATTGTATTGCTCGTAGTTCTGCGCAATATTGACAACGCCATAATATATATTTTATTATATTTACGTTATATATACGTTTTGTTAATAAGACGAAATAGTCACTAAGTAAGTATTTTAGTAATATTGAAATATTATTAATGCAAATATAATCTTGGATTGACGTCTAACATGTTCCGTTTTAACCTTGAAAATAGGATTACAGATGGATATGAAAAAATCGAACACAATATGAAAATTCAAGGTACGGTAATGAGGCGACTCACCTCACTGAACAAATTCTTTGCGTTAAGTTTTTTTTCTTTATTACTAGGGTTGGGATTGTGGTGGCGTGTGGATATACTCCTCACGCTACCAATTAATAATACCTACGCTTAGAATATTCGACATTAGGTAGGTGAAAGTTTAATTCAAATTAATAATCTTTGGTATTTCATGAAATATCAGGTGTGTAGCGTATTTTATCTCTCACGTTTCAGTATAAGTTGGTCATCTCAATTTAGGGAAAACAAATTAAAAAATACACACTAATTGAGAACCGCCTCCTTTTTGAAGTCGGTCGAAAATAGATTCTTACTTGATTTTTTTTTTTATAATAAACTAGCATGTAACATTTTACCGTCTAATCTTAAATATTCCTAAATAGATAATAGATGGAAATATTCATATTTTATTACCTATATTGAGTAATATTTAAAAATAATGACGGTTTTAGTTATGTTAATTTATTCTTTACGTAAGAAAAATCGACGTAGGAATGATAGATAAAGAAATACTTAGTGGGTTTTATGTTTCCAAAACGATTGCCGTGACTAGCTAGTGATGTAAACACTTGACGCAATGGTTATACTTTATGATTCAAATAAAAACTTTTTTTTAAATTATTGGTCAATAACCTATGCAGCAAAAACCCAAACTAATTCTACTCATTTTTAAGTATATAATAATTTTATCCTGGTGGTTTAAGTAATTAAAATTTATTTATTATATTAATTTATGTTTACTTATATTCATTTGGGAAGATATTTCTTTAGTAGCCAATACTTACAGATTCATAATACTTGTCCGTTATAAATAAAGAAAAAAATTAATATTGATTAAGTACCTAATTCCTATTAATGAATCGATTTTAAGTCCGAGAGCCATCTTTAATTGTTATGTTATGACATAGGAATGACATTTCCAAGATAGCTCTCAGATTTGAGATCGATTTATCGATATGGGCCTTGGATATATAGACATGTAATCTACTTAGAAATATTCTGTCAAAGATTCCCATCACTATACCCACGCAGCGATAGCATAAATAACGAGAGACCACATACCAAAGGTTTATCTATGTGTGACACAAATGTATGTAAACTGCTTTCCAAAACAATAAATCGAATGGTATGTTAGAGTGAGACGTCAATACGCTGGCTATAAATGTTAATTTTAAACTTAACTTAACATATAAAGCGTTTTCCCATTTTTTTTGTCACCGTTGAACTGACGTAATTTTAGATAAAATAAATACCTATAAATGAGTACCTGCATACCTAATCAAAATGTTTTCTCAATTATGAGGTACTTATTTCATAATGAGGTAACTGATACTCAATTATTTAAAATAAAAGGTAGGTTCTTTAATAACTTCATGAGGCAAGACTTCATAGGAAATCATCATGAGTTCACTCCATAACAAGAAACCATAATAATTATAAAACCTGAAACAAAACAATATCTATCTAAAAATAAAAATGATGTCATCGTAATCACGAAGTTACAAATGTAGAAACCTGAAAAAACCGATTTGTTTCCGATTTAAATTCACACAGAGTATTAACTTATCTGACCGATCATTTTCACACAAAAACTGATGCGGTTTTCGTTGAATTATCTTTTTAAAAAAACTCATCCGTCATTCTACAACCGTCACAGAAAAACACATTGAAATGGTTTTTGCTAAGTCTGTGCATTTTCCTTAAGCAGTTTTCCGTATAAATCTGCGTGTTAATAAAAAGTTGAATTATGATTGTAGAGATAATATGCTTAGTATTGCATGAAATGATCGACATAACGGCGGAATGGAGTATCCATTTCTGAATGAGTTTAGGTATTTATTAAAGAAAAGTACCGTTAACATCGGATATTTTGTAGAAAAACCGAATCATTTTACGTCCATCACCAGTCCCATAACTGACGAAAAATGTATTACTAATACGGACTGAACCGAACCTAGTACAAATTAAGTAGGTACTTATATAGTAAGGCAAATATATTGCTTAAATGTTTAGAAAGATTATACCTCAAACTTAAGATTTTGGGAATGTTAATCACCGAAGCACAACATTAATTTGAATCTTTATGTACCTCAAAAAAAGTAATTTTGCTACAATATATATTTTTCAAAGTGGTATCCACTTTCAAGGAAAAGTTGTACCAAATTTCGTCAGGAAGTATAGAAGTTACGACCCTGTGACAGTCCAGGACGGACGGACGGACGGACGGACTGGATGATCCCTAAAAACACTCAAATAAACACACGACGTTTTTTCAAATCGGTTCAAGATCCCATCATACGTCTCGCCAAAATTACATATTGCTTTTTTTTCGTAAAGGTTAATGTTCCATTTCTTTAATTTGCCAAACGTAGCCACTCATTACGACTGATTGCATTGGTCGAAAGCTATTTTGTTACTAACAGTACCTACAACCGTCGAAACTAATTTTAGAGTAAAAAAACTGCCTCAAACTGAAAAAGTTGTTTACAGCTACCATGAATTTGAAGCTCGCTAGTCTCGAGCGGCTTTTAAAAATATTTATATGAAAATTGTCCCTCGTGTGACCGAAACACTGCTGTACTTTACTTATGTAATTCTTAGTAATTTCAAAAGGCAACCCACCTAATTATATTTATATCTACTACCCTTTGTAAATATTAACTAAATAAGCAAATGGCGATAAAAAAATAAAAAAAACTCATTTTATTTTGTGGATCACGGTGCTGGTTGCGTGATCACTCCTGATGTGTTACTACATTATCTATACTTAAGCTTTTATTATGCAATTGTTTGTTGTCCTGAATAAATAAAATAAAAAGGACAAGCCCGCTGAGTTTCTAGCCGGATCTTCTCAGTCGAGGTCGCGTTCCGATCCAATTGTAGTAATATGGAAAAAATGTAAAATTGTCAATTTGTAAGTGGCCCCGTAGGCCTAAACAAATAAACTATTGGAATTTAAATTTGTATTTAAATATTTTACGTACACGCTAGCGAGTAGCGATTCATGGTAGAGCATCAGGTCGGCGCATGCGCAGCGGGGTGACTTCTCATTCATCGGTCGGTTAACGCAAAAAGTGTATTATCGAATTTACTACCGTCTGCAAAAAGAGTACGGAAAAAAAATTTGAGTCACTGCTGTGGCCTGAATAAAAACGTTTTATAGATTACGTTTTCTTTGTATGAATTTTATAGAATTTTCTGGAAATAATTTCGGTCGCGTTCTTAGGCCAATAACAATAATATAATAATAAATATCGCCAGACGAACACACCAACTGTATGGTCCCAAACTAAGCTACGCTTGAACTATGGGTACCGTACAATGGACTGGGGGCGATCCTAGTGAAATCCAGACCTAGGCAAATTACGAAAAGGCCATTTCCGTAATTCGCCCCGGCTGGAATCGATCCCGCAACCACCATGTGCAGTGAGTAGAGCGGCCGGGCGGCCTACGCTCGAAACACTACGCCAAGCGGCCGTCAAAGATTTCTCAATGACTTATGACGCTGATAGTACTAAAATCGTCCGTCCGTTGATGGCACCCACTCAGCCAATAGCCGCGTCTACATGTACTGAGTCGCTGCGCCCGAGCAATCTGTTACCTATAACTCTATGCCTACGTGGTCAAACGACTGACTGCCCAAGCGCGGATGCTTGGTACAAGTGTTCGTAGCCAATAAGGCAGCCTAGGAGTATCTTTCCAAAACCCAAAATTTATTCGGATTCAATCTGCTTCCGCTCGATCCAACAAGAGTCATAAGGAAAAACGACAAATAAAATATTGTGGTCATAAATATTTGTGGAATTTTGAGGCTGGGAGTGGCTGTGTGTGACTCAGTATCATGCGGTACCATCAATTTCAACAAAAAACACGTTGTTTACTACCTTTTTTAGGAAATTAATATGACAGGTTTTGAAATAAAATCATACTTAAAGCACACGTAGCACATCTCGGCCGTACGAATTTACCACGCGTCTCTTATGAAATGCAGAAAAAAATCAGCACAAGGCTTAGTAAAACTTTTGACGGCATCAAATACCTATCGAATGAACGAATCTTTTCATACGTTTCACAGCAGCGCCTCTAGCGGAAACGCACAGCTTTATTGGTGGAGACATTAGATTTCTCGATGAGTATTTATTACGTTCAAACTCTTACTAACCCCGCTAAAAACTAGCTCATAACAACTCCATTGTTGAATACTTAGGATTACACTCTGGTTGGCAATCCCTTGCTCATTGATTGTACTATAGTTCTTAAAGAAAAACTTGTTAAAGTCTCGCAGCGGTAAATAGTCATGAGATCTGATACCGCCAAGTCGAATAGTTAGTACCTAGTAGGTACACGGATTTCTTTACGCTACATTTGAACCGAAAAAAGAACACAAAACTTGTGAAAGATTTCTCCTTTTTTGTCATAAAATAGAGCCATCAATAATGTTTCGTCCAGTGCAAACGAGGGGATAGCTAGTTTCTCCCCACTTAACAATAAATTGTATTGAAAGGTTCTTAGCCATCACGAAGGTTTCATATTATCTCTTCCGATCACTCAACGTTAATTGCTATCAGAGGTAAAATACACTGAAGGTTCTTCTTATAAAATACGTCATTGTTCCCGGTTGACTATAACCTGGATGATTTCAAGTCGAGAGTGAACCGGTACCTTCTAGGCAAGTATGCTCCACCGTCGACCACATCGTCACTTACCATCAGGTGAGATTGTGGTCAAATACTTGCCTATAACGTAATCAAAAATAAAATAAAATAAAAAACTATAGAACTATAATTCCACTTCTTATCACAGGTTCTTATCAAGAAACATAAATTCAAAATTAACCCCTTTAGGTTTCGCCGAAGTGGGGTCAAAGGGGACGATTATATTTAGGTACTCGTAATAGTTTGTTAATTTCACGAATATCCGCAAATTATTGCAATTTCACCCGTATGCCAGTGTCATAAGAGTCACAGCACGAGTCCTAGTGGAATGCAAGACCTGTTACCACGCATTACAAATCAGTTAATTGACAATTACACACCAATAAACTGTGTTTACAAGCCGCTCTAAATCTATAATTGCGCGAATTTACGATAATTGGTTTTATAATTGACATAATAATCTAAATGAGTAATGGAATATTAGTATTCTATAAGAACATAAACAATTTAAATCGTTATCTTAAGTAACAAATACATAATAATTATGCTAAAACCTCAGACGAAATAAATAACGTAGACGAAACGCGTAGAACGAATGAGTGACGCCAGCAAAAGTAATGGCATGTACTAAATAGTATCAATCCAGATTCTTTCTTAGATTAGCTCAAGTTATTTACATTTATTTACAACGCAATACGTCATAAATACAATTGTATTTCTTTTTAGGTGATATGACGTAAATTGCCGGATTGCTGCTCGCGATCAGCAAATCATACAAAAAACAATCTAGATTATTGCTATTTGGTACCTAACGTTTTGGTTGGAGTGTAGCCTTAGGGGCGCTATGACTCCGAATGTGTCATTAGGTTATGTTAGTTCCCAGTTAGGGGGGCTATGGAGCCAGGACTTAGACGAATTTTCGAGAAATTTTGTTTTTTCGTTTTGATCACTGTTCTAACCCAACCTAACCTAAACCTAAACCTAACCTAAGTCATAGCGCCCCTAAGGCTACACAATGACCAACGTTTTTTTGCTAGCTTCACTCTTTAGTTCTAAGCGCTCCGTTTTTGTCTACGGCTAAAACTGACCTGTGTCGATGAAAGCGATGCTCCACTAGTCACTATTTCTCCAATATTAAACAAACACCTGACAACAGAACAAAAACACAACCACAATAATGAACGGCACTAAGTACAAAATCAATAAGTTACTCTCACAACACATCACGAAATCTACTAGAAATATTGACATAAAACTAATTGACTGTATCAAGTCTCGTTCTGTTTAAAAATATTTCAAAGTACCCTCAAAATTGTCAATTATAAATGTTGTCTGGTATACGCAAAAGTAACTCACAGGTAATGATCGCAGAACAAAGAATGATTGAGAAGATCTTCAGGGTTTTGGAAAAAAAAAATTTTGGATTTAACATTATTATTATTAGATTGTAAATTAAGGTATCCAATTGTGACATTAAAATATTACTAAACCCAATTGTAGGTAGCTAAGTACTTTCACAAATTAAATATGTCATTAATATTTTTATGACTTTACTAACTCAGATCCGATCTCGTAAAATGTATCTTGCTTTTACTTACTTCAATATTCACTCTGTTCGACATTAATTGGTAGTTAAAACTTAACTAACAACGGAAATTAATCCATTTACTGATATTATTGCTTATATCCGATGTTATAAGTAAACTATAAATTCGCTTTATCGATACTTCCATTTAGAACGATCCCAATCATAAAGACACCAGGCGATAATTGGAAGAAAATATAATAATTAGGTTCAGATATTTTCAAAAAATTACATAATTACACACAGGAGCAACGCATAGTGACAACTTTCTTCAAAATGCTGATCATGGTGAAGTACGATGGAGAAACTGGAGAAGTTCGGCGATCCCAAGAGCACGGTATGAAGTTCCTACAGTTGTGTGATACGTAGGAACTCTATACCTCGCTAGTGGCAATCACCGGGTCGGCGAGCGGACTTCTTCATAGCACATTCTTCTTATCTTCTTCGTTCTTAATGATAATATTATTATCTTCACCGCAGGCAAGTGGCAAGAATACGGATGATATAAATAAACTAGCTGTGCCCCGCGACTCCGTCCGCGTCGAATGTGGACCACCCTTAACATTTAGGGGTATGAAAATAGATAGTAGCCGATTCTTAGACCTACCCGATATACACACAAAATTTCATGAAAATCGATCGAGCCGCTTCGGAGGAATATGGTAACTAACATTGTGACACGAAAATTTTATATTTAAGATAATAATCCAATAGCACCACACTTCTTATATACATACCATATACTAACGCCTATCAAAACTATGGTATGGCCAGACTAACTTTAAAACCCTAGATAGCATGCAGGTTTCACGCCGAAACTTTTAGTCAACACATAACGAATGAGATTCGTCTATACATTAAAAAAAACAGGTAAGCCGGGACTCAAACAAATATTAATCGTAACACTTGGCCAAAAGCGCCGGAAGAAATTTACATCTGAATACAGCCAGCTGCCGTTCGTAATTAATAACCGGAGGTATCACCGATTACCATATTTTAGAATAAAGAATCGGCGATTTCGGTAACTTCAACCCTTTCGGTATGCAAATCGGTAATCCGTGGGAACTTGTACTCATTTGCATGCGGTAAATGTGTTAGTTACTGACAGTAGCCGATCTTGGTGAACACGGAAGGGAATTCGTGAGAAGATGTTGGGTATTTCGAGTAAGTATTGATATGGAAATATTCAACTAACACTCTGAATAATTACGAGTATATGCTTATATCCGTATTTTGGAGATAGGTTTGCTAACCCTGTAATAATAAGGTATTTTTTTGTATGGCACCTTAGTAAGTATTTTTTTGACGGCTGTAACTCAGTTTATACTAGTATAGCCGTTAACATTATCTCTTAAATAATTTATAACATTGTTATGGTTTTGTTAATAATTAAGAGAAATTTGTATTATTTTTAGTTGGGATAAATAAAATATTATTATTAATATTTATAGTAAATGCTAATGATGTACCTACCAAAAATAATAATCAGATAATAATTTTCAATTGGTTGGTAGTGAGTCCTTTAATCATGGGTCAGCTGTTACAATTTCTTTCTAGTTGGTATCATATTAAGCATTTACTATACTAAGGCGCTTTGCAAAATATCGAGCATTATTAAAATTAGACCTTATATAGTATAGGAGATAGTCGACTTCTACATTTAGTCACCAAATACTATTATATGTAAGAAACAAAAATATAGTAAGTAGTCCAATTTACAGAGCTTGAAATAATTTGCACTAGAAAAAGTTGGCAACCCTATTTGGAGGGCATGTTATTTTTAGGGACTTCGTTATAATTGATGATAGTGCAACCCCACTTATTAGTACTAACAAAGAGCCCTGAGGAACGAACGTGTACTTTAAAGTTCAAGTGTAATGAGCCATAACAGGATCGTACAACTGTCTACACCCCACCTTATAATTAGTATAACATCGGGCAGCTTAACCAACGTACCATGATCCGTCTTAGCGCACGCTTTGTCGAAAAATATTAACTAAAGCAGGGTCGCTGAGCACGAAGAATTTAGTACAATGACCTGTTATTACCTGTCTCTGTCACTCCCGCGTAAATCTAATACGTCTCGCTCACACAGTTGCAGTGACCGCCGTCCTCGGGGATTGTAAACGGCAACTGTGTGAGCGAGACTTATTAGATTTACGCGGGAGTGAGAGAGACAGGTAATAACAGGTCATTGTACGAAATTCTTCGTGCTGAGCGACCCTGCTTTAGCCACGGATCATGTTATGCTAGTGTGTGTCATTAGAATATATAATCTATCTATACTGTCTTATTTATGACTTAACTAGAATGTCGTGACTTCTTATGACGTCACAGTGTTGATTAAATTGGGTGAAATAAAAAACAAAGCATGTTGTTAAGTTTCGAAGAATTTTCTTGGTTACTAGTTATTACCTAACAGGGGTCTGACGATAAGTTAGTTAAAGATAATTAAACACCGTATACACCACGTAAATTTATGGTAGGTACAAACTCAATTACTCTAATTTGTTTTTAATCACCGCTACAGTGCTCCACTTAAAAAGTATAAACATTCTTTGTTTAAAACAAAAATGAATGGTGTCTGCGATAATTTGCCAGACGGTGGTGATAATTGCTGGCTTTTATGCTAAGCGAGCGCCAAAGTAAATTATTCAAGTCTGCAAAATTAAAAACTCAGGCAGTTATTTTGCAGAGAAACCTGCGAACGTAACAATATCATTTAATAAAGTTCCTACCCCATTTAATCATTAATTCTACTCAATTTTAAAAGTTTGTTTAAATTTAGACGCGCCATGCGATAAATGACATTTTAACGACGCCTCAAACTGTGTTTAAACACTTGAGTAGTGTTTTGGTTTTTGTTTTTGTTATGCTGCCGATAGCCACTTAAATTGTATTAAACATAATTTTTGTTTGTAGATATTTATGCCAATGGGAACGACCAGCCATCTGTTTCAATCTAGGTGTTATTCAAACTTGTTAGTTTTAAAGTTACCCACTAACACCGCAAATAAACATCAAACACAAAAGTTACCAACATTATCATATCCATTTTAAAATCCTTTTTCAAACAATAACCGAGGCAAAGCACCTCAGATCTCCACGGCAAGGTTATTTATCTGGACTGTCTCATCTACATCTGTAACGGGCGCCGGTAAGCTCGAGATTTGCGAACTAATTTCAACTGCAAATCCGCAAAATGAAAGGGATTTGGGGCCCCTCGCTCCAGACACCTTCATGATTACCCTGTTAGAACAACGGTATCTGGGTTTATGTACAGGGATTCTGATTTTAAGGAGTCTAGGAGGAAAGCTAAGCTATACAGGGTGACTTTTTATACAAGGTGTAACAAAAAGGGTATACAATATTTTTGAAACTTTACTTTGTAAATCTAAAACTATCAGCTTTGTAGGAAACTAGAAAAACAAAAGGTGTTACATGCATACGGCTGTTGACAGATAACGCTTCAGTAAGAGGTACGGAATAGTATGAAAAGTTGCATGAAAGTTACTTTCAAGTTACATTTAAATTTATTTTTAATGATATGCATTTTAATTATTATATTTAATTATCATGTCATTAATAGGTCCACGTTTTGTGGGCATAGTAAGGAAAGGATGGCCAAGTGAATGATTTAATTTTCGTATTATTAATATTGGCCACAAACCGACGATTCGTAATGTCGGAGCATCAAAAGTTTCTCTTATAACTCGATATTTTTAAACTTGATTTTCCTTAAACAAACGGGTTTGAGAAACTTCATTCATCTGAGATAGGTACAACTTATTCGATGGCAATATTAAATAGAGGGTGTTTCAAAAGGCCATAATAATACTCAAGCATGTCGAGTATTTGACATAGAACTAAGTAAATAGCAAAGATATTTGGAGAATTTTATTATGAAAAAAAAAAACAATTTGAACACGTAGTATCTCAAGTCCTATGCCGAAATTTTTAAGTACGTTTATTAAATCTTAGTGCCGCTGGGCGTGTTTAATGGGATTTAGAATTTGATATAAGATTTTCAGATATATTATAAGTTGTGATAGTTATCAACATTTGGAGATCGCCCTAATGGGTAAAATTTTATAGGTAGGTAAGTATTATAAACTTTTACGACGTTACATAATAATGATTATATCATAGTCGTTCGTATCGCAAGATAAGCGTATCTTATTGATATGTATTTGAATTCGTTCAGCGGGATGATAAGATAAGATGTCACAAAGTTATTTTCTGTTATGTAAAACTTCATTTACTTATTACGTAATGATAAAAAATAGTGAACCTATATTAAAATTCCCTATTTAACGCAAAATTACATATTTTTTATATTATTGTTACTTTATTATTCTCAAATATTGAACTAATAATTAAATTCAAAAACTATATTCGGATAACATCGGAAAATTAATATAAGTAGAAATAATAAAAAATACAAAAAAATCTTAAAATAATAGGAATTAAATGTTTTTTTACCCAATTTTTAGCACAAACATGCTGATTTAAAATTTCACCTCACCTCTGACACGTACTCAGTAAATTCACAAGAAAACATGAACAAAATAAAAACACTTCACAAAAATTAATTGTCATGACACAACCTAATCGTGGCGTGAAAGTCGCTTTATTATCGTTTAATCCTCAACATGATTACCGGCTAAATAATGTATGAATTCGCTTTGCGGAGCGCCTAAATGCCCGTACACACGGCAGCACGGCCGGCGAAAATGGAATCCGGCGAAACTTGATACAATGTACTTATGCTCGCATGTCGGCCGGCAGTTAAGGTGCGCGTATCGCCCGACGCGGCGAACGCCCAATAAATACGCATTTGATGCGTACGACTTCGGCAATTGGTGAAGCTTGAATGGAGATATTTTAATCAGTTTTGGAGAAAGGATTATGAATATTTATGTTGTTGGCTGTTACGTTTCGAAATAAATTTAATAAGAAACTGTATGTTTGTGTGGAAAGTTGTTTTTCGTGAACTATAACAGTTCTCAGCCTATACGTTCACAGTATACTGAAAGTAATTCAATCAGATAATTATGGTGATAATTCGGTTGCCCCTAAAATAGTACTAATTTACAGTTAATTTGACGGCACTATTTCTGTCTTGCTCATATATTTTTACATATGCATAGATTAAGTTTACATACGCTTAGTTTGTATAAATAAATAGTCAAAGGTGTAGACTAACAGAATTGTCAAACATTTAATTTAAAAGTATTGATGACGTAAAAAGGCTTGAAAAGGGATAATAACATAAAACAAATTCAAAAATAAAATGCAGTATACTTTCCTTTACTTCTTTATATGTATTCATTGCTAGAATAAGGTTAATTGCACATGTTTACGGGAAAAAATAGCTCCATGCCATATCACTGTGCATGCATGCGTACGTTAATGGCGGGAACATTTCCCGCCAGATAAATATTTAAATTTGGAGTGATCAAAAAAGTTTTGATAAAAAATATTTTCTTAGTTATGAATGGGGGGCAGGTTTTTTTACACGCTTTTTGACACAGTTTGTTTACAACCCTGTGTCAAAATCAAGCTTAGATTATCAATTGATTTTTGTATTTGATAATTATATTACAGTAAAGATATTTTCCTAACGTAATAATATTAATTCGCAATCATATCATTTTATAAACCTGTATTTTTAATATAATTTGAACACTAGATGTTAAATTTAAAATAAATATTCTTGATTGCGAGCTGGCCGCAAACGTTTTAACCCTAAAACGCTCACGAGGGTACATTCGAACATTAGTGTAATTATGTGTGAACTTACATTTTACTGCCGTCGTTCAGTTGCGCCCTCTTTAATGGTTTAAGTTAGTTTATGTCGCGGCTATGCTCAGTTAAAATTTTGTGTGTTGGAAAAATGGTTTTCATACCTAAACATAACTTATTTAATACAAAGTTAGTAAGGACTACTTCTGCAATACTTAACCCCAAAATTAATCTCGTATTAAGTAAGTTATAATTGATTTACAATTGTATTGCAGAGCACTTTTATTTAGAAAAATGCTTTGTTAATTGTTTAAAATTTCTATAAAGAAGGTAATTTTATTATTAGCTGTGTTTTGGGCTGTCTTTATACTATAAGATACCTATATTTGTTGTTTATTGACCTAAGATCACCAAACTTTAACGTTATATTGTGTCATCCGACCTAGCACTCCAATTATAGTATTAGTTCATAAAACCCAAACAAACAATACAATCGTACAAACATGCCATTGTTTATATATTTATAGATTACGACCGCATTAAATGCACTCCGAGCTCGCGCGGGCCGCTAAAATGCAAACACTCGTTTTCAGGTTATTTCAGGATGCTTTAATGGCTGCATTTTAATGGCCATTTTGTGCGTTATACGTTACTTTTATGGGCGTCAATAAAACATTGTAAAGATGTACCGAAATGATATCCCGGTACAATGTACCCGATCTCTGGGAAGATTAATGTTGAATATATATTTTTAATGTTATGACAGTTTTATTGCGTGAAATAAAATAAATATAAGGTTTTGCAATGAAAAAAAAACATGTTTTTTTTATTACAAACATGTGTAAAATAAACTTTGATATTAAAATAAATAGACGCATGCATCAAAGGGTTGCTCAATATTAAAAAAACTGTTTTAAATTTGAAATATTTTCGAATGCGTTTGCAAATTTTTACATCACGACCTATTCGACAAAGGAAATGCACCATTATCGTACCCTCCTACACACATAAACACACATCGCCAGCACATAGGGTGTGACCCTACGGGGCCTTCGAGCACCCTCGGGGGTAATTTTTACCCCATCATCGAGCGTCACCACCCACTCGTCTCATCATTCGATATTTGAATTAGTTATAAGCAATTTCTCAATTTATAGTTTTCCGTATAGTTTTTAGTCGAATTTTAAATAAACATGGACCAGTTTACAATATTATTTTATTTATATTATTTACCCAAGTGGGTATTTTAATTTTTATATTTTACATTTTGATAATAATTTATATTATGATCCAAAATCTATTTATTTTTAACACATGCTGTATTCTGTATTTTACTTTCTCTTTTATTTTTTTACCCAATTTCATCGTTTTATTACAACTAGCAATTATCGCCAAAGACATATTTTTCCAAACTTGTACCGATTTAATCGCATTCGATAACGATTATTACGGTTTTTATTCGGCATCACGACTACGTATTCGCCGGCCATTTGGAGGGGGTGCGTGACGCGTTGATTTGTGGTGGAGGTTTCATTACGTTGAAGATTTGAGGCAATTTGTGTAACTGCTCTTGTGGGAATCGTAACAAATGGTCCGAATTTAACGATTTAATAAACCCGAATTTTTTACTCATATTTTTATGTTGGCAACTGAAAACAAGCATCAAACTAAAGTTCTATATTCGAAAACTGCGCGTCGACAAACGCCTAAGGGGGAAGCCTGGTAATAAATTTCATATGTTTCGTCCTCTTCGCACCTAGGTGATCGACGCGAGATGGAATATCGGTTGCCGGTACTACCTACCGCTAATTTGTTTTGACATTTCTGAACGAACGACCACTTTTCCCGCCTACAAGTTGAGCCGAAATCCGAAGGGGATGCGAAATAATCTGATTTGGAAAATGTGCTCTTTCACAGAAGCCGCACGGTTCGAATTCCATTGGACTGTTTGGAAACACTCATTGGGTTTTATTGTTAGAGCGATTGAGTTTTCGCATATCTATTATACCGGACCCCTTTTGGCCCTTTCCATCGTCCCCTAACGCGTATGAGATATTGAGTTTCGTATCACATAAAAACTTATTTCGCGGTCGATCAATACTAGAGTTTGCAGTCCGGGAACGGAGGTTCCCGCAATCCCGGGAGTCTTGAGATTTTTCACATCACTAGTCGTACTTATTTATACACCATCAAATCTCGTCAATGGTGCTTTTGTACCCATAAACAGGCGAATAATAGACACTTTCCTCTATGCCAGAGGGATTTGGGCCTAGTCCAAAAAGTCACGGGACTCGCACTTTATGTCATCACTAGCGACTCACCCCGGCCTCGCACGGCGTTAACTAACTACTTATTTATAAACTTATTCAATTATAATATATTATAATTATAAATATTGCGGAAGAAACTCTCTAAATGGCAATGAAAACCGCATCAAAATCCCTGGTGTAGTAGAGTCACTAAGCGTGCACCAACAGATGGGCGTGAATATCGAATTTATTTTGTATTTTTTAAATAAGAGGAGATGTGATGATAATAATAATAATCATTCAATTGAAATTAATGATAAAATATGCGAGCAAGTTTAGAAAGTAGAGCATGAGTAATTATCATTAGAGAGTCGAATTAAAGTAGACTAATTATTACAAAATATGTAACATCGGGGTCCCCCTGCACAATGCACAAAGACACCTATTGTGTAAACCAACAATGGCGTGAGTCACTCGCGACGGACGGAAAGACAATGAGATGGTCGACACTCTTCTAGGGCCCGTATGAGCCCGATATGCATAACGGATATCGGGGGCGACGTATTAAATACAATTTCAAATAAAGAACAACCGTTCTCGAACGAAATCTTTTGGCGTGTCGCCACTAATTTATGCATTTTCGTTGTTCAAAGAAAAAAGAACACCTCACATTTAAAAGTCGTTCCTCCCTCATTTGAATGTAGGTACCTGCAACAAAAGATTTAAAAATAAACAACAATTGAATATTTCTGAGGTGAATGGCAACGCCCGAAAAAATAAACAAAACGAATCAATCGCGTGGCGTGTAAAGAATTCCCATCAATCAACCGAGTGCAACATTCAAATTTCGAATGTGGAATATTTTTTATGGCCAGTTCAAAACCCCCGCGACCTTGCCTCGGTCAACTTTTGACTGTTTATCCTAGTCGATTTTTTACGACCGAACTTTTTGCGTACCTAATACACACTACCCAACTTTTTACACGATCACCCACTCAGTACCGCGCGTCTAAACTATTAGTTAACGACGTAACATTCAACT
Source organism: Notodonta ziczac (assembly GCA_918843915.1). Lineage (NCBI taxonomy): Eukaryota > Metazoa > Arthropoda > Insecta > Lepidoptera > Notodontidae > Notodonta > Notodonta ziczac. Next base: position 10,107,021 of record OU974049.1, read on the forward strand.
TGATAGTAAAAAATATACTCTAAGGTGCCTTGTATTAGGTATGTGTGGCAAAAAAGAACGCGATACCCGAGTGTTTATAATTTTTTACTCATTAAAAAAGTATTTACCCTAGGTCGAGGTATACAAAAAAACGTATGTATCATCTCATAACTTAAAATGTTCATGAAGAATCGGACAATTTATTTCGTTTTTAGTCGAGTTAACGACCTTCGTGTCACATTCAATATACGGTCATCACACGGGACGCATAGTGACGAATGACAACTAATTGTACGAAACGACCGACATACTTGTTAGTAGTGCAAAACAAATTTCCTTTATTCGTTCCGTAAGGCATGAAATATGAGTCATTAATGTTTTTGCGACCGCGATGATTTTGCGATATTTCTTCGCAGGCGTGCAACGCCCGCCGCGACCTCTACGACCTGACTCTTTGTTAGGCTTGTCCTTTATTTTTTGTAAAGAAAATCGATTCGATACGAACAAACCGATGCTCGATAATCGACTACAATAATCGCTTATAGACAAAATTAACCTGGCTGGACACTGGCCGGCGAGGAAAATAAAATGAGGAAAAAACCTCAAAACTTTGAATATGGAACGCGATACGCGGGCGGCCGGTGGCACCGAAACGTCTTGTAACCGGTTGTGATAAAAACTGAACGACCAACGAAATATTTTATAATTAAAATTTATTTAAATAACACGAACCGCCCTAACAAGGTTTGGAAATTTCCAAATTTACTTTTTATCTAAAACACGCGGGCCTAATGAGCCGCAGAAAGGGGCATAGATAAACTAATAGGGGAGGTAAGTACTTGGGCAATAATTACGTAAGTAGGTTAATGTCTAAAAAGGTATCTACTACTTCTCGTGAGTAGGTACGTCACTAACCATACTATAAAATAAAAACAGATAAAAACGGTAAGTAAAAATAATGCACACAATAGAAAAAATATGATGGCCATAACATCGCATTAGAATGCCAGATGTATTTTTATCAGAAATAAATAAGTTGTATCATTATTTAGAGGCTTATCTTTTTGAAACTTGAAGCTTACCGCGATATTCCCAATAAAGCCACATTCAAGATAATAATTAGTCAATTTGTTGGAATATTGCGTGAGAAACCCGTTCGGCGGTTTCAGAAAAACATAAGTGTTTGGTGCCCGAACATCCGATTGGATAATTACACGAACAAAATGATGCCGGCCTTACTAATATTATTATTTTTGAGGTAAAAACTGGTATGGTCTTTAAATTTAATGTATAAAAAATAAAACGTGATTACGAATTCTGTTCTCGATTGTACGATTAATTTAATCGTTTTATTTTAAATGTCGAATCATAAGAACTGTTATTCAGATAACAGAATTATTATTATTGTCATTTTGTGTTAAATAAAACAGTATGAATTTATTCGTTATGTTTTATTTATATGATATTATGTTATAAGATCTGATATTCAAACGTAGAATGTTTTTTTTTTCCTTTAGTTTATCGCATATTGCCAGTGTCAAGTAAATAATTTATCAGTTTTATGCATCGATGACTTGCAGGCTTTTGGTTGGGCCGTATATTTTTATTTGGTCAATACAGCACAGTTATATATCACTTTATATTTACCTATAGGTACTTAAATTTTTTAAATTGTTTTTCCACTTTTTTCCAGCTTCCTACAAGCCTTCCATACAGGTTAAGCTAATAGCTGTAGTTTCTTTGCTAATACATATAATTATCAACGACCGATTCCTTGACTTTACTTGTATAAAAGTTCATTGCCTTTATTTTTATTACAAGTAAAATGGTTAGTTAGGTTGAAGGTGTATTTGCGGGACGGTCATAATTTTATTAATCAAAATAATAGTTCATGTTTTGGCTACCAGAGATTTTTTGTGTTGTTGGCTCAGACAAATTAGCTTGGACTCGGCTAATATAGGCATAGGTATAATACAAATATATCAATAAATACAAAGTTAAAAATTAGACATTTTTTTGCTAAAACTACTCCGTTATGACGTCACATTTACTGGCCAGTGCTGTTTGCGATACTTCAAACGTCGATATTTTTAACAAATGAAACTGGAAGCAATCTTTAGACCTAACACATCCCTTTAAACTAAAGCAATACAAAAATTTGCTTAAGAAGCCCACCCGCAGCATAAATTTAGTACCTACCTCCATTACCTAGCTATTGATGGTCTTGGCGTAAAATGTCAAATTCTGTAAATGTCCAATTATTGATATGTTGTTGTTAACTTGTCTCTTGTTGTTGTACCCAAAGGTTTGTTACTGTTGTTAGGCAGTAGGCACATGGTGCCGTCGAATGGCGTGGTATAAACAACACCGCGATTCTATAAACAAAGCACGGAATCCCACGGTCGAGAGCGATTTTTTACAAAAATGTTGTTTTTAAAATGAAAAAGATTATTTTTTCCACTCCCCAACCGGTCTCGCGAGAGCAGGTGCCGGGAATGGTGTTATGCTGTAAGTGACTATTCATACTTTTCTAGGTAAATGATGAATTTTAAAGGTATTGTTACATAGACACACCTACAAAGTTGCATTCTTACCTAAATTATAAAACTAAGTGGTATAAAGTGCACTTATACGTAATCTGAATCACTAATAAGTAACTGATTTTATTACAATGATTAAAGAGACAAAAATGGCATGTCAAAACCATACTTAAGACTGCTTTCAGATCGAATTATTAATACTGGCCTTATACTCACCTATCATTTTAATTTGTCTTACGTAGTCAGTACATAATATGCCACGGGTCTTTGGTTTTTTTTTTACATTTATAATGAAACCTGTTTGAAATATTGCTACAGTGTAATAAAGCAAAAATGTACAGTTACCAATGCCACGTTTCGCATAAACCCGTCCACACATCTCAAGTCACAGCAGGTAGAGCATTCACAATAATATACGTATTTCTTTGAAGCATTGATCGTCCGGTGAGCGGTTCAAGGAAAAACGATCTCAATTTACATAACAAAATAAGAAACAAACTCCTATGAATGAGCACACGACTGAATGGATAGCAAAAGAGCCGAGTTATAAAGTACTATGTAATTTAAAAGATATCAACATATAAAGTGATTGTCAGTCCATCCGTGTCTGTGTAACAAAAAGTAATCAAATTAACAATGATTGTTGCCGATTCAAGGAAAATGCTCAATTTATTTTTGTTATACAAAACGTTAATGTTTATAAAATTGCAAGTGTCATGCGGCAAAATAGGGTTGTATAATTTTTTTAAATGAGGAACGATTACTTTTTTATAATAAAATTGGCGAATCCGGGAACTCGGACCTTTAATTTGCTATAAAGGTGCAATAATGATTTATGTGTTTATTTTATTGTTAAATATTGGTTATATTTAAGTCACGAACGACAAAAGATACCATAAGAATTTTCGGATTAAAAAAAAATATTACACCGGTGCTCAGTGCTCACTCTGATATGTCAAATCTAATACACTATAGTTACAAATTTTAATAATAAAAAGGGACACCCATTATCTACGTTACCAATTATTAATTATTTTATTAAATTCTAGCTATAATTTTTAAAAAAAGTCTAACCCTTCTCGTGCCGCGTGCGATGAAATTAACTTTTATCCCGTCCCTAATTTCGAAAGCAAAATAAATAGGTTACAACTATTTCTGAGGCGAGGTGGAAAGAAAAAAAGCTTACGATACCTGCACTTAACCTCAACCGGAGTGGTCCCGTCAGTCGAGTTATATGAACTAAGTCGTTGGCACAACGGGAGCGACGAGACTTCATACATTTTTTGTTTAAAAAAATCTAAAATATGAATTGGGTAATCAAATAATAGTAATATATGTAAAAAAACCAACTGACCTGCAAGTGATGATGACTTCTAATGACAGTTAGTAAATTTTCAGTTGACTAACTGTCATTGGAAGTCATCATTTCAGAAAAGAACCACAAAACAACGCAACTGTTTTGGAATCCATGAGGTTAGGTATTATAATTTAAGGATTGGGAAGTTAACGAACGATAATGCTTCGTGATTACATAAACTAGTAATATCCATACTTTTATTATTTCACAAACAATTTGTTTATTTTAAGTGCACATGATAACCTTAATATTAAAGGTAGGCAGAGATCCATTTCGTTTACAAAAAAAACAAGAAATACTTAAACCTAATGTGATTATGATCACATAAATGACCCGTTGAGATAACTTGATCTTAATTGCGAATACGTGTTTGCCAAACTGGGTACACGAACTGGATGTTTTATAGCAACACCATATATATAATTTTTCAGTGTATGTTTAAAAAAATATATAAATTTGAAATTCCATCATAATCTCGGTGTACCACTGGCTCTAACCCACTCGTATCTCAACTTTTTCGAAGGATCGTATTATTTACATTTTTTATCGTTTTTTCACCCAAAAAAGTGGAGCAAAAAAGGGTAAAGAATAAAATGTGAGCGCTCACCAAATGTCCCCGATGCCAACAGGTTGGATGCGGTGGTATGTTTGGTTTTTTTATCTGGTTTTGTAGATTTCTCGTATTTCCGACATATCTGAAACGTAAGAAATTTTTTCGGTTAATCAAGATGGTTTTTAAATGGGCTTTGGAAATAAATTACACCGCGGTCGTATTGTGAATTTATTTACGCTTTTGTTCCGAGTTAACCGTATTGGATGTAGAAAGTCAATTTACATTCTGAATTATAAGCTTCCATTCTCAAGCTTCCATTAGTGTATTTAAAATATGTATGTACTCTAAAACAAAGCCGTCAGTCCTAAAGTAACGCTGAAATAGTACTTTGGTTATAAATCTAGATGGAGAATGTTTGTTTCTAAATTAAATTTCTCAAAACACTAAGATAAATAGCTTTTGTTGTTTGGCTCACAAATGCCCGAGCAAAAGGAATATCAGAATAATACGTATCAGCATTCGAGAAAACAACTCCATGTAAACAGGTAATGCCTGCTAATATTCTATACAACAATAATAATTACTTATTGTTTAAGCTGAACAGTTTTACACTGTTCATAAAAATAAATATTTACGGCGTTAAAATTATTCTGAAAAGCATAATTATTCAAAATAACACTCGTCCATTTGTGGTACAGCATGACATAACTTATGGGCAAAGATAATTAAATTATTCATATTGTTACAATAAAACATTAAACCCATGGCCAATAGAAAAACAAAGAAACACGTGTTCGTTTAATTAATTACTGCTTAAATTAAAATAATTAGTTTCACATGTAGCCATGTCCTATTTATTTTAACAAGATGTTTAATTTGAACATTTTATTACAATTATTTGGTTTTTACCACTTCAAACCGGTACCATTTAATGTTTAATGTGTGCCATTGAAAGGGTTGAACTCGGATGACTTTATGCCCCGAGCTAAAAATAACTGAAAACATTTTTTGTTTGGGTGCATAACGCATCAACACATTCACCTTTTTTTTATCAGACTATTGCGTAACATCATTTGATGCGAGTTCAGATTTTGACCTTAACAGTACAGTTGTGTACAAAAAGGTATCGTCGCACTTAAACAAAATTGTATGTAACAAAGAGTTCGATGCCGACTCACGATACGAGGTCTCGCACGATTATACATATACTCGATTTATAGTATCGTAAAAAATAGTCGAAAACGGACCCTAAGTACCGCACATTACGGTTAACCACGAACATTGAATCCCGCGAGACCTTTTATAAAAGCGTTTGCAATAGTTTTTTTCCCGAGACTCAATTCTAAACCACATTTTATAAAAAATTTATGCGCTTGGATTTTGGGCAAAAGTATTAGTAACGGCTACTTTTTGATCAGTATTCTAAGTAACAGTTACTTTTAAATACAGGCACATCACTCGAATAGTGCTTACAGTCTATTTTAAACTGTAACTCATAGATTTTAGGGTTGCTAACTAGAACCACTTAACAATATAGTGTGGTTTTGGCTTGCGTACAAAGTAGGTTGCTATCAGATTTCCAGATCGAAATCTAAAATAGCCAGAATGCCGGCTTCGAAAATGGCCAATGTATTTAGGTTAATTTCCAGCTTGTTAACAATCAATACATTTATCAAAGCCCGTACAGTTGAATAGACTCAGATTAATTAGGCGATAGTTTTGATTCGGTGCAACTGGCTCATGGTTAAGGTACTTATATACTACAGTTAATCAACAGTTTACCGATGGTATTTCGGGCCAAATGTAACAGGGGGCGAGCAGCCACACATTCCCCCTCAATATGGGGGGAGGGGAGCAATATGGCCATAGACCACCACGCTGCCCTTGTGCAGGTTGACGGACTTCACACATATTTGACCGTTCAGCGAGTGATAATCTTAATTGCGAGCCACGTCTCGAACCTGCACACTTTTAACCGACTTCCAAAAAGAGGAGGTTACTAGGTTGGTCTGTATGTGTTTTTTTGTGTATGTTCTTTGTTCTAAAGCTTGCGTTACTTTTCAAGGTACACTTACTTATATTTTTTTGTAATGATACCTATTCCATATTAAATTAAATTAAACTTAACTGAATATATTATTATCTGCTCATTGTGAAGCTATATTAAATGCTGCTAATTAGCAATTTTGATACTTATTGTATTTATTATTGAAAAAAAAACAGGAATATTTTTAATCATTTTTCAAAACGTGTACCTACTTATATGCCCTTGAGTATTTACGAGAAAAAAAGTCTAGTAAAAAAAATGAAAATCCAAGATGGCGTCGCTCGTTTAGCGGGGGGCGATCAGTCCGAGCGTCCGGCCCCGCCTGCGCAGTGGTGCATCGGGAGGGTGGCAATGTACAATGGCTACCTTTTTTATTAATTTAGTCATGTGGGGTCGCATCTGGACTGCACAATATTTATTTATTTCTTTATAAAGCAATACAAAGGCCTAGTTCACCCACACACGCTAACCGACTGTTACAGCACGCGATTGTTAGGTACAATAATCGAATAATCGGATACCGCTCTAACGGACTGTAAAAGAGTTGGTGAACTCGGCCCTTAATACGAGCCTATTGCTATACCGACTATACTGGCGGAATTTATCGATACCTACTTACCACAAACAATGCTTGAATATTTTTTTATTTATTCACAGTGCCTTATGAAGAAGGCACTTCATAAAGAAGTTAGTAGTCTACTAAAATAACTGTAATATTTCAAGCCGCTTGCTATTTCAATAGCAAAATTAAAAGAGAAAGGCAGACATATATATGGCTTAAAATCACCAAGGTGGAGAATTAGCTTTGCCAGCAAATAAATGTCTAAATTTAGTTTATTTAAGCAAATCGTTATTGTAAATATTACTTAACTCTGTTCATATTAACTGTACATAATATTTTATACTGCAAAAGTAAATTACATTCATTATTTTTTGAAGAAATAACTACAAAAAATCATTTCGAGAACGCGTCCTAAGTAGTATCTTGAGAATGAAACTTTGGAAATATTCATAAAATAAAATTAAAGTGAAAACTTTTTCTTACGTAATGGCCTACAAATTTATTTTACGTCAATTAATTATTGTTATTATTAAAGAAAGAAAAGAGATTAAAGAAAATCAAGCCACAATATGGTGTCCAGCAATGTAAGCGTCATTTGAGTGAACACAATTTTGATTCTCAGTAAAAATTCCGTTTTTGTACGCAACCTTTAGTTGTCTATTTTACAGTGATGTGAACGATGAAAATAAACGGCTGTCGAGAGAGTTTTCGCCAAAAACAATTGAAAATAAGTGGTAAGTATCTTTCAATCCATTATTTATAGAGCGTACATCAATACGTCATCATACCGGGAATGCGTTTCTCAACTTGGAATATTGAAAAATAGGTTTTGTAGTGTTGTATAGCAAATAGTAACCTCATATATTTTACAATAACAAAGCGGAACATGATTTCAAAAAAGGCTGCCGTCTAATAAGGGTGCGTTTATTTTAAAAAGTCATTTCGGGATCGCTCATTTCGGGACCGTTCCCGGACTTGACGGAGCGTTCTCGAAATGATGACGACGTTCCCGAAATGACTTTTTCAAATAAACGCGCCCTGTTATTATGAATATTGGTTAATTAATTAAGCGTATATTGTGCGAACATATTTTTTTATATATGTTTAATATGTTTTAGCAATATGGAGTCTCATGTGGCTGAAGAAAATAAAAAAACGTCCGAAAAAGCAATTTAAAAAAATTGTATGGCTTACTTGCGCCAAAGCGAGTAAGCCAATGCCAGGAAAATGATTTTTTTAGATAAGATGACGGAGGAAGACTGTGAAATAAAAAGACTTAAAGATAGAACGTACTATCAGAAAAAAAAGCTGAAAAGGAAGTTAAAAATATTGATGAGATGACTTAGAGAGAAAAGCGAAAGAAGAGAAAAATTTGGAAACAAAAATTAGCCATGTGTTAATGGGACAAGATATTAAAACCTCCTCAGACTTTTCTTAATGGGACTAGTCCCGCCACACACTCCCACCACTGTAACTCCTGTAAGCCAGGATCGACAATGGTGACCAATAATGACGTCGAGGTTTGACCCTCGACGAGTCCCGGGGAAAGTTAAACTGTCTTGGAACCCGCACGAATTTAATCGAAAGAAATAATAGGAGGAGTTGGAAGAAAACATTTCCACTTCCCTCTGGTGCAAAGCGGGAGACAAAAATAGCTGGTATGGGCTGATTGTCATAGAAACAAGACTGTTACAGCTGATTGAAGACCAGTGCCTTACAGGCACCACGGATCGTAATATGACTAATTGGATGTAAACTCGTGAGCTGATTATACTTGATTCCAATGATAGGTATGGCAAAAGCGCTTGAACGCACGGAAATTGTCCCTGGTTTCCACAAGGTCTGTGTAATAAACTGCTCCAGATGACACTTGCAGGCTATTTAGCATAGTAGTCCATTCGTTGTGCCAGAGACTGCACTCCCACAGGATGTGATGTGCAGATTGTTCATGATCGTTTTGCGGTGTCGAGCATTGACAAAAAGGTTAAGGAACCAACGTGAAGTAGAATAATTTGCTCGTAAATCTTATTGTATATTATCGTATCCTCAGACTTAGTAAATTTGTTTACGGAGTCTACTATACTGGTAAAAGCGATTCCTGATGATGACATTTCCAGAGCATAAGACTTGGTTCCGAAAACCATATAGATGTCATATCAGGTATTATGAATATTATAAAAATTATATGGCAAAGAGGACCAGAAGTTACAATTAAAACATACCGACACAAACATTTTGAAAAGCAACTGAAAATGTCTGTATTATCTTGCAGTTTATAACCAAACTCTGAACCAAAAAATGGGGATACCTTCAAGAAAGTCTCCTGTACTAAAAGAGCCTACGGCTAAAATTGATGTACAAGATTTGCTGCAATTGAAGAAACGAAGCATTTACAAACACCATTTATAGCTCATCATTATCCGATGATCAGGAGGATTTAATGTCGATTTCTCATCGGCAGCAGACTGCGCAAATATCAATTACTGTTGAAGCTGGTACATCTTACAATCATGACAAGGAAAACCAACACCTAAATTTAATATCCCCTGGAACCTATATTTAAACTAAAGTATTTACACAAAATAAAACTTTCAATTACAGATATGTTGCCACCTGTAAGACAGGTGTCGATAAAGATGATGGAGAAATCCTAGTCACATTCTTGGATTCGGGGTTGATAATAATGCAAAAAATGGATCTGAGTGATGTATCCTACATTGCAAATTATAAGTATTATTCCAACGCCATTGCTGAAAAAAGAAAATAATAGAGAGTATTATTACTTCGAGCCTGATATTGATGTTTATGAAAAAATCGAATGTTTGGTTCTTTTTATATAATATAATATTCTTGTGTTTAATTAATATGATTAGGAGTTCTTGTTTTCGATGTAAAGTTTACTTAATATTACTTACAAAACAAAAAGTATTATGTTTAGATGGTTTGATTCTCACCATCAGAATAAAAGTTTAATATGATTATTAAGGATTTCTAATCGGCTATGTACAGCAATTAAAAGACTGTAAAGTGATTTAAGTTACGTTTTTGTTAATTAAGAACGTTATGCCAAAATGAATAAATAAGTACGACGTACAAAAACATTTCTTATGATTTTATAAACCTAAATTGTATCTATATCATCATTTAGGGAACACCTCATCATTTCCGGGAACATCACTAAAATCGCAGAACTAAACACATTATTATTTAAGATATTAAAAAATGCCTTGGTAATATTAATATAAGGCCAACTTCTTATACCTATAGCATGTTAATTTATACATAAGACAGCGATATTTCTCATATTTAGATAATTTAGACAAAGAAAGAGTAATAATAGCTCCATCTGCACTATATTTTGCTTTTTAACGCCTTTATTGCCAATTTCATTCCATTTTTAATTTTTTTATTGATAAATAACTTATATCCGCTATTAAACAAGGTAAAAAATAGATACTTATGTTATATTTTAATATTGTTATAAACCTCACAAAAACGTTCCCGGAATGATTGCTTTCAGCGATAGCTCACTTTAAAAATAAAATTACAAGAGTAGTAATCAATTCTATGCTCTGCCAACGTAAATATTGTTTAAACATAAGTTTAGTGAACATTTAAGCTGATCCTCAAAGTAATAGCTGCTAGGTAAATTCATCGTAAAACAGAATTTGGAATTTGCCACCTTGGTGATTTTGACCCATATATATAAACAAGTCTCTCTGTCCTGCCTCGCTTTTCATTTGCCATCGAAAATACTAATAAATAAAATGACCTATAGTTTAATACAACCTATTAAGTAATTTAAAACAAAAGCATTTCAACTGAAACGCATCGAATTAAAGCGTTATTTATTAGCTCAAAGTAAAAATAAATATTTTCCCAACAATTTTCCTCAACTTTTTTGAACCCTCAATATTAACAGGGCATAACGGACCGGATTAATTAACAACATAACAGGGTGACCTAATATTTCACAGCTGTCAACAACACCGGCTCGCCTATTACCTCACTTCAAGGCTCAAGGGGTTACTGGCCTCGGCCACTAATTAGGTAAGAATTAATGTGTTTTACTTTAACCAGTGGTGGGGAACTGGGTCACATTTTATTTGGCAGCACGCAGCCCAATCGGGCTATTGGATTGAGGCTTGTTTAACCGGCTAGGGCTTTGATGGTGTACCAAATGAGGTCTTCCTACATGCGAGGGAGAATCAGGCCAGAGACCCAGTGCTGGTTGGTGAAACATGTCTTTTAAATATTGAGAAAAAAAAACCGACAATAAACGATTTTTGTATTACTTAACGACACGTTTTGCTATTACACAAATCTTTGCCGCAATTACAAAACGTTGTAATAAGAAAAGACCAGAACAAAATCATGTGCCTAAAGCACAATATGTTTTTTTGCTCAGTGCGGAGTTAACTTTCGCAAGCAAGTGATCTTCATTCAAATTGAGATCCGCATATGAAAGTGCATGGTTATTTTCTAAAATCTTCACTGGTAGTCGTTATAGCCGAGTGCGAACAGAAAAGATAAGGTTGTAAAGAATATCACCATAATAAACAATTTCACGTTGCCCGTACATTCCCAGACTGTAAAGTAGTGTAATGTAAAATAATCATTGTACAAACCGCCTACGATATCGCTTGTTTTCGTTTCCACACAAACAGGCAGACAAGATTACATTAAACAACTTTTGTTGGAGATACCGTCGTTTGTATCCAGCCTAACGTGATATCTAATACTGTCAACATTTAACTAAAAACTTTGTGCGTAAATTATTTAAGAGATAGGTAAGTATATCGTAGTTTACTTGTATAAGCCTCATTTCCTTGTTTTCTTCAAATAAGTCATAAATAAGAAAGTAGTACATTTTCAATATTATACTTAGTAGTTTGAGATACATAGACCGAACTTCGTTAAGTTATGTAAGAAATGACGTTTTTAAAAATGGAGTTCCAGTATTTAATTAAAATTAAAACTTGGTAGTGGCACAACCATGCTCCATTTATAAAAAAGGAGACAAATATTTAATCAACGGTTCGTTAAAATTGAAAAAATATGAGTCGAGATATCAATTCCCAATTAAGTTAATCGATTTGTCCGCTTAATTAAAAGTTCTCGATTGAATAATGTCAACATTATTGAACCGAGATATTTATATCTTTGTACATAACAATTTAAATAAATGGTCACACACGTTAAACAGCTAAAGCAAACACAACGTCAAACCAGTATTAAGTGATATGAACTTTAGAAATTACCACGGGATTAAAAAAAAGGATTTTTGAAATAAATATTTTATGCAGTATTATTTTAATTTTATTTAAAATATTTTAGTGCTACTCATAAAAAAAAAATGTATAAAACGACTGCAATCAAGATCTTTATCAATAACTGGTTAAATAAATGGTGCAACGCCCCCAGCAGTGTATGGAAATCGATTAGCATTCGACATTTTACGACAAAGCGACGACGAATTTGATACGACATAAATTTAACACACAGATAAAGTATATAGATAGACGAATAAAAATCCATGTGATGGTATAAAGGTTAGGGAGAATTAGAAGATACTATATTTTAAAACATAGCCCTTATGGCACACCTAACAGAATTTTGAAAATTTTAATGAATACAGAATTAATTTAAAAGTACTAGGAGGTCACTTAAGAGGGACTTAAGTCTACGCGGACGAAGTCGCGGGCAGAAACTAGTAATATTATAAATGCGAAAGTTGTGAGTGTGGATGTATGTTTGTTGCTCTTTTCACGCAAAAACTACTAAATGGATTTGGATAAAATTTGAAACACAGATAGTTTATAACCTGGATTAATACATAGAATACTTTACTTAAGTCTACGCGGACGAAGTCGCGGGCATAAACTAGTTTATTAATAAAGAAGAGAAATATCCGCCCGTGAAACATTCGTGTGGTCTCCCGGCCGTTTAATTATCGCCGATAAAATTTAATTGAGGAAACAACTAAATTAAATGGCAGTACATGAGCGAGGGAGCCAGGACATGTGTAACGCAATGCGACACAATATGGGATGTTAGTGGCGTAATTACTTGTAGCATTAATGCGGGTGACGACGCATTAAATACACAATTTACTATTTCCACTGTGCTTCAAGCCATATTTTGTCGTTTAAAAGGGACAATTTAGGCTAGAATACCTTTTAAAAGGTACGGCTAGAGCATAAAATAAAAATATTCTAAAAAAAATAACATTTCACCATGTATTGGTCTCAGTTTAATACTTAGATTTTGAAACTAGGAATATATTTATTAATACATTCCTACACATTTATTAGAATTAATTAAGCAGGTATAATTTATTCAGAATTAATTATGAAAAATTAAAACCCGTCAAAGAATTTTTGTAGTACCTAATGAGCAAAAAAATATTGAATAAATTGTTTTTTTCTTCTGCCATTTACAAAGCATCGCTGGAATTTGAGGTTAATTAAATTTTTGTGCGGACATAAACATTTCTGTAATTATTGTTATAGTTTTATGAAGTATTTTATTATTTTAATACTTTCAATTTAACGTTTAAAATGTAATTATTATACAATGTATGTTTTTTATACATTCCGAGCCTATGTATGGTCGTCATGACGTCAATTAGATCGTTAATTAATTTATTTTTAATTTTTTAGTTTGCAACAATATCCCATTGCGTCTAGCCTGTAAAGATATTTGTATGTATTGAGAAAATAAATAAATAAATAAATTAAGAGGAAACTGTAATGACATATAGAATTAGGGTGACTGTCCACCTGGATGTGCTATGAAGCGGGAGGATCGCTTCATTTTCTCAGCTTCATCCGGCTTACCTCAGGTGGTTAGGAAATGAAGCGAACCCATTAGTCGAAGCGGGCGCATCCGCTTCATAGAACATCCAAACTGACGGTCACACTAAGTGTTGAGACCCAGTACACACATTATACACACAAAGTAGGTGTGTATAATGTGTGTACTGTGTATTATGTATACCTAGTACCTCTGATAACCCATGGCATGTCCTTAACAACGAGTAACAAACGGGAAACAAACAGACAGCATATAAATAACCCGCGATAATTATATGACATCACCCAATCCTGTTTCCCGTCAACTTTCCTGTACGTTATAAATTATAATAAACTAGTGCTTAGCATTTAACAAAAACAATTCTTTATTATAACATATAAGTTGATATAATTTATGTCTGCCCTATTTTTTCGACGTCCTATTTCTTAAAAGTAATGTTATGTGACATTTTGCCAAATTTAAGTTATTTTTACTAAGTGAAAGCGTATTTTTTCTCAATAGACTCTTGGTTGACGTCTTGGTTGTATTCTACCGTAATTTATATTAAGTTTTAGTTATTTATTGATCTTCACACACTTATGGAATCTCAAACACTGCGGCACTTATACGTACAGACCATTTATTATTATTTTTTATTAAAAATAAAAAAACTAACCAATTCATTTTTGTAACTACTGAGCTAAGATCTTCTCTAGCTATAATTTGTTATTACTTGAAACTTGGCATAGGTTATATTATGTTGAAGACCGCTTGGCGCAATGGTTCGAGCGTAGGCCGCTCGGCTCACTGCACATGGTGGTCGCGGGTTCGATTCCCGCCGGGGCAAATTTCGGGAATGGCCTTTTCGTAATTTACCCTGGTCTGGGTGTCACTGGGATCGCCCCCAGTCCATTGTACGGTACCCATAGTACAAGCTTTGCTTAGTTCGGGACCGTACAGTTGGTGTGTCTGTCTAGCGATATCTCAGCCCTGCAGGAACACTAGCGAAGAAGGAATCTAGTTCACTACAAAGCTATGTGCTTTACAGAGGAACCCTTTTAGTTCGTATGCTAGTACACAAAACGTATGGTAATGGCGACTAACACAGATGGCCGACGGAACAGCTGTTACTTGCTATTCTCATGCAAAGCAGCTTGTTTTGTGTTACACGCCGTAATACCACACTTACTGCTAGTACACCGACGCATGCATGCATTGAAGAATATAACTTTACTTTAAAATATAAAGAATAATAAAAAAAAGATAAAAGTCATAAAGCTGAACTAGTCTACAATGTGCCAGAGAAATGTAGTCCAGAATAATTATGCTGTTAATCTCTGAGAATATTTGTGTTCTATCCTTGGTAAATTTATACGTCAAATCCAAGTAGTTCAACGACCTTTTGACAATAAAACAAAATAAGATGGGGCATATATTATTTAAAAATGCGATGTTAAAGTGTTGGTTAATCTTGATTTTACGATGCGACATATTATTTATTTTATATATATATATATATTATTTTATATAATGTAAAGCTGAATAAATGACTGGGTACCCATTAGTTGACCATTTTTAGAATGAAATTATTTTCATAACATTACACATGAATCTTAAAGGTTCAATTTAGGCTCATAGAATTAATTAAACAATCACGCATGACGCAATACGCGTTTGGCTTTAGCACTTGTGTGAAGAAAATACAGATTTTTATGGACGTCGTAAATAATGTACGAGTGTGTGCCTTTATCTAGTGTCTTCATTATTCGTCCGCTCCACGACTGTTTAAATAATACAATATACTTACCAACAATGTTTATAGAAATAGAAGTTGCTAGGTATATTTTCTTTATCATTAATCTATGGAAGATCATGGGCACAGGCCCTGATCTTCCATAGATTAATGATAAACAGACAGCTGTTAGTTAAGAAAAAAACTCAATGTTTAACTTTCCTTTATAGGTCATAGTGTAGAAGCAAGATAATAATTTAAGTCGCAAATAACGGTGCTAATTATGTTGATTGTAAGCAAGTAAATTATGAATTTAACATTTGTTTTTTTAAGTTGCCTTAGAATAAACCAAACTGGCCAGTTGTAATTTTGTGAATATAGAAACCTGTTTTTAAAGTAACAACTTCGCTTTATGGTTTTCTTAGAAAAAAAAAACTAAACGTCAAAGTTACATATTTTTACGTGTTACCAACCGAGTTCAATGACTGAGTGTGGGGTATGAGGAAAACAATTCACTAAATAGGTAGGTACCTACAACATAATAATAACGAGTTATATATGAGTGACTCACTGCAATGAGATGAAGTATAAAATTAGTTAATATTTCCATTTTTAATAATATTTAAGTATGGGTAGGTCGTGTAAGTATTATAATTATAAATTAATTGAAGTAAATAAATTTCCAATAACCAACATTTATTTTAAGATTAAAACAATGACTTAAGTTGTTCGAGTGCACACATTTTTACAATAATTTAATTATATTGATACGAATTTTGAATAATTTATTTTGCATGTAATAACATTTTAAAGCTTTTCATTAAGAACGTTTTTGTCCGTGTGCAACATATGCATGTAAATTATTATCTTATTATAAATTAATTCGCGAAATACCTCGCGAGTGATGCCCCGCTGGGTTTAATTAAATTCAATACAACCTCCTTTGTTATATGAAATGGATGTGAACAATTAAAATTTAGTGCTTTATTTATTATGCATTATTATTTTATTGTTTCTGTGTGTGCACACGTTTTAGCATTGGTCATAATGATTGAATAAAAACTCTACTCCATATATTTTCGTTTCTCAATTTCTCTTAAAAAAAAATACAATATTAAATAATTATATTCAAATAATTATGTTCATTATTAAAGTTATTTGTATAGAGTTCATGTCGCCTCATTGTTCTTCTCCTATTAACCTTATTACAAAACAAACAACCTCGGAAATTACAATTGTAATCTGAATCGACCAAAATTACTCAGAATCTCCACTGAGATGACAGTAAACAGGTAATTTCGTAATTATACGATTCAACCCGTTTTTGCCGCGTACAGGCCGGAAGTCGTCACAATCCTTTACATAACGCTGTCTTTGTCTTTAAAATTAAACACCATTTTTGTACATCTGCTGTGTTTTTCTTATATAGTGTAATGACCCGTGAAGTGTTGTATTTATTAAGTACTTATTTGAATTATTTAAATTGAGTTTCAAATGAGTTGTGATCATTCACAAAATCTTGCGTTTACAAGCACAAATTTACCGGTTTTTTTCACACAAAACCTGAAGCACACTTATGAATACCTATATAACAAAAAGGCTCAATATTTATATTTTATTTACGACAGCAACGCAACAAATCAAATTTTATAACCCGAATAAGTAATGCTGCGATAAAATAAATTTTAACAGCCTCCCAGATCCGTTACCGATGTAAGAGTTAATCCAAAAGTTATGACCGATGAACCGACACAGCTTCCACATCGGAATCCGAACAACCGTGAAAGCATTAGAATACGAAGAAATATATCACTGGCATATTTCTCACATAAATTATTAACGATGCATGCATGCATGCATGAGAATAAAGAGCTAGACAATGGAACAAATCTTAATAAATGATCACATGGTGGGGTCACAAGACATTTGAATCTCGAACCCTTTCGTCGCAACACCTGGTCTTCTGTACCGAAGTCAAAAATTTCCTTTATCGCATTAGCATAATATTTATAATATTCACAATGGGATTCTTTATTCAAAGTAGCTTACATTTTTAATGTACGGTAGTCGGTTATTGTTATAGATAAGGGATGAGACACAATAGCGCACTTCATGGTGGTTTGTAAGACGTTTGTCGGAAGGGCTCGAGTGAAAAGTTAACGAGATGTTTTAACAATGCACTGTCAATCGCTGTAGTGATCTATGCCATATTTTTTGTATAATTTGAATTAAATTAAAACACGTGATATTATAAGTATTATTCTGGGAATTGACAAATATTTATAAATCGTTTATTGCATGTCATAATTGCATTTATCACATTATTATTTATCGAGTTGCTACGTTTGATAAATATGATAAAGTTAGTAAATATTGATACTGAGGTGCTTACCGAAGACTTTAATAACTTAAAAAAAACTACTAGGGAATATTTTTATACCTACTGCCTATACAATTAGGCTTCTTTATTCTCAATTTATGATTAAATAAATTAAAAAATATGTATATTTTTTACCAAATAAAAACGGAAAGTAATACGCTCTACATCAACAATGAGCAAACTATCGGTTGCATCTTTCGATCCAATTTCGAAGACTACAAAAAACCTTTCGACCCCACAATAGACACTGGGCTTTTGTCTAGAAACCGTCAAATGATACGCATTAGGTTTTTTTTGCTGCGTTATGAATACATTTAAAACAGGAAGGATGTGAAAGTTGGGGGTATTGAAGACACCGTATGCCAGTGAAGGGTTAGGGGTAAGTTTGGAGCGGCGAGTAGTACAAAGGAATAGGGATAATGGGTGAAACATTGTATTAACGAATGAATTATTGCCGCTATTTTATCATGTGGCCTATCATTTTTTCAATTATAAATTCGTTAAGAAATGAAATGGATTTTTATAAATTGCCTTTTTCTAACCCTCAATTGACCGTTAGCATAGACATTTGTTTTACCGATAAAAAATTAAAGTCAGACAACAAAAGAAAACAATGTCAAGCAACAAGCGAGCGGCTAAAAATAGAACAGTTTCTGATAACGTCAAAACAAAGTAACCTTTATAATGACACTTCTAATGACGTTGAGGTGAAATGCGTCTGATACTCGATACCTAATCGGATTCGATAAACATAAGGACCGTGTTTATTTCACTCTTGTCATCAATCATTTGTTTTTTATCGAAACTTTCTCTTTGAGGGTTTTTTATTGATTGAAGATAAACTACTCATATTTTGTGCAGGACTTTGACACTTCTTTGTAGGAACGACCTTATAACCTTATAACTTAACTTAACCTACACGTGTAGAGGAGGTATTAAAAAAAATGTTTTGTACACATTTTTTTTTGTATTGTAAGAAAAATATAAACCGATAATACTATAAAAAATCGTGGAATGGAATATTAGTAAGAATACTTGATATGCATGGATTTCGTAAAATTGTAGACCCCGTAGGTGATACGTTGAAGACATAGGAAGTCTAAACCGCGACCGTATAGGGACATTTAATATCGGCCTTACGTTGACTAGCATATTGTACAGAACGATATGTAGCTTCGATGAAGGCCCACACAAAACTGACGCATGCGCTGGGGATCGAACCGGCGACCAACGCGGGCGAATAAGCATTATATACAGCTCTTAGCCAAGTCGCCACGAGCGACATTTATTGGGATGTTCAAAATAAGAACTACCTTCTGGCAACAAGTTTTCATGCCCACATCCTACTAATATTATAAATGTGAAAGTTTGTGAGTGTGGATGTATGTATGTATGTTTGTTACTCCTTCACGCAAAAACTACTGAACGGATTTGGATGAAATTTGGAACACAGATAGTTTATAACCGGGATTAACATATAGGATACTTTTTATCCCGATAATCCCGAAATTTTTGTTACGTTAAATACTACGCGGACGAAGTCCGTGGGCACAGCTAGTAACTTTATAATTGAGTACATTCGAAGTTCAAATATTAGGTAAAATTAGAATTTATATTTTAAAAAAACTTTAATTACCTGAAAATAATAGAATCACTGCAAGTTTATCATCCGAAATCTGAAACAAATAAAAATCTTGTTAATGATTTAGAAGACTTAAACTCCTATTAGAGTATAAATAGAAACACGACGGTTAGGTAGATACATAAAAATAACATGAAATTATTTGATGCTGGCAGTAAAAAACAAGCAACTTTAGTATTCCTTTCAGACCGAAAAATAAAAACAACATTATATTATCTATAAATTATGTAAAGAACAGATATCACGTCGGCCAACAAACTCATTTGTAAAAATACCTCGATCAAGAAACGTGTTTTGTGGTTGAGTGTCCGTGTGACAATTCGCTATTAAGCCATTTATTTCAAATGAAAACACTAAAAAAGTTTTTAAAAACCGATTTTTTACTTCCATTATTCAAAATAGATATCGTGACTTGGGCGTTTTAGAACAGCGACATTTAACCGTTCCAGTGTTTACTGCAGTTTCATAATCGTTAGTAGCGACATTAGCCGGCCGTTAAGTATGACAATGATGGGGCATTCCATTTAATAATAATTAGTTTTACGTATTTATGAGTAGTTTTATGTGTTTCAATAATTAATGTGTGCATAGAAATTGAATTATTTACTTAACCGTACCTACATTTAGTAGTGTAACTACTTTAGTTTAAGTACTGCTACTGTAATTATTGGTAAATAATATACGTAAAGGCCTTAAATAGTTACTTAAATAAAATACCTGTTTGAAAAGTACGCGAATTCTTAAATTAATTACAAAACGTTATAAAATTCTAAACTAAGAAAAACTAAAATAATTTGTTGCAATTATTTATTTTTATCTGTATAATACCGTGCGCAAATAATCCGAAAACGACACATGATTTATTATTATTTTTATCGCGCGAAGGTGTCAACGGATCTTATGTGACCATCCATCTTTGTCTAACTCGAGTTATCGTTCGGTGATATCTATGTGTCGGCGAGGCCCATACATTATTTATTTATGCGGGAAATTTGCATCGACTTTTCAAGGGTTAAATCGCCGATGTGCGCGCGTAATCGGGTTGCATGCGTAAGCAAGCGCATGTTATATTTTGAAATTAGTAGTCTGAATTCCATTTTTGAAAAAAAACTATTTTATAAAAATGATTTTTGATATTATTCCAGCTACAAAATCGCCTTGAATTTATGTGAACTTTTAAATTTCTTACACTCATTTTTTTTTAGAACACAAATTGTTTATTTAATGGTTGTCGATGATGCGAGGACCAGTGACATTTAAACTAGTTAAACTAGTCGTCGTTTTTTTATTTGAGATATTCAGATATTTACGGCCAAATACCTATAGGTCAATGACAAATCTCTACGTATGCATTTTCCTATCAAACTACTCAGATATTTTTATATTTAGTCTATAGATACCTATATATTTAACCTAGCAAAGTATAACAAAACATTTTACAAGCAAGATTCGTAAGGGACTTAATTTTATACGAAGGTCATCTGCTATCAGACTTATAAAGGTTTTTTAACTAGCATTCACTAATTCGGACATGTAATAGCTAATTCACGAAATAAGTGTTAGAGCACTAAGTAATCTAAGGTACAGATAGATGATATAGGTATTACATTAATATGGAATTATTATTCAAAATCCAATAAGTATGTACTAACTACTTTATAGAGTGTAAGTAATGTGATCCTGTTCGCCTTGAACTTATAACGAAACATGGTTTCTCAATTTTTTTATAAAATATCATGTTGCTAAACTGGATTTCGTAAAAAAAAAGTAACACGGGGAGCTAACAGCGACATTGAGTAAATTAATACAGGGTCAAATTAAAAAAACAAATGCCTCTCTACAATGTTGTAGCAAGACCCTGTAAATCATGTTCGAATTTTGAAAAAAATACAGCATATTAAGTGTTTCAAAATTTATAAACAAACAATCGGAAATCAACATTCATAATTCGAACATAGGAACTGCAAAAGATAAAAAAATATAAGATAAGAATACTTTTTTTAAATTATAAAACGACGTGCTCGCAATATGACAATAGGAAACGATATTTTTTTATATATATAACGACGTAACTCTAAACAGGTATGACAATAGTTGACAAGTATCAGCTGAGCGATAATAAAAGTGTTCTTAGGAGCACTTAATGTGATTGTACCTATTGTGTGCCGCGGTGGGCCACGGATTCCCGTTGTATTGTTAAGGAGACAGTAATGAATTGCTCATTACTTTATGTCAAAGATGTTTTGACAGACGACATAGAGTAATGCACAGCACGTCGGTCTCTGAAGAACAAATATACGCAGTTATACATTTACTTTGTCTGTGAAATAAAAATGTAATTTGAATGCAATTGTTTTATTAATGATGTATTCTTTTTTAAATAACGACGTTACGAAAACGGTGTATCTGAAGTTTTGTTACAGGTTATTATTAATTCAATCGAAATTTTGAATCGAATTTCCATGTTAGTAGGCTGAAATAACAATTAATTTATTTTATTTACTTTTTTATGTCCCATAAAGTAAATAAACGCGATATAATCCGTAAAAATAGTTTTATTTTAATGTGTAGTATTCGCGTAAATATAAGAACACAATAATACAATAGTTGCATTAAGTGTACTCGTCGATATTAATTCTCGGATTAATACACCTAAGTGCATATTTACATAGTCAAAAGCCTAAATCTTTCAATGTAACAACGAAAAGAAGTTTATCATAAAAGTTCAATTGTCTTTCAAATATCTAATTACAAAGAAACGATATTGAATATCGTTGCTCAATATTGACGGTACTTTATTGAACTAAAAAGGTCATAAAAACATTAAAATATCATTTGTTACTTGTCATAAAACGCCCTTGGGCAAGAAACATGACTCCCAAGGCAATAAATAATATGAAATAAAAAAAACTAAATAATAGTATTTCGACAATGCACTTGAGATTATCGTCTGTCTTTGTTTAATTACCTGTCAAAGTCCGACATCTAACCTTTGCTAGTCGAACGGGCTTAGCTGCGTATCATACACAGAGGTCTTTTGTGAATGAGGTCATTTTTTCAATTCGGCCTTTTTTGTGATTACGTTTCAATTTGAGATTTTTTGCAGTAATAAGTTATTGTGTTTCGGTTTCAAGATGTGTGCGCGGTGTACGATGTAACTATCAATTACGTTTTTTTTGAATCATGTAGATACAATTAATGTTGTAAGTACCTATAAGTTTGAGATACACAACGCGATGCTTCTAGAATTGGAATCGTTGTATCTATTAGTTTATTTTATTAATAGTATAAGTAATTATTCTTCAATTAGTTACAATGCCTTTAACTAAAAAACTACTTGACTAAATTGGAGGAAACAAAAACGTATGGCTTTCCACTCATTAAAACCCCGTTATTGACGAGTTTCAAGCGCTTTGACGACCCATCGATATTCCCCATTAATTTACTGAACTCTAATTAATTGTAGATAAAACTGTTTGTGGACTAATCAGTTACAGTCTAGATTATTTTATTTATTTATCTACTTACATTATTTTTTATTACAAGTTATTCGATAATTTTGAAGCGAATTCAATATTTAGTGATGTAAACATAAATTGCATTATTCTCAAGCATTTTATTTGGGAATGAATAAACTTTGTGTGATGCGAGTTCACTCATATTAATAGGTATAGAGTATTTACATCGCGACGACTCAATATAAATTTTCAATCGCCATTTCCTGCTATTATCAAGTCATTACACAGCGCTGTCACATAAACCAATTCTATATGTAAATGGTATGTATAAACTGGCTCATTATCGGCTGGCATTATAAACAGCAGTTCCATACTAATTGTGAACACACAGCTTTGCTGGAAATGTTAGGTACCAATTATAATAAAAAAATGGAAAAATAATTGTTGTATTAAGTTTTTTTTTGATCGGTATTAAACGTATAATAACGTATAAAACGTATAATAACGTATAATAACGAAGCTCAATTTTGTGAGCAACAGTTAAGTGCTATTCGGCCGTATGTTTACTCAAATGAAGGTGTCCACGAAACATACCCAGTCAGCGTGAATCATTACAAACGCTGCCAAAAAACAAAATAATTAACCGGTGTGAAGTTGGCGGCCTAAAGTTGGCGGCCCTTTATAACCCGACAAAATTAAAATGTCCCAAAATATTATTGAAATATCATGAAAGAAAATCTCTGTACGTGATTAAATAAGGGAAATAGGAAAACTGTGGCATCCTAGGTCGGAAAATTTTCAGGGGAAAACTATTTTTGAACGGATTTCTCTCATTTGTTTGTATCGAAACTTGCGATGAAACTTCAACTACTTCTGCCGAACTGATTTTCTAGAAACTTTGCACACGAATACAGTTCTCAAGAAATAATGATAAAATGATATTAGAAACCTTCAATCATGAAACCCTTATGCTGCCTGCCTAAACCTAGAGTCTGGTGAAAATTTGGACACGAGTTCCAGTCACGACAAACCCCAACGACGATACGCAAGGGCTTGTATGAGAGCACATTGGAAAGCTCTCAAGACAACGAAAGCACACACAAGCCACAAAGTGACAACTTGCTCAGTTTCAGAATTACGAGATCTGAAAAACCAGCGACTGAAATTTAACCCCACTTTTCACCCACTTTTCGGTCAAAATAACCCCCAAGGACGGTACGCAAGGGGTTGTTTGGGTCTCGTTGGAAAGCTCTTGAGTCATGGAACACGCATGCATAAGTCACAAACTGACAACTTGCTCGGTTTCAGCATTACAAGACCAGAAGACCCAGAGGCCTTTTTTTTACCTAACTTTTCACACTTTTCGATCCAAACAACCCCCAAGGACGATTCGCAAGGGGTTGTTTGGGGTCTCGTTGGAAAGCTATTGAGTCATGGAACACGCATGCATAAGTCACAAACTGACAACTTGCTCAGTTTCGGAATTATAGACCAGAAAAACCAGAAACTGAAATTTCACCCCACTTTTTACAACTTTCGGTCAAAACAACCCCCAAGGACGATTCGCAAGGAGTTGTTTGGAGTCTCATTGGAAAGCTTTTGAATCATGGAACACGCTTGCATAAGTCACAAACTGACAACTTGCTCGGTTTCAGCATTAGAAGACCAGAAGATCCAGCGGCCTATTTTTTACCTAACTTTTCACAATTTTCGATCCAAACAACCCCCAAGGACGGTACGCAAGGGGTTATTTGGGGTCTCGTTGGAAAGCTCTTGTATCATGGAACACGAATGCATAAGTCACAAACTGACAACTTGCTCAGTTTCAGAAATATAGACCAGAAAGCCATAAAATGGAATTTCACCTCACTTTTTACACCTTTCGGTCAAAACAACCCCCAAGGACGATTCGCAAGGGGTTGTTTCGGGTCTCGTTGGAAAGCTCTTGAATCATGGAACACGCATGCATAAGTCACAAACTGACAACTTGCTCAGTTTCGGAATTATAGACCAGAAAAACCAGAAACTGAAATTTCACCCCCCTTTTTACAACTTTCGGTCAAAACAACCCCCAAGGACGATTCGCAAGGGGTTGTTTGGGGTCTCATTGGAAAGCTCTTGAATCATGGAACACGAATGCATAAGTCACAATCTGACAACTTGCTCAGTTTCGGAATTATAGACCAGAAAAACCAGAAACTGAAATTTCACCCCCCTTTTTACAACTTTCGGTCAAAACAACCCCCAAGGACGATTCGCAAGGGGTTGTTTGGGGTCTCATTGGAAAGCTCTTGAATCATGGAACACGAATGCATAAGTCACAAACTGACAACTTGCTCGGTTTCAGCATTACAAGACCAGAAGATCCAGCGGCCTATTTTTTACCTAACTTTTCACACTTCGATCCAAACAACCCCCAAGGACGGTACGCAAGGGGTTGTTTGGGGTCTCGTTGGAAAGCTCTTGTATCATGGAACACAAATGCATAAGTCACAATCTGACAACTTGCTCAGTTTCAGAAATATAGACCAGAAAAATCATAAAATGGAATTTCACCCCACTTTATACACCTTTCGGTCAAAACAACCCCCAAGGACGATTTGCAAGGGGTTGTTTGGGGTCTCGTTGGAAAGCTCTTGTGTCATGGAACACGAATGCATAAGTCACAATCTGACAACTTGCTCAGTTTCGGAATTATAGACCAGAAAAACCAGAAACTGAAATTTCACCCCCCTTTTTACAACTTTCGGTCAAAACAACCCCCAAGGACGATTCGCAAGGGGTTGTTTGGGGTCTCATTGGAAAGCTCTTGAATCATGGAACACGAATGCATAAGTCACAAACTGACAACTTGCTCGGTTTCAGCATTACAAGACCAGAAGATCCAGCGGCCTATTTTTTACCTAACTTTTCACACTTCGATCCAAACAACCCCCAAGGACGGTACGCAAGGGGTTGTTTGGGGTCTCGTTGGAAAGCTCTTGTATCATGGAACACGAATGCATAAGTCACAATCTGACAACTTGCTCAGTTTCAGAAATATAGACCAGAAAAATCATAAAATGGAATTTCACCCCACTTTATACACCTTTCGGTCAAAACAACCCCCAAGGACGATTCGCAAGGGGTTGTTTGGGGTCTCGTTGGAAAGCTCTTGTGTCATGGAACACGAATGCATAAGTCACAAACTGACAACTTGCTCAGTTTCGGAATTATAGACCAGAAAAACCAGAAACTGAAATTTCACCCCCCTTTTTACAACTTTCGGTCAAAACAACCCCCAAGGACGATTCGCAAGGGGTTGTTTGGGGTCTCATTGGAAAGCTCTTGAATCATGGAACACGAATGCATAAGTCACAATCTGACAACTTGCTCAGTTTCGGAATTATAGACCAGAAAAACCAGAAACTGAAATTTCACCCCCCTTTTTACAACTTTCGGTCAAAACAACCCCCAAGGACGATTCGCAAGGGGTTGTTTGGGGTCTCATTGGAAAGCTCTTGAATCATGGAACACGAATGCATAAGTCACAAACTGACAACTTGCTCGGTTTCAGCATTACAAGACCAGAAGATCCAGCGGCCTATTTTTTACCTAACTTTTCACACTTCGATCCAAACAACCCCCAAGGACGGTACGCAAGGGGTTGTTTGGGGTCTCGTTGGAAAGCTCTTGTATCATGGAACACAAATGCATAAGTCACAATCTGACAACTTGCTCAGTTTCAGAAATATAGACCAGAAAAATCATAAAATGGAATTTCACCCCACTTTATACACCTTTCGGTCAAAACAACCCCCAAGGACGATTTGCAAGGGGTTGTTTGGGGTCTCGTTGGAAAGCTCTTGTGTCATGGAACACGAATGCATAAGTCACAATCTGACAACTTGCTCAGTTTCGGAATTATAGACCAGAAAAACCAGAAACTGAAATTTCACCCCCCTTTTTACAACTTTCGGTCAAAACAACCCCCAAGGACGATTCGCAAGGGGTTGTTTGGGGTCTCATTGGAAAGCTCTTGAATCATGGAACACGAATGCATAAGTCACAAACTGACAACTTGCTCGGTTTCAGCATTACAAGACCAGAAGATCCAGCGGCCTATTTTTTACCTAACTTTTCACACTTCGATCCAAACAACCCCCAAGGACGGTACGCAAGGGGTTGTTTGGGGTCTCGTTGGAAAGCTCTTGTATCATGGAACACGAATGCATAAGTCACAATCTGACAACTTGCTCAGTTTCAGAAATATAGACCAGAAAAATCATAAAATGGAATTTCACCCCACTTTATACACCTTTCGGTCAAAACAACCCCCAAGGACGATTCGCAAGGGGTTGTTTGGGGTCTCGTTGGAAAGCTCTTGTGTCATGGAACACGAATGCATAAGTCACAAACTGACAACTTGCTCAGTTTCGGAATTATAGACCAGAAAAACCATAAAATGGAATTTCACCCCACTTTTTACACCTTTCGGTCAAAACAACCCCCAAGGACGATTCGCAAGGGGTTGTTAGAGGTCTTGTTGGAAAGCTCTTGAGTCATGGAACACGCATGCATAAGTCACAAACTGACAACTTGCTCAGTTTCGGAATTATAGACCAGAAAAACCATAAAATGGAATTTCACCCCACTTTTTACACCTTTCGGTCAAAACAACCCCCAAGGACGATTCGCAAGGGGTTGTTAGAGGTCTTGTTGGAAAGCTCTTGAGTCATGGAACACGCTTGCATAAGTCACAAACTGACAACTTGCTCGGATTCAGCATTACAAGACCAGAAGATCCAGCGGCCTAATTTTTACCTAACTTTTCACACTTTTCGATCCAAACAACCCCCAAGGACGGTACGCAAGGGGTTGTTTGGGGTCTCGTTGGAAAGCTCTTGAATCATGGAACACGCATGCATAAGTCACAAACTGACAACTTGCTCAGTTTCGGAATTATAGACCAGAAAAACCAGAAACTGAAATTTCACCCCCCTTTTTACAACTTTCGGTCAAAACAACCCCCAAGGACGATTCGCAAGGGGTTGTTTGGGGTCTCATTGGAAAGCTCTTGAATCATGGAACACGAATGCATAAGTCACAAACTGACAACTTGCTCGGTTTAAGCATTACAAGACCAGAAGATCCAGCGGCCTATTTTTTACCTAACTTTTCACACTTCGATCCAAACAACCCCCAAGGACGGTACGCAAGGGGTTGTTTGGGGTCTCGTTGGAAAGCTCTTGTATCATGGAACACGAATGCATAAGTCACAATCTGACAACTTGCTCAGTTTCAGAAATATAGACCAGAAAAATCATAAAATGGAATTTCACCCCACTTTATACACCTTTCGGTCAAAACAACCCCCAAGGACGATTCGCAAGGGGTTGTTTGGGGTCTCGTTGGAAAGCTCTTGTATCATGGAACACGAATGCATAAGTCACAATCTGACAACTTGCTCAGTTTCAGAAATATAGACCAGAAAAATCATAAAATGGAATTTCACCCCACTTTATACACCTTTCGGTCAAAACAACCCCCAAGGACGATTCGCAAGGGGTTGTTTGGGGTCTCGTTGGAAAGCTCTTGTGTCATGGAACACGAATGCATAAGTCACAAACTGACAACTTGCTCAGTTTCAGAAATATAGACCAGAAAAACCATAAAATGGAATTTTACCCCACTTTTTACACCTTTCGGTCAAAACAACCCCCAAGGACGATTCGCAAGGGGTTGATTGGGATCTCATTGGAAAGCTCTTGAATCATGGAACACGCTTGCATAAAAAACAATCTGACAACTTGCTCAGTTTCAGAAATATAGACCAGAAAAACCATAAAATGGAATTTCACCCCACTTTTTACACCTTTCGGTCAAAACAACCCCCAAGGACGATTCGCAAGGGGTTGTTTGGGATCTCATTGGAAAGCTCTTGAATCATGGAACACGCTTGCATAAAAAACAAACTGACAACTTGCTCGGTTTCAGCATTACAAGACCAGAAGTTCCAGCGGCCTATTTTTTACCTAACTTTTCACACTTTTCGATCCAAACAACCACTAAGGACGGTACGCAAGGGGTTGTTTGGGGTCTCGTTGAAAAGCTCTTGTATCATGGAACACGAATGCATAAGTCACAAACTGACAACTTGCTCAGTTTCAGAAATATAGACCAGAAAAATCATAAAATGGAATTTCACCCCACTTTTTACACCTTTCGGTCAAAACAACCCCCAAGGACGATTCGCAAGGGGTTGTTTGGGGTCTCGTTGGAAAGCTCTTGTATCATGGAACACGAATGCATAAGTCACAAACTGACAACTTGCTCAGTTTCGGAATTATAGACCAGAAAAACCATAAAATGGAATTTCACCCCACTTTTTACACCTTTCGGTCAAAACAACCCCCAAGGACGATTCGCAAGGGGTTGTTAGAGGTCTTGTTGGAAAGCTCTTGAGTCATGGAACACGCATGCATAAGTCACAAACTGACAACTTGCTCAGTTTCGGAATTATAGACCAGAAAAACCAGAAACTTAAATTTCACCCCACTTTTTACAACTTTCGGTCAAAACAACCCCCAAGGACGATTCGCAAGGGGTTGTTTGGGGTCTCATTGGAAAGCTTTTGAATCATGGAACACGCTTGCATAAGTCACAAACTGACAACTTGCTCGGTTTCAGCATTACAAGACCAGAAGATCCAGCGGCCTATTTTTTACCTAACTTTTCACACTTTTCGATCCAAACAACCCCCAAGGACGGTACGCAAGGGGTTGTTTGGGGTCTCCTTGGAAAGCTCTTGTGTTATGGAACACGAATGCATAAGTCACAAACTGACAACTTGCTCAGTTTCAGAAATATAGACCAGAAAAACCATAAAATGGAATTTCACCCCACTTTTTACACCTTTCGGTCAAAACAACCCCCAAGGACGATTCGCAAGGGGTTGTTTGGGATCTCATTGGAAAGCTCTTGAATCATGGAACACGCTTGCATAAAAAACAAACTGACAACTTGCTCGGTTTCAGCATTACAAGACCAGAAGTTCCAGCGGCCTATTTTTTACCTAACTTTTCACACTTTTCGATCCAAACAACCACTAAGGACGGTACGCAAGGGGTTGTTTGGGGTCTCGTTGGAAAGCTCTTGTATCATGGAACACGAATGCATAAGTCACAAACTGACAACTTGCTCAGTTTCGGAATTATAGACCAGAAAAATCATAAAATGGAATTTCACCCCACTTTTTACACCTTTCGGTCA
Source organism: Notodonta ziczac (assembly GCA_918843915.1). Taxonomy (NCBI): domain Eukaryota; kingdom Metazoa; phylum Arthropoda; class Insecta; order Lepidoptera; family Notodontidae; genus Notodonta; species Notodonta ziczac. The sequence goes on from OU974049.1 coordinate 10,137,317, forward strand.
AAACAACCCCCAAGGACGATTCGCAAGGGGTTGTTTGGGGTCTCGTTGGAAAGCTCTTGTATCATGGAACACGAATGCATAAGTCACAAACTGACAACTTGCTCAGTTTCGGAATTATAGACCAGAAAAACCATAAAATGGAATTTCACCCCACTTTTTACACCTTTCGGTCAAAACAACCCCCAAGGACGATTCGCAAGGGGTTGTTAGAGGTCTTGTTGGAAAGCTCTTGAGTCATGGAACACGCTTGCATAAGTCACAAACTGACAACTTGCTCGGATTCAGCATTACAAGACCAGAAGATCCAGCGGCCTAATTTTTACCTAACTTTTCACACTTTTCGATCCAAACAACCCCCAAGGACGGTACGCAAGGGGTTGTTTGGGGTCTCGTTGGAAAGCTCTTGAATCATGGAACACGCATGCATAAGTCACAAACTGACAACTTGCTCAGTTTCGGAATTATAGACCAGAAAAACCAGAAACTGAAATTTCACCCCCCTTTTTACAACTTTCGGTCAAAACAACCCCCAAGGACGATTCGCAAGGGGTTGTTTGGGGTCTCATTGGAAAGCTCTTGAATCATGGAACACGAATGCATAAGTCACAATCTGACAACTTGCTCAGTTTCGGAATTATAGACCAGAAAAACCAGAAACTGAAATTTCACCCCCCTTTTTACAACTTTCGGTCAAAACAACCCCCAAGGACGATTCGCAAGGGGTTGTTTGGGGTCTCATTGGAAAGCTCTTGAATCATGGAACACGAATGCATAAGTCACAAACTGACAACTTGCTCGGTTTCAGCATTACAAGACCAGAAGATCCAGCGGCCTATTTTTTACCTAACTTTTCACACTTCGATCCAAACAACCCCCAAGGACGGTACGCAAGGGGTTGTTTGGGGTCTCGTTGGAAAGCTCTTGTATCATGGAACACGAATGCATAAGTCACAATCTGACAACTTGCTCAGTTTCAGAAATATAGACCAGAAAAATCATAAAATGGAATTTCACCCCACTTTATACACCTTTCGGTCAAAACAACCCCCAAGGACGATTCGCAAGGGGTTGTTTGGGGTCTCGTTGGAAAGCTCTTGTGTCATGGAACACGAATGCATAAGTCACAAACTGACAACTTGCTCAGTTTCAGAAATATAGACCAGAAAAACCATAAAATGGAATTTCACCCCACTTTTTACACCTTTCGGTCAAAACAACCCCCAAGGACGATTCGCAAGGGGTTGATTGGGATCTCATTGGAAAGCTCTTGAATAATGGAACACGCTTGCATAAAAAACAATCTGACAACTTGCTCAGTTTCAGAAATATAGACCAGAAAAACCATAAAATGGAATTTCACCCCACTTTTTACACCTTTCGGTCAAAACAACCCCCAAGGACGATTCGCAAGGGGTTGTTTGGGATCTCATTGGAAAGCTCTTGAATCATGGAACACGCTTGCATAAAAAACAAACTAACAACTTGCTCGGTTTCAGCATTACAAGACCAGAAGTTCCAGCGGCCTATTTTTTACCTAACTTTTCACACTTTTCGATCCAAACAACCACTAAGGACGGTACGCAAGGGGTTGTTTGGGGTCTCGTTGAAAAGCTCTTGTATCATGGAACACGAATGCATAAGTCACAAACTGACAACTTGCTCAGTTTCAGAAATATAGACCAGAAAAATCATAAAATGGAATTTCACCCCACTTTTTACACCTTTCGGTCAAAACAACCCCCAAGGACGATTCGCAAGGGGTTGTTTGGGGTCTCGTTGGAAAGCTCTTGTATCATGGAACACGAATGCATAAGTCACAAACTGACAACTTGCTCAGTTTCGGAATTATAGACCAGAAAAACCATAAAATGGAATTTCACCCCACTTTTTACACCTTTCGGTCAAAACAACCCCCAAGGACGATTCGCAAGGGGTTGTTAGAGGTCTTGTTGGAAAGCTCTTGAGTCATGGAACACGCATGCATAAGTCACAAACTGACAACTTGCTCAGTTTCGGAATTATAGACCAGAAAAACCAGAAACTTAAATTTCACCCCACTTTTTACAACTTTCGGTCAAAACAACCCCCAAGGACGATTCGCAAGGGGTTGTTTGGGGTCTCATTGGAAAGCTTTTGAATCATGGAACACGCTTGCATAAGTCACAAACTGACAACTTGCTCGGTTTCAGCATTACAAGACCAGAAGATCCAGCGGCCTATTTTTTACCTAACTTTTCACACTTTTCGATCCAAACAACCCCCAAGGACGGTACGCAAGGGGTTGTTTGGGGTCTCCTTGGAAAGCTCTTGTGTTATGGAACACGAATGCATAAGTCACAAACTGACAACTTGCTCAGTTTCAGAAATATAGACCAGAAAAACCATAAAATGGAATTTCACCCCACTTTTTACACCTTTCGGTCAAAACAACCCCCAAGGACGATTCGCAAGGGGTTGTTTGGGATCTCATTGGAAAGCTCTTGAATCATGGAACACGCTTGCATAAAAAACAAACTGACAACTTGCTCGGTTTCAGCATTACAAGACCAGAAGTTCCAGCGGCCTATTTTTTACCTAACTTTTCACACTTTTCGATCCAAACAACCACTAAGGACGGTACGCAAGGGGTTGTTTGGGGTCTCGTTGGAAAGCTCTTGTATCATGGAACACGAATGCATAAGTCACAAACTGACAACTTGCTCAGTTTCGGAATTATAGACCAGAAAAATCATAAAATGGAATTTCACCCCACTTTTTACACCTTTCGGTCAAAACAACCCCCAAGGACGATTCGCAAGGGGTTGTTTGGGGTCTCGTTGGAAAGCTCTTGTATCATGGAACACGAATGCATAAGTCACAAACTGACAACTTGCTCAGTTTCGGAATTATAGACCAGAAAAACCATAAAATGGAATTTCACCCCACTTTTTACACCTTTCGGTCAAAACAACCCCCAAGGACGATTCGCAAGGGGTTGTTAGAGGTCTTGTTGGAAAGCTCTTGAGTCATGGAACACGCATGCATAAGTCACAAACTGACAACTTGCTCAGTTTCGGAATTATAGACCAGAAAAACCAGAAACTGAAATTTCACCCCCCTTTTTACAACTTTCGGTCAAAACAACCCCCAAGGACGATTCGCAAGGGGTTGTTTGGGGTCTCATTGGAAAGCTCTTGAATCATGGAACACGAATGCATAAGTCACAAACTGACAACTTGCTCGGTTTCAGCATTACAAGACCAGAAGATCCAGCGGCCTATTTTTTACCTAACTTTTCACACTTCGATCCAAACAACCCCCAAGGACGGTACGCAAGGGGTTGTTTGGGGTCTCGTTGGAAAGCTCTTGTATCATGGAACACGAATGCATAAGTCACAATCTGACAACTTGCTCAGTTTCAGAAATATAGACCAGAAAAATCATAAAATGGAATTTCACCCCACTTTATACACCTTTCGGTCAAAACAACCCCCAAGGACGATTCGCAAGGGGTTGTTTGGGGTCTCGTTGGAAAGCTCTTGTGTCATGGAACACGAATGCATAAGTCACAAACTGACAACTTGCTCAGTTTCAGAAATATAGACCAGAAAAACCATAAAATGGAATTTTACCCCACTTTTTACACCTTTCGGTCAAAACAACCCCCAAGGACGATTCGCAAGGGGTTGTTTGGGATCTCATTGGAAAGCTCTTGAATAATGGAACACGCTTGCATAAAAAACAATCTGACAACTTGCTCAGTTTCGGAATTATAGACCAGAAAAACCAGAAACTTAAATTTCACCCCACTTTTTACAACTTTCGGTCAAAACAACCCCCAAGGACGATTCGCAAGGGGTTGTTTGGGGTCTCATTGGAAAGCTTTTGAATCATGGAACACGCTTGCATAAGTCACAAACTGACAACTTGCTCGGTTTCAGCATTACAAGACCAGAAGATCCAGCGGCCTATTTTTTACCTAACTTTTCACACTTTTCGATCCAAACAACCCCCAAGGACGGTACGCAAGGGGTTGTTTGGGGTCTCCTTGGAAAGCTCTTGTGTTATGGAACACGAATGCATAAGTCACAAACTGACAACTTGCTCAGTTTCAGAAATATAGACCAGAAAAACCATAAAATGGAATTTCACCCCACTTTTTACACCTTTCGGTCAAAACAACCCCCAAGGACGATTCGCAAGGGGTTGTTTGGGATCTCATTGGAAAGCTCTTGAATCATGGAACACGCTTGCATAAAAAACAAACTGACAACTTGCTCGGTTTCAGCATTACAAGACCAGAAGTTCCAGCGGCCTATTTTTTACCTAACTTTTCACACTTTTCGATCCAAACAACCACTAAGGACGGTACGCAAGGGGTTGTTTGGGGTCTCGTTGGAAAGCTCTTGTATCATGGAACACGAATGCATAAGTCACAAACTGACAACTTGCTCAGTTTCGGAATTATAGACCAGAAAAATCATAAAATGGAATTTCACCCCACTTTTTACACCTTTCGGTCAAAACAACCCCCAAGGACGATTCGCAAGGGGTTGTTTGGGGTCTCGTTGGAAAGCTCTTGTATCATGGAACACGAATGCATAAGTCACAAACTGACAACTTGCTCAGTTTCGGAATTATAGACCAGAAAAACCATAAAATGGAATTTCACCCCACTTTTTACACCTTTCGGTCAAAACAACCCCCAAGGACGATTCGCAAGGGGTTGTTAGAGGTCTTGTTGGAAAGCTCTTGAGTCATGGAACACGCTTGCATAAGTCACAAACTGACAACTTGCTCGGATTCAGCATTACAAGACCAGAAGATCCAGCGGCCTAATTTTTACCTAACTTTTCACACTTTTCGATCCAAACAACCCCCAAGGACGGTACGCAAGGGGTTGTTTGGGGTCTCGTTGGAAAGCTCTTGAATCATGGAACACGCATGCATAAGTCACAAACTGACAACTTGCTCAGTTTCGGAATTATAGACCAGAAAAACCAGAAACTGAAATTTCACCCCCCTTTTTACAACTTTCGGTCAAAACAACCCCCAAGGACGATTCGCAAGGGGTTGTTTGGGGTCTCATTGGAAAGCTCTTGAATCATGGAACACGAATGCATAAGTCACAATCTGACAACTTGCTCAGTTTCGGAATTATAGACCAGAAAAACCAGAAACTGAAATTTCACCCCCCTTTTTACAACTTTCGGTCAAAACAACCCCCAAGGACGATTCGCAAGGGGTTGTTTGGGGTCTCATTGGAAAGCTCTTGAATCATGGAACACGAATGCATAAGTCACAAACTGACAACTTGCTCGGTTTCAGCATTACAAGACCAGAAGATCCAGCGGCCTATTTTTTACCTAACTTTTCACACTTCGATCCAAACAACCCCCAAGGACGGTACGCAAGGGGTTGTTTGGGGTCTCGTTGGAAAGCTCTTGTATCATGGAACACGAATGCATAAGTCACAATCTGACAACTTGCTCAGTTTCAGAAATATAGACCAGAAAAATCATAAAATGGAATTTCACCCCACTTTATACACCTTTCGGTCAAAACAACCCCCAAGGACGATTCGCAAGGGGTTGTTTGGGGTCTCGTTGGAAAGCTCTTGTATCATGGAACACGAATGCATAAGTCACAAACTGACAACTTGCTCAGTTTCGGAATTATAGACCAGAAAAACCATAAAATGGAATTTCACCCCACTTTTTACACCTTTCGGTCAAAACAACCCCCAAGGACGATTCGCAAGGGGTTGTTAGAGGTCTTGTTGGAAAGCTCTTGAGTCATGGAACACGCATGCATAAGTCACAAACTGACAACTTGCTCAGTTTCGGAATTATAGACCAGAAAAACCAGAAACTTAAATTTCACCCCACTTTTTACAACTTTCGGTCAAAACAACCCCCAAGGACGATTCGCAAGGGGTTGTTTGGGGTCTCATTGGAAAGCTTTTGAATCATGGAACACGCTTGCATAAGTCACAAACTGACAACTTGCTCGGTTTCAGCATTACAAGACCAGAAGATCCAGCGGCCTATTTTTTACCTAACTTTTCACACTTTTCGATCCAAACAACCCCCAAGGACGGTACGCAAGGGGTTGTTTGGGGTCTCGTTGGAAAGCTCTTGTGTCATGGAACACGAATGCATAAGTCACAAACTGACAACTTGCTCAGTTTCAGAAATATAGACCAGAAAAACCATAAAATGGAATTTCACCCCACTTTTTACACCTTTCGGTCAAAACAACCCCCAAGGACGATTCGCAAGGGGTTGTTTGGGATCTCATTGGAAAGCTCTTGAATCATGGAACACGCATGCATAAGTCACAAACTGACAACTTGCTCAGTTTCAGAATTACGAGATCTGAAAATCCAGCGACTGAAATTTCATCCCACTTTTCACACTTTTCGGTCAAAACAACCCCCAAGGACGGTTCGCAAGGGGTTTATTTAAGGGGCAAATTTTAGTGCCTATTTGTGGTTTTGCAGTTGGTTTAATTTCTTTATCTATACATCTATACAAATAAATAAAATTGGAGTGTCTGTTTGTAATATCCAAATAACACCGTATTGTTTTCTTATATTTACGCGAATACTACACATTGAAATTAAACTATTTTTCGGATTTTATCGCGTTTATTTAATTTATGTTCCCGACGTTTGGGCTGCTTTACAGCAGCCATGGTCACGGGGGGACTGAGGTGTTAGACGTCCTGATGTCATAGTTAGTAACTGGGTACCCTCATATTAAGTTGTTGTTTGCGGTCCGATCCACGCAGAAAGTGCTCACAGTGTCTCGAGGTCTTGCAATGGTACACTTGGTTTTGGATTTAATTATATTAATTACTGGATCCCAAGTCGGTGGTAGCACCCAGCCATCTTCCCTATTGAAATTAGGATGTTTTTTAATTTCAATGGCCTCACGTATCATCCTTGGTCGGAATCGGTGTTCTTTTGCGAGGATCTGTGGTTTATCAAATCTGATATAATGGCGGGTGCGGTCATGTACATGTTCACAGATTGCAGACTTCGTGGAGCGCCGGTGTTTCACGTCAGCTATATGTTCTTTTTCGTCCTTGGGGGTTGTTTTGACCAAAAAGTGTTAAAAGTGGGGTGAAATTCCAGTTTCTGGTTTTTCTGGTCTATAATTCCGAAACTGAGCAAGTTGTCAGTTTGTGACTTATGCATGCGTGTTCCATGACTCAAGAGCTTTCCAACGATACCCCAAACAACCCCTTGCGAATCGTCCTTGGGGGTTATTTTGACCGAAAAGTGTGATAAGTTAGGTAAGAAATAGGCCGCTGGACCTTCAGATCGCGTAATTCTGAAACCGAGCAAGTTGTCAGTTTGTGACTTATGCATGCGTGTTCCATGACTCAAAAGCTTTCCAACGATACCCCAAACAACCCCTTGCGAATCGTCCTTGGGGGTTGTTTTGACCAAAAAGTGTTAAAAGTGGGGTAAAATTCCAGTTTCTGGTTTTTCTGGTCTATAATTCCGAAACTGAGCAAGTTGTCAGTTTGTGACTTATGCATGCGTGTTCCATGACTCAAGAGCTTTCTAACGATACCCCAAACAACCCCTTGCGAATCGTCCTTGGGGGTTAATTTGACCGAAAAGTGTGATAAGTTAGGTAAGAAATAGGCCGCTAGATCTTCAGATCGCGTAATTCTGAAACAGAGCAAGTTGTCAGTTTGTGACTTATGCATTCGTGTTCCATGACTCAAGAGCTTTCTAACGAGACCCCAAACAACCCCTTGCGAATCGTCCTTGGGGGTTGTTTTGACCGGAAAGTGTGAAAAGTTAGGTAAAAAAATAGGCCGCTGGAACTTCTGGTCTTGTAATGCTGAAACCGAGCAAGTTGTCAGTTTGTGACTTATGCATGCGTGTTCCATGACTCAAGAGCTTTCCAACGATACCCCAAACAACCCCTTGCGAATCGTCCTTGGGGGTTGTTTTGACCGAAAGGTGTAAAAAGTGGGGTGAAATTCCATTTTATGATTTTTCTGGTCTATATTTCTGAAACTGAGCAAGTTGTCAGATTGTGACTTATGCATTCGTGTTCCATGATACAAGAGCTTTCCAACGAGACCCCAAACAACCCCTTGCGTACCGTCCTTGGGGGTTGTTTGGATCGAAGTGTGAAAAGTTAGGTAAAAAATAGGCCGCTGGATCTTCTGGTCTTGTAATGCTGAAACCGAGCAAGTTGTCAGTTTGTGACTTATGCATTCGTGTTCCATGATTCAAGAGCTTTCCAATGAGACCCCAAACAACCCCTTGCGAATCGTCCTTGGGGGTTGTTTTGACCGAAAGTTGTAAAAAGTGGGGTGAAATTCCATTTTATGGTTTTTCTGGTCTATAATTCCGAAACTGAGCAAGTTGTCAGTTTGTGACTTATGCATTCGTGTTCCATGATACAAGAGCTTTCCAACGAGACCCCAAACAACCCCTTGCGAATCGTCCTTGGGGGTTGTTTGGATCGAAATGTGTGAAAAGTTAGGTAAAAATAGGCCGCTGGATCTTCTGGTCTTGTAATGCTGAAACCGAGCAAGTTGTCAGTTTGTTTTTTATGCAAGCGTGTTCCATGATTCAAGAGCTTTCCAATGAGATCCCAAATAACCCCTTGCGAATCGTCCTTGGGGGTTGTTTTGACCGAAAGGTGTAAAAAGTGGGTTGAAATTCCATTTTATGATTTTTCTGGTCTATAATTCCGAAACTGAGCAAGTTGTCAGTTTGTGACTTATGCATGCGTGTTCCATGACTCAAGAGCTTTCCAACGATACCCCAAACAACCCCTTGCGAATCGTCCTTGGGGGTTGTTTTGACCGAAAGGTGTAAAAAGTGGGGTGAAATTCCATTTTATGATTTTTCTGGTCTATATTTCTGAAACTGAGCAAGTTGTCAGATTGTTACTTATGCATTCGTGTTCCATGATACAAGAGCTTTCCAACGAGACCCCAAACAACCCCTTGCGTACCGTCTTTGGGGGTTGTTTGGATCGAAGTGTGAAAAGTTAGGTAAAAAATAGGCCGCTGGATCTTCTGGTCTTGTAATGCTGAAACCGAGCAAGTTGTCAGTTTGTGACTTATGCATTCGTGTTCCATGATTCAAGAGCTTTCCAATGAGACCCCAAACAACCCCTTGCGAATCGTCCTTGGGGGTTGTTTTGACCGAAAGTTGTAAAAAGGGGGGTGAAATTTCAGTTTCTGGTTTTTCTGGTCTATAATTCCGAAACTGAGCAAGTTGTCAGATTGTGACTTATGCATTCGTGTTCCATGATTCAAGAGCTTTCCAATGAGACCCCAAACAACCCCTTGCGAATCGTCCTTGGGGGTTGTTTGGATCGAAATGTGTGAAAAGTTAGGTAAAAAATAGGCCGCTGGATCTTCTGGTCTTGTAATGCTGAAACCGAGCAAGTTGTCAGTTTGTGACTTATGCATTCGTGTTCCATGATACAAGAGCTTTCCAACGAGACCCCAAACAACCCCTTGCGAATCGTCCTTGGGGGTTGTTTTGACCGAAAGGTGTATAAAGTGGGGTGAAATTCTATTTTATGATTTTTCTGGTCTATATTTCTGAAACTGAGCAAGTTGTCAGATTGTGACTTATGCATTCGTGTTCCATGATACAAGAGCTTTCCAACGAGACCCCAAACAACCCCTTGCGTACCGTCCTTGGGGGTTGTTTGGATCGAAGTGTGAAAAGTTAGGTAAAAAATAGGCCGCTGGATCTTCTGGTCTTGTAATGCTGAAACCGAGCAAGTTGTCAGTTTGTGACTTATGCATTCGTGTTCCATGATTCAAGAGCTTTCCAATGAGACCCCAAACAACCCCTTGCGAATCGTCCTTGGGGGTTGTTTTGACCGAAAGTTGTAAAAAGGGGGGTGAAATTTCAGTTTCTGGTTTTTCTGGTCTATAATTCCGAAACTGAGCAAGTTGTCAGATTGTGACTTATGCATTCGTGTTCCATGATTCAAGAGCTTTCCAATGAGACCCCAAACAACCCCTTGCGAATCGTCCTTGGGGGTTGTTTTGACCGAAAGTTGTAAAAAGGGGGGTGAAATTTCAGTTTCTGGTTTTTCTGGTCTATAATTCCGAAACTGAGCAAGTTGTCAGATTGTGACTTATGCATTCGTGTTCCATGATTCAAGAGCTTTCCAATGAGACCCCAAACAACCCCTTGCGAATCGTCCTTGGGGGTTGTTTTGACCGAAAGGTGTATAAAGTGGGGTGAAATTCCATTTTATGATTTTTCTGGTCTATATTTCTGAAACTGAGCAAGTTGTCAGATTGTGACTTATGCATTCGTGTTCCATGATACAAGAGCTTTCCAACGAGACCCCAAACAACCCCTTGCGTACCGTCCTTGGGGGTTGTTTGGATCGAAGTGTGAAAAGTTAGGTAAAAAATAGGCCGCTGGATCTTCTGGTCTTGTAATGCTGAAACCGAGCAAGTTGTCAGTTTGTGACTTATGCATTCGTGTTCCATGATTCAAGAGCTTTCCAATGAGACCCCAAACAACCCCTTGCGAATCGTCCTTGGGGGTTGTTTTGACCGAAAGTTGTAAAAAGGGGGGTGAAATTTCAGTTTCTGGTTTTTCTGGTCTATAATTTTGAAACTGAGCAAGTTGTCAGATTGTGACTTATGCATTCGTGTTCCATGATTCAAGAGCTTTCCAATGAGACCCCAAACAACCCCTTGCGAATCGTCCTTGGGGGTTGTTTTGACCGAAAGTTGTAAAAAGGGGGGTGAAATTTCAGTTTCTGGTTTTTCTGGTCTATAATTCCGAAACTGAGCAAGTTGTCAGTTTGTGACTTATGCATGCGTGTTCCATGATTCAAGAGCTTTCCAACGAGACCCGAAACAACCCCTTGCGAATCGTCCTTGGGGGTTGTTTTGACCGAAAGGTGTAAAAAGTGGGGTGAAATTCCATTTTATGGTTTTTCTGGTCTATATTTCTGAAACTGAGCAAGTTGTCAGATTGTTTTTTATGCAAGCGTGTTCCATTATTCAAGAGCTTTCCAATGAGATCCCAAACAACCCCTTGCGAATCGTCCTTGGGGGTTGTTTTGACCGAAAGGTGTAAAAAGTGGGGTAAAATTCCATTTTATGGTTTTTCTGGTCTATATTTCTGAAACTGAGCAAGTTGTCAGTTTGTGACTTATGCATTCGTGTTCCATGACACAAGAGCTTTCCAACGAGACCCCAAACAACCCCTTGCGAATCGTCCTTGGGGGTTGTTTTGACCGAAAGGTGTATAAAGTGGGGTGAAATTCCATTTTATGATTTTTCTGGTCTATATTTCTGAAACTGAGCAAGTTGTCAGATTGTGACTTATGCATTCGTGTTCCATGATACAAGAGCTTTCCAACGAGACCCCAAACAACCCCTTGCGTACCGTCCTTGGGGGTTGTTTGGATCGAAGTGTGAAAAGTTAGGTAAAAAATAGGCCGCTGGATCTTCTGGTCTTGTAATGCTGAAACCGAGCAAGTTGTCAGTTTGTGACTTATGCATTCGTGTTCCATGATTCAAGAGCTTTCCAATGAGACCCCAAACAACCCCTTGCGAATCGTCCTTGGGGGTTGTTTTGACCGAAAGTTGTAAAAAGGGGGGTGAAATTTCAGTTTCTGGTTTTTCTGGTCTATAATTCCGAAACTGAGCAAGTTGTCAGATTGTGACTTATGCATTCGTGTTCCATGATTCAAGAGCTTTCCAATGAGACCCCAAACAACCCCTTGCGAATCGTCCTTGGGGGTTGTTTTGACCGAAAGTTGTAAAAAGGGGGGTGATATTTCAGTTTCTGGTTTTTCTGGTCTATAATTCCGAAACTGAGCAAGTTGTCAGTTTGTGACTTATGCATGCGTGTTCCATGATTCAAGAGCTTTCCAACGAGACCCGAAACAACCCCTTGCGAATCGTCCTTGGGGGTTGTTTTGACCGAAAGGTGTAAAAAGTGAGGTGAAATTCCATTTTATGGCTTTCTGGTCTATATTTCTGAAACTGAGCAAGTTGTCAGTTTGTGACTTATGCATTCGTGTTCCATGATACAAGAGCTTTCCAACGAGACCCCAAATAACCCCTTGCGTACCGTCCTTGGGGGTTGTTTGGATCGAAAAGTGTGAAAAGTTAGGTAAAAAATAGGCCGCTGGATCTTCTGGTCTTCTAATGCTGAAACCGAGCAAGTTGTCAGTTTGTGACTTATGCAAGCGTGTTCCATGATTCAAAAGCTTTCCAATGAGACTCCAAACAACTCCTTGCGAATCGTCCTTGGGGGTTGTTTTGACCGAAAGGTGTAAAAAGTGGGGTGAAATTCCATTTTATGGTTTTTCTGGTCTATAATTCCGAAACTGAGCAAGTTGTCAGTTTGTGACTTATGCATTCGTGTTCCATGATACAAGAGCTTTCCAACGAGACCCCAAACAACCCCTTGCGAATCGTCCTTGGGGGTTGTTTTGACCGAAAGGTGTAAAAAGTGGGGTGAAATTCCATTTTATGGTTTTTCTGGTCTATAATTCCGAAACTGAGCAAGTTGTCAGTTTGTGACTTATGCATTCGTGTTCCATGATACAAGAGCTTTCCAACGAGACCCCAAACAACCCCTTGCGAATCGTCCTTGGGGGTTGTTTGGATCGAAATGTGTGAAAAGTTAGGTAAAAAATAGGCCGCTGGTTCTTCTGGTCTTGTAATGCTGAAACCGAGCAAGTTGTCAGTTTGTGACTTATGCAAGCGTGTTCCATGATTCAAGAGCTTTCCAATGAGACCCCAAACAACCCCTTGCGAATCGTCCTTGGGGGTTGTTTTGACCGAAAGGTGTAAAAAGTGGGGTGAAATTTCAGCCGCTGGTTTTTCAGATCGCGTAATTCTGAAACCGAGCAAGTTGTCAGTTTGTGACTTATGCATGTGTGTTTCATGACTCAAGAGCTTTCCAACGAGACGCCAAACAACCCCTTGCGAATCGTCCTTGGGGGTTGTTTTGACCGAAAAGTGTGAAAAGTGGGGTGAAATTTCAGTTTCTGGTTTTTCTGGTCTCTAATTCCGAAACTGAGCAAGTTGTCAGTTTGAGACTTATGCATTCGTGTTCCATGACTCAAGAGCTTTCCTCTAACACCTCTACAACCCTACAACCTCTAACAACCCCTTGCGTACCGTCCTTGGGGGTTGTTTGGATCGAAAAGTGTGAAAAGTTAGGTAAAAAAAGGCCGCTGGGTCTTCTGGTCTTGTAATGCTGAAACCGAGCAAGTTGTCAGTTTGTGACTTATGCATGCGTGTTCCATGACTCAAGAGCTTTCCAACGAGACCCCAAACAACCCCTTGCGTACCGTCCTTGGGGGTTATTTTGACCGAAAAGTGGGTGAAAAGTGGGGTTAAATTTCAGTCGCTGGTTTTTCAGATCTCGTAATTCTGAAACTGAGCAAGTTGTCACTTTGTGGCTTGTGTGTGCTTTCGTTGTCTTGAGAGCTTTCCAATGTGCTCTCATACAAGCCCTTGCGTATCGTCGTTGGGGTTTGTCGTGACTGGAACTCGTGTCCAAATTTTCACCAGACTCTAGGTTTAGGCAGGCAGCATAAGGGTTTCATGATTGAAGGTTTCTAATATCATTTTATCATTATTTCTTGAGAACTGTATTCGTGTGCAAAGTTTCTAGAAAATCAGTTCGGCAGAAGTAGTTGAAGTTTCATCGCAAGTTTCGATACAAACAAATGAGAGAAATCCGTTCAAAAATAGTTTTCCCCTGAAAATTTTCCGACCTAGGATGCCACAGTTTTCCTATTTCCCTTATTTAATCACGTACAGAGATTTTCTTTCATGATATTTCAATAATATTTTGGGACATTTTAATTTTGTCGGGTTATAAAGGGCCGCCAACTTTAGGCCGCCAACTTCACACCGGTAAATAATTACACACTAAAAAGTTTTCGACTCCAAAATTAAAGCATCTGTGCCAATAATTAAAAAAGAAAAAAACGTCACCAAGACAACGGACAAATCAGCAATTACGTAACGCATCATACGCCGGTGTACACCAAGTGTCATTTATTCTATTCTCGGGTGTGACCGCGCGTGACTCACACCACCAACGTATTGTAACATGTTTTTATATATCCATGTGGTTATTGGACAAACGTTGGCTATTGGCGAGTTAAACAGTGCCGCGATGATTAATGTGTGTTGAAAAATTTGGCAAACACTGTTAACAAAACAATTTTGCCCGATACGGTGTGTAGAATGTTACTTTGTGAACTAGAACGAGGTTGTTTTCGTGTTTGGGGGTAATTTGGTGGGCTAATGAGATTATTTTAATTGACACTTGATTTTTAGTTAGTAAACACTCAATTTGGGAACTGAAAAATTTCCACACCTTGAGATTGGCCCTTTTTAACCGCCTTCAAAAGAAGAACGAGCTTCTCAATTCGGTTGTATTTAGTAGGTAATGAAACAACAAATCAAGCACTTTCAAATACTTTTAGAATCAAAAACTTTACAGCAGGTTAGACTGTTCTAGACCCTTGGATGTGTTCTTTCTAACACCGCAACATGGAAGTTGTAACAAATATTTGAAGGTTTTAAAATTATGATTCTCACGTAGGTATAATCTGTCTTCACTAGACAGTCATCTCTATATCAGTTGCCGTTTATGCGGCTAAATTATTATTTCCGACCGAAAGTCGGCGTTAAGTCGCTGTTATACGTTTCGTACGATGAGTGAGAGACCAGGAAGCCCAAACCTGTCTGTCTGTCTATCTGTCTGTGTGTGTGTCTGTCTGTGTGTTTGTTCTGGGTAATCTCCGAAACGGCTGGACCGATTTTGACGGGACTTTCACTGGCAGATAGCTGATGTTATAAGCAGTAACTTAGTCTACTTTTATTTTAGAAAAACAAAATATTAAAAATGGGTCCATCCGCGCGGGCTCAGAACGCGGGAGCGGGCGTTTTGGTTAAGTTAAATTCCACGCGGACGAAGTCGCGGGCTCAGCTAGTGTATTATAATATTATATCACCAGACTGTATAACGCTTGTACTATGGGTACTGTACAATGGACTGGGCGCGATCCTAGTGTCACCCAGACCTGGGCAAATTATGAAAGGGCCATTTCCGAAATTTGCCCCGGCGGGAATCGAGCCCGCAACCACCATGTGCAGTGAGCCGAGCGGCCTGCACTCGAACCATTGCGCCAAGCGCTCGTCAAATTGGTATTGCAATCATAGGCTACGGCACCTACTTGCCATCAGACGGGTAGTAGGCTTGTTTGCAGACTTTATTACATAAAAAACCTGTGGAACTAGTAGTTACTTTTTCACTTAGGAATATCATTAAAAAAACCAATAAAACTACCTACATCGGCAATTACAACCTGAAGTTCAAACAAGTCCGCTTATTACAGCACTTAATGCTTGCTAATGTCCCCGGCTAGCTAGCGAAACGCGAATATGATTGTATCGTTATTTTCACTTAAGTATTAACTTCTTAATATCAAATTTACTTCTTCATTAAATGTCTGCAACTGGTTCTCTTCTCTTTTGAACATTAATAGGTACTTGATGTTACTAGTTAACATTGATTGAATTACTTTTTGTGTCTTCTGTTTGTTACATGCATCCCGCCAT
This sequence comes from Notodonta ziczac, assembly GCA_918843915.1. Lineage (NCBI taxonomy): Eukaryota > Metazoa > Arthropoda > Insecta > Lepidoptera > Notodontidae > Notodonta > Notodonta ziczac. Next base: position 10,152,914 of record OU974049.1, read on the forward strand.
CATCCCACAAAAAGTTTGAAACCACTTCATAATTCTCGAATAACTTTAAATAAAAAAGTAGTAAATGATTTCAAACTTTTTGTGATGTGTGTAGTATACTTCAAATAAATTAATTCAAAAAAAATAAAAAATAAAAATAATTAAATAAATTCAAAATAAAATCCTAAGCATTGATACAACTTTATTACTAGACTCATTTATTAGTCACCCGCGACCTTGCAACTTCATAATACTTTATGTATAACGACAGTGCTGCAATCTAGCGAACAAAAAGAATTAACGTAGTACTTACATCAATTATTCTATTAAAATGTTGTAACTGTTACAGAGTTGTGTGTCTATATAGGATATTTAGGCGTAAATAAGAATAGCTTATGTTTGTCGTCTTCTAATTCAAGCGTATTTGATCTTCTACCCTTCTGCCTTACCCTTTCATATCTTGTAGTTAAAATATATGGAATATGATTGGCATCTTCGCACTGTAGGGCTCAAGTTAAATAAACTCGATGGTTAAACGTAATTGCAAAGCAAACCATTATAGTACTTTAGAAAATATAAACCAGCTAGTTAAGTGTTACTGAGTTATTGGTAATTGCAGACACCATTTTGTGGTCAGTCGACGGTAAGCGACTGCAATATATTTGTAGATTTATTAGCTATTCTGGTTACAATTATGATATTAAATTGTACAAATTTTAATTGGAATACTTATAAGTAAAGTTCTACAATAAAGCCGCAATTATGGTGTGCACGTACATAAACAAGAAATAAATGTCACGTAAACTTAAACAACATAATTGTACATATTACAAAAAACTTTATAATAAAAGAAAGCAATAATTGAAATTCTAACTTGAAGTAATGCGAGGCTCAACATAACTCGTGCATCAACTAAATACATCAGTGAATTACACGCGAGTTTTAATGGCTCAGTACTTCTTCTTATCCAGAATATCGAGATTCCTATCGACACAATTATTATTGTTAATGAGCAAGCGTTATTTGAGTATACAACGAATGATCATGCAACATTATCACGATGCAAGACTCTTTTTCTAAATGTTTTATTCTATCTATAGTAAATATCTATCTATCTTTCATCGCTAGGTTGTTACATCTTCATTTTATTAAAATTCTCAGTTTCCATCTATATGTGTATTTTATTTCGACTCTATTTGATTAAATTAAAACTAAACGAGATACTAATACATTTTTTCTACAACATTTTTTATTGTTCCAATCGATCAGACGAAGCGCGTTGAAAGCGAATAAAACGTAATGACACTAGTCAAAACAACGTCACTTTTATAACACTATAGATTTGTAAAGCAAAGTGTGGGTTGCTATCAAATATTAATAAAAGAACAAAAACGTTGTAAATGCCACTGACTGAATCAAGCCAAAATATCGTATAATAAAAAATAATATTGAGTTATTGACTCATCTCATCATTATGAGATGTGCTATATTGCATGCATTTACATGTAGAATATATCTATGACTGGCGTATTTTATTACTGAAGTTTTAGCATTATACCGTTATTTAAAATACAGAGACAGAAATATAAATGTTCTTCTTATACAGGATTTATAACGTGATATACAATTTTGGCATTTACTGTTTTCCATTTGAGGCGAAACTGAATATATTATAATAAACTCATCAGAGTTTAATTAAATACCTTCATGATAAAAATGCGTATTACAGCAAATAAGTTTTGTACTTATTACAAAATCTGACTCGGATACGTTACAGATGTTGAATATTCGAATTGAGAAACAAAGTAATGCGTGCACGCATAAAATAAACATATTGTAACCACATGAAGTGACAGTTCCATTTTTGAACGTTTATTTAGGTGCAGCGCATGTGTGGGCGATACCGTTAACTTTGTACTGAGTTTTACAATTTAATACGTTGAAATCTGACACACAAAAATTAATGATCGAGGTTTTTTTAACAATAAAAATGCATAAAAGGTAGCCAAACATGGCATGTTAAATAATTAGGAAATGCGACCAAATAAGATTAGTACTTGCCAATAATAAAACTGTGCCAAACAATAAAATATTGTAATAAAAATATATTTTAATTAACATATTTGGAGTTACTACTTTACGACTGTTAATTTATTTTTTGCAACCAAAATTATACAGGCTGACTATAAAACCCCCACGCCAACTCTATATTCCCTTGCCGTCCCAACTTGTTCATGCAGCGCATAGCAGTGCATTTTAATAAATTTATTATTAAATTCCAAGGCGCTTTTACAGAATTGCATGCGGCCTTTTAACATCAACGCTGAATGTCAAACATATTTTAGACTTTTTATTACTTATGGCTATCATTGATATTGTAAGTTCTTTGTTTCAAGATATTGAAAACCAAAGTTCATTTAATAAAAAAAAACGGCGTAAGTGAAATAATGGCTGTGCAAATTTTAAAATAATTAGTTTAATTGAAAGATATGTGTTTTTACATCACAATGTATCAACCAGTGACATTTGCCTACAACTATTACGAAGCAATGTGAGCAATGAAGATAGAAAACAATTATAAATAAAGATCACACACACATCCACACTAAATGTTACACTGAATTACTTTTAATTGCATTGAAAATGGCGAACGGCCAAGCTATTTACGACAAATAAAGTAGTTAGCAAGTGAAAGATGTGGCCAGATGGAAATTAAATTAAATTTAGTAAGTGACAATGAGTGTGGCTATAGTGTGAGTCAAATGCACAAAGAAGAAACTGAAATTATAAATTGTTGTAAAGCGAAAAGTTTCATTACAAATATTATTTTTCGCGATACAATCCACGTTGTATTAAAGATTCTTAATAAGGTTTATGCGACAAGGCCGGTTCGTTGCATTATATATTTTTTTTAATTCAAGTATTCTTAAATACTTAGATTAATTTTTACAGTTATGGCTATATTTTATTTTAATCTCAGTGGAAGAAGACCGACTGGTTGCTAGTTCATTATAATCACGTGTTAGTGACTTCGGTATTTTGTTATATGACTTCCTAATCGCCGCTGGCTAAGAATAAGAGGTGCTCGTTAATAATAATTAGCAACCGGGAATCGAACCTCAGCCGCACTTCGAGCCTAACGATCCTGCCTGTCCCCTGAGGCATCCGGATATTAATAACAACCAATGTCCAACTGATTTATATCTTCATACTAGCGAGTATACCCGGTAATATTTAAAAATTGTTTCGATTTAACGTAACTATACCAATTACAACGTCTGAGTTAAGATGAATCGGCTAATTAGCGGCTGTAAAACGGAGCGAGGGGAAAAAATCTTACGGCTTTCGGTCGAGCTGTACGCGATCACCGTTCCTAAGCCGCATTATAAATCCAACAACGCCTTATACGTGACTTACTGAACGTGAAACAAGTCTAACAATCATTACCGAGCCGTCATTAATCATTCAACGTTGAGCTGGATATTTTGAGCGTTCACGAAACAAAAATCGATCCGCTCCAAAAAAGTCGCCTGAAGGTCCAATGTTGCTCACGATAAGCCCTAAGGCAGCCACGTAAAAGGTTGCCCAGGGCGCAGCCAAATTAATAATTCCTTTACAATCTCATAATAGCCGCAATTTTTCGTGCAACACACCCAAATTATATCGAGATAAAAACATATTTCGTGTGGGCGCGCGATTGCATATCTTTCCGAGCGGTGTACCGTCGACCACACAATTGTAAAAACACTAAAATTTTGTTTTTAGTTTCGAATTTCGTTCGGTAATTGTAATTTCCCCGACAAACTGCTCAACTGGCTGGTGCAACTGGCAAGTGAAAGGGGGCCTGTTTAGTATGATATTATCCATAAGTAACTACATTACCCATAAGTAACGGCAGGTATTTTTTATTGCATAATAAGTTTACTACGATACGACATGATTTAAGAATAAATACAGAGATACCACGCGTTTTTGCGACCTAAGAGTTTTAAGAAAAAATATTCAAAAAGGCGTAACTACTTAAGTATGGATATTCCTTATGTTTAAGTTGTAACTCCAGCTACCTATGTAATTCCATCGTACCTATCAGTTTTTGTATTAGGTATATTATAATATAGGTATTATATTATATCTCATAGCGGGCGCTAGCCTCATTGTTGATGACCGTTAATAATAGGTGGAGGCTAATGGGATACATGGTAGGTAACTACAGTTATTTCCTTATACATCTTATAGGTAGGTACCTATGCATTGGAATTATTTTTCCTACAAAAGGGTAGGCATTTTATACAAATACTAGCGACTCGCCCCGGCTTCGCACGGTTATTTTTATGAGTGTTTCTCAATTATATGATGCAAGTATTATACATAAAAACCTTCCTCTTGAATCACTCTATCTATTAAAAAAAACCGCATCAAAATCCGTTGCGTAGTTTTAAAGATCTAAGCATACATATGGACATACAGACAGCGGGAAGCGACTTTGTTTTATAATATGTATGTAGTGATATTATGAGAAAAAAAACACTGTAGGTATTATCCTGCCATAGCAACGGAGATAAACACGACAAAGTAATTGCAGCATGTACTCCTATGATACCGCCAACAATACATAAAATACCTGTGTTGTGTCTGCAATGACGATGCCGCTTAAAAATAGCATTTATATCATCCACATTGACAATGTATTATATATAGAAATTATATGGTAATAAAGTAAAATCACCTCGGGCGAAGACATGGCGGTAAGTTTAAAGGTGAAGTCGATAGCAGAGGGCAGGTTACGTAAGGCAACGATTAACTCTGACTGATAAATAAAATAAAAATGATAGGTGTTCGTGAACCACGTATACGTATTTGTATTATACTTTTATATAAATAAATTGTAGTAAGTTCGTTTTTTTTTAAAAAAAATATTAGAGAAAAAAGTGAGTATCTTAACTTACAACGTTTTTTTCTCTTCGCATCGATTTATTTAAAGTCCCTTATTTGCACACGATAACAGCCCACTGCTAGGTTGGTAATGTTAAATCGTAGCTCTAGCTACATGATAAAAACATGTGACTGTTTTTATCAACGAATTGCTGTTGCTAAGCGGGTTGATAAGTACCTACCAACCTACTTATCAGTTGTATGCCTTTTCAGCTACTTGGTTGGAAAAATACTGACGTTACTGTACCTACAAAAATAATACCTGTATTTTTATTCAGGTTTTTTTTTTTTTTTTAACTTTCGTCGATTTCAGTCTATTTGTAAGATTTTTGTACTTTTTTATTTTAATAAAAATAATACTGATGCGGTAAAACATTAACGTTTCAATACATGTACCAATTTACCTTTTATTTTATATTTTTTACAGCCGATATGATTCGTTTATACTTTAAAAAATGTGGTCCGTTTTTTGTTTGGTTCGATATAGGTATCTTTTAAAAAAAGTTTCACAAAAACAAGTCGCGTACGGCGCCGATTAAGATACGCCTTTTTTACTGTACCTATCACTTTTTTAGGAAGAAACTTTTGACTTTTTTATCATTTTAATAGGTAGACTCTTAAATTGTCGATGAAATATTTTATTATAATGATAAAAGCCCGAAAATAATTGCGCTTATTGTGGGCCTCATTTTTCCCGTCGGAATCTTATAGGCGCTTTATAGGAATAACACTTATCACCTTGTAGGCAAAATCGAGGGAAAAAATTAACACTCACCAGTGGTGTGGTTGGGTGATTTTTTTTCTATTTTCGTGGCACAATTTCATTTTGTGCCTCTTCGATTTAACACTGTTGCACTAGTCCGACACTTCTACATAGGTATATTCAATCACAGTGTTAAGTATTTTTTTTTGTTTCGCTTTCAAATCTTCATAAGACCTTGTAATATGAATTCCAGTATTTTTTAAATAAAAAAAATCTTCTTCCGCATTCAAATCACTACATCGGTGCACCGTTTATTTATTCAGTTAAATAATTTTAATTTCCATTCCAAAGTTATATTGGAACGTCAAATTCTTATGAGGAGTTCCAAAGCCGCTAATGGCGCGTACAGATCGCTGTTTCAAATTGTTGAAAAAAAAAAACAACTGACGATACGTGTACGCGCGCCGATCGTCATCACGGGAAGACGCCACGCGTCCTATGCGAGCGTCGCCCACGATCCGAACCAACGGATTGTGTAAACGCGCGCCACTCGCTCGGCTGGCGTCGCCGGCGGGCGGGGGCGGCTGCGCGGGGGAGGGTCGCTGGCTCACGCACACATCCAACCACCCACCATACACTAACGAACGCTCCTATTTTGAATACGCGACGCGCCAATCTAGCTTCTATGCGATAGCTATACGACCCGAGGGATGTGACGAACCGCGACGTGCGACCGACATCAGATCGTGCGTGTAGAAAGAGAGAGCAGATCCTTTTTAGAGCGAGTGACGGAGACGGAGGATCATTCGGTAGTTGTGCCGCGTACGCGTTGTAACGCATGTCTTCAAACGCTGCCTTTGCAAGCAATAGTGGCGTAGTGCTTGTCCGACTTTGGTGTACGTTAGGTTGGAGGTGCCATGCCGTTTTGAAAATTTAAATAAAGAAGGCTCTGTCCTCTTTCATTACAGCCAAATGGAATATGCCGCGGCCGCGACATCTGGCGCACAAACAGACCGGCTCTTCTTACATTGAAAATTATTAATTGACACGTATTCACGGATCAGTGAATATCCCCGGGTTTAATTTACTCGATATCGAAGCTCACGTTTCTACCTGAGATGTTAATTTTAATTTAAAACCATTGTCAGTCCTTAATTAAAGCTTCACCATTTAGTTTTTGGACCATCAATTTATTGATTTGTAATGGCGACTCAAACAAAGCAAAAAATATTTTTGACCAACAAACCACATAAATTTCACCGAAAAACGAATGCTTTAAGTAGGTAGGTAAGTATATCTAATGATTATTGGCGAGCGCACAAAATAAATTAAATGAGTTTTTTTTTTTAAATGCATGACAAAAGCTTATAAAGGTCCCATCATCGATTGGGTGAGCCATTGGATTTTGGCGCTTGATTCCCTCGATTTTGGTATAACGAATAAAAGGTAGGTTGTGATAGTGAAATCAAAAGAGACATTCGTTTACACAGTTGGTAATGGAAGTAATGACACCCACACACGGGCGAGAGGGCCCACGTCCATTATTCCAAATTTAAAATTTACGAATCTCTATTGGTTGGATTGGAGGGCATTCTGCGATAATTCGTGTCCAACCAGCTAGTTTTATGTTTATGCGACCAGTTTTAATCTCGAGCGTTCAAAAACCTGATTTTTATATTATTCAATTCGTAGGTAGGTATTTTGTAATGATTTAGTGCATCGCCTGGTGCGTGGACACAGGTGTTGTTACGGATAATTTATTAGACATACATTTGGGCTTTTTGGGCCGAGTTATGACCCCAACGATTTGAATGTAATAAAGTTAATTAGTTGAATACGTTTCCACTGATGGGAATCGTTTGAAAGTTGTATCAACAAGGCTACTAACTTGTATATTTGTGTAAGATTGTAGAGGCAACCGTTACTCGATCGCATCGGTTTTAATAATCTATGTTTGATGCCGGTTTAGTTATTGGATTGTGCAAGCACGCGATAAAGTGTATTTCTAAGTTCTAGTGTTGGTTATATACCTATAAGATGATTGTCAGATACAAATCTTTATGAACAATATGAAGTAACAGGTGTTTTATAAAGTTTATACCCAAGTAATGTAATTTTTATACTAAAAACTGAAAGCATGTCTATGAAAATAATATACAATCCGATCGATTTACAGATGACTTTTCAGATAAAAAGTGTGTGGAATAGGTATAAAACTACAGACATAATAATTTAAACAAAAATTAAATAACCTTTCCATATGGTTATCAAAAATGCTGTGATTAAATCCAGAAATTAGTTTTTTTACGCGTATTCCAAATTAACTCCTTCAGTACCTATTTACTGCATAGTGCTAATTACATAATAAATAATAATTAATGATCAGAACCATTATCTGTTTCATAATGTACCTACATAAACTGATATGGTTTTTCAATTATAACAGGAAAACAGGCCCACTAATCTAGCGTCGTGGCATAATTGATTTCGAACCAAGTTGATTGGAATGGATTCATTTAATGTAATATGAATTTGATATGTATAATCATAGTATCTTGAATCGATATCAAAATTGTTTTTTTTTGTTCGAATACATCGACGTGCCGGACGATATTATCGTAATTTATAAATATTTTCGAATAATTCTCATCAAGTTTTTTCTAAATTACCAGGTTGACTTGATTTATTTATCGATGCTGGACAGAATCGGTATTAGAATTAATTTTCCGTTGAATTTATTGTAGTGTCGTACTACATTATTGAAATTTATAAATTATTTTCGTCCTCACAAATTCTCTCATTTTATTATACCAAGTCTTGAGTTATTTATACGAATGTTATTCCATAATGCGAATTTATATTAACTAATGACGCCAGTTTGCCAGTTTTTCGCAATAAATCTACCGATCCAAATGTAGATTTATTGTTTAGAATTATTTTATTCATCGTGCTTGCGTTGACAAACATTTTTATTGCTTACATTATAAATATTAAATCTCCATTTGTATGGAAGTGTGGTAAAACCATAGGTATACTGTATTATTTAAGAAAAAACTGAATTTGCAGAAATTGCGTTATTTAATAAGAATAAGTAACAAAATACTTGAAAAGGTGAGAAACAGACAGCTGGAAAATGGTAAAACAAAAAAACTCATTTTTTTTCTCTAATGCTCGTTAGATTTTATTTCTGGTTTTGGTAACAAATAAAACGCCTTCCACAAAATATATACTCACATTTGTTTTAAATCCCACGATAAATTCAGTTTCGAGTTTCCTGTAAGTATAGATCATACCAAGGAACTAAACATCATACCAGAATATTTCCAAACTTTGTGCAGTTATTGTACATTCACAGTAGATATACCAGCTATTAACACTATGAACTTCGCGGACGGTATCTCAAAATGGTTTCAACAAAACAAGGATTTAAATCGTAGGTAACCTACCTCGTGTTCGCGATAAAATCATACGTCTCACCTGACATGCTATCAGTCGCATAGATATGCCATGACACTGACATTCGCGATAAACAAGCATTTTTATTACTTTTAGCTGTAATACAATGTCACAAGGGCATTAAAAAAGGTTTTAAATTTAAAACAAACCAGTGAGAGTAGTTAAAACTTGGTACAAATTTTAATTTCGTTTTTTTTTTCTTTTTTTTCTTTTTTATCTTACTCCAAGCGAATACAGCAGTTATGTTAGATATACACTAAATATACAATTACAGATTATTTATTCTTCTTATGATCCACGAAAATACTGAAGTTACAGCGATAAAAATACTACTTGCTGCCACGTCGGTGTTTGCTTTGGAGTTTTGTTAATTTATGAGTAAGCAAACATAGCGTAGGTGAAGGTTTTGCCGAGCGGTCTTGTTCTACTTGTTTGTTATCCACAGTTTTTGTTGAACACTTAACACATGTGTTACCTTAAATGTCTACTTCAACCTATCTACCGAAAACATTTTCTGAGGTGATAATGTTTTTTTTTTAATTTGTTTACTCTTTAGTTACAATTCTGCTCGTATGACTCGATGTAGTCTGGGATATTAATAGACATTGATGCGTACATTTTCCTTTTGAGTTTACGCTTATTAGTAACTTTGTATTTAAAATTTACGTGTATTTGTTAACATAATTCCACAGTTTGTTGAACGTTACATTGCAATTTTCACTATGGCTACTCGGCGGGCACATAAAAACATCGCCGTCATTTCGGTCAGTACCATTTTAGCGGGAAAACGACCATGTCATTGGGCCGAATTGAATATCGAACAAACACTACGCAGCGAACACCTCGCCCTCGGCCGATTTACCGAAGTTTATTTTCGAATAAATTCGAATATTTACCTCGAGTGAACGAGCCAACCTGACGGACACAATCACACATTATTAGAAGACTTTGAATTTAGAATCGGCCATCACTATCGTTGTGCGCGCGGTACACGAACCGGTATTCGTTTATTAATCGCAATAATTAGCGGTTATTGTTTTTGTCGGTCGCGTCGGTGGCGACGGCTCGCGGCGCGGCATTCAACTGCAACTCGTCACATAATGCCCACAACGTCTCTTTCCCCCTTTACTTCCGCACCGGCATTTTACGGAGGGCGCAGGCGCCCCTGACATTTTTTAACCGCGCCCATGTTTCTGTAATTTCTATCGCGGCGCGCACCTTTAGTGAAAACAGCTTTTTTCGGACATTTTTTCGCAACGTCTCTTTCTAACGGTCCCGCTTGTACACTCGCCGTCCCCCTTCTCCTAACGGTCGTTTGGGAGCACCGCTCTAACGCGATGCCACCGGCGTCGTATCCTCTCTTTCTAGTGACGCCGCGACGCCAGTGACGCCAATTATTTCGCCACACTTCGGAGTCTAAACGCAATTTCAATAAAACAAACTTTAGATTTTCGACCTTACCCCATTACCATAGAGTTCAACATTTTACGCGACTAATGCACTTGCGACTTTATGGTCTAAAGCCAAAGTGAAAAGTTCCGGCCATTTTTGCGATAAAAAAAAACCGCTTGCATGCACGTAACCACGCCTTTGTATACACACATATTGCTGTCTACGTTACTCCTTTTTTATTTTTCTCTACCGCTCTCACTCTTTCACGCACACATAGACAACTCATCACTCGAATGCTTCGGGACGCGTCGACCGAGCGCCACCTAGCGGGCAGTAGCGGAAGTTTTTAAACGTGAAAAGCGGGAACTTTCTTTGGGAGCAGCACTGAGTCAAAGGGGTTGTTTCCAGAGTTTAGTTCCGACATTCGCCGCACGCACAGCGCCATACTTCGCACGAACCATGAAATTTTCCAAAACGCTTGCGTGCTGTATTATTAACAAAAACCGCTTAAAAAAGCAGCTGAGAATTGATTACAAATGCTAAGGCCTAGAAAAGAATCCTTCCTGTCTGCTTAAAATTTAATCAAAGCAGATTTGGCTCGGAAATTAGCATTTTATTTGCCGCGGAGCCGGCAGGGGGCTCTGTAAGCTGGTTAAACTGGGACAACTGGATTAACTGGATGGTAGGAAGAAATATAGTCTCTGATTTTATTTAATCACTAGTTTTATAATGACACTAGCTGAGCCCGCGACTTCGCCCGCTTGGAATTTAACTTAACAATAAAGCCCGGTCCCGCGTTCGGAGTCCGCGCGACAGGACCCATTTTTAAATTTTGTTTTTCTAAAATAAAAGTAGCCTCAGTTACTGCTTATAACATCAGCTATCCAACAGTGAAAGTCCCGTCAAAATCGGTCCAGCCGTTTCGGAGATTACCCGGAACAAACACACAGACAGACAGACAGACAGACAGACAAAAAAAAATTAATTCGCGTTTTTGCTATAGGTATCGTATGTACTTTCATATGCATTTAGTGAAAAGGTGTTATTTTGATATTACAAACAGACACTCCAATTTTATTTATTTGTATTGTATGTATGTATAGATTTTGTTTTCGTCAGTTACCCCGAGTTTCGTGTCAGGTTGTCATTAAGCTGGTATAAGTGTTTAGTTGTGAGAGTTAGAGTGCGGTAATTTGGTATTGGTTTTTTAAAGTTTTGAAAGGTATGAAATTTTAAATAAAAGGTATCATCATCATATTGTTTTATTAACTTGCAAATAAATGATTTTTGCATAGCAGTGATAGCCGATTGGGTGAACACGCGTCCTGCGGGCACAAGGTCCCGGGTTCAAACCCCGGCCAGCACCGTGGGATTTTTCTAAATCTATGTGCGAATCACAACTTCAATATGATTATCACTTGCTTACGGTGAAGGACAAGAATGAGAGGAAACCTGAATTTCTTAGAGAATCTCACCAATTTTCGAAAGACATGAGGAATCCGCCAACTCGCACTGGGCCAGCGTGGTGTGGTGGATTATGGCCTTAAACCGTGGCTGGGAGTCAGGCCTTAGCCTGTATAATAAATCGAACTCAAATCTGAGACCGCTCGGAAATGTCATTCTTATGTCAAACCAGTGCCAAATGACTTGTCAAAATCGTACTCAAGATCGCTCTCAGACTTGAGATCGATTTACTAATATGGGCCTAAAAGAGCTATTATTATTATTAATAACTAGCTGAGCCCGCGACTTCGTCCGCGTGGAATTTAACTTAATAAAAAAGCCCGCTTTCGCGTTCTGAGCCCGCGCGACGGGACCCATTTTTTTGTTTTTCTAAAATAAAAGTAGCTTAAGTTACTGCTTAAAACATCAGCTATCTACCAGTGAACGTCCCGTCAAAATCGGTCCAGCCGTTTCGGAAATTACCCGGAACAAACATACAGACAGACAGACAACATTTTTTTATATCGCGTTTTTGCTATAGATGTCGTATGTACTTCCATATGCATTTAGTGAAAAGGTGTTATTTTGATATTACAAACAGGCACTCCAATTTTATTTACTTGTATAGATAAGAATAATTGCTTTAAATGTTGTTTTTTATAGCTGGTGCAGTGGGTTTAGAGATCTGAGTTGTTTGACGGAAGCCTTAACATTTTCAGCCTTTATCTTCATAGTTAAACCGTTAGTTACGTCAGCGAATGGCTTAACTGAACTAGTTACTGTAATTGTAAGTAGGTAAGCAATTCTGGGCTGGTCAGTTGGTGCCGCAGCGGTTAACTGATAAATATTTATATATTAATTGTAGTAGAATTAACAAATTGTTATACAAATCGCGCTGCAGTGAACTCATATCATCTGGTGTTTAATTAATATTTTAATAATAATAATATTAATGTTTTAATATTTTAATTTAATAGCAATAATGTTATTTTTTATTTAATTACGGTCATGGAAGAATAACTAATTTACAACATTTTGCCAAATATATCATATTATTAATTTAATAAGTACCTACCATAAAACATTTTATTTTTAGTTTTAGGGTTCCCTTGTCGAATTAAGGGATACCTATAGTTTCGCCATGTCTGTCTGTCTGTCCGTATGTCACAGACATTCAATTCCAAGGTTATTAGGATTATTGGCTAATAGGTAAGGCATTTGACACACATACTTAATTATATTAGTTACCAGTGCGAATATATTATTGAATCCTACTTCCTACTAATATTATAAATGCGTAAGTTTGTGAGTGTGGATGTTTGTTTGTTACTCTTTGACGCAAAAACTACTGAATGGATTTGGATGAAATTTTGAAAACAGATGGTTTATAACCTGGATTAACACATAGAATACTTTACTTAAGTCTACGCGGACGAAGTCGCGGACAGAAACTAGTTTTCTATACTTAGACGAAAAATGTTAAGGTAAAGAACGAACAAGTCCTATCCGCAATGTATTTTGGCCTGTGTGAGTCAAGTCTACCAGCTGATAAGATTACAATTATAATGCTCAACACAAACCCGCCAAACGTTGACAAATTTACATTGTCCGCGAACAAATTATTATTAACAATTGTAAAATTGTCTGTCAAGACCAGCCATATTTAGGTACATACTAAGTTGAAGTTTACAAGGCTGATTGAAAGTCGAATGAAATAGATTTATAATGTACTAGCTGTGCCCACGGACTTCGTCCGCGTAGTATTTAACGTAACAAAAAAATCGGGATTATCGGGATAAAAAGTATCCTATATGTTAATCCCGGTTATAAACTATCTGTGTTCCAAATTTCATCCAAATCCGTTCAGTAGTTTTTGCGTGAAGGAGTAACAAACATACATACATACATACATACATCCACACTCACAAACTTTCACATTTATAATATTAGTAGGACTTACTTACCTACCTAGTTCATTTTGAAAACAAACTTGTATTTTTTTTACGTTCGTGGAGCCTAGCAGTTTAAAACTGACAACAGCTATACAAAGGGCGTGTAGTACCACTCTCTCACAGAAAATCGGTCAAGTACAAGTTAATATAGCCATTAAAAAAAAACATACTAGTTACGACCCGTCTGATGTTAAGCAGTTACTGTAGTATAGATTGCAATACCAGTGGCATTGCTCGCACGTTGCTTAGGAATCGCACTGGGTCAGTGTGGCCAGAATATCTATACAATACATATACAATCTATACATCATCATCTGCCTTACCTTTTCCCATTATCTGGGGTCGGCGCAGTATGTCTTTTCCTTCCATACATCGCGCTTTCCTGTCATACTCACATCCACTCCAACCTCGTTCATATCATTCTTAATACAATCCATCCATCTTTTCTTGGGCCTTCCTCTCGCACTGTATCCATCCACATTCATATTCATCACTCGTTTAGTCACATGCTTCTCATCCCTTCTCATCACGTGTCCAAACCATTCCAGCCTCCTACCTCTCACTTTATCTGTTATTGGCGCTACCCTGACACTTCCTCTTATATACACATTCTTCACCTTATCCATTCGCGTCACTCCACACATCCATCTCAGCATACGCATCTCAGCAGAGTGGAGACGTTTCTCTTCCCGCACTTTAGCCGCCTAACATTCCGAGCCGTACATGGTTACCGGTCTTATAATTGATTTGTATATTTTTCCTTTAATTTTAATTGGCATCCTTGGGTCGCATGTAGTGCTGGTAACTTGTCTCCACTTCTGCCATCCTGCATTGATTCGCCTTTTTATGTCCCGGTCAACTTTACCGTCATGCTGGAGTAACGATACAAATAAATAAAATTGGAGTGTCTGTTTGTAATATCAAAACAACACATTTTCATTAAGTGCATATGAAAGTACATACGACACCTATAACAAAAACGCGATTTAAAAAATGTTTGTTTGTCTGTCTTTCTGTCTGTCTGTCTGTCTGAATGTATGTTTGTTCCGGGTAATCTCCGAAACGGCTGGACCGATTTTGACGGGATTTTCACTGGCAGATATCTGATGTTATAAGGAGTAACTAAGGCTACTTTAATTTTAGAAAAACAATTAGGGTTCTGCGTAAACAAATAAAAACACATGAAATCAAAGAGTATCTCCGAAACGGCTGGACCGATTTTGACGGGACTTTCACTGGTAGATAGCTGATGTTGTAAGGAGTAACTTAGGCTACTTTTATCTTAGAAAAAAATGGGTCCTGTCGCGCGGGCTCAGAACGCGGGAGCGGGCTTTTTTGTTAACTTCCACGCGGACGAAGTCGCGGTCTCAGCTAGTCTGTAATAAGGGGGTATGTTTGTACCTGGATTATGGCAATAGACGCTCCCTAATACATTAGATCAAAATTCCATCGCCATATTATAATGTATTCGGGGGATTTATAATTAATTACGCTCATTAGGAATTTGGATAATTTTAATCTATAATTTAAATAATTTAGTGTGGTTTCAATGCTGCACAATTCGTTCTAAGAAGACCTAGATACCTTTTTAACAGACTCGATAGTAGGTACCTATAGTAAGTGTATCGAATCATTATGCTATCCACAGTCTACCTCCGTGCCACCACAATTCACCTGGTGGTCAGATAGCCCTGTGCCAGAGATAGCAGCTTAAGATTGTCACCGTACAAAACGGGGTTTTGCACGCTCGAACGAATGACAATGACTGATGACATTATTGGTAATTGTGATGTCGACCTAATATGACTAAACTAAACAAGATGAAGGTAATGTAAACTAAAAAAAAACTTAACTGAACAAAAAACCTATATAGTTTTTATAGACCCGACAGACGTTGTCCTGTCTTAACTTTGAATATTGAATTCGAATTGTCCCGTTCAACTTTCTTATTTATTTCTTTCATAAGAACCTTCTCCTGACAATAATAAACATAACAAAAAAAGAATTAGTGAAATCATTCCATCCATTCACGCATGATGCGATGACCAAGGAAATAGAGATTCATTTTAATATAAATATATTATTAACTTGGGCTAATGCCATTACAAAATTAATACTAGACTATGGCTGCCAAAGGTGGGGCAGACCCAACAGAGGATGAAGGGACGGTTTGGTCACCTTCGCCCAGGGGTGGGACACAAAGAGGCTTGAGAATATACTCTTAACTCCTATTCTTTCTTTGGATGAAATTTGTGCGGGTTCCAGGACAATTTAGCTTTTCCACGAGGGTCAAACCTCAACGGCAATGTTGGACATCCCTCTCCATCCTGGACTCCTTGATAAAAGTAGTAGCAAGGTGCCAGGCATAGTAAAAAATCACATTCGGTCCATTGAAGTTTACCTTGTGTATCAACAAAATTGACGCCAATGATGCCAATTCTGATGTCCAGTCACAATTAAGTATGTACTCAATTTGACACATCCTACTAATATTATAAATGCGAAAGTTTGTGAGTGTAGATGTATGTTTGTTAATCTTTCACGCAAAAACTACTGAACGGATTTGGATAAAATTTGGAACACAGATATTTCATAACCTGGATGAACACTTAGAATACTTTACTTAAGTCTACGCGGACGAAGTCGCGGGCAGAAACTAGTTTAATTATATTTATATCTTGGTCATTCATGTATTAGGACTATGAGGAGGATAAAAATACACAGTGAAATCTAGTGTAGTTTATGCCAACACAGCCAACACCATTATAATGTATAACTCTATAAATAACTCAAATCTGGTCATTGGCTAAGCATTTTATAAGGCTCTTGGTACCCTTTCTCTTTACATTGTAAGAGTCTTAGGGCTCAGAATCAATTTCCCGGACCCCAATCAACCATTGTGAATGGATAGTGATCGCGTAAAGGCGCTCACTGACTGCAGCGGTCCGCATTCCGTCGTCCGCGAGTCATCATAACTCATTTGGTGGACAGCGATCTTGATTGCGTACTGCCGTGGGGGCGGGGGCGTCAGCAGAAAGGGGAGCTTCAGAATGATCTAGAAATCCCCCTCCACTCTTACCGCCGTACATTTTTATATGGCAACTGGCGATAAAAAAAAGAAATATAACAAAATGTAAAAAGACGCCTCTAACCGTCAGAAATGGAAGCACATCGCCTGGAGAGCCACCCTCGGAAATGCTAAGGCCTCACCAAACCTTCCACCATATACCTCGTCAGCGCAACCACGACCACTCTGACAAGAGTGCCCGACTAAGAAGAAGAAAAAGACAAGCCCGCTGAGTTCCTTGCCGGATCTTCTCAGTCGAGGTCACGTTCCGATCCGGTCGTAGATATATATAAATAAAAAAAATGAAAAATTGTCAATTTGTAAGTGCCCCCGTAGGCCTGAACAAAATAAACGATTTGAATTTGAAAGTTTCTAGCCGGATCTTCTCAGTCGAAGTCGCGTTCCGATCCGGTCGTAGATATATATAAATAAAAAAATTGTAAAATTGACAATTTGTAAGTGCCCCGTAGGCCTTAACAAAATAAACGATTTGAATTTGAAAGTTTCTAGCCGGATCTTCTCAGTCGAGGTCGCGTTCCGATCCGGTTATAGATATAAGATAAGAAAAAAAAATGAAAAATTGACAATTTGTAAGTGCCCCCGTAGGCCTAAACAAAATAAACGATTTGAATTTGAATATAAGTATAACAAAGTCGGCAGTCAAGTATAATCCGCCCTATGTTAAGCAGTTTACGTAGCCTATAGATTCTTGTAACACCAAAGGCATTGCTGGTTCATTACCGAGCTGAAGGTGAGTAGGCTAGAAGCGGAAAAGGAGGACTCTCTCACACTCACTCTTTGTTTCATCACTATAATAGTCACATAGTTACAATAGTCACTATAAACCGATCTTCTATAAGAGGTTAGTAAGTAATGTCAGCAATTTGTGTTTTTCGTGGAGTGTAGGCCACTCGGCTCACTGCAAATAGTGGTCGCGGGTTCGATTCCCGCCGGGGCAAATTTCGGAATGACTTTTCGTAATTTGCCCTGGTCTGGGTGTCACTGGGAGCGCCCCCAGTCCATTGTACGGTACCCATAGTACAAGCATTGCTTAGTTTGGGACCATAGAGGTGGTATGTCAGTCTGACTATGTTTATTTATAATTTATATACGCTAAGCAGTGATAGCCGATTGGTTAAGCACGCGTCTTGCGGGCTGCCAGGTCTCGGGTTCAAACCCCGGCTCGAACCTCTGGATTTTTCGAAATCTATGTGCGAATCATAATTTCTATATGATTATCACTTGCTTACAGTGAAGGAAAACATCGTGATGAAACCTGCATGTCTTAGAAGATTTAACTAATTTTCGAAAGACATGTGAAATCCGCCAACCCGCACTGGGCCAGCGTGGTGGATTATGGCCTGAATCCCCCTCGTGTTGAGGGGAGGCCCGTGCCCAGGAGTGGGACGTAAAAGGGCTAAAATTATTTTATTTTTTATATTAATTTTATTAACGCTTGTTTTGCTTACCATACAGTTAAGAAACTAAACGAGTCGCATGCCTTTCTGGATTCTATCTGAGCTCGCGAATCTGGAAAACTGAGTACCTAGAACAAATAACGTTACTTTGTAATTGGCACTCCGCCGGGTTTGGAGGAAATATCTCCGACCCCGCTGGTCGCGTGACAGTATAAAACAGCTTCTATCCTTCTTCTAATTCATATGTAAAAGTAGGATGGAAGCTGTCGTTTCCGACGGCGGAAACTTTCCGTCATCTGTGAATACCTACCTGTACCTGCCTACTTTTTGATTTATGTATACCAGTATGTTACCGTATATCTCTGAAAATTGTGGACCAATTTCAATAAACATGTTTCGTTTGTTTGATGAAAAGACTGGATTAGTGTCACGTCTGTCGCATTGAGGGAAATCCCTACGTACCTTTTTTTGTTTTCGGGGAGGAAATCTAGCAAAGATGACCTGACCTCTTGTGGGCCTAGGATATGTGGGATTCCAACCCACAAAAAACCTTCCCGGTGGCTGCCTTCAACGCGGGGCTAAGTAATTATTATATTTTATTATTATTCATGTATCAACTCCTAGTTATTAACACGGTTGCTTTGACAACGACTTTTCCATACATTGTATCTTTAATTTTTAATTGTATCTTTAATATTTTTTTCCGTTATTATTATGACATTTTATCGTTATTATTATTTAGTTTATGGCTTCCATCGTTTATCGATGATTTCGGCAGTGTCAAGCAACAAATAGCAATTACGAACAATTAATAACAATACAATACAAAAACGTGTCCATTTTGGAAAACCAAAATGGCTATTATATCGTTTAATAGTGCCGAATACAATCATTATTATTCGTCGAAAATGTTTAGAAAAAAACGATGTCGTTTTCATACGGGGTAAATGTCTGATTTTGTAAAAATAAGTTTAGGTAATATCTCTTACACAAACTTTTTGCAACAAAACTCGTTCAATGTACAGACAGAGACAGCTCACTTATTTCTCGAATTAATTGTAGTCTGTACACTCCAAATGTCCATATCTGTGGCTATCGTGCGCATGCGGCGAATGTAAATGATTTCTGAGACTTTTCCGTAGATGTTCAGACCAGAATCCGGGTATGGAGTTCGCCCGATAGGAATAGAGCGGTACTAATGTTCTTATAAATTGAAGGCAGTTTGCAAAGTGGGAAACAACACACATATTTCTGTAAACTGAAACCGCCCTACAGTCACTGAGACTAGGGTTGGGTTTGGATCGCAGGAGTGACCTATGTGTGGGTTTTTTTTATTTTTATTAATAAGTTTGTTCTTGACTCTAATCTAGACCAGAAGTGGCAGACTAAGTGAGTTACAGTTTGCAAATCTGGATCTATTTATAAAATATTATCAAGGAACAAAGACGTAATGTTGAACTTTTTTTATATATAATAACAATGTGGGCCAACAAGCGCACGATCCGTCTAAGCTAACGTTAAGCAGTTACCGTAGCACATTGATACATACAATACAAAATGCATTTTTCACACGTTTCTAACTTTAAGGAGAGTGGGACAGAGGAAAGGAAACGGAGCGGTAAGGCTGCCGGCTCTCTCTCTCATCGTACGAAACACAGCTATAATAGTAATTACACGCCGATCTTCTGTGAGAGGGTGGCACTACCTCGTAGGAGCCAGCTCGTATATGAGCTGTAGTAAATCGGCTACAGCTTAACTCTACAATAATAATAATAATACACACCAACTGCATGGTCCCAAACTAAGCAACGCTTGTACTATGGGTACCGTACAAAGGACTGGGGGCGATCCCAGTGACACCCAGACCAGGCCAAATTACGAAAATGCCATTTCCGAAATTTACCCCGGCGAGAATTCAACCACCGTGTGCGGTGAGCCGAGCGGCCTACATATAGAACCGCTGCGCCAAGCGGTCGTCAAATTAATCAATCTTTTGTAATGACGCTCTGAATTATGAAACGTTCAAACAATTCACGTCTAATTAGAAGTACGTCGACGTATACCTACGTAACAAAATTTACTGACCCTTGACCCTTGAGCTTGGGCGAAACTTCCCCTTAGGGTATACAGGCGTGGTGGTTGACCCATGCGAACTTGCGTCGAATAACGTTGAATAAACAACTAACAAACTGTCTGTCGGTACTCGTCTGACCCCGATATGTAGTGTGTATTTTTAGTCCTAGCTTAATGAAATTGACCTTAATTAACGCTTAGCTCTGGTAATTATAAGCCACTTTAGTCCCGATCTCGTACAAATACATAATATACATGAACTAACGCTAACTTTACATGTAAATCGGAACCGCGTGCTCGCATTGGAAGTTAATTTATATATGCGATAAAAAATACTTGCAGTAATTAATACTTACTTATTATTTACTTAAACATTATAAACTGTATGGTTCGAAACTAAGCAAACGCCTGTATCATGCTTGTACTATTCAAATTCAAATCGTTTATTTTGTTTAAGCCTGCGGGGGCCCTTACAAATTGTCAATTTTAAATTTTTTTCGTTATATCTATTTTTTTTCTTATTGTATAGGTATCGTAAAATGGACTAGCAGCGATCCCAGTGACACCCAGACTACGGCATATTACAATAGGGCCGCTTGCGAAATTTGCCCTGGCGAGAATCGAACCCGCAATCAATCGATGCAGTAAGCCGAGCGGCCTACGCTTCAGTGTACCAAATCGTCGTTAAATTCTTGTAACAAGAATCCTGTAATAGTTTTCATACAAAGCAAATATGTACAATGTCTGAACGATGAGTGAGTCACCCATGATGTCAAGTTTCGAATGAATAAAGTGAGTCAGTGCATCAGAACGCAACTGTCATGTCTCATCACTAGTGATGGGATTCATCCCCAGCATCATCTGCACTCTATAGTCAACATCTTGTAACAATGACAAATTTCATGTTGTAAAGAGTGGAGGCGGGATCATCTTTATCAACCTTTGTCAGTCCGCATAACCAACGCAGATTTCAAATCATATTATTAGAAACTAGCTGTGCCCCCCGACTTCGTCCGCGTAGTATTTAACGTAACAAAAATTTTTGGATTATCGTGATAAAAAGTATCCTATATGTTAATCCCGGTTATAAACTATCTATGTTCCAAATTTCATCCAAATCCGTTCAGTAGTTTTTGCGTGAAGGAGTAACAAACATACATCCACACTCACAAACTTTCACATTTATAATATTAGTAGGATAGGTGTATGGGGAAACGAAATAATATTTTTCAATGGGACAAACCTGGATGAACAATATACTGTCAATACTTTGACCCCTGACATTGAGTGCATAAAACTATCTTGGAACCCACAGCAAAACATAGGAGAGAAATAGGCTCAGCTTCGTTTGCTTTGTTTAAGACTACGGGAGCACTTATCAATTGTTATTTTTTACATAATACTATTTTCCACAAATCTACAACCGGTACGGAACGCGGTCGAAGAACCTTAAAAAACTTAACGGGCTTGCTATTTTGACTCATTTATGTAAAGATTAATAATTATTTCAATCACGAGTCGAGTTCGACATTGGTAACATCACTACACATCCGTCACATTCATTGTTGAGTGAGGATCCTGATGTTCTATTGTCTATATCAACGCGATGAATAACGTTCTTATTAATTTCTTTGTCGTTACTATAATGCGGAAAATTTTTATTATCTTATTGTTTGCCTGAAAATTATGGAATTATATAGAAACTAGTTGCTGCCCGCGACTTCGTCCGCGTAGACTTAAGTAAAGTATTATATGTGTTAATCCTGGTTATAAACTATCTGTGTTCCAAATTTCATCCAAATCCGTTCAGTAGTTTTCGCGCTCACTCACAAACTTTTGCATTTATAATAGTAGTAGGATGATCAAGGTTGGCGCATTAAAAGACAAGTATTTTTTCTTTTAAATGATTACTAGTGATGTGTTTTTGCCACATTACTAGTATTCCCTTTAGCTCCAACTAAGCTAACGTTAGGAGTGGACTCACTTAATGGTTAGTATGGGGATCAAACCCAGGACCTCTTAGCTACGAGGACGGCCCCTCTAACCACTAGGCTATTGACACTTCAACGCAAAGTGTGTTTTTACAATATATATGCACGTCACTAGTTTAATGCCCAGGATGGGGATCGAACCCGGGACCTCTCAGCTACGAGGACGGCCCCTCTAACCACTAGTCTATTGACACTTCAACGCAAAGTGTGTTTTAGCAATATGCAATTAACAACAGAAATTAAACAATCGAAGAGCCAAGCTATAGCCACGTGACTACAGTTCATATACGGGCCGGCTGGACCGGGTAGAACCACTCACTCACAGAAGATCGGTGTAAATAGTGACAGACTGAAGCCTAACCCTCCATTTGTCCCGCTCCCTTTCAATGCGACAACGTGCGGGCAAGGCCTTGGATATTGCAATGCCTTGTTAGAGGGGCTGTCCTCGTAGCTGAGAGGTTCCGGGTTCGATCCCCATCCTGGCCAATTAAACTATTGACGTGACCCCACTCCTAGCACAAGCATTAGCTTAGTTGGAGGGGGTAAAGGGAATACTAGTAATGTGATAAACACATTGCTAGTAATCTTTTTTTTAAAATAAATAAATAAAATAGTCACATTTACTTGAGATAGGTAATTTTTTTCTTTAATGCTATAGATATTCTCATAATCCTCTAATTCATCCAAGAACGCTAAATCATTTGAACTCAAAACATAACTGCATGTGCAGGCAACGCACGACATTGTAATACTTCAATCACGACGGCTGATTTGCACCATTATAGTTACAAACACACCGAACTCCTCAAAAACAAACTGCTCAACGATACTGAACCTTCCACCTCCAATATAAGACCACACTGATTGATTACCAACGGCAAATGTTAAGCAGTTATCATGCATTACGCGGCTCTTCGAAAACGAATACTCGTCGATTTTAAACCTTATGTCACTTGTGTTAAGAATGTACTAGTAATGTGGTGATGGTAAATGTTTCGTGGTTTTGGTGCATTACGCGTGGCATTCATGGCATTCCAGTGGTGGTGACGAGAACTCACTCACTTCTCAAGGTTACGGAATATGGCACGAGGGTAGGGTTACCATGAACTGAAAAATTCAGAGTTTTCTCGCATTAGCTAATGACCAACTTTAACCTGGGCAAATTACGAAAAGGCCATTTACGAAATGCCCCAACGGGAATCGGACCCGCAACCACCCAAAATAATCATAAAAATAAATATAATGGATGCATAATATATGAATGCTTCGATAATTTATTAATCAACAAGTCTGACACTTGCAAAATCCAGCCAGTATTCTGAGAACGCAAATGTCCCGACATTTGAAGACAAATCATAATATTTAGTGACCCTACACTAGTGTGTACCGCATTTAATTGTGCAGTATATATAGTAATTTAACGTTATTACCGGGATCACGAAATATTTAATACAAGCGTTTACACGTGTTTCTGGGTAGGTACTTTTGGGAGATAAACAATACTACTTGAACAAATTAAAAGTAGTAGCCAAATTGACCGATCTACAATTACCTGGTCAATTCGACAACGGGTTATATATCGGACAAGAGTTCATTGACGCTTACTCACATCAATGAGATTACCGAATTGTGTCAATTTTATATTCAACAATTATTATCATTTGTGTCACCGAGAAACTTAATGAAGAAACCTGCATGTTTGAGAGCTAGTTCTCGAAAGTCATGTAAAGTTTGTCAACCTACAATAGTCAATTTGGGTTATCATGGCATGTAGCCTATGCCTCTTGTATTAAGGAGAGTCCTGTGCCTCGAAATAAAAACGACTACCTTTTGCTCGCGACTTCGTCCGCGTGTAATTAACTAAATAATAATTAGCCCTTTTTGACGTCCCACTCCTGGGCACGGGCCTCCCCTCAACACGAGGGAGATTCAGGCCATAATCCACTACGCTGGCCCAGTGCGGGTTGGCGGATTTCACATGTCTTTCGAAAATTGGTTAAACCTTCTAAGACATGCAGGTTTCATCACGATGTTTGCCTTCGCCGTAAGCAAGTGATAATCATATAAAAATTATGATTCGCGCATAGATTTTGAAAAATCCAGAGGTTCGAGCCGGGGTTTGAACCCGAGACCTGGTAGCCCGCAAGACGCGTGCTTAACCAATCGGCTATCACTGCTACTACTAACTAAAGAATCCCATGTTTTAATTCAGGGTATAAACTATCTACGTGCCAAATTACATCTAAATACGTTCAGCGGTTTTTGCGTGGTTGAATAACAAAAATCCAAATATAGGAACTTTCACATTTATAATATAAGTAGGTATAATTCTCATTGACCTACGCGAACTACTTCATCACTTTTGTATACTAAGGGGTAATCAAACATGCAGTACAGGGGTAATCGAAGATGTAGTAGATACATATCGCCCACGTTTCCCCAAAGCAATGATGATCAAAGTTAAAGCTAATATTTTTTCAAAAACACTCAAAAGTAGCTATAGTTTAAACCCACCAATAGCATCGCTTTATTATATCATCGCGTGAGAATAGAGCTATCTGATTGGTACATTTATCCTTCGCTATTTTCTCGCTTTGCGATTGGATGATTAGCCTAACTCTATCTATTCAGAGCCTCATACGGAACTGAGGTACAAATATGCACAGCTCCGTAGATACCTCGTAATGGTTCTGCATTGCATACTAAACGGGCCTTATATGGAAAGGGCGCGTTTCCATTGCAAATATGTCGGAGATGTGTATTCTGAGTAATGTTCACAGTTAAAAGGAAATACTTAAGGCTAAAGTGCCCATCTAGCCCGCGAAGTTTAAATTTTTTGAGGTTTTTTAGAAAATTTTCAAAATCTGACAATAATAAAAGGCACATTTTGTAATTCGCGACAAAGACCGTGTGCAGTGCATTTATTAATATATCCAACTTACTCTAAAGCATTTCAAGAACGACAGCTATTCAGATAATCTGGCAATTTGTGTATATTTAGTGATTAACTAGTATCATATCCACCGTGATAATATTTAGAGTAAAATAAATGTATTAATAAACGCACTGCATACTGTGTTTGTCGCAAATTTCAAAATGTTGTCTTAAATGTTTTCAGATTTTGGATAAACTATAAAAATACTCGAAAATTTTGAATTTCGCGGGCTAGACAGGCGCCTTCACCTTAAATAGTAGAGTATGGTTCCAGAGCCAAGCTGGTTATGGGCTACAGTTCATATAAGGGCTGCATCGACCCGGGTAGCACCACCCTCTGACAGAAGTTCAGCTAATATAGCTACGTACGATGACTGGAGAGTTGGAAGCTCAAATCCTTCTCCCTTCCCCTTCCTCTGTCTTATTCCCCAGCAGGTCGACAATGTGTGAGCAATGCCTCTGGTATTGCAAGCTACGGTAACTGCTTAACATGAGGCGGATCGATAGCTCGTTTGCCAACTTTTAGTAAAAACAAAATAGAAGAATACATTCATACAAGGCAAAGACGACAATGTTATTTCCAGCCATTTTGACAGATTTTGATGGCATTCAGCACGAATGTAATAGAAAGAAAATAAATTAAGGTGCTTGAAGATAAATATCAACTTCCTCTATTAAGAAGTGGAAGCCAAAGTGAACTGTGAAGGCAGAACACAGAAAGAAGACTCCTCTTAAATCGGATCGGAACGCAACCTCGACTGAGAAGATCCCGCAAAGAAACTCAGAGGCCATGTCTTCTTACATTTTGTATTTTTTTAAATCGCTAGTTGTTTATCTATACAAATAAATAAAATTGGAGTGTCTGTTTGTAATATCAAAATAACACCTTTTCACTAAATGCATATGAAAGTACATACGATACCAATATCAAAAACGCGAATTAAAAAATTTTCGTCTGTCTGTCTGTCTGTCTGTCTGTCTGTCTGTCTGTCTGTCTGTCTGTCTGTGTGTTTGTTCCGGGTAATCTCCGAAACGGCTGGACCGATTTTGACGGGACTTTCACTGTTAGATAGCTGATGTTATAAGCAGTAACTGAGGCTACTTTTATTTTAGAAAAACAAAATTAAAAAATGGGTCCTGTGACGCGGGCTCAGAACGCGGGACCGGGCTTTATTGTTAAGTTAAATTCCACGCGGGCGAAGTCGCGGGCTCAGCTAGTAGATTATAATACTTAAATAATTACAAGGAGTAGGTTTATGTAAACTAGTATTCCCGTTATAAAGGTCAAAATCCGACCATAATTCATTTAAATTTAAATTTTATACGCCAAAGCTTCTTTTGTCAAATACTATTTGATACTGACACGCACAATGCACTATCAAATAGTATTTGGATGGAAGTCCGAAAAAAAAACTGTCACCGTTTGTGAGTCAACAGTCAGTCAGTTACCAAGTGGAAGTTTCAAATGTGTGTGTCTCAAACGCATGGCAGTGTGTGTAATATTTTATTTATTGATTTAAATATATTTCTAAGTATTATTATGTAAAAATATTAGCATACTGCACTCCTTCTCTATACTCGTATAAACTATAAGTGTGCCAAATTTCATACTCCTCCGTCGGCGCAATTTTCGTAAAAAGCGTTACAAAGTTTTTGCTTCACCTATTAATATATAGATTGTAAAGAGTAGTTATTAATGTAAATATGCTCCGTGTGAGGTTTACACTTGTGACAAATTACTACATTCATCTGAGTTCCAACAATAGATAAATAATCTACAGGGGACTAAAAACCCGCTACGTCGCGATTGTGATTCCGTGTTGTGTTCTTAAACATAATATTTATTGGCGCGCGCGTTGGAATACTAAATGGACATATGCACAAACTAGCTGTGCCCGCGACTTCGTCCGCGTGGAATTGAATTGACAAAGTTTCATACAAACTTTCATCCCCTATTTTGTCCCCTTGGGGGTAGAATTAATGAAAATCCTTTCTTAGCGGATGCCTACTTCATAACATCTACCTGCATGCCAAATTTCAGCCCGATCCGTCCAGTGGTTTGGGCTGTGCGTTGATAGATCACTATGTCAGTCAGTCACCTTTGAGTTATAGATATATATATAGATTATTGCTAGCTAGCCTTTTATCGCGGCATCAGTTCCAGTGTTATCAATTATTGTTAGTGTATGTCAGTGTTCATAATATAAACTAATGTATGCCCGCGGCGCCCGCGTATCCACAGTTTTTAATATGATCATTACAAAATCTGCGCTGCCCTGCGCTACGCGCTGAGTCTCAGCATACGCATATACAGATAGAAACAGAAAGGGAATACCTTCTTTTCAAAACTTAACTTTGCAATTCTAAAGCTATCAGCTTTGGAGGAATCTTGAAAAAACAAAAGGTGTTATAGGAATACAGCTGTTGACAGATTTCACAAGTCTACAAAACCTTTAGTACTTCAACTGTCCCACAAAGCCGATAGTTTGAGACTTGCAAAATAAAGTTGCAAAAAAAATAGTATACCCTTTATGTTTCACCTGGTATATACTAATCACTAAGGAGTACTAGATTTCTTTAATACAGTCATGATTTCGACTCGACGTGGTATGACGTGTGAGCTCCACAAATATTTTTTTTTAAGATTACAGCCTTATACGTCTTGTTTACTTAAGTTTACTGTAATTGCGTAATATTTTCATAATACCTATTTATTATAAACAATGCTACCTATAGCTAGTTCTTAATGGAGTAGGTATAACATGTTGTTTATTATGATTGCGATAGAATGAATATTAAAGCACGCTATAATTGTATGTTTAATTGAATCAATAGGAATATGCGCCGCCGTTCGCCTCGAAACAGTAAAATATATGTATGTTTATTTATTCGTCATACTAATATTATAAAGAGGAAAACTTTGTTTGTTTGATTGTAATGAATAGGCTCCGAAACTACTGAACCGATTTGAAAAATTCTTTCACTGTTGGGAAGCTACACTATCCCCGGGTGACATAGGCTATAATATATTTTCAAAAAAATTTGGGATCCTTACTAAAACTCGAATAATGTAACCGCAATGTACCCGAGGGCGGGCCGCTATCTATACAAATAAATAAAATTGGAGTGTCTGTTTGTAATATCAAAATGACACCTTTTCAGTAAATGCATATGAAAGTTCATACGATACCTATAGCAAAAATTCGAATAAATTTTTTTTTGTCTGTCTGTCTGTCTGTCTGTCTGTCTGTCTGTCTGTCTGTGTGTTTGTTCCGGGTAATCTCCGAAACGGCTGGACCGATTTCAACGGGACTTTCACTGGCAGAATACAAATAAATAAAATTGGAGTGTCTGTTTGTAATATCAAAATGACACCTTTTCAGTAAATGCATATGAAAGTTCATACGATACCTATAGCAAAAATTCGAATAAAAAATTGTTTGTCTGTCTGTCTGTCTGTGTGTTTGTTCCGGGTAATCTCCGAAACGGCTGGACCGATTTCAACGGGACTTTCACTGGAAGATAGCTGATCTTATAGGGGGTAACTTAGGCTACTTTAATTTTAGAAAAATAATTAGGGTTACGCGTAAAAAAATAAAAACACTTGAAATCCAAGAGTATCCCCGAAACGGCTGGACCGATTTCAACGGGACTTTCACTGGCAGATAGCTGATGATATAAGGATCAATTTAGGCTACTTTAATTTTAGTAAAACAAAATTTAAAAAATGGGTCCTGTCGCGCGGACTCAGAACGCGGGAGCGGGCTTTTTTGTTAAGTTAAATTCCACGCGGACAAAGTCGCGGGCTCAGCTAGTTCTAAATAAAAGTATAAATTATAATAAATATCGCCAGAATCCGCCAACCCGCACTGGGCCAGCGTGGTGGATTACGCCCTGAATCCCCCTGGTAGTGACAGGAGGCCCGTGCCCTGGAGTGGGACGTCAAAAAGGGCTAAATTATTATTATACTAGTTACTGCCCGCGACTTCGTCCGCGTAGACTTAAGTAAAGTATTATATGTGTTAATCCAGGTTATAAAATATCTGTGTTCCAAATTTCATCAAATTCCGTTCAGTAGTTTTTGCGTGAAAGAGTAACAAACATACATCCACACTCACAAACTTTCGCATTTATAATATTAGTAGGATAAATATCGCCAACAAAATATGAAAAGGCCATTTCTGAAATTTAACCTGACGGGAATCGAACCCGCAACCAACCGGTGCAGTGAGCTGAGCGGCGTACGCTCGAACCACTACGCCTACGCCTACGTACTACTAGGGCACACGCAGCCCCCTACACGAGATGTAGTCATTGCTCAACCACTTTCAAAATAAAAGCCTGATTCCTAAAAGACGAAAGTATGCCCAAACTAGCTGTGCCCACCGACTTCGTCCGCGTAGTATTTAACGTAACAAACATTTCGGGATTATCAGGATAAAAAGTATCCTATATGTTAATACCGGTTATAAACTATCTGTGTTCCAATTTTCATCCAAATGCGTTCAGTGGTTTTTGCGTGAAGGAGTAACAAACATACATCCACACTCACAAACTTTCGCATTTATAATATTAGTAGGATATATCTCCTCACCGCATTGCATACCAGCCCTTACACAGTTCAATTGTGAACCAGGCTCTATCTGGATTGGCGGTTCTCCGCTAACTGGCGGATTTCATTTAACTGATCTGCTGTCAAGCATGATCAAGTTATTTGTGTTTTGACCAGTTAGCCAACACAACTTATAACTAGTTCCATTCCCGATTTGGTCATACCGAGCGCTTTTAATATTACAGATTACGATTTAGGTAGAGACTGCCATTTTGTTTGTAAAATAGAACTTGCATTGATTTATCTAGGTAAAGTTTAATTGGAAATTATTAATTGTTTATGTAAGTAAGATAAGCTTATTGAATTGTATTCATTTGATTGTCCCAATTAGATTTGGTATCGTAATTATTTGCTATGCAACTTTGAAATTAATAGGAAAACCAAATATTATGATTTTAAACGCGGATATATTAATTAGTCATTTCAATATCCAGGTTATGTTAGTTGACATCTCGTGCTCGAACGGTTCGAGAGAATGCAAGCGGTTTGAAAAACTGAAATTGTTAAGCAGTCGCTGATTCTACAAAAGTAGTCAAGTAATTGTCAGTACAGTACACATATTGTGCATATATAGATGCGTCCAATGCAAGTCACGGTGGGGTTTAATCATCCGCACCACGTGATTCGTTCGACCGATCTGCTGACTCACCGTGTGCGAAGCCTTGCAGGGTTAGGCAGGCTACATTCGATCAGTCTTTAAAATCTTGAAAATTAATTCACAGGGCATTGTCATTCAAGTTACGTTTGTCGAGACAAATTGGTCGATGGTTGTATTATTGCAAGCGTGGTCAGCTGATATTATAAGGTCCTGTGTTCTATTCTCGTTTCATGCAATGATATCCGGTTTTGCTGTTAAAGAGATCTAAGTAACAGACTAATAGTATGCCCGGGATTGTCACTATACTCGCCCTGAGCCACAATTGAACATACCACTATACTATCACCGGGCAGAAGAGCGCTGTAATGCACCCACATCTCATTGTAATTGATGAAAATAATACGTCTCAAGACGTGTGAAATGTCACCTTGGCGCGGCTTTTGTTTTTCTATAATATGTAGCTGCTATAGAGACTGCTAAACTATCCCTATTGTTTATTTATGTTATCTAAATATATATAACTCAAAGGACTGACTGACTGACTGACATAGTGATCTATCAACGCACAGCCCAAACCACTGGACGGATCGGGCTGAAATTTGGCATGCAGGTAGATGTTATGACGTCGGCATCCGTTAAGAAAGGATTTTGATTAATTCTACCCCCAAGGGGATGAAAATAGGGGATGAATAATCCCAAATTTTTTGTTAAGTTAAATTACACGCGGACGAAGATCGCGGGCACAGCTAGTCAGATATATTCCGAACTTGGGTGTGCAATAAAGAGTTATTCTACTCTATTCTATTTTAAACGAGCATTTCTTGGAACGAAGTTCCTCTACGCAGCTCTGGGGGTTGGAGTTAAATCGCAAAAATCGTCACGCTTTAAAGCGTTATACGTAACTTTGATACGTCCATTGTGAAACAGTTCAGCAAAACTCAACTAGATGGCGTAAATGTGTTATTCAGGCGACTGGATAGTGCGATATCGAAAATCTTATTAATCTTTTGTGCGTGCACTCAACACTTAACAGAGAACTTTGTTCTTATTTTTTTTTCTTATTGACAATGTTGCTGGACTACTGAAGGTACATAGAAAGCCTAATGCAATATGGACGCAGTTTGCATAGCCCACCCATTACCAATAATAACTTTACGAAATTGTTTTTATATGACAGTGGTCGTCATAGTTAATGCACCATAACAACAGTAAGTATACTATTAAAACGAACGTAAAGTTAAAATGCAAAAGTTATCTCTTGGACTAAGATTATATTTTCAAGCCAAATAGCTGCATTATTTAAGTGGCTCCCTATCCTAAGATACGATATCTTTACTGCCAGTTTGGATATAGGAAACAACCGTTACTACCACAGATATAGATTTACATAGATAACGCAAGTATCACGACTTGTATTGAAACCAAGCGTGCCAATTTTTAACACCTACTGTGACATCATTAGTGACGGGAAATCCAAACCGCATCAAAGACACCGATGCCGCCGATGCCCCTCCGTCCGCTACGATTCTCTCGAGTGATTATCTGGGTCATAATCATATTTTTTATATCTTTAGTCGCGTGGGCTGCAAGTTAACGGCGACCAACCTTGACGCTTGGTCGGGGTTTCGTACACGCGAAGTACATGCATTTGCGTTATCTATGTAAATCTATATCTGTGGTTACTACGATGTTTTGCATGCATTCAATGCTTATAATCTCATATTTTACCTGAGCTTCCTGTATCCCATAATATTCTCTCGCATAGCTACTACCTATTAAATGTATAGGTAATAAACCTAACTCGAGTCGTTAATACATAGAATCATAATCCTCGTTCAGCTATTAAAGTGTATACTCGTATATACTTTGTATTAATATTCATAGCACATTGACATAAAATGGTTGTTATCTGACCAATTATTCATATCTCAACTTATCGATTTTATATTATAATATAAAATCTATTGGCGTGCGTTAGTTTCGCACAAACTCTAAAATGGATTTAGATATAACTAGTGTTTTTGGCCGTGTTCGTTTTGGATAGACTATTGGTCCTGGTGCTGAAATGGGAATCTAGAATCATTTTTTTTAATAATTCAAAATTCTTTGGATTCTAGATCGGGCGGGACTACGTCTGCCAGGACCGCTAGACTATACAAATAAATAAAATTGATCTGTCTGTCTCTCTACTCTGCGAAATGTCTTAACCGATTTTGACGGGACTTTCACTGACAGATAGCTATTGTTACAAGGAGTAACTAAGGCTACTTTTATTTTATCGAAGTAATACGCGGTCGGGGCCGCGGCCAGCAGCTAGCATGAAATAAAAATGTGGTCCAATCACCGCTCCCTGAGCGAGCCCGCTCGCGTTACTACGAGTTGCCAATGCAAAGTAATCACGTATCGATGCCTGCATTTATATTAAAGGCTGTACACGTGCCGAGCTATCTTTGACGTGGAATATTAACTACATCAATCGCTGGCAACATTGTTTGTAGCTTGCTCAACCGTGTCAAAGGCTTCAGTTAAATTTATAGTGGTATAGCGTGCGACAATGGATTGCCAAGTAATTGTTTTTCATTAGTCAACATGGCGTGACTGAACTAGATTCTTAGGAATTCTGTACCTGTTTCTAAAAACTTGATTTGCCAGCAATTGTACAGACGCAATAGGAAAATGGACGCGGTTTTTTTCCTAATTACGTCAGCTTGTGACATTTTTATGGTCACAACGGTAGCAATTATGGATGTTATAATTGCATTTCAATTATGCGAGTGATTTAATGTTATCTATTTCTATAGCTATGACAGGTTGTCGTGACACAATAGGCGATAACATTATAAGTTATTGCACTGAGAAAAAAAAAAATTAGAGTTACGTTTTGACTTTACGTAAGCGCGCAAAGCGAGTTGCCCATCTTTAGGTATCTTGGATGGCAAGAATGGTCACTTATTCAATTTTACGGTTCAGTCAGAGTCTTCGCAAATTAACTTTAATACGGAGACGTTACTCTAATAAATACCTATTAAGACACACACCAAGGAACACTTGAGATGAGACCTTTTGAGATGTAATTATCTCTCATGTCTTGTATGGCGTGTCATCTCATTTTCTAGTTTTTAACTCCCGACTAAAAAGAGAGATGTTATAAGTTAAACATGTGTATTTGTGTATCTGTGTGTCTGTCTGTGACATCCTAGCGCCCAAGCGGATGAACCGATTTCAATTTAGTTTTTTTGTTCGATCGGTATTCTGATCGAGAGTCTTCTTAGCTAGGTTTCATGAAAATCGTTTCAGCCGTTTGAAAATTATCAGGTCTTTTGTAGTCTAAAAAGAAGTCGCATCGGGGGTTTTCTAAATTTTCAATCTTAGTTATTGTTTTACCAGTCTGGCCACACCACACTCCTACTCCTACTCCCGTAAGCCAGGATCGACAATGGTATCCAAGGAGGACGTCGAGGTTTGACCCTTGACGAGCCCCTGGGGATGAGTTAAATCGTTTTGGACACTGCACAAATTTTGTCGACCGAAATAATAATATTAATATTTTTTACAACATCCACAAAGGAGCTTACGACCCGGAATTTTGTCGCACAAAGGAATAGGACTTTTCTTTAAGTTAACAACGTCCACACACAAGCTTAAGACCCTACTGATGTTAAGCAGTTACCGTAGCCTATGGATGCTTGCAATATCAAAAGCATTGCTTGTACGTTGCATTCTAAAAGGGATGGGGTCAGAGGGTGGTTAGATCCTTCCGGCTCTCTTAATCAGCTATAACAGCTACTCTACGCCCATATTTTGTGAGGTGGGTACTACCCCGTTAGAGCCAGCTCGTATATGAGCTGTACTCTTTTGGCTACAGCTTAATTCTACCACCTTAATGATCTCTCTTTTTCAGCCTCGTTGATCCTACTAATATTATAAATGCGAAAGTTTGTGAGTGTGGATGTTTGTTACTCTTTCATGCAAAAACTACTGAACGGATTTGGATGAAATTTGGAACACACATAGTTTATAACCGGGATTAACACATAGGATACTTTTTATCCCGATAATGCCGAAATTTTTGTTAAGTTAAATACTACGCGGACGAAGTCGGTGGGCACAGCTAGTAACAACATAAATAACGCTACTAGTCGCATGTCGTATTAATAAATCGATCTTAAGTATGGAAGCGGTCTTGAGTACGCTTTTGACAAGTCATTTTGAACTGGCATGACATAAGAGTGACATTCCGAAGATCACGCTCAGACTTGAGATCGCTTTATTAATACTGGCCATAGATCTTTTAGCAATTTTTTTTATTTAACACTTGATTAAATTATAAAAGCTGTTAAACACTCATTGTTCTTTTAACATCCCATTGATTGGACGCACTCAATACTATTTTATTTATTAACAGATTGCGGAGCGATAGGCGTGTACTGCGGCGATAAAATATCTATTGTTGGGTTCTTGTAATGGCGAATTAACTCTTGACAATGGCACGAGAAAAACTTATGGGTCTGCAAATTGTTTTACGAGTTCATTGCGCAATTGGTTAAGGCGATAAGTATAACAAAACAATACAATTATTTTAACTGTTTGACTAAACCTAGTTTGATGTAAATCGCACGTTGTTGCAACCGAAGGATTGATAGGTACCCATTATTTTTAGGCTTCCATACCTTACAAGAATCAATTTATCGTGCGTCTGTCCAGACTCTTTTTCTTTCTCAGAGTTATCGAGTTGAAACTAATAAAATCAACGAAATATTCGTAAGATAACGACTTTCCGACTAAAAAGAGTACCTATTCTTAACGCGATTATTGGCATTCAAGCCAATGAATCATTACATAATTGATTATTTAAGTACATATAAAGTTTATAAAAAAAGATTTTCTCAAAATTATTTCTAGAATACTGAAACCAAAATCTATAATTGATAAAAATGAATGTTTGTCTGTATGTCCTTTAAAGAATCGTAAAGTACCTATGCATTTGATCATGTCATGATCTTTAGCAAAGTGTTGTGCATGAGCCCACAAATGTTTCTGAGTTGGTGCGACCAATCTTTGACAGCGTAGCAACGCGCGCAGGGTACAGCTAGTAACTTATAAGTCTTTTTTCGCAACTCTATTTCACTTGTCACCCCTGAGGCTCCCCAAACCAAATAAGAGATGGCGCTACCAACACAAACAAGTGAACCGGCAGGGTGCAATCTTGGAAAATTGAAATGTGAGTACTTACTTTGAATCCGATAGATGGCGGTAGTGGTAAGTAGCGTCCAAAAATCCTGGAACAAGAGAATCTTGTTAGAAATATTTATTGTCAGTTAGTTGGCGAAGAATTACTTATTTGAGAATTAACATATGATACTTGAAGGTTATTGAGTTATTGAAATTATATTTATGTGAAAACCTGAGTTAAATGTCATTTATAATAGTATTTTTATTATTTAAATGAAATATTAGCATTAAGCACTTAAAAATGAACTTGATTGAGGACTTAATTAACTACTTAAAAAAAGATAAACTATTTCTCAATTCTTAATTTAAAACCTAAAAAATCAGGAAGCCCAACGCGCTGTCCACTTAGACTTCGGATAAAAAGTATTTTATTAAAAAAATACTTATAAGAAACCGCCAGCTGTCACCCTAGGGAACTATCAGGGGGGTTGTACAACCCCCACTATGGAAAAAATCGATGGGCGTTACCCTGGGGTAGACCCCCCGGTCATCTGCGTACAACATCACGCGATTCCAAATTATGGGGCGATTCGAGTAAAGTGAGCGCGTTTTTTTAACATTTCCGTATTTTTTTTAATTGCGGCCGTTTAATTATTGTCTTTTTTTTTGTGCTTCAAATTTGTGGGTGTTTCTTTAGCCCCCAACGTAAAAAGATGGGTGTTATAAGTTTAACATTGTGTATCTGTCTGTGGCATCGTTGTTTTTATTATTTGAAAGGTATTCTGATCGAGTGTTCTTTGCTGTTTCATGAAAATTCAGCTGCTTGAAAAATATCGGCTCTTTTGTTGTTTGAAAAGTCGTCACATGGGGGTTTTTAATTTTAAAATTTTGTAATCTCAAATAATAGGGTGGTTCATTCATTTTATGAATTAGTGTACTTTAATATGAATATTATTAGTATGCTACTCGCTACTGTGACCTTTGTGAGCATTGCCTTTTCAGATTCCCGGTTAGTTCGTTTCCGCGTGATTCTAAAATACGTATTCTAACCTATTCTAATTTATTATAATAGTGAAATTTATTACTAGACTAGGCTAGAAGTCGTATTCGCTAGAATGTTGAGACTTCATTTTTTTTTTCCCGCTTACTAATTTACACATGGTCCGACTTATTACTCAATGTGTCTGCAGCCTAACAATTATAAGTGTTTATCCGCCAGTACCGAGCATCCATTATAAGCAAATTATTATTATGTTATGCATACAACACGCGACTAACGGGCGGCTCATCGCCACTTCCTTATCAAGCAAATGGCATTTATAATAGTGTTGTGTAGAAGGTGCTAGTAGGAATGTATCGCTTTAAAATTATCATAAAATACATCATTGTAGGTATGGTCGCCTCACTATTATAATAGACAAAATAGATACCTAGTTTATTGTTTTTTTTATTACACGACCGTTTGGCGCAGTCGATCGAGCGTAGGCCGCTCGGCTCTCTGCAAATGGTGGTTGCGGGTTCGAAACCGCCAGGGCAAATTTTGGAAATTGCCTTTTCGTATCATGCCCAGGTCTGGGTGTCACTGGGATCGCCCCCAGTCATTTAGTACGGTACCCATCATACAAGCTTTGCTTAGTTTGGGACCGTACAGTTAGAGTGTCAGTCTGGCGATATATATTATTTATTTACTTATAGATTTGTTTTGCGTCAATCTAGGTCTTATTTCAAATAGTAACTTGATAAAGATAGAGACAAATAACATTACTTTGTATTGTATTTTGTTTTAGATTAGAATTACAAAATCATATTCAGAAATTTAAGAACCAACGTCGTTAACTAGTGACTTTAATTTCGTTTGAGATTTCGGTCGTAAGTTTTCAGTGCGGATTTATTATGACAAGTAAAATAACTCTAAATTGAAAATTTAAAAACCCCCGATGCGACGACATTTTCATCAAATGTATACTTTACCTAGTTCTTCCAAATAATTAAGTTAGCGAGATTTGCGTAGCTACCGTAGCCGTATTACCGTATTCATTGCTCATCTCGCAAATTCATCTGGTACAACTAGTTTCGATGCCAGATTATGAAAGCGCCATTTACCTACATAATTATTTTTGGCTTCCTCATAATCTAAGATGCCATTCCATTCGATTCCAATGCAATGTACAATATCCAACATAAAATCTGTGTAAAAGTATGAGACATTATCTTGTTATGACATTAGAATAGACAACGAATCTAAATATTGATGCCGGAGGTTTAATTCCTAGTAAAAGATTATCAATTATGATTCAATTTGATGTAATAACTCTGGTTGAGGTGGACGAACGCAACCCAGAGGAAGAATATTAAATAACGCTAAAATTATTTGAAATTATATTTGTTTTTCTGTATTTTTTCTCAATGGCGGAGCAGCGCCCTCTAGAATTATTATTGCGTAATATTCCATGACCATTAACAAAACAAACAAAATATAACGCATGCGCGTATCCATCATTTGACACGTGACTTATGGAACGTCTTTAGTTCATACAGAAATCTCATATAAAAATTGATAAATATTTCATTTTTTCCAGAATCCGGGAAACTTTACTCATTTATAATATTGTAAAAAGGCAATTCAGACTATTACGATCATTTAAAAATATAATAAAGCTAAATCCAATAATCTCAAATTTCGAGCGGATTCGAGCCGTGGAAGTTGGTTTTGGCCTTAAATGTGGCTTTTTTAACCTATAAAAGAGCTGATGATCTTCAAACGGCTGAACTGATTTTCATGAAACATAGCTAAGAACACTCTCGATCAGAATACTTTTCTAACAAAAGAAACAAAATTTAAATCGGTTCATCAGCTTGGGCGCTACGTTGCCACAGACAGACACACAGATACACAGATACACAGATACACAGATACACAGATACACAGATACACAGATACACAGACACACAGATACACATGTTAAACTTATAACACCCCTCTTTTTTCGTCGGGGGTTAATAAAGGTGTCTATGACGAAGTGCATGTGATATTCCACTATATTCCATTTATTATAACATTAGACATAAGAGGCTCGCAGAAGTAGGGATGCAAAACATTTGATTTCCAAGTCAAAACAACTTTTATTTAGAGTCATATAATAATCGTAATAACAAAGGAAAACAGTAACAATTAAATCACGAAAATTCGACAACAATAACAAACAAGGTATTCACAGGAACTTAAGAGTGCAGGCGAATGACTCAATGACAAACACTGACAGCACATTATTTACGTCAATTTCATAGATAACATAGTCCGACAAAATTAGAAATACCCTGCTGGCATAACCTCTGAAGGGATTAGGTAATATTTTAGATTTGGTAGGATTATAATGAAGCGAAAATCGTTCCCGGTATGTTCACCCCTGCTTCTTTTAGGTTTTTAGCATCGACACTAATTTTAAATTGTAATGAAATAATAATTATTTAAATGAAAGGCAATATATTTAATAAGATAAATAATTAATATTATTACAGTTAGGTGTGACAAGCTGGTATATAAATAAATAATATTAAATACGACGGCAATCGTAACTGTAACTCGTTAATTGTACTTTTATTACAAAGTGGACATTAAAAATAACCTTTTTTAACTTCTGTCTAATGCTATAACAAATGGAGTATAGTCATAGACACTATTACCTACCTACCTACTTATCTAAATATATATACAGGTGACAGACTGACTGACTGACTGACTGACATAGTGATCTATCAACGCACAGCCCAAACCACTGGACGGATCGGGCTGAAATTTGGCATGCAGGTAGATGTTATGACGTAGGCATCCGCTAAGAAAGGATTTTGTTTAATTCATCCAAGGGGATGAAAGTTTGTATGAAACTTTTTCAATTAAATTCCACGCCGTGAAGTCGCGGGCACGGCTAGTTACAAATAAAATATAACTGCGCTATGACAAAGTGCATCACTATGCAAGTATTAATGCACGGCCCGTTGTGAGCCCAAGCCCACGCGGAATAAACGATTCTAAATAAATATTTATATCTTGTTATGAAGCTGTACGTGTTCATAATCCTTTACCAAGTGTAATAATATTAAAATGAATAGTATTTAAAATACCTGTACCTAATACTTATTAATATATTCATAAAACTTACTCAGTACTAGCGTAAGTAATTGTAACAATTTCAAGTTATGAATCTTGTGGTAGCCCGAAGTATGTACATACTAACTATAAAATAGTAGAACTAAAGTCATATTCATGGTACTATCGTTTCCATCCTATTATTTGATATTCTTACACGAATAATCACGAAAAAACAAAAAATATTATTTGTTAAATTTGTCAACGGTTGGTCGTATTACTCTTTTGTTTCAATAGATGGCGCTGTTCTTGTAACAGAATAGAGACACTTACCAATTAGTTGGTACCAATCTATTGCAATAACTTTATAACGCGATTTTAGTTATTTGTGTGTGTGTGTTTTTCAATTGTAAACCTTAAGTGTTTAATTGGCGATAAAAATACTATTAAAAATACAAACCCCGCTGAATTTATTGAAACACCCCTTGTTAACGCAGTAACAATTATTTTAAAGGATTTGTTTTTGGTTTTGTGGACAACACTATTTTAGTTAACTTTTGTATTGCCCAACACTATTCGACCGCCATTTTGTTTTTATATACGAATAAGATTTGTACATTTAATTAAACGCCTAAATTTGTTAAAAGGTTGTTTTTATAATAAGCCAGGCAGTACCCTGGACATCTGGCGACCGTACTTATTAGTTTACCTGCAAACTTCACTTTCTCCGTGTTTTTATAACCGGGAGCCGGTTCCGACGTGTCATCATTTTATCGGCGGCGCGGCAATAAATCTACTCTGCTATACTACGCGACATTCGACGCATCACAGTGCAAGTACGAATTGTGGATAAGCACGAATTCGTCGACACACGCGCTGGGGAGGAAGGCGGCTGTTCCTGGGGCCTGCAAGAGACTACGTCACCACGTGCTGGAGGAGACTACGTCGGTTGGAGGTCTATCCCGAGGGAAGTGAGCCCTAGTCCACTTAATATCCTATTGATTTAACCTTAATCTGTGTCCTAAGTAACCTAACAACCTATTTCTGCTACCGATCAGCGGGTTGGTTATTCAAACG
Source organism: Notodonta ziczac (assembly GCA_918843915.1). Classification (NCBI taxonomy): domain Eukaryota; kingdom Metazoa; phylum Arthropoda; class Insecta; order Lepidoptera; family Notodontidae; genus Notodonta; species Notodonta ziczac. The sequence continues at coordinate 10,193,800 of OU974049.1, forward strand.
TCATTCATACTATATAATATTATAGGAATAATTTTCCATTGATTAGTGTAGACACCCAACTTACGCTGCTAACTTTGTGGCGTGGTCCCTGACGTTTTTATTGGGAGAAGTACAGAAAATACAGAACCCTATAAGTGTTCTGGTGGTATAGGATTGTCAATGATTACATCAAGAGTACCTACTTATCTGTTGCTCTTCTAATCATATATGCATATTATTACTATTTTGCTAAGACCTGATCGCCGACTATTTCAGTATACGGGACTTCATTGCAAGAGGCGGGTAACTACAGGCTGACTGTCAAGCGGTGTGCAGACACCGTGTCCCTGTGCTGTGGTGGGGTGCGGCGACTGGATCTGAAGTACTTCCCTGCTTCTGTGGATGGGTTTGAGTTTATTATTTGCTACTTAATTTATTGTTTGTCTCCGTTAAATTCTTATTCACCATCATGAGTGAGTCAAAGACAGTCACTGAAGAATTATCCAAATTAACCAAGCGTCGGGGTATAATTAAGGGATGTTTGACTAAGTTTTCTGATTATATTAATAGCATACAGAAGCTTGCCTCTGCTGAATTCACATCTTTAAAGCGTAGAGAATTGGAATTAAAACTTGAAAAACTTCAATCATCATTTAAAGAATTTGATGATGTTCAAGGTCAAATTGAGTTGTTACATTCAGATTCAGATATGCAGATTGAAGAGAGAGAAGCTATTGAAAACCAGTTCTTTGCTTGTATTGCCAAGGGCCAAGAGATTATAGATACTTCTTTTACTAAACATCAACAAAAAATTGCTTCACCTTTGGATGATCAAGTCTCATGTCATACTGCTTGTAGTAATGATAACTCATTTAATTCTATAAAACTACCAACCATCAAATTACCCTCCTTTGATGGAAATTATTTGCAGTGGCTAGAATATAGGGACACGTTTGAGTCGATGATAAATAGCAATGACAATATACCCGCTATAAATAAGTTTCATTATTTGCGTTCCTCTTTAGAAGGAAGTGCAACAGTGGTGATAAAATCCATAGAGTTTAGTGCCCAAAACTATAAAATAGCATGGGATATTTTATGTAAAAGATTTAATAATAAAAATATTTTGATTAACAACCATTTAAAAACATTATTTAATTTGGAGCCTATGGTTAGAGAATCTTATAAGGCAATTCGGTTTATCATTGATCATGTATCTAAACACTTACGTGCCCTAGATAATCTAGGTCAACCTACTAATCAATGGGATGCATTAATTATTTTTATGGTCTCGAACAAGTTAGATATCAATACAAGTAAAAAGTGGGAGGAACATAAATGTAATCTCAAAGATCTACCTACACTAGACGAATTTTATTCGTTCTTGCGTAGTCGTGCTGATGTGCTGGAGACTGCGTTCACTAATCGCACTGATCAGTCTAACATTAAGTTCAAACAAACGAAACCTACTAATCAGAGCTTTGTAGTTTCGGTTGATAAGAAACCATGTGAGAATTTGTGTCTAGTTTGTGAAGAGGCACATCAATTACATACATGCCCAAAATTTCAGGCTATGAGTATCGATGATAGACAGACACAAGCATCTAACCATCAAGTATGTAAAAATTGTTTGCGCAAAGGTCATAAAACATTTAAATGTCAACTGAAGGCTTGTTGTCGTGTGTGCAAGAAAAAACATAATACACTTCTACACAAAGATACTAATACAGATAACACTCAACTCACTAATACATTGTCTTTATCCTTGGCAGCCATGTCTGCGGGTCAGGTGTTGTTGTCTACGGCCCTGATAGAAGTGGTGAACAACAATATGACCCATACGGCTCGAGCACTATTGGACACAGGTAGTCAGTCTTCATTGATGACTGAGAAATTCAAATCCAAATTAGGGTTGTCTAGTTGTCGATCTGAGAAAATTAATATTTGTGGAGTGAATAATGTGGCATGTAATATATCCGAAGCTTGTAGCCTTACAGTGAAATCACGTTTAAACTCGTTTAAAGTTAATGTAAAATTTTTAATTCTACCTATAATTTCTGGTATATTACCCAACTCTGATGTCAACATCCATAACTTGGATTTGCCTGATAATATTAAGCTGGCTGACCCTACGTTCCACTGTCCGTCTGAGATAGACATACTCTTAGGCGCAGACATTTATTATGATTTAATTTCATCTAATATAATTAAATTAGGCCCTAACAAACCAGTTTTGCAGGATTCGAAGTTAGGGTGGCTCATTGCTGGGCCTATTTCTCATTGTCACTCTGGTATCCCGAAAGTGTATTGTAACTTTACACAAGAAATTAAACTTTCTCTTGAAAGGTTTTGGGCAATTGATGATTTACAACGCCCCAATAATTATTCATTAGAAGAACAACAATGTGAATCTCATTTTAAGGAAACTGTATCTCGTTTACCTAATGGGCGATTTTCTGTTCAAATGCCATTAAAGGCAATTCCAGAGAAAACCTTAAATAGTAATTTTTATGTAGCTAAGAGATGTCTTGAAAATTTAGAAAAGAAGCTGGATAAATCATCTAATTTAAAACAAGGATACAGAGAATTTTTGAAGGAGTATGCGGAGTTAGGACACCTCTCTAAAATTGATCAACCCAGTTTTGGATATTACATGCCACATCATGCTGTGATTAAAGAGAAAAGCGAAACAACTAAACTTCGTGTAGTTTTCAATGCTTCCTTTAAAACAACTTCAGGGCAGTCGTTGAACGACATTCAGATGGTTGGTCCGGTAGTGCAGAGTGACTTGATGTCAATTTTGCTTCGGTTCCGTCAACATAATTATGTTCTATTTGCAGACATCGAGAAAATGTACCGGCAAATTGAAGTGGACCAGAAGCAGCGCCATCTACAGTTGATATTGTGGCGTGAATCTAAAGACCAACCTATAGAAGTTTTACAACTTAACACAGTTACATATGGCACTGCTTCTGCGCCATTTCTAAGCACACGATGTTTGCTTCAGTTAGCCCTAGAGTGTCCAGATAAATTGATAGCTGATGTCATACAACATGATGTCTATATGGATGATGTTACTACTGGATGTGACAGTATTGAAGGCCTAAAACATATTTTAAACGGTCTAGTTGATATATTAAATTCAGCTTGCTTGCCACTACGGAAATTCAGAACTAACTGCCCTCAATTATTTGATAAATGCAATGATGCTCTCAAATCTGTTGATGTATCGAAAGAGTCTACTGTACTTGGTCTCAACTATTCACCAAAATCAGATACGTTGCAATTTTCAGCAGATCTACAACCTGCGTCTAATATCACAAAAAGAACTGTCATTTCTACAACATGTAAAATTTTCGATCCGTTGGGTTTATTATCCCCATGTGTAATTGTTGCTAAGATTTTACTCCAACAGTTATGGAGCAGTAAATTAGATTGGGATGATCCGGTGCCAGAGACATTTAGTAAGGAATGGTCTATACTTCTTAGAGATATTTCTGCATTGTTTGAAATTCAAGTGCCAAGACTTGTTCTCTGCGAGGCACCGGTCAACATTGAATTACATTGCTTTGTTGACGCTTCACAACAGGCATATGCCGCCTGTGTTTATCTTCGCTCGGAAGGTGTGGATAACCGAGTCCGGGTTAATTTGTTATGTGCTAAGGCGCGTGTGGCGCCCATTAAACCGCTTACTATACCACGGCTCGAGCTGTGTGGAACTCTGTTGGGAGCACGATTATCCACAAAGGTTCTTCAGGCTCTGCGCTGCGAAATCAAATGTAAGTTTCTATGGACAGACTCTACTGTCGTTCTGGGTTGGTTGAAAACTCCGCCCAAGGATCTTAAAGCCTTTGTGTGCAATAGGGTTAATGAAATAAATGAACTCACTTCTGGTTTCATATTCAATCATGTACCTACCCAGCAAAATCCTGCAGACATGGCCTCCAGGGGCGTCAATCCCAAGCTACTTCATTCGTCCCTACTGTGGTGGAGGGGACCTATATTTCTTGAGTCGGACTCTGTTAATTGGCCTAAACAAACATTTACACAAACACACACAAATCTGCCTGAAATAAAAAACACGAATGTAGTGCAATGTTGTGTTACAAATCATGTAAATAATTTGGATTTTAATAGTTACTCGAATGTTAATAAATTTATTAGAATCTACGCCTATATTCTGAGGTTTATCAATAACTGTAAACCAAAGTCAACTAAATTGTCAGGACCTTTGCATATCAATGAGTTAGATAAGTCTCGTACGTTTTTGGTAAAGTGTAGTCAAGCTGAATCGTTTTCAAACGAAATTCATGAAATAAAGAGTGGTCAAAAATTACATCGTAAGTCTAAGCTGTTGTCTCTCTCTCCCTTTTTGGATGCAGATGGAGTCTTGAGAGTTGGAGGCCGGCTTCAAAACTCTATGTTTGGATATGATAAAAAACACCCTATAATACTTGATGCTAAACAACAACTAACAAAATTAATAATGAGAAATGAACATGTAAGGCTGTTTCACGCAGGTCCTCAGCTGCTTTTATCATGTGTTAGAGACAAATACTGGCCGATCGGAGGCAGATGTCTTGCACGCAGCACGACTAAGCAATGTGTAGTGTGCACCCGTCTACGAGGTGAAACAATACAGCCCAGGATGGGTAACTTACCTGCTGAAAGGAACAACCCAACTTTTGCCTTTTACTCGTGTGGGGTTGATATGGCTGGTCCCTTTATGATCTCTAGTCGCAAGGGTAAAGGAAATCGCATTTCGAAGTCCTATTTATGTATTTTTGTATGTCTTACCTCTAAAGCCTTGCATTTAGAATTAGTAAGTGACCTAAGCACTGAAGCATTTATTTTGGCACTGCGTAGATTTGTTTCCAGGAGAGGTAAGCCAGCTGTTATTTTTTGTGATAACGGGACAAATTTTAGGGGAGCAAACAATGAATTGAGTAAGCTTCTCAGATCCAGTCGTCAGTCTGTATCAGAATTTGCGAATCAGGAAGGTATAGATTTTAAATTTAATCCTGCATATTCGCCTCACTTCGGGGGTATTTGGGAGGCGGGGGTTAAATCCGCGAAATTTCATTTGAGACGTATCGCGGGTAATGCGTCCTTGACGTTTGAGGAGCTGACCACGTTGTTCGCACAGATCGAAGCAATCCTCAACTCTCGCCCACTCTCCCCTCTGTCCGCCGATCCATCTGATCCCTCTCCATTAACTCCAGGGCATTTCCTGATCGGGCGGCCATTAACATCGGTACCGTCTCGACCAATTGACTGTAAGCGTCCAAACAGATACCAACACCTGGAAAAATTGAGGCAACATTTCTGGGAGAGGTGGCGTCAGGAATATCTGGCAGAACTTCAGCAACGCGCAAAATGGCAAACATCAGATCAACGAGAACTGCAAGTCGGAGACCTGGTCATCTTAAAAGAAGACAATCTGGCACCGCTTCAATGGAGATTAGCGCGCATCAGTCGCGTCTACCCTGGACTTGATGGCATCAGTCGAGTAGCTGACGTGACAACTAGCAAAGGGACATTGCGACGGGCTATCAATAAGTTGTGTCCGCTGCCTAAACCAGACGGTACCACTGCTGGTACAACTTGATGATTTGGTTGAAAGCAAAGTGCTTTCAACGCGGCGGAGAATGTTAACGCAGTAACAATTATTTTAAAGGATTTGTTTTTGGTTTTGTGGACAACACTATTTTAGTTAACTTTTGTATTGCCCAACACTATTCGACCGCCATTTTGTTTTTATATACGAATAAGATTTGTACATTTAATTAAACGCCTAAATTTGTTAAAAGGTTGTTTTTATAATAAGCCAGGCAGTACCCTGGACACCCCTGTCGAAGTCGTGTTTCGATTCAGTTGTAAAGAAAAACATAAATAAAATGTCCGTTTTTAGGGCTAAACAAAAAGTTAGATTTGATTTTGACTGCCATATCCTAGACGGAACGACTCACTGAAAAGTAATAGGAGTTCGAAATAGGTATAATAACTCTTCAAAATAGCATATGACCATTCCCCTTGTATACAATCAAGGGTCGGTACAATGTATGTGGGCAGGGGCCCAGGGTTTTGGGGTAAAACACCCGAATCATGTGGGGCCGGTCAACCGAGAAATTGCCTTTTTTATTAGGTAGGTATGTTTATTTTATGAGGAGGAAGTTTTAATCACTGGTTTGTTGTAACTGTAATAATGTGGTTTTAAAATTTCATTTTTCTGAGATATCTGATGGAGAATGTGGTAGCTATCCACATAACATTTAGGAAAATGCTTAAGATTAAAACTTTTTAGCTTTAACAACGGCCTTTAGTAGGTACGTCAATACGACAAGACTATCTCAAGAATTTCGTCACATCGAGAGTCTCTTTTCCTCATTTCATAGAAGAGTGAACTGTTAAAAAGTCTCTAACCAACTAACCTTAAGGCTAAAGCGCCCATCTAGCCCGCGAAATTCAAATTTTTTTGAGGTTTTATAGAATTTTTTCAACATCTGACAATAATAAAAGGCACATTTTGTAATTCGCGACAAAGACCGTGTGCAGTGCATTTATTAATATATCCAACTTACTCTAAAACATTTCAAGAACGACAACTATCCAGATAATCTGGCATTTTTTGTATATTTAGTGATTAACTAGTATCATATCCACCGTGATAATATTTAGAGTAAAATAAATGTATTAATAAACGCACTGCATACTGTGTTTGTCGCAAATCACAAAATGTTGTCTTAAATGTTTTCAGATTTTGGATAAACTATAAAAATACTCGAAAATTTTGAATTTCGCGGGCTAGACAGGCGCCTTCACCTTAAGCAGTTTCCAGGCGGTATAATTCGGCTCGTGATAGGTACCCACTATATAGGATTAGACCAAAGTTTATAATCAAGGATAAGTTACTCAACAAGCATCCAAAAGATGCAGGTATTAACTATTTTAAAATGCTTATTTACAAAAGGTCAAATTAGTCAAGTAATCTCGTATAAACCTATTACCTATTACCACTTTGGCAGGGATTACCATAATACCGCTGTAAGTTGCCACAATCACCTCATTACCAAAGCATTATTTCATTAAATCGGTAATTGAAGGTATTATTATTCGCAGGCGCAAATAATTCTATGATTACCTATTCAGAATGTCAATTTCAAAATTGTATAATATGACAATTAATGTATATTGATTAAAATCTAAAGGCTGGTATGGATTTCTTAGTCAAATATAATTGGCTTATTACAAATCGGATAAATGCTTAGGATTTTGTCCATTAGGCTGGGCCATACCATGCCATTAATAACCAAACCAGCAGCTCCTTTAGAGTTATGTTGAATATTAAAGTGTATTCTAACTGTTATAGGGACTGTATCTGTTTGTTAAGGAATCGGTTCAGGGTTTAAAAGTTCATCACAATATTTGACACTAATAAGTTCTGTGAAGCTAAATAAAACCGTTTAAATGGAAACAAACACAGCGATCACAATCTGTCACAAACAAACTAATCCTCAAACACGTTTGCAACATCCTCCATAAGCCAATAAATCACTCGAAAAATCAATAACCGTATTGATCCGAGCGAAAAAAATCGATCCCCAAAATCGTACCGAACCGAAATCATTGTGCCATTATATCGAATGGGAAAATTTGCATGGCAATGGGTTATGCCGTTTTGCATATTGGGTTACTCGCGCTATTTTTGCATAACAAAATGCGCTATTGTTGCCCCGTGTACCTGGATGTGGCGGGACACGTGGCGTAGAGATGAAGTCTCAATAATAATAGTAGAACTGTACATAAATTCTCGCGTGGCAAGATTTCTTGACGAGACATTCGAGAATTTATTTTTTCCGTTGCGAGAGTCGAGGCAGAATTGGTAGTCGCTAAAGCAGCGCTTAAACAAATTTGACACACCTAAAAATGTTTATAGGTCTTGCTGAGAAGTGAGAAGAAGTGAAATGATTTGGATGGGCGACATAATAGTTAAATCGTATAAGTTTAGTTTATGTATACAAACGGATTGTTTTTGATTGGCTAAACTTTCCCTTCACTTTCTTAACATTAACATTCTAATGGTGGTAAATCTAAACTGCAGCTAACTACAACTTATACTCAGGGTTATTACCACCCTCACACAGAAGATTTGTACGATGAGTGAGACACCACCACCCTTCCCTTTCACTCTCCCTTCAGGTCAACAATGTGCGAGCAATGCCTTTGGTATTGCAAGCATCTACAGGCCACGGTAACAGCTTAACATCAGGCGGGTGGCACGCTATGGCTAATGTTATATTACTGTGATTTGTATTTCAATTTTTTTTAGATAAATCCTACTAATATTATAAATGCGAAAGTTTGTGAGTGTGGATGTAAGTTTGTTACTCTTTCACGCAAAAACTACTGAACGGATTTGTATGAAATTTGGAACATAGATAGTTTATAGCCGGGATTAACACATAGGATACTTTTTATCCCGATAATCCCGAAATGTTTGTTTAGTTAAATACTACATGGACGAAGTCGGTGGGCACAGCTAGTTTATAAGTAAAATATAGAATAAATAAGGCCATTAAAATTGGTGCAACAGAAGGGATTCTAGCAGTTTTACCAATTAAAAGTACACAAATGTAATCCTACTAATATTATAAATGTGAAAGTTTGTGAGTGTGGATGTATGTATGTATGTATGTATGTTTGTTACTCCTTCACGCAAAAACTACTGAACGGATTTGGATGAAATTTGGAACACAGATAGTTTATAACCGGGATTAACATATAGGATACTTTTTATCCCGATAATCCCGAAATTTTTGTTACGTTAAATACTACGCGGACGAAGTCCGTGGGCACAGCTAGTCAAAAATAATACCACAGAGTTAAATCGTTCCTTTAAAAGATTACTGTAATGCGATTGTAGCGCCCTCACTTGATAACACGACTTTCTTGACATACTTTACTAATGAACTCATACAAAACCCGTATGCAAATATAAATCATTCATTGACAATGCATTTGAATTCAGGTGAGGTGACAATGGTTGCGATAAAAAATCATTTCTCATTGTTGTTGCTGCGAAGGGTTCCGAGTCTATTTAATATGCGTGCGAATATTTTCTTCGCCATGCAAGACGCTACAATTTGTTCTCGATTCTGTTGTATCGATTTTAATTTATTCGATTCACGGTAAGCGCTGTTAGGTTTGTTTTTGCATTGCGCTCGCCTTTTTGCGTACGCAAATGAACTCATTTGCATTGGTATTAGTTTTAGTATTAAAGCACTTACATAAACTTGTATTTTTGAACAAGCCACTTGTTGTATTAATATGCGAAATAAATGATAGCCGATTGCAATTGAATGAAATAAATAAAACGTTTGTATTTTTATAGAAAAGTTGATGAAGCGCGGTCGTTACTAAACAATAGGTGTTCTATTTTTTGAGGTAATTGGACGGTTTTTTTAAGGTGAAGGCGCCTGTCTAGCCCGCGAAATTAAAAATTTTCGAGTATTTTTATATTTTATCCAAAATCTGAAAACATTTAAGACAACATTTTGTGATTTGCGACAAACACAGTATGCAGTACGTTTATTAATACATTTATTTTACTCTAAATAATATCACGGTGGATATGAAACTAGTAAATCAGTAAATATACAAAAATTGCCAGATTATCTGGATAGCTGGCGGTATTGTAATGTTTTAGAGTAAGTCGGATATATTAATAAATGCACTGCACACAGTCTTTGTCGCGAATTACAAAATGTGCCTTTTATTATCGCCAGATTTTGAAAAATTTCTACAACACAACAAAAAATTTGAACTTCGCGGGCTAGATGGGCGCTTTAACCTTAATAGCCGTGTTTTCTATGGTGGGCAGATACTTGCAGGTGTGATAATCGGACAGCCTAATCCCTCTCCCTATGTACCACTCCTCTTTAGGTCAGCAACATGCGAGCTAAGCCTTTGGTATCGCAAGAATCTATAGGCTACGGTAACTGCGTAACATCAGGCGCATTGTACGCATTGCCGAATTGGTTGCACAGAAAAAAAAAACAGATTCTCTCTCACTATCAATTTCACACACAAAATTGTCTATGTTCAATACACCGAAATAAATCATATCGACACACATTGCTTTGTTCAATTCCACCCCGTAACGGATTCACTTTCTACGCAGGTGTCTGAACGAAGACTTCCTGCCCTCAAAGGGTTAACTGACAATCGTCTATGAGAAAAAAGGGTTAAACATCCCTTTGTTAGAAATCTCAGGTGGCGCGAACGATGGTAGTGTTTTTTTTCTTGAATGGGTTACACAGGTTTGGTGAAAGTGAGTCTTCGGTTTTTCGTGTCGGCATTCGAGGGTTGACGATTGTGGACGGAGGCGGGCGCACGTGAATTCAAATTTGTCGTTGTAGGTGAGTGTTATTATTTTGTTTTTTTATATATGTGTCGCAGCCAAGTAGCTTAATTCGCCGTTCAATTAACAGCCTAGGCACTTTATTAAACAGCGCCGTTCAACTAGCGGCCTAAATGATATTCAGCCGTATCGTCTGTTACAACATTTAATAAACTGGCTGGCTAATGCTTAGCCAACTGGTTGACATTTAAGTACTAAAAAACTTTTTCAAAATACTACCCGGATGGGTTTAGGTTAGGGTTATTTTTTATGACCCCACAGAAATCCTACCCGACAAGTAGATTCGGTGGATCTAAACAATTTCGTAAAGTACCTAATGAAATTATTTCATCAAAGTAGTTTTTTGCCGACGCTATATTGAGCAAAGAGAATATAATAGAGATATTGACAGTTTGGTGAGTTTCAGCGCTAAGTGGCAGAAAGTAGAACTAAATTGAAGTTGAATTCGTAATTGAACGGCGAATTAAGCTAGTTGGCTGCGACATATACATCACCAAGTCGGAAGACAAGTCTAAGTCGCACGGTGCCAACCTAAGGGCCTGTGCACACAGATACAGACGCGATACGCACGCGAGTCAGACGAAGCCTGTAGACCTTTGAAGGAAAAAAGCGCGCCGACGCACGTTTCTAAAACGCGCGACGACGGCGCGTTTAAAAATGTGGTGTGCACAGGCCCTAAATGGGTGGGAGAGGGAAGGAGGGGTGCTTCTAGCTCTCTCACTGAACGTAAGAAACACAGCTACAATAGGTAGTTAATGCCAATCGTCTTTGAGGGTAGTTTTATCCTGGTCTAACCAACCGGTATATTAAGAGCTCAAGCAACTACCATTCTCGGAATTTTTATGACATTGATTAACACGCGGCAGCCCTGACCGCTCCGATGTTGTGTTAAGCAATGTGCCAACCCTGTAATTGGTGTTATTTGCAAACCGTAACAGAGTATGATATCTTAACTGCAGCGATATGCAAATACTGGCCAGTGGTATCTGTGGATCTTTATTCATATCTATCGCTCACCTGTAAAAAACAATAAAAAAGCTTGATCTTTATTTTATTGAATCGCGAGAATCATAGTTAAGAAAGGGAAGGTGAAAGCGCCATTGAACGTCCATCATTAACTATTGTATTTTTTTGCAAAAGATAAAACTTTTTTTTTACTAAACTTAGTACGACCTTTTTAAAATGAAGGGCAAGTTTACAATTTTATAACGAGACCATTTATATGCTCTAGGCTTTATGAGCATTACCTTCTAAAGACAAAACAAATGTCGGTGACATATAAAACGCGTTTAATAGAATTGTAATAAAATTAATTTGATGGAGGTAACCACCATGGTGGAGATACTTTGTTTAGTCCCGTGACAAGTTTGTTTATGGAAATAATAATAAAATAACACTTGTTATTAATACTACCTACATTTTGATGATTTTAAGGTTTATAAATTTGATTGAAGTTATCAAAGGCATATACTTAAAATGTGTTGTTATAAATATTATGAGGGTAAATAGTTTTTTTTCTATGTCATAAATATACTCGTAGGTAAGTTATCTTATAGTTATGTTGTGTTCTACACATTTTATGAGTAAGACATTTTTTTTATTAAACCTTAATGTATTATTTACAATGCAGCAGGTTTATTTAATAATCTTTGCCATAGTAGGTAGACATTATCGCCACTATTGTATACCATTCAGCGGCACCATTCCCCAAACAAAGTGTTATCGCATTATAATAAGTGTTGTACAAAATAAACCTCCATTCTTAGACTTCCACCTTAGGGTAGCGACACCAATTACGGCCGCACTGAATTTATCTAAAGAATAAGCACACTGTGCGGCCGTTTTTGCTATTGTCCCGATAATTTATAAACGTATTGCCTTCATTGTTTATTTACAGTTGCATTCTCTCAGCATTGCGGGATCCCTTGTTGGGATACTTAATGAATCAATGGTATTCCAGTTATCCAGATACAGAAAAAAACAACGCATAGAAAATACTTCTACGTTATTTGCGTGCGACTAACTTGAGAGATATCATTAAAATAGTTACATTTTTAATTGTATGCTTAGAAATCGATAGGTGTTCATTAAAATACTGATGTTTAGAGCGTGTAGCTAATTTATCGCCATTTGTCGTATTATAAAAATTAAAGACAATGGCTTTAAATGTCAGCAGCTAGGGCCGCGGGGTAGACAGGAGGCCCTTAAAACGGACAGATAGATGGACACACAACTAGTGGTTTGAATAGAAATAACGTTACAAATTAACGTGCAATTTCTGCTGTAGGGTGCCGATAGCAGGTGTTGCTACCCTGCTGGCCTTAGAAGTAGAATAAAAAGAAGACCTAATTTATTGTTTTGGTAGAGTAAATTTTTATTGTAAGTACTGTTTTAAATTTTAATGTATTTATTCGTAGAGTGAAGAGTGTGTAATGAGAGGAATAGGGATATCTTAGAGATAGGGCTTATTAATTAAAGGATAATTGCCATTAATTGCAATAAAATTATCGATACCTTTGTTTAAACATTTGTATTCCATTACGGCGATGACAGACAGACCAAACTTCGTTTAAAAAGATCTGTAAAACAGGATTTTTTAAATTATTAGTTGTTCTGCCACGTAAAGCTTTTAAGTTCTACGCATAGAAGAGTCAATCTGCAAAGACACAAAAAAGCTACTCTAGATCCGCAGCAATAGGGTGCAAATTCAAATGATTCGAACGCCACTTGAAGGGGCGCGCCGCTGTAGATAATTTTAACTTAAACTTCTCCTGGTTCGGTTCAAGTCTCACAACGCATACGGTGTTCTAAAAATTATGTATTCCATTACCAAATTGGAAACTATCGTGTTACTCATAGTTTGCAGTCGCAGACGGCACAAATCGCGATCGGATCGGCCCCGTCCCGTGCCAAAATCGTAAACATGTCGGAATAGAATACTCATTAATACGCCCGATACAAGGAATGCTCGCGAAAACTTGGCAAACCATTTGTAGAACGCTGTTTTGTTTATTGCAAACCATTTTCTTTCTGGAAAATTGTGTGTATTATTCACTGAGGATTGCAGGCTAGCATAAATGATAAAAAGTTGCAATCTATAAAACAATTATTCCGGAGCATATCCTTGATCCCAAATTTAATTTAAATCCACTAGGTTTTGCGTGATGCTCAGATTATTTAGGCACCATGAGTGTGAATAGGAGCGCTTCTAGTACCATGTAGGTAATAATGTATGACATATGCTTAATAAAATAAATTTATGGTATAAAAACATTTTATAACAAGCTGTTTAATTATTGGATCAAATGTGACATTGTATTAGGTACTTTTCGTGTTCTGCTCAGCAGGTATTTTGATACCCATAGTGCAGAAAAAATTACTTAGGCCGCCATCTTCGATGATCGGCCATATTGGAATTAGAATGACATCACATAGCTAAGCATGCATTGTCATCCAAAATAAGCGTGTATACCAAATTTCAGCTCAATCGGTTAAAGATAACTATTTAAAAATCAGTGGCAAGGTTCCACCCGGACAAACATACATTGCAAGTTAAATAAAAGCTGTATCTTTTTACAGATACACTGTTGTGTACAATGATTTGTGTGAGGAACCCACCAATGGCTGTCGGCTTGTCAATTTCAAAATTATAAACCAAATAAGTAGCTCGATATAAGAAGAGGCGAACCGATCTCCGCTAGTCAAGTCTGTTTGCCATGAGTGTCGGTGCCGCTAGTAATATGCAATTTTCTTGAAGCGTCAATAGCCTAGTGGTTAGAGGGCCGTCCTCGTAGCTGAGAGGTTCCGGGTTCGATCTCCATCCTGGCCATTAAACTATTGACGTGAGCACAAGCATTAGCTTAGTTGGAGGGGCTAAAGGGAATACTAGTAATGTAATAAACACACATTGCTAGTAATCTTAAAAAAAAACGTATCTGGATTCGTCTGTTGCGATTGGATTCCATTGGAATCATCATCAGAGCATACAGGTAATGAGGATATAGTTGTCTTTATCTGGCAATTTAAGTCCTAAAACTAAAGCCTTTAGGCCTTATCTTTTCCTATATAACATTCCGGTGTGTGCGTGCGTTCGCAAATCTTCTCCTAAACGGCTCGACCGATTTCGATGATTTGTCTTGAACTAATGCCGTCCAGGGATGGTTCTTAGCTGTAATTGGAGCCAGATGACGCTAGTGAGCTGCGAGCAACATCTAGTCCAGTCATAAATTAATTACAACAATTTTAAAAGTCATTATTCTAATTAAGTTACAAAATTATCTGTAATGTGTATAAATTTTAATGTTATAACGATAAACTATGTCCGCAGAGTCCGTAACTAATCTGTTAGGTTCATCACACAAAGGCTTAAAGTCGTGTACATATGAAGCTACCTTTCATAATTACTACACGGGAAAAAGCAATGAAGTTATGGAGTTGGAGTTAACGCGAAGACTCCAAAGGTCTTTTTAGCGAGAAAGTTAAAAGTGATGTTGTTATTTTTATTTTTATTCATAGTTAATAAATAAATATCACTAGAATGACAGACCAACTGTATATGGTCCCAAACTTAGAAACGCTTGTACTAGGTATAGGTACCGTACAAGATACTGGGGGCGATCCCAGTGACACCCAGACCTAGGCAAATTACGAAAAGGCAATTTCCGAAATTTGCCCCGGCGGGAATCAAACCCGCAACCACCATGTGCAGTGAGCCGAGCGGTCTACGCTCTAACCACTGCGCCAAGCATAGTATCATAATACTATCGGCATATAAACCATGATATGTTCATGAATGTGTGACAGTGTGGGTAAGTGGCACAAATGAGGTATGAAACATGAATTTTTGATTTCCTAAGAATCCTGATTATTTTTCAGTATATATTCGCCACTTTGCTGATAAGATTTGGGGGTGGGGTATATTAAGCCTGGCCAATGGAAATTTTGCTTCAAGCATTGCATAACATTTTAAATTATTATTTTACATGACACCGGCTAAACGCGAAACGCTTTTCTCTGAGCCAAAAGAGAGAAAAAACATACAAAAATCGTTGGCAACAATACTGAAAATATTTAGCTTGATTGCTGGCAACACTATTGCAGCACAGCCCAGACTTGTCGGGCATTAACATTGTTTCTGAGTTAGGTACTTACTATTTACCAAATTAGGTGCAACTCGTTCATATTATTATTAATAATTTGAGAGATAAACATTCAATAGTATATCTTCATTTTGACTGAAATGTTTTCTATTAAATTAAAAATCTTTTTGGGTCTTCGGGTTGGCTTATTTCTTCCAAATGTTACAAGTTTCTTAATAATTAATTATTTTAGTATTTATCACAATTATGTGTTTTCACTCCATTTTAGGTCGTGGCAGATGGGCTTGTCAAAGTCAACTGACAGTCCGACTGTCATAGTTACGTTCCGTTCATACAATGACGTGACAGGCAAAGGGCGTGACTTCTTTGAACAGCCTCATAAAAAGACCAGATATTTCTAAGTCGCCTGGTATGTACGTACACTGCATTATTAAAATGTATCTTTCGGCAGATAATTAACATAATTTATGTCGTTTTTTTTCAAGAAATAATGTTATCAATTGTTAATAAAATTAACGTTATTAAACTTTATCTGATTTAATTAAGATAGATAAGTACGAAATATAAAGCCTTTGTTCTATGATTACCTACGCGATGTTTTTGTCAGTATCACCTCTTTGGACTATTAACACCACATACTAATTAAAACAATACCTACATTTAAGTATCTACCTAATTTTTGTTAATTACATTAATAATTAATTAATAATTTTAGCCCTTATGACGTCCCACTCCTGGGCACGGGCCTCCCCTCAACACGAGGGGGATTCAGGCCATAATCCACCACGCTGGCCCAGTGCGGGTTGGCGGAATTCGCATGTCTTTCGAAAATTGGTTAATCTTCTAAGACATGGAGGTTTCCTCACGATGCTTTCCTTCACCGTAAGCAAGTGATAATCACATAGAAATTATGATTCGCACATAGATTTCGAAATATCCAGAGGTGCGAGCCGGGGTTTCAACCCAAGACCTAGTGCCCGCAAGACGCGTGCTTTAACCAATCGGCTATCACTGCTTTTTAAAAAAAATACATTACTAAAATGTAAATTAAAAAAAATGCACGTGGGCATCCTGAAAGGGGAGGGATAAAGGGAGAGAAAGGGCGAGAAAGGGAGTGGGAGTTGGGTTATCATCATCATATTTCTGACGGTGTCAGTCTCATAGTCCAATGTTTAAAGAAGACAGTCCCTAATCAAATTATTTATCAGAAAGCACAACTCATGCCAAACTCCCTCTGATTATCACCCGGAACTCACGGCCTGTTCTGATAAGGGACAAAGCTATGGGAAGGAAAAAGATGCACTATTATCTTAATGTATTATCATAAAGCATCTCTCAAGTAGTGACTAAATGTTACGTAGTACCTTCATACTTACATGTCAGGTGGTAGAGATGGTTTATGGCTGCTGCACATACACAAGAAACATTAATAAACTGAGTATGCTTATCTTTAGCTGATAGTACCAAGTTATATTTCAAATACGCAATTCACAAAACGTCTAAGCGAAGACTAGACAACAAAAAGCGGATATTCCGTCATAAAATGTCCCCTACCTCGTATATATAAGCGAGGGGATTTTGGTTTCGATCGGACATCCCGTCCAGACGATCGCTGATACCAAGTTTCAATACGTGTTTAGGCGATTCAGTACGTTCTAGGTATTGAATGTTGACTACCTATCCATATAGTACACATTGTGAATTCTTTATTATACTTAAAGGTGATTTTACAAAAACAAAAACTGTATCTATGCCTCGTTCGAACGTTTAAAAATGTAACAAGTTATAAAGCAAAATACTAATACCTACAAAGGCTCGTATTAATTAATCAATCTCAAGTCTGAGAGCGATCTTGAGTGTTAGACGTATCATTTTGTACTGGAATGACATAAGAATGACATTTCCAAGATCGCTCTCAGACATCGATTAATTAATACGAGCCCTAAATATCATTCGGATCCTTCTCAGAATAAATAGAGTACAATCATTTCATATTTTATGATTTTTGAAACATGAAAGTTCACCATCGATGTTTGATGTCAACTGTGCATTAGATCTACTAATAGATCTAATTTCAAAAATAAATGTTTTAAATATACATAGAACTAATACTTAAGTTCGTTTCTTCACAATAAGGTTCCATATAGTTTGCATATAAGAAAAATCATAATAAATATAGCTTGCAACCACATCACGCCACAAATCTCGGTTGGCACACAAATCATCAAGTATTATACGACTGATTTACATATCACATGAACGCTCATAAGCCATACGCAGCTAAATGTATCCGTGACACGATAGCATAACATTGTGGGGTCTTCGAATGGGCGAGGTCACTTGCTTGTATAAACAAGTCTTGAGTTTTTGAAATAGGAGCTGTATTAAAAGCTTTTGTTGTATTTATGATTAAATAGTTCTGAAGTACTGAAAGTATGTGTTATTTATTAACTATATTTTATAGTTAATTGATAAATTTCAAATTTCCCTTAACAAGTATTTTTTTATAGTGACGCTGTTGTTTTTTACACCTGCTTCGCGACAAATTTTACGGAAAATTAAAAATCTTAAATTTAAATTCAACATAAGACGTGCGTGCTTACTGCATAGAAACCACATATGGTACTCTGCAAAGTCGAATTATGTCTAATGGGTTGTCGTATTTTAAAATAAGAAGGCGAGTAACTCACATAAAAGCTCTACACCACTTGCTACTCACGACAATTTAAACGCAGCACAAGAATACTTAAACGTGCACGTTAGCGTTAGCCAGTGACTTCCGTGTTATACCTACATAAAAACCTATTACCATGTTATGTATGTTTCATGGTAAAATATGTATGTATGATACGCGGAATCCGTAATAAATTACATTTGATTTTTGTGGCTGCCATATCGAGTTATAGGAAATTGATTGTGAATTTAGAGCTAACAAGCATGCAAACATATATACATGCAACGGGGATTCGAAGAAACAGAACGTTCAATACAATAAACATAAAATTGTAAAGGAACATTTTGTGAGGGTTGTACTGTATTCAACTATTTTCTAAACAGGTCTTATGCCGACCCAAAATAACCCTTAACATACACAAAAGTTTGTTTTATTTTGGTCATAGCATCAAATGTAACAAAATTTTGAAAATGACTCTACAAAATTACAAAAATAAAGACGCATAAGTTTTCAGTCAGAAACAAATACTCTAAAAGCTATCGTGAAAAGAGCACTCATATCAATAGTTTAATGACTAGCTTCTAGGGCGATTTTTCTGATTTGTTTCAAGTCTTACCAACAACCGCGCATCAATAAAACTTCATACAAAGATAGCATTTCATACTCATTTCTACCATCAAAACCTACGCATCATGCGAGTAACTATACCCAACCGTATTCTCCTCGAAAATAATCTAACAAAGATATTCTATACACAGTGGCAAGTAAAATAAATAACGTATCTTACACCCAAGGGTACTATATCGCGAAAATCACACACACACATTGGCCCCCGCAAGATTGTTGATTGTACACAGCACAGGGTGTGTGTGTGGGTGATCTAAGCCTTTACCTTTGCATGTGTGCGTGGTTTCTTTACGGCTGATCTGAATTTTCGCGTTTACTTACACACACTTACACAACCCTTTTGTTAAGGGGATGTCGCGTTGTGAATTATTTTCTTCATCTTTAATAATATAAAATGTCGGTGTTCGCAGTTCTCTTTCTGGTTTGACTGATTTTGACTTAAAATTTTTGTGGTTAAAAAAAATGCGGAGCTGCGGGAAAAACTAGTATTTTTATAAACGCGAAAGTGTTGAATGTTAGTAAGTTTGACTGAACATGATGCAAAAATGGCTGAACAGATTTGAATTACATTTGTAATAGGGTTAGGTTACAATTTTGAATACCTAAAATAACATGGGCCGATCTCTCCTAGATATCTAGTTGATGATAAAGCCTAGAAATCTCAAACTTTATTATCTCTATTCAAATCTAAAATTGTAAGCTTGTTCAGCCTTGATTTAGCCTTGGCTACCTCTTTTGGACTATATGAGGATACAAGGCCTCACCGATCCCATCAAGTCCATTACCAGATTGAAACCCCGAACACCACACCCTTAAAATTGTGTATAGTACACTCTAGTGTGCGTAAAGGTAGCTCGCATCAGTATTAGTGCGACTTCTATTCAATCTTCTTACGTTCCATTTCGCAGGGACATTTGATTCCTTCCCTCTCCCACCCACACGTCACGTCTTACACCCGTCCTGCTCCACCTAACGGGCTTAGAAGCGTGATATATTGTATTGGATAGATTTTTCGTTTCTGGAAATGGAATTTTCTTTTCTGCCTGTACCTGTCGACGGTGTTCGATCAAACCGCGGTCTTCCGTTATTTCATTTTGGAATAACTTAAAGTCGATTTTCGTTGGTCTGGTGTTTTTGTTAGTAGGTGCGACTTGCGTGAGACTCTTGTTTCGATTCCCAGGTTTGTTTCATTTTGGAATTAAGTTATTAAATTACTAGTAAGCACCTACTAAAATTTATAACTATCGCCAGTCTGTATGGTCTGTATGGTCACAGTGATTCCTAGGCCACGGTAAGTTACGAGGAGGCCATTTCCGAAATTTGCCCCGTCGGGAGTCAAACCCGCAATCTCCCGGGCAGTGAGCCGAGCGGCTTGTACTCAAACTACTACGCCAAGCTGATTGGGGAATGCCTTATTAATATATCACGAAACAGTTTAAGAAACCGAACCAAACAATAGGATGAAACTATCTGATACAGAAAAATGATGCAAACGCTACATTCATTGGCGAAGTTTACGTTTAGTTTAGTTTAGTCTACGGGATGAACAGAATGACAAAGGAACAAGCTATACAAAGTACCTATCTATGTGACCTCACTAATAACCAACAATATTTTTTATATTGAAGGAAACTTAAAACATAGTTTTTCCGGTTCGCTAATTAGAACCTAGAGTTGGGAAATTCAAAAAATATGTCAAGTGTCCATTACCATGGTTCTCTACCATCTCCCTAGATGAAATCCTATCTAGCTTGTAATTGCCTGCTAAAACTCTACCGCATGAGCTCGCTCCCACAAAACAGATGAATACTGCATTTCGTAGACTAACCGGTTATAACGCACCGGTTATATTTGAAGCGCCAATAGCCTAGTGGTTAGAGGAGCCGTCCTCGTAGCTAAGAGGTTCCGGGTTCGACCCCCATCCTGGCCACTAAACTATTGACGTGAGCCAACTCCTAGCACAAGCATTAGCTTAGTTGGAGGGGCTAAAGGGAATACTAGTAATGTGATAAACATACATTGCTAGTATTTAAAAAAAACACGATGAAGGTGACTTTATATTATCTGCAAAATATACATTTTGTTCACTGTATTGACTTGTTACGTCTCCACTTTGACCAGACTTTTTTAAGCCTATCCTTTAAAGCTCGCTCGCAAACAACGCCGCTACCCCGTTACCAAGAACCCATCCTCTCGCATTATATTCACGTATTTCAGATCATTACTACAAAACATAACTCAAAGGCAACAAACGACGTACCTCACATGTTTCCACACAAAAAAACTCGAATAATCTAAAGAAAGACAGTACCCCTAAGGGTACACCAGAAAATTGGAGCCTCCACAGAATATATTTGGAATTTTTATTATGTACTATTTTCTATTCCGCTCCCAAAGGTAACCCTTCCTACGGAGGGGTTGCGGAGACATTCTATAGGTAAGGGGGGTAGGGGGAGGCTCAGCCTCCCTTTTGGGGAATGATGCCTCCCTGTCCCATCTCGTTTTACTCTGAAGGATTTACCAAGCAGCGTGTGTATGGTATGTATATTTGAATTATTCGTGGGTACCTTAATAAGGTCATTGTTTGTGCACAGAGGCTTCTGTTTGGGATTATTCTGTGTCAATTTTAAAGGGATAAGCGCGTGTGAACACGGCATTATCTGGCTTTCCGTTGTACTGCTGGGAAGGTTTGAAGTTTTTTGAGGTTTGTGTTATGCTAATTGAAAGGTTCGATGTTTGTGCGGAGACTTTCCAAGTTGCGTTTGAAAAGGTTGTAGTACTACGGTTTTTACATTACAGTTCGATAGTTCGCGTTCGCGTTCGATAGTTAGCGTCGACGGCGCGTTTAAAAAACGAGGTGTGCCAATGTACTACGGTCCTATGCCCTTAGGGTATTCATGATGGGGTTCTCGTGGGTTTAGTTTCCGTATCATTCAATGTGATTTAGAATTGTGACCACGAGCAGGAAGACTGAAAGACATAGTGGGGAAGGCGATGTGTGGAATTCGTTGAAAAAATAGAATAATTTAAAGAGAATAATCTAAGGTTAAGTCGTCTTACCAATGAATCAAACTATGTCTAGGTACCGAACTTATAAGAGGTTAAAAAAGCTACATTCTATTCGTGATTCACAACAATAAAAATAGTCCAATAACGTGTAGGTAATATCAACCAATAAACGGTGGCCGCGATGCCGTGACGCGATTATCGGACCAATAGCGAACCAATAAATGATGGCATTATTGCCAATAACAGCGATGTTAGGCGATCCGTAGTAAATTGCTTGTATCGATCGTATCGATTTAAAATTAGATTTTACAACTGGGAATAGAGAATAAGTATGTTTTTATGAGATTGCTAAAATTACTACTTACAACTTAGATTTAATAAACCTTACAACAATTAGCACACATAATATATATTACATTGTTCGATGTAAAATATGGGTGTTAAATCGACGATTTTGCACAATGCGAGAATCGAACCTAGACACAATCAAATAAATAAAAATAAAGAAAAGAGCATGTCACGCGGCGGGCCTGTGGGAAGTAGTAACTAATCACAAAGTAGCTAACTCAAATACATGAAACAATTAATTCAACAAAACAAAACACACTGAAACAATTAATATAAATCAAAAGCGCCCCCGAATTCAACAAGTGACACAGTTTAACCCCCAAATCGTTTGTTTAACGCTGCCTAATTCCCCCCACCACCCCCACCGGGGCTCATTACGGGGCCCTAATAGACCTGACCTACCCAACATTCGCGTTTAAAATTAAACCGGAACCGGAAGACAGGGGTACGAATGAGCGTTTCAAAGCTCGGGGCGTTCGTTCCATATTTAAAAATGTCTGGAGACGAAAGAATTGGCCAATAAGTAATAGAGACGATGTTATGCAATGTGGCTGAATTAATTTCAAGTTAAAATTTTTGATTATTTCATTGAAATTCAGTTGGGTGATTGAGGTGTACTTTTGTACAAACACATTGTATTAGGAGGTGAGGTTTTTGGGACAGCCGTTTTCTTCTTGTCAATATTTAAGGTTTGAAATTGCTAGGCATCAGCCTAACAACCCTTATTCAGCAAATTTAAATGCTTTGTAGGTAGTACTCAAATTTAAGTTTAAAAGAGCTTACTTGGTCATTGAAGCGCTCTTAATGGCTAGTGTAGTTTCATCAGCAATGGATAAATCTATCCATCTATCATCAGCTAAAAGACAGTAAGAATTCATTGCGTAATTAACCATTACATTCAATTTCAGATTTCAATTCCAAAGCAACTACCAACCAACTGCACCAAACAACCAAACTCACATTATAACAAAAACACTTTTACCCGTACAGTTTCACCCGCTTCCCGGGAAACTCCAATCAAACTTTCCCACTTTCACTATCGCATAAAGCCATCCCAAGGCGGTATAATTAAACGTTTCATGAATGGGAGCGAGCGGGACGGGGTGAATAGAGAGGGACGGAATCGTCTGCTCGCGAGTAATCAGTTTTACGGTAAGCGCAAATTATGGTGGGCTGGGGGTGAATTAGCACTTTTGCAAGGTCACACAGTTTATACAGCGGGTGCCTTTGTACTCAGCTGTTAGAACAATCAATATCAGAATTGGGAGTCGGTATGAGGTAATGTTATTTTCTGTGTGCGATTAGACAAGACAAGTAATCTAAATATATATAACTCAAAGGTGACTGACTGACATAGTGATCTATCAACGCACAGCCCAAACCACTGGACGGATCGGGCTGAAATTTAGCATGCAGGTAGATGTTATGACGTAGGCATCCGCTAAGAAAGGATTTTGATTAATTCTACCCCCAAGGGGATAAAATAGGGGATGAAAAATTCCGAAATTTTTGTTAAGTTCAATTACACGCGAACGAAGTCGCGGGCACAGCTAGTGACAAATAAAACTTGTCACGAATTATGTCGCAGTCTCTTTCTTTATTCATAGAAATGAATGAGAGAATATATATTCATCACACATTTCACCTTGAATTATACGGCAGGTACTTATGTAGTGTGTTATGTTAGTGAAAATATCGATGCATTTAAAGATATATCAAGATGTCCGAACTTTATTGGGTTACTCAAAAATAACCCTTAACCTAAAAAATCATCAGACTGAATTCTGTTTATGCAAGAATTTCTTTATATTTTAGACACAGAACATGTGTGACAGAATAACAAAGGAAACAGTACCACCAAATTGCAAACCAAATTACTGCTACACCGTTCGAATATCAAGATAAAGTACACATCTATAATAAACCAATAAGAGAAAACTTGCCAAAAGACTTTCACGTTCCAATGAACGCAGCGTTTTTACAAGAGGAAAGAGCAAACCCACAAATTACAAATGGCAACAAAACGGAACGTCTCGCGACAAAGGAAAAAATCGAACGCCGTGAAAATTTGAATAAGGAATCATTTCGTTTTTTTTATTCCTTTTTTCCGTGCACTGTCAATCATTTGTCTACGGCGCGATCGCTATTTTCTTTGTTGATGGATGGGGCTCTCTCGGCGGGGGCTCATCTCAAATGTCTCGTGTAGTGAGTCCGTAGTTCATATTTCATTATTTTCTTATCTGTACAGTGTGGATTCTTTCTGTGTTTGTTTATTCTCATTGAGGTGAGAGTTTACGGGTGACATTGCTCGCCGTTTTTATGACCGCGGCTGTGTAAACACCTTTTGTATGTAAAGTATAGTAAAATGTTTTATATTGTTTACTTCTGAACCTTATTTTTGATGAAAACAATCTTATTCATATAAGATCATTATTTGTGTCTGGTATAATATTAGGTAAATTTGGTGATCACATATGCCTATTGCTAGATTTTTGCTATACTTAGTATCATGTAGCATCTGTGCCCCGTGATCTCAATTCTGAGAGCGGTAATGGCAATGTCATTCTTATGTCAAACCCAAGGTAGTTTTAATAACTTGTTTTATAGTTAGTTTAACGGCCCTGGGTATCAGCCCTTTGAGCCTGTATACTAGAATAGGTTATGGTATAACCAGTACAAAAAACTTGTCAAATCGTACTTAAAACCGCTCTTAGATTGGATATCGATTTAATAATACAGGCCTGCAACCATTATTATCCGAAACTATCTTTTGACCGCAACTTCGTCCGCGTGGATCTCGGAACGGAATTTAAAAACCAACATCCATCCCCTATCTACCCCCAATGCTCAAATAGTAGTGAATCGTTCGACAAGACATTTTGTACCGGTATGACATACGAATTACATTTTCAAGATTGCTCTCGACTTGAGATTGATTTATAAATACGCGCCTAAGTCTAGCTTATGTTGTTTGAGCTACAAAATAATTTTTGATATTTCGACATGGACATGTCGAAATATCAAAAAATGATTTTCAAAAGTTATTACGACTCTTTGACCATTTGAACCACTTTATTCAGAAAACAAAGCCATCCGAAAACAGGTTGTATGTGTACATCAAATATCTATTCAAATTTTCTACCTACTACGTCACGTAATCAAAATGTCTGAATGTTATCCGCCGTTATTGGTAAAACATGAGCGCTGTGCCGTCATGAAGATTGCCATTCGAATCGCATGGAAATACTGTTTTCTTTGGCAGACACATTACTGATTCTGCTGCGTCCTTTGTATTAGGTTTAAGGTTGATTTACATTTAGTATGTACATACTAGCTTTTGCCCGCGATTTTGCCCGCATGGTTCTCGGAACGAAATTTTCATACAAACTATTACAGTAGAACCCGCTTAATACGATCACGCTTAAGGTGAAGGCGCCTGTCTAGCCCGCGAAATTCAAATTTTTCGAGGTTTTTTATAGTTTATCTAAAATCTGAAAACATTTAAGACAACATTTTGTGATTTGCGACAAACACAGTATGCAGTGCGTTTATTAGTACATTTATTTTACTCTAAATGGAAGTCCAAAACCTCCAATTCCTACTTCCTTTCAGGTCGACAGCGTGCAACCAATATCATTGGTATTGCAAACATCTATAGGTTACAGAGGCTGCTTAATATGAGGCAACGAGGCAGGATGTACGTTTGCTTACATACTTTGTTATATAAAGAAAATAATCCCCTATTTTAAGCGCTTAGGAGGTGGGATTTTTTGAGTTTGGATAACTTAAATAATAAATAATAATATATAATAATTTAGCCCTTTTGACGTCCCACTCCTGGGCACGGGCCTCCCCTCAACACGAGGGGGATTCAGGCCATAATCCACCACGCTGGCCCAGTGCGGGATGGCAGATTTCACATGTATTTCGAAAATTGGTTAGATCTTCTAAGACATGTAGGTTTCCTTACGATATTTTCCTTCACCGTAAGCAAGTGATAATCATATAGAAACTATGATTCGCACATAGATTTTGAAATATCCATAGGAGCGAGCCGGGGTTTGAACCCAAGACCTGGTGCCCGCAAGACGCGTGCTTTAACATCGGCTATCACAGCTTTATCCATTAAATAATATTTGATAAAAATTCCTCGATATGCTGACAAGCTATAAAAGGTACCTACTGTCAAGATTTCATGTTTCTAACCTCACCGGACACTTCTACTCATATTAATCGTCGGGTTAAACCACGCAATGTTAAGTTAGCAACAGCTTGTGGACTTAACACCAGCTTAGCAACAAACTTAAATTACCATACCACTTTGCTAATAAATTCCACGGTAACACCTTTATACCTTCGCTATAGAGCCTACAGTCGCATGCGAGAACCCGATAGGCTGCCACCAATATTATTGCTTGTATGTCTATCGAATATAAAGTAGGTATGTGTATAATATGCGGGTATCTAAAATCATATTATGACATGACATCACCGCACGATATAGTATGAATGATGCATGGGGTATTATATAATAAGGCCGGTGGCAGAGGAGAGATTTGTCTATCAGGTGTGAGATTTAGGCCTTACCGAGCGGCATTTTATCGGAAATACTTAGAAAGAAACAGAAGGCGGAAATAATCGGTCTAGTAAGGGGTGTATTTGTGGAAATCCATTGTTAAGTGATTTGGTGGAAGGACCCACCATTCACTTTCGGCTTGTCAACCTCCAAAATTATGGACCTAATTAACAGGCCAGCAAGACCGAACTCCGTCAGTCAAGAGTTTGTCTATAATGTGTGTCAGGCACCGATACTTATGTTGAAGATGTAGATATATCGATGCAGGAGTTCGGTTATTTTTTTTTTAATGCGGGTAGATAAGTTTAGGTTGGAATTGAGATGCAGATGAATGGAAGCTTAGGTGAACCATAGAACGTAGAACTACACACCTCCAGTTCTGAGTATCGACTAAATCTGAATGATGATGACGATGGCTTATCATCTAAGGTAAGATGCTTACATTTCGGATAAGAAATAAATGCTGGTTAAGAAGAAGTACCAAGTTTGTAGGATCATAAGCTTCTAACAGAAGGATCTAGCGAAGATGACAGCCTTTTTTTTAATACTGAATCTCCTCCAAGGTTCTCTTGCATACTATCATCCACACCAAATGCTCAAGCGGCAATCGGATAGTCTGCCGCTCCATATCGATCTTTACTCATAACCAATACATACCACGTAACCTGCAACGTGCTTACAAAGCTAACATCGTAGTTACCCAGACTCGAACCACGCTAACTCTATAATAGTAGCGGCTGTCTACGCTAGATGGCGGTGGCACGTACGCCGGGCGCCGCCAGTAGACGTGATCGGAATTGGGAATCGAATCGAAGGGAGTTTTTAAAGCTCTTAGAATCGCGTGGGTCTTTAGCAAATATAACTCGATTGTGACTGGAATAAGCGTCATTGTTGGGCGCGCTGCACTAGAATATGGAATTTGGATTTTCAGTTGGTTATCCTTCAAGAGAAAATTCTGAATTTTCTCCGGAGACACATTTAAGCCCACTATATGGGATGCAAGAATATATCAAAATACGAATAAAACTGATAAATAGAAAACCTACTAATTAACCCGATTGGTTCAGAAATCTTCAGGAAAATCTGGAGGAACTTACCACATAGAGGACACAGCATTCGAAACAGTAACAACAGAAGCATAAGCCTAGAGGCGTGAAGCATTTGACCAAGAAACACTTGCAATTTTCTAAGTCTGTAAAAATTTCGGTACGTACATTCATGCATGCCGTTTAGCTATACTGTTTAGGTACTACTATGGGTTTAAGCTTACACTTCTTAAGTCCCTAGACACTTAATATTCGTTTCCTGTCGCTATGGAGGTAACAGGAAGTGAATAATAAGCAGCCTATGGGAATAGAAGACGCAGAACTCTTTAACGTTGTAAGTACGAGTATCAAAATATTAAGTTCCAAATAGAATAAGATTACTAAAGATAAAGATGATAATAAAAGAGATGATTCAGTGAAATTGTTTGCAGACACATAGGTAGTTGCAATTACTAGGCAAGTGTAGCATCAAAATTAGACATCAATGCTTCTATAGCAAGAATATTCGGGTCCAAATGATTGCAGAATGATTGACTGAAAACAGTCATTACACTTTTTTGGAATTGCTAATACATCTGGTGACAACGTAAATCATTCAACAACCAAATCTCTCCTTGATTCAAGACAAAATATCTTGAATTAAGGTCATTTTCAACAACGCTAAAAAACAGTTCCAAAAACACCCAAATCCCTGATCCAATTTAAATTTCATAAGACCATAACCCACAACAATATCAAATAAATAGGAACAAGTAAAAATCATAACACGCCCGAGTGCGCGATACATTTCTTCATATCCGGACGTATCCGAATGAAAAATGCGCAAAGAGTTAACTCCTCCAACCCGAGGGGGGAACTACAAATCCGCTAGAGCGAGACGCGCGTACACACACGAGAGAGACGCGACGCTAAACCCGAAAAGATGGATGGTACACAATGTCACTGACGATGCTGAAATTGTATATTTTATATTCGGTATAAAAAAAGTGGGAACACACGATATTAAAAAGACCGCTGGAATATTTTCAGCGTACTAGTTATATTCTCGAGGAATTTAATCTTGCGGCGACATGCGATGCTCTGAAGTAAAGGATTATTGGAATGTGGGCTCGTGGATTGTGTCTTTTATATTTCGGCAGATATTTTGGTGTCTCTTAGTGGATTTTGGATAAATATTAAAAAGAAAACATTGTGAACAAAATATGATAAAAAAAATCATTTTTGGATTTTATTATCGTCGATAGTTTAAAGGTCTAGTTAGTTCTTTCAAACACATATATTTCATATTCTATTGGTCCAACATCTTATATATCTATACATACAAATAAATACAATTGAACTCTCTGTTTGTAATATCAAAATAATTCCTTAGCCAAACGGTGCTTAGGTTAAACAAAATTTACTTAATATTTTTTCCGTCTGTCTATCTGTTTGTTCGGGCTCATCTGCGGAAAGGCTGAACCGATTTTGGACTTTGACTAGCAGACAGCTGATTTATAGATGTTCCATGCGGACGGAGCCGCAGGCAACAGCTAATTAGTAATAAATACGTTTACAATACGCTAGCCAAATCTCATTGGACCATCATGGTGACCTTGACCCGAATCATGACTAAATGTGGATGAAAGAAGAGGCGAGAGTATGTATTTTACTTTACCCTTTACATTTTATTACATATTGGGTAAAAACTAAGGTTTAAAATACATTTTCTCCTTACCACCATAAAATATCTATAACAAACCTCATTTAATTTTAAAGCCGTCACTGATTACGCACATCATCTACACAGGGTGTCCTCTATACTATGCTGTATAACGCCTATATAACCAGGTTGGAGCGCGGCGTTTGCTATCTGCCGCCGTTTTTCGGGAAATAGCTCTATAACCTGCCGGCTTATCTCGACTTGAAGTGCTTAGGGTCCTATGCGAGTAAAATGTTTATGTATTCAAAAAATATTGTTGCTATAGTGAAGGTGGGAAGTAAATTGTGTTGATAGAATTTCGTTATTAACAAAAACCTGAAACATATTTGTATTTTTTTTGGGACTAGTCCCGCCGCACACTCTCACCACTGTCACTCTTGTAAGCCAGGATCGACAATGGTGACCAATAATGACGTCGAGGTTTGACCCTCGACGAGTCCCGGGGAAAAGTCAAACTGTCTTGGAACCCGCGCGAATTACTTCAAATTATTAAGTTACTTTCTAAGACTGTAAATTTAAATGAAGGTTTCCTTGCCTGTTTTCAACGTCAGCAATTAATAGACTGTAATAGTGACCAAGTTAATTTAGGACATTTCATAATACCTCTATGCGACTTTGTAAAAGAGCTCCAACTATTTTTATACGCAATATAAAACTCAAAAAAACATTCTCAAGTGTTGAGAATCACATTCAACACATGCGCAAACACGGAACCGTATTTGAATATTAAACTCGTTCATTGTTAGGCAAATTAGCAGGCAGATGCGAGCTGGGATCCCTGACTGCATCCGTCGGAGCACGCAACTAATTGGGTTGCATTTGCATTATAATAGTCGTATAGGTGAGTTGGGAGTTTTGACTCCGAAAGAGAAGCGTATTAGGAGTTCAAATCTCAGTTGAAAGTATATTCTGCATAAGTCTCAAAAAAAAAAAAAAATGTGATAATTAAAAAAAAAAAAAATCATTTTTCTAATCTCCTAAACAGTTGGACCAATTTTCACTGGCAGATAGCTATTGTTATAAGGAGGAAATTAGGCTACTTTTATTTTATCAAAGTACAACGCGGACGACGCCGCGGCCAGCAAGCTACTCTGGTATATAAATGTTGTCACTAGGTTTCTCTGAGTGTAGTTTTTTTACTTTTAAAACCTCATTCTTACAACGCAAAAGCATATTTAATACGTTACCCAACAGTATGTTTGCTGTGTAACTTGGTACTTGTTATTTTCCCCCACGCCGTAGAGGGGCGCGTTCATAAATCCTTTACCCCGCCTGTCAACCGCACTCCTAGTGGGTAGTCGTATATTATGCGAACGTAACGGATTTTTTTTGTAAGTAACTGAAGAAATTACTATTTATTTGTGGCACTCAAAAGTCTGTACAATGTCATAGAAAACCTTGTGCTTAAGGTGAAGGCGCCTGTCTAGCCCGCGAAACTAAAAATTTTCGAGTATTTTTATAGTTTATCCAAAATCTGAAAACATTTAAGACAACATTTTGTGATTTGCGACAAACACAGTATGCAGTGCGTTTATTAATACATTTATTTTACTCTAAATATTATCACGGTGGATATGATACTAGTAAATCACTAAATATACAAAATTTGCCAGATTATCTGGATAGCTGTCGTTCTTGAAATGTTTTAGAGTAAGTTGGATATATTAATAAATGCACTGCACACGGTCTTTGTCACGAATTACAAAATGTGCCTTTTATTATTGTGAGATTTTGAAAATTATCTGAAAAACCTCAAAAAATTTGAACTTCGCGGGCTAGATGGGCGCTTTAACCTTAAGGATATATTATTACAAATTTCAGGATATTTTTTGCGTTTGAACCAAATATCTGAACCTAC
The DNA here is from genome assembly GCA_918843915.1 of Notodonta ziczac. Lineage (NCBI taxonomy): Eukaryota > Metazoa > Arthropoda > Insecta > Lepidoptera > Notodontidae > Notodonta > Notodonta ziczac. The sequence goes on from OU974049.1 coordinate 10,225,138, forward strand.
TCCTATAAAGATAAATATTCAAGATTTTTGAGAGCATTCAGACTTAAAACAATAAGTCTGTAGTTAATAAAAACAGGCAATAAACCTTTCCGTTTCACCTAAAATATACCAACCACTATTTGGCTGCAGTTCATAACGACTTATTCCAGACAGTTTGTTTTACGGAACCGCGTACTTTACTTTTCACACACCCCGTATATTAAACTATGACGTCACATAAAAATTCACACCATCATTATACGCGATTCTGTATTCAAATAAAAACGGAAACGCGGCGTTTTCCACAACGAGGGAATTCTGAATTCCGCGCTACGGTAGACGGAGACGGCGCGATAGTTTGGCGCATAAAATAATGATCAATCAGAGCGGGATGACAAGCCGTTTATTGGTTCGCCCGCGTAGTTTGTGGCTATCTCGCGCGGCCAACTTTGACGTTATTTTCTTGGCACGGCGGCGGCAGTGTAAATTTTTAAAGAATTATATGTGCGCCATTTTATTGCGGAAAGGGTGTCTATTCGCGTATGTTCGAACTTGATGATCTTAACTGATTGCAACTGAACTTTGGTCACAGCAGTGGCGAGATTCCTGATCTTGCAAAAGCAATACGTTGTCAATAGAAAATATTAACCTTAAAACCATGCTACAAAGATTCCGAAAAAAATAACAGCATTAAAACAACCTGGCCTATTATAACTCTATTTGAAAAAAAAAACAGTCACAAGTTCTGGTTCAGAACTCTACCAACATTAGCGACTCTACAGAGTGCGGTATGTAACGGTGATTATTGAACACCGTTCAAGCTTTCCAATTTCCGACTGTATAGTAGAGTGCATGTTTTGCCACTAATGGCGGTGTAGAGTCTATGTAGAGTCTATGAAGATTAGTAACTTGACCCATTTTCAGGAAAATTTATAAAACTATAGAAGGTTGATGGCAATTTTTTTTTTCGTAAAACACGTCGGACTGAAATATTGAGTTTTGTAACAGAAAGGTGATTCGAATAATAATATAATATCGCCGGATAAACACACTAACTGTATGGTCCCATACTAAGCAACGCTCGTACTATGGGTACCGTACAAAGGACTGGGGGCAATCCTAGTGACACCCAGACTAGGGCAAATTAACGAAATTTAATTTTTGACAGTTTTATATGTAGTTAGGATAATCAAAACTAGAATCCTAGAACATTCATCAAATCAAATCTCCCCTCCCTTCTGATTGGCAACGGTTCGAGCAATTCCGAGTATTGCAAGCATCTATAAGCACAGTGACTGCTAAACAATATATTTGCCGACTTTGTCGTATAATTTTTTTTTTCTCACCACTTGTTAAGCATACGATTTGACTATATATATCTATCTCTCTTTGGGAAATACTAGAATAACTATAATATAGTGCCATTATAAAGCAGTATTTTTCCGAAAAGTATTTTGTAAAGAAAATACACATATATTATTTGAATATGAGCAACTTGCGATTTAAAAAAAATTACTTGTTAAAAGACAAGCCCGCTGAGTTTCTTGCCGGATCTTCTCAGTCGAGGTCGCGTTCCGATCCGATTGTAGATATAAGAAAAAAAATATGTAAAATTGACAATTTGTAAGTGCCCTCGTAGGCCTAAACAAAACGAATGCTTTGAATTTGAATTATAAGTTGATATTTTTCCCGAAACGTCGGGAACATAAATTAAATAAACGCGATAAAATCCGAAAAATAGTTTTATTTCAATGATATTTTTAATTCAAATTTAGGTGATGATAGCGTCTGGGAATCTTTTACACACCATTCAAGTCGTATAATAGTTGTAGAAGTGTCATAACATAATCAATCGATCTCAAGTCTGAGGGTGATCTTGAATATGCGTCCTAGATCCCAATATCTAAATTTAATGAAGCCACTTGAGCACATATTGCTCCCATATCAGTGACAGTCTTACACAACTATCTTACAAAGAGAGTCGGCACTAGATCAATACTTCGCTTTATGCCGCACATGTGTCATATGGAGCTGTAGGAGAACAGAAAAAGCTGTGGAGCCCTTGTATATTCTATAAAAATGTTGTAGAGTTTCGTGTGTTTATTAAAAACTATCTGCGCCCTGCAGTTTCCGACGTGTGGAAATTTTATATAACCTATGCCACTCAAGGATAGATTACTAACAGTGAAATAATTTTTAGAATCAGAGCAGGAGTTCCAGAGATTACTTCCTGCAAACATACGTACAAACATAACCTTTTATTTTGTCTGTTTGAATGAGCATCGCGTAAAACTACAAGCGATATTGTTTAAGTTTAGTTAAACGGTAATTATTGACAATTTTAATTGATAGTTATCATCTCAAATGCCCTAAGTATATGAAATGACTTATTAAACTCAATAAGAAATGATATATTAACCACGGCTATTTCCCCATCTAGTACCTACAAAAATATCCAAAATAATATAATCCACATCGACTCCATACCACCCGGGCTTATTCCGTGATAGATAATGTGTTACTCGCATATGCCGCGGGGGTAAAGGGAGGGGGTTGTTTTGTCAAACGCCACCCAAAACGAAAGTAGGGAAACTCACTCGATTCCTCACACGCCTTTATTCTTCAGACTATTTTCCCTTACGAAAGAAGGTTTCATTTTTTTGGCGCCTCCATCCCTTTTGTGTTATATTATTTTTATATTTTTTGCTATATTGGATAATGTTACGTAAAATACTTTTGATTATTTTTTTGCTTTGGAAAGTGAATATGTCTGTAAGAGATGGTAGATATATTATATTACTCCTCTTGTCAAAGAAATAGTTACACTTTAAATTCACCAGGTGAATAGAGATGAATAAACCAACACTTACTTGCTTTTATGAGCTGCGATAAGTAAGATCACGACAAACAGAATATTCAAAGGTACTTTTATAGTCTACTTTAGAAAAAATAAAAAATGTTTCACAGTTAAAGTAAAAGCTTTTTCAAACTCCCTACCAAGTTCACTAAGTTAATTGGTAAATAATTACATGACAAAAAAATCTATTTTGTCTTATTTTAACTGTATCACGTTGGATAAGCGATGAACTCTACAAAGAAAATCAAGTTATGTCAGGTCACGTAGATAGGCGCGGCTCTACAGTAGTTCCATTGCGATTGACAAGTTACGTGACAAAAGTCAACGGTCATATCATTTCCATTTCACGTATAGTGATGGAACATTTCACAGTTAGCGTGTGAAAAATCATATTGTATCGGTTTTCATAAGTTTCATAGCAACTGCTTACGTCATAGGTAGAAACATTGAAAAAACATTGCAATTACAGCGCAAAGAGGTCGGTACCGTTCGGGCTGTCATGATAATTCATCGACCGCTTTGAATAAAAACATTAGCTGTGAAAAATCACAAGTAAAATAACAGTGAAAGACTAATGGAAATGCATTTAATGTAGTAATATCATTGCCATGCCTTCACGTGCGTGCACAGTGGCATGGCGATAGAGCCATTTAGTTTCTGTAGAGAGAATCGCTAATCGCTTCTCTAAATCCCACATGTCGTCACCCCCGCCGCCATACGGCTGGCAAGCACACAAATGTATTGTTGGTAAAAGTTTCCGTCGGCTTCTTGGAGTGGTTTCACAACTTTGCTGTCCCAAGTTGCGCATCGGGCATCGTGAATACGTTATTTTATTTATAACGTGGGTACTTTGAACTTTTCGATTCGCGGATTCTTTAGTTATGAACCGTTCTTTTGAAATGTATATTGCGGTTGCGCTGTGGGATTATTTCGTTTGTTAGTTCGATGTTTTGTTTTTTGTTCGCTGTTAGAGAGGGATGTCGTTTTTGAAGCGAAGCTTCATTACGGACGTTCGGGGCGCTCGCTGCCCGGGCACTAAAACCGTGAAAAGCGTTACACGTAACGCGTAACGCGTATTTTTATGTTACACTCTGCCTACCCTGTTTCAAAACCCTATGCACGCCACTTATAATATATCTAATATCTACTGCAAAGCTTCGCTTCTTTTTTAGTCTTAATAGATACATGAAGTAGTTTCAAGCTCAGAACAGGAGAATTATAAAAATGGTGTCATTATTGTCTCGTTTAAACATGTTAACAGGAGCGTTCCTTACTTTTGTAATGCAGGCTAGCCTAGCTATTGTGAGCTCATCCCATGAAAATATAGTGAAAGTAGCTACTAAGTATACTTTCTGGGCTTAAATTAAGAACAAATATGTGTTTTTCATATATAAGAAGTATTTTGGCGCAAGTAAGAACTATTTTTGAATGGCATGAAGTTATCACAAAAAAGATCGTGCGGGAAATATCCTAAATCTGTTTGGTTTCAGAAGGACTATGTTCCAAAAAAATTACGCTAAAACACAGATCTTAATACGATTCCCAAACATTTCAATAACAGCAATGTAAAGACCGCGCTACACTCTCCTATCAGAACCATTGTAAAGTCAAAACTGAATACGTGCTCCATAAAATTAACACTCACAAAAAATATGTAGGACATTCTGCATCTGTGTACGGTGACAATAAATTACGAAGACACAATGAGGACACGGTGGCATCCATTGAGTGCCACTCAAAGGATTAAGTTCGATACGCGTTCGGTATTCAAAAATATTTACGATTGATTGGTTTATTTAAATAGGACTTTATTGGGTGTGCTCGATGCGGCTAATGTCCTATGATTTTTGTAGTATTATTTGGAGATAGCATTTTTATTTTATGTATCCAACAAAAAAAAATATACATACTTACTAAAACCAGTTTTTCAAAAAAGTTGTAAGTGAAGATACCACTTTATAACCTTTTGTGGGAATTATGAAATGTGATGAAATTTGTAATTTTAATTTCTAACATCTGCATATATTACGGATCCTTGCTTTTGTGGAATTAAAACATGAAAGAAAATCTTAAAATTGAAAAAAAAACCACAAACCTACCGTGCTTGCAACTAAAATAAGTATAGAAGAACCTCTTCAGAGAAAGTGCATTAAAAATGAGTGCGCTAGAACAGGACGCCGCGCTATTACCCTCATGCATCTGTCCCTATCGCACGCTGCTAAGAAAATGGTTTTATGAATGAAAATTACTTTTTCTCGCGCCATTTGCAGAGTTCAGGGACGAGAGTTTTGTAGATCGTTTTACCTACACGGAAATAGGTGAAAGTCGGAAGTGAATAGGACACATTAAATTGCACTGCTATTCTGTAACACCAAACTCATATCTCATAATTGAATCTGCGCGTGTAATGATAAATTTTATCCCGTAATAGCAGGTTAAAGGAGCACGCATTTTAAATACATCCATAATAATTAATAAATAATAATTTTAGCCCTTTTTGACGTCCCACTCCTGGGCACGGGCCTCCCCTCAACACGAGGGGGATTCAGGCCATAATCCACCACGCTGGCCCAGTGCGGGTTGGCGGATTTCACATGTTTTTCGAAAATTGATTAAATCTTCTAAGACATGCAGGTTACATCACGATGTTTTCCTTCACCGTCAGCAAGTGATAATCATATAGAAATTATGATTCGCACATAGATTTAGAAAAATCCAGAGGTTCGAGCCGGGGTTTGAACCCGAGACCTGGTAGCCCGCAAGACGCGTGCTTAACCAATCGGCTATCACTGCTCCTATCGGCTATCACTGCTCCTCCATAAATAAAGTGGCAAATATTAAAATTTAAAATAAAAAAAATAATTACGACATTTTGTTATTTTGCTACCTGTATTTGTTTATAAATAAAGTGGTAAGTATTAACATTTTTTTTAATGAGTTACGTCATTTTGATATTTTGCTACCTGTATTTAAAATCCGTATTTGGTTTATAATATTATTTGCATTATTATTCCATTACAATCGAAGACGCAATATAATAAAAAACTAAAATATCATGTTTAAAATATCGATTAATATTGAATATTTTTGTGCCAATAAAGTAGCTAAAACTGTCAAAATACTTGTAAATCCATAATTTATGACCCCAAAGAAAGACAATTTTAAGATTATTACACGGTGTAACCGCGTAGCGACGGTGTGTTGACAAAAACACTTTAATGGTCCTTATATTTCAAACTTTTGTCAACAAAAAATGTGGCCCCCAAGTTTCTTTATAAGAAAATGGTCCCCGATATGTTTTGTGTAATGCTTACGGACTCATTCTGTATTTGAAGACTTGTCCGTGGTACTGCCTTATGCAAGCCACATTTTAAAATCCTAATTCAAGTTGTGCCACTTTTATAGTTACCTATTGAATATTTTAGCTGTTTTTGTATATTTCCAAATTTTTCCATACCTACTTCATGCCGATAATTTTAGCGCCATAAATTTGACACAAACTATAGATATGTCTGTCTTGCTTGAACAAACCGCTGGCACATTTTACAAGTTAACGTATTTTATATCAATTTCCAACTTTTATTAAAACTAATTTATTTCCTTATCGCGGACATAAATATTAAAAGACTTTTAAAGTTAAAAGGCGTTAAATTACAAAAAGCTTCTAAGACCGTTTCGTGTCATAGATCTTAACAAACACATGCTCATGCGCACCCCTTTTGAACCACCTTTGTTGCGTCACAGATAAAATATAACCATACATTTTTTAAACGAATAATACGCATAAATTTATCTATACATACATTAATAGAAAGGGTTTAATAGCCTATAAATCAGCATTCTAAACAAAGGATAGTCAAATTCTGTACAATGGGAGCCCTCATTGTGCATAGACACGAGTTTTTTTTTGTTGTTGTTACCATAAAGCCGTGAAATGTTTGTTTTGTTGTGAGCGTGTGTAGTGGCTTTTAGCGAGGTATTTTTTTTTATTAATATTTGATCGATACACCGATGATTGGTTATAATAGCTGTTTTTGTGTACGAGACTTGGTAAATATTTGCACAAAACTTTGAAGATTTTTTGAGAGTTGTTATTACTGCGATAGGTGGGTAGGTGTTCGATTTAACCAGATAATGATGTAAGTAACCAATTGTATTAATAAATTGTTTTAAGTCTTATAATATGCCGATGTTGGAATTATAGGTAATAAACATTTCTGTGAAATTAATTTAATATCTACTTCTAACTTGTTTTTTACTATTACTATTAAGAATAGTTTTTTGAACTTTTTTGTATTTTCTTTAAAAAAATAAAGAAAATGAAGTAATGGGCCTGAATACAACAACCATTTTCCAAAATCAAAAGCTTTTGATTTTGAGCTTAAAATCCTATTAAGTTCTCAAAGCGACGACACTCGGAGATATTAAAAATAGGGTTCAAAATGAATAGACACAAAAATGGCCCCTAAAGTCGAAGATACAGAACCACCGGAAGGGTTTGCGTCGGTTACAAAAGATTCCACTTCCGGTTGATCGGAGCCATTGTGGTTGATATTAATAACGTCAGATAATAAGAAATGTGATCGTATCTATTTTAATATTAATAATAATGTGGGTTCGGCATGTGTTTTGTTGTTATTAACATTATTATTAATAGTATCTCGTCTCAAGGCGTCAATAGCCTAGTGGTTAGAGGGGCCGACCTCGTAGCTGAGAGGTTCTGGGTTCGATCCCCATCCTGGCCATTACACTATTGACGGGGGCCCACTCCTAACGCAAGCATTAGCTTAGCTGAAGGGACTTATGGGAATACAAGTAATGTGATAAACTCACGTTGCGATTTTTTGTAAGAAAAAAAAGTATATCTCAATAATCCGTAGAACGATGTTATATGATTCAACTTGATACAACGTCTACAATGTATGAGAAATAATTCACAATATAGGAAATTAAACACTGTTAAAATATATCAATTTTTAAACTAGGTACATGTTTTGTAATTACAGCATCAAACATTTTTTGAATAAGAGGCGTTACATAAATGCTTAGCTTTCTTTTAAACGTATAGAAAAAAAAACAAGGAACTATAAAAAAATACCGTCGAAATGTTATTATCTGTTTATGGAACACAGTGGACTTGTTTTGAACCCAGTCACACCCAGATTAGTCTAAACTTTGAAAAATCTATCGAAATTTGTCTCGCACAGTTTTGAGCGAAGCTACAAACCCATCTTGTGAGCAGTCATCAAACGCGATGGGTAATAAATATTACAAGAAACGGTGTCCCCGAAATGTTGTAAGTAAGAATTTTACGAATGTTCCACAGTTTGCCAAACGATTTTAATCCTATGTGAGCTCAATAAGGGAACAGGAAGACGACCTCAACGGCGTGAACCTATCACACAGCACAAACCTTCATAATCCTTATTAATATGCCCAATTCATCAACGTAACCCCGAAAACGTTAGCATGACAAAAGATACCCCCTTCAAATATAAATAATAAACTAAAAATTATATGCAAATTCACGACCCATAGATTCCTATAGAAATTGTTAACCCTTTAACGGCTGAGGGGGACAAAAATGGTAATAATTTATTCACAAAGATAGAGGTCATGGGACATATTTGGCCGCATTCTGATGTGCTTAACAACGGTGTTCAGACGTGTTTCAGTGTTTGAAAGGTGTGATTTTAATATATTTTCTTAATTATAAGAAGTGTTGTGCGCATGCGTGAGATTTTAAAAATGGCGGAAAAATAATCCCGTGTAAAGAGTTGTAGGTTATATATCTGCTTATCTATGTCTGAATGTCTACAATTATAATATATTATCAATAGGTAAGTTATGGTTTATTGCGAGTACGGCGTAAGAATGTATTTTAAAGTATGAAATCTCACTTATGCCTTTTTAGTTTGTACCTAAATCTCAAATGTCCTCTTAATAATATTCAACGTAGAGATACTACGTTTATATAAACTTCCTTCTCAATGCAATTCTTAATTAAAATCAGCCTTAATTCTTTCACTTATAGATATGTGCTATCTGCAACCATACAATTAATTATCTGTACACCGGCCTATAAATGGATTCCATTCCAAAGGTACATTCATATATTCTTATCTATACATCTGAGAACGTTTAAAAACTCCGCCTGATTGTTTTATGTGCATCGGAAGTCAGTTGAAATGTAAAGTAAAATGGAGCACTGTTACTTCGTTAAAATAATTAGTTTAATTAATTGTGTAAAGATAAATTTATAGTTGCATTGCACGCTTGAAATGTAAGCGACTATTATCAATGTGTGGAAATACTTTGGTGTATCTTTAAGTGTAAGTGCACCTACATTTAAATAGTAGAGATGGCAAATAGCAATGCCCTTTAATTACATTTCTAAAATAAAAAGCGACCTATGAAATATAAATATAATTCGGGTTTAAGTTACGTCGTTGTTGCTATATTTAAAAATATTTTTTTTTAGCGTTTTATCTTTTTAAACATATTTCAATGACGCGAGCTATAAGGTAGCAAGTCTAATAAGGATAAGTCAAATAGTATTCCGTTTCGCATTTTATTTTCTAATTAGCATGGAATTACCAATAGATATTATATCCAGTAGAATTGCCGTTCATCGGCAATTAGAAGACAAACATTTACTAAGAAAAAATTAGCGGAATAAACGGTAAAATACCGAAGATTTAATTAATCCCAATATTTATTCGTTTGGTCAATTGATCAGTGTCGTATACTGAGGGTTACACCTAATGGCATAACTCAAACGTACCTCAGACAATTCGAGTACTTTCATAAATTGATATAAACAATATCCTAATGGATACAGTAACTCGATATATTTGTCAATACATTTACCGTCTCCTATGACTCCTATGTACAGAAATATGTCCATATTGCAAACCGAAATACTTGCTAAACAAAGAAAATTAAACTCTGGTGAATATGGAAGACAGTGGGTTTTCCGGTAACGTTCGTGTTGAGTTACGACGTTTTTTGAACAACGTCGTTATACTGTTTGCACATGTTTGATCGATTGACAACACGGGGGTGGGGTTTGGCATAATAATATTACCCCCGAATTCTATATCTGAGTGTAGCCAGTTCAGCCTGTATTGTGTTTTAAAAATCATTTTTTCGTACACTTTCATACACTCAGTTTTAGTAATAAAGTGAAGATAGTAATATCAGAATGAGTGTCTACTTAATTATTTAAAAGACAAAAGCCTTTATGTAATTAAACGTTTTAATGTGTGTAATAATTACAAAAAAAAAACCTAGAATGGAACAATGTCGAAATAAACTCATAAACGAACATTATTTACACACAAAGGAACCAATAAAATCAAACGACCAATCAGAGCTAATGACATGCCGTGCCATCGACGATATACTTAATAGCTTTATTGACGAACGATGAATTCTAAATTTAAAAACGAAATTGAAATTCCAAAAAGTTGTCTATAACTACCGGTAGCTATCACAACCGATTAAACGAGTTCTTTATTAGGCGTCTTATAAATACAAACAACAGAATAAAATTTTACGATCCTACCGCTTAACCGTTAAATAAATAGCTACGCGTTCGATTCCCCGTTTGGTCATGCTATAAATTAACCGAGACGTGTAAAAAATATTGACTGCGAGGCTGCTTTAAAATAATTAAGTACATCGGTACAGTGTTCTCGCACCACGAGTTACTTCGTTTTTGTTATATTATATGTAAGTAATTGGCATCGACAACAAAATGCTATAATTGAGGCCGAACAACATAAAAAACATTATTTATAATTTAATACGTTACTCGCTAATAAATATCGTTTATTACTAGTTACCACATTTTTTCATTGGCGACAATTTAAAATGGCGGCCGGTTTGTGTATTGTTTTTTTTTTTTTTTTGAATTGACTATATGTTGTTGGCCAGAGTGGCCATAACAACTTCACCCGGACAGAGGGCGAGCGCAAGTGCGCTCCAGCCATAGGGGCAGGGGGGCAGCTAGCTCAAGGGCGTCACTAGGGACACGACCTCGGCTTGGGCCGCTGCCAGGAGAGGTGGCGAGGGTAAATCTACCACCGGATCGGAACGCGACCTCGACTGAGAAGATCCGGCAAGAAACTCAGCGGGCTTGTCGGGTGCCAAGGTGCGTCTAGGTAAGTAGACGCACCTTCTAGCGGAAGCGGGGGTTCGTCGACCTCGCCGGCGAGGTCGGTGTCTGGCGGGGAGTGTGCGTGTGTCGTTCTCCTCGACATCTGAGTCTAGGAGAGCGGTGAGTGGGTCGGGGGGGGTCCAGCACCACATGCCGCGGCCTGCGGCGGCATGTATCTGGCTCGTGTGCGGGTGCATAATCGGCGGCGGCGACGATTAAGGGATTGGTGTGTTCAGAAGCCTTCATGAAATAGCGTTCAGACGCTATTTTGAAGTGCTTCTGGATAGAATCGAGGCGTAAGTCAGAATGAAGGTCTACGTTCCGTACGAACCACGGGGCTCCGACGGCTTGGCGAAGAAAACGGGACTGTAAGGCCTGGAGGCGACTAATGTGAGAGTTGGCCGCGTGGGCGAACACAACGCTCGCATAGGACATGATGGGGCGAATGCAAGCTTTGTAAAGTGTCACCTTATTTCTAAGGGACATTTTACTCCGCTTGCATAGGAGATAATGAAGGCGACCGAGCACAAAGGCGGCTCGATTGCGGACGTTTCTAATGTGAGGACCGAAGGTCATGGAGCCATCGAGCGTGACCCCGAGATATTTAACTGACTTGGACCAAGGGATAGGCTGCTTGTACAAAGAGACAGTACCTAAGTTGGAGCGAGTGTGGCGTATGGAGGGGCGTCGAGAGGTGGTCCTGGCAAAAAGCACGGCTGCGCTTTTGTCCGGGTTCACCTCTATTCGCCATTTCCTAAACCACTCTCCGAGAGAATTGACAGCGCGTTGGAGAACGCGTGTGATCTGAGCCTTATTACGATGGGAGAAATAGAGCGCGGTATCATCCGCGTAAAGGGCGAGTTGCACATTGTTCGTGCGGGGGATGTCGTTAGTGTACAGACTGTACAAAAGAGGGGAGAGCACGGAGCCCTGAGGGACTCCTGCCCTGATGGGGTGGGGTGGGGAGAGCGTGCCCTCGACTCGATATCGAAAGGTACGGTTTGACAAGAAGTCTCGTAAGATGAGCACGAGACTGTCCGGCACGCCTAAGAGGTACAGCTTGTAAATCAAGCCGTTGTGCCAGACTTTGTCAAACGCCTTAGCGACGTCAAAGAAGAGAGCTCCCGTGGATAGGGGGCGGCCGGAGGATTGTGTATTGCCTACTTATGTATGTGTATTAGGTTTGTGTATTAATTATTTATGTAATTCTTGGTAATATCAAAAGGCAACACACTGGAGCTATTATATTTATATTAAATTGTCTTTTGACATTTGTCATATTGTTATTAAAAAATAATAATATGACAAATGTCAAAAGACAAGGCCGCTGAGTTTCTCGCCGGATCTTCTCCGAATTCTCTGAATATCATTCAGGCCTCTAGTTGAACGGCGCTGTTTAATAAAGTGGCTAGGCGGTAAATTGAACGGCGAATTAAGCTAGTTGGCTGCGACAGATATAAGAAAAACATATGTAAAATTTACAATTGGTAAGTGCCCCGTAGGCCTAAACAAAATAAACGATTTGAATTTGAATTAGTTTACGTCATATTAATACGAACTAGTTTAACCGATCGTTACCTCTTGATTGAAAGCGAGACATCAACAGAAGCTGGAGTAACACGATACAATGTAAGCAATTAAAAGTATTACCGCCTAATACTCAGACGCGATTATTCTGAAACTCATATCTCAAATATGAATACAAATATGTATTGACATTTCACCCGCGGACTCACGCGTGAAATAAGAGTTTCTTGTTCACAAGTTTGTTGTTTCAGAATTGCACGCGCATTTAAAAATGTGTGATAAGACACGTCTTAAACAACTGAGTAGGACTTAAACTTTTGAGTAGCGTTTCACTACTCCCCTTTGACTTAGTTAGTGATATAATTAATTTAAAGAACCGGAGTTACTTTAACCTACAGATTAAAATAATTACATTACCCAAAAAAAATATTTCAAACACACTTGAAAGCTATTTTATGTTATCTTATTGAGTATCTATAAAACATTTCATATGTCCAACACGCTACGCTCTTTGATTTATTTTTCTTTGAAACTATTTTTACCAATAAACTAATTTTCTTAATAATGTAATAGACGATGTTTAATACGTGGTAAGTAAGTAATTAAGTGAGTTATTCATGTAAAATATGTCGATAAATTGTAACTTAATCTAGAGATGCATAATTTATGGTACATACTAACCTATGAATAAATTGCCGTACTTAATTACAAATGAAGATAATATAATAATTGCTAGGTACGTAGGTACTTATGATTGATGTGCAAGATACAAAATCTTGATCCAAGTCCATTGCAAATGATCGATTAATTACTTTAATATAACCATTAATAGGAGTTAAAACATCGGTAGTTATAACATCTAAAAACACAATGAAAATATGTATAAAATATTTAACTGATTTATTAAAAAATAAAATATATCTCTAAAGCCACATCACGCTAGCAAAGGGTTAAGAAACAACAAAGAGTTCGAAATTCAAAATCGAGAACTCACGATTCACGGTCGTATTCCAAATTCGACATTTGGAAAAACTTCTATTTTTGACAGTTCAAAAATCGTGCAAAGCCGTTGGTTTACAAAGGAGTTAGCCCTATCGATTTTGTCCTCAACCCTACTCTCACACATGTATACACGTTTTATATAACCGGTGCGTTGGAGGGTCGCAAGGTACGAGGGTGGGACCAACTATCGGCGCTATACGTAATGCGGGTAGGTATATAAATTATATGTCGTTCACCCCATCAATAGTATAATGTATGGAGATTCGATATTATTTTGTGATAGGTTTTGCGTTCGATTTTGCTTTATAAGTAGCTTGGAATATTCGCTCGCGAATGGAGAATTACAGGTAGACGTTGCTTGAGTATACTGGATATACGATAGGTGCCTACTTGCTGCTGCGAGCATGGTTTTCCAAGTGCTTATAGGTAATTTTAAGCGATAAAGTTTACCTACATTATACAAATTCAGAATGTAAATTAAAAAATAAACCGATCGGTAAATAGACAGAGATATCCTATTATATTAGAAACTCTTTTTCTTATTAGCCTTTTCTAACTCATGTAGCGATTGTCGTCTACTCATCGAGAATGTTTCTGTCTCCTGACTGCAAAAGTATTGTCTGGCGACCATACAACACCGAATACCCATGGTACATTGAATCGAGGTTTTATGTTTCAAAATGGACTAAAACAGTCATAAAACTGATCATTGGAAAATCTCTCCAGCCTACGTGGAGTTCAATGGATGTATTTTTACAGTTATTTCTTAGCTACAATAGTAAAAAGAAGTAAAATTTTGTAGTAGAACCACAGAACAGATAGATTACTACTTAGTTTTTCTAGTAAACATACGATCCTGGCTTACAAGAGTCAAGGACATAGGTAGTGAAAGGAAAAAAACCATGAAAAGCCATGAGCTTTCGTAACGTGATAAACAACCAAAACACGTATAGAAGGTAGTTAAAAGTAGCCGTAGAGTAGCGACACAGTGTAGTTAAATCAGACGTTCAATAAATTTAGCGCAAAATGTCACTAGTTATATGCTATTATAATGACAACGTCAATGTGACAGCGCCCGCCTACTGGCCGCGGATTTCTAAGTTATTTCGTCATCAGCCTGACAGTTATGACAGGAGGCACGCCTTAGTGCCACTTTGAATGCTCAATTAGATATTACACCACTACCGGCATTTCAACGGGAAGTCATTTGTTTTAAATTTGTCTTTAAAAATACATATTTTAAGTATTTTTTTTAATGTTAAAAATCTGTCACGTTTGCGTACTTGGTTCTTCCTTGACCCATTCGTCAGTAAAAGCTGCGTACTGAGGCGGCGAGAACCTGGAGTTCTTTAAAAATATAATTTAGTAGCAACTGTTTTAAATTCATTTCTTTTTCATGTTCATATCTATTTTCCTATTAAAATAACATTTTTGTGTGATACAGGTTGCTAAAACTCTTCTATTGGCTTCAATCTATTATGATTGGCAAACATTTAAAATAGCTGTTGGTGTTAATAAAACAAATAAGTAAAATCATTAAAATATGGTTCTTATACGACTAAAAGATTATCTCTTGTATTAAAAAAAACTTATTGGAGTTAATTAATCACTAACCGTGTTAAAAATGTTGGTATGACTCGTTTGTTTAATTTATTTTCAATGTTTTCTAGTAAACATCGTCAAACGGTATTTTATTAGACCCAACAATACATTATACTTCGTTGAATTGTACAGATTTAAATCACAGTAGATATTTGAAAACAATTATTTCACATAAACTCTAACCATCTACCACAAACAAACCGACGTCCCTACTTACTCGTTGTAACCTCATTCATATTCGTACGTGGGAGTCGAAAACACAACACCAGAACAAGAAACTAATTTCAATTGTATTGCTGTACCGATTTTTAAATCTGATGATAAAAAGAATATCGATAGGAAACTGAAAAATTAATTGACCAACTATAAAAAAACTCTTCTCTCAAAATGTCATAATGTCGAATATACTGTAAAATTTCTTACCCCAATGTGCACGGTGCAAACTTTTCAAGTTTGAAGTTTTACCGCGACGCGAATGTACAATTGATTTAAACAAAACACGGAGTATTAAATAAGAACGAACAAACATAGAAAACCTAATTGAAAAAAGAAAAAAATACGCGTCACTCAAATTTCGAACACAGAAAAAGGAAATAAAAAAATATTCCAAATACAAAATTGGTAAGCGGGAGACGCGTCCCGAAGGAAATTCGAGAAAATCGTCGTCTCCATGCGGCGTACGGTGAACGAATGTCCCGCTCAAACTCCGCTACAATTTCCTTCGCGAAAACCGAATCGACTGCGCTGTGTAAGTATAGGGAAGGGTGGTTTTTCCTTCGAATTTCATAAGTATCTACCTTTCTTTATATCTAAGCGCAAGAACTACGCTCACCCCCTTGAGAATACCTCGTGAGACTCGCGCGTCCCCCGCGCGTCAAACGCAAGTGACGTCACACCCGCGTTCTAAATTCAAATCTATTCTAATCCAGATACGTTCCAGTTTGAAATAGGAGGTTAATAGTGATGTGCCGTTACGGTATTCTTGATATTTCTAGTAAGGCAACGGTAACATAGATAAAATGTATTGGGTGGTGAAATAGGAATATATTTATGTATTCGTGTGTTCGAGAGCAAGATATGGTGTGGGCTTCATATGACTATGGATACGTATTACGTATACGTACGCGGTTGAAATGTTGAATTTTGATATGAAGGTACGCCTCGCAATTTGTCACAATAATATCAGATATTGTATCGGGAGCAATAACGTTTAACCGGTTTCCTTTTATGTTTTATTCTTTTGTGGCATGTTTCATGTGAGATAGATTACAAAAATAACTTTAATAAGGTTCAATGGAGGTAATGAGTGGAAAATTATCCACCGCACGTGTTAATTTTTACGCCCAAAGGGTGACCGTTCGACCGTAAAATTGTACGCTAAAACAAGTTTCACGGGTAAACGGTAATAGGGTAGGAAAATTCGGTTCAAAGTGACACTGTGGTGTAAGCAGGTACCTACCTAATACCTCGATCAAAAAAATAACGAACCGAGCACCTTTAATGATGCAGCAATAATGCACTCTTAAGAGAAACCACGAATGTTTCAAGCAACAAGTTTCATTCATTCCCGAAAGGAGATGGCAAATCCAATTAGAAAGGGAGAAGAGAGGAATTTAAAAAGTGAACGCCCGGAAAGTTGGCGGGAAAGCTCCGTGCTAATAACCTGTTGCTTCCGACGCTAAATTAAACATGAGAGCTGTCCATCCAAGTATCGAGTATCGATGTTCGCAGCGCAATAGTATACCTCTGACGATAGTAAAACTTCGTAATAAAAACACCCCCGTTATCGATTTTCCCTATCTCATTTGTATTGAAATACAGGAGTCTATACCGTAAAATTGCTTACATTTATCATTTCACTATGCTGGTAGATAGGCACCACCCCCGCGTTCTATTATCTCGGAAAATATCGATAAAGCACACTTGATGCGGACTACACCCCTACGCTTACTTGACATGCAGCAAGAGCGAGAGAGGTGTACGGGAAATTGAGTGTTGGAAAGAGAGAGGCGACGGGACCGCGACGAGATAAGTGCTCTAATTTATACTCAAATTGCGAACGTCGTCACGAGAACCACGTGCTAAATAATCATTCTGAATTTGAAATGTCCTAAGTACTTTTATGTTACGTATTGAAATTCAACTTTAGAATCTAAAATTAAGGTTTAAATTTAAAATCAGCATTCATTTAAGAAATATTATCTGAGAATTTTTCATTTTTGAAAAACGAACGTCTACCCTGTGATATCTAAAGAAGAAAACTCAGTCTTCTGTGTTTTCATTAAAGTTTAAAATCTTTTGTTGGAAAAGTTTGCAAATTAATACGTAAGATTTTAAAAGAAAGCCTGTGCATACTAACTAGGGTTGTGTCAAGGTTAAATTGGTATATTTTATTAGCGAGTCGGTTAGTGGGTTAACTGGTGCGTTTAGGGGTGATTTCGGCTGTATAAGGGAGTTAAATGTCGCGATTATGTAATTTGGGAACGGTATTTGATTAACTTTATTGCTTTTGATAGCTTTATGACGGGTTTCTATTCATTTGTGTGGTTATAAACTTGCGGATTGCGGGTATTTTGTCAATCATGCGATTTCGTGCTTGGTTTACCTAGATATAAGAAACGATTTGCGAAACTATTAAGTTACCCGAGTGTTTTCTATTCTTTAAAGTTCATATTTGTGCGGCAAAATATTGAGTGAAATTATTGGAGTCGAAAAAAATTCAAATCATCTACTTGTCAGAGTCACCCACTGAATTGGTTTCTTTATAGAACGTGATCTTTACCACGAGAGGTCGCTGGTCCCAATCCTATCATCATCAAATGCACTGACGTTATTCCATTTCTATCACAAGCATTATATTATTCGTTTTATAAAAAAAAAGGTTTTAATACGCCCAAGACCGAGGCGAAGATAGTGCGACGATTTGAACACCTTTACGGGTAAATCGTGGCCACAACGAGCCAAAGATAAAAAAGGGCAGGCCTTTGCCCAGCAGTGGGACATAAAATAGGCTACAAAAAAAGAAACACCCAAATTATGGGTCAATAACGGCGAAATTTTTGTCCTTCCTATGCCATTACCCTTTAGAGAGGTGTATAAGATTTTTCAGATCCACCTTTATTAGATTTGAGTACCTTCACGCTCGGTGCGTGGGTGGGGGCGCTTTTCTAGTAAATTTTTGACACTTGTCATGTCGCGCGCATCACAATAAGCTGGGGAGGGTTTACCCCTTGCCGGTTCGTACCTTGGAGCTTTTTTATATTCTTTGAACACTCTATTTTTATAAGAAAACTTCATAATTTTGGAGATGAAAAAAATATCGCGGTTCAAAAAATATTATCTACTGATGTAAATTCACCCTAGAGTTTAATGATTACTGACCCTGTTCATTCTTCTTTTATGTCGTTGCAACACTAAGGCACTTATTAATAAATCGATGTCAAATCTGAGAGCGTTTTTGAAAATTTCATTCTTAAAAGCACCTATCATACCCGTACAAAATGCCATGTCAAAAGCGGACTCTCAGGCTTGAGATCAATCAATTAATGCGGGGCTAAAGCCGAGGCCAGTATTAATAAATCTATTTCAAGTCTGAGAGCGGTCTTGAAAATGTCATGTCAAAAGTGTACTGATTTGTCTCAGAATTGAGATCGATCTACTAGGTGAAACAAAAAGGGTATACTATTTTTTTTGCAACTTAACTTTGTAAATCTCAAGCTATCGGCTTTGTAGGACAGTTGAAGTACTAAAGGTTTTGTAGACTTGTGAAATCGGTCAACAGCTGTATTCCTATAGCACCTTTTGTTTTTCAAGTTCCCTCCAAAGCTGATGGTTTTAGAATTACAAAGTTAAGTTTTGAAAAAAAAAATGTACCCATTATGTTTCACCTTGTATTAATACAGGCCTTAAACCTAATAAGCCAGACAGTAAGTAGGTACCTGCTCCACCTGCAACCTTCCTTAAGTTTACTTAATAAACTTATACCTCAAAACCCTTTGGACTAGTATTAGGTAAACAGGGAATCATTTGAAAGCCACATACGTTCGGATGCATATTGTCGTCTAACGAGCAACCCTTGAGAGGTCGATAGGGGCCGTATCGGCACGGACCACACGCATAAAGGAGAACCTGATCGTTTTGTACCGAAATATAATCTGCTTAATCTAATAGACGAGTTTACTCTGCTTGCTTGAATTTTTAAAGCTACAATTATTTTGAATCTCGAATATTTATTTTCGGTTCAATAATTATCAAAAGCAAGCAGTGATAGCCGGTTGGTTTAGCACGCGTCTTGCGGGCTACCAGGTCTCGGGTTCAAACACCGGCTCGAACCTCTGGGTGTTTCGAAATCTATGTGCGAATCATAATTTCTATATGATTATCACTTGCTTATGGTGAAGGAAAACATCATGAAACCTGCATGTCTTAGAAGATTTAACTAATTTTGAAATCCGCCAACCCGGACTGGGCCAGCGTGGTGGATTATGGCCTGAATCCCCCTCGTGTTGAGGGGAGGCCAGTGCCCAGGAGTGGGACGTCAAAAGGGCTAAAATTATTATTATTATTATAAGTATCAATTTGATTTGTTGCTCAAATTTTAAAAATACAATAGGTATGTTTTCTCTTTCCAATATTAAATTACTCACCAAATGTGTAGGTATGTTTGGCACTATAGTAAAAAGGTACACTGTCACAAAATTGTCCTGAACACGCCAATGCATCACGAGCGTGCAGTCTGTCAAAACGAATGGGAAATATGCGAGAAAGAGTGACTGGATAACAAGCACGCACACACACACACAGCACGCCGCATATGGGGACGGAGGCCGCCATTTTGAAACCATTCACTATCGGAAAATTTAGTTTACGTCAAGAAATTGAAAGAGGATTGGAGACGGGCCCTGTTAACGTTTCGTTGTGAATTAAATTCAGACTATTTTACTGTTAACAATGCTGAAAATGATATTATCTTTGTAGTGATCTTCACTTTTGTGTAGTCACCCAAGGTATATGTTTTATGAAATAAACTCTTCAGTAAGTTTCATCGTTTATTATTTATTAGTATCTCTAATCAATTATTATTAGGTACACCAATTCTTCTCGTGCTTTCATTCCTTTATATTTTATTTTATCTGTCAGCTGTCAACGTCACAGCTCTGACAGCTAACAGATGACATGTTCAATACAATCTTGAACCTGAAGTATACGGAAAACTGTTTGTACCTACAGTCCAAGACAAACAATGATAACCTTAACGATTTTAGAACTCACGTAGCCTATTAATAATTCAGAAATGTCATGGAATTGAAGTTCAGAACGGTCACCATCAAATAACAATTAAAATTTTAATACATATTGCACAATAAGTATGTTTCTAAAGTACTTACTATACTATAGTGGACAACAGTGCAATAACATTTAGGTATTAGCGTGAAAAAATAATAATTTTATCTATGGTATTAGGTGTGAATATAATAGCAACGAGACTATTGCCAATACCACACTATATTCTGGGTTTTATTGTCACAAAAACACAACTGAAATCCTAATACACATTACACTAAACAAAACACAATCGCAAGTTATAATCTACCGTTTTCAATGCAACAATAACTCCAGTAATTGTAAATTGAACCAATTCATCAACTCTACTAACACGCGATAAAAGTATACTAAATTATGTAAATATTGGTGCCAATTCTACTGTCGTCATCGTCAAAACACGACTAACTAAATTCAACGCATCTAAAAATATTTCTTGATTTATACAGGTGGAAACGCAGACAGCCTTTTACCACGCAGATATGGTATAGGATCTTTTGCCTAAAGGACTAAACTAACTAGGACTAAACTAACATGGCAAATGTTAGTTTAGTCAGGTTTAGTTTGCCTGACAAAAGAATCGGCACCAATGTTTCCCTGTAAGTAGGCGAGTATGCAGTATACTCGGCAGAGAAAGTAATTTGTTCCTCGATTTAGCGCGGCGCTTATTTTCGGCTATCCCGCTGGAAAGAGTGAAATCGAGTCGCGACTGGAACAAATGTCTTGTATCCGTACTCGTTTTAGGGAGGGGCAGGTGTCGATAAAAATAATTATTTTGTAAGTAATCTTTGTTACTTACAATTTGACATCCTACTAATATTATAAATGTGAAAGTGTGTGAGTGTGGATGTATGTATGTATGTATGTATGTTTGTTACTCTTTCACGCAAAAACTACTGAACGGATTTGGAAGAAATTTGGAACACAGATAGTTTATAACCGGGATTAACATATAGGACAACTATATATCCCTTTTATGTATACATACTTTTATCCCGATAATCCCGAAATTTTTGTTACGTTAAATACTACGCGGACGAAGTCGGGGGGCACAGCTAGTGGATAAATATTTTTGGACACGTGTGATCTTGAAAGCCCACCCTTATTGTTGTTGGTAGGTATCTTTATATTATTATGAGAAAAACTTGCATTGCCAAACGTAAGTAGGATGCTGTTATTTGTCGAACCCAATTATTTAAGGTTTCGGCTTTAGTTTAGAAGCAACAATAAAAAATAAGATAGATAATAAAATAGACAATAAAAGATAGTTTGCAGCTACTGTCGACACTGTCCACGACTACTGTCTGTCTATAAATCTATAAAATTAACATTTAACACAAACAGTATTGGTATGCAAAATAGATGACAATAAAAAAATAACGACCGCAACAGAACAAAGAGGAGCGATCAACACAACACTGATTTGCATCGCGGTAATTCTTATTTGAATTAATTTGTATCGATGTGAGTGACACCAAACATGACGATTGATGTCACAATTAAGTATAAATGAATCAAGGCTTTTGAGTGCTGATGTAGGTACCTAAGCTAATCTAAGCAATCATTTAGAAATAATATTATGTATCTACGATCCGTATTAATGGAGCAATCGTTAGTACGAGACCAATCTTGGAAATGTCATTCTTATGTCATTCCAGTATCAAATGACATTACAAAAGTATAATCAAGACCGTTATCAGACTTGAAATAGATTTATTAATAAGGGTCCAAGTAAGTTCTTCTGATAAACCATTTAGAATAGTCGCTCAATAGTCACATCTGTATTCCTTAAGGTCTAGCGATAACCTCTCTCTTGTTATGCCTTCCCACACCAGTTCCTTCTATGATGGTTCCTTCACTGTCGAAGCTGTCCGCCTCTGGAATTCTTTACCGGTCTCTATCAGAAACGCTCCTTACTTACACATTTTCAAAGACCAGGTAAAGTAATTATTTCTTTCTCCATAATTACTGCTTCATAATTATTTGGTTATTATTTATTTACGTGCTATTATCTTCATTTAGCCATTATGTAGTAGGTATAAGTATATGTCATATTTTTTTCTTGTTTATTTCATGTAATGTATATGTTTAAGTTTATTTATGTATTTATTTATTTATTCGTATGGCATTTTACAATTGTTCACAATTAGTTAACATTAAAATCAAAATTATAAAGTAAGTAAGTTTATGTAAGTACACCCCCGTATTAATTTCTTTAGATCCTCTCCATCCTAAGGTTGCCTGGTAGAGATCACTTTTAGTGATAAGGCCGCCCATTTTCCACTTTCTGTGTAAATATTTAATAATTTGTAGTGTTTTGTTTTCAAGTGGTGGATGAATAAAGTATTATCTATCTATCTATCTATCTATCTCAATCTAATAATATGTATAATTAAAACTGAGCCATAATCTTAAATAAATAAACTTTCTTTACTAACTATCACGCCTATATGCCTATCCCCTTTACACCGGGCACACTCCCCCTAAACTAGAATGAATTAGGTACTTGCGACCCGCCTCGGCTACGCACGGGTATTTTTTATGAGTGTTTCTCTATTATATTATGCAAGTACTATACATAAAAACCTTCCTCTTGAATCACTCTATCTATCAAAAAAACCGCATCAAAATCCGTTGCGTAGTTTTAAAGATCTAAGCATGCATAGGGACATACAGACAGCGGGAAGCGACTTTGTTTTATACTATGTATTGATAACAAATGCTTAGTTTATTATTTTCTAGAACTCTTCAGTGACAATGGTGTTGCTTGCTCACATTGTGTTAAAAAATTACACCATCTTTCAAAAGAGTAACCATTGAGTTTCTTGCCGGATCTTCTCATTGGTAGCAGAATTCAGAACCGATGGTAGATACTGACTATTAATAAATGTTTTGTTGGCCTACATGAATAGAAATATTTTGAATTTGTTGTTTTAGGATCTATCGATAAAAATAACCGGAATCGTGTCCCATCACTAGTCCATACGCGGAAACGTTCCTCTGGAGCGCACAATTTCAGGGGCACTATAAATGTGTACAGTTTTGTTTCTGACAGGCCGCCATCAATAACGTTTTTGGTTAAGCAACACCAGTCGTTTCTTTTATTTATTGTGCTACACTTGATAGGGGATATACTTATAGTTACCGCTTACTCGTTGTAAATGGGTTATGTATGAGTTATTTCTTTATATTGTTTAGGTGGTTGGTTATTCATGACATTTTCCCGCGGCCCCGCCGGCGTCTGCTCAGAATGAACCAGGCATCGAGAACACGCCGATTTTCAATCAGTAAAGTAGTATATTACTATTCCAATAACTCTTATGTAACATATACGACATAAATAAAAGCCACTTGTTACAAATAGTACGTGTATTGGCTTATAGTCGCCAGAATTCCACGGAATTCCGACATCCGCTGACATGGAAAAATGAATATTATTAAAATACGAAGGCACACAGTCGCAGTTGCGACTAGTGATGGGACGTGTTCGGATATAGTTCTGTGCGGTTATGCGGATAAATTGTGAAATGGCAAATGGCAATTTATCCTTATACCGATATTTTTTGTAGATAAGGTGAGCTATTTTGAAAGAACTAGACAGTAGTAAAAGTTCCTTACCTAAAAATACTGCATTATATCTCAAACCGCATTAGTATAGTCCCAAACTAAGCAACGCATGTACTATGGGTACCGTACAATCGACTGGGGGCGATCCCAGTGACACCCAGACCAGGACAAATTGCGAACAAGCCATTTCCGAAATTTGCCCCGGCGGGAATCGAACCCGCAACCACCATGTGCAGTGAGCCGCGCGGCCTACGCTCGAACAACTGCGCCAAGCGGTCGTCGAATGTTATTCGAATTGGCTAAATCCAGTTACGGTCTTTCAAATATCCGCCGTTCCAACGTTCGGATATGAGTTTCTAATGTTACCTATACAACCCTATCAATTCTTCGGTCACGCACACCACTATACTTTCACTCCGTCGAATGTCACATTCGTAGGTAAAAATTCAACATCGAGATATGACTTTACCCTTTCTTTATCAAAAACTAACACACGTGAAGCATCTAACAAGGTTTTCTTGCGTATAAATACAGCACGCACACTTGCATATCCGTAAATAGTACAATGAAAATTGAGTTTTATTGCCTAGGGTTGAACTTGCAAAATAGAAATATTATAAATAATTTTCTTTTAACAATACGTACAATAGAAAACCAACCTTGCATCCAAGCAGTAACGTCGAATTTGTTTTCTCCATTATAATACTTACGATGTTTCGCAAGCATGAAGTTAAAAATATTCATAAAATGCCACAAGGGAAATTATATTTTAACGGCAAGAGCATATAGTTCATTTTAGTTTGATTTATATTCGAATGGAAAACCTCGCGTGGGTGAATTCACGGAGCAACAATAGTGTTCGAATGGGGTTGTTAGTTTTCGGTTGACTGCGCATTCGTTTCGCGCATTCGGAACATGGCGGCGCTTGGAACGCACCTCGCCATTTACTTTCTTGTTTTTATCATGAAAATAAAGGTAATTTTACTTTAAATACTTCGAATTATACATGGAAAAGTTTTCCAAAGTTGGTAAGCAGTGTTAAATTGTAATTTTTGTGCAATCATTGATTTCTTTTGAGCATTTTTTTCGAAATGATAATAAGTAAGTGCCTAATAAGAATCCGGTCTCACAGAGACGTAATCACGCAGTGAACGAAACTAAAATGAAGCCTTAGTTATAATTGTCATAATTTATGAGCAAAAAGAAATATCTTTAGTTAGTTAAATATACTGGCCTTAAATACCTATTAGTCGTACGTAGATTTTGTGAACGTAACAAAATAAATCATCACTCGATATGTAATTATTAATTAAAATTTAACACACTATTACCATAGGCGATACTTACTAAATAAATGTACCTACTTAAGTAGGACCTACAATGAGTACTTACTTAGAACCACTTTTGTAGATTTTGTGGACGGAGTCGTAACAAGATAAATCATCACTTGATAAATAGGTACTTACAATATATAAATTTTAAATTTAACACACTATTACCATAGTTTTAACTTACTAAATAAATATATAGGTACTTAAGTAGAACCATAGGACCTACAATCTATACAAATAAATAAAATTGGATTTGTAATATCAAAATAACACCGTTTCACTAAGTGCATATTATCAAAGTACATACGACACCTATAGCAAAAACGCGATAATTTTTATTTTGTCTGTCTGTCTGTGTGTTTGTTCCGGGAAATCTCCGAAACGGCTGGACCGATTTTGACAGGACTTTTACTGGTAGATTGCTGATGTTATAAGCAGTAACTTAGACTACTTTTATATTAGAAAAACAAAATAAAAAAATTCGTCCTGCCGCGCAGGCTCGCAGAACGCGGGAGCGGGCATATTCCACGCGGACGAAGTCGCGGGCTCAGCTAGTGAGTTCATAAGATCCACTTTTTCTGGAATCAAAAATATGTAAGTACTTATAACACGAGTTATGTCAAATGTTATTGAAAGTGGAAATTGACATACTTTAGTATTATTATGTACTAGCTGAGCCCGCGACTTCGTCCGCGTGGAATATAACTTAACAAAAAAGCCCGCTCCCGCGTTCTAAGCCCGCACGACAGAACACATTTTTTTTAAATTTAGTTTTTCTAAAATAAACCTAGCCTATGTTGCTGCTTATAACAGCTATCTACCAGTGAAAGTCCCGTCAAAATAAGTCCAGCCGTTTCGGAGATTACCCGGAACAAACACACAGATAGACAGACAGACAGACAAAAAAAATATATATCGCGTTTTTGTTATAGGTGTCGTATGTACTTTCATATGTGAGTGAAAAGGTGTTATTTTGATATTACAAACAGACACTCCAATTTTATTTATTTGTATAGATGTATAGTATTTTGTATATTTTATGTGTGTGTCTATTGTTCTAGTTTATAACGTGTTTAACTTTTTTGTAATAACGGTTCGGTTGAGGTTATTTTTTAATAAGTTTCAAATGTAGTTACTTAATTAGGCAAGTAGATTACTTACTTAAAAAATAAAATACCTATTTAAACACCTACCTACCTACCTCTACACATGGCAAAAAGTTACACGTGCCTGACACAATAAAAAAGTTCGTTTAAATTTAATGTGATTTTTTAATTAGTTTTTTTTGTCATTTGTTTCAGAAGCCTGCACCCGGAAACCTATCAGTAACTTTAAAACAATATGTAAGTAGAGTCAGCATCAAAAAATAAATAATGAAAGGACAATTATTATTATGTAAACATGTTCTTAATAAAGGAATGTAATTACTATATCCTACACTGATACTCTTATTTTTGATGCTGCCTGTACTTACGCATTTAAAGCGAAATTTAAATAGAAATCTACTAGAATGTATTGCCAATAATTATAAATTATAATTTTATGATACATGATAAATAGTATGTTTAATATTGAAGTTAATTAATTTGTATAATAATACTAATAAGTATAATAATCAAAATAAATTTTGGAATGTTTAAAACTTCCTGTTCGCCTGAGATATTGGTTTCCTTGTGAAAAATAACGATTAATTTGGCTTTGCCAACATACAAAAAACTCTCACCTTTATAATAATCACACACTAACAAGTAAAGTTCAAAGAAATTGTAATTCAAAATTATTAAATTACACCCTGCCATTGTGTACAATTTTGAATAAATTAAAATCACAATGCTTATTCAAATTTGTTCCCAAGGTTGGCTTGAATCATCTTTTATAATTTTAGGGTCAACCCTTCCGTTGCTGGTGCTGTGATAGTTTGCTTGTAACTTTTTTAAATTTAATTTTAGAAATCTTGTGAAACTTTTCAATAACCGGTCTTAAACTATGAATTGTATATTTGTATATTAGTTGGACTTTCGGGTCTCTCACTCACTCTAGGAAACACAGCTAAAGTAGGTAGCTACTTGACGCCGATCTTCTGTGAGACGGTGGTACTACCCAACTCGAGCCAGCCCGTCAGCTTGACATGGTTACAAGAACACAGTGAAGTTTACCTAACTGGACTGTGGTATAATAGACTTATTAAAAATATTATACCTAGGAACCTAAAGTACATTTTTAATAATAATAGTTATTAACTAGGTAGATATTATAAAAATAGTTTAGGCCAATGATAAGTGGGTAATTAAAATTAGTTATCTATGCCTTAAAGATAATAATGATTAATTTAAATTGGTTATTAGTTGAGGGTTATGCATTATAATTATTTACTGATAAGATCACTAGTAATTAATGAACAAGTACTGAAGACGATG
This sequence comes from Notodonta ziczac, assembly GCA_918843915.1. Lineage (NCBI taxonomy): Eukaryota > Metazoa > Arthropoda > Insecta > Lepidoptera > Notodontidae > Notodonta > Notodonta ziczac. The sequence goes on from OU974049.1 coordinate 10,252,903, forward strand.
TCTACATTATTAAGTTTTAGCTTTAATTTTATATTATCAGTCATTATATTTTAAGTAATTTTAATTAATAAAAAATATGGAGAAGGCAAAAATGTGCACCTGTCAACCCTGATTTTGATGGATTGGATAGAAATTATGATATGATGTCCAAGATTAATAGGAGCCGAGATTGCCATATAGGTATAAGGCAAAACTTATTGTGGTATTTTATTAAGAATGTTTTATTAGGAAATACAAATAAAACTGCCAGGTATGGCATTCTGGATCTCCCGGCCGATATGCCACTAAACTAATAAGGCAGTCATAACAGGCTCTACTCTTGCTATTGCAAAACTAGTTTTACAACTCACAATAAACTTATTTCTAACAAAAAATATAAAAAATCATTGATACTCCCAGACTTACACCAGCTATTAACATTTTTTTTACTTCCAATTTAACCCTCCACTTTCGATCTCTACATTTTTTCCTAACTTCCTGAACCTTACACATCTGTGCGACAAAAAAATGACATACACATTACACAAAGCATATTCTAATTATGCATAGAACGACAACGTACTCCGGAATAAAAAACACACAAAGGTCGGTAAAGGGTTAACTTTTTGCTTTACTATTGAAAGCGAACACTTATATTATGCAAATGAAGGCGACATTTGCATGCGGTAGGTTTTATTAAAAAAAAGTAAAGGAAAATCACGCACATCTGTCGTTAGTTCCGGTTCCTAGTTTTTTATTTGATTCCTGTTAGAGATAGTGGTTTGTAGTTTTACTAGATTGTTACATAACAATATAATTAGCTGATATGTTATCTATCTCATTACTAACTAAACGTATTACTACTTGCTGAATGTTAAAGGAAAACGTAATAAACGTGAATGTCTTTCGAAACCCATCCGGGCTAGCGCGGTTAACTACTTATGGCCTGGATCACCTTCGCGTAGCAGGATGTGCCTGGTATAATGGCAACAGGCTCGCTCCCTTTTATATACATACATTTATACAACAATAAATAAAATTTAAGTGCTTGTTTGTAATGTCAAAATAACAGACTAAGCTCCGAAACGGCTGGGCCGATTTAGACGGGGTTTTCACATGCAGATAGCTGATGTTATAAGGAGTAACTTTTATTTTATCTAAGTACCATGCGGGTGGAGTCGCAGGCAACTGCTAAGCAACAATTAAGTAACAGCTTATGTGTTACTAAAATAGACGACCTCTTGGCGCAGTGGTTCGAGCGTAGGCCGCTCGGCTCTGCACATGGTGATTGAGGGTTCGATTCCCGCCGGGAAAAAATTCGGAAATGGCCTTTACGTAATTTTCCCAGGTTTGGGTGTCACTGGGATCGCCCCCAGTCCATTGTACGGCAGCCACAGTACAAGCGTTGCTTAGTTTGGGACCATACAGTTGGTGTGTTCGTCTGGCGATATTTATTTATTTAATACTTCAGAGAAAATATGTGGACTGCAGTGCTCCTCTGTCAACCCTCCGGGGAATACAGGAGTAATGGCATATAATGTAACTAATCGATAAAAAAGAATATTGTTATAATATTTAAAATTTATAGGTACTTACTAAAAAAAACTACTACTGTACAACATGTGTTTATCCAATAACAAAAAATGAGGAAGAAACAGAACCGTCAGTCGATAATTACAAAATATGTTGTGAATGTTCGATGCGTACCAGCCGTTCACGGGTATAGACAGGCAGACGAGATGGTCAGATAACAATAATATATCATTATACACAATTAAACTGTCCCAACACTACGGAAGTCCGATGTATAATAACCTCGCCATTCAACGGGTTGAATCTTCAAATCGTACACACTCGAAAATCAACCCTATGATAACACTTTAAGGTATTTTTTGTATAAGGTTTTTTTTTCTAATTCTGTAGGCTATGTAACCCTCTAATGCTATCGTGTCAACTTTTTACCTGTTATCACTTTTATTGTACAACGTGTTATTATAGTTGGGAAGGGCTCCGGGGTCTAAAGGACCGCAATTAAAAGAAGGTTTAAAGTGTTAAATGCTCGATATTAATTTGTAGTTATTTATAGGCTAGTGAAATGAGCTATTAAATAACAATAACCTTTATAAAGCGCCCACCTAGCCCGCGAAGTTCAAATTTTTTGAGGTTTTTTAGTATTTTTTCAAAATCTGACAATAATAAAAGGCACATTTTGTAATTCGCGACAAAGACCGTGTGCAGTGCATTTATTAATATATCCAACTTACTCTTAAACATTTCAAGAACGACAGCTATCCAGATAATCTGGCAATTTTTGTATATTTAGTGATTAACTAGTATCATATCCACCGTGATAATATTTAGATTAAAATAAATGTATTAATAAACGCACTGCATACTGTGTTTGTCGCAAATCACAAAATGTTTGTAAATGTTTTCAGATTTAGGATAAACTATAAAAATACTCGAAAATTTTGAATTTCGCGGGCTAGACAGGCGCCTTCACCTTAATATAAGTAAAGCACGTAGGTACCTAACCTACACCTATGTAATTTCGAAAATTTGTTCACCTTATTATTATTTAGTTAGGCACTTACTTATTAATTTTAACCTATTTATTTTAAATTGTAAGTATAAAGCCGTAGAATAATTATTGAATTGTACCTACCTATGATACCCAACTATGTAAAATATGATGTTTGAATAAAATTAAACTTTTACAAAAGTACCTACTTACAGTTTTTATTTTGTTGAATCCTTCATAGGTACCTAGCTACCTAGGTATTAATGAAAATTCACTGAACCTCTTGAGTTGCGGTTCGGGTTCGACACCCGTTTCAAGACTTATTGTTAAACGGATGGTAGGATGATAAATAAAAGATAACTACCTACCTATTAACGAAATCGGTATGCATTCTGTTATTGAAAATTCACTAGGTAGGTAGGTACCTACATTCTGGGTTCGTCTCCCGGGTCGGTGTAAAGGTACCTGTTTGAATTTTCTCACACCATTCTGAAAACGTTTTGCTCAAGGTCCTGGGTTCAAACCCCGGTTCGCATCTCTGGGTTTTTTGCAGTCTACCTACCTAAATGCGAATTTTCGAAATAAATGTGAAATCAGCCAGCACACACTAAGCCTGTGTGGAGGACCCTCACCTGATTCACCTTAGTACAGAGTGGAGGCCTGTGCCCAACAGTGGGATGTTAAAGAGGGCTACAGTAATATTAAATTACTTAAGTAGTGTACCTAGGTAGGCACCTATCTGTATCTTTGGCACAGTTCTAATCTCAGTTAGTAAATATAATTTAATTTATTTCGTTAGAAAATTCATGTTCCCTGACTTTTGACGCTGACTGTACCCACCACATAAATTGGTAGATACGTACCTACTTGTACTTGTCTATAATATTCCTTACAGCCACTTACGCTTGGGTCTAAGTAGGTGCTTAGGTACCTAACTACTTAAACTACAAAGGTACTAGGTATCTTATTAGTTAATCGTTAATTAGTACCTACCTGGTTAGTAAGAAAATAATCTTCTTAGAAGAACAACTTCCGGATTTTCCAACAAGTATTTTTCTGTGGGTATAGGTACACAAAACACAAACTTAAGTTTGAATCCACCACCGGTCCGGAATGCTGCTTCTACTGGGAAGAGCCGGCAAGATACTCACTCACTGAGACACACTTACACTTAATTTCTTGAGTTATAATACTTTTACAAGCCAATTCTTTCAAAAACTACAGAAATGTTTGTTATAATCCCTAGCTTCGAACAGCAAATCAGCATTTTTTTTTAAATTGGAATTGTTGAAACTAGCGGCAAGTAGCGACATCTATATTCAGAGGAAATTAAACGTTTATAATGAACACGGGTGATGACTACTAGCGCCATCTCTGAGGGGGATAAAGAAAAATATTGTTTCAAATAATTAATGAATGGGTAAGAAATAATACAATTAATGAACCTGATTGTGGTACAATATTAATGTTACTAAAATAAATACAGTCTTATTACAGTTTTTTTTTACATATCTACTTACATAAGACTTGATAATAAACAAAATTGAATATATCCATTTAGAAAAGTTTATAATTTTCATAATTACAAACTTTATATTTTTTTAATATAATCATATTCCAATTGCAATATAATTTTATCTTATGTGTTCCAGTAAGTTTAATAAGAATCCAGTGAGTGTAATAAGATTTTGTACTACTAGCGCCATCTAGTATGGAATAGCGCTAAACTATAGGGTAAAGCAGTGTCACGGATCAAATGCTTCGGGACGCTCTTGGCAACAGCGATCAAAAACTTGATGACCTAGGGCATGGAAGGTAAACTTTTTTAGAATTAATTATTTTAGTGTTATGTTCAGTTCAGTTTGATCTATGAGTATCTATTAAAAAATATAGCTTAGAGTTGTATTAGTTTACCGTAATTTTTCGATTCTCCAATACCTATGTAGGTATTTATCTCAATAGATAATTATTTTTGTAATCTTTTAAGTAGGTAAGTACACCATAAGATAATTACTTATTGTAAATTTTACTTATCTTTATTTATGGTAAGTACTTACTAGTCCCGCCACACACTCCCACCTCAGTTACTCCTGTAAGCCAGGATCCACAATGGAGTGAAATGATGACATCGAGTTTTGGCCCTCAACGAGTCCCGGGGAAAAGCTAAATTGTCTTGGAACCCGCAAGAATTTCATTGAAAGAAAGAATAAGTAGTTATCTACTTTTAAGCAATTGTCGTCCTCAATCTGGTAAAAATTCTTATTATGACAGACTTCAACCTAATGATGTATTGTTAGTTAGGTATTTTAGTAGCAATTTCCAGACTATTTTATGGATATAATGACCAGTTAATAATTATTGTGATTGTCTGTTCTGTATGGGTTAATCTTGAAAACTACTGAACTGATTTTGTGTTTTTCTTGATACGCTTAAGCCTCACTCACAATATATAAAGCAACGTTTATTCCATACATTTTAGGATTTTAGAAAGTATGCATAAATTTAACACGTATTACATTGTTTTAGTTGTGCGAGAGAAGCCTCGAGTCAATATACGATAGTCGATATTACAGACAGTAATATAGCTAGAACATACTTAAGAAGCGATGTGTCTTGGTAGGTATTCAAAGTCAAAGCGTTTATTTTGTATAGGCAAATAAATACAGAATATAACATTTTATTTTGAGATAAAATCACATTGTGAGCAAAAAATTAGTGTCAAATTTAAGACACCAGGTGGAACTCTATAAACCAGTCCAATTTCATTATTTTAACGAGATGATAAAGCATACAATATTATACAGACGACCGTGTAGATTAGTGGTTCGAGAGTAGCCCGCTCAGCTCTTCGTACCGTGTGGTTGCGGGTTCGATTGTCGTCAGGGTAAATTTCAGAAATTACTTCTTCGCATTTTGACCTGGTCTGGGTGTCACTGAGATCGCCCCCAGTCCATTCTTCAGTATCCATTGTACAAGCGTTGGTTAGTTTGGGACCACACAGTTGGTATGCAAGTCTAGCGATATTCATTTTATTTATTGATTGCTGATACCCTGCAAGCCATTATATACCTACATCAGAATTTTAAAATTGGCAACCCCACATTTCCCTTCCAGCCACATATAAATTTTGAAAAAAAAATACCGTCTCCAATACAGCCGCCGCACCCTAATTTGGTGCGGGGGTGGCGCCCCCTGGGGGTGGGTTTTTTATCATCGTTCGTCATGACGAAATCTCTACAGGTTGGCTTCGATATCGTGGGCAGTATTTTAAATAAATAAATATCGCCAGACTGACACACCAACTGTACGTTCCCAAACTAACCAACGCTTGTACTATGGGTACTGTATAATGGACTGGGGGCGATCCCAGTGACATCCAGACCTGGGGAAATTACGAAAAGGCCATTTCCAAAATTTGCCCCGGCGGAAATCGAACCCGCAACCACCATGTGCAGTGAGTCGAGCGGCCTACGCTCGAACCACTGCGCCAAGCGGTCGTCGCGGTTTTTATATTGTAACTCTACGTGGTTCAGGTTGCAGTGAAGAACAGGAGTTAGAATCAAAGCTCACTCCCTATTACATATGCCATCGTGGATATATTGGTGCATCTTATGCATCTCTGCTACCCCAATCCCCTCCAACTCTAACTTTAACACCTGACGTTTAATTAATTCACTCGCTACCAACCAAGAAAATATAGGTACCTACATACTATCAGATGTTTTTCGTGGGTAAGTCATCTTCTACATTTACTACTAGCTGTGCCCGCGACTTCGTCCGCGTGGAATTTAACTTAACAAAAAAGCCCGCTCCCGCGTTCTGAGCCCGCGAGACAGGACGCATTTTTTTATTTTGTTTTTCTTAAATAAAAGTAGCCTAAGTTACTGCTTATAACATCAGCTATCTACCAGTGAAAGCCCCGTCCAAATCGGTCCAGCCGTTTCGGAGATTACCCGGAACAAACACACAGACAGACAGACAGATAGATAGACAGACAGACAAAAAAAACCGCGTTTTTGTTATAGATGTCGTATGTACCTTCATATGCACTTGGTGAAAAGGTGTTATCTTGATATTACAAACAGACACTCCAATTTTATTTATTTGTAGATATAGATGAGTTGGGTACTTATTACTACCAGTAAGGGTTTACTGTGGGCTGTATTTACTAAGGGTGCCATGCAGAATATAGTGCATCACTATTATTATTATTTTAAATATCACCAGACTAATACACCATCGAGTCCCAAACTAAGAAACGCTTGTACTATGGATTGATTGGGAGTGATCCTAGTGACTCCCAGCCGGGCGGAAGTTACGAAAAGGCTGTTTCCGAAATATGCCCTGGCGGGGATCGAGCCCGCAACCTAGTACAGCCTACGCTCGAACCACTGCGCCAAACGCTGGCCATAATTTAATGTTTGTTTAAATGAAATTTCCGAACGCATGTCAAAAAAGAATACTAATGTCAAAACAAAAAAAAACCCGGCTGTCTTCTTTTATTTTATTTTTTCAAAAGGGTTCGCGCTTTTTTGTTTTGTGATGTGAAACTGAAATAATATCGAATAATACAGTCCACTGCTGTTGTTTTCTTGGTCGCACGACAATACATCGGCTACAAGAATACATAGTTTAAGTTATTATCAACGATTTCGAAACCATCCTGTATATATCCCGGCTCGGAACACGCGATACGGCTCGCGAACATTGCGTGCGAGTAGGCGGGGCTTGCCGCTGTTGGCCAGAAGTTTCCTGCCAAAGCGAAATAACTTATTAGAAATTAACTTTACCAGCTTGGTGGAGAACTAAATGACTTTATTACTTTACAACGCACATAGCATAACATATTAATATTTTACAACTGTAACTCTTCTACACTTTGTATTACAATGCATGCTTAACGCGTTACGGCGCCACTTTCCTTCCCCTCCCGCATACGGCAAATTCAAATTAAAATCGTTTATTTTGTTTAGGCCTAGGGGGGCACTTACAAATTGTCAATTCTACTTTTTTTTTCTTATATGTACAACCGGATCGGAACGCGACCTCGACTGAGAAGATCCGGCAAGAAACTCAGCGGGCTCGTCTTTTTACATGATGTTATACTCGTATTTCTTTTTTTTAATCGCCAGTTGCTTATCTAATTAACAATTATAAAGTAGATATTAATATAAATATAATAGCTTCAGTGTGTTGCTTTTTAAGATTACCAAGAATTGCATAAGTAATTCGGACTAGTAGGGCAAAACACGCTACGCTTTGACATTATTATTGGCAGCAGTAGGCAAGCTTTTCTCAAGTTAAACAATTACAATATTAAATAGTTCAACTTGGATTAGTTTAAGTTATCACTTCTGTAGAGCGTCCCGAGACGGACACTTTTTTTTTTAACTGGAAAACACTCGTTCGACCTCCCTGTTGTTAAGGCTAAAGCGCCCATCTAGCCCGCGAAGTTCAAATTTTTTGAGGTTTTTTAGTAATTTTTCAAAATATGAGAATAATAAAAGGCACATTTTGTAATTTGCGACACAGACCGTGTGCAGTGCATTTATTAATATATCCAACTTACTCTAAAACATTTCAAGAACGACAGCTATCCAGATAATCTGGCAATTTTTGTATATTTAGTGATTTACTAGTATCATATCCACCGTGATAATATTTAGATTAAAATAAATGTATTAATAAACGCACACTGTGTTTGTCGCAAATCACAAAATGTTGTCTTAATTGTTTTCAGATTTTGGATAAACTATAAAAATACTCGAAAATTTTGAATATCGCGGGCTAGACAGGCGGCTTCACCTTAAGCAGTTAACGTATATTATTAAATTAGATTTGACGACCGCTTGGCGCAGTGGTTCGAGCGCAGGCCGCTCGGCTCACTGCACATGGTGGTCGCGGGTTCGATTCCGCCGGGGCAAATTTCGGAAATGGCATTTTAGTAATTTACCCTAGTCTGTCACTGGGATCGCCCCCAGTCCATTGTACGGTACCCATAGCACAAGCTTTGCTTAGTTTGGGACCGTACAGTTGGTGTGTCTGTCTGGCGATATTTATTTATTATTTACCTTACTAATATTATAAATGTGAAAGTTTGTGAGTGTGGATGTTTGTTACTCTTTCAGGCAAAAACTACTAAACGGATTTGGATGAAATTTGAAACACAGATAGTTTATAACCAGGATTAACACATAGGATACTTGTTATCCCGATAGTCCCGATTTTTTTGTTAAGTTAAATACTACTCGGACGAAGTCGCGGGCACAGCTAGTCAGTAATGACAAAACAAGAAAAACCTTCATTAAAAGCATTTCCGTAATTTCGTCAGCATCCATTTTATTAAACAGACTCTACTTTATATAATTAATTTCCTACAATATTCCCATAACTCTATCTAACGTTTCAGCGCAATCAATTTACAAATTAATCCTTGTAAAATTTTCCTCAGACTCCCACAATGTTGCCATGAAAATTGCGGATTAAAGGCCAATCGTCCGGAATCGTCCAATCATTTTGGTAGAGGCAGCCCTGGGGACTGAACGCCGTCTCTACCCACCCCGGTCCTCGCTAATGCTGGTAATTATCAATTAGCTGTCGGTTCTGTATTTTTTTAAACTATATAGAGTTGCTACACCGCAGTATAAATGTGTTTTAACTCTCGAACGCTCAGAGAGGTATTGTTAACCGACTTAATTAAATTTTGTTTTGGAGCATGCAACTAGTTCTTGACTTTTTAAAAGTGCCAATTAATCTGGCCTATTTGAAATAAAAATATTTGAATTTGAATTTAAAGGAGGATTTTCTCATTTCATTTGTATGGTTTTTTTATGTTTGTAACATCAGAACTCCGACATTTATAAAACTGATTAGATTTTTTATTTTATTAGAAAGGATATACTTTCAGATGGGCCCCATCGGAATTTCATCAATATCGATTCAGTAGTTTGAGAGATATGTACTATTTACGGTTACCGCGCACTAGGTAAGTGGAAGATAATAATTACGAATTGATAAGAAAATTAAATTTATTTATTACTTAGCAAGATTGAGGCAGAAGAAGTTAGAAGCAGTGATAGCCGATTGGTTAAGCACGTGTCTTGGGGGCACCAGGTCCTGGGTTCAAACCCCGGCTCGCACCTCTGGGTTTTCGAAATCTTTGTACGAATCATCATGTCTATAATAATATGATTATCACTCACGTACGGTGAAGAAAAACATTGTGAGGAAACCTGCATGTCTTAGAAAATCTAAGCAATTTTTCAAAGACGTGAAATCTGCTAACTCTGACTGTGCCAGCGTGGTGGATTACGGCCTGATTTCCCACTCTTAGTGAGGAGAGGCCTATGCCCAGGAGTGATATGTAATTTATACTTTATTATACAGTATTTACAGCTCTATATAGATTTACCGCTGTAAGCCAGTATTATTTTGATTAACGTTAATATTTCCCCGTGAACGTGATTGAGATATTTTGTACTACGTTTATCTTAAACGGCTTGTTAAACAACTTGTTTTCAAAATTAAAGGTTATAAGGTTTCATTTTAATCAAATATGACGATTTTATGGCGCCTTAGTAATGCTAAAGTTGATATAATTATAATTATAATTTTAGCCCTTTTGACGTCCCACTCCTGGGCATGGGCCTCCCCTCAACACGAGGGGGATTCAGGCCATAATCCACCACGCTGGCCCAGTGCGGGTTGGCGGATTTCACATGTCTTTCGAAAATTTGTTAAATCTTCCAAGACATGCAGGTTTCCTCACGATGTTTTCCTTCACCGTAAGCAAGTGATAATCATATATAAATTATGATTCACACATAGATTTCGAAAAATCCAGAGGTTCGAGCCGGGGTTTGAACCCGAGACCTGATGTAGATACTTAACTACTAATGCAAAATAGGAAGATGTAGGTACTAAACTACAAAGGCATAATAGTTATCAGAATAGTTTCTCTCTAATAGATAACCTTTGATTAAATCACTCGCTAACAACCAACAGTAAAGCCATCTAAACCATCAGAGTTATTTTTAACCGACTTCCAAAAAAACGAGGAGCCAGCTTTAAACTACGTTAGGACTACTTATTAGGTAGGCAGGACTTACCTATCCGTACCTACTTGAATTGGCACCGACTCCAAATGAATGAAATTACAAAATACCTGAAATTACAAGTCATTTATTGCTTTTTAGTTCACCCAAGTTTCTGCGAAGTCGGTTTGATTTTATCAATACATCAATACAAATAAATAAAATTGGAGTGTCTGTTTGTAATATCAAAATAACACCTTTTCACTAAATGCATGTGAAAGTACATACGACACCTATAATATCTACTACCCTTTGTAATTATTGAATATAAGCAACTGGCGATTAAAAAATAAATATATGACATGTAAAAAGACAAGCCCGCTGAGTTTCTTGCTGGATCTTCTCAGTCGAGGTCGCGTTCCGATCCGGTTGTAGATATAAGAAAAAAAATATGTAAAATTGACAATTTGTAAGTGCCCCCGTAGGCCTAAACAAAATAAACGATTTGAATTTGAATTTGAACAACAACGCAATTTAAAAAAAAAACTCCGTACCGGGTAATCTCCGAAACGGCTGGACCGATTTTGACGGGACTTTCACTGGTAGATAGCTGTTGTTATAAGCAGTAACTTAGACTACTTTTATTTTAGAAAAACAACATTAAAAAAAATGGGTCCTGTCGCGCGGGCTTAGATGCGCGAGCGGGCTTTTTTGTTAAGTTAAGTTCCACGCGGACAAAGCCGCGGGCTCAGCTAGTTATTAAAATATTCTTGAGATAGACATCATCTCTATCATTTACAAATGTACCATGCAAATTAAAATTAAAATTAAAATCGTTCATTTTGTTTAGGCCTACGGGCGCACTTACAAATTGAAAATTTTACATATATTTCCTTATATCTCCATCCAACCGGATCGGAACGCGACCTCGACTGAGAAGATACGGCAAGAAACTCAGCGGGCTTGTCTTTTTACATTTTGTTATATTCTTTTTGCTTTCTAAATATTGTGCGTTATTAAAATAAAGAAAGAAAGAGATGGTAGAGCGAAGCAGTAGCCAACTGACTACAGCTCTTATACTTATAGGTTGGTACGACTGGGGTAGTGCCACCCTTACACAGAAAAAAAAGTAGGTATTATAACTTTGACGACCGTTTGGTGCAGTGGTTTGAGCGTAGGCCGCTCGGCTCACTGCAGTGGTCGCGGATTCATTTCCCACCGGGGCAAATTTTAGAAATGGTCTTTTCGTAATTTGCCCAGGTCTGGGTGACACTGGGATCGCCCCCAGCCCATTGTACGGTTTGTTTGTTTGTTTTGAAAAGTTCTTTATTACAATAATAATGATACATATACATTACAGCTCAGTGTAAATTTAGATCCTAAGCGTAAGTAAACATGGATATTTAAACACTACAGTTCACTAAGCAGTCGCTTATTTAAAACTTTAGGACATATATATTTTGTGTACAGAATCTTAAATATGTGCTGACTAATGGTCCAAGATCCATTGTTACAAATTTTGCAACTTTTGAGGAAGTTTACAATTTATGCATGCTAATTACCAACGTAATCATAACAAGTATTTAAAAATACCCTATGAATGTAAATTACTGTTGTTGTATTTTGTTCCAATAAGTCATACCTTCGTGCTTATCTTACTAGAACAAAATTCCCAACAAAATAGAACAACTTTGAACATGGTTAATTGAAATTATACATTCATGTTAATTTAGAAACGCGGGTAGTTTGCAGAACAAGTTCGCGAGCGAGTATTGTTTAGGCCTGCGCATCACCGGTGAACCGGTCAGGCAGGTACGCAACGGGCGACAAATAATTATCTATGTGCGAGTGACGTCAGTCGGGCTCCAGCACGTAGTGATGGGGCAAGCGGTATGTTCGATATTTATCGACGTATGGCAGGTCGTATATTCGACTTTTACCAATTTGTGAAATTAGTTTATTTTTATGATGAGTGTTTTTGTGTAAATAGAATTGTTTAGTTAGTTGCAAGATATATTGTTTAATGAAAGGTAACTTAATTTTGTGATGCAGTTTTTTTAGATTAGTATAAAATTTTGTATTGTAAGAAATTTTAATGGCCTTATTTTGTAATATTTGAATTTTTTCGTAATTTGAATCACATGTGCTGCTCCACACGGGGCAAGCATAAGTTAATATAGGTCTTATTAATGTCGTATAAAGCAAAAGTTTTATTCCACTACTTAGATATGATTTACGGTTAAAGATAGGGTTAAGGGCATTCATGGTATTCAATGCATTATGGGTCGTTTTAGTTACGTGTTTTGACCAATTTTGTTTTTTATCTAGGGTAACACCCAAATATTTGACAGATTCATTCCAGGGGATGGTGAAATTATTTATTTTGAGGCATCTAGAGGGCAGTTGCCTTTTCCGAGTAAATATGATAGCTTCTGTTTTAGCCTCATTTAATTTTAACTTCCAGTTATTGAAAAAATCGCATAATAAATCAATGGACATCTGCAGTCTACTGATGACAATATCAATATCGGGCGATGATGTAAGTGAAGCAGTATCGTCAGCATAGCAAACTAAGCTGGTATGCGGCTGAATAGGAATGTCGTTTAAATATAACAGGAATAAATAGGGGCCCAATATTGATCCCTGCGGTACGAACTCTGATATGAACTCTGAAATGTCTATCAGATAAGTATGATTGGGTTAATTTAATTAAATGAGTTGGAATACAAGATGTCACCATTTTATGAAGTAACCCGGCATGCCAGACTGTGTCGAATGCCTTCTCAAGATCTAATAGAAACATACCTGTGTGATTTTTTAAATTTAGATTATGGGCAGCCCTTTCAGCTACTCTTGCCAATTGCTGTAGTGTAGAATGTTCGCTGCGGAACCCAAACTGTTCAGGTATTATTATATTTTCACTAGCAGTCATGAGGCGCTTAAGAATTACTTTTTCTTAAAAACTATAGTAGGTATTATAACTTTGACGACCATTTGTTGCAGTGGTTTGAGCGTAGGCCGCTCGGCTCACTGCAGTGGTTGCGGATTCATTTCCCGCCGGGGAAAAATTTAGAAATGGTATTTTCGTAATTTGCCCAGGTCTGGGTGTCACTGGGATCGCCCCCAGCCCATTGTACGGTACCCATAGTACAAGCGTTGCTTAGTTTGAGACCATACAGTTGGTGTGTCAGTTTGGCGATACTTACTATTAACTGTTTTTGTACGAAGAGTGAGACAGTCCGAAGCCTCGCCGTTCATTTCCCTACCTCTGTCTCACTCTCCTTTAGTTTGGCGGTGCCTTTGGTATTCTTCTTCTTCTTCGTTCCCTCACTGCTGAGGATCGTGACCATATATGATCTGTCTCCATTTGCTTCTGTTCTGTGCCAGTTCAAAAGATCGTTGTAGAGTTCCTCCTGTTGTCTCTACAATACCTTTAACCCATCGTGTTGGAATTGGGACCCTGGAACGCTTCCCCTGCATCTGTCCACCAGCTGCCTTTGGTACTACAAGTATCTATAGGCTAGGCATCTATAACTGCTTAACGTCAAGAATATCGTACACTTGTTCGCCGACTTTGTTACATAGTAAAAACAGTGCCGTGTAGACACGCCCGAAAGAAACAAAGCTTTATAGTAGACTAGCTGTGCCCGCGACTTCGTCCGCGTAGTATTTAACATAGCAAAAATTTCCGGATTATCGGGATAAATAGTATCCTATGTGTTATTCCCGGTTATAAACTATCTGTGTTCCAAATTTCATCCAAATCCGTTCAGTCGTTTTTGCCTGAAAGAGTAACATCCACACTCACAAACTTTCTCATTTATAATATTAGTAGGACTAGCGACCTGCCCCGGCTTCGCACGGATGCAATCAATTATCAGTGCTTCTCTACTATATTATGCATGTATTATACAGATAAACCTTCCTCTTGATGCGCACAATCAATTAAAAAAACCGCATCAAAATCCGTTGCGTAGTTTTAAAGATCTAAGCATACATAGGGACAGACAGACAGCGGGAAGCGACTTTGTTTCATACTATTTACTCTGCCACTCTGTATACCTGCCATACTATAGGTATATGTCTCGTAAAGCTACTGACGCATACCAAGGACACAGTGGCACGAATAGCCATCGCTATCTATGCCACTTTCCGAAGGAGTATTATAAGACCCCCTTATCTTTAAGCTAAGACCACAATGACGTAGCCACAAAGACAGCCAATGAAAAATTAATGACAGACACATCACATTGGAACTTATGCTAAGTACTCCATAAATCTCGCCCCGAGGCCGCTTCCCTCCAATTTATTCTTTCTGCTCACCCCCTAATCTCGTTATTAATGGTGTTTTGCCTCCACCGCAGATGTGTGGCGGACTCCGTACCTATTTCAGATAAGGGGACTTTAATATCTGTATTGAAAATCAAGAGCCTATGTATTAAGGCTGGTATTTTTAACCCGCGACGAAAAAGAGGGGGTGTTATAAGTTTAACATGTGTATCTGTGTCTGCCTGTCTATCGTAGCGCCCAAGCGGATGAACCGATATTATTTTAATTTTTTTGTTTCATGAAAGTCGGTTCATCCGTTTAAAGATAATCCGCATCGGAGGTTTATACGAATTTCATTTTTTTATGCAGTTACCGTAGCCTATAGCGGGCCTATGATATAATATTACGGGTTCGATTCCCGTCAGGGTAAATTTCGGTAATGGCCTTTTCGTAATTTTCCCCGGTCTGGGTGTCACTGGGATCGCCCCAGTCCATTGTGCGGGACCTATAGTACAAGGGTTGCTTGGTTTGGGACCATACGGTTGGTGTGTTCGTCTGTCGATATTTATGTAGCGTGGGTGGATTAATTTCATACAAAAACACCAACTTATTCTCTTCAAATATTTTTTTATTTTTAACTTAAAACATCTTTTATTTACCATACCTCCTTATGTGTCCATACCAAAAAGCGTACTACCTCTTCAAATTATATTTCCACAAAACAAAATACATAAACAGTGGAAAACGAAGAGCACACTCGACGCGGAGGGTACCTACAACTCATATAAAATTTATATCAAATAACAACCAATTTCGCTCAGCCCATCCCCCCAACGTTATTAGGAAAATATTTAATACAACTCCCTTAAATTCAAGCGATAACCACCCTTACTGGTCATCTATAAAGGTAGATTTCGCGTGAACGGATGGAGGTTAGGAAAAAAACAAAAATATTTCCGACTGACTACTTATCAACATTGCGTTTATTGAAATGAAATAAAAGGAAAAAGGGAATACCGAAATTGGTCTAAAGGTGACGCGTTACAGTGTGTGGCACGATTAATGGCCCATTTGGAAACACAATATATTTTAAACATTAAAAAAACTCTAGAATTTTGTGGGTATTGGCTATTCTGCACACGAAGAAAGAAACAGAAGAGACCATTGCCCTGCGGTGGGCGGTAGGTTGAAAAAATGTAGGTACTTATATATTCAGCACTGTTTCATAATTATGCTAATATAGTCTAATTTTTGTAAGCAACGAACTCTATGTAATTAGTATTAGACAAACTTTTTTAATATTTAAACTTCAAACCAAATCATTTACTATCTGTAAAATATGATTAAATATTTTTTATTCACTATGATTTCGCTTTATCATTTGTTACTTACCTTACACTTACCTAATAGTTAAGTACAATAACATAAATGTAACACAAATAAATACTTAACAATAATCAGACAGCAGGGTAGACTGGAAATCGAACCTAATACAAAAAGAAACGGGGAAAAAGCTAGGAAAAAAAATAAAAAATAAATGTGCTATTTCCATTGTCCGCCATTGTTCAGTAAAGAAAGCAACACGGATTGGCCCTAGGCTGAATTTTAATAAGATGTCACTGCCATAACAAGGGCCGGGGGAGCAACGCGAAATTTTATTACAAAACAGAAAAAAAACTTTATCATAGAACAATAACACAAAATTACGTTCACATTTTAATTGGGTCTAATCGACCCGGGGTAGCGATGATAGGGCGAAAAACGTAACCCAAGGGTATTTTTTAATTTGACAGCTCGGTTTCTTAATGAGTGTATTAATTTTGATGAGACGGTGATTAGGATTTTAAGAATATTATATTTTTAGGGTGGGTGGTATTTTTTGTCCGTAATTGTATTGTTAATTATACTTGAATGGTGTGTTCAAAGTGACGAAATTTGGGTTTATTATCTTTTTAATTTTAATTACAGGGTGTTTGGCAGATTATCTGTTGGATTGTATTTTTTTAAGGCATTAGGGGATGTGTTTTAATAAAGCCGAAATTATGTGTAGGGTTATTTTCTTTCTTTTTAAATCATGATGTTTTACGACCGGTTGGCTCACTGCACCGAGTGGTTCCGGGTTCGATTACCGTCAGGGTAAATTTCGGAAATAGATTTTTCATAATTTGCCCCGGTCTGGGTGTCACTGGGATCGCACCCAATCAATTGTATGGTGGTACCTATACTACAAGTGTTGCTTAGTGTGTGACACTACAGTAGGTAAATTAATTCGACCATATATAATTATTTTGTTTAATTATTATCAATTAACGCTTTTTATTTGTGTGTCGAGCAACGTCGTTATTGATTATTTAATAAGTGCCTACCTATCTTGTTCAGGATAAAACATACAGCTAACAATTTCATCACACCAAATTTTTGGAGGTAGATTTAACTGAAATCTACCGTCAATTGTTTGATTATTTTGGACGGCCGGCCGGCTCGCCACTGCATTCTGGTGCTTATTGTACGGTCGCCGGGATCATACTACATCGATCGATTATTTTCCCCGAGTAACTTGGCTACTGCGCCCGCGCTTCTTGGTGACATATTATATTACTAGCTGTGCCCCCCGACTTCGTCCGCGTAGTATTTAACGTAACAAAAAATTCGGGATTATCGGGATAAAAAGTATCCTATATGTTAATCCCGGTTATAAACTATCTGTGTTCCAAATTTCATCCAAATCCGTTCAGTCATTTTTGCGTGAAGCAGTAACAAACATACATACATACATACATCCACACTCACAAACTTTCACATTTATAATATTAGTTTTATAATATTAGTAGGATATTGGATGTTTCGTGCGTTTTGATGCGTGTAGCTCGCGAGTGCATTGAGGACATTCCTTTATCGTGTCTACTAAGACTTTGTTAAGGCGGTTTGGTGAGACATCGACCTCGCACGCCGTGGTAGTATGTACTACGTTCTGGAGGCCGCCACGCCGTGCATTGTGGACGATGCGGTCACTGGACCAGGATACTGTAAGTCTTTAATCCCAGTTACTTTCTTCTTGTATTGTAGCGAATTTGAACACCTCTTTAACAGTGCCTTAAGTAGCCTTTTATGGGCCCGGTGCGAGCTCCTATAATTGTGCCCTTGAAAACTTGATCTTAGGTTTCTGCTGGTCTAATGATTACCGTGCGACACCGCTCTTTAGGAGTCCCTTCCCCCAGTCTAGACTAAAATGACCGTAGGTAACCCTGTCAACTAAAGACCTACTCTACACTTGAACGAAATGAATAGTTTTCAAGTATAATCGTACGGGATTTGTGCCGCCGGGCTGCCGATCCCGGTGTGCTTACAATAAATATCTTAGAGGCTATTTTACTTTCACAATCAACCGAAGGCATTGTGGTTTTGAAAACCTACGTCTACAACGTCGTTATATTAGGTCGTTTATTATCGTTATATTAGGTCCCTATGTCAAGTCGGTCAGCAAAGATAGTCGGAACCAAGCACCCGGGCACGTGGGTAAAATTAAATGTTCTTAGTAATAACATGAGCAACGACATTCGACACAGTAAAATTAGCCTTATGACGTCAGATATATCTACCAGTGAAAGTCCCTTTAAAATAGGCTCAGCCGTTCCGGAGATTAACTGGAACAAACAGACATACTTACAGACGATGTCTTCTTAATTTTTTTTATTATATGTGCCGTGTACACTTTACCTTAAACAGTTGTTATTTCAGCATGTTCATTTTTTTTGTATAGGCAGATGTATCTTAGATGCGACGTGTCACGGGTCAAATTCATTGACAAGAACTATTTAAATATGGGCCTTATGTAAAAGACATAATATAAAGTGGAAGGAAATGTTCCAATTCTCCCTATATCACCCTATTTAGTTACTTACGTGGATATTGATCAGAGGAGGCAGGGGTACAGCTAACAAGTGACGCGGCCAGAAGAGTAAAAATAATATCCACCCGCGCCTACCCCGCGTTAGCATTTAGCACGCATCCAATACTTAGTGCGACTTCACTTTTGTAGTATATTAAAAATATCTGGATACATAACGGAAAATAAAAACTTAGGTACTTATTTTCTAAATATTAATTTGATCGAATTGTTGTGTAATTTTTGTCATCTGTAACAGGCATAAATGCTATTTAAAATATTTTGACTGCTTTTTAGAATTTCTATTATGGCTGTTGCGTGGATTTCAATATGGCATAATGTTTATTCACATGAGGTTAATATTTAACATAGAAAATTATAAAACTGTACTTACTCAGTTACAAATTGAAAGGAAGAAACAGTTGTACAGTAATTTAATTGGTACAGAAGTAAGCGACATAATATATAAAATGTAAATTTAGAGGCCTCGTGTTACCTTATGTTACACAATGACTTAATATCTTAAATTTTTGCGTATCCTAATTACTAACGCGACTTCACCACCAAACAGGGGGGAGAGGGGACAAAATGGATTCTCGCGACATTCGGCAGCCATTACTCCGACCCTCTGTGTTCCACTCGCGCCGCGCCTCCCCCACGAGGCGTGTTTACTAAAAATGCGTTCAATTTTACATGCGGGCTTTTATATATAGATATTAATGTGTATAAAGCTTTATGCCGGCTTCGCTCTTCAAACAGAATAACAAGCCTGTCTTTATTTGAATATAAAAGCGCACTTTGTCTATGAAGAGAATGTTTACCGGGATTAAGAATTCGCGCGGATACTTTTTAACAGTTTTATCCGTGGTGTTCGATTTTTAAATAACTCTGAGAACTAACAGGTGTACAGGAACTCAGGCCAGTTATAAATTATCACTATTTAAGTACCTTAAATAACACTCAAAATTATACCATATAATTTAAATCACCAAATATTCTTGTTATTCACTTTTCATAAAAAAAAAACTATTTTTAAAAAGGTCAATTTTGAATATTGTAAATTCGAAATTCAAAAATAAACACTGACACGGACACGTCTTCCACAAATCACAACACCTCACTTAATGCGTCAACCCTTTGACTGCCGCGGCGAGTATTTTTAGTTTTTTAGTTCTATTCCCATTATAATGAATTCCTGTTTTTGTGCGTAACTGGGGACAAATTGCGGACGCAGGCACGTCTCCTTATAAATATTCCGTCGGTTAAATAAAGGGTACCGAGTACGCTAAAACTTTTATGCTCCGAACTTGAGCGAGAGTTCTTTTGTTTTGTGTTGAAATAACCTACTTTTAAAAGTATTACGCTTAAAGGATTACAAAGAAAGTTTCCTCAAGATTGGAGTTTTGTTTATTATTAAAACTCATAATTTAGCACGTTTCATGAGAATTCGGATATTAAATTTGATCTCAAGTCTGAAAGCGATCTTAAAAATATAATTCATACGTTATGCCAGTAGACCTACGAAATTACTTGTCAAAAGCGCACTCAAGATCGCTCTCACACTTGAGATCGATTTATTAGTACGAGCCTTAGTATTGTAATGTAACAGTCAGTAGGTAAAAAACATTCTAATGACGTCACAGACAATAAAGCAGCCTAATGATGCATTGTTGCAAATTTATACTTACATAATAGTTAAATCGGTAAAAAAACAAAGTCACGAAGCGTATTTTTTATATCCAAATGTTAAACGAAGCAATAAATAATCAGCTTATTATTTACCAACTACCCACATAGTTTCACAGTACAGAAACCCAGCGAAAATAAATTGTATTATGCCAAAAACATCTGTTACATCCGCAGAAATTATTTTTAACGGATTTAAAATATAAAAACAGAACCGGCGTAACAAAAAACCTATTAACATCAGAAACGGTAACTGTTATAATTCTACATTGTGCTCGCATAAAATAATTGCAGGAGGCTCTCGAACAAATGCGGAGAAGAAAAAAATATCGTTAATGTTTTTAAGAAAAAAATATGCAAATCTAACACCGCAGCGTCGCAAGGGTTAAGTCGAGCGGTAACCGTGTCGAAATGTGTTGTATCGACTAATTATTTACCATTTACACTTGGGAACCACAAAATGTGGAGGCAGGAATCATTTGAGCCGTTTCTTAATTTTGATCGAGTCGTAACAAATTAGATTAGGTGGGCATTTTTATAAAGTCAGACATTTCAGTCTAAGTATCCACACAAGTGCAACCACAAAGTTATTGGACATTTCCTAGCTATTCCCAACTCGATCATCAACTTATCAATTTACGATACTGCTACGCCTCGTAACCGTAATATTTGGTTACATTGTGTTTATACTACTCGCATTTTATTCGACTAACATATGAATTAAGTATCATATAGTATTACATAAAATTACTGATTAAGGCTACTCTCATACATGGCCACTAAACAATAATTACTGTATTTCCATTTTGTTACTTTATAATCGAAGCAAAGCTTTTGGTCAGATGCGCAAATAACGCTAAGTTACTGTGAACTGTCGAACCCCGAGCTTAACAACGAATATTAAAATATATTTCCTGATATTCAGATCTATTTCAGTAACTATTAGTTATTTTGCTCATTCTTCCACTCAAGTCTATCACCGCTTTCTACTACTTGACCAAACACGTTATGTTGTCATAAAGAATACGGGTTAGTCGAGAACATTTCAACCAATTCAGATTCACTAATCTAAATTTATATAACTCAAAGGTGACTGACTGACTGACTGACTGCCTGACTGACTGACATAGTGATCTATCAACGCACAGCCCAAACCACTAGACGGATCGGGCTGAAATTTGGCATGCAGGTAGATGTTATGACGTAAGCATCCGCTAAGAAAGGATTTTGATTAATTCTACCCCCAAGGGGATAAAATAGGGGATGAAAGTCTGTATGAAACTTTGTCAATTAATTTATCTAAATATATATAACTCAAAGGTGACTGACTGACTGACATAGTGATCTATCAACGCTCAGCCCAAACCACTGGACGGATCGGGCTGAAATTTGGCATTCAGGTAGATGTTATGACGTAGGCATCCGCTATGGAAGGATTTTGATTAATTCTACCCCCAAGGGGATAAAATATGGAATGAAGGTTTGTATGAAACTTTGTCAATTAAATTCCACGCGGACGAAGTCGCAGGCACAGCTAGTATTATATATACAGAAACCGTATCTACTATATACCTATAGCAGTTGGTAATTCCACCATCAGAAATGTGTGTATCTATAGCAAAGATAATTTGATTACATTAGTCCGGACTCCAAGACAGTTTAGCTTTTCCTCGAAGTAGTTCATAGACGGGGTCACTTTTGACTTCGGGGTCCCTAGTTAGACCTGTCGCTCGGTTTACAGGAGTAATAGTGGTGGAAGAAGATGGAGGGCTTGGACCCATTCTAACCTATCACGAAACAATATTATAGTTACTGCTTTCAATGTTTAATTCGATCCCTTTCGGTTACAATGTATGCAAATAGCCTTAGGCACATAGACATAATAACGACCCATTCCTTGTTAAAAAAAACCCGTAAAATGTAATATTTTGCCGATGTAGCTAGCTGTATTTAAAACTACATCTTTTGCTGTTTATTAACGTGTATAAAATTATACGTTCAAGTGGACGGGTCCACAGTTTTGCATAATGTATTGTAATGACCAGCACGACGTCTATCTATAGTGTTATGAGATCTAAATACTATGGTTTAGTAGTCTGAACGTAGACCAAGCCCGGCAAGCTTGATAGACTCCAGGCTGACATCCTCCAAAAAACCCACTTTATTTTAATTTCAACAGGCTTGATAAAATTGAAAAACAGTTGTGTGATTAATTGAATTGTTTTTAGTTCAGACGCTATAATGATAATATGAATAATTAAGGAATTTATTTGTATAATATATTAGACGACCGCTTGGCGCAGTGGTTCGAGCGTAGGCCGCTCGGCTCACTGCACATGGTGATTGCGGGTTCGATTCACGCCGGGGCAAACTTTGGAAATGGCCCTTTCGTAATTTGCCCAGTTCTGGGTGTCACTGGGATCGCCCCCAGTCCATTGTACAGTACCCATAGTACAAGCGTTGCAGTTTGGGACCATAAAGTTGGTGTCAGTCTGGCGATATATATTTATTTATTATTTATTTGTGTATTACCTCACAGCGAGTACTGTAGGCAGAGCCAGGACTGAGAGTTTTGACGCTTCGTCACAAATATGTCTGATAGTATAGTGTGTGTGGTCTAGCAAAAAAAGTATCCATGCGGCACCATGTGTATGACATAAGTAGGGAACCTGTTGAACCTTGGCACTATGTGTACCTAGGCCTAACTTCCCATTTTTTTTTAACTTTTAAAATATAATGGAAGTATGAAATATTCACATCTGATATTTTTTTGGTGAGTACCCAAATAATGGAACTTTCAAAATATGCAAATATGATTTGTGAGCTGTTCGTCAAATCAGAATAAAAAATATATATCTAAAAAACTATCCTAGGTACAACAGGTTCCCCTACCTATACAATTTGTAAGTATGTAGCTGGCCTTAAGCTATCAAACCACATTCAAAGCATTATTGAGAGCCAAACGCCTTTCGGCACAGGTCATATTGAGCTCAAAATGACATCATCTTACTTTTCTTAATTCTATTAGACGTACTATCCCTTCCATCTTATTGCTTTCCTGTAAATAATGATGTATCTTAAAGTTATAAGTAACTTGTATCAAACATATGTTTCAGTGTTAATTTTTCGTCATCGGCCCTGATAGTAGGTAGCTAGAAACACTGCCGTAATTGAAAGTCTATAAAGAAGGGTTACTGCACTCGACTTGATAGTATAAAAACGTCCCTTTATCTAAACTTAGACAATCTTGCCATGTTGTGATTCAAATGAACGCGTCGGTAACTGATATCCCTGAGAGCGACATTCCAAATTCAAATCGTTCACAATAACACCCGCCATTTTGTATTTTTTGTCTCAACTTCATTCAAAGTGGGACACGCATATCATTATGTCCTTATAAGTTTTTTTTCAGTTTAAAAACCGGTAAGGCTATGAATAATACTAAATCATTAGCTTTATTTTTGAAATTGGAACGCAGCTGTGTGTTTTTTGCAATATTTTTTGTTTTCATATTATTTGAAAACGTTTGGTTTGTTTTTTTTTCCTTTTTGACTGTGGAGTCAAAAATTAATATGCAAATTATATTCTTTTTAACATGCAAATAAAACTTTATCGTACCTATAATTAATAATATTATAAACGATAAATGGCAAAATTATATAAAATTTGCCTTTGTTTATAAAACTTGCTAACATGAAGTTGAATATAGATTAAGGAAACGTAAGTTTCGTTTTTACGCAGCAGTCAATCAAACTGAAATTCAATCAAAAGTTTTTTTACATTAACCAACTTATAAGCTGCCTTCACACGCAGCTTGGTTTTAAGTAACAAAGTAGAATACAAATGAGGTAACATTTCAATTTATAAAAGAACAACACCACGGACATTATACTAGATTAATGACATAAGAAACACGTCAAATAAGTATATCAATATGCCGCATAATAATATACCATCTTAAACACTATAAAACATCGAGGCATAAAATTAACTATTAAACGAGGAATTACCGACGGAAGCAACCCCATTTCCCACACTAGGACCAGTAGCTAAATAAATTTCCGACAGACATCTGCCCGCTAATTGTCTAACGAGCGTTGTGCATAA
Organism: Notodonta ziczac; assembly: GCA_918843915.1. Lineage (NCBI taxonomy): Eukaryota > Metazoa > Arthropoda > Insecta > Lepidoptera > Notodontidae > Notodonta > Notodonta ziczac. The sequence goes on from OU974049.1 coordinate 10,277,384, forward strand.
ATTGCACAAAATTATTACAGCCATACGCAGAAAAAAACCGTCACACGGCGACAAGTCTTTATTTTCAAAGCAATCGTCTTAAACCTGTCGTTTCCCCGAGCTCAAGGTGTGAAATTTGCAAATTTAAAAGAATTTTAAATTTAACGAACGCAACTATTGCACGTTCTATTTTCAACTTTTAATCCGTGTCTTTACGTTACTTTTCTTAGTCGATTCATTCCTGTTTGTTACCTTACGGCATTGAAGGGTTGATATGCAAATCGGTAACCCATTTCTTGACTAACCCTATAATTACAGTACTTTGCATATTATTTGATGAATAAATATTTATAAGGAAGTGAAATTTAAGAACTTTTTCATTACAAACTTGTTTCTTATTAATGTTCGTTACTTATTTTTTGTTATTATTGGAATGTCGCATCGTTTTTCATGCAAATTATATTTTTAATAACATTTGTGTGACGGAAGATGTGTATGGGAACTCATGAAGATATCGTCGGGGTCATTTCAGTGATTCTGTCAATTTATTCTTGTTACTTATATTTTAACATTTTTGTTTATTATTTATTTATTTTTAACCAGCCAGAGTAAATAAGAAAATTATTTAATACTTAGAAATGATTAAACTTTTTCATTAGCGGTGAGAAAATGAACATAGAATCAAATTGCCATTAACTGTGTTCATGTATCATGAATTCTAGGCACCTATGGTGGGTGTTATTTCTCAAGAATGAAGAGATGATCCATGGTTATATTGTCATTAACTTTCGTACGTCACTTCCGCGATTTTGGTCTGCGTAAAGTTAGAATTTTCAAAAATCTAAACTTAAGTGGTCTCTACTACAATGTAGCCAATTGACACTCATGTACTGTCTGGCTCGTCCAGGGTAGTACGACTCGCTCACAGAAGATCGGCTTAAGGCTAAGGCGCCCCTCTAGCCCGCGAAGTTCAAATTTTTTGAGGTGTTTTAGAAATTTTTCAAAATCTGACAATAATAAAAGGCACATTTTGTAATTCGCGACAAAGACCGTGTGCAGTGCATTTATTAATATATCCAACTTACTGTAAAACATTTCAAGAACGACAGCTATCCAGATAATCTGGTAATTTTTGTATATTTAGTGATTTACTAGTATCATATCCACCGTGATTATTTAGAGTAAAATAAATGTATTAATAAACGCACTGCATACTATGTATGTCGCAAATCACAAAATGTTGTCTTAAATGTTTTCAGATTTTGGATAAATTATAATAATACTCGAAAATTTGAATTTCGCGGGCTAGACAGGCGCCTTCACCTTAAAGGAGCTATTAGCTGTGTATCCCACTCCCCTTCTCGGAATCGTGCGAGCTTAGCCTTTGGTATTACAAGCGTCTATAGGCTGCTGTATTTGCTTAACATAAAGGGATTCGCACAATTGTTTGCCGACTTTGTTTTATGAAAAGAAAATCTTTAAAAGTAGGTGCTTATATCACAAAAGGATCCTAACGTTTCAAGCTAAAGTTTACGTTTTGTAATATAACAACAATAACAAAACAAATGATTCAAATGGTGAACAAATTTAATCTAAATTTTAAATTATTACCTACATCTTTAATTTATTTACCATCTCATTTTATTTATTTTTAATCTAAAAAATGATACATTTTAAAATATTATTTTTATTTATTATACGGATTAATAAATGACTGAAGAAATTATTTTCCAAATTTCACAAGTCTCCACATAAATATCACAAAAAAGAGGCGTGCACCTCACAAAAAGAACTAACAATCGTCAACCCTAATTCGATTCGACAATAGATCGATAATCGAATGAATGGATCAATACAAAACCACTTGACTGGTGTTAAAAATCGATTCGATTGTATTGCCGCATCGATATAACGGGCCGCACAATAATGCTTATTGTAAATCGATCTATTCAATTATACAAAATGTTGGTTTTGTAATATTTTGACGTCGCATTGTATTGCATTTGTTGATTTGTAAATGGCTCTTTTACATGTAAATCGTGTCCTGGAATATATATCGAGAAGCATTAAATAATATTCTAGTGCAAATTGTTCGAATTTGCCAACAATCGGGCGGACATTTTATAAATTCCTGGTTAATCTGTGTCCGCAACCGTAATGTTAATTAATAATAAATGAAGGAGAAACGTTAAAGACAATGATTTTTATAAAATACTAGCTGTGCCCGCGACTTCGTCCGCGTGGAATTTAACTTAACAAAAAATGTTCGTCATTTTTATTTATTACGAGTCGATGTTTCGTGTTTTATATACCTACCTACTATCGCATAAGCCCGCCTGCGCGTTCTGAGCCCGCGTGACAGGCAGCATTTGTGTTTTGTTTTTAATTTCTAAAATAAAAGTAGCTCAAGTTACTCCTTATAAAATCAGCTATCTGCCAGTGAAAGTCCTGTCGAAATCGGTCCAGCCATTTCGGAGATACTCTTGGATTTCATGTGTTTTTATTTTTTTACGCGGAACCCTAATTGTTTTTCTGAAATTAAAGTAGCCTTTGTTACTCCTTTTTACATCAGCTATCTACCAGTGAAAGTCCCGTCAAAATCGGTCCAGGCGTTTCGGAGATTACTCAGAACAAACACACAGACAGACAAAGATTTTTTAAATCGCGTTTTTGTTTTAAGTACCGTATGTACTTTCATATGCATTTAGTGAAAAGGTGTTATTTTTATATTACCAACACTCCATTTTTTATTTATTTGTATAGAATGTTTACATATTAACAGAAGCGTCTTTTTAGGGACCTTCAGACTTGCTTCTTGAAGAACCTCGTGTTGTTATACAATGGAAAGACTTCAGGGAAGGTATAGGTATTAAATCATTTGAATCAATATCGGAAACGATTTCACAATTTTTAAACATTCCAATTCTAATATTGTTCCGAATAACTTTATAAATGGTAAAAATACATACAAAAGTTTCCGCGTCCATTTCCGATATCAATTCGAATGGTTTAAAATAACCCCCACTAGGAATCATTCAACAACTTGTGCGTGCACAGAAGGCTCGCGACGCACGTAACATTGATAGAATACCAGGTATCCAAGTGGATGAAATGTCTCCCAGGACCGCTGCGTGCGATGGCGTAGTGGCGTCAGAGACACCAAACTACCTATACAGATCATGAGATCATTCCCCGCTGTACTGACGGTAGACACTAACAGAGAGCCGACGCGACGTCTCCCCGGAGTTATTTGTTACTAAGATATAACAGGGAACAATTATTATAATCAAAACTAGTGACCCGACAGACGTTGTCCTGTCTTAACATTGAATATTGAATTCGAATTGTTCCGCTCATCTTTCTTAAGATGAAGGCGCCTGTCTAGCCCGAGAATTCAAAATTTTCGAGTATTTTTATAGTTTATCCAAAATCGGAAAACATTTAAGACAACATTTTGTGATTTGCGACAAACACAGTGTGCGTTTATTAATACATTTATTTTACTCTAAATATTATCACCGTGGATATGATACTAGTTAATCAATAAATATACAAAAATTGCCAGATTATTTGGATTGCTGTCGTTCTTGAAATGTTTTAGAGTAAGTTGGATATATTAATAAATAAATGCACTGCATACGGTCTTTGTCACGAGTTACAAAATGTGCCTTTTATTATTGTCAGATTTTGAAAAATGTCTAAAAAACCACAAAAAATTTGAACTTCGCGGGCTAGATGGGCGCTTTAGCCTTAATAAGAACCTTCTCCTGACAATAATAGACACAACAAAAACATACTTATAGAGTCTAAACATTTTATAAAAATCCACCGTAAGTTTTAAACTTTATCGTTCAACTTGTTGAAAGGATATACCCACTCTCCAGGTAGGTAGTCACGTAGCAATTTCATAAAAATCGGTTCAGTAGTTTCAGAGATATGGTCATATGGACCATTTACGGCTACCAGCAATTGAATACCTAGCTTATCGAAACTCACTAAAAATAAATTATAAAAACAATAAACCGACTTAAAAAAACAGACCGAGACAAATGGAAGAAGGGAGAGGAGGCCTTTGCCCAGCAGGGGGACACTACAGGCTCCTAATAACATAAAAAACTGGGAGCACTACAAAGCTAAAAATAACTAGGGAGCTTATAATTTATTTCATTATTTTGGAGTCGGTGCCACTACGTTAAGACTACTTCTTAGGTACTGTGACAACGGGGTTTCACTCAATAAATAATATTGCATGTTATTATTTAGTTTATTATATTATTTGTTTATATATATTTATTTATATAATTATTTTTATATTCAAATACGTCCTATCATAACGGTCCCCGGTTGTCACTGCCAGGCTGTCGCAACTTCAGAAGAAAAAAACGATCTATGAAATGGGGTAGAACTTTAATGGTGGACGTCAGAACTAAAACGTCAGTGGCCATCTGTCACAACTGATCACTCATCTCGTCAACAACTGTTTGTTTTCAATTTTGTTTCGGTGATTACTGTGAAAATAAGTGTTACTGGGTTGTTTTTATGTTATAGTTCTATGCAAACTTTATAACTTTACTAAGTACCTACCAATGAAATATATAAAGTGTGATTTATGTGGAAAAATATCAGAAAGAAAAGCCGGTATAAAAAGTTTAATTAAGGCAAGATATCCCCTGGATAGTGATCGGTGAGTAGAATATTAACTAATTTACCAGGCCTATGTTTGATTTTGGGATTAAAAAGGCAGGTTATTCATAATTTCAAGAATAAAATAAAATTGTTCAGAAAAATAGTGTGGTGAAAAAATGTATCGATATTCGATATTATTATTTTTAGTTTTCAGAGAGGGGTCATGGTGAATGGAAATGAGGACTTAGTAAACATGCCCATCGCAAAACTGAATAATTTGAAATTTGTTTTTAGCAACCATTTAAAAAATATATATTTTCAGAAAAATTACTCAAATTTAAAGATAGTCATCGCCCCGTCCTTACAACTGACTACTGAGCCAATATCAGATGACAAATTAATTGAATTTCCTTTCCACCTCTTTAAAGAACAGTGGACACCAAATAAAGGTCGATAAGTTAAATAATAATGTATTTCCTAATTTCAAATGTTTTACTCTTTCTTTATAGAAGTTCCGTCAACTTCATCATCTCCTACTGTTTACAATGAGAGTGAGCGTACTCCAATAGAAGATACAATAGAAGTTCATACAAGTGGACCGCGCATTTGCAACAAATGTATCTATTTATGTTAAATATTGTTAATATACTTAAGTAGCCAGTTTTGGAAAAAATATGTATTCAACGTTTAATATTTCACATATTTTTCAATAAATGAATTGTTTTATCAATGGCATTTTTATTTAACACAAAACCAAAAATGGTAAATGGTTGATTAGGTAATCCATCGATATCGACAATTTTCACCGTACATCCTTATTTCGTTCTTTATGTTGGTACACTGTATTATGGTTGTCAGTTTCGTTGTTAGATTGGCCATAAATGGTAGCCCCATTTTAAAAGCAGGGTTTATTTTAATCTATGGAGTCCCGTCTCTTCTTACGTAGTATTGTATTCTCTTTGGTCACTGCCAGCGCACCGCAGAGCTTTCAATTTCAAAAATAATTTTTTTCTTAAATTTAAATAAATTCTTGTCGGCCAGGAACGCTTATCGCTAGTGGCCAGTGCGCCGACATGGACCTCCTTACAGTACCTACCTACCCCTACTTACTTAAATATTGGCTTAATTGAAATATTTAAGTCCGGCTACACATCGAACTGACCGAACCAACGTAAATTAAATTACAATTTACCCCAAATACATTTAACTCACACCTGCTTTGTCTGCGACATTTTAAAACATTCTTATAACAATAAGTTGTTTTGTAAGCTTTTAATTTTATAATACCTGCCTTGTGGCAGCCAAATGGGTATTTAATAGCACCCCCTTAACGGTTAAGGAGTCTTTGAGTTGACAATTAGGATTGGGGTGATTAAAATAATTAAGTAAGTATATGATAACTGAAACAACAAAAATATACTTTTAAGTAAACTTTTATTATCAGTAAGTAAGTCTTTCAAAGCGTAGCGGCTTTCGGCTCGTTTATATATTACTAGCTGACCCGACAGACGTCGTCCTGTCTTTTAGGGGTACGAAAAATAGATAGTAGCCGATTCTCAGACCTACTGAATCTAAATATATATAACTCAAAGGTGACTGACTGGCATAGTGATCTATCAACGCACAGCCCAAACCACTGGACGGATCGGGCTGAAATTTGGCATGCAGGTAGATGCAATGACGTAGGCATCCGCTAAGAAAGGATTTTGAATAATTCTACCCCCAAGGGGATAAAATAGGGGATGAATAATCCCGAAATTTTTGTTAAGTTAAATTACACGCGGACGAAGTCGCGGGCACAGCTAGTATGCATATAAAATGTCATAAAATCCGTCAAGCCTTTTCGGAGGAGTATGGTAACTAACATTGTGGCACGAGAATTGTATACTAGGTGATACAAAAAGGGTATACCATTTTTTTTGCAACTTAACTTTGTAAATCTCAAACTATCGGCTTTGTGGGACAGTTGCAGTACTAAAGGTTTTGTAGACTTGTGAAATCAGTCAACAGCTGTATTCCTATAACACCTTTTGTTTTTCAAGTTCCCTCCAAAGCTGATGGTTTTAGAATTACAAAGTTAAGTTTTCAAAAAAAAAAAGTATACCCATTATGTGTCACCTTGTATACTATAAGATTAGGCCTTATTTTAATAATGCACAATATTTTGCAACGTGCCTCAGTAAATGCTGATTTAAGTAGCTACTACAAAATAAAATAATTTGTTGGTATACATATTTTCTGTTGGTTGGTGCAGCTGATCGCCATTGAAGCTAATGGAGAAACGTGCTGTCCGAAGGAAGTACATTTTGAAAGGCGTGTGAAATCCATTAAACCCCTCTAGCATAGCGTCATCTAATGGCCTGTATCCCTCCAGCATAGAGGGGAGTGCCGTCCACAGCTGGACTTACGTCTTTCATTTTGGTTGCATCATTCGTCTTGTAGTTGTTCATTCTTCAACAATTCTGCTACTACCCAATGGCTAAGCTACCACCGATATTATTTTTCATATTTCATTACGGTGAAATGAAACTCACAAAACGCTGAAATATATGTGACACGGCTATATTTTAATTAAAAATGTAAACAGCCTAAAATAAATATAAATAATTCAAATATAGAACGCGGCTCAAATTAGCTAATTCGAAATTCGAATCTCGAAATATCAAAACGATAATTGCGCGCCTCACGCAACAGCGATTAAACCGACGTCAGATCAAAGTTTAATCAGGAAGCATTCATATTTTTAATGAAACTCGTCTTTACGGAGGCACCGGAGCGTCTGAAAATGCAAGATCCAGGTCGCCTCACAGCAGATTTATGAAAACACAAACGAATTAGAACAGGCCCGCACAATTATTTCGAATAGACGAACAAAAGGAAAACGGACAAGAAAAAATATAAGCTTTGTTATCGAAATTGGAAACGAACGGATCCGTAGTACCTAAAAGAAGTCCGGTCTTCTGTTGGGGTGCAATTTTTTTTTCAATTCAAACGCGCATAAAAACTCCCCACCGCGTATGAAACATTACCCCTACGTCTATTGGAGCTACCCCAAACATATCTACGCTCATTTTTATAAACAGATTTTTTTCTTTGCGGTGAAAGGGACGGATAATCCGCTGTCACTTTTCGGTTACGCGGTAGCACGGGTGCGAGGGAGATGGGTGTAAATAAAAAGTTCGGTCGTGGATAAAGAAAGCGCAGGTACGGATAAGGGTATGGAGGGAAGAAAAAAGGATACGACGGAGGGTGGCGGCCTCCCCTGCGCGGGGTGGGGGCTCGCGTGGAAGTTCCCGCCGCCGCCGCTAGATGGGGGTGTAGAGGAAACTTTTTTTTATTGAATTTCGGCGAGTTTTGGCATAATGATGATGGATTGTGCCTTGGCTTTCGGCTGATAAGTTTTTTGGCGAATTTCTCCACGCCGTGTAATGTGTTTTGCGAGTATTTTTAAATTAGGTACTGGTGTGCGGTTGTCAATTTCGCGAGAACGAGGGGGGAAGTTTTTATATGAACATAATCAATTTAAAAAATATATACTTACTCAAAATATTTTATCATTGGCATGATGACGCAAAGTTTCACGACAATGTTTGAGTGATGATACTACGTTTACTAAGCATAGTCAAGTAAGATACTCCAACTAGAATTGATTACTGGCAATCTTCAATACAATATTGCTGGCCACCAAAAGGTCTTACTGGAAAAAAAAACTTAATTTGAAAAAAGAATTTCGGTGACCGTTGTTTTATCATTAAAATATTCATCATAAAATTTCACAACCTGTCTACACTGAAGCCGTCTGCGACTATTATGCGTGCTTGCTACTAAAAATCTTTTTAATTAGCGATGCTGCGTCGCGTCGCGTCGCGTTCATGCCTCTCGCGGTACACGCTAATGAGACGAACCCTTAAAAACGTCTGTGTTGGTGGTATTTTTTTTTAATAGTTAGTTTATCAGCCCTGGGTATAAGCCCTTTTGAGCCATATAAAAATGGAGGTATGATAGATGTTGCCAGTTTTAAAAACGAAATGTACAATGTATTACTATTTGACGACCGCTTGCATGGCACAGTGGTTCGAGCGTAGGCCGCTCGGCTCACTGCACATGGGGGTTGCGGGTTCGATTCCCGCTGGGGCAAATTTCTGAAATGGCCTTTTCGTAATTTGCCCTTGGTGTCACTGGGATCGCCCTTAGTCCATTGTATGTACGGTGCCCATAGTACATTTAGTTGCTTAGTTTGGGACCATACAGTTAAGTGTGCCAGGCTGGCGATTTATTTATTTATTATCAAAGTCTGCCGTCGGGTTTATTAACCCGTGACACGTCGTTTATACTCATGTATATCGAACAATAGATTATCTATTGTCTGCTTATTTATTTATTTTGTCAAATTAAGTTACGCGTTAAGCAGGTATTTCAAGAAAATACTAAAAGAATATAGGTGTATATGGACAGCAAAAATGTTGTCACTTTTCTAAAGAGAAAAAGATAAGTAACACTTTTTAATAACTAACGCTTACCTGCTATAACACAGATAATCAAAAAGTTTTCAGAAAAAAAAAACTATTGTCGAAACTAAAACGAAGTCCGGACTCCAGAGAAGGTGCCCTACTTCAAACATGATACTGGGAATCTATACTTTATTTCTTGTCCATATTCCACAAAGACACTAAGGCCAAACTTAATAAAATCTAATATCCATTTAAGTATATTTGGGATCCCGAAACCAAATAAGAAACGTAGACTCCTTAGTAAAAGAAAACAGCAAAATAAATCCTTATATTTTCTCATTGGCAAGCAACTCAACCTCTCACAAATATCCAATTTGGGCTTCGTATAAGCAATAAATAAGAGGAAAAGGCTTCCCAGACGGTGACTGGGAGAAAAAAAAAGGAAAAAAAAGTAAAAAGGCACGGATCGAAGTCTTTCGTCCGTCGAATCCAATAATCCGGCCGTCTGTCCGCCCGCCTAATGTGATCGCAGCCTAATGAAAAACGCTGAGGCCGTAGCTATAGGGGCTTTAAAAACGAGTAGAAATTGTTTTATTTTTAATCATGAAAATGCCACATTGAATTCTGGTTTGGAATGTTGGTACCACTGTGAAGAAATATAATATTATTTTTATAACAAAATATAATATAATTTAAGTATAACTAACATAACTTTAAAATTATCGATAGCTGAAACTAATATATTAGTTATATTTTTTAAACTAAACTTACAAAAAACGTTCACTAACAATCTAATCCAATTGGATTACAATTGAGACTTACCTATACGAAAATGAATAAGTATCTAAGTAGATTTTGAAGTAGGTATATGAATCTATATTTTTTAACATTTTGCCTATATTTAATTCCAATTAACACTGCAGTTTCCGACTCAGAAAGAAATTGGCGAGCCCAGCGGTGGCTGACTTGAATTCGAACATCATTTTCATTTCGTATCGCTTCTCGTCAGCCGTGGTCTACAGAATAATCCCAGTTAGGTTCGTATTATTAAATAAATCTTAACTTTGAGAAAGGTCTAGAATATGCTTTTGACATGTTATTTTGTACATTACTTACATAATACTTAATGATTTTTATTCTAAGTCGCAATACGGGCTTTCGGATTTCGGACTTCATTTATTTATTTCCTGGCCTTCGAGATCTAGACTATGAATACGGCCCCGCTACACGACCGTTAAAAAGAAATCGTGAGCTAGGTTCGCTTCGGTAACGAAATCAACATAAATTTATAAGAAAATTACATAAAAATATACATCGGGTCCCAGCCTCAATTGTTATAAGCGGTCATTCATACTAAGAAGCCACCGTCTTTTCATATTCGACAGAAAATAGCCGTATTTGAAATCGGGATACAGTAAAATGTACTTATTATAGAAATGATCGGTTCCGGGTTAGCCGTGTGAATGAAGTCAATACCAGAGGAATATCGATGCATCCCCGATTCACATCGGATCATAAGAAGGAGAGGAAGGAAGAGAGAGTAGGTAGATTAAATAATAAAACTTTTTCATGTAATTTTTCAAATCAATAAGTATTTATTATTTCCTAATACTATCTATTTTTTTTTCTCTTGTAAATTTTCGACCAATTAACAATTCTACTGACTCAAGCGTAAAAATAAACAGCTTTTCATATTTTTTTAATCTATGGTTGTTGCCGTCGTGGGACACTATCTTAATATTCAGGAGCTTCTTCCGAGCATACCTATTACATTTACCGGAATTTTGGGCAACCTCGGGTAGATAATCCTAACTTAGACCGTCCAAAATTCCGGTGAATTTAATCGGTTCTCAAGACTCAAGACACCTCTAATCTCACTTGAAAATCAGAAATAACGACATAACGACACCATAAACAAGGAAAACAGTCTTCACCTTGAAACGTTCCAATGTCTTAGAACTTTCATCGCCACGTCCTCATTTCGATTTCATTAGAAGACGGAATACTTAAGAAAACCTATTCATTCATACTCAGCTGGTATCGTTGGCTCTATCGCTCTAATACTGGCCATATGGAGCAGGATCCTCCGTCTCGTTCTGGCGAAGTCGAAGATGTAGTGACGTCATAACGAGGTCGTCTCTCCGATTCACTCATTAAATAAACAAGGAATGAAAAAGTACTTAGGTAAGTTACGTTGGCAGGTTTTTAGTTTTACAATTTGCGTTACATTTATTGGTTACTATTAAATAATGTTAGAACCCGTCATTTGTTTAACGATATTATAGGTGTATAAATAAGAATACTTAAAACTTCCTTGCCTACAACACGATCTATGTGTCGATCAATCTGACAGCTGTCACACACTTGTCAACTTATGTTCCTTAATTGTCATTCATACAGATATTATAATATTATTTTTGTAAAAACGTCATATAGGCAAGAATACTTCCCACAAAGTCCAATACAACAATTCACCGAGTGGTACAACCGTGTCGACGCACTCGCTCTCTCGTTTTAATTCGTATCCCGACCCCGCTGTTCTTCATTATCTTATTACTTAGCGAACTTCGTATACTCCGACCGTGCGGGCTTGATACTGGAGTCAACTCAAAATAAACCGGTAATTTTGTATGTACTGAGAACCGTATTAATAAAGCGACCGCCAAATGTTTTTCTCATCTCATTCCACTACAAAATGAAATGTCAAAAGCGTACTTAATACTCCTCTCGGACTTGAGATCGATTTATTGATATGGGCCTAAAATAATAAAGCCTAAGAAGTGCTTTAGTGCAATTCTAATTCAAAAGTACAAAGCTCCGAGTATCCTAAAACGAATACCAATTGAAAACCAAGTATAATTTAAATTATCTTCGTGATTTTGTCATCGTACATCATAAATTCTTGGCGGTCAAGGAGGGATAATAATAATATCGCCAAACTGACACACCAACTATACGGTCCCAAACTAAGCAACGCTTGTACTATGGGTACCATACCTGGACTACCCAGTGACAGCCAGACCTGGGAAAATTACGAAAAGACCATTTCCGAAATTTGCCCCGGTGGGAATCGAACCCGCAACCACCATGTGCAGTGAGCCGAGCGGCCTACGCTCGAACCACTGCGCCAAGCGGTTGTCAAATATGGATAAATGTAAAAACAAAAAAGCATATTAAATTTCGCTTCGAGCGCTCTCGGAACTGAGATCGATTATACAGGCCTAAGTTTAACTTAATATAATGCCCCAAGTATCAAAACCATCGACTCCTACCACAAATCTTAAGACGCTGCTGGTAGCTGGAGTTGTTCTAAGTGTAGACGTTAATGGGCGTCTCCTTCACCTTGACCAGCTCTGAACTTTCACCCCACTTCTGATGCCCTGGTAACTGGGTCAGCCGATAGGGTTGAAAATTGAGATATTAAGCTTTAAAGTAGGTATTTTTACAAAATGGACTTATAGGCATGTGTTTTTGACGAATCATTTTGTACTGATATGACATAAGAATGACATTTCAAAGATCGGTCTCAGACTTAAGATCGATTTATTAATACGGGTGATAGAGCGTAAAAGGGAAAATGATAATTTGATAGTAGTAGGTTTGCAGAATGGAACTGAACCAAATATACTTCTGTAAACTGTGACCAAACCACAACCACTGGCACTAGGTTTGGTAAATCGCTGTGAGGTATGTCTGATCTGAAGACGTTTTGAACTGATAATCATCACAAACGAATAAAATGACCAAGAAAACCATTATTTGGAGTAGGTGACTGTCAATTAGAATTCATCTTATAAAATCTTAATGGAATACCAAATATTTAAACTAATTAAAAATTGGTTAAACTGAATTTTTATTTCAAAAAATACGTCTATTCCGACTAAGAAATTTTTATAGTCCAATAATTCACGAAATCAAAAAAAATTATTAACTCAAAATAATTGGGTTAAAAAATGGTATGTAGCCATCCAGAGCGATGACATCAAAGACGATTTGCCGTCGGTCGCCGAGATCAAAGCGCCGCGCCGGCGGGTGTTATCTCTTTGAAGTTGCCGACGGTAATGCGCATTCGGATAGCTACTTAAACTTAAACAGGCCGTTTTACTATTTTTTAGTTCATTTATTTTAGACCGAGCGCCATTTATTATGTGTGTAAATGTAAGTAGACTATTTTTATGAGTCAAATAGTTCAACGAGACAATAAAATAAAGAACTTAAGTGCCTACTTAATACTTACTTACGTATAAGTTTTTTATTTATCTTGTATTTTTATTACCTACGAGGCCGTTGACGAATGATACTAAATTTTGCAAATAGTAAGCCATTAGGCCCCCCGTATTGAAATAATATTAACTTTTGAATATTATGTCATAATATAGGTATTCTTATACCCAGTCTAGTACAAAATAACTTAAAAAGTTTCAGAGTACGCTCTCAGAGTTCGATTGATTAATGAATACTTAAGTATCTAATTTTGGTTACCTAGGATGATTGGGGTAACCAATGCAAACCAATAAAATATTTTCAAATTTTCCTTTTATGCCTAACTGGGGACAATTTATGTATAAAAAAAATTCGACTGTCTAAAAAGGTATATTGTCTCATCTGCTTATAAATAATTTTCAGGTCTTAGTATGTTCGTAATTCTTACCCTCCTAAACGGCTAGACCGATTTTGATATTATTTCTTTTACTAATAGGATTACCTGCATGATTGTTAGCTACGGTTAGTCCCGATAGGTGGCACTGTAGTCGACATCATAAAAATAAAACCAATTTTTTGTATAAAAAAGGTCTCACTACTAGCACGCACCTTCAAAATTGTTTTATATGCTCATGGCTCATATACTTACACAGTAGGTACTTTTATATATACTTATCACAAGTCTACGCTTTTGCCAAAGAAAAATCCGAGCGGGTATTAAAAAGGGAAGCACCCATGTGTAAGCGGTGTATCTTACCCGCCGTGGAACAAAGGACGGGGAGACATTCGGATTTCAAGCCCGCTGTGCAGTGGGAGATATGCTATAAAGCTATGTACAAAAATAATTTAACAATTAAGTATCACGAATAAAAACACCAATCATAATGATGCCACACTTATTCTTGTATTAGAACTCCAGTTACACCAAAATCAGTATAACATACAAAAATAATTCACACCCGCATGGGAATCGAACCCAGGTCCATGTGATCTAGCGAGGCCTCACCTCAGGACCAATCATAATTATCTCATAATAAATCGAATACTTAATGTCAAAAATAATGTGGAGCCCGGCAGACATTGTCCTACCCTGAAAAAAAATTGCAGCAGCACCTACCGAGTCTTTTTGTGAATTAAAACCATCAAAGGACCCACTAAAATACATACAAAAATTGACATCTAAATCGCTCCAGCCGTTTAGGAGGAGTTCAGTGTCAAATACATGTAGGTACATAAGAATTATACTGTTTAAAATTAAGATTTATTATTGGAATCTTATTAGATTTTTTTCCAACTAGCTGTTTACAAAAGCGTCTGGAGAAAGTAATAAGTGCGGCTAACAGTAACCTTCAGAATTATACACGTATCTGACTTTCCTTAATAAGGGTAATAATAGATAATAGACGAAAAATTTAGTTTATTTGTTTTGAAATATAAATAGCGCTTGGTTGGAGAATGTTATCAGTTTATCTCCCAGTGGATGGTCACCTTTAATAACAAGGACTGAGATAAATATGTACAGATATATCTTGCAGTAATATCCTCCTTAGCATTGCTATTGAGACGTGCTGTGCAGGATATCTCGCTTTGCAGGCACATTTTATTTTACCGAGTAACTCTTATGAGTTTACTATAAATTTTTAAATAGTACGTGAATATTTTGTGCATAGTTTTATAAATCAATGATGTCGCTTAATCGACGACCGTTCGGCGCAGAGGTTCGAGCGTAGGCCGCTCGGCTCCTGCACATGGTGGTTGCGCGTTCGATTCCCGCCGGGACAAATTTCGGAAATGGCTTTTTCGTAATTTGCCCAGGTCTGGGTGTTACGGGGATCGCTCCCAGTCCATTGAACGGTACTCATAGTGAGCGTTTTTCGTTTGGGACCATACAGTTGGTGTGTCAGTCTGGCGATATTCGATTTAACATCATTCACGTGACAGAGATGAGACAGATGTTGAACTTCAAATGGAAACCCGCGACTAGCCTATTACCAAGTTTAGGACCCGTACTTATAAATCGATCTCAAGTATAAGAGCGATCTTATTACGCTCTCAAAATGTCATTTTGTACTGGTTTGACATAAGAATGACATTACTCAAGATTTTATTTATTTATTCAACACATAACAGGTTACAACCGTGTTAGCATGAAGTAATTGTTTACAATTCTAGAACGTATATATAATTATAACCCAAAAGCTTGTGTTACGAAATTTACCATTGAGTTTCTCGCCGGATGTTCTCAGTGGAAGTAGCATTCCGAACCGGTGGTAGATTCTGACTATTCATAAATGCTTTGTTGGTTTACGTGAATAAAAACAATTTTGAGTTTGAGTTTGAGTTTAACAATTTT
Source organism: Notodonta ziczac (assembly GCA_918843915.1). Classification (NCBI taxonomy): domain Eukaryota; kingdom Metazoa; phylum Arthropoda; class Insecta; order Lepidoptera; family Notodontidae; genus Notodonta; species Notodonta ziczac. Next base: position 10,292,996 of record OU974049.1, read on the forward strand.
GAAGGTAGCTAGGTCGATCGATGCATTAAACTGGCCTAAAACAACGGAACTCTGCGCGCAGTAAACAACATTTTCGATTATTTGGACGATAAATCAGTTTGGGACTGAACAATTTAAATTAAATATATATGGTCAATGATATTGTCAAAGTGTAGCAAGTGCAAGTGTTGTTTAACTAGTCAAACTACTTTATTTAACTCTTGGTTAACTCGAAAGCGATCTCCATTATCACCTTCGAGCTTCTAAACACCCTGCATATCTTTATTTACAATAACTAAAATTGAAAACTAAAAAACCCCCGATGCGACGACTTTTTAAACTACAAAAAGTTGATAAATTTACAAACAGCTGAACCGATTTTCAAGAAACATAGCTAAGAACACTCTCGATCAGAATACCTTTCTAACAAAAAAAAAAACAAAATTAAAATCGGTTCATCCGCTTGGGCGCTACGATGCCACAGACAGACACACAGATACACATGTTAAACTTATACCACCCTCTTTTTCGTCGGGGTTTAAAAACAACAATAAGTAAGTAAGATAAAATACCACCATTTAAGAAAAGTATATTTTCTTATTTCGGTAAAATGTCCCCAACATATTTACTCCGATGTTGGGGGTAAGCTCAAGGGGTAGAAACCACCCCAAGCGTAATTTCGTCGAAGCAATAAATTCTGTAATGCGTATCATAAATTTCATTCACTACTAACCTAGAGTTTGGGAGGTAAAAAGTATTTTTGACTGTTGATTGTAATGGTTTGTGGGTTTATACAAGGTAAGTCCTGGGTTTGATACCCCGACCATTCAGTGATGTTTATGTATTACTAGCGACGCAGCCCGGCATCGCACGGCGCAAAAAAATGTGTTTATTTACGACGTCACATTAGAAACCCCTAAAATTATCAGTTTTTCTCTACTATATTATGCATGTAGTATACATATAAACTTTTCCCTTGAATCACTATCTATTAAAGAAAACCTCATCAAAATCCGTTGCGTAGTTTTAATATTCTAAGCATACATAGGGACAGACAGTTACAATAGATTGCAGTGACACCCAGACCAGTGCAAATTACGCAAAGGCCATTTCCGAAATTTTGCCCGGCGGGTATCGAACCCTCAACCACCATGTGTAGTGAGCCGAGCAGCCTACGCTCGAACCACTGCGCCATCCGTTAAGTACTACGCGGACGAAGTCCGTGGGCACAGCTAGTACTCCATATAGCAATCACCGAACCAAATTTACAATAAAATAAAACAACCCCAAAAATATCACACCAATATAATTCCTGGAAAAGAAAAGCTTAGGTTTTTTTCCTCCAGAGGAAAACGCCGGAAACACGGGACCGGAAGTGGTGCGCGGCCTCTACCGGAAACGACCCGCCCTGAGAACATTAAGAACATGTCATATAAATCACTTTTATTATCAAGCTACAGTTTCACGCAGAAAAGGGTGAATTTTAGGTGTTATTTACTATAAAATGGTGCATAAATTGGCCGGTATGTACATCGGTTAAGCACGCAATTGGTTGTAAATAATACTGAACTGTTTCCGGTCTTTCTTTATTTCCGGTAATCTTGGGCAAAATGGGGAATATTCCCAATTATCTCAAGCATACAAATAGCTGAATGTTAATGATAATGTTTTCAAATAATTCGTACAAAATTCCGGTGCGCGTCTGTTATTCATTCTACTCCTACTAAACGGCTTGACCGATCACGACTTTTTTGTACTTACTTATAGAGTCACCGCTTGGCGCAGTGGTTCGAGTGTAGGCCGCTCGGCTCACTGCACATGGTGGTTGCGGGTTTGGATTCCCGCTGGTGCAAATTTCGGAAATGGCCCTTTAGTAATTTTACCAGGTCTGGGTGTCACTGGGATCGCCCCCAGTTTATTCTACGGTACCCATAGTACAAGCATTACTAAGTGTGGGACCATCCAGTTTGTGTTTTCATCTGGCGATATTTATTCATTTATTTATAGACTGAATCAACGGAGAGGCGTCACCAAAGACAAAATACAATGAAACAAACGAGACTTGTGCAAATTAGAGGCGTCTGCGTTAAACGGAACAATCAGTGTACCGACAGCAAAGTAAGCCGAAGCAGTTTTGTGACAAATTATTTAATTATTTTCCTTTAATGTTATTTTTAAGGTAGGCAATAATAGTTATAATCCTGTTAGGTACCTTAAAATACTCCGTACCTCTCATGCTTGTAATAATGAGTGAGGCAGCATTAGAATATTTGCTATGTTGGATTTATATAGATTTATTTCCCCTCCCACATATTGTGGGAGGGGAAATAAATCTATATAAATCCAGGTGTCAGAATCATAAATCTTAATTTGACAGACACAGGGTATTTTAGTTCTTTTATTTACATGTACGAGTATATTCGATTTATTATATAGCAGCTTAATGCCTTAAAACCCTACTGTATACATATTTCTTTTTAAATCATTTGTAGCCTATTATAATATCCCACTACTTGGCACGGGCCTCTCCTCAATGCGAGAGGGATGAGGGAGGGGTCTATAGTTTCAGTGAGCGAAATTACCTACAGCGCAAATATTGCTATAAAGAAATAGTACATTTATATTATCAAAATGATTAACGTTTTTCTTGCTAGCCATACCATTAACGGTAATCAGGAACAGACTAATCACTAATTACGCGACAGAGACAGACAGAATGCAATCTTTAAGTAAATTGAGATAAAAAAGAAACGCCTCGGGTGGTTTTAACCGTTGCCAGGATGTGGTAACACGTTGGAGAAGGCATAATCCACGGTCCGACAAGGACATTAAGATAATAAGATTATATTTTACCGATATTTCCAAATTACTCATACTGTCTTAACGACTAATTTTACACTGCTGAACACAGAAGATTAGCAGAGAGTTGCTATCATAGCTGCGTTCCCTACGAGGTGTGGGAGAGACGGAAGAGCAATACATCTCCCTTCTCCTTCCTTTGTACCCCTCCCCTTTGTCGGTCAATATACGAAAAATACCTTTGATATTGCAAGGATCTATAAGCCACGTCTATTCCCGAAAGCCCCGCCGGGAAGTGAATCCGCTATCACGTGCTAGGGAGCAGACCGCCACTAGTGGTCGTCTTAATTGAGCACACTCATACAAAAACCGTATTAAAATGCCACCTCCATATTTTCCGTCGCAATGGCAATGCAAAATCGTTAAAACTCTCCGGACAAGTTGAAATGGAATTATTAAGAACGCCCGTGAGTCGTAACCGAGTTATCCTGGCCACCTGTTGATGGCCTAATTAATTCGATTCCACTGCCATTTTGTTTTAGGGTTCCTGTGGGAATCTGCAAAGAGTAATATAGGAATTTGACGAACGTAGAATGAAAAATTTTAATATTTTAAAGAGTGTAGGTTTTAAATAAGTAGGTATTTCGTAGAGCAGGAAAAATATAGGTTCTTACCTGAATAAGCTATTTAATAAACTTACCTTATTATAAATAAACTAGCGTCCCGCCCTGGCTTCGCGCGGGTATTTTTATCAGTGTTTCTCTACTATTTTATGCATGTATTATACATATAAACTTTCCTCTTGAATCCGACAGACAGCGGGAATTGACTTTGTTTTATACTATGTAGTGGTAATGTCTATTACTATTACTATTCATAGTTTCTCCAACAAAGCGGGCAAAGTGCATAGTTTCATGTTGAAAGTGCAAATAGTCCTCTAAATGTCACGGAACGAGATGGAACTCACCTGAGCCTTATAAGACGTTGAGCATGTATTGTGTAATCACCTCAAGGAAGATTCGTAGCTCACTTCTACATTTGACAATAAAATGGGGTAAAAACCCTTATTACAAACCACTTTCTTAATGACAATATCGACAATGACTTGGGGATTCGCGCAGGTGGCATCAGTATTTATGCCTTAACCGCCATTTTGTTTTTATTATTTAATTTATGACAGTAATTCTGCCACAATGCCCCACTCGATACTTTGTTCCTTAATCATATTTTAATGTAAACTCATAATAATGATGGTTAATTGAGATTATAACCTTTTGAGAGGGCAGGGCGGGTTTTTTTACAAATTTTTACCTCATTAGCTGTATTAATTAGACTTTTAGTGTGATCGACTTTCACTTTGTGGTATTAGTTATACCTTTTTGACAACACGGAAAAATGACAAAGAATGCCTAAAAAAGAGACTTCCTAGAACTAATACTAACCATGTTCGTGCCATTAACGGTGTTCCTGGCTTTGTTCTTCATTCACGTCAACCACTGTGCCTACTCCTCAAGTGACATTTCACCAACAATTATTATGTCACATTAACCTGTCACATGTCAACTGTTGTACTGTCATTAGCACAGCGTTTTGGCGTGTCTACACTTTTCTTTATGGCACCAATTGTTTGCGTCTATTATGGTTTGTGGAAAAGGTTATAAGCCAATCGTGTTTTTGATAGTAGAACTTATTTCTTTTTTGTGGAATATTTTTATTGTGTTGTATAAAACGTTGTATCTACTGTATATTATACCTACATACTTACATATTTTGGACATAAGTACTTGGTAAGTAGCTTCTTTGTCCAATTTTCATGTGTATGTCCATATAAGTATGAATATTGATGTCTTAAAATATTACTAAGGATTTTTTAAATACAGGTAGTAGGCACTTTAAAGTACCTAGCCAAATAGTCTCAAATAGTGGTCCAGGCCGTGATTGCTCAAATGAATTATTATTCACTCTCACGTCTAATGAGTAAGTCGTTGATCATATCAGGCTGAGTGACAGACCGATGGACAGGCCAAGCTTAAAGTTTTAAATTATTCTCACTTAACTTCTGTTTATCTTTCCGAAAAAACAACTCTTAACATCGCTTAAATTACCATAATTAGATGTAAGTTGGATTCCATGTGTTATCTAAACCACGTAACAGTCAGTCGTATCAACGAGGTCAGATATATACAAAAAGTATTTGAATATTCAACAGTTTATACAATTTTGGTACAAACAATAGCCAGGGTTCCGTACCTATAAAATTGTTTTATTTTATTTTTGCTGACCAATTTTTTTTGTCTCACTCTCGAGTAAAGGCCTCTACTTCAGTTCTCTTCAGTGAATGGTGTAGTGCTGGTCCTGTTGCGGACAAATTATCTGTCATTAAGGTGACTCAATCGTCCCGTCATTTTCTCTAGGCTTTATCCCGTATGTGGCGGCGAAAAAAAAAAACAATAATACAATATTTTCGTTGATAAATTTTATTTTAAACCCACAAGTTACCAGTGGCGCTAAGTCCTAAGTAAAATAGAGGGGAAGTTTATTGCTAGCCATTTATTTCGGTAGACGCGTTTTATGATGAACGCACGGAACCCTAAAAGATAATCGATTGCCCGATAACTATCGCAAGTAATTCCGTACATTTTAACCCAAAAAAACCTGGATTGTTGGTACCATTAATTACACACATTTTGTGTATAAATATGTATGTCCACTTACTATGTTAATATTATGTGCAGTGAAAGCGTTAACTTGGTGGTCATTTGGGATATTCAAATTTTTTAACAACTGCCGATAACTGGTGCAGCCACCTGATTGAGAGTGGTTACGTTGATAATGGGGTTATTTACGATGACAGCCATTGTTATATGTAAGTCAGCTGTATAAACAATTTTGTTGTGGACACTTCTGAGGTCTTCGGGCTGTCAAATTGACTTTATGACTTTATTCCATACGTTGAAAAGTTTAAAGAACTGTAACTCAACAAAGCCAAATAAATAAAAATAACCTCTTCAAAAACCTGGATGCACTAAATAGCTGAAATTAATAGGGACAGTGTAATTTCTTTTATCTTGAGTCAGGACTAATTTAAGTTTTAAGAAGTAGTCCTAAGGTGTGGCAGAAAAATAGAATTTTCAAAATCGGTCCACAATTGGCGTAGTAATCGGTAAAAACATACACACGAACATAGAACCCTCTCTTTTTAAGCAATCGGTTAATAAAATAAACTAATAACGCTAAATTGAAAATTTTAAAAAAACCCTATGTGGATATCCTTCAAACGGATGGACCGTATTTTCATGAAACAAAGCTAAGAACAATCTCGATCAAAATACCTATCTAACAAAAAAAAAACAACATTAGAATCAGTTCATCCGCTTAGGCGCTACTATGCCAGATACAGACACACAGATACACATGTTAAACTTATAACACCCCTCTTTTTTTCGTCGGGGGTTAAAAATTAAGAAACATGTTAGGTGCAGATTACTATCATCGTCTTATTGAGTAGAAAAGTATTTTGATACTAGTTTATGCCCGCGACTTCATCCGCGTAGTATTTAATTTTCCAAAAAATTCGGGATTATCGGGATAAAAAGTATCCTGTGTTAATCCCGGTTATAAACTATCTGTGTTCCAAATTTCATCCAAATCCGTTCAATAGTTTTTGCGTGAAGGAGTAACAAACATACATCCACACTCACAAACTTTCGCATTTATAATATTAGTAGATTTTAGATATAGGTACCAGTTTATTTAGTTATATTGAAGTCTTTTGGCAGTTCTACATTAAAATGTAACAATTCTATTCAAATGGAGAGGTAAAGTTGTGGAGGTAGACCAGCAGAAGATGAGGTCCTTCTCTCAAATTATTTACTGAAATAAATTTAATACTCGTATTATATATTGAAGAAAACGTTCAGAGGGACATGTCGCAGGGAATGCTAAAAATTGAGATTTGATCGCTACCTAGCTGATCAATTCACGGAAGATGTTAAAATATCAATTCTGTGCGAAGATTATCCTTAAGTGATTTGAACTAATCCCTTCAATGGTTTAATCAAAATTAAGTATTTTAGTGATAATCTAACCTGTATCGTTGTAAGGTTAAAAATAAAAAACCCTACCTAAGTTTTTATTTTAACATCTTCCGAGAATTTGATAAATCTATCTACCTCAGGGATTTGATTGATCTTATAAGATACTTGTAGGTATGTAGGTACAATATAACAATGAAGACCCCTTTAATGAGAACCCATAAAAAATAATGTTAATTAATATATAATATCTTGCGATCGCCATTATCAGTTTGTTAATACAACGACGCTAAAATGATGCGGGTTGGCGGCTACGCACTAATTTCAGTTAACGCATCTGCTCGATTATCATACTACTCTGTCCCCTAATGGCGTATAGCTTGAACGTAATAAGCGGTTTCGATGGCAACTTCATTTTTATTTTAAGGTCAATTCCAAATGATCGGGTTTTAATAATGGTGAGTTTATGATAGGTAGTATGTTTTTTTTTTTATAATAAAGTATGCTATTAGCCTTTTTTAACTCCCGATGAAAAAAGAGGGGGGTTATAAGTTTGACATGTGTATCTGTGTGTCTGTCTGTGGCATCGTCGATTTTTCTTTTGTTTTTGTTAGAAAAGTGTTCTCATGGAGAGTGTTCTTAGCTGTGTTCATGAAAATCGGTTCAGTCGTTTGAACATTATCATCTCTTTTGTAGTTTAAATAGTCGTCGCAACGGGGGTTTTTTATTTATTGGAACAAGGCCTGCCACACCATTTCCTCTTGTAAAGCAGGATACCAGTGAAGACACCGATATTTTTAGTTATAGAGTATTAAATAAAATTATAGTTATTAATGTTTTTTTTTTATTTCATAAAAATGAACAAATGTATGGGCATTGATACTCTAGGTGCTATAAATACTTACTATTTATCTGGACTTGTATAACCCCCACCGAATGGTGGGGATGGGTGTACGGGGCGCGGTCAGCTCTGACCACCTCTGACTACCAATCGCGCCCCAATTGATGTTTTTTTTTGTAAGGTGAACAAATGATGCAAACCTCAACATTATGAATTCCTTCGATTTGAATATCATGTGACAGAAATCTCTTTCACCAAGAATAAAGCAGGAGTAATGTGAAATATAATTAAAGATAAAACATTTAATAACAATATTTATTTATTAAAAACTTTACATACAAACCATCTCTTAATTAGTCACAGTTATAAAATTGTAACTTAAAACATTTATTTAGTCAATACTGTGCAATTAAAAGACCTTTTAACCGTGGTGCCGTAACGTAACCTATAAATTAACTGACATAATGTCTCCCCCGTTGTTTGTTATAAAAATCGCCATTAAAACGTGTTTTATGGGACCTTTAAACTGACCCAGAATTAGTTTGGGAGATATGCATCGCAGGAAGAGACTCCTAAATTTGTAATCACCTACAATGGACGGACGATAATGACATAATTATTTTAATTTGACGACCGCTTGGCGCAGTGGTTCGAGCGTAGGCGGCTCGGCTCACTGCACATGGTGGTTGTGGGTTCGATTCCCGCTGGGGTAAATTTCGGAAATGGCCTTTTCGTAATTTGCCCTGGTGTGTGCGTCACTGGGATCGCCCCCAGTCCATTGTACGGTACCCATAGTACAAGCGTTGCTTAGTTTGAGACCACACAGTTGGTGTGTCAGTCTGGCGATATTTGTTATTTTTATTGTCTTATTATTATCGTATTATCATTATTGTTGGGGCCCTGCTCAAAACGTATAACAATATCGTTGGCTTTTTCCTTAGTCTATGATGTTTTTTTTCGTGTGAATGATGATGTAGAGTCGAGAGGGGTTCGCAAGGACATCCTCCTATTTTGTCATGAATCTGTAACAAAAATAACATAATTTAGAGTTTAGACCAAATAATATAGTGGTGATTGGTAATTATCAGCTATCACTAAATAGTATACAATAAAGTCGCTTCCCGCTGTCTGTCCCTATGTATGCTTAGATCTTTTAAACTGCACAACGGATTTTAAAGTGATTCAAGAGAATGGTTTATAATTGTGTATAATACATCATACTAATATTATAAAGAGGAAAACTTTGATTAGGGGTGTCCACTTCGAAAAAACATCGATGTTTTTTTCGATGCGATATATCGGAAGTGTGTATCGATGTCTTTCGATATATCGGTTACAAACATCGATGTTTACTGAAAATCGAGTACTTTTTCTAACATAACATCACACCACAAAGCCCTCACCTAGTCAGCCTTCTGACACTCCACGCAAGCGTCAAGTTATAATTATTATACTACTCCTACACCAGCACTGTCCATGACTGCACATTTATTGTGTATGTTCAAGGATGCTGAATGTTGAAGAAATCTATATAACTAAGAAAAAACTACTTTTCATGGTGTACGACCATACACGTACATTTGCCGAAGCAGCATTCACACTTTGACCCAAATGTTCACATTTACGCAAATTGTATTGCAACCAAAATCAGTTCGTCATCGGTCATCAAGCAAACCGCACGTTCTCACCCCTCATTAAATTCACTCCCATTACTTACGTTTAATGTCAGTATTATAATATAACTAGCTGAGCGCGACTTCGTCCGCGTGAAATTTAACTTAACAAAAAAGCCCGCTCCCGCGTTCTGAGCCCACGTGACAGGACCCATTTTTTAATTTTGTTTTTCTAAAATAAAAGTAGCCTCAGTTACTCCTTAATACATCAGCTATCTGCCAGTGAAAGTCCCGTCAAAATCGGTCCAGCCGTTTCTGAGATTACATTTAGTGAAAAGGTGTTATTTTGATATTACAAACAGACCCTCCAACTTTATTTATTTGTAAAGACAACTTTTATCAGCTATATTAACAGCGAAATTTTTGTTACGTTAAATACTACGTGGACGAAGTCGGCGGGCACAGGAAGTCTGGTTATATTTATATACTAGCTGTGTATTGTTGTGTGTACTAACTTCGTCCGCGTAGTATTTAACGTAACAAAAATTTCGGGATTATCGGGATAAAAAGTATCCTATATGTTAATCCTGGTTATAAACTATCTGTGTTCCAAATTTCATCCAAATCCGTTCAGTAATTTTTGCGTGAAGGAGTAACAAACATACATACATACATCCACACTCACAAACTTTCACATTTATAATATTAGTAGGATTATTTAAAATATACGAGAACCTCATAAAGTGAGCTGCACACAAACCAACAATGCCCGCCCACAAAGTACCTACCAACAATTGTTTCAACAGTATTTTTTACGACGTCCTAATTTGCATTGGAGCGGTTAATCTAACGATCTGAATGGTTAATTGTGAACCGAGCTGATGGTTAACCGTTGGAACTTATCTGATAACTAACTGTTTTAACACGCAATGCGTTAGTGCCTGGGTACACGGCGCTGGCTCAACAATGTGTTATCGTCATAGAATCGGTGGGAATTAGACCGGGAAATGATGAAGTAATTGTGTTTACAAATTTTTTGATTGTATGACGGGAAAAGTTTGTTGACTAGGCAAATGATTTTAAAAACACTTTACCAAATAATATAGCTTATTGGTTTATCTCAATTATCCAGTTATTTTTAGTGAACACTAAATAATCATAATAAATTCACTATATTTTATAATAATTACATATTTGATTAGGTTATAGAAAAGAATAATATTTACTGACTGAGTAAAAGTATGTCATTTATTGTTTAATCAGGATGTAGGTAGGTATAGTATATAATACTTCAGTAATATAATATAAAAACATAATGTTCACTTTTGTTTGATTTATGTCGTGTAGTATCGTCTACTCACCACCTAACATTATTAAGTATAAGTTTTTATAAGGCTCGTCTATGTTACCACACAATTATAGCAATGTTTATTTAATTTAAATCGATACATTTGATTTAACAAGTATAGTTAGAATAGGACCATGCCTATTATTGAATAAATTATAATAATTTTCAAACACACCAATTATATGTACGCTAGTTCGCGTACATATAATTGGTGTGTTTGAAAATTATTATTATTGGTAGCTTCCAGGTAGAAGTTATTATGAAAGTAAAATTATGGTCTCAGATTTGAGTAACATCTAGAGATCAGGATTTCTTTTGAAACATTTGTTGTTATGTTCTGTCTATGTCACTACCATAATAAAAGTTTACTTAAACCCTACCCATGTAAGTATGTGAATAATTATTTATATAAATAATTGTTTTTTATAATAAACTAGCTGAGCCCGCGACTTCATCCGCGTGGAATTTAACTTAACAAAAAAGCCCGTTCCCGCGTTCTGAGCCCGCGCGACAGGATCATTTTTTTTTTAAATAAAAGTAGCCGACGTTACTGCTTATAACATCAGCTATCTACCAGTGAAAGTCCCGTCGAAATCGGTTCTCCCGTTTCGGAGATACTCTTTGATTTCATGTGTTTTTATTTATTTACGCGGTACCCTAATTGTTTTTTTAAAATTAAAGTAGCCTAAGTTACTTCCTGTAACATCAGCTATCTGCCAGTGAAAGTCCCGTCAAAATCGGTCCAGCGGTTTCGGAGATTACCCGGAACAAACACACAGACAGACAGACAGACAGACAGACAGACAAAAAAAAAATTATTCGCGTTTTTGCTATAGGTATCGTATGTACTTTCATATGTATTTAGTGAAAAGGTGTTATTTTGATATTACAAACAGACACTCCAATTTTATTTATTTGTATAGATGTATAGATTAATAAACAATTAATGATTAACCAAGTTTAATTTAATTTAAAATCATCATCAAAGTAGACTCTTTTATAACTACTAAATTAATTACAGGTGCCTATCTCCATTTCACTAATATTGGATCGGCGACACTTGACAAACTAACCCCCACCTGCTGACGTGTTTTCTACAATCATTATAACTTAATTATAGACGCAAGAGGACGATTACGTCATAAAAAAACCTCTTGTGCAACCAATTTAAGTATATTCCACATTTATGGGTTTTTTATATTTATAGTCTTTTTTATAAAAAAACATACCATTTAATTTCTAACTTTCAAATTATGAAGTCATAAATTCAATAGGTTATGACATTTACGATAGAAATATTTTTGTTACGATCATGTCATTCAGATAATATCTAATTAATTTGTTGTTGCTCGTATTTTTTAATTTTTATGGCTATAATTAATATATATGCGTGTCGGACACTAAAATTATCTGGAGTTTTTAATGAGAACATACATTTATAAACCAACAATCCAGTGTGGTCAAACGACCATGTTTCGTGCCTAGGATTTCGTTTAAGCATTATATTTAGTTATAGATTAGTTTTTTTCGATACAAGATCTAGCATCATTAACAAATCACCACAAAAATGGCTACCACACACTACCGAAAAAAATCAATTTAAACCCCAAAAAAACGCATCATATTTTCCGTGCCACCCCACGCAGTAGCGCGATAAAGAAAACGAGACGCAACACACCAAATCCGTGAGCACGAAAGAGAGGTGGGACAAACAAAAAATATATTCTGTAGGAAAAAACATGGTTGCGAAAATCTCGTAGGGGTTGATTCTAGAGTGGCACATTAGTGAACCCTACACTGAATTTGACTGGAGAAAAATGAATAATATCCACCCGGGCAGGCGGGGGGTTGCTTTTACGACCATATTCGAAGATATTCCACAAGAATGTAGGCGATATTAAATTTTTAGGGTCCTCTTTGCGTATATTGACAGAACTCGAATGAAATTAAAGTTGTTATGGGGTGAAAATGTAGAAACTTATTTTCATGGAAATTTCTTTACAACTACCTCCGATTGCAAAAGTCGTGTGAAACATAGTATTTGTGACATTTAAGTGTATTTTGCAATTTAATCGTGTTAAAAAGTTACTGCACTTAAATTTATTTTTCGGGGTAGTCACAATCTTGGCTCACTGTTTTCACTCGCGCGGGTCCAGTTGCTTAAACTGCATACCTTTAGCAAACTTATTCATTTCTCAGCTCGTTCCTAACCTACGCAGGACAAGAAGATCAAAACTCTAATTGGTTTTTTTTAAAAATCTTATTAGATGTTAACACTCGACGCATCGTCAAAACAAAAGCATTGTAAGTATGTCGTCTTTGTCTGTCTCTGGAATAAACTCTGGAATGAACTCCGAAACAGACGAACCAATGTCTATGGGGTTTTCTGTTTCGACAGCGAGTGTCAACGATGATACTAAGTTTTTTTTTTTAAATCGCTTATTTCGACAAGTTGCACATTGGTGTGATAACATTTTCAATCTCCATGTATTATTTTTTGTACCAGGTAAAAAATAATATTCGTAAATTTAGTATTTTTCCTAAACTTGTTTATGGTTTCCTATTTTGAGGTCGGAATATTTATGTACCCGTAGGGACCCATGAGACTATCGGCAATCGAAGGTTTCTCCCATTGTCTATATTTCCTAGGCTTCTGGCTGCCCGTTACGACTGTCATACACCATAAAATACCTACTTATTAATAAGCTGATAAGGTACATAATTATACAGCTCCATTGTTACACGATACATTTTTCATAATTCATTCTTTATTCTTTTAAAATCCTCAGATTATCCCTGTCTGGACGGTGTTACGCCATTTAATGATGTCATTAAACAAACAGACACATCTTTTCTTGGCTGCATTTTGTATTAATACATCCGTAATAAAAATGTTAAATCTGAACTCAGGACAAGTGGTTATAGAGTTGAATTTCACTTGGGATTAGCTAGGCCGCCCTAAATATTTGCAGTTTGTCAAGACCGCTAATTGCCTGTTATATTGGGCTAAGAAAGGGACTGTTTATGTCTCATTAAAGATGGATGTACAGTTCGTTGATCGAGCTTAATTTATTGTGAGATTTTAAAACCCCCCTTTTGTTTAGCATTAAATATCTAACCACGGTTTTTGGGTTTTGCTCCATTTCTCTGTCTTGTTTATGAGGGTACTTAGAAGCCTAAACGCAATATTTTGAACTATGACGTAAGTATGTACATCATGATATGATTCAGCTAAATCCTTGTGCTAGGTTTGGTGATATCAATAGTTTAATCGCCAGGATGAGAATCAAACCCGGAACCTCTCTGTTGCTATATAGGCTCCTCTAACAACTTTACTATTAACACAATTCTAAAAACAAAAAAGGGAACTGTTTACCCATAAAAATAATTGCATATGCATTGGATACAAATTTCAATGCACATTAAGGAACCCGTAAAATTCTATCAAGAATGGGTCCCGTACAAAATTGAATCGTCCGCTGTAAAGGCCCACACACACAGTAGCACATCAACACGCAACACGCTACTATCCACATAAGACGTTAAACTCGTATAAAATACATTCACAAAGAAGGAAAAAGTAATGCAAAGGAATCAGTACAGACTATCACGAAATTGATCTGAGATCTGGCAAGCGATAACGGCTCTTAAATCGTATGATATAAAGAGCAGAATTGTGTGTTGTTGGCTGTTGTAAATTGGTTTTTTGGTACATAGGAAAATCAACTTTAAAATGTGAACAGTAAAGTAGAATTTTCATGAAAAATACAACCTCATATACCCCACATAAGTTAAGGCCCAAGTAATACAGATGACGATGCGAAGTTAGTGGAAAGAAAGGGGAGATGGGACGTGGAATAACGAGGGGAGTGGGTGGCTCTGTGGGGGCAACACACCCCCTGTTTCGGGTTTTCAATAGATGTTAGAGTTTCGCTTCCCGTACGATTTAAAAGCCAGACAGGTGTTGGTGTGTTGGAGAGATGAAATTGTTGGATCGTGGTACGGGGTCTTTAGATTTGAAATTTAAAGTTTTAAAACATGTGGAAAAGCTTCTTGTATTAGAGCTAAATCAGAGCTTGGATTTGTGTGAGAATTTCAAAAACTTTCATCAATGTTTTTACTTTAACTTACTGCCTCTACATACATACCTAGACCAATTGTATGGTCCCAAACAAAGCAATGCTTGTACAATGGGTACCATACAATGCCGCACAAAGTCCATGACAGATTATGAAGAGGCTCTTCCGTAATTTGCCCTAACACAGAGAGCGGTCCTACTAATATTATAAATGTGAAAGTTTGTGAGTGTGGATGTATGTATGTATGTTTGTTACTCCTTCACGCAAAAACTACTGAACGGATTTGGATGAAATTTGGAACACAGATAGTTTATAACCGGGATTAACATATAGGATACTTTTTATCCCGATAATCCCGAAATTTTTGTTACGTTAAATACTACGCGGACGAAGTCCGTGGGCACAGCTAGTAATAATATATAATCTTAACATCCAAACAATATAACTTTACAAGTAGGTAAATTTGTAATTGGATGTCCGCTGTTCTTAAACCAAGAATCCAGTAGACCCAAACTAGGTAGTTTAACTTATTTGATTTTGAAATAAATAAGCTCAGAAATTAGTAAGAGGATACCAAGCGGTCGCCAAAAAAGGGGGATAATTTTGCCCCGCATTGGATAAACTTTCGGTACCTAAGTACCTACTTATGGCCGAAGAAAACAAAAAGTCCTTTCAATGCGAGAAAACTTCGACCCATAGTACTCTACACCACGCTGATCTAGTAACCTATGGGTTGGCGAGCTTCACACATCTTTGGAAAAACGTGCAGATTTCTTCACGATGATTTCCGTCATCGTTCAGCAAGTGAAACCTGAAAATCCCAGAGGTGTGAGCCGTGATTTAAACCTTCACACCTTGTCTTAAAAGCGTGCCTTCGACAAGTGAGCTATAGGAAGCCCAAAACTGGTGCTGAGAAAACAAAAAACATTGTTATAATATAATATTGTAAAGAAGGCGAACCGGCAATATATCAGCGAGCGTCAGCGGGGTGTGCGGCTGACGCGAAAATATTGCGATGCATCAAAACTGCCAAGGAGCGGGGGAAACCGACTTAGCTGTGTGTGGGCGGGCCGAGACATGAGCTGAGAGCGATGTGAACACGCCATCTATTACCTCTTGAGCGAAACTGACAACGAATCGTTGGCGTCCACAGTGACGAGCAGCCTGAATCAAATGAAATGAAATAACAATCTTTTTATTCGACAAAGAGAGATAGGTATAAGGAAAACAGAACAAGTGAGTCATAGTATAGGGTGAAACTAGGTATTATAAAACTAACTATATAAACTAGGTATAACTCTCTCCTATCAGTAACTACGTAAATAGGGGATTAAAAAAAAGTTGTATTAAAAAAACGCCATCATTACCTTGTTTTTTTAATATAACTGGTATTTGAGAACATTTAAATTCGTATTGGCTAGTAACTGATTATTAATAGGGACCTAAGACTTGTAACACGTCATATTAAAAATAATGTCGTTTGACGACCGCTTGGCGCAGTGGTTCGAGCATAGGCCGCTGCACATGGTGGTTGCGGGTTCGATTCCCGCCAGGGCAAATTACAGAAATGGCCTTTTCGTAATTTGCCCATGTCTGGGTGTCACTGGGATCGCCCCGGTCCATTGTATGGTATCCATAGTACAAACGTTGCTTAGTTTGGGACCATACGGTTGGTGTGTCAGTCTGGCGATATTTATTTTATTATTATTATTATTAATGTGACAAGAGTAAGCTGCCGCCACATCTCGTGGTTTGCACCAAACAATAATACGTTCAGAAAAGCGAGGGGGATTGTGTCTTGAAAAATGCTCCGCGGCGCGCAATGGCGATGGGTTATATATCATGGGATATATTAACCTGACTCGCTTCTTTTATCTGAGTGAATTCTATGTTATATAAGGTATATATAGCTTGTTAAAAACCTTTTGTTATTTTCCTCAAAACTCCTAGGGTACCCATAAATGTCAATGTACCATCAACAAAGTTGACGCTTGATCAATTTTTAACACTTTTTCCTTGCAGTAATCATAAGATGCCTCGCCCATTATGTTGTCGTCCAATGAGACGAAGAGCGTCCGATGAGACAAAAGCCCTTTTTTTAGAAAGCCATTTGTTTTAATTGTTTTAATGTATGTAGCTAGGTGAAATGTGTTTCGAAGCAACATCTAATATGGAGCCTCAGCCCATAGAACACCATGACCGCCGAAGTGAACTTTGATTTCCTTAGTTGGTAGGTACACCTACTTAGCTACTCCGACTGTCATTTGTTATCAATGCCTTAATTAATGTAATTTGATATCTTCTATATAAGTATATAAAACGAATCTCTATTTCCTTGGCCATCGCAGCGCGCGTGAATCGATGGAACGATTTCGCTAATTCTTTTTTTGGTGTGTTTATTATTGTCAGGAGAAGGTTCAATATGAAAGAAAAGATTAAGAAAGTTGGGCGGAATAATTAGAATAGATATTCAAAGTTAAAACAGGACAACGTCTGTCGGGTCAGCTAGTTATTAAGGCTAAAGCGCCCATCTAGCCCGCGAAGTTCCAATTTTTTGAGGTTTTTTAGAAATTTTTCAAAATCTGTCAATAATAAAAAGCACATTTTGTAATTCGCGACAAAGACCGTGTGCAGTGCATTTATTAATATATCCAATTTACTCTAAAACATTTCAAGGACGACAGCTATCCAGATAATCTGGCAATTTTTGTATATTTAGTGATTTACTAGTATCATATCCACCGTGATAATATTTAGAGTAAAGTAATATATATATAAACTCACTCACATACATATAAACGCACTGTATACTGTGTTTGTTGCAAATCACAAAATTTTGTCTTAAATGTTTTCAGATTTTGGAGAAACTATAAAAATACTCGAAAATTTTGAATTTCGCGGGCTAGACAGGCGCCTTCACCTTAATATTTTTAAATGAAAAATACTATATTTATTCTCAAAGTAAAAACGCCTATCCTAAACCCAACCCTGGCTTCTAAGTCAAGTAACATTTGAGACAAAGACGGGAAAAAACCGGCTACAAAGCGAGGCGAAGCGCGGTGTTCCATCTACATAGCATAGCTGCCTGTCTACCTCGTATGTATGGAAATGTGGCCGTAAGCCGCCGCGGCTAGGGGCCGGCCATCTTGGAATAATAAGATAGAGTTCTCTTTTCAGGAATGGAATAGGTTTTATATTGAGATTTAAAAAGGATTAACATGTACTTGGTTATTTTACCTAGCTTTTAATTGAACTGAGATAAAATCACGATAACAGTATTGTTTATAACCTCTATTTTTTGTACTTTTAGGTATAGGTACATTGGTACTAATCTCCGAAACGACTGAACCGATTTTCATGGGACTTTATCAGGCAGATATTTGATATTAAGGTGTAACTTAGTCTAGGTACTTTTATTTTATCAAAGTATTTGCGGGCCGAATCGCCCACACCAGCTAGTACATAGTATATAAATTTAGTAAAATCATACAAACTCTTCGGGTTTTTTTTATCATACTCTATCTATTGTTTTCTTATATTTACGCGAATACTACACATTGAAATAAAACTATTTTGAAACGTCGGGAACATAAATTAAATAAACGCGATAAAATCCGAAAAATTGTTTTATTTCAATACTCTATCTACTTTCTATTTACCATTGTTTTGAGTTTCCGTCTTCGTTCTTATATTTTTTTTCAATATATAGAGCCCATTCCAACATCACCTTTACCTCCACTGTACCTCTACTTATAAGTCTCTACGTAGAGCGCGTCGGTTTCCGAATATTTTCCTCTGATATTGCGCCTTGGATTTGTGGGTACACCTTTATATATACGAGGGATGCCTTTTAAGTTTTGTCGTTTGAAGAAAAAAACACAACTAGAACCTTATAGTACTTTTTATTGTTTTTCAAAGTATTCACCACGTAGCTTAATACACTTTTCCATTCGCTCAAACCAGTTATTATAACATTTATACCACTCTAAAGTGGGGGTGTTCAAAATGGCTGACTTGAAAGCGTCGACTGCTTTTTCACCGGACTGGAACCTTTAACCACGAAGACTTTTCTTAATTTTAGGAAATGTAAATAAATCGTTAGGGCTTAGGTCAGAACTGTATGGAGGATGGTCAAGAATTTCTACTTTTTCCTGCTTCAAATACTCAATCGTTTGACGAGCGCTGTGTGAGATTGCGTTGTCGTGGTGCAGGATGATGCGTCGCTTTGAGTTAGATTTTCGAAGTTGGCGATGACTTGTGGTAAACAAACTGTGGTATACCACTCTCCATTAACCGTTCTACGATCTTCAAGTGCAATAGTCACAATATGGCCGGTTTTTCCAATGAACGTGGCCACCACCTTCTTTGAAGTGCTTCGAGAACGAACAACTTTAGTCGGTTTTGGCTTGTCTTGAAAGACCCAGATTGTAGATTGTTGTTTGGAATCAGGATCGTAGGCATTGATCCAAGATTCGTCACCACTGATGATGTTGTAGACGTGATTTGACTCTCCTTGGTTGAACCTTTGCAGAGTTTTCTTACACCATCTGACGCGGGCCGCCTTGTGATCGTCGGAAAGCAGATGCGGTATCCAACGGCAAACTAGCTTTCTTACACCAAGCGCTTCATGCAAGATTTTCTGAATTGTTGTCCCTGAGATGCCTAATAGAACCTCTATCTCTTGATACGTCACATGACGATCTTCGAGAATTTGTTGTCTCACAGCAATGATGTTATCTTCAGTGAAGGCGGATTTTGGCCGTCCTTCGCGAGATTTGTCACTAAGAATAGTATGTTTACGCTGGAATTATAAATACCAGCGTTCGACAGTCCGCAGACATGGGGCTTCATCACTGAACACAGATGTTAGCTCTTCAAAACACTGACGCCGTGTCAGGCCTCTTCTAAAGTTGTAGAAAATTATTGCACGAACATTTTCCTTAGGAAGATTCATTTTCGTACGTAACCTGACAGATTCTAATCGACGCTGTGACTAAACAATAGCATTAATCCTAAAACTTTCAATTGTTTTGAGATTCGAAATTTAAACACATTCGAATATAGAACAGTTCCAAATTCAAAATTGCCGGGAAATATGGAAACGACAGAACTTAAAAGGCATGCCTGGTATTTACCGTCACACGTTTTCCTGTAAACTTTTTCGTATACAAAAGTTTCGCGGTAGAGATGTCTTATAAGTTTTGAAAATTGATATGTTTATGAGTTTATGATAGACTAGCGGCCCGCCCCGGCTTCGCACGGGTACATTGCGGTTACATTATTCGAGTTTTAGTAAGGACCCCTATTTTTTTTTTTAATATATTATAGCCTATGTCACCCGTGGATAGTGTAGCTTCCCAACAGTGAAAGATTTTTCAAAGTGGTTCAGTAGTTTCGGAGCCTATTCATTACAATCAAACAAACAAAGTTTTCCTCTTTATAATATTAGTATGATTATTAGTATATATTAGTATGATAGTTATGTTAGTTTATGAGTTTAATAAAATAAAATACGTATTACAGTACCTATCTAACGGTAAAAGAAGTTTTGTTGCCTACAATGAGGTATTATTTTAATAATGCACCATAGTTCGCATAGAGCCTTAGTAAATATTACCCTATCTACAAGGAACATTTATATGCAGATTGATACAACAGTACTATCTCTGGATGCGTGAGATAAGACGTAATTCTAAGTGAAATATACTTAAAAAAATTGGCTCTACGTCATACATTGTAAGCAAAATTGTTTTTTATTTAAATTTTTTTTTTCGGTTTTGTACATACGTCATCAAACTACCCTTATTTTCAAAAGCCCGAAAACCGCTCATCTCTACCTCCCAGCAAGGTGACTTCGTCACGTAATACGTCAGCTGTAATCTTCTTACATCGTCTCAATTCCGAGGCCTACCCCTCCCCACCCTTGGGATTACCCCCCGAGCAGGGGGGCAATGCGGGGCGATTTTTCCTCCTCAAAATCGCTACCATCAAATAGGTGTGGAATAGAGTAAAATGGGTATAATTCTTGTATTTTTGTTTGTTATTAGTAGTAGGTAATATGTGCATGCTGTAACAATGCACCTTTTAGTGATGTGCCACTCGATATTGGGGAACAATGAGCATGTTCCCAATGTTCCTGGGAACAATCACCACACATTATCGTCGTACCTACCAATGTCTAATAAAGATATGGGAAAATTTCTAAAAAATATATAAAAAAACTAGCTGACCTGACAGACGTTGTCCTGTCTTTTAGGAGTATGAAATATAGATGTTTATCGGTTCTCAGACCTACACCGATATGTACAAAATTTAACAACATGTAACTAACATTGTGACACGAGAATTTTATATATAAGATAATATTTTTCTTAGATACCGATTTCCATCAAATATATCTTAGAACCATTTCATTATCATTGTCGATGTTCCACAGAGCATCCTGCCTACCCCATCGTGAAATATTCGTGTGATGGTGTTTAACTTAAAATAAGTACCAAAATACAAAAACCCAACTCAAATTATCAAAATCTAGTTAGCAGGCAACCTAAACCGTTCTTACATAACAACAAAACATTAATTTGCCTGTACCCGAAAGACAAACACACTACATAAAAAAAAAACATAATTTACTTACATCCACCGAAGACATTACTGCGTCCTAACAAGACACAAAGCTTTCGCGAACCGGCCCTCCATGGCATCCCTCCCGAATTAACATGACCCACACCCTCCCTAAGCATTCTAACATTTTAAGGAAAAAGAAGGAATAATGTTAAAAAGTCAAAGGTCAACTTACATTGGTCGGCTACCACCCGCGTCATGGCCTAGTGATGGATGACGTAGGCGGGGCAAATCCAATCATTATACGTGATGCATGGTACGTCACTCGACTCGATTTTCGAACGTGAATTTGAAATTTGACGATGTGGTATTCGAAATTTGAATTTTAAAATAATATTTATAAATCTAGTCTTAAAAAAATGGTACCGTGTTTTTTGCATTGACAAACTTGCTACTAAACTAATTATGCCAATTGACTTGCAAAACTAAGGGTACCAACTTGACGTGACCAATTCAAACTTACACTATCCCAAAAAATAAAAACTTGATATTACTTAAAAATCACAATAAAAAAATCAAAGCACAGTTTATGCTCCACACTCAACGAAATTCTGTTTCTGACTGAGTCTGTGACAATAAAAAAACATTCCCAACGTATCTGCATTTTTAAAAGGCGAATACATTAACTGCCTAACCCTTGAATAATTAAAAATATGCGTGAGCTCAAATAATCGCGAAGAATTAACCCTTCGCATGCAAATGAGCGCGGATGTGACGGAATCACGACCGGTCTTTTGGGTCCAGGTGTGTTATTATTTTAAAAAATACGCATTACACTTGGGCATGTATTATTAGAAACGTTGTAAAAAAATATTTGTGTGTCTCTTTTTTTGGTAAAATCTAAATGCATATTTTATGGGTCAAACTAAAACATTTTGTAAGCTCATTATGGCAAGAAATAACCACAAGAATTGATAAATATGTATAGTACTTAAAAGGAAAGCTTTGGATTGGCAGTGGTAGACTAAGTGGCTATAAAAAATCCGTTAATAGTAATTTCTTTATAACGTGTTTTAATTAAGTATTAATTAGTGACACATGTCCCAGGATCTTATTCTCTATTTTCTCCCAAATATAGGTACCAATTTTATAACGACAAAATCATTTTTTTTCGCCAAACACGTGATGAATTTTATCAAATGTGATTGTCGTAAAGAACACCCAATTTTCTATAGTACTATTCACAGAGCAAGTAAGACAACTAACGCATGAACAGACGGAAACACATACAAAAGACGGTACACCTGCCAGACGACAAGGGGCGACAACATTTGAATTTGAATACACAAGACGCGGAAGGGTTGAAGACGTATATTAGGTGCAATGAACTTTTTTAAAATTCAAAGATTTTGTCTTTGCTCGGTTGTTTTTTTAATTTGATTAAATATCTTCCCACGCATATCTTTAAGGGTCGAATTATTGGTGTGGGAATAAATAAGTACTTACGGGTGAAATCTTATATGTCCTCAAATCGATCTTTTCTCTATCCTCTTATTAGGTGGAATAAATAGAGTCGGAATTAGTGTACAATTTTATTTGCAAATGTTGGCAGCACAAGTAGTAAGAGCGTAGTACATTTATTTCCTCTATTTTGAAATAAATCTAAATATAATATAACTCAAAGGTGACTGACTGACATAGTGATCTATCAACGCACAGCCCAAACCACTGGACGGATCGGGCTGAAATTTGGCATGCAGGTAGATGTTATGACGTAGGCATCCGCTAAGAAAGGATTTTGATTAATTCTACCCCCAAGGGGATAAAATAGGGGATGAAAGTTTGTATGAAACTTTGTCAATTAAATTCCACGCGGACGAAGTCGCGGGCACAGCTAGTAAATAACTAAAAGAACGTTCAGTACAAAGTTTGAAGTCAGTGAGTTTAAGTAATATTTAAGATTTAAGTCATGATTTTTTAAGTCTTCACTTTTTCGTTTCGTAGATGACAAAAAAGAATCTTGAGTCGAATATTATAGTTGCTTTCAGACATAAAACTCTCCTAATGTATTCATATTATCAATCGATACAATGTAACACCTATTCCATTATCGATATTCAATAATTACCATATTAGAGCGAAATGTTGACACAGCTTTCCATAACACACAACCCCATCGATTACTAACAAAGGACATGATTCTCACGACAAACCACTATCTTCCAAACGTTCTCACGAAATCCAAGAATAAATTAAGAAAAAAAAACTTTTATCTAAGATATTCAAATTCTAGACTGGTCGAATAGATCCCGATTTGAATAAAGAAGGGTTAATTCTTCCAAGTGTCAAAATTTCCGCATCCTATTATAGAATGGCCGTCTCATTTGAATATCGAACGTGTTTGAATGCATGGGATCTGTTTTACATGTCTACATTTTTAAGACATTCTTAGGGTAGTTTTTTCATTTTAACTTTTCACACAGTGGTATAAAGGCGAGTTTTGTGTACGCATTATTGATTTTTCTCAGATCGGCGCGTAGAATACGTTTTGTATGCGTAATGAGATAAAATATTTTTAGTGCTGCTGTCATATTTCGGGTCTTATAGAGGGGTAATGTATTCCGATCATTGTGTGGAGGTGATGAATGTTTTTCGTAAAGTACTATTCCCATGCAATGATCCTTGAACTCTAGGCTTCGGGAATGCAATGGATGATAGTCAAAATATTATTTATTTTATACAACCCACATGTTTTTTACGGGCTTAGGGTAGCTAGGTAGCTATAGCTATAGAAAACGAACATTTATATAGGCGTACTAAAACATTAAATACTTTATTAAATAATAATCTATGTAAGTACCATTAATTAATTATATCATGTCAATAATTTACAATAATATTAATCCATTACAATATTAACATTAAAATAATTTTTTACTCAAACTAGAGACACTTAAAAGAATACAATTATACAAAACGGCAAAATAATATTAATTGTCATAATTTCAATAACAATTGAATGACACTATCGATCGTAAATCATTGTTTGATAATAAAAATAAATAAACAATTGTTGTTTCATACAGTTCACAGATAATAAAGTAGGGTTTGAATAAATTAATATTTTAATTTATTGATTTGTATTTAGTATTCAAATGTTGTTTTCATGTTTGGGTTTTTTATTAAATGTATTTATTGATAGTCAATATTGTGAAATGATTTTACGTGTTTGACAAGTATGTTCGATGTTGCTTATTGAAGAGCAATTCTATATTTTTGTGAACTTTTCGACCAAGAACGTCCATTTTTTCGCTGACAGACTAAGTATTTGTCATACTAATATTATTAAGAGGAAAACTTTGTTTGTTTGATTGTAATGAATAGGCTCTGAAACTACTGAACCGATTTGAAAAATTTTTTTCACTGTTGGGAAGCTACACTATCCCTGGGTGACATAGGCTATAATATATTTTCAAAAAATTAGGGATCCTTACTAAAACTCGAATAATGTAACCGCAATGTACCCGTGCGAACCCGGGGGCGGGCCGCTAGTTCAGTATAAAAACGAAAGAATACTAAAATATAATGTAGAGAAAATAAATGGCTCTCGGAAGACAATGTAGAGCTGTTTAATCGTCCGCGTATAACTGTTGAAATATTGTCTCTGGTCTGTTGTCTTATATAATATATATTGTAGCAGTGCCGACCAATTGAGTCCGCCATATTTTTATAGTGAGCTTGGTCGTTTTGAAACGAAGCTATACGGACGTTCGGGACGCTCGCCACACGACCACTCTATCCGTGCTAAGCGTCAGTAGCGTTACACGATATATATAGGTATACAGAGTGGCAGCTGCAGAGCCCACGCTTTATACTATAAAGCTTCGCTTATTTCGGGCGTCACTAAAAGGCACCGTTTTTAAAAAAATATTTTTCTTATTTAAAAAGTAAGAAAAAAAGCAGTGATAGCCGATTGGTAAGCACGCGTCGTGCGGGCTACCAAGTCTCGGGTTCAAACCCTGCCTCGAATCTCTGGATTTTTCGTAATCTATGTGCGAATCATAATTTCTATATGATTATCACTTGCTTACGGTGAAGGAAAACATCGTGATGAAACCTGCGTGTCTTAGAAGATTTAACCAATTTTCGAAAGACATGTGAAATCCGCCAACCCGCTCTGGGCCAGCGTGGTGGATTATGACTTGAATCCCCCTCGTGTTGAGGGGAGGCCCGTGCCTAGGAGTGGGACGTCAAAAGGGCTAAAATTATTATTTAAATTATTAATTAAAAAGTATGATAAAACAATGATTTTTTTCCCAAAACTACAATGCATATTAATTTAATGTTGTTAAATCCTGGGATTAGGTTACGTAAGCATTATTATTTCATAATACATTATAAGTATTATTATTTCATAATACTTTATTTTGACGAGTAATCATTTTTTATGAAAAAAAATGAGTGACTATCCATTATAGTCAAGATTTTAATTAAATTGCTTTCAATCGGTTTCGCTTTCTCATTTTGCTCAGATTTAAGCAACAAAATGGCAGCCCATAAAATAAAATGTAAATCCATCGCCGGATCACGGCAACACTGAATCAGAAACAATGTTGTAACACGTAAAAAAATTATCAAACCAACCTCGACTTCCGTACATCCGTACGAGAAATCAGCATACATTAACAGACAAAAGGGCGAACCGTCATAATTTTTAATATTTAATTTTTTACATCTACAAGTACTGGTTTTAACCCTATTGTCACATTGTATGGAATATTTAAATTGAAAACAAAATCGTTGGGTCGAAACAAAAAGCGCACCTTTTTGTCCGTTGTCGCATACATTTCAGACCACTGTGCGAATTTCGAGCAATCCAAAACGCACTTTATTCACTTCGCCATAAGGATTAATTTTCTTCAGCTCATGTGTGACACAGAGGTGTAAAATTAGTAATAACACTATGAAAATTATATTAAGAGTGCATCAACTAAATTATTACAAACGGCACATTCTTATGTATACGTTTTGATTGCATCCTGTATTTTGAATACGGAAACACTTGGTATTTTTAACCCCCAACGAGAAAACAGAGGTGTTATAAGTTTAACATGTGTATCTGTCTGTGGCATCGTAGCGCCGAAGCGGCTGAACCGATTTTTTTTATTTTTTTTTTAGTTAGGTATCTGATCGAGATTGTTCTTAGCTATGTTTCACGAAAACAGCCGTTTGAAAATTGACAGCTCTTTGGTAGTGGTAGTTTAAAAGGCCGTCGCATTGGGGTTTTTTAAATTTTTAATTATAATAATAATATCAATTCTATACGTAATTATATAACGTAAGTACCACTTATTGTACAGACTACAGAATATGTACCTACATTGGTAGAGCCAACCTGTAGCCAAACTGTAGCCAAACTGTAGCCAACCTGTAGCTAACCTGTAGCCAACCTGTAGCCAAACTGTAGCCAAACTGTAGCCAACCTGTATCTAACCTGTAGTCAACCTGTAGCCAACCTGTAGCCAAACTGTAGCCAACCTGTAGCCAAACTGTAGCCAACCTGTAGCTAAACTGTAGCCAAACTGTAGCCAACCTGTAGCTAACCTGTAGCCAACCTGTAGCCAACCTGTAGCCAAACTGTAGCCAACCTGTAGCCAAACTGTAGCCAATCGACTACCGCTTATATTACGGGCTGTCTCGGGGCAGTACTAACCTCTCACAGAAGATTGGCGTTAAGTAGCTATTATAGCCGCGTTTCGTACGGCGAGTTAGGGAGTTGGGAGACCAATCCCTACAATCACCCTATATTAGTCTCCTTCAGGTCGGCTAAGTGCGGTTTTTTTTTAATCTTTATTTATTAGGGATTTTTAAAAGAAATATAACAACATATAAAAAGACAAGCCCACTCAGTTTCTCGCCGGATCTTCTCAGTCGAGGTCGCGTTCCGATCCGGTTGTAGATATAGGAAAAAATATGTAAAATTGACAATTTGTAAGTGCCCCCGTAGGCCTAAACAAAAGAATTTATTTGAATTTTGAATTTTAACATCAAATGGGTTGAACATACATATGGGTTCATCATACTAATATTATAAAGAGGAAAACTTTGTTTGTTTGATTGTAATGAATAGGCTCCGAAACTACTGAACCGATTTGAAAAATTCTTTCACTGTTGGGAAGCTACACTATCCCCGGGTGACATAAGCTATAATATATTTTCAAAAAAATTAGGGATCCTTACTAAAACTCGAATAATGTAACCGCAATGTACCCGTGCGAAGCCGGGGCGGGCCGCTAGTACGATATAAAAATACTGAGTTATACCTTTAAACACACATACACATTTCACAAAAACGGTTAAGCATTAAAGGCGCCGCCACACCGGGCCGCGGCGAATCGCGAACAAACATCCGAGTGCTCGGAACGAATCGTCGAATCACAATAAGATGCTAATCTTTCACACCTTTAGTTGCTATTTGCATAATATTTGCGAGCTCGCGGCGCGAGTGTGAGAATCTACGGCAGATTAAATTTTACTTTTAAATTAAGGAGATAGGTATTATTTTATTGCGAACTTTGTTTCGGTAAAACCGTGTGGCCGTGTTAAATATCGTTCTTTTTAAATAGCATATTTTATCTCACACTGCTGGGCAACTTTGCTGTTACCAAAAATGTAATTATTTATTTTATTTTTAAAATTAAATGATGTATTACTGAGGATATTTCAAATAGGCATGCATCCATTATTTAAATATGTTTTTCATTACAGATACTCTGAAAGTAGGTCTGAAGTTGCCTGAGGAGCGGGTTGAAAGTAATACTTTTCCGGCCCGGGAGAATCGCTTTCAACTGACAGCTGTCAAATTATAAAAAAAACTAGTTAAATTTTCACATTTCTATGGAACCATGTTCAAACTTTTTCTACAGTCACTCAATTGCAGCACGATGTAAAATTGAAATAACATAAAGTTAAGTATTAATTAAAGAATATATTTTTTTAAATGACTTAATTATAATTTAGTTTCATCAATTTCTTTAAAATAACATAGATTTGGGCAAAATATTTAAATATGAAAATGAAAAATAATGGCTAAATAATGAAGTTGGCCGGCCAACGAAAAAAAACAAAATAGGCGGCAATCCGATCTTATTTTTTTTTTCGCGTTGTAGAGTATTGTTCATACTTCCTTGTATTATTTCTTTAGCCAATTCCTGTTTTTATTTTTACTTTCCTTGTATTCGTAATGAAAAGCACAGTGTTTACCTCGGGTGAAAGACTTATTTTGTCCCTCGATCTATTAGCGCCCTCGTTACGCTCGGGCGCCAAACCCCGTCTCGGGAAAAATAAGTCACTTTCACCACTCGTGTAACAATGTACTATTAACATACCACGATGTCAAGTACGGCTATAATCGGTCAAAAATGTACAAAGCGAGTATGGCTTCTTTGTGTGAATAACCGCTTATAATAAATCTTTTAGAAAATCGAATAGTAAAATAATTCAATCAGCTAAGATGAGAAAGGTTAATAATTCTTCTAAATATATATTACTCAAAGGTGACTGACTGACTGACTGACACAGTGATCTATCAACGCACAGCCCAAACCACTGGACGGATCGGGCTGAAATTTGGCATGCAGGTAAATGTTATGAAGTAGGCATCCGCTAAGAAAGGATTTTGATTAATTCTACCCCCAAGGGGATAAAATAGGGGACGAAAGTTTGTATGAAACTTTGTCAATTAAATTCCACGCAGACGAAGTCGCGGGCACAGCTAGTTATAAATAAAACTTGATGTGAACACCAAAAAACCATTAAAATCCATTCCAAGTTGTATGGTGTTCCTGTATATTAACTTTAAAACAAGCCACAAATTGTCAAAACAAGCGCCAAGAAACACAAAGGTGATAAAGAAAAACAAGCTTTTTTATAAATTGCAGGCACACCTGAATGCGACCATGTGCCTGAAAATCAATACGAAGCGTGTCGTGTACGCGTGATTCCGACGAAAAACTACTACGAGACCCCCTTTTAACCCCTGCACCCACCCTCCGCGGATTTTTCTTCACCCCAACCACCCCCACGGGCTTAGGGGAGCGAGGGGATGACGCAAAAAGATGCCTGGTTTTTTCTCGTCCGCGTGTGTTCTTGTTGACTGTACGCCTAATCAGACGAAATTGAACTTAATTGCTATAGGGTTTAAGTGTAAATTCCTTTGAAAACAAGTTTGATATGTGAGTGATTGTCATTGTTACGTAACCTTTGAATTTCAGTTCTAATAGTGGTGAGTTAAGGTGTATATTTAAATGTGTGTGTATTATCAAAAAATGCTTGAGTAAACGTGGTATATGGGAGTTGTTCGGTCTTCGCAACGAAATTAGGGTGCGCCCGGGTCACGCTCGAATGCCTAATGACTTCTTATGATTTCGATGTCATGTTGCGTGTAAGATGCATCGCGAGTTTATTTGACTTGCCATTGGAGGGTTGAGGTGGAATTACGTAATTTCGCTTTTCATTTCGAATTTGGAACACCGATTCGAATTTTCCTATTTTTTTTATTCGGTGTTCCAAAGTTTGCCGAATGTCATGTCACCTTCCACATTTAAATTCTTATTAGAGTCATTGGTGCCAATTATGTTGTCATCAAATCACAACTAAACTAAATTTGACACATCTCAAAGTAACTCCGTCCTGCTCGTACGGTACGAGCATGAAAGGGACGATAATACAGTTAGTTTGGTCTAGTTTAGTTGGGTGCCAACAAAATCGGCCCCATTATCGATTAGTCTAATAATTAAACCTACAGTGTGTTTTTTTTTTCAAAACCAACGGGTTCGGATCCTGGTTAGGAATATTGATTTTTCAATGTTCCAATGATGCACTTTTAGTTTACATTTAAATCGGAGCTGATACTCCTTTGAGTATTTTTCATTATACCTCATAGTTTCGGATTTGGCCATCCACACCCCCAAAAAAAAATCCCCCTGTATAGAGCAATAGACTCCAATTTAGTTTAGTCTTAACGTATAAAGTATATAATAACGTACTTGCTTTGAAATTTCTGCATATTTCAAGTATTTAATGGGAAAAATTATGATACCATCATCATAGACTTAGTGGGCTAACGGCTCGGCCTATTATGAGCGAATAATGAGCAACAAACAGATAACTATGAATTGCGTTGTTCCTCATTTCCGCTAGAGGTCGCACGTTATGGGACATTCCTACACATCTAGGGTACACCTGAACGACATGCTGGACAATAGCGATCGTTTCTTTTATTAGGAATAAAGTTCGCTAACAACAAAGTAGTGGACAGCTCATTGTTCCAGTCATTGGTTGTCTTGTAAAAGTATTTTAAATTAATAAATATACATTGAACAGCAGTGATAGCCGATTGGTTAAAGCACGCGTCTTGCGGGCACCAGGTCTTGGGTTCAAACCCCGGCTCGCACCTCTGGATTTTTCGAAATCTATGTGGGAATCATAATTTCTACATGATTATCACTTGCTTACGGTGAAGGAAAACATCGCGAGGAAACCTGCATGTCTTAGAAGATCTAACCAATTTTCGAAAGACATGTTAAATCCGCCAACCCGCACTGGGCCAGCGTTGTGGATTATGGCCTGAATCCCCCTCGTGTTGAGGGGAGGCCCTTGCCCAGGAGTGGGACGTCACAAGGGCTAAATTATTATATTATAAATATACATTGCCAGACTAAGGAGTCAGGTTGTTGCCACACCAATCGTTCGACAGTCGCAGAATGTAATCAGTCGATGTCGATTGATAGTTTCTACTACAACAAGTCGACCACGGGCGCAACGCTGTTAACGACTGTCACTCGACTCGACTCACGTTTGACTCGCAAAACGTCCAAAACTGACGTATCGCGTAAATGAAAACGTCAGTTATGACAGTTGTTCTATAGAAAAACTGTCAAAACGGACGTATTAATTTAGTTGTTCAACAGAGTTGGGCCCCGGCTCGATTTTTCATCGATCGAGTATCAATCGATGGCAAAATGGTTCGCATCGGAAGTCCTTGCCTTCTCCTCCTTCTATCCCAGTCCTCTTCAGGTCAGCCAAATGTGAGTTATGCTTTTGGTATTGCAAGCATTTACAGGCTACTTTAACAGCTTAACATCAGGCAGATCGTACGTTTGTTAACGGACTTTGTTTTATAAAATGATACAATTGATGACAGATCGACGGTCGATCGATAATCAATCGATATTCGTCGATTAGCCAAAGCTACTAATAACAATCCATCACAACAATCCATCCAACCTAACGTATAATGTAACGGTACCCATAGTACAAGCCGACGCCATATTGACAGTTTGGTGAGTTTCCGCGCTAGGTGGCAGAAAGTGGAACTAAATTGAAATGGAACAGGCTAGGCAAGTAATTAAACGTCATCGATCCAAGTCATTTGCCTAGCTGTTTGATCAAATGGCTGAATATCATTTAGGCCGCTAGTTGAACGGCACTGTTTAATAAAGTGGCTAGGCTGTTGATTGAACGGCGAATTAAGCTAGTTGACTGCGACATATATATATATTTACATATGCGTACTAAAATACCTTATTCCAATCCAATCTCCAATTCAATTCCAATCTCTCCGCCCGCTGTATACCGTCCACCGCCAATTACAGCGACCACAGACTAATAAAACGTTCAGAGGCACTGAGTAACGCAATCTCTGGTCAAATCTAATCTTTATCTCAACATCGTCTCGTTAACGCACCCACAGTTAAAGTTAACTGGACGTTTCTGTTTGAACCGAGATTATTTTATAGCGCGGTAGGTGCCCTATTGTTATAGTAAGTTAATAATGTTTGAAATGGGAGTCTTAGAAATATTTAACCAATTTTCCAAAGGCATTTGGCCAGGGTGGTGGACGGGAATATTGGATCTATCCCCCTCTTATTGAGGGGAGGCTTAGCCAAGAGTGCTTTTAATAACATTTTAGATAGGTTAGGATGGGTACACATGGTGTAGCCAGTCGGTCGCAGCGGCTTCTGTCAGCGCAGCGGGCACGGGCCCGCCGGAGGCAATGGAGGATCGTTGATGTCTGTGCAACCAACGATCCTCCAGGGCAACCTCAACCACTGCCGCAACGCACAGAACCTGCTCTTGCAGACCGTTGCGGAGAGGTCGGTTGCCCTAGCCGTCATGGCGGAGCCCTACAGCGTCCCGGACCATCCTCGCTGGTTCGGTGACGACGCCGCCTCAGTAGCTGTGTACTGGGGCGGCGGAGAGGGTGTCCCACCCTGCTCCCTTCTAGAGAGGGGGCAAGGCTTCGTGGCGGTCAGGTGGGGCCCTCTGGCCGTAGTGGGCTGCTACGTCTCTCCCAACAGGTCCCTCGCCGATTACGAGGCGTACCTGGACGGGCTGGCGAACTGCATTCGCAGATGCCTACCCCGTCCGCTCATCGTCCTGGGGGATTTCAACGCCCACGCTAGAGCGTGGGGCGGCCCTAGGGACGATGCAAGGGGAGAGACGTTGCTCGAATGGGCGGCTGTGCTAGACCTCCGGCTCGTAAACCGGGGGTCCGTCAGCACATGCGTGCGGTGGCAGGGGGAGTCGATCGTGGATCTCACATGGGCGACTCCCGCTGCCATGGCCATGTTGTCGGGATGGCGGGTCGCGGAGGAGGTGGTCACTCTGTCTGACCACCGCCACATCGTATTCGGTGTGGCCATCCGCCGCCCCGACAACTCCCGCCGCCGAGAAGGCAGCCCCCCGCGACGTTGGTCTCTCAAGCGGCTAAATCGAGATCTTCTCGAAGCCGCCGCCAACGTCGCGGCGTGGCCGGAAATCGCCGAAGAGGTCCGATCCGATCCGGAAAGGGTGGCAATCTGGTTCCGGGACACGATGACGGTCGTCTGTGACGCCGCCATGCCCCGGACCGGAAACCCCAGGCGTGGGCAGGTGTACTGGTGGTCAGCGGACATCACGCAGCTGCGTGAAGTCTGTCTGCGGTGTCGACGCCAGTACCAGAGAGCCCGGAGAAGAAGGCGAGCCTCAGCCGAGGAGAAAGCCAGAGCGTACGCGGCGTACCGAGCGGCCACAATGGCGCTCCAGTTCGCCATCGCGGACGCCAGGACTCGGTCCTGGAGCGAGCTCCTGGAGGGACTGGACAGGGATCCGTGGGGGCGTCCCTATAAGGCGGTGCTTGGTAAGCTCCGCCCCTGGATGCCCCCGGTGACGGAAACCCTCGAGCCGGAGCTGCTGGAGAGAGTGATCCGTACGCTCTTCCCGGCGGCGCCGGCCAGTCCTTCAATCCCCCCGACACCTTCGGACTACACCGATGAGTTGGGGGTGACCGAGCAGGAGCTGGACCGAGCCGTTGGCCGCTTGCGTGCCAAGAACACCGCGCCAGGGCCCGACGGTATACCGGGCCGGGCGTTGGTGTTGGCTCTGGCTGCCCTGGGGAGCGTGTTGAGGCAGCTGTTCGACAGCTGCCTCCGTACTGCCACGTTCCCCACGGCCTGGAAGGAGGCTAGGTTGGTCCTCTTGAAGAAGGAAGGCAGAACTGCGGACTCTCCCTCTGCATACCGTCCCATATGTCTGCTGGACGAGACTGGCAAGCTCTTTGAGCGCGTCATTGCCTCTCGTCTCAGCGGGCATCTGTCGCGTGTCGGCCCCGACTTGGCGGACAGCCAGTATGGCTTCCGGCAGGGACGATCGACGATCGACGCGATCATTCGCGTCCGTTCCCTGTCGGAGCAGGCTGTGTCCCAGGGTGGCGTGGCGTTGGCGATAAGTCTCGACATCGTCAACGCCTTCAATTCCCTGCCCTGGGACGCGATCGGGGGGGCGCTGTCACACCATCGTGTGCCCCCCTTTTTTTTTTTTTTTTTTTTTAACGATGGAAAAATCCTTTATGGATCCCCCTCCGCCTCGGGGGAGGCAGACGGGGTATGTGGGAGTCCTGCACCGAGGCGCAGTGTACCCACTAAAAAACCATCGTGTTACGGCCCTGTCGCTAATGTCGGGGACCCGAGTGCGCGAGAACGCCGTGCTTTCGCGAACCCCGACGCGACCATTACGCTATTTGGCGCTGTGTTGCCTGGGCATCAAAGCGCCACCTCACGAGCCCTGAGCTGAGCGACGGACCCCCCGTTTCCGCCGCCCAGAGGCTCTTGTTAGGGGGGAAGGGCATCGGCGTATGCCCTCCTCCTGCGGCCTTGTCTTCGGCGGCGGATCGCCAGGGTGGCGTTGGCCTCCCTGTCCCGCTCCGCCGCCTCCTTCCGGGTCATGACCCCCTCACAAAAAGAGGAGACCGCATTCCACGTCCTCTCGCTGCCCACCATAGCGCGGACAACAGTTGGCAGCGAGAGATCGCGCCCCACAATCGCGCGCAGCGCTTGACGCTGCTCCTCCCACGCTGGGCACTCCTCTAGCGTGTGTTGGGCCGTGTCCTCGGCCCCCACGTCGCAGTGATGGCAGTCTGCTGTTGGCTCCCTCCGCGCCACGCGCCACAGGTACCTCCCGAAACAGCCGTGTCCCGAGAGGACCTGCGTCACGCGGAAGGTGAGGACGCCATGCCGTCTGTCCAGCCACTCCTGCAGGATTGGACGTGTGGCCTCCACGGTTCTTTGGCCGGCGCTGGGGTGCTCCAGCCGTTGAGCCCACTCTGCCACTGCGCTTAGGCGCAGTTCGGCTCTGCGCGCACACAGCTCCTCAGGAGCCAGAGGGTGGTGTCTGGCCCTCGCCTCCTCGCGCCAAGCGTAAAGCGATGCGAGGATCCTGGCGTCTATGTCCCACGGCAGGGAACATGCCAGTACGCACGCCGCCTCTCCGGATATAGTCCGGTAGCCCCTTATGGCTCGGATGGCCAACACCCTCTGCGGTCTGCGCAGCAGCGCGGTGCTCCGGCGATTCAGGGTGTTGGCCCACACTGGGGCTCCATACATCGCCATGGACCGGACGATCCCGGCGTACAGCCGGCGGCAAGGGTCGCTGGGGCCGCCCACGTTGGGGAGCAGTCTCCCGAGAGCCGCTGCTGCTCGCGTGACCTTCGGCGCGAGGCACACTAGGTGGGCGTGAAAGTTCCACTTATGGTCGAGGACCAACCCGAGGTACCGCATCGTTGGCCGAACATCGACGCGGACTCCGCTCACCACTAAGTGGGCGTCTGCTGGTGGAGCGTTCCGGGGCCCATAAAAGCAGAGGGCCTCCGACTTTTGCAGGGCCACCTCCAGCCCCAATCGCCTGATACGACCCACCACGTGGGCAACCCCCGCTGTGGCGAGGATGGCGGCTCGCCCGTAATTGGATCCGCGAGCGGTCACAAGGGTGTCGTCGGCGTAGCAGGTTAGCTCGACACCCCTGAGGTTTGCACCACGCAGAACCCAATCATATCCGATGTTCCACAGGAGTGGGCCCAGGACCGACCCCTGTGGAACACCGCACGTCATGTCCCGCTCTCCCTGCCCGTCTTGGCAAGGGTAGGTTACCCGCCGATGCGAGAGGTAGGCCTCTACAACGCGGCGCAGGTAGGGTGGCACTCCATGAAACCGGAGCGCCTCCCTTATGCAAGCCCAGGGCAGGGTGTTGAAGGCGTTGGCGATGTCGAGAGACACCGCCAAGACGACCCCACCCCGGGAGACCGCATCCTGCGCGAGGGCCTTAACCCGCAGCACCGCACTAATGGTCGAACGACCTCTGCGGAACCCGAACTGGTTCTCCGCCAGGTTCGGTCCGACGCTCTCCAGGTGCTCAACGATGCGCCCGGCCACCACTCTTTCAAAGAGCTTGGCCACATCGTCGAGCAGCACTATCGGACGGTAGGCGGAGGGAGAGTCCGCGGGACGCCCTGCCTTCCGGATGAGGACGAGCTTGCCTATCTTCCACCTCTGTGGAATTATGGCTTGAGCCAGACAGGCAGAGAACATCGTCCTCAGTCTCGGTTCCAGCGCTTCTAGGGCCAGGACCCACACGCGTCCAGGGACGCCGTCAGGACCCGGGGCTGTGCTTTTGGACCCCGTTCTAGCGACTGCGGCACCAAGCTCGTCTTCCGACACCTCCGGCACGTCGAAATCTTGGGTGTCATCCGCTGCGCCGGGCGGGAATATCGTGGGCGGCACGTGGTCCCCACGTTGTGGGAACAGTTCCTCAACGATGGCCGTCACCTCTGATGGCTGGAGGCTCTGCGTAAGTGGGGGGGCCCAGGGGCGAAGCTTATCCATCACCATCTTGTACGGCCGCCCCCACGGATCGCGGTCCAGCGAAGCCAAAAACTCCTCCCTGGCCTGGGCGAGGGAGTTGGCGATTGCGACCTGAAGTGCCATCTTTATCTGCCTGTAAGAGGCATACAGTACCCGCTCTAGGGCCTCATCCCTGTGCCGCCTTCGTCGGCATCGGGTGTATTGGCGCCTCGCCGCGACGCACGCTCTGCGCATTTGCGTGAGGTCTGCGGACCACCAATACACCTGACGCTTAGGAGGAAGATTCCTGGAACGGGACATGGACGCGTCGCACACCTGCGTCATCGCGTCCCCGAACCATTCGGCCTCCTCCTCGACCACGAGGCTGCTGGGAGCAGCCACCCATGACATCACAATCGCCGCCTCTTTAGCCGCCTCCTTGTCCAGGCTAGTGAGCCGCCAGCGGGGGCCACCTCCTCTCATGCTCCGGCTTGGGCCGGTTAGGGTACCCGGGAGGGCGGAGACATCGAACCGAATATATTGGTGATCCGATAGTGTCTCAACGTCCTCGACCACCCTCCAGCCCTGAACACGGCGCGCCAAGGCAGGGCTTGCGAACGAAACGTCCACGATGGATCCGCCCTGCTGCCGCACGCACGTGTTCACAGAGCCCCGATTGAGGACAGCCAGTCCCACCTCCAAGAGCCACTCCTCTAGGACCGGGCCACGCGCATTTGTCACGGGGGATCCCCACGCCGAGCACTTGGCGTTGAGGTCCCCAGCAACCAGCACGGGACAAGGGCTGGATTGCCGGATCGCTGACCCCAGCAGATCCAAATAGCCCTCGAACTCGGCTAGAGTTCTGTTGGGGGAGAAGTAACCGGCTATAACCACTATCTCCCCCAGCCGGGCAGCCACAAAGCCGGGACCTCTCCTCACGTTACTAATGGGTGGAGAGCCTGCCCCAGTCCAGCACATGATGGCCGCAGTGCCCGACAGATCCCCAGCCCAGTTATCGCCGCGGGGCACAGAGTAGGGCTCCGACACCACCGCCACCTGTATCATCCCCTGCGCCACACTCTGGAGCAAAAGGTCCTGGGCTCTGGCGCAGTGGTTGAGGTTCGCCTGCAATATTTTCAGAGTGGCCATTTACTATTGGGTGGCCATCGGAACCTGCAGCTCCCCAGCCGAGCTGGCTGTCGGGCGGGATGGTTGCGACTGAGCCGTGGCTCCAGTTGCAACCCTCCCTCGTCTCCTGCGCCCCGGCTTTTCGGCGGCACAGGCCTTGCTTCCCAGCGTGTGGGCAGAAGGCTTTTTCGCGGCAGCGCACACCAAACAGTAGGGGGCCGCTGAGCACTCCCTGGACTTGTGGCCCAGCTGCCCGCACCGGAAGCAGGCATTGCCACGGTCTGTCTCAGCGGAGCATTTCTCTCTTACGTGCCCCAGCTCCAGGCACCTGAAGCACCTCAGCGGACGTGGCTGCAAGAGTCTGGCCTGCACCGAGGACCAGCCAACGAGTAGGCGGCCGGCCTTCACCACCCTGCTAGCAGCAGCGACTGGGCAGCTGACAAATATGGTGCCCATGCCGTTTTGGTCTCGGCGGATCTCGCCCGTCCTGATGGAGGGGACTGGGCATGCGCCGACCCGCGCGACAGCCTCTGCCACCTCCTCTTTTTCCACGGAGTCGTCCAGGCCCGAGAGACGCAGGTCTGCGCACTTCTCCGGCCTGGAGACGACCACATCGCCCTCCTTTAGGACCTCCCTCAACTTTTCGGCCAAGAGGTTGGCCTTATCGCCACTTGTGGCTCCTGGCAGCTCCAGGATGCACGCCCCAGTGGCCGCCTTCCTGAACTTTATGGCCTCGATCCCGAGGCTGGCCAAGTCCATCGACCTCTTGGCCTCCGACAGCACGCCGGCGTAGGTGACCCCCCTAGTTGCTGCGTCCTGCTGCAACTTGATTACCACCGCTGACGAGCGGGGGGGTCTTAGCTTCGGCTTCCTCTTAGCCCTTGCCGTCTGAGGGGCAGGTGTGGGGCCAGTGCCGGACCTGGCTTTGCGCCGGGTCACCACCGTCCAGGCCTCTGCCTCTGGTCTCCCTCCAGGCGTCACCGGCGGCGGGGCACCAGGCCCTCCCTGTGACAGGTTAGCCGGTGTGGTCCTCTTCCCCTTCTGCTTCTTCTCCCCCTCGCGAGGTGCGACAGGGAGAGAAGTTCCAGGTGCCGGCGCTTTGGGAGGCCCTGCGGGAGCAGCTGCCCGCTGGGACCTGGGGGTCGGTTCAGACCGATCGCCCCCGGAGTGCGCCAACGGTGGACGGAGGCTCCTCTCCGGCAGCAATCTGTCCTCCAGGTTGACGAGCCGAGCGTTCACCATTGTCCCAACTGCTACGATGATCGAACGCTTCAGCTCCTCGACGTCGAATGGAGCATTCGGTGGGGGTGCTGCCTCGTCGCGGCTCTGGGACTGCTGGAGACCCGCCCGTAGGGCGGCCAGCTCATTGCGGAGCTCCGCAACGTCCGCCTTTAGGCGGGCGTTGTCCGCATTCAACTTCTCCGTCTCGGCTGAGACAGAGGACTTACTAAGGGCCTCCACGGCATTCTGAATGGCCGCAGCCGCATCCTTTAGGGACCTTGCGCTGGTGCCCTTGAGGCTGCCTGACGTCCCAGCCACGCGGGTAATTGTCCTGAGGTGATGGAGCGCTTGCTTCTTCAGGTTTCCCGCCGTGGGCCCCTCGTCAGTCGTAACCTCTGCCATTTTCTCCGCCATAGCTCCCTCGGCCTGATGGTCGAGCGCCTCACGGCCTCGGGCGTTAAGGACGTCTTGGGACTTAGCCTTCTTCATGAAGTCGGCCGCCGTGGGCGGCTTTCCTCTGCCTCGGGGCCGGGAGCCGTCACTGCCCTTCGGAGTGGGAGCGCTGTCCTCATCTCTGCTGTCCGTTCTGGACCCGTCGGTTTTGGCCCTCTCTCTTGAGGTGCCTGCGTCCGTTTGAGGTGCCTTGTTGAAGAGACGGCGTCCCCGCTTGCCCCTTGACGGGCGCGGTGAGAAGCTCCCACGACCACTCGTCCCGGTCGGCACCTTTGGTGCTGGCATTTCGTCGTCTTCGGACGAGCTGTTTCCTCTCGAGTCCACGTCTTTCTCGTGTCTCGAGCGCTTTTGGACCCCTCCAGGTAGTTTAGAGGAACCACCCTCGGGCGCTCGACTGGGCGGTCTGCTGGAGATCGACTCTATTGAGTCCACCATCATCCCCGCCGAAACCACTGTCACCTCTTTGCTAGCGGCCTGCTGCACGCTCAATTCGTCTAAAGCCGCGTGCCTAGTCAGGTTCACGCGAGCTTCACCTTTCGTTTGCTCCGTACCAGAAAGCAATTCATGTCCAATATTCGTGCCTAAGTCATCATTTTGTTGTGTGTCCGTCATTTTTGTTTGTGTTGTGTTTAAATTTTCCATTTTGTACCCACGATTATGGGGGAAGTGTGGGTCAATCCGGGTGGTGCCCCCTGCACCCGGACAAGCCTACATACACCAGGGTGTCGGCCGGTTCCCTGGGATCCTACCTCTTTCTGCTGGCCTCCCGCCAGCACCGCCTCGCCCTCTCAGGGGCGGATAGGTCATTTTTAGTGTGGATTCCGACCACGCAGCCCAGCCAATTAAGGCCAGCCCCCGGTCCCACCATCATCGGCCGCGAGACGTGATACCACGACACCTCCGGTGGGATAACGGGATCGTCCGGCGGCGGCAAAAGCCGCGTGCACCTGGCACAACACCGCACGAATCATACCGTCTCCTCTCGGCGACTTCCACTCATACATCACGCTTTCGCGGTTCATCCATCACCTTTGGAAAAGCACACACTCATTCATCCATCCTCTTTACCCTCCCCGAAACCCCTTACCCCCCCAACCCCTGCGCCGCCCGCGCCGCGCTACAGTCCTCTCTGAAAGCAGAGAGGTACCGAGAGCGGCGCGAGCGACGCATTACCCCCCCGTCGCCGGTCTGCCCCAGACTCCCTCCGAAGAGAGTGAAAGAGGCAGACAAAACGCGACTCCCAGTGCCAGACTATTCGCCACCGTCGACCACCTCGACAGGGAAACTGAAGAGGTGGTCGGCGGTGCCCAGGGTGCACCACGAGGAGGTTGTCCGGCCTAGCACCCCATCGTGTGCCCCCCTACCTGCAGGCCATCATCGTCGGGGGCTACTTGCGCGACAGGTACATCTCGTACATGGGACAGGACGGTGCAGTGCACCGGAGGGAGGTGTTGTGCGGTGTTCCGCAGGGGTCCGTGTTGGGGCCCCTCTTATGGAACATCGCATACGACGCAGTTCTGCGTGTCGAACTCCCCGCCGGCGTGAGTGTCGTCTGCTATGCGGACGACACTCTGGTCATTGCCAGCGGGGAGACCTTCGAGAGGACCACGAGGCTCGCCGAGCTTGGGGTTGAATTGGTCGTCGCTAAGATCCGCGAGTTGGGCCTTCAAATAGCGCCTCACAAGACCGAGGCGCTATGGTTCCACGGACTGCCCAGGAGCAGGGAACCGCCCGACTCGTGGGTTCGCGTCGGTGACTCGCCGGTCCGGGTGGGGCGGTACATGAAGTACCTAGGCCTCACCCTGGACAGTCGCTGGGGCTTCGAGGAGCACTTCGAGCGCCTAGTCCCCCGGGTCGAGAGGGTAGTGGGTGCTCTGCACAGACTGCTGCCCAACCTCGGGGGACCGATCGAGGAAGTTCGCCGCCTCTACGCGGGGGTCGTGCGATCCGTGGTGGTCTACGGAGCCCCGGTGTGGGCTCCGCGGTTACGAATCCGACGCTGCAGGACCAAGATCTATAGCCTGCAGCGGAGGATGGCCATCCGGGTTGCACGAGGATACCGCACGGTATCCTTTGAGGCGGCGACGATCCTAGCGCGCTTCCCGCCCTTGGACATACTGGCGGACATGGACGCGAGGGTCTATGACCGGATTCGCGAAGTCCGCCAGAGAGGCGAGGAGGCGCCAGCGCTCGAAGGCATACGCCGGCGGGAACGGAGGCGCGCGTTCGCGGAGTGGCGCGCGCGGCTCTCCGATGAGCGATACGCGCGCAAACGCGTCGTCAACGCTCTCCTGCCGGTCCTCGAAGCCTGGGTGAGGAGGAAGACGGGGCGAGTCACCTTCAGGCTTGCACAGATCATCACTGGACACGGCTGTTTCAGTGATTATCTGTGCAAGATAGGACGCGAAGCGACGACCAATTGCCACCACTGTGGAGGAGACCAGGATTCCGCCCAGCACACGCTCGAGGCGTGTCCCGCGTGGGACGCGGAGCGGCGGATCCTGGTTCGCCGGATCGGATCGGACCTCTCCCTGGGCAGCGTAGTATCGGCTATGCTGTCCGGGGAGGCGGCGTGGGGGGCTGTGACCTCCTTCTGCGAGACAGTCATGTCCCAGAAGGAGTCCGCCGAGCGGGATCGGGAGAGAGCCGATCCCGCTCGCCGACGTAGGCGCCGTGCTGCGCCACGTCGGGGCCCCCCGGCCCTGATGCCCAGGGCCCAAAACAACGGGCTACCCTCGGGGTCGAGAACGTCCAGGGTGTGGGCCCCGGACGTTCCCTGACGACGACGACCCTGAGGAGGACGGCGGCGGGCGTGGCTCCCCGTCGCCGTGCACTGCGAGGGTGCAGGGGGAGCGACCATCTGCTCCCCCGGGGCGAGCTCCCGCGAGGGAGCGCGGCACATGAGGGGCACCGGCGAGTTCTCCGGGAGGGCCCGGAGTCCCTCTAACGTGCTGAAGGCGGCCACCGGGGAGGTTTTAGTGGGTAAGAATCCCACATACCCCAGGCCTTTCCCACAAGAGGCCTGGGAATCTTTGGAAGATTTCCTCCTCGTAACAAAAAAAAAAAAAAAAAAAAAAAAAAAAAAAAAAAAAAAAAAAAAAAAAAAAGGTACACATGGTGTAGCTGATATGTAGATGAGCAGAGAAAACGGATTCCTCCTCCCTTTCGCTCTGTTTATCTCACTCCTCTCCAGGAAGGCAATGTGCGAGCGTCGCCGTTGCTATTGCAAGCATCTATCACCTATGGCAGGGATAGCGAACCTTTTTAGATCAACGTGCCATTTTTTTTTAAGAAGAGATAGAGAATAGAAAGAAAGAAACAAGGAAATATTTATTCGACACACATCGCGGGTCAACGCGAACTGTGCCGAAAGGCAATTGGCTCAGCATGTGCTGGAAAAGAACGAGACTCCCTAAGCGCCGATTTTTTGCCAAACCCTCCTCAGTGGGTCATACGTGTCACCACAGATATAGATTTACATAGATAACGCAAGTATCACGATTTGTATTGAAACAAAGCGTGCCGAA
This sequence comes from Notodonta ziczac, assembly GCA_918843915.1. Lineage (NCBI taxonomy): Eukaryota > Metazoa > Arthropoda > Insecta > Lepidoptera > Notodontidae > Notodonta > Notodonta ziczac. The sequence continues at coordinate 10,335,737 of OU974049.1, forward strand.
TTTTAACACCTACTGTGACGTCATTAGTGACGGGTAATCCAAACCGATTCAAAGACACCGATGCCGCCGATGCCCTTCCGCCTGCTTCGATTTTCTCGAGTGATTATCTCGCTCATACTCATATTTTTTAGTGGCTGAGCCCGCAACTTCGTCCGCGTGGAATTTAACTTAACAAAAATTTAATTTTATATAGCCTGCATCTCAAAATCCTTTCTTAGGGGATGTCTACGTCATAGTAGCTTTATGCTTGCAAAGTCTCAGCCCGCTCGGTTTAAAATTGACAAATTGACTTTCATCCCCTATTTTATCCCCTTGGGGGTAGAATTAATCAAAATCCTTTCTTAGCGGATGCCTACGTCATAACATCTACCTGCATGCCAAATTTCAGCCCGATCCGTCCAGTGGTTTGGGCTGTGCGTTGATAGATCACTATGTCAGTCAGTCATCTTTGAGTTATATATATATAGATATCTGTAGTCGCGCGGACTGTAAGTTAGTGGCGACCAACCTTGACGCTTGGTCGGGGCTTCGTACACGCGAAGTACATGCATTTGCGTTAACTATGTAAATCTAGATCTGTGCGTGTCACTGACTACCCAGAATAGTTCAATGAGACCCTAGACGTGCCGTCGAATAATTTAAACTTAGTCACTAAGTACAAATTTTGTTACTTTGGACTTACTCAGGAACAGTTATTTTGTTATTATTACTTTGTTACTCGTTTGGATCGGTATCGTGCCCAATATACTTTGTCGCGTGACAGCATTGGCACGCGTGCCATAAAAACTCATAAAAAATACTTCACGAGTCTAAAACAAAAAAGCGTAGTACCAACATAAGGTCAACGACCTCTACATTATGTGTTCGATGTAGAGTCAAGACTTAGCTCATTTAATGTTAATTTGTACGCACATTTACACAGCACTCTAACGTACTGTTACCGGTGAAGCCCGGTGATTAGACTATCAATTAACTCATTGTTCGAACACAAAACACCTATGCAACACAGCTTATGTAGCGACAGCGGAAAAAAATATCGTAACTAAATACGTAATTTCCCAAGACACAGGCATTTGCTTGTATCTTGGGAAAAGTATCCAAAGTAATACGTCCATGTGTTTGTGAACGACGACCGCTTGGCGCAGTGGTTGCGGGTTCGGTTTCCGTCAGGGTAAATATCGGAAATGGGATTTTCGTAATTTTCCCTGGTCTGGGTGTCACTGGGATCGCCCCCAGTCCATTGTACGGTACCCATAGTACAAGCGTTGCTTAGTTTGGGACCATACAGTTGGTGTGCTCGCCTGGCGATATTTATATTTATTGTGATTTAGTTAGGTACTTACGCGCAATATACCTCTTGTACCTACTAATTCAAATTGTGTACGTGTAACTACTATTTATAATAATGATAATAATTTCACTTAATCTAGCTTTGGAGGTAGAATTAACTAAGTCTACGTATTGTTTGATATTGTAGTAGGCTCGTAGAAAACAATATTATAATAAACAGGTATGAAGGTTTATTAAAAAAATATTTCCTGATCTTTACAACGGATCGGAATGTGGCTTCGTCTGATATCATCCGGCAAGAAACTCAGCGGGCTTGTCATTCTTTAACATATTTATTTTTAATCGACAATTTTAACGATACCTACTTATCGATCTGAATTATAACGATGGGTTTCAAATATTCGCAAAAATATATATTTTATAGATCTTTCTCCTAATAACCTGCAATGCTTTGACGTTTTCTTGAGCTATGAAATAGAAGAGAGTATTTAAATGAATATGGAAAATTGTCGTCCACGTATACCATATAGGTTACGAATGAATACTAATAACATTGTACCGATAACGTAAGAACTCATCTTTACATTTTAAAGTAAAATTGTCAATGTAAAAATGAAACCTAATTAATAATTTGTTTTGCTGACTGTAGGCTCATACGCAACGAGATAGCGATCTCTTCACGGTAGCGGGCGCGGACAAAGGATTGCTTTGCCGTCGGTACAGGCCCAACTCCCGAGCACATGGTAAATTACGCATTAAACCTATTTACTATATACTTACATAAAGGATTACTTCATTTACGACCGCTTGGCGCAGTGGTTCGAGCGCAGGTCGCTCGGCTCACTGCACATGGTGGTTGGGGGTTCGATTCCCGTCAGGGTAAATTTCGGAAATGGCTTTTTCGTAATTTGCCCAAGTCTGGTTGTCACTGGGATCGCCCCCAGTCCATTGTAAGGTACCCATAGTACAAGTGTTGCTTAGTTTGGGACCGTACAGTTGGTGTGTTCGTCTGGCGATATTTATTTATTTATAACTGGCCTCTACTCGTTCCTTACAGTTCCTTGCACACTATCATTGCGCCCGTGATCCGAGCAATTTTTTTCTAAAAAAATCATGTTGGTAGCTACTGCATTTAATAACCTAAAGCCGTTGTTTTTTGGATTATTACTTTATTATGGAAAACTGCATATTATTGTTCATAACTTTTTCCCACAGTTTCGCTAAATTAGGTTTTTATTTTATAGATCCCGCACAGCTACACCTACACCTACCGGTTCTAACTACAGCTTCTTAGCTGGGTTCTTACCCAGGAGACAATAATTTAAGCCCTAAAAAAAACATCAAAATCGGTCAAGCCGTTTCGGAGTAGAATTACTTACACACACCAGAATGTATATACACAAGGTTATTGGTAAAACACTAAGCACCTCTCACGATTACATATATTACTATCATCATAAACAACTAGTTTTGTTCTAAATTAAACTGTCATAGAGAAATAAAATTCAACGCCCTACATGTCACGAACTCTATGCCCGCGGCAAACATGTCCTCACAGCTTCCTTGTAGCGATATTCGGTAGTGCGGACGTAAAGTATTAAAATATGTTAGACTAGCTGAGCCCGCGACTTCGTCCGCGTGGAATTTAACTTACTTAACAAAAAAGCCCGCTCCCGCGTTCTGAGCACGCGCGAGAGGACCCATTTTTAAAAATTTTGTTTTTTTTAAATAAAAGTAGGCTAAGTTACTGCTTATAACAACAGCTATCTACCAGTAAAAGTCCCGTCAAAATCGGTCCAGCCGTTTCGGAGATAATCTTTGATTTCATGTGTTTTTATTTTTTTACGCGGGGAACCCTAATTGTTTTTCTAAAATTAAAGTAGCCTTAATTACTCCCTATAACGTCAGCTATCTGCCAGTGAAAGTCTGTCAAAATCGGTCCAGCCGTTTTGGAAATTACCCGGAACAAACACACAGACAGACAGACAGACAGACAGACAAAAAATTTTTAAATCGCGTTTTTGCTATAGGTGTCGTATGTGTACTTTCATATGCATTTAGTGAAAAGGTGTTATTTTGATATTACAAACAGACACTCCAATTTTATTTCTTTGTATAGATAGAACAAGGAAATCTTGTTTTTGGTAAATGTTACTATTATGTTGTGTAAAAAGTCATAAAACAAAAGTCATTGTTTATGAATTCCGGAATATAGTCCTTCAAGCTTGTTAGTGTTTTACCAATAACCCTGTAAAAAGAATAGTATGCACCCGCGAGGTTTTCAAAAATAAAATAACCTAGCCTATACGTTATTCCACAGCATAACATACCTCCGTGCTGAATTACATTAAAATATGTTCAGTCGTTTATGCGTGACGATCAACCAAACTTATATGTACACACTTTCGTAGATATTTATGAAGTGGTAGGTTGTAGGTATGAAAAGGATGTTAGAATGATATCCGGACCACTAAAGCTTGCTTCCTCAAGTACAAACTCCTGCGCAAGCCGACAACTAAATAAAGAAAACAGTTCCGGACAAAAACTCCCCACCCATACTTACTTCTCATTCAATAAAAAAGTTATTGAAAAAAGGGGTGGCAACTATGAGGTGGACAGGGACAGAATGATTACACAAAACATATTAGAAAGAGACGACTATAGTTGTCTTTTGGTTTATGGGGAATAATAATTTCTCGTTACAAATAAAGGTGACTGTAGACTGATGTGGTGATTTCGATTTTAAATAAAAATAAAATGTTATATAAATTAATTCATGCGGAACCTTAACAGTTTTAATGCGTAGGAAAAAACACTAAAATCTATGTACCTACTAGGTAGGCTAACTATAATAACCTTTTATCATAATTTGTTTTTTTTTATAATGTACTAGCTGTGCCCGCGGACTTCGTCCGCGTAGTATTTAACGAAACAAAAATTTCGGGATTATCGGAATAAAAAGTATCCTATATGTTAATCCCGGTTATAAACTATATGAGTTCCAAATTTCATCCAAATCCGTTCAGTAGTTTTTGCGTGAAGGAGTAACAAACATACATACAAACATACATACCATCCACACTCACAAACTTTCACATTTATAATATTAGTAGGATTTTACAATTTAAGTAACTTATAATTAAACTAGTTTGGCGTAGTGGTCACAGCGTAGGCCGCTCGGCACATTGCACCGAGTCGTTATGGGTTCAATTCTCGACGGAGAATATTTGGAAAATGGCCTTTTCGTAATTTGCCCACGCCGAGGTGTCACTGGAATCGCCCCCAGTCCATTGTACGGTACCCACAGTACAAGCGTTGCTTAGTTTGGGACCATACAGATGGTGTGTCAGTCTGGCGATATGAAAGTGCAGTGAGCCGAGCAGCCTACGCTCGAACCACTGCGCCAAGCGGTCGTCCAACCTACATTGAGACCTAAAATGCCATTGGCTTTGAACCCATGATTACCCTCCTTTGAGGAGAAATTGCCTTTTTGTTGAAAGTACAATATATAGAAGTAATTACGTTTTCATTCTAATTGGTCAAACTAACTTTCCAAATCACTAAATTCTAATATAGCAGCTTCAGTAAGTAGTCTTCGAATATTTTCCTATTAGACAGCCCATATATCTTCATAAAAGGATTCCAGAAACGAATACGAATGCCTAAAAGCACAGAATAAGATGTGAGGTGGCAATTTGTGTGGAAAATTAGATAGTTTGTGTTAACAGTCACGTACTGGGGTACCTAATGTACGAGGTGAATAAATTTGCTAAGCTTCGTAGAGTTACTAGCAGCGCCATCTAGTGACAAGATGCCGCAATTGAGTTTGGACAATGTCACTTTTTTATTAATGATTATATTTGTATGCCATATATTAGATGACATTGTGTATTTATTTCCAGTATTTAATATTCGTTACATAATATCACAGTGTATATTATAATAAATCCATTTATTGTTCCACTATTAACGCCATCTATCGTCGAGTAGTAAAACTTAGGCACTGCTTTACTGCCATATTTGACGTATCCACACCCCTTGTAAATATGAGAAAAAAGTTGTCTATGTGTGCGTGACGAAAAGCGCTCCAAATTCAAATTTCTATTTGGTTGCCATTGCGTTTTTTTTGTGAAGACCGTCAAGATTGTTCAACGGCCATAATCGTCTGTAATAAAATTATTATTATTATTATTATAATCTCTACACGACTATTATTGTCAAAAGCAAAGACTTAATATTTTTTTTGCTTCTCATCAAAATAATATTATAACAATTAGGTTAATTATTACTTATTATGCCATACTGATCATATTTTTTTCCATGTTAACTGCCATAGACAATTGGGTACCTATTTAATTTCTTACTAAAAATATTTTTGTGCAGCAATCCTCACTCAACAGTAAAGATATAGGTACAAATCCATGAGGTAAATAATTTCATAAAAATATTAATAATAATTATGTAGTCATAAAAAATAAAATAATTATTCATTAATGTTAATTCACAGACTACAAATATTTTAAGTGTTCTGTTTAAAGGTTTTAAATATTGGAATGTTTATGAAGACAAGTCTGCAGAAGGTATGACTTGCTAAAGCTAGTTATTCACGCACGCTTTAAACCTTTTGTGGGTCTCGATCAATGCACATCTTATTGTACACCGCGCCTTTATCACCACATAATGGGCACTTATCTCGGAATTTACGCATAAAGCTTCAATAGCCCGCCGCGTTGCACGTTTACAAGACTTAATAAAGAAGATTTATCTCGCAAATCACCAGGAATAATTTGTTAGTGCTGTATTTAATTTGTAGGTAGTGTGTTTTTTTGACATCCGGTGGGATGTCAAAAAAAAAACATCATTCGACATTGGTGACTGTTACTACTGTAAGGCAGGATCGATAACGGTCTCCAATGATGATGTGGCTGTTTGACCCTCGACGAGTCCCGGGGATTATCGACGCGGTGGTAGACCGAAGCTGGCTTGACCTGGGCAGAACCACCCTCACACAGAAGATTAGCGTTGCTAGCTATTAGGTATAATGCGTTTGGTACGATGGGTAAGAGAGCTGGTAGACCAACTCCCTATGTCCTCCTCTCCAAAAATAAGGTATCTCTGTATCAAACTTATAATCAACTACCGTCAAACACTGTGACGGACTGGGACGGACGGACGGACGGACGGACGGACGGACGGACGGACGGACTGGACGATCTTATAAGTGTTCCTCGTATGGACTACGGAACCCTAACAACAGGAATAAAGTTACTTAAGTAGTAGTTACACACACAGTAGGTACCTACCTCTCCATGCAAAATGGTGAATAAGCAAAAAGTATTGGTAAATTATGATTACTGTGAATCCAAAGACTTGACAGTATCCTTTGCTGCTTAAACAGATAGCATTTTAGGCTCGTATTAATCAATCGATCTCAAGTCTGGAGCGGTGTTAAGTACGCTTTTGACAAGTCATTTGGTAAGTACATATTCATGTGTAAGTACATGTCATCATAAGTACTTATAACATTCCCAAGATTACGCTCAAACTTAAGATCGATTTATTAATACGTGGCTTATTAACACTGATTTATCTAGTAGGAGCGGCCCGCCCCGGCTTCGCACGGGTACATTGCGGTTACATTATTCGAGTTTTAGTAAGGATCCCTAATTTTTTGAAAATATAATATAGCCTATGTCACCCGGGGATAGTGTAGCTTCCCAACAGTGAAATAATTTTTCAAATCGGTTCAGTAGTTTCGGAGCCTATTCATTACAATCAAACAAACAAAGTTTTCCTCTTTATAATATTAGTATGACTAGCGACCCGCACCGGCTTCGCACGGGTATTTTTTATGAGTGTTTCTCTATTATATTATGCAAGTATTATACATAAAAACCTTTCTCTTGAATCACTCTATATATTAAAAAAACCGGATCAAAATCCGTTGCGTAGTTTTAAAGATCTAAGCATACATACGGACACACAGACAGCGGGAAGCGACTTTGTTTTATACTATGTAATGATAGGTAGTTTTGTAGGGGTTGTGCATTAAACGGGAAGGATTTAGGTTCTGTACCTACTCATATCAAATTTCCATACCCTTAACTGGAAATATAAAAAAAACTGTCACCAACCGTCAGGTAAATCAGATTGCAAGCAATGCATGAAAAATGACTCCCGACGAATTGTAATTAAAAAAAATACAGCAACAACAATAGCGATCTTAATTCAAAATTCGAACGTTGCAAAAAAATTAACCCTTTTTAGGGTATTTTTTTGTGTAAGGTGCCAAAAAAATTGACCCCCTTATTTTAATGTCACTGGCGTGAAACAAAAGACGGAATTTGATTTCTCTTTTTGATTTAAAGCCGTCGTTACAATGAGTGGAGTGGCGTAAAAAAATATTATCACGAAAGACCCCATTGTCTTGTATTTTTTGCGTAATTTTTGACAAAAGTATTTTTAGATTGTAATCGGTTGCAGTTGCATCTTTATAGGACAGCCGTGATAATTTAACTATGTTTTTATGGTGTTCATTCATTGAAACAAAATTGTACGTTATACTTGTTGTACCTACCCTTTGTACAATAACCCCCTTTTTTCTGGGGTTAAAATATATATTTTTTTATTTTATGTCACATTATATAAACTATATCCATGTAAAATTTAATCAAAATCTATAAAATAGCCATCGCGTGGTGCGTGCCCAAACGATTGATTAACTTAGACAACAATTCAACCCATTCATATCAAACCTCTTTCATACCATCTCAGGAACACCAGCTATCAAACAGAAAAGCCGTGTTCAAATCAATCCATTATTTTGGAAGCTACAATGCCACACACAGACATACTAGACTCTTTCCGTTATGATTGAGGTAACTAAACAACTATGAAGTATACCTATTTATCTCCAGGTAGGTACATAGTTGTGAGACACTTATCTTTCCATTGTCGTATCATAAGCCTTTATGGTACCCATAACGTTACCATAAACTATCGTTAATGGTAAAAGTAAGTTAGGTACCCATTATTACCGCATCGGTTACAGTACACATGACAGGCAGATGCTATGCTTGCTTCTAGTATAACAAATTTAGTTTAATTTATGGTAAAATGGCCACCGACACCGTGGCGTTAGAACAAGGTGTGTCTGTGGCGTATCCTAGGGGATAACTTTGTTGTACAGGCCAGCTTTTGTTTAGTGTAGGAAATAACCCATAAATATAATGAGAACAAAAAAAAACAAACTCTAGAAAAGAATCAATTTTGTGTTTTAAATATCTTCTATTATCCTTATATTACACCTCATATTAAATTCAGGTGTGCCTTATGTGTTTGTTTTGCGTCTCCTCCTAAACGGCTTAACCGATTTGAATGGTATTTTAAATTTACGGGTCACCTGTTGTCTAATCTAAACTAGAGAAGCGGACAGAAGCAAGTATCTTAATATATATAACTCAAAGGTGACTGACTGACATAGTGATCTATCAATGCACAGCCCAAACCACTGGACGGATCGGGCTGAAATTTGGCATGCATGTAGATGTTATGACGTAGGCATCCGCTAAGAAGGGATTTTGATTAATTACTCCCAAGGGGATAAAATAGGGGATGAATAACAACGCGGACGCGGACGAAGTCGCGGGCACAGCTAGTTATAGTATAAAACATTTTTCGGGTTCCGTGGTCGTGCTCAAGACAGTTATAATTCTATCTAGTTTATCGGTCAGCATGTTACATCCATTGTATTAGAAGAACCACTATGGTGGTCATGCCATGAGTCATGACTTATGACCGACTAGCTGTGCCCACCGACTTCGTCCGCGCAGTATTTAACGTAACTAAAATTCGGGAATTTGGGGAATCTCGGGATAAAAAGTATATGTGTTCCAAATTTCATCCAAATCCGTTCAGTAGTTTTTGCCTGAAAGAGTAACAAACATCCACACTCACAAACTTTCGCATTTATAATATTAGTAGGATTATCATGTACTCCTATTAAATATTAATTCCTTTTTATAAAACACTAGCGGCCCGCCCCGGCTTCGCACGGGTACATTGCGGTTACATTATTCGAGTTTTAGTAAGGATCCCTAATTTTTTTGAAAATATATTATAGCCTATGTCACCCGGGGATAGTGTAGCTTCCTAACAGTGAAAGATTTTTTCAAATCGGTTCAGTAGTTTCGGAGCCTATTCATTACAATCAAACAAACAAAGTTTTCCTCTTTATAATATTAGTATGATAAAATAAAATGTACGTTAAAATTAACAACATTTAAAACAATACCTAACTATCAGTAACAGGAAAATATTAATAAATATTTCATCTAATCCGCAAGCCATACGAGGCCGGAGTCACATTTACTGCTTCACGCCGTGGTGTGTCAGCAATCCGAAATCATATTTATTCGGTGCATTTATAAATGTAGCTGATATATATCGATGTGTGTTGTATGTCCCTTAAACAAGGACACATTTACAAGTCGGTTATAAGGCCTGTCGTATTGTATGGATCAGACTGCTGGGCTACAAAAGTGGTGGATGAAAGAAGAGTGAGCAGAGATGCGAATGTTGAGATGGAATTGTGGTGTAACAGGGATGGATAAAATTAGAAATGAGTATATAAGGGGAAGCCTGAAAGTAGCGCCGGTGACAGAGAAAATAAAGAGCGGAAGGTTAGCCATACCACGGACATGTTATGCGAAGAGAGGATGATCATGCGGTCAAAAGCACGATGGGTATGAGAGTGAGCGGTAGTCGGGGTAGGGGACGTCCTAAAAAGACGTGGATGAACTGCGTGGAAGAGGGTATGAGCGAAAAGGGAGTGAGTGCAGAGATGACGGATGATAGGCTTGAATGGAAGAAGAGAACGTGCTGCGCCGACCCCACCTAGTGTGGGATAAGGGCAAGGTGATGATGATATATCGATGTTCAGTGAAGATAGCCTGCCAGATAGCCTGTTACTCAGAAACTAAGGTCCATATCCATAAATCAATCTCAAGTCTGACAGTGATCACTTGAAAAATCATTCTAATGTCATATCACAAAAAAATGACACCTCAAAAGCTTACTCAAAAACGCTGTCAGACTTGAGATCGATTTATGAACTATGCCTTATTATTATTTATGCCTTAGTTACAGTCATTTGAATATTTGTGACATCTTATTCGTGTTGCGGCCGTAGAACGTAGCGAAGAGTAGCCGCTGCTTACTTATCTTATTTATAGACTTAACGAAAATATTGCGAAGTCAAAGCGTTTATTTTGTTTCGGCCTACGGGGGCACCTACAAATTGTTATTTATACATATATTTTTCTTACATTTAGAACCGAATCGGAACCTGAACGCTGGATCAGGTCAAGGAACTCAGCGGGCTTGTCTGTTTATATTTTTAATATATATATATATATATTTAAATCGCCAATGTTTTTATCCTACTAATATTATAAATGCGAAAGTTTGTGAGTGTGGATGTATGTTTGTTACTCTTTCACGCAAAAACTACTGAACGTATTTGGATGAAAGTTGAAAGTTGAAACACAGATAGTTTATAACCTGGATAAACACATAGAATACTTTACTTAAGTCTACGCGGAGGAAGTCACGGGCAGCTACTAGTAATTAATAATTACAAAGAGTAATAGATATTGTTAACTTTAATATTGATCTATTTAGTTCTTTCGCGATCCTTGTGCATTTATAAGTATTATTCCGAACACATTGCTGTCGACATCGCAAAGTTTTACAGCGGGCAGGCACATATTTCGATTCGGCAGCCATCGAGGTTTTAGTCGTTACTTGTTTTTAAATTCAACCTTTGTTTACCACGATGGGTAGGTATATCTAAATGACCATCGAGGTCAGAAACATTCGAGAATGCGAAATCGGGGGCCATTACTCAGACGACGACGTTCGTGACAGCCGTCACATGGACTGATGACATTGTAATGACAATTCGCAAGAAGCCGGTGGACGCGAGTGGAGTACCGTCATGTGTGGACGAGGCGTCCAGCCGTGGACTTCCACCGACTGGTACGTAGACTTCGGACTGCTGAAACATCCTGTACACACACATCATATACCTAAATTATATATAACAAACCCGTCGGTTAATGTGTACGTGACTGAATGAGCGTACTTCAGTGCAATTTTACAGATCACGATTGGCCCAAGTTATAAGCGAATCCAATTTTGAAACGTATGATTTGGAATGAACCAATTGAGATTTCAAGTAAAGGGTTCATTCAGCCAGCATGTTGGTACCTATAGAGGGTGGAAAAGATCGAGTTTGGGGGGAAAATATTCTAAATATTGTTCACGGCAACTCTAAGTTCAAGGAGAAATCCAGTTTGAAAAAAAACTACTATTTTTGATAAAACACCCGCTTTAGCTGGGAATTGGAAAATACACGTCGTCATCTTGTATTTTTTTATAATACTTATCGAAATGGTCATTAATAAGGAACTATTTCTTCTAAATAACATACCTAATACTCAGGACATGTCGTTAAAATATTAGTACCACAGTAGCCAGAAATGGCTCAAAAAATATGTTAGCGGATTAATCGCGTTTCCAACTCCATTAGGTGGTAATCCTACTAATATGGTATATGTGAAAGTTTGTGAGTGTGGATGTATATTTGTTACTCTTTCACGCAAAAACTACTGAACAGATTTGGATGAAATTTGGAACTCAGTTAGTTTTTAACCTGGATTCTATGCGGACGAAGTCGCGGGCAGCAACTAGTTCTTCCATAACTATTAAAGGCACAGTGGATTATATACCTACCACATTACTTATATTTAAATACCGATAGATTGCCCGACTGTTTCCATGTTCACCAGTAAATCTTCACCTTATTCAATAGGGGCGCTGCTTTGAAATGTATTTTAAATCACTCGGTATAAAGTCAGTTCGTAAATTATTGCAAATTGACCCATATCCCAGTGTCATAAGAATCATAAGAATCACGCTTCCTTGTGAAAATAACAAACTATTTTTGATGCTGTCAAATCAACCCCTAACCCCATTGATATCGCTCCCGCTACATCTTATGTCTTAAACATGGTACCTATTTAAATATGTCGAATTCCCAAGAACGGCACGCGATAATGGCGGTCAATTTGTACAAAAAAATAACAGGAAACCATAGATTTAAGTTTTTTTTGTTAAATTAGGTTCCTGACTTGCCTACAGCTTACAGCTCGATCATTAACGGAACGTATTTTTCTAAATAGATAATGGTATATTATAATATCTGAGGACCGCTTGGCGCAGTGGTTCGAGCGTAGGCCGCTCGGCTCACTGCATCGGGTGGTTGCGGGTTCGATTCCCGTCAGGGTCAATTTCGGAAATGGCCTTTTCGTAAGTTTCCCTGGTCTGGGTGTCACTGTGATCGCCCCAGTACAGTATGGTACAGTACAGTACGGTACACATAGTACAAGTAGCGTTGCTTAGTTTGGAGCCGTACAGTTAGTGTGTTCGTCTGACGAGATTTATTTATTTATTTTATTTACTAGCTGAGCCCGCGACTTCGTCCGCGTGGTATTTAACTTAACCGCTCCCGCTCCCGCTCCCGCGTTCTGAGCCCGCGCGACAGGACCTATTCTTTTTTTTTTGTTTTCCTAAAATAAAAGTAGCCTAAGTTACACTTTATAATATCAGCTATCTCCCAGTCAAAATCGGTCCAGTCGTTTCGGAGATTACCCGGAACAAACATACAGACAGACAGAAAAAAAAAAAATCAGTGCCGTCTAGGGACGCCCGAAAGAAGCGAAGCTTTGCAGTAGATATTAGATATATTATATTAACGCGTAACGCGTCACGCGTCACGCGTTACGCGTTACGCTTTTCACCGTTTTAGTGCCCGGGTAGCGAGCGCCCCGAACGTCCGTAAAGAAGCTTCGCTTCAATAATGAAATCAGGTTTTTGCTATAGGTGTCGTATGCACTTTCATATGTATTTTGTGAAAAGGTGTTATTTTGATGTTACAAACAAACACTCCAATTTTATTTATTTGTATAGATTTTATTATAAAGAGGAAAGATTTGATCGTTTGTTTGTTTACATTGAATAGGCTCCGAAACTACTGAACCGATTTGAAAAAACTCTTTCACTGTTGGGAAGGTACACTATCTCCGGGTGACATAGGCTATTTTATATTTTCAAAAAAGAATAGGGATCCTTACTAAAACTCCAATAATGTAACCGTAATCCACCCGTGCGAAGCAGGGCGGGCCGCTATATTATATCTTTTAGTCATATTACGTACTAAGAGAACCGCTAGTCCCTCCAGCTAAGAGAAGGCTTACGTCAATAGTTTAATGGCAATAATGGGATCGGAACCCGGAACCTCACAGTTGCGGGAATAGCACTCATTATGCCGTCGGCGTCTCTTACCCAACATAGGTACTAAACGAATATAAACTTTATATAGTATTACTAGCTGAGCCCGCGACTTCGTCCGCGTGGAATTTAACCTAACAAAATAGCCCGCTCCCGCGTTCTGAGCTCGCGCGACGGGACCCATATTTTAAAATTTTGTTTTTCTAAAATAAAAGTAGCCTAAGTTACTCCCTATAACATCAACTATCTGCCAGTGAAAGTCCCGTCAAAATCGGTCCAGTCGTTTCGGAGATTACCCGGAACAAACACACAGACAGACAAAAAATTTTTAAATCGCGTTTTTGCTATAGGTGTCGTATTTACTTTGATATGCACTACGTGAAAAGGTGTTATTTTGATATTACAAACAGACACTCCAATTTTATTTATTTGTATGGTAGTAATATGCAATAAGCTATTTCCTTTAATTATAATAAACAGGTTTATTTTCATTTGACAGTAACGAATCCTAACACTTTGTTGTGCCAAACATAATTGCCACTCTAAAAATAACGGACAACTTTACCCCCTTTTGAATAAAGTTCGAAATTTATTAGATACTCACTTTTAGAGTGGTAAATGTAAGTTTGTATTATAAACTACAGCAGAAGGGTATTGATTGCCGTTTAGCAATTACATCGCGATACAACATCGTAAATTGTATTAAATTTACATTATGATAGCTGGTAACACCAGCGAGTAATGGCTGCCGACTAGGAAATTATACAAGCCTTGTAAATATAGTGTTGCATATTTTATACAGGCTTGGTAAATTTGAAGTAGGAATTGTTACTTTCACGTTACTAAGTAAATACCTAGTTGTAGTTATATACTTATTATGCATTTTCAGTAGAGGTAAATGGTAAAAAATCAGACCGAAAGTAGGATGTAATTTTATTTTAAAAAATCCGCCAATTTAAAACTTTATAACACGAAGTCAACCTAGAAAAACACTATTTTACATTTATTTTCCATGAAGTCATTTATTTTTTAACCCCCGACGAAAAAAGAGGGGTGTTATAAGTTTAACATGTGTATATGTGTGTCTGTGTATCTGTGTATCTGTGTGTCTGTCTGTGGCAACGTAGCGCCCAAACTGATGATCCGATTTAAATTTTGTTTCTTTTGTTAGAAAGGTATTCTGATCGAGAGTGTTCTTTGCTATGTTTCATGAAAATCGGTTCAGCCGTTTGAAGATCATCAGCTCTTTTATAGGTTAAAAAAGCCACATTTAAGGCCAAAACCAACTTCCACGGCTCAAATCCGCTCGAAATTTGAGATTATTGGATTTCGCTTTATTATATTTTTAAATGATCGTAATAGTCTGAATTGCCTTTTTACAATATTATAAATGTGAAAAGTTTCCCGGATTCTGGAAAAAATGGAATATTTATCAATTTTTATATGAGATTTCTGTATGAACTAAAGACGTTCCATAAGTCACGTGTCAAATGATGGATACGCGCATGCGTTATATTTTGTTTGTTTTGTTAATGGTCATGGAATATTACGCAATAATAATTCTAGAGGGCGCTGCTCCGCCATTGAGAAAAAATACAGAAAAACAAATATAATTTCAAATAATTTTAGCGTTATTTAAAATTCTTCCCCTGGGTTGCGTTCGTCCACCTCAACCAGAGTTATTACATCAAATTGAATCATAATTGATAATCTTTTACTAGGAATTAAACCTCCGGCATCAATATTTAGATTCGTTGTCTATTCTAATGTCAATGATTATAATGTCATAACAAGATAATGTCTCATAATTTTACACAGATTTTATGTTGGATATTGTACATTGCATTGGAATCGAGTGGAATGGCATCTTAGATTATGAGGAAGCCAAAAATAATTATGTAGGTAAATGGCGCTTTCATAATCTGGCAGCGAAACTAGTTGTACCAGATGAATTTGCGAGATGAGCAATGAATACTGAGCTACGGTAGCTAAGCAAATCTCGCTAACTTAATTATTTGGAAGAACTAGGTAAAGTATACATTTGATGAAAATGTCGTCGCATCGGGGGTTTTTAAATTTTCAATTTAGAGTTATAGAAAAAATAACAGATATTTTTTTAAATATGTAATCAGATCGAGTCTTCAAGTTCATTGGCATTCATTTATATAGCTCCATTTCCTGCGACCATTAAAATAAATGCATTAAAAATAATCTAGACTATTAATCATAATGTTCATAAAACTGAAAGCTAATCACATAAAAACTGTTTCTTATTCTTAAAAAACAACATAAAAATAATTAAGTTTCTTTTGCGTTCTAAAATTAAAAATATGAACGTCACTCAAATAAAAAAACAATAAAGTTCCTTTCACGTTCTAAATATGAATGACACCATCTAAAGAGAGAATGGTTGAAATCATATCTAGTTCTGTGGGAACGAATGACAAAGTATTTTTATTTTATAAAACAGCTTTGTCTCTATTTTAATTCGGCGTCATTTGCATATGGCGGCGGTTTGGAATAATTTCTAATGAAATGTATGAATGAATTATAAATCGGGACAATGTCTTGAAGGTGCAGGGGAAGAGGAAGCTATAATTAAAATATAGGAGACGATAGGGTTGCCACGAAAGTAAAAACTTATGGGATTTGTGCGGTAAATATTTGGTTTGCAGTGCTGCCATGAAAACGAGATAACTACTAATTTTACTAGCTACTACTACTACTTATACTACTAATACTACTACTTATTTTTACTACTAACTTTACTACTTAGATACCTTAGTAATAAGTACTTGTTTTATGTATTTTGCAGTTTAAATTTTACTTATTTTATATTTTTATCATATTATACATTATGTAGGTAGTCAATTAAAATCATTTTATAGGGCACTGATATACCTACTAAAAATTTCGAACTCGTAATTGTGTGTTTTATTTAAGAATGAGCCAATGGAAAGAGGCACTCAATGAAAAAAATATATAAAATAAGAATGACGTAATCGATGCGTACTCACTTAAATTTTCTGAATATTTTTTCTTGTAATAAATTATATTCAATAAAATTATGGACCAAATTAATTTGGGCAACTTTTTTTTTTTTTTTTCAGCAGCAGCCCTATATTTATGAGCAAAACACTTCACTAGTTTACATCTCACTCTAACCATTCAGATGCTAATGCAAACCTGTTCTTGCCTATAACAATCTTTTTTTTTGTTTTAGCAACACTTTCGGGGTCCCGTAATTGTGTCAACGCTACCCATTGTCGCAATCCTGAACATAAACAATAAATCACCGGAGGGTTAAGAACAGATGTTTTTGAATTTAGAATCGTTACATTGTCTTAAAAATGAAGGTACGTTATATTAAAAATGAAAGTACATTTTATTAAAATTAGTTTTTTGTAAAGTTGCCAGCTTTCGCGTGTGAACGTTGACCCTTTTGATATTGTTCGGTTGGTGCATTGTTTTTTTAGCAGTTTTGTTTTGTTTTATTAGCAGTTGTTTTAGTCACGGCTAGCAGATGGTTTGCTAGTACACTGGATACATTTGAATTTGCGGTTTTGTTGTTATCTATGGTGATTACCTCGCGGCTTTATGAGACATTTTTATAAAATATTTTCGTCGTATTATTTAATGGTCCTGGCTTTTTGCAAAGTTCAGTAAACAAATATAGATAAATGTTGCGCAAATTCACGTATCGTTCATGATCTTTTATTAATTTGTGTCATAACTTTGCCTTTCTATATAACTATCCTACCGACGTAAAATAACCTCATTGAATAGATGCGGTCGGGATAAAAAAAAATAAAAAACTAAATCACCAAAACACTAGATACCCTTGTCGTATATAAGGCTGGTATATAAAATTATGTATATCTACCAAATCTAATAATGCGCAATAACAAGCGGCGGGGGTGTGCATCGGATTTAAAAAACCCTCCCTGAATAGGGGTGTTAAGTTTAGTACACTCGACGAGATAATCAGAAGTGTGTAATATTATGTTTTATTAAGATCACCATCCTGAATATAAAAAACTTCAAAATTGGGTAGATAATATGAATTCAGAATGGTGCGTAAACGCATTCTTATCTGAACTGGCTAACGAAGGATGAGTAAAACAATGCTTTGTAGACTTAAGTAATTGACGATAGCGTCCATATTTAAGCAAACAAAATATAACAAAAATAAAAACTCTAATAAATTTAGAATATTAGGGGACGAATCATTATGACAGACTGGTCAATAACTATAACTGTGATATTCGAATTCCGTTGACAGACGGAGCCGAGAGGTAAGCAGAACAACAAAATAATACATTTTCCCTGATCATCAGATTTTTCAATTAGTATTTGTTGTTCGCCTCGTGTTTCGGCTCAACCTTGTTACCGCCATAACCCAACATTCGATCCAACATCACATTTTTATTCTCACAACAGTAAACAGCTTTTGTCATCGGCTGTACCCGCATCCCTCAATGGTCTTGGTTGAAAAGTTCATTTTCTTCAAAGAATCCCTTCTTTTTGAAAATCCCATGCGGACCCCCAAATAGGTACATATATTTTACATGATTAAGGGAGATTCCCCCGTTCATTAATTCACCGAATATCGAATTTGAATATTAAATGTTTATTTATAAAAATCGAGGGCTGCACAAGTAAATAGTGCTTTGTATGGCTGGAGGGAAAACCAGTTTTTGTCGAGTTTTCTTTCAAAATTCTTTGCATAATAAATTAGGGGTTCGTTTTATGTAAGAATACTTTACACTTCTAGGTTATCTGTGCTGACCGTTTGAAGCATCTTAAGTATATTTAAAACTAGCTGTGCCCACGGACTTCGTCCGCGTAGTATTTAACGTAACAAAAATTTCGGGATTATCGGGATAAAAAGTATCCTATATGTTAATCCCGGTTATAAACTATCTGTGTTCCAAATTTCATTCAAATCCGTTCAGTAGTTTTTGCGTGAAGGAGTAACAAACATACATACATACATACATCCACACTCACAAACTTTCACATTTATAATATTAGTAGGACTCTCGCGTCACAATGTTAGTTACCATACTCCTCCGAAACGGCTCGACCGAGTTTCATGAAATGTTGTGTGCATATCGGGTAGGTCTGAGAATCGGTCAACATCTATTTTCCATACCCCTAAAAGACCTTCGGCTCTCTTACTCTTCCTAAGTAACAAAACGTAGCAACAACAGCGTGATACTACGCTTGACGCTTGACGACCGCTTGGCGCAGTGGTTCGAGCGTAGGCCGCTCGGCTCACTGCACATGGTGGTTGCGGGTTCGACACCCGCCGGGACAAATTTCGGAAATGGCTAATTCTTAATTTGCCCTGCTCTGGGTGTCACTGGGATCGCTCCCACTCCATTGTACGGCACCCATAGTACAAGCATTGCTTAGTTTGGGACCATACAGTTGGTGGGTCAGTCTGCTACAGTGTGACTCTACCCACCGATGAAACTAACTAACAATTAGGTAAGTACATAACCTTAGCAATACTTTCACCCTTATTGACCCTTGTGTTAACCACACGAGCACGGTGTGACCAGGATATTGATTTTTCATCCGCCACGCTTGACAGGGGTGAACTGAGCGGGACACATCACAGTAGGGTAACTAAAATACCCCTGTTGTGGGGTACCTAGTTTATGTAAAATTTATATGCCTCGCAAATTTGTGACGTGTTTTTTTCTGAATTTAAGCAATAAATGAAGCCTCATATGACTGTTTTAATAAATCGATTTCAAGTCTGACAGCGATCTTGGAAATGTCATTTCAGTACAAAATGTTATGTCAAAAGCGTACTCGAGACTGCTCTCAGACTTAAGATCCATTTATTAATTAATAATTTAATTAATTGTCAAGTCTGAGAGCAATTTTTAGTAGGCTACTTACACTTTTGACGTATTATTTTGAACTGGTTAGACCATAGATATTCGAATATTTTAAGGTCTTTAGGTATGACATAAGAATGACACTTCAAAGATCGCTCTCTTGAGATCGGGCTGTAGAAAGACCAGGAGGAGTTGGAAGTAAATCGACCAAGATCAATTTAAAAAAGGAGGTACCGAAATGTAATATTCTAAAAATAATACATCTTTTAATACCCCAAAGATTATTTCCATTCAAATTATTATGTCCGATTCTGTCCCCTCGGGTATCTGCCAGAGACAAGAGATTTGAAGTTCCAACTTTTGGAGAATTATTGTTTGCGATTGTTTTTAATGGACTTTCTTTCTTCGAGAATTAAGATAGGTATTCTTTTCCTTTGTTATTATTGCATAAATCCTTAAAGTTATGTTGCCATTTTTATAGTCCAATAGATAAAATAAAGGTGCTTTAAGAAGGCCGTAGCCTACAATAAGCAATGCAACTTTGCCGTTATTGGGGAATAGAGGCATAAAATATAATAATAAATCTTCCAACAGTATAATAATAAGCAATATGTATTTCGTGCAACAGAATAAATAAAGGAAGAAAAATATAAGAAATGGCGGGAACAATAAAAAAGTAAATTAATAAGCTAAACAATAGACAAATGCATACGACCGCGTTGGTATATTCATTAAATATTATTTTGAATTTTGAAATTCGAATGAGCTTCATGCCTTTGCATTTCTAGCTTGAACAAGAGGAGTTATTCAAGCCGCATTCAAGCGATGGTTCGTGTCATTTTAAAAGGCCACAATTTCCATGAAGTTTTTTCTTTTTTACCATAAAAATAATAAAATATTGACGATTCATTGCACAATAATCTGTAGTATTGTTACTTATAGGTAGGTTTATATTATGTTCTATTTTCGCTGTATTAAAAGTCTATCAACAATTTTAAAGTCTAACACATGATGTATGACTTATATACTTTTGTCAGTAAGTTCCTATGTGCGTGTACATTGGTATAAGTATATAATATAAATATATATTGTATATATATACAGCCTTTCTGGACGAGGGGGGTATTATTAGCATTTATTATTGAAGCCTTAAGGAAAAAGGAAATAATTAAAGAATAAAGAGGTCGCGTGACCGCGGCTCCCTGATTGAAGTGTACCGGCAGCAAAAATACAAAAAAAGGTTTAGAAACGCCAACATAAAATTATAAGAAAACCATTGAGGTCCATGTTGGTGTTGTATCATAATCATTTCTTCTACTAAACGGTGGAAGAGACAAGTCAAATCAAAATATTTTTATTAATATAAGTCAGCAAAGCATTTATGAATAGTCAGAATCTACCACCAGTTCGGAATGCTGCTTCCACTGAGAAGATCCGGCAAGAAACTCAATGGTTACTATTTTCAATTTATTAAAGATGGTGTAAATTTTCAGGAACAGCAACACAATGTGAGCAAACTGAAACCCATTTAATAAAGCTCATATAAGAACTGGCTCAAACTCAAATTCAACTCAAACTTAACATTGTTTTATTCATGTAAGCCAACAAAACATTTATGAATAGTTAGAAACTACCACCAGTTTGCAATGCTGCTTCCACTGAGAAGATCTGGCAAGGAACTCAGAGGTTACCTACATACTCTTTTCAATGATTTAACGATGGTGTAATTTTCAGGAACAGCAACACAATAATTATAATAATAATATCGCCAGACAGACACACCAACTGTACGGTCCCAAACTAAGCAAAGCTTGTACTATGGGTACCGTACAAGGTACTAGTCTAGTCGAGCCAACTTTTGTATGAGCTGTAGTCAATTAGCTAAAGTTTGCTCACATTAGACGACCGCTTGGCGCAGTGGTTCGAGCGTAGGCCGCTCGGCTTACACAGTGTGGTTGCGGACTCGATTCCTGTCTGGGTATATTTCGGAAACGGCCTTTTCGTAATTTGTCCTGGTCTGGGTGTCACTGGGATTGCCCCCAGTCCATTATACGGTATCCAAAGTACAAGCGTTGCTTAGTCTGGGGCCATACAGTTGGTGTGTTCGTTTGGCGATGTATTTTACCTATATATTTATTGGTACGATGAGTGAGAGTCAGAAGACCAAACCCCTTCCCTACCTTTGTGCCACTTCCGTTAAGGTCAGCGTGCGAGCAAAGTATTATAAAATGGCTTCGCACGGGTATTTTTTATCCGTGTTTCTCTACTATATTATGCATGTATTATACATATAAACCTTCCTCTTGAATCACTCTATCTATTAAAAAATACCGTTTCGTGGTTTTAAAGATCGAATCATACAATACATAGGGACAGATTGACAGCGGGAAGCGACTCTGTTTTATACTATGTAGTGATACAGTATTTCTGCTAACCATACAATATTTAAAGGCGAAAAGTATTTGCCTAAACTCCCACTCCGGGGGGCCGAAATGAGAGTGTTTCTTTTTGGCAATTTGCTATTGCAATTATGGAAATCAAATAGGGGGCCGATGCCTCGTCTTAACATTTAATTTCGTCGGCACAGCCCTAAAAGACTTATACTTATATAAAGAAAAGCGGTAAAAGATTGCGCACTTTTTCAATTTGAAAGAAAAGCGCAAGGAAAGTTTGGAGACGTTACTTAATTCAGACTTTATAGCAAATATGTAAGGTACAATTTCATTTATACAGCCTCAGTGAATATCCCTTGTAAGTAGTTACTTACTGTTAATTTTCTATTGAGAAAAAAAATGCAATAATCCCTTCAGACCTGTATTGCTCAAAATCCACATCTTTGCCTGATATGTTCATCATTTTAAGATCACACTTTTCCCAATTTTCTCTAGCTTGCATTTTATTTTCCGGTTGTCGACAACAGCGACACCTTGCAGGTCTAACTATAGCCAAGAACCATCCAAGTGACCCCATAGTTAAAATAAAAAATCCACCAAAATCGGTCTAGCCGTTTAGGAGGAAAAGAGTTACGAACACACTCACAACCGATTTTTTTACATATAATGATAAAAAAAATATGGTGCTTATTTAGATTCTTATTTACCTGTCATATGCTGTAACGTCAAGCCATGAGCGTGATATGTACCTACTATTATATAACTATACTAGCTGTGCCCGCGACTTAGTCCGCGTGTAATTTAACTTAACAAAAATTTCGGGATTATTCATCCCCTATTTTATCCCCTTGGCGGTAGAATGAATCAAAATCCTTTCTTAGCGGATGCCTACGTCATAACATCTACCTGCATGCCAAATTTCAGCCCGATCCGTCCAGTGGTTTGGGCTGTGCGTTGATAGATCACTATGTCAGTCAGTCAGTCAGTCACCTTGGAGTTACATATATTTAGATTATGTACTATTACCTCGATGAACTACCTAAAGTTGTAGGTACAGTCGACCGAAAAAAAGCACGCCTCAACAATTTCAATTTCCCAGATATCTTATTTAGGGGCGAGACTTATTTTTCGCCCCTAAGTACACGACCCCCTCGCGCTCGCGTGCTCTCCTGAACTTCAAAGGGGGAAACCCCCCCTTGTTAACAAACTTCCACCTATCTGCATTTTTATTTAAGTTTCGATGAAAAATTTTCCACCCCTTAATTCAATTTTTTTTCTACTTTCGCAGTGAAATTAATTAGGGAACATGGCAGTGATTATTGGCGCTGGATTTGGGGATGAAATTTAATATTAAGCTGTGTTTTGATGAATAAGTACGGTGTATTTTTCGTAAATTCTACCGAATAGTCAAAACATCCCGTTGCATTAAGAATATAGCTTTGTTTGAGAGGCACACTCATCAGACTATCAGTAAAAAACATGAAGTAATTAATACCTGTTGATTTAGACAACATTTTCAGAGCGAATATTGACATTTTAGAATTAATTAATACAGTCAATCTCATAATTATATTACACAGTCTCGGGCTCAAATAATGCAAAATATTTCTAATTATATACCTATGCAACGTTTATAATTAATATTTTAAAACGCTTCCAACATCAATCGGTTCCCTTGATGGAATTCACACGTTTTTCATTTAAAAATAAATAAAAAAATATCTAAAGAAAAAAAGTTTAGTATCACAAACATTTCAATTCAAAATCCATCTACCGAGAGCGAGTTAAGTGGCAAACATTAAAAAAAAAACAATTTCAACAATAAAAAAATGCGGTACCCATAATTATAATTCCGTTCACACGTCGGCTCAACTTTGCCTACGTAAAAAAAGAATAACAAAAAGTGCATAAGTAAGAGATTTTTTCTTTCTTGAAAAAGTGTGCAAGCTATTAACGTTAACTTAGGGGCACGGATACAAAAAGGGATTTTTTACCTGGCGATCGTTTACAATATCGATTTGATCAATACTTCAATAGATTGAGGTGTTGATGCATTGCTATTGAGATTTTGGCACGCGCTGTCATTATTAGGGGATCAGGATCAATAAATATTTCTGACAATAATGTTTAAGATACCTATTGTGATGGATGAATTAAGGGATAGCTACTTATATGGATAGCTACTTATACTAATAGCAGTGATAGCCGATTGGTTAAGCACGCGTCTTGCGGGCTACCAGGTCTCGGGTTCAAACCCCGGCTCGAACCTCTGGATTTTCGAAATCTATGTGCGAATCACAATTTCTATGATTATCACTTGCTTACGGTGAAGGAAAACATCGTGATGAAACCTGCATATCTTAGAAGATTTAACCAATTTTCGAAAGACATGTGAAATCCGCCAACCCGCAGTGGGCCAGTGTGGTGGATTATGGCCTGAATCCCCCTCGTGTTGAGGGGAGGCCCGTGCCCAGTAGTGGGACGTCAAAAGGGCTAAAATTATTATTATTATTATACTAATATGTGGTGGTTATCTCGAAAGGCAACACTGATGATATTCTATTTACCACAATACTTACTCTTTTACCTATTAATAATAACCAAAAGGCGATAAACAAAATATTATATGACAAGTCATGCGAAACTTTTCAGTCGAAGCTGCGTTCTGATCCGGTTGTAGATTTAAGTAAAAGATACATAGGCCTACACAAAATAAACGTTTTTCTCACAAACAATACTTGTTTAAGTAAAGGACCAACTTTTAGAAAGTTTGACAGTTCTCAATAGGATATGCGTTCGCCCACACTTTGACACCTCACAGTAATGTTAATAAATACGAGCGTAGGTGATTTATTTTCAATAACTGTATATTTTTATTTAAGTAATTCATTAAGTTTCAAGAAGAAAAATCTGCTATTCCACGCAGCATCTTCAATGAACTCCACAGAATCCACTGTAGATTTAGGCTCGCAGGAATAACAATGAAGTTGAGTGAGTGTAGGCCAAGCTTCCTAATTTCACCCTGCCAGTCTATGGACTTATATCATCAAAACAGTGAACGTCCAAGTTACAATCCCGTACAGTACAGCAGGAGACCGCACCGTTAACGCATCCTTGCAAACGGGTCTTGCGCTAGCGACTAGCGGAACCGGTTGATTGAACTTGAACTTTCATAAGTCCAATGGGGGTGCGCAATATAATTGACAACTCACCTAATATGAACATAGAAAAAGTATAAAAAAGTTTTAAAATGTGTTGTAAAGTCGGCTGTTTAACCGTGGCCCAACCATTTAGTGGGCCCAAGAAATTTAAGATAGTCTTTTTATGCTCTTTATTTTCTTTTATTGGGTTTGGTCCCAAACCACCGCATGGTGGGTGTAATTAATACTTATGTTACTGTATCCTGATCAGGTCCATTATGTCTGCCAAAAATGTTGAACCAGAACGACGTCGGTTTTTTCCTAGGAGTGACTGATAGTTTCTAGGTTTAAGACCAAAAAATTACAACTTAAAAATAGGCAATGTTGCCGATTGTGTGTCGCCTTACAAAATCATTATTACAACAACGTTGCCATTCATAGTTTGTGATCATAAAAAAATAATTCATTTGTTAAAATCAAAACTTCTCGAGCTTTATACCAAAACAAATTCTTTTGTGCAGAACCATTTCAAGTTTAGTTTATTTTTCTTTTCCCATTGCGTCTCAATATTAATACGACTGACTGTACTGGTTTCGCGAGGGGATTTTTTAAGACCAACGGAACCCGTTTTGTCTTTGATTGAGAACCAGTTCTAGTAGGAACCTACTTACATAAGTGCAGATAATAATCTATGGTACGAATCTTTTATCGTTTGAGCGTTCTAATATTTTGTTTTAGTTTATACGTGACCTGGTTTACATTGGTAAAATGACCGAAATATAAGGCGTTGACTATGACTAATGGTAAGAGAAGTCATTTGCTGAAGTAAAAAATATATTATAGAGTCCTGTTACTATGGTTAGCTTCTTACTGCTTTACAGAATTCTTGGCTCCTATAAATAAATCCATGTAAAGTCTGAGAGTGATCTTGGAAATGTCTTTCTTATGTCACGCCAGTACAAAATGACATGTCAAAAGCGTACTCAAGACCGTTCTCAGAGATTGATTTATTATTAGGGGCCTAAGTTTTTTTTATATGATAAAATCAAGAAACAAGTTTACTAGACTTGTGAAATAAAGCAAAGGAATGGGCCCTAGATAATT
The DNA here is from genome assembly GCA_918843915.1 of Notodonta ziczac. Lineage (NCBI taxonomy): Eukaryota > Metazoa > Arthropoda > Insecta > Lepidoptera > Notodontidae > Notodonta > Notodonta ziczac. The sequence continues at coordinate 10,361,867 of OU974049.1, forward strand.
TTGGGCCGCCGCGGTGTCATGGTCAGTTCTTATATGACCTGTTATCTGGAGGAATATCTATTCCTAGTTCAGTCCAGTCCAGTCTAGACTCTTGCCCCACTTCCATCTGAAAGTGGGGGAAAATAAATACTTGTGGAAGGAAATGAAAGACCTTTGATCAGTGGGTCAACGTAGCTTAAATGTTGCGATTTAAGATACTTGTATAAGAGCTAGAAGTCCAACCCTGCCTGTACCTGTCCCATTCACGTTCAAGTTGGCAACGTGCGAGAAATGCTTTTGGTATTCAAGCATCTAAGGGTAACTGCTTAACATCAATCAGGTCTTAAACTTGTTTGTTGAATTGGTCATATACTTAATAAAAAAGACTTAATTCCGTGAAAAAGTAAGAGGCTAACCATAGTAACAAGACTCTATATTTTGTTTTTGCTTAATTATTTCTGAACCAAATTGAAAAAGCTGGTTGAAAAATATTGCAGTTGCTCGTTTCTGGAACTCGGGACTACGGCTCTGAGTAAAAAGTTTCTCCGCCAATATAACTTGACGAAACTTCAGTAGCTAATTAATTAAATTGCTAATTAGAACGTTTGAATGGAGAGTGAAGGCGTTTCGGTGTTAATTATGAAATATTTTTGTACTCATTCGCTGTGCAACTTTGTTAGGTGGATTTTGGTGTTCTGATTATTATGAAAGAAGTTAATTTTTTTTTTTCTAGTAATAAAAACAGAAATTTTAATTTCAATGATGCGGTGCTGTTTGACGATTTGAATACCTTTGCGGGTAAATCGTGGCCACAACAAGCCAAAGATAGGGACCTGTGGCGTAAAAAAGGGGAGGCCTTTGCCCAGCAGTGGGACATAAAATAGGCTATAAAAAAAGAAAAAAAAAACTACTTCCTATACTAAATCGCCATTGTCAGTATAAAATGTAATCGTTTATGCGTTATTCACATAGATATTTGACGACCGCTTGGCGCAGTGGTTCGAGCGTAGGCCGCTCGGCTCACTGCACATGGTGGTCGCGGGTTCGATTCCCGCTGGGGCAAATTTCGGAAATGGCCTTTTCGTAATTTACTCTGGTCTGGGTGTCACTAGGATCGCCCCCAGTCCATTGTGCGGTACCCATAGTACAAGCTTTGCTTAGTTTGGGACCGTACAGTTGGTGTGTCTGTCTGGCGATATTTATTTATTTATTATTTATTTAGATATAGCTTTACATAGATAACGCAAATGCATGTACTTCGCGTGTACGAAACCCCGACCAAGCGTCGAGGTTGGAGGCCGCTAACTTGCAGTCCACGCGACTACAGACATAAAAAATATGAGTATGAGCGAGATAATCACTCGAGAGAATCGTAGCGGACGCAGGGGCATCGGCGGCATCGGTGTCTTTGAATCGGTTTGGATTTCCCGTCACTAATGATGTCACAGTAGGTGTTGAAAAGACTGCACGCTTGGTTTCAATACAAATTGTGATACTTGCGTTATCTATGTTAATCTATATCTGTGGTTATGCATCTACCGATGAATAGGTAAGTAAAATATTAATATTTGAAATCAGGGCATTTCGGATTTTGTAATACCCACACTGGCCTTCAAGAATATTTTTTTTCATGGACGAACAATCCCTTTACTATTTATAAGTGATAATAATAGCGTGAAACACAAAGCGGTCATTCACACGGTTACCTCGGCACAGATAATTTCAATACATTTGAGTGCTGGCTTCTTCGTGTGAACGACCGCAAAGTTTAAGCGTTGCTTTCATGACTGATTTAATATTAAAAACTGTACGTTTTTAATATTAAATTGTACAACATTAAATTGCCGCAATGATGTCATAACAACAAAATGTGAAAAATTTTAACATTGTGTTTTTCATTTAGTCTGAGTATCCACTGTTGTTAAATTAAAAATTCCAACCATATAAGGCAACACATGCATGTTGCTGCACAGCACACTAATTATTATTAATTAATTGTATGAACAACTGGCGATAAAAAACAATTTGGTAGGTATATTACAAAATGTAAAAAGACAAGCCCGCTGAGTTTCTTGCCGGATCTTTTAGTTGTAAGAAATATATGAAAAAATGACATACTGTAAGTGCCCCCGTAGGCCAAAACAAAATAAACGCTTTGTCTTTGACTTGAGTCTGTTGTGGAATAAATAACCCGGTGATGCTAAATAGGTACTAAGTACTTAGATGCTATATGAACACCAAGAGAATTAGTCACTTATTGTTTCATCAGAATTAAATTTCATAGTGTCAATTCCGTCTTATTTTTTTTTCCGAAGTACTGTCATTAAATTCTTAGTTATCTCGAAAGGAAACACACTGGAGCAATTATATTTACCAAAATGTTAGGATACACTGAAAACGTTTTTTTTAAATCATACTAATATTATAAAGAGGAAAACTTTGTTTGTTTGATTGTAATGAATAGGCTCCGAAACTACTGAACCGATTTGAAAAATTATTTCACTGTTGGGAAGCTACACTATCCCCGGGTGACATAGGCTATAATATATTTAAAAAAAAATAGGGATCCTTACTAAAACTCGAATAATATAACCGCAATGTACCCGTGCGAAGCCGGGGCGGGCCGCTATAATTAATAATTGTAAATCAAGCCTACTGAGTATCTTGTGGATCTTTGTGTAAATATATAAAATCAAACATTTTCATTCCTACAATAAATCAAAACATATTCGTATGATATTTGAATATCTATAGAGTTTGCAGGTAGAATCATGACTTCAAGACTCTATCATTAACCTCCTTGGTAGAGTAGCCTATGTTCCATATAACAAGGGTCTGTAACAGAATACATTACCTACATCATATTGGCTCGAACACCAGATGCATCCCCACAAATCAATAACCATTATGTACCAATAGCACAAATGAAAAATCAGAAGTCGAGGGTGACTGACGAGCAGGAAAAAATCGTGAGGGTGGTTCCGACCCCCGGGGCGGTTTTTTTCATCATTTTTTCTGCTAGGGGATGCCTAATCACAATGGTTTTTAGTATGTCTTTATATACTTATTTATGGTGCTTTAGGGGTAGGACCCTTGGGTAGGCTACGGGAGGTCTTTCCAATTGTGATGTGATATATTATGTGTTTTATATATAGAAGAATAGCAATCAAAATGAGTGACAGGATAGTTCCAGAGTGTGGGTACTAAAGAATTATTTAAAACTAGTTTCTGCCCGCGACTTCGTCCGCGTAGACTTAAGTAAAGTATTCTATGTGTTAATCCAGGTTATCAGCTATCTGTGTTCCAAATTTCATCGAAATCCGTTCAGTAGTTTTTGCGTGAAAAGAAACAAATATACATCCACACTCACTAACTTTCGCATTTATAATATTAGTAGGATTATTTGGTGGGTAACTATTCATGAAATTTTGACATAGCGACATTGCCGCTTTTTAACTGCAGTATTACAAAAAAATCGGAGTATTAGGATTTGAATTAAATAACTAAGTTGATTTAACTTTATAACACCAACATCAACTTTATTCTGTACTTCATACAGTTTATAGTTAGTTATTCGCAAAAGAATGCCTACCTAATAGCGGCATGTTATAATTGCAATTAAAATTAAACAAAGTCACTTTCTTAACCCAATAGCACTTAAAAGGAGTAGTTCAGTCGCCATAAATTTGGTCGCGTCAGACCACAAGCAACACATTACAATTATAACAAAAACACATCTACAAATGCCGTGTAAAACGGCCATAAATCGGCCATAGCGAGCTGGAGTTGCAATTAAACACTATATGGGGGAAAAAACGCGGCACGTAGGTATTTAAGTACAGTTATGTGGAAAAATCGTTACGCCTACGTGAGACTAAGAAACGGCGACGGCCAATAGAAGTTGGAACAATTGGATATCGTTTTGCAGAACGGAGTCAGCCCACATGCACTGCTGCAGACCAAAACCAACCTTGTGTTAGTGGTTCTAGGTCGGTTTTAGTATTCAGAAGTGTGTGTGGGTTGGTTCCATTTTGCAAAACTACCTCCAATTATGGAAGGCAACTTAACCACGCCTATGAGTTGCGGACGCCGCTTTTATTAATTAATGTATTTATTGCCGGAAATAATGTTGATGTACCTATTGTGTGAATCTTCATTTCTTTTTAATTAGTAAAACTTAAATGTTAACTCTTATTATTAAATTATATTATATATAATTGTGAGATACCCTCTTAAAAATCGGTCAAGTGTGTATCGGACGCATAGTGTAGAGTTCCGTAGTTATATCGCGATTCTGTGTGACCAGGTTTAATAAAATAACCATGGCTCTACACGAACTGTGCTGATAAGGGACAGCGCTATGCAAAGATGAGATGCATTGTCATCTATCTGTATTTTTCTATCGCTACAGCTCTCTTAATAGGGTTTCAGATCAGGCCGTGTATAGCGGATCTTAGAGGCCTTATAATTCTGGAGATATCAACCCGAGTAAGTGAGTCTGTAAAATTAATTCCTCATCCCACTTAAATAGGAAATATATCCTTTTGGCAATGGCCTTAGAAACCACTATTGTTACATTTTTTTTTGTAAATGTAATAAAAAAATCTATAGTATATTTTGGGGTTAAATCTTAAAATGTATGTATTGTATACATTAGGTACTAGATCTAGGTATTAAAATAAAAAGAACTAGCAACCCAATTAACCAACATATTCCGGTTACAAAGACCCAAAGAAACCACTCGTTGCACTTTTACGAGAGGTGGCAGTAGGTAGGGAGGGAGGGAGCGATGCATAAACAGGCCGGGGGTGGCAAGAATACAAAAATAGGGTGCTAAGAGGACCGGCCGCCATCTTTATCCCTCACCCTCGCGTGTCGATATTCAGAATGAAAATGACTGGTTGTGTTTTTTAACCAGCAATGCAACGTCGAGGGGTGTTCGAAGTTTTATACCTCTGAGAAAAAAAAGCTTTAGAAAAATGAACCGATAACGAGGCGGTTTTTTGTTTCATCTGCTGGTACAGATCAAAGGCAAAAATATGTTATACACTTTACGATTTTAATATTCATTCAAAACCACGTGAATGTAGGTACTACATCGAATATGAGAAGGAATTGAAGTTAAGATTGAAATGGAACCATCAAATAATTTCTACAATTAGGTAATCTCATATTTCTAATAGGGTACTAATATGCTCGACCTTTTTTTTTAATAATTTTAGTTATGTGTCCTTGACTGTACACCTAATATAGTTGTAATATTGTTTGTTGGGAATCGGTTCAGCAGTTTAGAAAGACGTGGACGTAATTAGATATAAACACCCCGACTAAATCCAATTGAAATAACAAGTCTTTAAAAAGCTTGATAAAAAGGCAAAAATATTCATCTTTCTTTGACAGATCTTAATTTTAGACCTCTCAGAAGTTATGGGCACTGAGATTTATAATATTCTCTGAAATATAAATCGCTTATCTATGGTCCCTGTAATCCTGTTTTGACATTATCGAGATAAAAGAAAGATGGATGTGACATTCCCTCGCGTTTAGGTATGTTTAAATATGATTTAGTACTTGAGCGAGTAAACCGTGAGTGGTTTAGTAAAACTTTATTTCAGGGGTTAATTTACATTATTATAAAAATTAAAAGAATACGCAATTAACAGCTGTTAATAAATTATATATTTTTTATTATTAGTACCTACCTACTTTATTTTTTGCTGTTATTATTATAGTAAATGAAGTAGATACCTACCGTGGAGTTATATTTCATATCAATCTAATTAGAAATAAAATATCAAATAAATAATTATATTACAATCAGTATTTCACTTATTGAAGGTCCATTGGTGCTTCTAATGACTGATTCATTAAAAGCTATTTTACGAATACCAGTTTAAAATTAATCAGTTATGGAGATATGTGTGTGAATTAGTTTATTTTTATAAGCCAATGAAAAAGTTATTACTAACAATATCGCTGACTTCGTAATTTTAAAGTCACTATCAATTAGGAATGACAGACAAGTAAGTATCTCAGCTGTATTATAATGTAAACCATTTAAATACCTGTAAGCTTTACCGATAAAACAAAAATTACTCGCTTCCATTTGCAAAAATATTGACCATGACTAGTTCTATCGACTCGCTCGAGTGACTACCCTACCGAAGTGAACACAGCACAAGTGAAGTCTTCAGGGGTGCGTTCTCCCCTCCCGGGGGCGGCGACTGAGGGGAAGACACACCCCTCGGCTCGCGGTGTAGTGCAGGAGCAAACCCAAAATATGTGAAGTGTTTGTGGAGCCTAGAATATTTATAGAGTTTAAACAGTGTTTTGTAACGACAATTGTAGCCAGTGATTAGAATAAAAGATCGACACATTACGTGTTTCCTATGGTATAATTAGTTAAATAATAATCATTTTTAACCTAGTTAAATAAAAATATTTTTTAGCGCAGTAGTTAAATTCCTTCCAATTTTTATTCATTAACATTATTTGACTAAGTTTTACGTCAAAAAAATTCTGGTTTAAAGTATTTTCAATATTTATTTATTGTAAGTTTGATATGTTAAATTAAATTATTATTATTTTTTTAATTATTTTTAATTAAACGGAAAAATTACAAGTAAACCATAGGGATAAGTGTAGTATAGCTCCACAACTGCACCCCGAGCGCTCCTTACAAGCTGGGGTCGCCCCCACGGCACTTATTCTCTTATTTCCCGGGTTTTTTCGGGACGCCATTTTTACCGCGCACGCGCACTCGCCCCCGCGACATCGCAGCATCGGGGGCATCGATTTATCAGTTATATGAGTAAATAAACCTGCATGGGGTGATCGAATTGGTGCAGGCGACTTTATGTGGGTATGTTTTTCGGTACGACGGCTTTTGAAGTCCCGTTGATAAAGTTTTCTTTAAGATTTTGTTTATGTTTTGAGAAAAGATTAGCCAATGGGCGAGGGAATTATAGGTATTGGGTTTTCCATCTTTGATTTTATAGGTAAGTATAATTATGTTTTATAAATGCCAAACATCTTTAAATATACTACTTAAATATTTTAAGTGATGTAAACTACATAAATATTTTGTACGTTCAGTTAAAAATAACTTTAAGATATAAATTATTTGCTTAGGTACTTACCTAATAGAGATGTCGTACAAAAATATAAGTCGAACAAAAAAACCTTCATAAGCAGAATAAATATGAGTACTCCGTTTTGCCATTTTGCTTACAGAACCTTAAAACATGTTTTTTTTAATGTTCCTACTACTGTGTTAACGGTACATAACAAGATCAAGGAATCAATTCCGGCACACTACCAGGGGTACCAACACTGCCAACAACTCGCAATATCCGGTTGGAGACCAGACCAGACGCCGGTAGTGACGTAGACGCGCGCTTCCGGTGATATGCAGCCATTTGACACTGTGTTTGATTGATTAGATTGTATTGAATGGACTCTATCTCTGCTAATTATTGGTAGCTATAGCGTTACGGCTAAATAATGAAAGTCAACTCAAATATTTGAGTACTATTTAGCTGTTTGAAACAGCGTTTAACATAGCGCATCGGAATGAATCTCAAATTTGCGTATTTTCCTTTTTTTTGAGTTAGCGAATAACTGAAGAATGTGCCTTGTACATCCGGCATCGTTAACCACAGGTTACATATAAGATTAAACAAAAACAAAGCGTTAACATTTTTAGTTTAACAAAGAATAAATAAGAAGAAAAAGCAGCCATAGTGGTAAAGCATAAAATCTTAGGTCGTTACTTAAGTATGGCATTGTAAGCTAACATGTAATAAAATGTATATCAAATAAAACATGTAAAAGCCGGATAGTTGCCTCGGACGGATACATGCCCCGGTTTTTAATACACTATGTTGGGAACATAAGTTGTGATTGCGCTTTACTACAATAAGTAGTGACCCCCCGCAGGCATCAGTGCTGTCCAAGCCATCAGAATAGGTGCAAGTGTTTTGTCCATGTGAGCAAAAACCTTCTGCGGCGAAACTTTGACGGGCGTTATAATTATATTGGTAAGTAATTACTATTGAATATTTTTATTACTGATCGTGGTTTCACTCAACTTTTTATTTCTTTGCATGCATTAGAGTTTAAATTACATTGTTTATTATGTTTTATAGCTAAATATTTTTTATTTACTTCGTAAATAAAAAGGGCAAGTATCCGCATCAAAAAGGATAGTCGCCCTACTTACTTTCGCGGATAGTTGCCCCTAGAGTAACAAAATATTTTTTAACAATCAAAGACGGATTTTATTTTATTCCAGATAAGCAAAATGCCTCTCAAATATAAGCGAAAACCAGGCGTGGTGCCACGCAACATCAACTGGACAGATGATAGCTCAGCACTTGTCTTGGAAGAATTGAGACAGAAAAAAATATCAATGAAATTTTTCGAACATGCATAATATCCTCTCGAACCTTAAGAAGGCGCTACGAAAAAGGTAACCAGCAACTGCTAACTCAAGGAAAATATCATGTTCCTGCCTTCGATAATGAAAAATACTGGTAGCTCATTTATTGAAGCTCGGAGACGCCGGTTTTCCTCCTGACAGAAGTAAATTATAAAGACTGTTAAATAATTAATAAAGATTACTTTAATTGATATAAATTTATTTCAATCCAAAATAAAAATCATACCGAGGTCACTATCCCCGCGCGAGGCAAGTATCCCGCGAAGCATTTTCCACACTAGGCTACTATCCGCCATAGTAGGCAACTATCCCTTTTCTGAGAGGTGTAATTAAACAGTATTTATTCAAAACCACTGTTAATTATGTATACAAAAATAGGCTATTATGGAAGATAAAAGACCTATGTTTTGAGATATATACTGAATAATTTTCAGCAAGCTCATATTTTTTTTAAATAAAGCTTTTTCGAAAAGTGGGGCAACTATCCGGCTTTTATAGCTCTCCTACGTCTTCAGAAAATAGAGACGAGATAAGTATATTTTAATTTTTTTTGCATCAAAGATGAAACATCACAGACCTGTCTGGCCTAATCAAGTTAGCCTAAACATGTTAAGACTTAATTGGATAACTTGAGCCAACGTTCTCTCCTAATAATTAAGTTAAAATTCCTTTGAAAGTTGCCAACAGATTTCCTCATAAATAATAATAAGTATCGATATGTATTAAGCGTAGGCCGCTCGGCTCTCTACACCGGGTGGTTGCGGGTTCGATTCCCGTGAGGGTAAATTTCGGAAATGGCCTTTTCGTAATTTGCCCTGGTCTGCGTGTCATTGGGATCGCCCCCAGTTTGTACAGTACGTTATTGTACGGCTGTGTACGGTACCCATAGTACAGGCGTTGCTTAGTTAGGGACCATACAGTTGGTGTGTTCGTCTGGCGATATTTATTTATTATTTAATAATTTTTTGATGGAAATGACGACGGTAAACGTTATTGAGATGTTTGCAGATCCTGAGTTCAAACCCAGCCTCGCACCTCTGGGTTTTTTGAAATCTATGTGCGAATCATAATTACCTACGATATGATTACGGTGAAGGAAATCATCGTGAGGAAACCTGCATGCCTTAGAAAATCTTATCAATATTCGAAAGACATGTGAAATCCACCAACCCGCACTAGGCCGTGGTGGATTACCGTCTGAATCCCCCTCGTAGTGAGGGAAGGCCCATGCCCAGGAGCAGGTAGGACGTCAAAATGGCTAAATTATTATATTCTTATATATTATACTTATAAAGGTGTTAGGTATATGCAGGTGGTAAATAAAACCCCGGCAGCCACGTCAGAAGCTCAGTGAAAAAGAAAATTTGAGTGTCCCGTCTCCCGCTGGCGGCGCCACCGCTACCGGGATCCCGTGTACCCACTCTTTTCCTTATTAACGGGATTGTGAACACGGGATATATGATCTTGATACTTGAGTATAATTCAACACTAAAGAGATATTAAAACGAGATGGAATTAGGAGACGCTATAATTTATTGTGGAAAATCATTTAATAATAAGTAATAGAACAGTCCTCAATGGCTTCTCAAAAGCGAACTCAAGATCGCTCTCAGACTTAAGATAAAGTAATTAATACGGATCTTAATAAATCGATTTAAATACGAGAGCGATTTTGAATATGCTATTGCCGTGCCATTTTGTACTGGAATGATAGAAGGATGACATTTCTAAGATAGTTATCAGACTTGAGATCGATTTATTAATACGGGCTTAAGTAGCACACTAAAGTATATACCTACGTCATAAGAGCGTTCAGCTTCCGCAACAGAATGTTAAGCTGTTTAAGACATTCACGTTGTGTCGTTTTTATATGACGCGCCAAAATTAAGCAGCTCTAAAATTTGTCTTCTGTCTTGTTTGAGTAGTCTCCGGGTAGTCCGACGAACACTCATCTTTAAAACAAGAGTGAAGGCAAACATCGTGAAGTAAGCTGTAGACAGAAATATATATAACTAGTTTCTGCCCGTGACTTCGTCCGCGTAAACTAAAGTACAGTATTCTATGTGTTAATCCAGGTTATAAACTATCTGTATTCCAAATTTCATCCGAATCCGTTCAGTAGTTTTTTGCGTGAAAGAGTAACAAACATACATCCACACTCACAAACTTTCGCATTTATAATATTAGTAGGATTTAGCCCTTTTGACGTCCCACTCCTAAGCACGGGCCTCCCCTCAACACGAGGGGGATTTAGGCCATAATCCACCACGCTGGCCCAGAGCGGGTTGGCGGATTTCACAAGTCTATCGAAAATTGGTTAGATCTTCTAAGACGACTTCTAAGATGCAGGTTTCCTCACGATGTTTTCCTTCACCGTAAGCAAGTGATACCTAATCTTGTAGAAATTATGATTCGCACATAGATTTCGAAAAGTCCAGACGTGCGAGCCGGGGTTTGAACCCAAGACTTGGTGCCCGCAAGACGCGTGCTTTAAACAATCGGCTATCACAGCTTAGACAGAAATATACTTACTCAAATTACGGCGGCTTCTCAGGGCAGCCATTAAAAATGACTCAAATATTATGAAAATTAATGCCGCCGTGAACTGCTGACGTGGCCAAGTATCAAAACAGTTGCTTCGTACTGCACAGACAGGCCGTGCCTATATGGCTTGTTTCTTTTTGGCAGCGGAGCGCTGCGCCATGCATAATGGGGCTAAGTGCGCGGAACCTACCCTTGAACGCGGCTGAGTTTGTCCCACCTGTATATACCACCTTATGTACAATATATAAGGTGCTTTTTTATTCGTCACGAAGCCCTAAAGGGCTGTTTAATTACAAGGAAATAACCACGTATAAAATAAAATAAGAAGGTATACCTAAAAGTTATTTGGTATAATATTTTCTAATTGATATAAACACCTTATTATAACAGTTGTACAAAAAGTCCCTTAGTAAGATGTTTTAATTACCTACATCAATCCACATAACTTTGATGAGCATTTACTTTCATAAGTATCTAAGTTTCTAAGGCTAATTCTAAGGATTATAAATCGATCTTAAGTCTGAGGGCGATTTTGGAAATGCCTGTCTTATGTCATACAATTTCCAAGATCTCTCTCAGACTTGAGACCGATTTATCAATACGGGTTTAAGTATCTAGCCTTTGAGACTGTCTGTGATGAGTGACAAAGTATGGATCTGTATGTGTGCATAATCATAGTCAGTAAACTCTCACTACTTAATCAAATTGCTAACCTATTTTTAAAACCGATAAACGGAATATAGTATCGGTTAATTAGGTACCAAAGTTTCATGTTAATCGGTACTTTTGTTAAAATTTACGACAGTATTGAAATGTCGCTTGGTTAAGTAAGTGACAAATTCACCTGCCCGTCGATAAATGACAAAGTCCGTAAAACGTTTAAAAAAATTAATAAACTTGTCAAAGTGACATTCTAGACGCGAGGTTATGGTGTAAGCTATATTTTTTTGTGTTTTATTTCTTTTTTAATGAAATAAAGAGTAAACGACCCCAATTCATTCAGTAAGTAATATTATTAACATGTGACTACTTACTTATAATATACGAGTATGTTATTATATACTTTGTTATTTTATAATAATGTAATATGTAATTATGTTTAGGTAATTTTAATCTCCATTCTCTACTTGACTAACTCCTTTGTATTTTTCGATAAGCGCTAAAAATATATACGCCTTTTTTTAAAGAACCCGTATTTTTACATGTTAAACGTTCTTTTTTTTTAATTAGAAATATTCACGGACATTCACATACTTAGTTTTAGTTGGAACCATACTTCATTATACTTTATTCATGTACCTATTATTGTGGTTCTGAAATTATTTCCGACCTTCCTAGTCTGTCACAGTACGAAATCTGGTAAAAATATCTTAAAAGTAGATCTCATTTTTAAAAATGGTGGTACGGTGGAACATGTAAAGATGGTATAAGTTTTTTTTTTTATCATTCGAATAGATCGGAAACGGATTCGGAAACTTTAAGCATCTGCATTTGTGCTTAGATCTTACTTTTTTTCTAAGTACACTTGCCTAAGACATATTCCATCGATTCGAATTATAATATACTAGCTGTGCCCGCGACATCGTCCGCGTGTAATTTAACTTAACACAAATTTCGGGATTATTCATCCCCTATTTTATCCCCTTGGGGGTAGAATTAATCAAAATTCTTTCTTAGCGGATGCCTACGTCATAACATCTACCTGCATGCCAAATTTCAGCCCGATCCGTCAAGTGGTTTGGGCTGTGCGTTGATAGATCACTATGTCAGTCAGTCAGTTAGTCAGTCACCATTGAGTTATATGTATATAGATGTATATACCCCTGCAGGTTATGTAATGTTTCAAAAATTATTATCAAATGAAATAGTGTTTCCATACAACATTTTATTATCAGTATTTTTTTGGCTTTTTTGTGTAAATAAATATAAAATACTTATTGTCCAACTACTTACTTACAATTAATAAAAAAATAGCACAATTCCCTTGATCCAATAGCCCAATAGAACACAAAATTCTCTTTAACTAAATTCTAACCCAGTAAATGCAAAGTTCCTTGGCAGGGCACTGTCGCGCCCCCTGCTAGACTGGCCTCCTAATTAATAATAATGCACTTAACATTAGACCCATCTGCTAATACCCTAGTACGGTCAGCAGAATAATAATTATATTCAAATGAAGACCAGGTGTCCGTTATAAAATAAAAAGATTATTACACCGTGTTCATTGTCGGAATTTCTTTGTTGACCCTATGCAAATAGTGCCGTAGAAAAAAATATCGTATTGTTAGTGTTGTAGAATTGAATATGATTTTACTATAGCTTTCTGTTAGTTGTTTTGTAATAGCTAGGTCGCGCCCCGATCCGGTTGTAGATATAAGAAAAAAAAAATGTAAAATTGTCAATTTGTAAGTGCCCCCGTAGTCCTAAACAAAATAAACGCTTTGAATTTGAATAAAATCTAGCTGGCGATATTTTTACCCAGGTTTTTTTAAATATTTCATAGGAACTATTTTACTTGTCAATATTGATCATAGTTGACTAAGACTTTACAGGCTAATCTTTCTACTTTCATTAAAGTCCTTATACCTTTAGTCTTAATTTTAGCCTGTTTTAGAATCGAAAGCATGTCTAGTAAATGGGTCGCTTTGGTGCTAAATATTACTTCTAACACTTTTAACTTGTCATCTAACCACAGGTACACTTTGAAGAAGTTCAAAACCCAAATGACCAGGTTATCTACCGTCGTATAAACCGCAACACACAAAACCGTCACTCCATGATCCATTACGACCACGAAACGAACAAGCCACAGCTCAAAGAACGCCCCGTGACGGTCTACGAACCTCTACATTTGGACTATGGGACTCTCCGACTTTAGGGTCCTTTAGGGACCTTGTTAATATTAACAACATCTCATAAGATCCAAGATAGTAAGATATGTATCGTAAATGACCGAATGTTACGTTAGACCACGAGGATATATGCATACCTACCCAAAAGAAACCATTGAAAAATCAGTGCCGTCTAGGGACGCCCGAAAGAAGCGAAGCTTTGCAGTAGATATTAGATATATTATATTAACGCGTAACGCGTCACGCGTTACGCGTTACGCTTTTCACCGTTTTAGTGCCCGGGTAGCGAGCGCCCCGAACGTCCGTAAAGAAGCTTCGCTTCAAAATATTGTTAACGGCTATATAGCCACGATATAGCCATTTGACTACAGCTCATAAACGGGCTGGCTCGACACGATAGTACCACCCTCACACAAGAGTTACTATTATAGCTGCGTTTAGTACGAATGAGGGAGCAGGAAGCCCTCCCCCCTACCCTTTAGGTGGCAACTTTTTTTTTTCGATATATGCTAGTACTTTACTACACCAACGTAGCCGCATTACTAAGGTGCGTCATACGCTTGTCCGCCGACATTGAAATTCAGATTCAGTCGGTAGGTACCTACTTAACCTACTTAAGTTCCGCACACAATCCAATCCTTAAAAAAAACTAATTATTCACAATAAAAAGCCTAAACAATATAACAAGCAAACCCGATATTAAAACACAATATAGTTCGCATGGTATTCAAACACAATATCCTCGTAGTTCGCATCGGACAATATGACCCCTGCTTACCCCGTATTGACATAAGCATAATGAGGCTATAAGCTTGCCCAAACAATGCTGGTCAGGTACACAGCTGCTGGGTCTCAATGCATGGTCCGATTGACCTTCGAACGAGGAAGTAACCCTTCCAATGAAAGGGTGTAAAAAATAAAGAATAATTCTCATGACAATGACCTTTGGTTAGGGATGAGTTGGTAATGCAGGGTGGTATGGAAACTTGTGGACCGCGGCCAACGAATAGCGATGCGAAAAATGATAAGGTATCCCTCTCGGGCGGCCATTTTATAAATTCATATTTCATTCTGTGTTGGCAACCGTGATGTTAATTCAAAATAAATGAACGGGAATCGGAAAAAAACAACTAATTGAATAACTGTTTATTTTCCTTTCTCTTTGCTCTGGCCGTGTTATGATGTATGTCCTGGGCACGAGCCTCCCCTCACTACGAGGGGGCTTCAGGCCGTAATCCACCACGCTGGCCCAGTGCGGGAAGATTTCACATGTCTTTCGAAAATTGGTTAGATTTTCTAAGACATGCAGGTTTCCTCACGATATTTTCCTTTGCCGTAACCAAGACTAAGTGATAATCATGTAAATGATGTACCTAATGGTTATGATGTATACTTATGTAATTACCATGAAATTATTAAGTACAGAAATATATAGTACCATGACATAGTTAGAACAAATAGGGTTTAAATTCGCGTAACGATAACATTAGCTGTGAGTTTATTTCGACTGTAGACTCTAGCGAGTAGCGACTCGTAGCCAACGTATAAGCTCGTGGCAGTTACGTAAACCTTTAACCACTAGAGCCATCTATTGAAAGAACCGGGAATCACAATGCTTAAATGAAAGATAGTGATTGTAGCTACATATCAGCCCACTAGATAACTTTATACTTAGCTAATAGATGGCGCAAGCAGGTAATGTAGTCTATTCCTTCTTATATAATAGTAATAAATAAAGAAAATACCATGATAATAGTGAAAAAATATTATTATTTATTTATTTACAAATTAAATTTATCGATTACAAATGCACTCATTATTAAAATAAACTTAAAAACATACCTATTATTCACTAAAATTATGGACGGAAGCATTGTTTACACAAAACTACGTCTTCTAAACAAGTTTAGTTTCCTATCAAAGAACTCGTACTCCCTCTTCAGACCTTTCTCCCCTAAGAAATAAGGATAATTATTATCCGTAGCCAAATAAAATATGCCTTCTTTGCTTCTATATGTGCCCAAACCCAGGACATTAGTCTCCAAAGGCTTTTTATTGTAGCAATTTCTGTTTCTTGCTTCCTGAACTGATCCACATTTGATTGCTATGAACCTATCAGGGTACTGTAACGCCGCCATCCATATCGTAAACGACCGTATATGACTGCACAAGACATTACAGGGTACCCAAAAGATGTCTCCCGGCTGAAACTCTCCTCCGTTCACGTAGAAATTAACGTGACCAACAGGAGCCGCCATACCGTAACCATCTATATTAGTATCTATTACATCAACGAAATCAGCATCAGTTTGGTCCAGTCTGTCTTCAGGGCCTAAGTTTCTGAAGCAAGGACCAGCTGGGTCCATGCCAGTGGCCCTGGACACATTCATTCCAGTTAGAAGTCTGTAGTTTTTGGCTATAAAGCTCATGGTCTGACCTCCGAGGCTTAAGCCGAGGAGTTCCAGCTTTTTAGGATTTAAGCCGTGTTTTGTCAGGTCGGCTAGCATTTCGGCGACGTGTTTGCCTATCGTCCTCATGTTGCGAGCGGCCCTAGGAACAGAAAATGAAAAATTAATATAGAATCTAAGATTATTATTAGGACTCAAACTCAAAATTGTTTTATTCATGTTAGCCAACAAAGCATTTATGAATAGTCAGAATCTACCACCGGTTCGGAATGCTGCTTCCATTGAGAAGTTCCGGCAAGAAACTCAATGGTTACTCTATTCAATAAGTAAAGTAGGTATGCCATGTTAATCCAGGTTATAACCTATATGTGTCCCGAATTTTGTCCAAATTCCCTTTTACGTGATTGAGTAACAAACATACAAACTTTCACATTTATCATTATTAGTAGGATTATATTCTCTCAAAATACTCACATAGCATAATCCACCAAGGTGAAACTATTCGTGTCAAGGAGCAATACATTATAGCCCAACTTCTTGTACATAGCTCCCGCTATCACGGCAAAGGGGAGGCTCGGGCTGTCCATGTACCCTCCCACGTACACAAGGGTAGGCCTCCGGAAGTCCACAGCAGGATCGTTGGAGAGCTCCGCCATTTGGAAGTAGTTGTACTTCCGTTTATTGAAAAATATCTCATCTCCTTGGACTGTGAAGGTCAGGTGGATGAGGCTTTTTGATGGTATCGGGCCGGGTATGTTGCTGCCGGGACCTGAAATTATAGTGGAATCAGAGATGGGTTAATGGGTAAAATAAATTGAAGTGGGTTAATTCGTGACTTTGTTATTATATCCCAGAGTAGAGCAGAGAGAAGAAGAATCCAGACATTACTTGTAACAGAATTAATGTTGCACACAATTGCTCTCACAGTTTTTCCAATTCCAAGAATAGAAAGAGACGGAATTAATGTTTTGTATACAACACAGCTGTGGTATACCATAATTTAATACTAGCGACATCTATCCTAGAAATGGAGAACTACTACAAAATGTTTATATCACAAGTTTAAGTTTAGGTCTGCTCTTCGTACATAGATGCCGTTAGTAGTGCCATTTAAAATGAAAAACCTAAGAGGGTTGTCATATTTCGTAATATATAATTACATACCTACTAATACAAATCTGCTATGGCTAAAAATTTAGTAAAAGTCACTAGGTGCTACCTACATTTAAAGAAATATTGGAAGTATTCGATTTTCGTTAAAAAATAAAATGTTAACAATGAATAGCTGTTTTGACCCAAAAAAAATAATTTTTTAATAAACCTAAGATGTTTAACACAGTTGCATTGATAAGTACGTACGTATATTGATAATTAGGGACTCCCTTACATGGACTCTCTATTATTATGATTACGTAACTTCCGTTTTACCGTAGAGTTCATTGCCACCACATTTTAAAATTAATATTCCGTTCCCGCACTATTTTTGAATTGACAAAGTGTCTTTGACCATTTCCCTCCATATTTCCCATGAACATAGTAGGTATTTATTATGATAAATTGTATGGTATTTCGTACTTTTAGTTGAAAAGGGCGGGAACCACTCTTGAGGTTAGCGCGTTCGTGGGGATTCTATAATAGAAATGTAAAATTGCCCGCACCGTCGCCGGAATAAGCTAGCTTAACGAAATTAGTTCCTTAACTTACCTATCTATGAGTAATTTATGATTTAGCACATCATTGTCTCAATATTTGACGGAACAAGGCTACAGTCAGGAAATGCGTATCAGCGAACAAATAATTGTTCACGCATGTTTGTTTATTGATATTTTCAAGGTTCGGAAGCGATAAGGCTTTGGGAAGTTTGGAGGCCTTGTTGACCTCCTTTGTCGAGAAGAAATAACTGACCTACAAACTAGCAAGCTTTATCTAAATTTAGTATTTTTACTAAATGTTTAGTCCCTAATTACGGCAAAGATTCATCTACCTAATGCCCGTATAGATCAATTAGATGTTTCTTTTTACAAAATGAAAATTAATCACTAAAGTAATTTTGAATTTCTTTTCAGTGTATGTCGCTCTACTTATTACAATAAGACTATCTTTAGCTAATGATCTTGTATATTCCATTCCAATACAACATTACTTGTCCAAAGTGTAAATTTAACACAAATCTGCGGAAGGTAGTGTGACTAGTGATGTAGGTTAGAGAAACTATTAATATAATAATAATAATAATTTAGCCCTTTTGACGTCCCACTCCTGGGCACGGGCCTCCCCTCAACACGAGGGGGATTCAGGCCATAATCCACCACGCTGGCCCAGTGCGGATTGGCGGATTTCACATGTCTTTCGAAAATTGGTTAGATCTTCTAAGACATGCAGGTTTCCTCACGACGTTTTCCTTCACCGTAAGCAAGTGATAATCATATAGAAATTATGATTCG
This sequence comes from Notodonta ziczac, assembly GCA_918843915.1. NCBI lineage: Eukaryota > Metazoa > Arthropoda > Insecta > Lepidoptera > Notodontidae > Notodonta > Notodonta ziczac. The sequence goes on from OU974049.1 coordinate 10,380,534, forward strand.
CACATAGATTATGAAAAATCTAGAGGTGCGTAGAGAATCTTTTAACTAGCTTTTTATTCATGCAGACAAACAAAGCACTAATGATTAGTCAGAATCTACCACCGGTTCGTAATGCCGCTTCCACTGAGAAGATCCGGCAAGAAGCTCAATGGTCACCTAATATTTTCTATAGAATACAAGTTGGTGTACATTCTAAGAAAATCAACTCAATTGTGAGCAAGCAACACCATTGTCACAAGAAAGTAAGTACAATTGTATTATCAATTTTAGTTATTTTTAGGACAATAAAACTAAGGAGATTGGATACTCACAATCAGGCAGATATCCGGCCGGATAACCCTCCAATGCCTTCGAACTATACATACAATGAACACCAGTAACTAACACTAAAATGTTCACGACGTACCACATGTTTGGACCAACCATAAACAATAACTTTTAACTTTAAAGAACGTCTCGAGCCGATGGGAGTCGTTGCCCAAATGCGACTGTTTTAGAATATCGATAACGATTCCATCGATATATTGGTATGTAAGGTGACAAACACAGGCTTATTGTTACTGAACTGTTAGTAATTTGGTGATAATGCGGACTGGCTCAAACGGGGCAGTACCACGCTCTCACATAAGATCGGCTTAAAATAGATATGGCACGGTCGCTGATCACGAAGAAATTTGTACAATGACCTGTTATTACCTGTCTCTGTCACTCCCGCGTAAATCTAATACGTCTCGCTCACACAGTTACCGTGAACTGCGTGTGACCGGCAACTGTGTGAGCGAGACGTATTAGATTTACGCGGGAGTGACAGAGACAGGTAATAACAGTTCATTGTACGGATTTCTTCGTGATCAGCGACCGTGCCATAGTAGGTAATACTGCATTTCATACGATGAGTGAGAGAGCTGGAAGATCAACTGCCCCCTTCCTTTTCCCCTCTATTACGTTGGCAACGTGCGAGCAATGCGTTTGCACGCAACCATAGGCTAAGGTAACTGCTTAACGTTAAGCGGTTCGTACGCTTGTTTGCTAACTTAGTTACCTATATTTAAAAAAGTTAGGATATCACTTACCTATGCAAACGAATTTGATAAGTCATGTTTTATTAGAAAACAAACTCACTGCCGTAAAGGGGAGTGTTTTAGGGTTCAATTGACTAGTCGTGCAAGTTGTAAGGCATATTTTTTGACCTGAATTCAATGAACGTCTTAAGTTTGGTCATCGGTAATTCAAGATAAATAGTGCCACCAAATACATGAACACTTTTGAAAAGTTCGTGCTAGTAATGTTTATAACTATAAAAGTGATGGTCAAATTATATTTAAGATTTCTGCGGCGATTCCTCCGGTACCCATCCAAACCAAACTCCCAATTATTTAGAAGACTTTTCAAACACCTGTATATCGATGTAAGTACTTACACTCTAAATCTTCGTCTACAAAAACATCTTCATTGCAATTTATTGCATTAATAAAATACAATATAAACAATATTAACGAACGGCTTTGAACACACAACATCACTGAAGAAATGAAATTAATATGTATTCTGTGACTTAAAAAAAAGTAGGCGAGTTTGTAATTCGTCTGTTCTGTACCATGTTTTGGTTTTTATGCCTCAAAACAACAAATCATCGGACATTTTGGTGTTATATCGCACTATTTGAGCTAGATAGGGTTGTCCAAATATAAGTAACTAGCTGTGCCCGCGACTTCGTCCGCGTGTAATTTAACTTAACAAAAATTTCGGGATTATTCATCCCCTATTTTATCCCCTTGGGGGTAGAATTAATCAAAATCCTTTCTTAGCGGATGCCTACGTTATAACATCTACCTGCATGCCAAATTTCAGCCCGATCCGTCCAGTGGTTTGGGCTGTGCGTTGATAGATCAGTCAGTCACCTTTGAGTTTTATATATATAGATTTAATTTACTCTGTTAATAAAAATACAGTTTAAATATAGGTAGACGACAATTTTATTTCCGAAGTAGCGACCCGCCCCGGCTTCGCACGGGTATTTTTTATCAGTGTTTATATACTATATTATGCATGTATTACACATACCTATATAAACCTTCCTCATGAATCACTCTATCTATAAAAAAAAACCGCATAAAATCCGTTGCGTAGTTTTAAAGATCTAAGCATACATACGGACACACTGACAACGGGAAGCGACTTTGTTTATACTATCCTACTAATATTATAAATGTGAATGTTTGTGAGTGTGGATGTATGTATGTATGTATGTTTGTTACTCCTTCACGCAAAAACTACTGCACGGATTTGGATGAAATTTGGAACACAGATAGTCTATAACCGGGATTAACATATAGGATACTTTTTATCCCGATAATCCCGAAATTTGTGTTACGTTAAATACTACGCGGACGAAGTCGGCGGGCACAGCTAGTGTAGTTATAAGACTGACTCAATCGATTAATACGTGTGAGTACGCGCAGAGTCTGATTAAATCTTTAGTATGTAAGTATTCATTAATCAAATAGAGTATATTATTCCTCCTGACTCTGTTCCTAATCTTCCAGGCTTTTCATATTTAACCCTCCATCCTCACTGCGCTTAACCAGCTCCTGGATTCCAATCACGCATAGATTTGTTTGCGGATGAATGGGCGACGATTCTATCGGTATATTTGAGGTTCTACAAGGAAGATGTGTAACTGGTTATTTTATAATTAAATATATAATATCGCCAGACACACCAACTGTACGGTCCCAAACTAAGCAAAGCTTGTACTATGGGTACCGTACAATGGACTGGGGGCGATCCCAGTGACACCCAGACCAGGGTAAATTACGAAAAGGCCATTTCCGGAATTTGCCCCAGCGGGAATCGAACCCGCGACCTACGCTCGAACCACTGCGCCAAGCCGTCGTCAATGTAAGTAATGTGTGATTAATATTTCGTTTAATTTGTGGGTATACTTAATTGTAATAAAACTTAATAATTTATTTATCCCGTGTCAAAAGATTGATTGTTGTTATTTTTGGTAGGAAGTGACAACCAGAACTAAATACCATGCGAATTACCCGCATAATAACTTTGGTTTAAGGTATTTTGTACACATTCATCAATACTAAAATGTCGGATCTATGAGGGCCCTAAATGTGTCTCATTTCGATGTTCCCATTTCCATGTCTGAAGGCACGTATTAATAAACCAATCTCAAGTCTGAGAGCGATCTATGCACCTAGTTCTTGACTTTTTAAAAGTGCCAGTTAATCTGGCCTATTTGAAATAAAAATATTTGAATTTTGATTTTATTTGAATTTGAATTTGATCTTGAAAATGTCATTCTTATGTCACACCAGTACAAAATGACATGTCAAAATCATACTCAAGACTGTTCTCAGACTTGAGATCGATTTATTAAAGCGGGCCTAAGTTACATAATTTAAAGATATTCCGCATAAAACAATTTACAGGTACCTAACACTGAATCGTACGTATTTTATCAAATTCGGCGGCAGCACTGTCGTGCTACGTCGATCAACAAGTAGAATGAAGGCAACAAAAAATCAGCTCACCATGGCGTTAGATTCGACTGGATGACGTTAGCTGTCACTTCACATCTGACAGTGTCACTATAGATACAAAATCTGTGACATTTTTACCCTGATAAATTGAAATAATAATACCATCATTTGACGACCGCTTGGCGCAGTGGTTCGAGCGTAGGCCGCTCGGCTCACTGCACATGGTGGTTGCGGGTTCGATTCCCGCCGGGGAAAATTTCGAAAATGGCCTTTTCGTAATTTGCCCAGGTCTGGGTGTCACTGGGATCGGCCCCAGGTACCACGGTACCCATAGTACAAGCGTTGCTTAGTTTGGGACCATACAGTTGCTTGGTGTGTTAGTCTGGCGATATTTATTTATATCATACTAGCTGAGCCCGCGACTTCGTCCGCGTGGAATTTAACTTAACAAAAAAGCCCGCTCCCGCGTTCTGAGCCCGCGCGGCAGGAACCATTATTTTTAATTTTGTTTTTCTAAAATAAAATTAGCCTAAGTTACTGCTTATAACATCAGCTATCTGCCAGTGAAAGTCCCGTCAAAATCGGTCCAGCCGTTTCGGAGATATTCTTTGATTTCATGTGTTTTTTTTTTACGCGGAACCCTAATTGTTTTTCCAAAATTAAAGTAGCCTAAGTTACTTCTAAAAACATCAGCTATCTGCCAGTGAAAGTCCCGTCAAAATCGGTCCAGCCGTTTCGGAGATTACCCGGAACAAACACACAGACAGACAGACAAAAAAAAACGCGTTTTTGCTATAGGTGTCGTATGTACTTTCATATGCATTTATTGAAAAGGTGTTATTTTGATATTACAAACAGACACTCCAATTTTATTTATTTGTATATATAGATTTGCCTAGACCACACATTTCTTCTACTTCTAAGTTTATTTTCGATGTGATGTTTAAAACTCTTCGCCTGACTATTATTCTTAAAACACATAAATGGAAGTTATTGCTATTTTCGTTCATGTGGCGCTTGAATGTATTATCACCTATCAGCTTTGTGCTCTTCTTTGGGATGGATTCCCGTGTTATGGGATATAGATTTAAATACACTAAGCATCTATAAGACTAGTTTGTTCAGTTTAGCAGTAGTTTATATTAATTATATTTTGTATTCGGTCTTTGTGGGTAGTCTGATGTTTTGAATCTGTATGCTAACATGACACAGGAAACATACAAGTTTTTATACCTACATTTCAGTTAAAAAACCTTTAAATATATTCGTAAAAATACCAAATATTCACGTCAAACCCAGTTATGTGTGATCTATACTAATATTATAAAGAGGAAAGATTTCATTGTTTGTTTGTTTGCATAGATTAGGCTCCGAAACTACTGAACCGGTTTGAAAAAATATTTCACTGTTGGAAAGCTACACTATCCGCGGGTGACATAGGCAATATTATATTTACAAAAAGTTTGGGATATTATATTATTAAACTCCAATAATGTAACCGTAATGTACCCGTGCGAAGCCTAAGCGGGCAGCGAGTAAATAATAAAGAATGAAATGAATAGAGTAAAGAATGCATTCGGGGTTTTTCGTTGTTTGCAAGAATTGACAATACTTATCCAATATTTAACAAGAAACTAGAGTATTCATATGTACCACAATAGGTACTTAATGTAGGTATATTGACACACGGATTTACTTCCTACTTGCCCTGGCTACGGGCATCTAAAGGCTGTTGTACAAAAGTCAAAGCTAGCCGCTTATTTTTTCGCTCTAATGAATACCACGCGAAACTAGCCGCACAGGCTTCTTTTACATTTTATTTCCTATTTCGGTGTCTTCTCCCACCATTCGCCAAGAAAATGGCCGTCCATACTCCGTTCAGTGTTGCGCGCGATTACCGACGCGTGCGCACGCCGCAGCGCGATCCACGATCCATTTTGTAAATAACAACGATCCAACGAAACAGTGAAGTGGTGTTCGAAAATCTGTGTTCCATTTGCAAATGTGCTGACGGTGTACCGTGTGACGTTCCGAAATTGAAAATTTTCACAATTTTTTTTTCGAACGTCATAGACAAGTGCAGGCTATTGTTTGCTTTGTTGACTTCTTTCTACCAGCTGTCAAAATAAACGGATTATCAAGGTGAGCTGTTCGATTTATTTCCGAAACGCAATTCTTTTGTTTTTGATATTACTTTTAAATTAAGAACGTGACATTTTTTATAAATGCGTCAATATTATGTATTGCAAGTTAAGTTATTGAAACGAGTTCTAGTTTGGGCGGTATTGCTAAACGCTGCGTTCGACACACGTTGGGTATTTTAATGTGTAGCAAAATAATCGTTCAAACCTTTATGTTCCACAGTAAATTGTTTCAATATCAAACGGTTGTCGTGTAGGGTAGGGTGTATTTATGATTCAGGAATCTTATTATACAGATGAGGTGTTTTGATATTATATGAAAATGCCTAAATTAAACATTTCAATCACGGCCTTTCTCTACATCGACAGTTTTATTAAAGGAACTGACGACACCTCCATACCTACGCAATTTACTGTACAACTTTTCACATTGTTTTATTTAAAATATATCGCGTACACCACACATATCAATTATTATCACTTCTATGAGCCAGAATCTATAAGGCCTTATTTTAATATCGCACGATATTTTGTACAGCGGCTTAGTAAAGACGATGTACCTAACTACAAAAAGAAAATCTGATGGGTTTCTTCAACAGGTGACTTTGAATAAATCATTCGCTACCAACCAACAGAAAAGATTATACTACTTATCAAATTTTATTTGTTTACCTACATCATCTTTAGCATTTACTAAGGCCAGCAAAACAACGTGCGTTATTAAAATAAGAACTTATATACAATGGTGTTGAGTGTTTTATACAAACGCATGTCCATTAACAATTCTAATAGTGTGTTATTCAGTTACGAACCTGACGGAATGACAAAGAGAAACATACTTACTGAGTTACAAATGCAAAAATCGGCATCTACCCACATTGTTTAATACCTAAATGGTGATCGATTGCGGAAGTTAATATGAAACTTTTCAATTGTAAGATGTAGCCACAGCTAGGAAGAATACATTTATGGATTTCTTTATATCCAGTAAGAAAAGGGGAAGGAAATCTATACAGTTACGTCTTCTCTTTGACCTACTCTGTGCTCCGTTCTATGAACAGCTATAAAATGACTACGCTATAAATAAACCTAAGTACTATATACATATTTCTTATAGAAGCTATGGGATACTAATTATTTATGTATTTCCAAGATATAAACTATCATCTTACATGGTATCCTTTCAACCGTCAAATTATTATAATAATAAAATCACAATTTAGCCCTTTTAACGTCCCACACCTGGGCACGGGCCTCCCCTCACTACGAGGGGGATTCAGGCCGTAATCTACCACGCTGACCCAGTGCGGGTTAGCTGACTTCACATGTCTTTCGAAAATTGGTAAGTTCTTCTAAAACATTGCAAGTTTTCTCACGATGTTTTCCTTCACCGTAAGCAAGTGGCAATCATATAGAAATTATGATTCGCAAATAGGTAGATTTTGTAAAAGCCAGAGGTGCGAGCCGGGGTTTGAACCCATGACCAGATGCCCTGGTAATCTGTCAAATTAATAACATTAAAATCTCAAGTTGATAAGAGCTATTGAGCTCACAACTTAAGTAATAATGTAAACATCTACTCACCCCGTCCGTGTCAAAGCGTGAACATAAAAGCTGCACTTATCTGATTGTGCGCCGGTGAATCATTGCATATCACTCTCAAGGACCAAGCGCCCGCGCCGCTCGCCGATCGCAAGATAAACGAAGGCATTCCAAGCCTGAAAGTGGTCTATGCTATTTAATGTTTTTATTTTTATTATACCTTAGCCTGATTTCTAGTTAGGCAAATGGTTGCCTTCCTTCAATTGTCTTTGTCATGTTTTTTTTATTTCGTTTTACGCTTTTCGGATTTGACGACCGCTTGGCGCAGTGATTCGAGCGTAAGCCGCTCGGCTCACTGCACTTGGTGGTTGCGAGTTCGATTCCCGCCGGGGCAAATTTCGGAAATGTCCTTTTCATAATTTACCCAGGTCTGTGTGTCACTGGGATCGCCCCCAGTCCATCGTACGGTACCCATAGTACAAGCTTTGCGTAGTTTGGTACCATACAGTTAGTGTGTCAGTCTGGCGATATTTATTTATTTTGGCACTGGCTTATACATTACTGAACTACTCTGGCGTCATATAATTGAGGCCACCCATAGCCTACGACATGGCTTAACGACTGTAACAGCCGGGACAGCTTAACATGTGTACTTACAGCGAACTATTATGTAATACTACATAAAAGGGCCGTTATTAATCGGCTATAGCTTGGGTCTACTACCGTAAGAGCGTTTTCACATTATCCGATCCGATATCGGTGTCGGACGACGATAGCCGACATCCGATAGCCGACACCATGTGCTATTTTCACATTTTTCCGACAAAATCGTTCCGATACGGCCATTTGCTCGATAGCTTAGTGCGGGCAGGTCATCATGGCAGACTATAATAGAAAACTTTATTTGCTGTATCTATTATTTTTGAGACGCAAAAAAAGATCTGCCAGCATATCGGTGTCGGCTCCGATATCCGATATCGGGCCGGACAATATGAAAGACAGGTACATATTTCATACATTTTACTTACCCCGATATCGGATCGGATAATGTGAAAACGCTCTAATAGTGTCTATCGTAATAGTATTAGTGGTCTAACTGTCGACCCCCTAGGGCAGGTGTCGTGAAGCCAGATGGCGACCACTGGTGACCGCCGACCCGTGTCCGTGATCGCTGCAACGGTAACTATAGTGCGTGGCTTCCATTATTTTATTATTTTTACTGTTTTGAGAGCAGCAGTTCTTGTTATTGAATCGGAATATTGCTTACTAGTGTCTGCCCGCAACTTCGTCCGCGTATACTTAAGTAAAGTATTCTATGTGTTAATCCAGGTTATAAACTATCTGTATTCCAAATTTCATCCAAATCCGTTCAGTAGTTTTTGCGTGAAGGAGTAACAAACATACATCTACACTCACAAACTTTCGCATTTATATTATTAGTAGGATTCATGATTTAAAAAATCGTGGTAAAACGTACGTATCGGAAAGAACCTAATGACTGGTCCCGCCACACACTCCCACCACTGTAACTCCTGTAAGCCAGGATCGACAATGGTGACCAATAATGACGTCGAGGTTTAAACCTCGACGGGTCCCGGGGAAAAGTTAAATTGTCTTGGAACCCGCACGAATTTAATCGAAAGAAATAATAGGAAGAGTTGGAAGAAAAAATGTCCACTTCCCTCCGGTGCAAAGCGGGAGACAATAAATAGCTGATTTCCATAGAAGCAAGACTGTAACAGCTGATTGAAGACCAGTTGTGAGGCTTCACGGATCGTAATTAGACTAATAGAATAGTATGCTGAGGTTGCCAACCCACACTGGCCAAGCATGGTGGATTATAGCCTGAATCTCCCTCGCATGGGAGAACCCGTGCCCGGGGACAGATTATAGAAATGGGCCTTTTGGATGATATAGCGAGCAATGTGCTCTGTCCTTAACAAAGGCATCGAAGAGAGATAAGTTTGGTCTTGCAACTGTTAATTTGTATACAAATTAACAGTTGCATTTAATTTGTATACAATATTTATACACAATTAGTATGCACATTAAGGCACGTTTTAATGAATCTATCTCAAGTCTGAGAGCAATCATGAGTATGCTTTTGACATGCCATTTTGTACTAGTCCTACTAATATTATAAATGTGAAAGTTTGTGAGTGTGGATGTATGTTTGTATGTATGTTTGTTACTCCTTCACGCAAAAACTACTGAACGGATTTGGGTGAAATTTGGAACACAGATAGTTTATAACCGGGATTAACATATAGGATACTTTTTATCCCGATAATCCCGAAATTTTTGTTACGTTAAATACTACGCGGACGAAGTCGGGGGGCACAGCTAGTATGACATAAGTAAGAGTGACATTTCCAAGATGGCTCTCAGAGTTTAGATCGAATTATTAATACGGGACATAAAATGATTAGAATAACGCTAAAACATAGATATGTCAGGGCATATGTACCTCTTTAATACTGGTAACAGTTTTAAAATTGGCCACGATTGTTGTTATAAGCATAGTCCAAAGTATAAAAACAACTATCGAAAAAACAATTCTTAAACCAATATAAAACTACCTACTTCATTTATAAAAGCGTCTAAATGTCACTTGCCGGCCAATCACGTCAATGCCGAAAGTTAAATTTCGAATTCACTACGCCACAATTCCAGCAAAAAGATTCACTTTACACTTAAATGCTGCGCGAATTTCGCAAACGAAGAAATCTTGTCCGAAAACCGGTATCCGCTCGCAGCGAAAGTGTTACGCAAGAGATGAGGTCATACGTGACCATAAGATGATTATAACACCGCATTACAGATGAGGCCTAGCGATTCGGAAGGCATTTGTGGGTTAAGTGGCCATCGACTATATTCCATTTTGATTTTCTTTTAAGATACTGTGACCGATTTTTCCAGATGTCTTTTTATTGGGACCGCCGCATACGCCTACTAATGATTCATCTATAAGTTCAAAGTATGTATTAATTAAGTAAGACGGTGATTGTCATGTTGGCTCAATTCCAATGTCGCCTACCAATTTGTAAAGGTATCTATAGGTACATATAACAGAAAAAGTATGGAGTGGGTCTGTGAATATCTGATTAGCTTACGCCATATTTTATATCGTCTTTTAAATAGTTTTGCTGCGAGTTATACGGCATTGAACCGGTTTTCATGATAATATCCTTTTTTAAAGAATTAAGTCAGCATACAATCATACGACGCGCCTGATCTTAAGCAGTTACCCCAAATGTTGAAGGGGTTCCGATCACCCATATATTTATTGGATCAGCCTTTCGATCAGCGTCATTGATTATCAGGAAATGAATTATCATTACACAGCATGTGGCTTGCGGAGGTCGTCCGCAGGCTTTGGTCTTCCTTCCCGCCCACAATAACCTGTGGGCGGGCGGCTAGCTATTCACTGTGAAGGATACCTTTAGCGACAACAATCTCTACTAGTGTTATGTTGCAAAAGTAACATTTCGTTTTACGATAGTAGAGCCACGTTGAAGCCAATAGATACGGGCTAGCTCTACTGGGGTAGATCCATCCTCTCACAATAGAGCGGCGTAAAGTGGCTGATCAAGCGTTTAGTACGATGTGAGAGCCGTACTTAAACCACTGCCCCTCCTTCTATCCCACTATGAGATGACCCTGGAAGAGCATCTATAAGCTCCGGTAACTGCTTAACACCTTTATATTAAAGTAAATTGATAATCGCGATTTTGATGAAATATCGGATGATGGTCGAAATTTTATTGGATTAATACTGCTCATCGTTTTTGGGCGGTTAGGCTATCTGGTCTGTAATCCTTAGGAGTAAAGTAAAATGAAAATAAATCAATCAGGCATGTAAAACGACTTTTATTTCAAAGTGTGACCTAAACAAACCTCAATTATCTTTGGCAGGGCGAAACACCCAATTGTCGTGCTACATATAAAATAACAAATCTACCTCCCGGTTTCAATTATTGACATACAAACTTTCGAATCAAATTAAAAACGTCCGATTTGATTTACACAGTTACGATCGGGCAATAGAAATCATAAATTAGAAATCACCTCATTGGATTGATCATTAACTTTTAGAACTTTGAAGGTTACTTGCGTTGAATAATTAATTTCGAAATGTTATACATATGTGAAGTTTTAAAATGCGGTTATAAATAAACTAACAGATACTTATATTTATATACAATACCTTGAACTCTACTTTTAAGATAAACAGGCTTTAATTATTTCGCTTTGATTCGCACTTTTAATTTGCCATCGGAATACCAAAAGACCGTTAAATGACATTTTGTTAAATTTGGGTTATATTTACTACGTGAAAGCGCCACTTATACTCAAGCCAATCTAACAAAAAATCTTTGTGTATCCCCAAATTGTATAGGGACTACATTTCCCGTGTTTTTGGCTCAACATTGCGTTTACTCACACTTTTAGTAATCAAATGATAGCAATAGAGTATACTATTCAATATCAAATGACAACATAAGGAAAACAATTGTTCCTCTCACCCTGAATTCCTCCCGCATGTTACGTAACACAGAACAAAGAAAATGTCTAACGAATTGTAAAGTAAAAGTAAAGTATTTTCTCATTACAATTTACACTGATCGCAATCTCAGGTATTTGAAATTTTCTATGAATGAATACTTTGACGTCTAACAATTTGGCGTTGTTATACCAAATGTGTACTACTGTATTAAGTATTATGTTCCTTATTAAGTTAAGGGACATAATATTTTGGGTGACGAATGGTCCAACTTGGATGACAAATTGTCTAAATTGGGCGACAGTTGATCATGTTGTTTGTTAATTGAAAAGAGTAACCATTGATCCCGAACCGGTGGTAAGTCCTGACTATTCATAAATGCTATGTTGGCTTACATAAATAAAAACAATGTTGAGTTTAAGTTGAGTCTTGAGTTCATGGCAAGCATCTATTGATCACGGTAACTGCTTAACATCAGGCAGATCTATATTACTTTTATAATTTTAACATAGTTATATTATGTAAATTTACAAGATTTACTGTGTGCGCCAGTCAATATAAATAAATAAAAAATGTTTTTATTATAACACTTATTTACACCAATTATTGTATTAATTAAGGTTTGCGGTAAACGTACTGTTAAGTTACCGTTAATCGGCTCTTGATTTTATTGCTGGCAATACCGGGAGTTTTTGTTGATAAGGTAACTTTTTATAGTTTACTGGCTGAGAGAAAAACAAAGAAGCCGTCAGTGATAATTAATTTTCATCATCAACTATCTACTTACACTTAGCGGTAATTCACAGGAAGAAGCCGACAGCGTTGCTTCTATATAGGGCCGTAGGGCCTCCCCTCATTTCGAGAGGGATTCATAGCCACACTGGCCCAGTTCGGGTTGGCGGATTTAACATGTCATTCGAAAGTGGTTACTTTTTCTAAGGTTTCCTCACGATGTTTTCCTTCACCGTACATATAAGATCTTATTTTGAACCGACTTCAAAAAGCAGGAGGTTCTCAATTGGTGTGGATTAAGCCAAATATCAGTACATCTCACCCGGTGGGAGAGAGGGGTCTTAAAACCCCAAAAACGCCTCACGTAATGAATGGGCGCCCCCTTAGCTGTTATTAGATGGACTTGGCCATCGCATGAAAACACAATGTATGTCACAAGTAATACATATCAAGTATATTAAATAAGATTGTTTAGTGCGATTGCCAAGTCAATCTATTTTATTTAAAACATAAATGATTTTTAATATTGGTATTTTGGTCACTATAAGATGTTGTAAGGTTAGATCATTACGTAATAACTTAAGACAGAAGGTCCCTTAAGTAGGGACTTAATAAAGTAACCGAAAGGTATTACATGGATATCTCACAACTTTTTCGGTACATGAACTGAGTTGCGAGACTTGGATTTTTTACAAGTTTTGTTTATTTATATGACATAGTATTTTCTAATGTTCTATGCACAATAGCGCGCGTTATTAAAATAAGATATTACTTAATAACTTTAATAACTTAATAGGCTTAGGTTATGAGTTGTCTGTTGCACTCAAATAATTTTTAATAGGTAATAGGTGGCACTATGGGTACTCTTCCATTCATATCTAAATATATATAACTCAAAGGTGATTGACTGACTGACTGACTGACTGACATAGTGATCTATCAACGCACAGCCCAAACCACTGGACGGATCGGGCTGAAATTTGGCATGCAGGTAGATGTTATGACGTAGGCATCCGCTAAGAAAGGATTTGGATTAATTCTACCCCCAAGGGGATAAAATAGAGGGTGAATAATCCCGAAATTTTTGTTAAGTTAAATTACACGTGGACGAAGTCGCGGGCATAGCTAGTTTTATTTATATTATTCTAAATCATCATCGTCCAGAAAAAGAGCTCCTCGCTTTCCGACAGTAGAAAAAATACATAACAAACTAAATCTAAACTCATAATTGAGATGTTAACGTTAACTGCGCACAGTTAACAACGAGTAATGGTTCATAACTCTAGTAACCGGGTTACAATAACCGAGCGAAGGTTAATGAGACAAATTTAACTGGTGTTTCCAACGCACGTAGCGTACGTTTAGGTGAGGGTTTATTTCCCACGGTAATCGCTAGGAATGCGTGACGTATTATTTCGGAAAATATATTTTTCAGTTTGACTTATTCAGCAGCGTATTCGTTTTCATATTAGTACAATAAAGGCGAAGTTGCTGTGACCATGACCATGACCTGGGCCCGTATTACGTTAGTTACTTAAATCGCAATAGAAAAGCAAGCGCTTGTCAAACGCCCCGCTTTTGATGTTTTTCCGTAATCTTATAACCACCGGCTGACACAAGCTACACGATTTCTACCACAGAGTACCTTGTATCACTCGCAAGTCAGTCGCTAGTGGAATACCAAATATTTGCCCAAGCGTTTGAAAGCTAATTAGCTTTCAATCGCTCGCGTTTGATTTTCTATTGCGATTGAAGTAGCTAACGTAATAAGGGCGCTGAAGGGAAGTGGGACATACAGAGTGGAAGGCGGGAGGGGGGTTTGGTCTCCCAGCTTTCTCACATCGTACGATACGCAGCTATGACGGCTGCATTTCGCCGGATCTTCTGTGAGCCAACAAAGCACTTATGAATAGTCAAAATCTACCACCGGTTCAGAATGCTGCTTCCACTGAGAAGATCCGGCAAGAAACTAAAATAGTAATAATAATAAACACACCAACTGTATGGTCCCAAACTGAGCAACGTTTGTACCTATGGGTACCGTACAATGGACTGGGGGCGATCCCAGTGAGAACCAGACCAGGGAAAATTACGAAAAGGCCGTTTCCGAAATTTACCCTGACGGGAATCGAACCCGCAACCACCCAGTGCAGTGAGCCAAGCGGCCCACGCTCGAACCACTGCGCCAAGCGGTCGTCCGGCGGTCGTAACTCAATTACTCTTTTGAGTAGAATAAAAGTTAGTGTAGATTCTCAGGAATAGCAACGCAATGTGAGCAGGCAACACCATTGTCACTAGAAAGTACTTAAAATAATCCATAGGTAATTCAATATTACCAAGCTTATTAAGTCTCACACCGATTTAGTTAACTATTAGCTAAGTAAGGCGTGCATACCAACTTCTATTACACAGTTAAATCAATTTAGAAAAAAACGAAGAGGTAGATAATATGACAGTGACATAACCACTTAACAATAAGAGCCTACACGAATCATTGAGACAACTCAATGATGTCATTGGCGGCTTCCTTATGCAGTAAGACTCCGCGACTCCATGTATGGAGGCTTCTTACATTAAGATACTCGTTCTGACCTTATACAGGGGCGTGTATTCTTTGAAAATGACAGTTTTTTTCTTGTTATTGATTTTATATAGGTTTGCCCACACATATAGATTTACATAGATAACACAAATGCATGTACTTCGCGTGTCCAAAACCCCGACCAAACGTCAAGGTTGGTCGCCGTTAACTTGCAGGCCACGCGACTACAGATATAAAAAATATGAGTATGAGCGAGATAATCACTCGAGAGAATCGTAGCGGGCGGAGGGGCATCGGCGGCATCGGTGTCTTTGAATCGGTTTGGATATCCCCTCACTAATGTCGTCAAAGGAGGTGTTTCGACACGCTTGGTTTCAGTCGAACTCGTGCTACTTGCGTTATCGATGTAAATCTATATCCGTGGGTTTGCCCAACTCTGGAAGCAATGAGCATGGACTTCTTCAAAGGCAAGTCAACAGGACACTTAGGCCCGTTGGAATAAATCAATCTCATGTCTGAGAACGGTCTTGAGTACGCTTTTAGCATATCATTTTGTACTAGTATGACATAAGATTGACATTTCCACGATGGCTCTCAGTTAGGCCCTTATTATTAAATCGATCTCAAGTCTGAGAGCGATCTTGGAAATTTCATGTCATACCTACCAGTACATAATGACATGTCAAAAGCGTACTCAAGATCGTTCTCAGACTTAAGATCGATTTCTTAATAGGGGCCGGTATTGCGCTTGCTCCCCTGAAGTCTCAGAATCCTGGGCGACGATTATCACTTACCCTCAGGTGGACTCTCTGCCTTTGTGCCCTCCGAGGCAATAAAGAAAATAGATAAAGGAAAAATGTTGATATTTGTGGGAAACGCGTGAAGGCAAAGTTAACCGATAACATTGTTACCTTTCGCCGAACTTCTGTGTGAGGGCGGTGCAACCCCGGGCGAGCCAGCCCTTATATGATTGATGGTCAATTGGCTCTACTACCATTACAATGTATAATAATGTATGTATAATAATTAAAAATAATACATATAATAATTTTAGCCCTTTTGACGTCCCACTCCTGGGCACGGGCCTCCCCTCAACACGAGGGGGATTCAGGCCATAATCCACCACGCTGGCCCAGTGCGGGTTGGCGGATTTCACATGTCTTTCGAAAATTGGTTAAATCTTCTAAGACATGCAGGTTTATTCACGATGTTTTCCTTCACACCGTAATAATCATTAAGATATATAAAAATATATTAAAGACTAGTTGCCCGCGACTTACGTCAAGTAGACTTAAGTCAAGTATTCTATGTGTTAATCCATGTTATAAACTATGTGTGTTCCAAATTTCATCCAAATTCGTTTAGTACTTTTTGCGTGAAAGAGTAACAAACATACATCCACACTCACAAACTTTCGCATTTATAATATTAGTAGGATAAGATAATTAAGTCCTCTTGACGTCCCTGTTCCGGGCCTCCCGTCACCACGAGGAGGGGGGGAGGGGTTATAAAAAAACTCAAACTCTAAATTGTTTTTATTCACGTAAGCCAACAAAGCATTTATGAATAGTCAGAATCTACCACCGGTTCGGAATGCCGCTTCCACTGAGAAGAGCCGGCAAGAATCTCAATGGTTACTCTTTTCAATGAATACAAGATGGTATACATTCTCAGGAACAGCAATAAAATATGAGCAGGCAACACCATTGCCACTAAATAAGTTATAGTAAATAAATCTAAATATAGGTGCATAGGTACTCCACCTGCTAAACCCCTGTATAATAGTCGGCATAATGATGAGCTTGAGAAAAACAAACCATGGTATGAATAATAGCCGAAACATAAAAGTTATTTTAATTATTTATTTACTGCCCGTTCGAAACTAAACATCAAAAGCTTCAGTGCACTGTACCCAGCTTCACTCGCGTAACCTACACAGTATTATAATAAAACCCAAAAATAACCGTTTAAAAGTCATAACGTTTAATAATTTAAACAAAACGATGTTGGAACAACCTGTATACGCGATCTGAAGTTGTTAGTCACTGCCGAAATCGTTCAGCATCCACATTTATTTATTTATTTTTATTTATTATTAGTATTTTTCATTTTTTTTCAAAGGAATCCCATCTAGTTACGCAATAGAAATAAACATTCTAAAGGTAATTCTAATGACAGGGAACAACAGCCCGCGCCAAAAAAATAAAACTAATCATTAAAATTAAAACTATCTACGCTTATAAAATAAAATAAAATTAAGATTAATATTAATTAGGGGTCACACAGGAATATACTAAAGCTACACTGTTTAGGAATTTTGGGAGGGTATCTGCAAACAGATCAAAAGTATTATTTTTACCATTGTACTCATTATAAAGGGAATATTTCTCATATTCATTAACAAAGTCGGCCAAGAAGAGTACGACTCGATTGATCTTAAGCAGTTACTTTAGCCTATAGTTGCTTACAATTAGTGATGGAACATTTCACAGGTAGCATGTGAAAAATCATATTATAAAGGTTTTCATAAGTAGCACCTGCTACCGATATAGGTAGAAACTGTTAAAAATCATTGCAATATTTGCATTAATGAAATCGCAAAGCGTTCGGTACTGTCACGGTTTGTATGATAAATCATCGAGCAGTGACTTTATAGGATTACGTGACATAGTGAAAATTCACTATGTATAAAATCGTTGAGTGTGTAAAATCACAGGTGAAATAACAGTGAAAGAAAAATATAATTTCACGTGATGAAAATTAATTGAAAGTAGCAATCATTTCCATGCCTGCTTACGATACCAAAGGCTTAGCTTGCACGTCGCCAACCTAAAGAAGAGAGGGACATAGAGAGAGGAAGGCAGGGAGTTGGGCTTTTGTCTCTCTCGCTTATCATACGTAACGCGCAGTTATACATAAACTCTCTACTTCACGTTCTTTTGTGAGCGGTGCGGTATTACCCCGGTCAGTATAGGACCTGAAGTTAATTAGCTACATCATGTCTCTGCCACCGTTAAGAGCACCCGGTAAGTGTTTCAAAAGTCCGAAACAATAATTCAAGTTCATATACGATGCTTGTAACTGCTTAGTGAAATAAGTATATGTACCTATACACCTAATACTTGCAATGCATTGATCCGATTGGCTAAGCACGCGTCTTGCGGGCACCAGGTCTTGGGTTCAAACCCCGGCTCGCACCTCTGGGTTTTTCGAAATCTATGTGCGTACCATAATTTCTGTAAGATTATTACTTGCTTACGGCGAAAGAAAATCTAAGTAATAATTGAAAGACATGTGAAATCAGCCAACCAGCACTTGGCCAGCATGGTGGATTAAGGCTTGAATCCCCCTCGTAGCGAGGGGAGTCCCGTGCCCAGGATTGGGATGTCAAAAGAGCAAAAATAATAATATTAATACATTCAAGACATTCGGCTTGACTATTAGTTTAATTTTTTACAAAGTTATATCAATGGCTTCATTTTAATTTCAAAATCAGACTATTTCTTCAACCCGTTCACGCATTAAGGCTCTGTGGTATTCCATCATTTCGCCAGTAATTAAAATACCTCCGCTAAAATACCCCGTAAAAGACTATTTATAAATATTTTCATACCGTTCGAATGTTCGTCCGCTGTTTGGCAGCTCGTTTCAGAGTTCGCACAAACAAACAAACAATACCGGCGGTCATTTATTTATTTAACAGATATTTACTGGCGGTATTTCATTATACAGTTATGAGAAAATAATATTTTTCACGCTGTTTCTTACTTCTATAAAATCCGATTCTTTGGAATATTATATTAGCTATCATCTTAGGTATACACAAATGCTAGATGTCATTAATTAGATTCCTGGTTTAGATCTATTATAGTAGAGAATAAATAAATAACTCGTAAATATCGCCAGGCGAACACACCAACTGTATGGTCCCAAACTAAGCAACGCTTGCACTATGGGTACCGTACAATGGACTGGGGGCTATCCTAGAGACACCCAGACCTGGGCAAATTACGAAAAGGCCATTTCCGAAATTTACCCCGACGGGAATCGAACCCGCAACCACCATGTGCAGTGAGCCGAGTGGCCTACGCTCGACCCACTTCGCCAAGCAGTCATCAAATATCGGCGAGAAATAGCTACTATAGCTGTGTTTCGTTCGATGAATGAGATAGTCGGGAGACCAAACCCTCCTTCCTCTTTCCCTGACCCACTCCACCTCATTTCGGCCACGTGCATCATATCATAGCGATCATCTACAAGGTGAAACAAAAAGGGTATACATTTTTTTTTGCAACTTTACTATGTAAATCTAAAACTATGGCCTTTGTGGGACAGTTGGAGTACTAAAGGTTTTGTAGACTTGTGAAATATGTCAGCAGCTGTATTCCTATAACACCTCTTGTTTTTCAAGTTTCCTCCAAAGCTGATAGTGTTAGAATTACAAAGTTAAGTTTTGAAAAAAATAGTATACCCTTTTTGTTTCACCTAGAGGCTACGGTAACTGCTTAACATCAAGCAGGCCGTACGCTTGTCTGCCGTCTAGGCTAATATGAAACTTAAGGAAATACGTATATTTTGTCGCATGATGAGCCTATAAATAGGATCTGTCCTTCAGATACTTAATTCCAGCAAAAACATTGCGACAGAAGTTCCCAGAGCCGAATTTGTTGCTCGTTTTATACAGTATTTTTCCTGCCCCCCTAGCCAAGTGTCTTCGTCTACAAGCGTTTCTACAAAACGCTACGCTTCAATGTATGGAGATAACATTACAAATCGATAAGTAGATCACTTGACTTTGTCATTTCCATATATGAAGCGTAGCGATTTGTAGAAACGAATGTAGACGAAGACACTTGGCTAGAGGGGCTGGAGTGGTAAACATTCTACTTGACACTTTATATTATAGTGTAGTTACACTCTCGAGATTCTGCCTAGGAATTCCTGTTATTGAGGGAAGCGCAGTAAACCATGAAACCTTACTCAAACAAGTCCCTAAGTTTTTTTTTTTTTTATATGACTATATGTTGTTGGCCAGAGTGGCCATAACAACTTCACCAGGATAGAGGGCAAGCGCAAGTGCGCTCCAGCCAGAGGGGCAGAGGGGCAGCTAGCTCAAGGGCGCCACAAGGGACACGACCTCGGCTTGGGCCGCTGCCAGGAGAGGTGGCGAGGGTAAATCTACCACCGGATCGGAACGCGAAGGTCCCTAAGTCTGCTACTTTAAATCCAATTAAAAATCAATAGATACTAATATGAGTTAATATTAGTTAAGAATTCACGAAGATAATAACAATCTTCGTAAATTATTACGATGTATCATAAATCGTAATCTTGGTTCGAAATATTATCGGCCGACCGGGGTAAGGAAAACATTAATAGAGTCCTAGGTAGAGTCTTGTTAAGATTTGTTTTTGTACTTAAGTACACGACCGCTTGGCGCAGTGGTTCGAGCGTAGGCCGCTCGGCTCACTGCACCAGGTAGTAGCGGGTTCGATTATATACCTTTTCGTAATTTTCTTTGGTCTAGGAGTCTCTGAGCCTTACCCCAGTCCATTGTACGGTACCAATTGTACAAGTATTACTTAGTTTGGCACCATACTCTTGGTGAGTTAGTCTGTCGATATTTATTTGACCACCGCTTGAGGCAGTGGCTCGAGCGTAGGCCGCTAGTGATAGCCGATTGGTTAGGCACGCGTCTTGCGGGCTACCAGGTCTCGGGTTCAAACCCCGGCTCGAACCTCTGGATTTTTCGAAATCTATGTGCGAATCATAATTTCTATATGATTATCACTTGCTTACGGTGAAGGAAAACATCGTGAGGAAACCTGCATGTCTTAGAAGATTTAACCAATTCTCGAAAGACATGTGAAATCCGCCAACCCGCACTGGGCAAGCGTGGTGGATTATGGCCTGAATCCCCCTCGTGTTGAGGGGAGGCCCGTGCCCAGGAGTGGGACTATTATTATTAATTAATTTTCCCAGGTCTGGGTGTCACTGGAATCGCCCCCAGTCCATTGCACGGTACCCATAGTACAAGCATTGCTTAGTTTGTGACCATACAGTTGGTGTGTCAGTCTGGCGATATGTATGTACTTGTACATATGTATTTATTTATTTTCATCTTCATTCATCAAATGTTTCTCGAGATAATTGTCCGATGTACATCAATATAACAGTAATTAAATTGTTTCCGTTAACTATACTATTGTGTGATTATATTTTATTAATAACGTATTGTGATCATTAATAGTTTACAAAACTATGCCAAGGCAGCGCGGGCCATTCATAAGATGATTTGTATTAGTCCGCCCACACGCGTTTACGTGGATAATCATTGACAAATGGTCAGTATTTTAAAGATTTGGACATTGAAAATTGACTTCAGGCTTATAAAAACGTTTAATTTGCACCCGCCATGTTGTTTCTGCACCACCCTAAGGTCGACTGGTAGAAAATGCCTAAGACATAAAATCCTCCTTTGTACATTGTGTTTTTACTTGAGCATAGAGTTTTAATCTATACAAATAAATAAAATTGGAGTGTCTGTTTGTAATATCAAAATAACACATAGTAACATAGTAACAATAACATTTAGTATAAAGATACTAAATGCATATGAAAGTAGGTACATACGACACCTATAACAAAAACGCGATTAATTTTTTTTTTGTCTGTCTGTGTGTTTGTTCCGGGTAATCTCCGAAACGGCTGGACCGATTTTGACGGGACTTTCACTGACAGATAGCTGATGTTTTAAGGAGTAACTTACGCAACTTATATTTTAGAAAAACACAATTTTAAAAAATGGGTCCTGTCGCTCAGAACGCGGGAGCGGGCTTTTTTGTTAAGTTAAATTCCACGCGGACGAAGTCGCGGGCTCAGCTAGTAAATAAATAAAAATAATAACATCCATTTTATTTTTTATCCGCTATCTACGCAACATACTTAATTCATTTATACACACATAAAAACTAATTTTCTTGTACCTGTGTTTTTATGGAAAATACCACCAAAATCAGAGTTCACTAGGCTTAATATGTAAATCAAAAATATGTCATTGTTAATAGACTTACGATATACTTCATCCAATTCGTGCAATTTCGCAATACCCCACGCCATACTTGACGTAGACACATAAATATTTGTATTAATTTAAATACGGGGCACGTAGCAAGGTCAGAACTCGTGTGGGTGTGCAGTCGTCTTTGTTGTACAATATTTATATGTTACCGAAGGCTTCCGACATAGTCCGGGTGAGAGGACAGCCTCCCGAGGCAGATACTTGCATCAGTACGTGGCTCGCTCGAGGCACGCGCCTCGCATATGTGCTGCCTTGCCTCGATTGTACAGGACGGTTGTAAAATACGGGATGACACGAAAACGCGAAATTCTTTATATTATTATTTGAGTATTTTTACTGAAAGTAGCAACAAATTAAATAAATATTAAGAATAATAATAATAATTTAGCCCTTTTGACGTCCCACTCCTGGGCACGGGCCTCCCCTCAACACGAGGGGGATTCAGGCCATAATCCACCACGCTGGCCCAGTGCGGGTTGGCGGATTTCAAATGTCTTTCGAAAATTGGTTAGATCTTCTAAGACATGCTGGTTTCCTCACGATGTTTTCCTTTACCGTAAGCAAGTGATAATAATATAGAAATTATGATTCGCACATAGATTTCGAAAAATCCAGAGGTGCGAGCCGGGGTTTGAACCCAAAACCTGGTTCCCGCAAGACGCGTGGTTTAACCAATCGGCTATCACTGCTTAGGAAAGGAATAATAAGATAATATTAATTTATATATGATTATCACTTGCTTACGCTTAAGGGAAACGTCGTGAGGAAACCTGCTTGTCTTATAAAATCTAGGCAATTTTCGAAAGACTTGTAAAATCCGCCAACCCGCACTGACCCATCGTGATGAATTATGGCCTAAATCCACTTCGTATTGAGGGGAGACCCGTGCCCAGGAGTGGAACATTAAAAGGGCTAAATTATTATTATTATTTAATTATAATATGATACTAATTAGGTATGAATATAAGTACATTGTTTGTATTCCCACCTATTATATCGACAAAATATTAAATGTATTTCCATGTTCCTGAAAAAAAACCTTTTTGTGAGATACGAGATTGAGAAAGTTAGGGGACTACATCTCATATATGTGGCCTGGCTCGACCGAGGCAGCTTAACATTAAGCAGGTCGTGCTACAGGTAAAAATGTACTACGATATGTTGTTTTAAATACTTTGTTGTCATATCCAATCATCAATCGATAAACCTTTTCCACGAAGAGTTCCAGCACTTTATGGGTGAACCATGGCGTTTAAGGTTATCAGACCGGTCGTAAGGACGTTTTTTGACATTAGCCACTGGAGTGTGACCTACAGAACCAGTTTTCAATAAGACGAGGAATATATTAACAGGACTGGTTTGATGTTGAGAGATTACTTCTGTGGTGCAGGCAGAAGCTGATAGCGATTTAAGGCACTGGTGTGACCATGGCGATGCAAAAAGTAGCGAAACCGTGTTGTCTTTGAGCAAACCGAGACACCATCGTTGCAGTATCAATATGGGCGAGAAAGGGTTGTCACTGGCTGCGCGACTGAAGGCCGAATGAGTGGACACCATAAAGCGCTGTACTAATTAACGGTCAACCAGAGATCCCGCGGTCGATCAACAGCACAAACAGGGGCCAAACTCTATTAACCACTGACATCTCGATCGACGCTTACGGCAGCACCCGGCCGCTCAATACAGGCTAACCATTTTGTCATAAACACTTGCATGTTACGACTGAGCACGTTTATTGTTGAAAACCTGTCAAAGATTTGTTTCTTCAAGAATCGCTTGTTAATTGCTATTAAACATGTTAAAAACAATATGAAACGAAAACTAAAGAGCGAACGAAAAGCTAGAGATGAAATGACACTCTAGCTGACCGATAATACTTATAAAAATAATCAGACATAACTGGCTGGCACTCAACTCGTAAAACGTCAAAACGCGTTACGTATTTAGATACGTGATGACGTGTCACGTATCTGAATACATAACCCCACTATCCTTCAGGTCGGTGTCGTGTAAGCAATGCTTTTGGTGTAAATAATAAAATAAAATAAAAAAAAATTCTACCGCATTTTTTCGTAATCAAGGATTATCGCTGATCGCTTCTAACTTGATATTTTTATAAAGCCGCAATTAAGTACGCATAGTTTTTTAACAGCAGCGTTTTAACGACGAGCGGAAAATAGTTTAAAAGGCTTGCGCAAAATAAAATTATTTTATTTGTCATCATAAATATTATTATTATCACTACATACGTGTAGCTGTAGGTGCCATGTTATACACGTAATTAATGGTTTGTATGGAATATTGTAGTGAATATTTTACGTAAACTCTAACACTAAGGCCGGTGAGGCACCAGTAAGGCGATTACGGTGCGATAGTGATATTGCGCGCGATTATTTGCTTAAACAAACCACTGTAAACATGTATAGGAGCATCACGTAAGAGAACATCCTACTAATATTATAAATGTGAAAGTTTGTGAGTGTGGATGTTTGTTACTCTTTCAGGCAAAAACTACAAAACGGATTTGGATGAAATTTGGAACACAGATAGTTTATAACCGGGATTAACAAATAGGATACTTTTTATCCCGATAATCCCGATTTTTTTGTTAAGTTAAATACTACGCGGACGAAGTCGGTGGGCACAGCTAGTTTGTTTATAAATCTCAATTGCCTTACCTGCATGGTCTTAGCCAAATGGTAGCTAAACTGTGTACCTAGAAATATTCATTTTATAACAATAAGAACTGAAACAACTTAAATTTACTACTAAATGTATTTTCATCCTAAGGCAAAAACAAGACTTATTCAGGACATAAATATTTTTAGACATGTGTGAAATTTTCATCCACAGAATCAAGAATCTCATTGAGTGCTCGTTAATTTTTTACATACTTACTAGGTATTTCAAATAAACCATCATCTTTTTTATTAATTTAATTTACATCGAGCCAAATTATTATTCAGAATCGTGATCCGAAACCAGGATGTTTAATTAAAACAAAAACCTTACCTAATATAGTTTTAAGTTTTGTGTATAAATCCAAATTATTCAATCAAAATATATTGATGATTCGATCGCTTTAATAAATAGAACAATCATCCTAGAACAAAGCGTAATGGGTACCCACTTGAAGCAACTCAATTCACTAACGCCCAATCCAATTGCTCTTTGATTCCCGCTTCATCAAGACATTCCTATACAAAACCATCATTGCGGTTGCAATCACTTTGACAGATCGTTAAGATCGATCTTCATAGACAGTTTAAAGAGCGGTTTGTAGTTGGTTTAAAGCGAATGTTTGCGATGTAACGGGACTAAGTCGATAATATCGCGGTATTTGTTTGACTAGGTGCATGACGGTTACCGTACAGTCAAGTGATCTTGTAGATAGGAAATGGGGCCTGTGTTATGGGCGGCAGCGGGCAACGAGTCCAATTTGCAACTATGGATAATTTAAAGTAAATATAAACATTTAAAACTGTTACTGATACCACAGATTATAAGAAATTCTCAGAATTTTAACTGATACATTTTATTATAATTTTATGGGAAATGAATAAAAAAATACCGACATCGCACTATAATATAATTACTTCTATTGCTGCATGTCAAGATATACGGTAACTTGCAACTGAGATCTTACCTAGAAGCGAGTCCCTAGCATTTAATTTGTCCCTACAAACTATCTCAAAACCCACAACTAAGTTTATAGGTACTTAAAAATAGTTAAAATAGAATTTCCAGTTCCTTCGTTTCTTTACGGCCATATTCAAAAAGTCGAAGGGTTGGTCGGATACTAGAATCGACATAATTGTTATGTTATTCAGTCGGATCATCTCCTTTAAGCCCAATGAAACCTTTTTTACCACCAGGGCGGCGCCACGTTGATATGGTTTAACACACTAAACTGTGTACACATGCATGAGTCTATGTGTGTCGCAACGTATTTACAGTGTCATCAACAGAAGTAAAGTGACAGTTAACGTTACTCAGTCGAAGCAAGCGACATCTGTTGAGCTGTTTCTTTTTGCCCTCATTTGCGAAATCGCTCCCGCTTATAACGTGTACCACGCAAGTGTCACAAACTAACGGGGGGTCCCGTCTACTTATTACACGCCAGTCTGGCGATTGACAGACTCATGCTATTAAAGAGATGTGCGGTTGCTTGGGTTCCCTACATAATGATTACACCTTGACAGATTAAGCGACTGTCGCTTAGATGATAACGTGACTCATAAAGATCCACTACAAAAACAGGGAAGTAATAACAACCATTGGGTTTTAATATCAGGTTCTGTGAATTATTCGTAAGCGTCAATTTTCTAGGTATGGCTTATCGATGTGATCTTCGGATAAATGTTATTAAATCTGATGGATGACCTAACTTCTTGGATTTGAGTTAACGAAAAATATTTTGATGTGTTTTATAAACGTAGCATAACATGCATTAATAAAAAGCGCTATTTTCTCATCTGATTGTTGAACGGTTGTTTTGTTTGCCTACCTTATCGATAATCCGAATTAAATCATCTATAGCCCAGTGGCTAACCACTGGGCTCTCTCTAAAGAAGCCACGTTAACCTAGAGGTTCCGGGTTCGAACCCGATCCTGTCTATTCAACTGCGACGTAAATCCATCTACCCCTAGTACGAGTATTAAGCTTCGTTTTTGAGGCTAATATAAGACTTGTAATAAAAAGATAGGACGTTACACTAGTCTCAAAAAAAAAAAAAAAATATCGCCAGACGAACACACCAAATGTATGGTCCCAAACTAAGCAACGCTCGTACTATGGGTACCGTACAGTGGACTGGGGGCGATCCCAGTGACATCCAGACCTCAAATTACGTAAAGGCCATTTCCGAAACTAGTTCCGGCGCGAATCTAACCCGCAACCACCATGTGCAGTGAGCCGTGCGGCCTACGCTCGAACCACTGCGCCATGCGGTCGTCTTAATACAGTACCTATTGGGTGTCACTGGGACCGGCCCCAGTCCATTGTATGGCACCCATAGTTACAAGTGTGGCTTAGTTTGGGGCCAGCACCTCTAGCCAAGTGGCTTCGTCTACAAGCGTTTCTACAAATCGCTACGCTTTATGAATGGAAATGACATAAGTCACGTGATCTACTTATCGACTTGTAATGTCATCTCCATACATTTAAGCGTAGCGTTTTGTAGAAACGATTGCAGACGAAGCCACTTGGCTAGGGGGCCAGGTGGTTCAAAGTTGGCGAACCGTACCTACTACAGCCGTATAGATGACTTGTAGATGTTTGCAATACCAAACACATGACTCGCATGACGTTGTCAACCTGAAAGGGAGTGGGACAGTGGGAAAGGGAGGGAGGGGGAATCCTTCATGCTGTCGCACACACCTTACGATAACGCATCATAACTATTTAATCCTAGCTGAGCCCGCGGCTTCATTTTAATTTCAAAATCAGACTATTTCTTCAACCCGTTCACGCATTAAGGCTCTGTGGTATTCCATCATTTCGCCAGTAATTAAAATACCTCCGCTAAAATACCCCGTAAAAGACTATTTATAAATATTTTCATACCGTTCGAATGTTTGTCCGCTGTTTGGCAGCTCGTTTCAGAGTTCGCACAAACAAACAAACAATACCGGCGGTCATTTATTTATTTAACAGATATTTACTGGCGGTATTTGCATTATACAGTTATGAGAAAATAATATTTTTCACGCTGTTTCTTACTTCTATAAGAAATCCGATTCTTTGGAATATTATATTAGCTATCATCTTAGGTATACACAAATGCTGGATGTCATTAATTAGATTCCTGGTTTTGATCTATTATAGAGAATAAATAAATAACTCGTAAATATCGGCAGGCGACCACACCAACTGTATGGTCCCAAACTAAGCAACGCTTGTGCTATGGGTACCGTACAATGGACTGGGGGCTATCCTAGAGACACCCAGACCTGGGCAAATTACGAAAAGGCCATTTCCGAAATTTACCTTGACGGGAATCGAACCCGCAACCACCATGTGCAGTGAGCCGAGTGGCCTACGCTCGACCCACTTCGCCAAGCAGTCATCAAATATCGTACAGTGTTTCGTACGATGAATGAGATAGTCGGGAGACCAAACCCTCCTTCCTCTTTCCCTGACCCACTTCACCTCATTTCGGCAACGTGCATCACATCATAGCAATCATCTACAAGGTGAAACAAAAAGGGTATACATTTTTTTTTGCAACTTTACTATGTAAATCTAAAACTATGGCCTTTGTGGGACAGTTGAAGTACTAAAGGTTTTGTAGACTTGTGAAATATGTCAGCAGCTGTATTTCTGTAACACCATTTGTTTTTCAAGTTTCCTCCAAAGCTGATAGTTTTAGAATTACAACGTTAAGTTTTGAAAAAAATTGTATTTTATATATTATAACTTTTTGTTCCACCTAGAGGCTACGGTAACTGCTTAACATCCAGCAGGCCGTACGCTTGTTTGCCGTCTAGGATGAACCTATAAATAGGATCTGTCCTTCAGATAATTCCACCAAAACTTTGCGACAGAAATTCCCAGAGCCGAATTTGTTGCTCCTTTTCTACAGTATTTTACCTGGAAAGGTAAAAAATCTACTTGACACTTTATATTATAGTGTAGTTAGTAGTTGCACTCTCGAGATTCTGCCTAGGTTTTCCTGTTATTGAGGGAAGCGCAGTAAACCATGAAACCTTACTCAAACAAGTCCCAAAGTTTTTTTTTTTTATATGACTATATGTTGTTGGCCAGAGTGGCCATAACAACTTCACCCGGACAGAGGGCAAGCGCAAGTGCGCTCCAGCCAGAGGGGCAGGGGGCAGCTAGCTCAAGGGCGCCACAAGGGACACGACCTCGGCTTGGGCCGCTGCCAGGAGAGGTGGCGAGGGTAAATCTACCACCGGATCGGAACGCGAAGGTCCCTAAGTCTGCTACTTTAAATCCAATTAAAAATCAATAGATACTAATATGAGTTAATATTAGTTAAGAATTCACGAAGATAATAACAATCTTCGTAAATTATTACGATGTATCATAAATCGTAATCTTGGTTCGAAATATTATCAGCCGGCCGGGAAAACATAAATAGAGTTCTTGGTAGAGTCTTGTTAAGATTTGTTTTTGTACTTAAGTACACGACCGCTTGGCGTAGTGGTTCGAGCGTAGGCCGCTCGGATTACTCCACCGGGTAGTAGCGGGTTCGATTATATACCTTTTCGTAATTTTCTTTGGTTTAGGAGTCTCTGAGCCTTACCCCAGTCCATTGTACGGTACCAATTGTAGAAGTATTACTTAGTTTGGCACCATACTCTTGGTGAGTTAGTCTGTCGATATTTATTTGACCACCGCTTGAGGCAGTGGCTCGAGCGTAGGCCGCTAGTGATAGCCGATTGGTTAGGCACGCGTCTTGCGGGCTACCAGGTCTCGGGTTCAAGCCCGGCTCGAACCTCTGGATTTTTCGAAATCTATGTGCGAATCATAATTTCGATATGATTATCACTTGCTTACGGTGAAGGAAAACATCGTGAGGAAACCTGCATGTCTTAGAAGATTTAACCAATTCTCGAAAGACATGTGAAATCCGCCAACCCGCACTGGGCAAGCGTGGTGGATTATGGCCTGAATCCCCCTCGTGTTGAGGGGAGGCCCGTGCCCAGGAGTGGGACGTCAAAAGGGCTAAAATTATTATTATTATTAATTAATTTTCCCAGGTCTGGGTGTCACTGGAATCGCCCCCAGTCCATTGTACGGTACCCATAGTACAAGCATTGCTTAGTTTGTGACCATACAGTTGGTGTGTCAGTCTGACGATATGAATGTACTCGTACATATGTATGTATTTATTTATTTTTATCTTCATTCATCAGATGTTTCTCGAGATAATTGTCCGACGCACATCAATATAACAGTAATTAAATTGTTTCCGTTAACTATACTATTGTGTGATTATATTTTATTAATAACGTATTGTGATCATTAATAGTTTACAAAACTATGCCAAGGCAGCGCGGGCCATTCATAAGATGATTTGTATTAGTCCGCCCACACGCGTTTACGTGGATAATCATTGATAAATTATCAGTATTTTACAGATTTGGACATTGAAAATTGACTCTAGGCTTATAATAGCGTTTAATTTGCACCCGCCATGTTGTTTCTGCACCACCCTAAGGTCGACTGGTAGATAATGCCTAAGACATAAAATCCGCCTTTGTACATTGTGTTTTTACTTGTGCATAGAGTTTAAATCTATACAAATAAATAAAATTGGAGTGTCTGTTTGTAATATCAAAATAACACCTTTCTACTAAATGCATATGAAAGTACATACGACACCTATAACAAAAACGCGATTCAATTTTTTTTTGTCTGTCTGTCTGTGTGTTTGTTCCGGGTAATCTCCGAAACGGCTGGACCGATTTTGACGGGACTTTCACTGACAGATAGCTGATGTATTAAGGAGTAACTTACGCAACTTATATTAGTTACTTAGAAAAACACAATTTTAAAAAATGGGTCCTGTCGCGCGTGCTCAGAACGCGGGAGCGGGCTTTTTTGTTAAGTTAAATTCCACGCGGACGAAGTCGCGTGCTCAGCTAGTAAATAAATAAAAATAAAAACATCCATTTTATTTATTATCCGCTACCTACGCAACATACTTAACTCATTTATACACACATAAAAACTTATTTTCTTGTACCTGTGTTTTTATGTAAACACCACCAAAATCAAAGTTCACTTATTAAATGGATGTTCGGTATGCGAAGGCTTAGTATGTAAATCAAAAATATGTCATTGTTAATAGACTTACGATATACTTCATCCAATTCGTGCAATTTTGCTATACCCCACGCGCCATACTTGACGTAGACACATAAATATTTGTATTAATTTAAATACGGGGCACGTAGCAAGGTCAGGACTCGTGTGGGTGTGCAGTCGTCTTTGTTGTACAATATTTATATGTTACCGAAGGCTTCCGACACAGTCCGGGTGAGAGGACAGCCTCGCGAGGCAGATACTTGCCAGCATCAGTACGTCGCTCGCTCGAGGCGCACGCCTCGCATATGTGCTGCCTTGCCTCGATTGCACATGACGGTTGTAAAATACGGGGTGACAAGATAACGCGAAGTTCTTTATATGAAACAAAATAAAAAATATATATGCGCTTTTCAATCATCCTGACAAAAAAACCGTTTTTGAGATACCGAGTTTGAGAAAGTTACGGCCTGGCTCGACAGAGGCAGCTTAACTTTGTTATGGTAAAAAATGGGCTAAGATATGTTGCTTTAACAGTTTTTGTCATATCCAATCATCAATCGATAAACCTTTTCCACGAAGAGTTCCAGCACTTTATGGGTGAACCATGGCGTTTAAGGTTATCGGACCGGTCGTAAGGACGTTTTTTGACATTAGCCACTGGAGTGTGACCTACAGAACCAGTTTCAATAAGACGAGGAATATATTAAGAGGACTGGTTTGATGTTGAGAGATTACTTCTGTGGTGCAGGCAGAAGCTGATAGCGATTTAAGGCACTAGTGTGACCATGGCGATGCAAAAAGTAGCGAAACCGTGTTGTCTTTGAGCAAACCGAGACACCATAGAGATACTAGAGCAGACATCAGAATCGTTGCAGTATCAATATGGGCGAGAAAGGGTTGTTACTGGCTGCACGACTGAAGGCCGAACGAGTGGACACCATAAAGCGCTGTACTAATTAACGGTCAACCAGAGATCCCGCGGTCGATCAACAGCACAAACAGGGGCCAAACTCTGTTAACCACTGACATCTCGATCGACGCTTACGGCAGCATCCGGCCGCTTAATACAGGCTAACCATTTTGTCATAAACACTTGCATGTTACGACTGAGCACGTTTATTGTTGAAAACCTGTCAAAGATTTGTTTTGTTTCTTCAAGAATCGCTTGCTAATTGCTATTAAACATGTTAAACAATATGAAACGAAAACTAAAGAGCGAACGAAAAGCTAGAGATGAAATGACACTCTAGCTGACCGATAATACTTATAAAAATAATCAGACATAACTGGCTGCCACTCAACTCGTAAAACGTCAAAACGGGTTACGTATTCAGATACGTGATGACGTGTCACGTATCTGAATACATAACCCCACTATCCTTCAGGTCGGTGTCGTGTAAGCAATGCTTTTGGTGTAAATAATAAAATAAAAAAATAAAAAATTCTACCGCATTTTTTCGTAATCAAGGATTATCGCTGATCGCTTCTGACTTGATATTTTTTTAAAGCCGCAATTAAGTACGCATAGTTTTTTAACAGCAGCGTTTTAACGACGAGCGGAAAATAGTTTAAAAGGCTTGCGCAAAATAAAATTATTTTATTTGTCATCATAAATATTATTATTATCACTACATACGTGTAGCTGTAGGTGCCATTATTTACGCGTAATTAATGGTTTGTATGGAATATTGTAGTGAATATTTTCCGTAAACTCTAACACTAAGGCCGGGGTGGCACCAGTAAGGCGATTACGGTGCGATAGCGATATTTCGCGCGATTATTTGCTTAAACAAACCACTGTAAACATGTATAGGAGCATCACGTAAGAGAACATCCTACTAATATTATAAATGCGAAAGTTTGTGAGTGTGGATGTTTGTTACTCTTTCAGGCAAAAACTACAAAACGGATTTGGATGAAATTTGGAACACAGATAGTTTATAACCGGGATTAACAAATAGGATACTTTTTATCCCGATAATCCCGATTTTTTTGTTAAGTTAAATACTACGCGGACGAAGTCGGTGGGCACAGCTAGTTTGTTTATAGATCTCAATTGCCTTACCTGCATGGTCTTAGCCAAATGGTAGCTAAACTGTGTACCTAGAAATATTCATTTTGTAACAATAAGAACTGAAACAACTTAAATTTACTAAACTGAATGTATTTTCATCCTAAGGCAAAAACAAGACTTATTCAGGACATAAATATTTTTAGACATGTGTGAAATTTTCATCCACAGAATCAAGAATCTCATTGAGTGCTCGTTAATTTTTTACATACTTACTAGGTATTTCAAATAAACCATCATCTTTTTTATTAATTTAATTTACATCGAGCCAAATTATTATTCAGAATCGTGATCCGAAAACAGGATGTGGATGTTTTAAACAAAAAACTTTACCTAATATTGTTTAAAGTTTCGTGTATAAATCCAAATTATTCAATCAAAATATGTTGATGAGTCGGTCGCTTTAACAAACAGAACAATCATCCTAGAACAAAGCGTAAAAAGTACCTACTTCAAGCAACTCAATTCACTAACGCCCAATCCAATTGCTCTTTGATTCCCGCTTCATCAAGACATTCCTATACAAAACCTTCATTGCGGTGCAATCACTTTGACAGATCGTAAAGATCGATCTTCATAGACAGTTTAAAGAGCGGTTTGTAGTTGGTTTAAAGCGAATGTTTGCGATGTAACGGGGCTGAGTCGATAATATCGCGGTATTTGTTTGACTAGGTGCATGACGGTTACCGTACAGTCAAGTGTAGATAGGAAATGGGGCCTGTGTTATGGGCGGCAGTGGGCGACGAGTCCAATTTGCAACTATGGATACTTTAAAGTAAATATAAACATTTAAAACTGTTACTGATACCGCAAATTATAGGTCTCAGTACTTTAGCTGATAAATTGTATTATTATTTTATGGAAAATGAATATAAAAATACCGACATCGCACTATAATATAATTACTTCTATTGCTGCATGTCAAGATATACGGTGTCTTGCAACTGAGATTTTACCTTCAAGCGAGTCCCTAGCATTTAATTTGTCCCTACAAACTATCTCAAAACCCAGAACTAAGTTCATAGGTACTTAAAAATAGTTAAAATAGAATTTCCACTTCCTTCGTTTCTTTACGGCCATATTCAAAAAATCGAAGGGTTGGTCGGATACTGGAATCGACATAATTATTATCTTATTAAGTCCGATCATCTCCTTTAAGCCCAATGAAACCTTTTTTTCCCACCAGGGCAGCGTCACGTTGATATGAGTCAAGACACTAAACTGTGTCCACATGGCATGAGTCTATGTGTGTCACAATATTTTGTATTTACAGTGACATCGGCAGAAGTAAAGTGACAGTTAACGTTACTCAGTCGAAGCAAGCGACATCTGTTGAGCTGTTTCTTTTTGCCCTCATTTGCGAAATCGCTCCCGCTTATAACGTGTACCACGCAAGTGTCACAAACTAACGGGGGGTCCCGTCTACTTATTACACGCCAGTCTGGCGATTGACAGACTCATGCTATTAAAGAGATGTGCGGTTGCTTGGGTTCCCTACATAATGATTACACCTTGACAGATTAAGCGACTGTCGCTTAGATGATAACGTGCGTGACTCATAAAGATCCAGTATAAAAACAGGGAAGTAAGAACAACCATTGGGTTTTAACATCAGGTTCTGTGAATTATTCGTAAGCGTCAATTTTCTAGGTATGACTCGTGAATATGATGTTCGGATAAATGTTATTAAATCTGATGGATGACCAGACCTCTTGGATTTCAGTAAAGTTATATTTTATAATAGTAGCATAACATGCATTTAAAAACTATTTTGATCCGAAAATTATTAAATTGCGCTTTTTTCTCATCTGATTATTTTTTTACGATTGTTTTGTTTGCCTACCTTATCGATAATCCGAATTAAATCGTCTATAGCTCAGTGGTTAGAGGAGCCACGGTAATCTAGAGGTTCCGGGTTCGAATCCGGTCCTGTCTATTTAACTGTGAGGCTAATCCATCTACCCCTAGTACGAGTATTAAGCTTCGTTTTTGAGTCTAATATAAGACTTGTAATAAAAAGATAGGACGTTACACTAGTCTCAAAAATAAATAAATAAATATCGCCAGACGAACACACCAAATGTATGGTCCCAAATTAAGCAACGCTCGTACTATGGGTACCGTACAGTGGACTGGGGGCGATCCCAGTGACATCCAGACCTCAAATTACGTAAAGGCCATTTCCGAAACTAGCCCCGGCGCAAATCGAACCCGCAACCACCATGTGCAGTGAACCGTGCGGCCTACGCTTGACCCACTGCGCCATGCGGTCGTCTTAATACAGTACCTATTGGGTGTCACTGGGACCGGCCCCAGTCCATTGTATGGCACCCATAGTTACAAGTGTGGCTTAGTTTGGGGCCAGCACCTCTAGCCAAGTGGCTTCGTCTACAAGCGTTTCTACAAATCGCTACGCTTTATGAATGGAAATGACATAAGTCACGTGATCTACTTATCGACTTGTAATGTCATCTCCATACATTTAAGCGTAGCGTTTTGTAGAAATGATTGCAGACGAAGCCACTTGGCTAGGGGGCCAGGTGGTTCAAAGTTGGCGAACCGTACCTACTACAGCCGTATAGATGACTTGTAGATGTTTGCAATACCAAACACATGACTCGCATGACGTTGTCAAACTGAAAGGGAGTGGGACAGGGGGAAAGGGAGGGAGGGGGAATCCTTCATGCTTTCGCACACACCTTACGATAACGCAGCATAACTATTCAATACTAGCTGTGCCCGCGACTTCATCCGCGTGGAATTTAACTTAACCGCTCCCGCTCCGCGTTCTTGTTTTTCTGAAATAAAAGTAGCCTAGGTTACTCCTTATAACATCGGCTGTCTGCCAGTGAAAGTCCCGTCAAAATCGGTCCAGATTAGAACAAACAAACAGACAGACAGACAGACAAAAAAAATTAAATCGCGTTTTTGCTATAGGTGTCGTATGTACTTTCATATATGCATTTAGTGAAGTGGTGTTATTGTGATATTACAAACAGACACTCCAATTTTATTTATTTGTATAGAAGTGCGGCATAAAGTAGTTATGATAGTTGCGTTTCGTACTATGAGTGAGAGAGCCGGAAGCTTAACCCCCTGCCTTCTCCTTCTATATATCCCATACCTCTATATATCGGCATCGTGCGAGCTATGCCTTTGGTATTGCAACCATCTATAGGCCACGGTAACCGCTTAACACCAGGTGGGCCGTACGCTTGTTTGCCGACATTGTTACTGGTATGAAAAGAAAAACTCCTGTGGAAGTGTGGTTCTGCCCGGCTGAGCTGTATACAGGCTGTAGTCTGCAATCAATAGGCCACAGCGTGCCTTTATAACCGTAAAATTTTACATACTAACACTAGCTGAGCCCGCGACTTCGTCCGCGTGGAATTTAACTTAACAAAAAAGCACCCGCACCCGCATGTTTTTTTTGTTTTTCTAAAATAAAAGTAGCTTAAGTTACTCCTTATAACAGCAGCTATCTGCCAGTGAAAGTCCCGTCAAAATCGGTTTAGCCGTTTCGGAGATTACCCGGAACAAACACACAGACAGACAGACAGACAGACAGACAGGCAGACGGACAAAAAATTTTTAAATCTTGTTTTTACTATTGGTGTCGTATTTACATCCATATGCATTTAGTGAAAATGTGTTATTTTGATATTAAAAACAGACACTCCAATTTTATTTATTTGTATAGATTTTGATTGTGACAATTCCCGCTGCATTTAACTGTTAATCGCGTCGTGTATAGCAATTAATTACTTGCTTCAATGTATGCGGGAACTTCGATCCGGAATGTGCGAATCGCGGGGAGAACGGGGCAAGTGGGACAACACGTACTGAGCTTAGAATAACTCAGTTCTTGTTGGAGATAGTGAGTGGTGTTTATGAATGTATTATGTACCATGAGCGTGGTTAATAAGTCGTTGTATTAAGTTTGTGGTTAAAATATACGGTAGACAAATTATTATCTCATTTGGCTTGAAAGTTGTAGCCGTGGGAATTTATATTATTTAAGCCCGCTTGTCATCACTCAAACTACCTAGGCAGGTATTAATAAATCGATCTCAAGTCTGAAAGCGGTCTTGAGTATGCTTTTATCATGTCATTTTGTAGTGGAATGACATAAGAATCACATTTCCAAGATTGCTCGGTATACCTATTGTAAAAATATACCTATTTTCCTATTTAAAAATAGTGTAATAGCTCCTTGTTTAATATTATTTATAAATAAATATCCACATTGTAATAAAACTATTTTACGGATTATATCGCGTTTATTTACTTTTTTAAGTTCCCGACGTTTCGGCTGCTTTAAAAAGTAAATAAACGCGATAGAATCCGTAAAATAGTTTTATTTCAATGTGTAGTATTCTCGCAAATATAAGAAAACAATATAAATATCGTCAGTTCTGTCACTAACACCAACTGAATGGTACCGTACAATGGAATGGGGACTATCCCAGTAACACCCAGACCAAAGTAAATTTTTGCCGTAGGAATCGAACCCGCAACCACTCAATGTAGTGAGCTGAGCGACCTGCGCTCGAACCAGTGCGCTAAGCAATGGTGAAATAAATAAACTTTGTATTTCGTATGAGTCTAGAAAAAAATACAAACAGTTTATTTTTCTGCCTTAAAGAAAAAAAAAATATTATATTTATTTTATTTTATGTTTTGAAAAAGCAGTGATAGCCGATTGGTTAAGCACGCGTCTTGCGGGCTAGTACTCGGGTTCAAACCCCGGCTCGAACCTCTGGATTTTTCGAAATCTATGTGCGAATCATAATTTATATATGATTATCACTTGCTTACGGTGAAGGAAAACATCGTGAGGAAACCTGCATGTCTTAGAAGATTTAACCAATTTTCGAAAGACATGTGAAATCCACCAACCCGCACTGGGCCGGCGTGGTGGATTATGGCCTGAATCCCCCTTGTCTTGAGGGGAGGCCCGTGCCCAGGAGTGGGACGTCAAAAAGGGCTAAAATTATTTTATTTAATTTATTAAAGAAAAAAAAATGTTTATATTAAGAATCTTAAGTTTAACACAATATACTCTTTTCTAATATAACTTTTGTACTTAAACATCATATTTGTTACAAATGGAGTACACAGATACAATGTGTGTTAGTTCGTATTGTGACCTTAATGTACCGAAAGCTAGTTTAGAACAAAGCTGGCTTAACAGTTGGGTTAACATATCGGCCACAGCCATGCTGGTTTGTATGCTAATGACTTGTAAGGAGTCCCGTATATCCATATAAATATAAATATTTTTTTAACGCAGAAGTGATAGACGATTGGTTAAGCACGCGTCTTGCGAGAACCAGGTCCTGGGTGCAAACCCTGGCTCGCACCTCTGGGTTTTTCGAAAGACATGTGAAATCCGCATAACCGCACTGGGTCAGCGTGGTGGATTACGGCCTGGATCCCCCTCGTAGTGAGGGGAGGCCCAGTAGTGGGACGTCAGAATGGCTAACTTATTATTTAACC
This sequence comes from Notodonta ziczac, assembly GCA_918843915.1. Lineage (NCBI taxonomy): Eukaryota > Metazoa > Arthropoda > Insecta > Lepidoptera > Notodontidae > Notodonta > Notodonta ziczac. The sequence goes on from OU974049.1 coordinate 10,418,919, forward strand.
ATTTTTATTTATCAAGTACTGTGTGTCGTTAATGACAAAAATAGGCTACTCGTAAATTTTCTATTTCTATCCAAAGAATGAGTTACTTCATGCTATCTTCTTCGCTTTTATCTTCATTCTTCTACTATCATTGGAAGTCTACTAATCATTTATTCACTATTTTCACTGTTCAATTTATTTTGAAATCTATTATCACATACTTCAAGATTCATCTTCGAAATAACTATTTAATCGTAGTCACGCTTGTTCTTTTCAAAAGAAAAGTGTAACTTTATTTTGTTATATAACCGTAAATAAAACAATTGGTGCTACCAAAGTAAGTAAACATTCACAAACCATGGGAACTGTCAGTTCATGTCACGGCCTTTTAACTCGTGTCTAGTTCAATTTTAACTATTCGGTTATCCGCCATGTTCGGCATATTTAACAACTGGAGTGTGAAAGAAGAAATTAACTTAAACCTGTGGGTATAAGTGTACCATCTTGATTATATTAAAATCTGTGTTAAATATTTGTCAGTGATTGTACCCTAATACTACAGACTTTTCTTTTGATTCAGTACTTAAATATATATAAACTACTTACTGTTGCCCGATAAGTTACTCCTTATAACATCAGCTCTCTAACAGTGAAAGTCCCGTGAAAATCGGTCTAGCCGATTCTGAGATAAGCCGGAACAAACAGACCAACAGAGACTAAAAAATCAAAAACCGTTTTTTTGTAGTATTTACCATTATACATTTTAAAGTTTTGCATTTATTAAAATGCCAATATTTTAGTATTACCTATTTTATTTATTTTTATCTCTTTACAATATAATGCTACAAAGTTAGAATAGTAAATAGTTTAATACCCACCGGGCAACCTCCTTTGAATTATTAATGTATTTACAATTCTAATAATATTGATGTCGAAAATAATTATTCATGTCAAAATAAATCTACAACATACAACAAATAAAAGATTTAATCGTTTTAATTTGTACCCACACGTTGGTTTTGTTTTAAACCAAGAAACGGCATGAATAATCTATTATTATTCTTGATTACTTTATGAAACTCCGACCGAATAAGAAACAAACAAAAGCCTACCAACGGTCAAACAAAGCGTGGTAATTAAAATTTATGATTAATAATAAAAAAGAGAACCATCTCTGATACCACCCAAGCTGCGCGTACACATCACTGTCTTTTGACATCTCAAGCGCGGGACATCACAAATTATGACGTATTGTATAGTAATGGCCGCTCTATGGCCTGACGTGTGCTGTCATTTTGACATTGATTCCAGTGAAAAGACTTTAATGATCGCCTTTGTAATTGTTTTCAAACGAGTTTTGATGCTGTGTACGTACATTTGATTGTTATTTATTTTTAATTGTTGGGTATGCGTGTTGTTTTTTATTCTCATAAGTTTTGACTTAACGAACAACGAGTATCTACAAAACAACTTTTTTTGATGTTGTAGTTATATTTTACCCAATTGATCTTATGATGGTTTTTGTCTTGCAACCAAAATTAAACGGCAATATTATTTAATGTTTTTATTTAAATTGACATAATATGGTATAAAAAAAAATAAAAACATAAAAAATCAACTAAATAGCCGCGCTTAGTTATCACAAATTAAGATTGCTATACTAGGTATAAAGTACATATAGATACAAAGCGAATCTACTTTCATACCTCTTTTGCACTATTTATTTAAATAAAATATTGCAAATACAACATTACTTTAGGTATAATATATATAGAGTTTACTTTGTGTACCTAATAGAAAAGTACTTTACATTTTCGAAGTAGAAGTAGAAGCAGCATCAATGCAAGTGCAGTCATCACAAGCAACGATCTCGCCTTTATCGTTCTTGCATACGCACACGCAAGACCTTCCCTTTGTCGCTACGCTGACACAGCACGCATCCTTGCATTTGCAAGGGTCATCGTCACAGCTAATCAATTTTCCGTTCTTCTCGCATACCAGAATGCAAGATTTACCATCAGAAGGGATGCAGACACATATATCTTTATCACACTTCTGGGTATTGGAGCAAGTGCAGTCATCGCACACTATAATATCACCCTTTTCATTTGCACATACACAAATACATTTAGCTCCTTTGGTCGGAATGCAGGAACAGTTGCTATTGTCACATTTCCCATCATCGCATTTGCAGTCATCACAGCGTACTATTTCACCGTCACTGTTCTTGCATACGCAGATGCAAGATTTTCCTTCAGTTAAAACGCAAACACACTCGGACCTCGAGCATTTCTTCGCTTCATTAGCAACGCAAGTGCAATCTTGACAGACTTTAATGTTCCCCTTCTTATCGCAGCACACGCAAACGCAATTTTCCCCTTTAGTTGGTACACAAACGCATGTAGTGTCTCCACAGACTCCGGGCTCGGTGCACTGGCATTTCTCACAGATCACGATTTTCCCTTCTTTCTGGCTCACGCATACGTAAGATTTGCCCGCAGTTGGCAAACAAACGCAGCCGGATTTCTCGCATTTCTTGAATTCGTTATCCTCTTCGGCTTTGATGCAAGAACAGTCGTTGCAAGATTTTATGGTGCCAGATTCTTCGCAAACGCAAAGGCATTCGGTTCCTTCGGTTGGGAGGTATACGCAGGAGGATTCGATGCATTTCCACACGTTTTCGTCTGTTTTGATTGCCTTGCAGTCATAGCAGGGTACAATTTTACCTTGGTCGTCGCGGCACAAGCAGATGTAGGGTTTCCCTTTGGTTGGAACGCAAATACATCCAGCTTTGTCGCAGAGGAGGGTGTTCTTAACCGATGATCCGCAGCAAGGCATGTTGATGATCAAATTCTGAAAGAAAAAGAAAATTATAAGACGTAAAGTGCAGTTCACCAAGGTGCCGGTTTATCAGCAGTCCTGGGATAGATTCCAAAGTCGCAATATATGTAATCTTCTGAGGAAATGTTCGCCCTAACAGTGTTCTACTGACTCTCCTCCTATCAAATTGGGTCCTATTGCAACAGTAAAATTCTACCGACTAGATTGATTGTTTGCTGTTTAATAGTCTTAATTATAACCGCCTTTAAAACGTCTTCATAAAATAATTCTAAAATCACCCAGTTTATACAAAGTCTACATACCTTTTGCCAACAAAAATAAAAACGATGGTTCGAAATCCTCAAACGCTGCGCGCTGGCCAAAATAAACAAAAACAGATTAAATTTTATCAACGTGATAAATTTCTGCACAGTGTTCCGGCTCGTTCGATTGCTGTGACGGTTGTAATGATACTGATAACACGGGGAGTTTTATATACCTAGTTTGTTTGTCGCCGTGTGCACTGATAGCGACTCGTGCGCAGCTTGGAACGCGCGCAAAAGTGAGTCATCACAAGTACAGTATAAGTGCCGTGTGAATATATATTTTCATTATTCTGTTATCTATCAATTTGTTTTGTGTTTCTAGAGGTTTCCTGCCATTCAATTAATTCATTAGGTACTACACTTTTTTTTCGCTTCAATTGAAAATGCCAACTAAAATAGCGGAAGCCCCTACCAGTTTTCTCAAACTATTAGTAATTAACAAACTAAAGTCAGTTCTGAAGATCACATAACTGAAAAAAAACATGTTCTATAATTATAGTCCTAGATTGTTAAGTTACATAAATATATTAAAATCGAAGAAAAACACAAACAACTTAGTATCCTTTGCACCAAAGCCTAAAAATCAGAAATGCAGAACCGGTCTGCTTTGCGTGCAATGCGTGGGAAGATCGCGGCGCAGTACTGTTTTATTAAATATTTTCACCAATTTATTGTTTAATCACATTTTTTAAACATTTTATATACAGACCAAATGTGTGGTCCCAAACTAAGCAACGCTTGTGATCCCAGTGACAGACCTTGGGTATCTTCGAAAAGGCCATTTCCGAAATTTTACCCGGCGGGAATCGAACCCGCAACCACCATCTGCAGTGAGTCGAGCGGCCTACGCTCAAACCGCTGCGCCGTAATTTATGACAATATACGTACCTATTTGCAATGTAAATAGTTTATAAAATCCTACTAATATTATAAATGTGAAAGTTTGTGAGTGTGGATGTATGTATGTATGTATGTATGTATGTTTGTTACTCCTTCACGCAAAAACTACTGAACGGATTTGAATGAAATTTGGAACACAGATAGTTTATAACCGGGATTAACATATAGGATACTTTTTATTCCGATAATCCCGAAATCTTTGTTACGTTAAATACTACGCGGGCGAAGTCCGTGGGCACAGCTTGTACAATATATTTTACGCCTATCGCCTTGGACTAGTTCTCTAAAATGGATATCATATTAACGTCACATAAAATTGAAATGCAAATTCAACTTGGTCCGGTTAGTGTGGGCGGTGGGCCCACTGGCCGAAATGTCGACCATTTCGATACCTATACCCAATCATCATCCCGCCTTATTACTATTAAATTTAAAATAAGTCGCCTTAAAACTTATTTATTGGAGATACAAATAAACTGTAACTAAGTAAGTATACCTAAGTATCAAAAATTTAAAACGCACAATTATTAATTGTAACGCGGTCACCCTTACGCTCTGCCAGAGACAAACGCGACGTCCTGGAAGAACGATTACCAGAGAGATGGTCTAAGACGATTACACATAACTTTAGTTTTGTTTATGATAACTTTTTTGTTTTTTTTTGTTTAGAATTAAGAGATTTTGCTGTTTATGGACGATTGATTGTTTTTTTAGTGAATTTAGATAAAAAATTAGAAGAAATAACGATAAATAAGTTGATTAACCCAGACGCCCTGTGTTATATTTTATGGAGAAAAGTAAGAAGACACGACACCCAGCCGCAACATAATCTAATAACAATAGTTGTCTTTGTTCCCAACAGTGGACCACCTTATTCTCCAATGAAGGATTTTCTTTCCACATCAAATGGGAGTATTGCGAATACAATTTTGTCTGAACCATATGTGGGCGATGGGCCTTTAGCGGAAAAGGGAAGTTCTTCCAGCCAGGCGGGGCGGCCGCTATGCACCGCTGGTTATTCACAGGGTTCTTGTATATATAGTCACGATTGCGATTCTTAATATCGTGATTCAGTTTTTCTATGAAGAATCCGTACATTGTATTGAGCCGCTGCATTTAGCGCCATCTGTCCATTTCTGTCGGCGACGTGAATGTGAGGTCACCACAGGCCCACTTGCCTTGAAACCTTAAAAGACACAGTTTACGGTATGCATACGGCATGTAACAGCTGGTTAAGTAATTCAGGAGGTTATTTATTAAATTATCTATATTTCAGGAAGACTTACTGAAAGTTAAGTAGCTATAAAAGCTGCTTTTGGTACGATGAGTAGGAGAGGCTGAAGCCCAACCCCTCCCTTCCCCTGCCTCTGTCTCATTCCCGTTCAGGTCGGCAAGGTGCGAGCACTGCCTTTGGTATTGCAAGTATCTAGAGACTGCTTAACTGCTTAACATCAGGCGGGTTGTAAGCTTGTTTGCTGACTATGCTCTATTTTTAAGGGACTAGTCCCGCCTCACACTCCCACCACTGTAACTCCTGTAAGCCAGGATCGACAATGGTGACCAATAATGACGTCGAGGCTTGACCCTCTACGAGAACCTGGGAAAAGTTAAATAAAAAAATGACTTTTGCTCTATACCAATAAAAAGCAGTCGTATTCATCCTTACTTTATTAGACCAAGATTTTAATCAAACAAACAGTAATTTTATTTGGATAAGCTCAAGTTGTTTGCGAGTTAGTACACTGTACAAAGTCCGGTTTTCACGCACAGATTTCTCCATTCGTAAATAAGGAAGTACACCGGACACTGATGTAAGTAAAACAATCATATTGTTTACAAAAACGTACTAAAACTGTGTTACAGTGGAAAGAGAAATTAGCCGTTCGGAGAAAGTACCGGGGCGAGCGTCCGACGCGCATTGCAAATGCTGCAACTTATTTACATACGAGTACTTACCACTTGCCACTTGCCAACTTGCCTGCTGAACTATGATGTAATCGCGGTAGATAGATGATTCATTTATTTTTATACAAAAATAAACGATGTCTACAATTATACAATGGTGCCAATGCTGTTGACATAATTACGACTGGGCTCACTAAAGATACAAATAAAATATTTACCGTCTTTTTTCCTACATGACGACACAATTAGTTTCATCATCATCATCATCAGCCTATGCTTGTCCACTGCTGGACATAGGCCTCCTCTAATGAGCGCCATAGCGCCCTGTCTTTAGCTTGCCGCATCCAGCATCTGCCTGCAGTCTTTCGCAGATCGTCATCCCACCTGGTCGGAGGGCGTCCTACACTACGCTTGCCGAGTCGAGGTCTCCACTCAAGAACATGTTTACCCCAGCGGTTGTCGGTTCTTCGTGAGATATGGCCAGCCCACTGCCACTTCAGCTTGCTAATTCTTTGAGCTATGTCGATAACTTTGGTTCTCTGTCGGATGTATTCATTGCGAATCCTATCCTTCAGAGAAACTCCGAGCATAGCTCTCTCCATAGCTCGCTGAGCGACCTTAAACTGGTGGACCAGCCCTACCGTGAGTGTCCACGTCTCGGCTCCGTAGGTCATGACGGGTAGGACGCACTGATTGAAAACTTTCGTTTTCAAGCATTGCGGTATGGATGACGAGAAGACTCGACGTAGTTTCCCAAACGCTGCCCAGCCCAGCTGGATCCTCCTCTTGGCCTCCTTCTCAAAATTGTTTTTACCTAACTGCAGAATCTGCCCAAGGTACGTGTACTCGGAAACAATTTCAAGAAGGTGGCCATGTACGACCACCGGTCCTGGATCAATGTGGCAAATTCATGCCAAGACCGATGCGTCGCGAGGCTGAAGCTAGGCCGTCCAGCATCCGGTTCAGCTCCTCCAGCGTCTCTGCCATTAAAACTATGTCATCAGCGAATCGCAGGTGCGAGATGTACTCACCGTTTATGTTAATGCCCTTGCCTTTCCAGTCCAACGTCTTAAACACATCTTCCAGCGCGCTCGTGAACAGTTTCGGGGATATCACATCCCCCTGTCTCACTCCCCTGCGCAGTTGGATGGGTTTAGACTTCTGGCCCTGTACTTGGACACTCATGGTAGCGGCGTCATAGAGACATCTCAACACCCTGATGTAACGATAGTCCACTTGGCATCGCTGTAAGGATTCCAGAACAGCCCAGGTTTCGACAGAGTCAAATTAGTTTAGTTGTAGTAATATAAAAAAACTAGTGTGCCCGCGACTTCGTCCGCGTGGAATTTAATTGACAAAGTTTCATACAAACTTTCATCCCCTATTTTATCCCCTTGGGGGTAGAATTAATCAAAATCCTTTCTTAGCGGATGCCTACGTCATAACATCTACCTGCATGCCAAATTTCAGCCCGATCCGTCCGGTGGTTTGGACTGTGCGTTGATAGATCACTATGTCAGTCAGTCACCTTTGAGTTATGTATATTTAGATTGTTACTATTAAATTTTTTACACAAGAAGATAGGGTACTTACTCCTTAAAGCGATAGTTTAACTAAATCATTTTAGCATGCGTGTGTTCAATCAGTCTAAGTATATCTATATCCCAATAATAAATCTAAATCATCTTAAGATTTGGGGCCCAACTCTATTCACCGCTGACATCTCAATTAACTCGCAATACTCGATTTTCTGTACGAAAACAGACGTATCGCGTATCTAAACACGTCATTTTTGACAGATGTTCCACAGAAAAACTGTCAAAAACTGACGTATTCAAAAACGCAATTCATCAGCTTTGACATATTACGAATTGGGCCACAGATTATAAACATCGAAGCACTATCGCAGAAGCTTACGGTAAACCTAAAACCCTTTTTAACTGACTCCATGAACATCTGAGCAGTATCATATAGTATGCTCAGTTTCCCAGGAAATGATGTGACCATTAAGAGCCGTAATGAGATCAATTAGGGCCCAATGATGACGCAAATTATGACGTGTATGTACATGAGGACGGACCGCTTTCTTGTTAGATGCTTAGCTGTGTAATGAAAAGGTAAATTGAGGCCTATTAAGCTGCAATACAGCTATAGTGCTCTTCTGGTTAACTATTTCCTGTTAGTCTTTAACAGTAATCCGATTAATTAGTGAGTAATATATTTGTGATATCATAATCTAAAAACTAGTTGTTTTTCAACTAGTATTAGTACAAGATTATTGGACACGTGATGAGAATGGATGAGAAGCATGTGACTAAACGAGTATGAATATGAATATGGATGGATACAGTGCGAGAGGAAGGCCCAAGAAGAGATGGATGGATTGTATTAAGAATTATATGAACGAGGTTGGAGTGCATGTGAGAATGACGGGAAAACGCGATGTATGGATACTGCGCCGACCAGATAATGGGAAAAGGTAAGGCAGATGATGATGATGATGATTAGTACAAGATTACCCTTTAACAGATTTTGACCATATTTGGCACCAGTTTATAACCAAAATATATGAAAAAAAAAACATTTAAATGTTTATCGTTTATGTGAATGAAAATTGAAAGATCCTATACTACTTAGTCAGGTTTAAGAACAATATTAACACCGTTTTTTATGGATTTAACCAGAATTTTATTTTGTTTCAGGTAAAATAACGCAAGTAAACTACAAACACAACCCTACATTACGTACTGTAAGTACATTATTTATAATTATCAATTATGTGAAAATATAAAAATAACTTTTTTCAAATATTAAATACCTTCGTAATAATGAATATAACATAACTTTCTAGCGAAGTATATATAGTCATTTGAATTGCAAAATTGATACATACATTTGTAAAAACCGTGGACACCGTGTGTCCGCTTCCCAGTCATTCGACTTAATGTCCGGAAACATTGATACGCTGCGGCACAACGTTACTGATTGCAAATTCATTTCACTGCTGACGTTTAACGCTTTCGCTGAAATTTAATTTAATTTGTATTAGTTACCCTTTTAAAGTGAGACTTGCGTAAATCTCAGATAGAGTATGGTTTTTCAAGCGATATCGTTAATGCGGTGATAGAGATTGTGATACGCCTGATACTTATGATATGATAATGTAATGCACACCATAGCAGCCGTTTCTTTGTCGCGCGAGACGAACATAAGGCAAGCTGAGTGGAATCTGCACTTTTTACAGTAAATCTACCGCTGCTCGTAGCGGATAAAAGATGTATTAATGATTTAATACTGTATTAAAATCCTAAGCAAAGTCCGTCTGATTGAGCACATAATGAAATAACTAATATCAGGCCAAAGATTTTTAAGAGAGCGACACCGTGTAATTTGATCAATAAAGAATATCACCAGACTAATACACTAACTGCATAGTCCCAAAAAACCATGCTTGTTCTATGTATACCGATCCCAGTGGCACCCAGAGCGGGACAGATTATGAAATTACCATTTCCGATATTTGCCGCGACAAGAATCTTATGCCTGGATGATAATAATCCTACGAATATTATAAATGCGAAAGTTTGTGTGTGTGGATGTATGTTTGTTACTCTTTCACGCAAAAACTAATGAACGGAGTTGGATGAAATTTGGAACACAGATTGTTTATAACCTGGATTAACACATAGAATACTTCACTTAAGTTTACGCGGAAGAAGTCGCGGGCAGAAACTAGTACCTACGATGATGTGTTCCATATTGTATGAATATTATGCATACAGCATGATGCATAAGGCAAACAAACAAACAAACAATACCATTATAATACATACTAACTGTGAGCGACCTCGACATGCTTGTGGGGCCTTGCGCGGCTGCGTTGGATCATGATGTCACCCATTGATGGCTCATGAAATGTAACCATGGGTGATCGCGTAGGTTAAGTATATGGTTGGACTAAAACGTGTCGCTACAGATAACCATAGTTTTAATCATAGTTTAACACCGTTAAGATATTAAGTGTGGGTCTTAGTATCTTAACATTGAAAATAGCCATCTAAGACCCCTCTGCAGTAACCACTCTTGTATCCGTCCGGGCGAGGTCGCGGTCGTGAGGTCGCGCGATGAAAGTAAGATTGCCGGGCTCATCCCGCCACGCCGTCACTGGGGACCCGACCTACTTTCTTACTGTTGTGACGTCACTATTTTAATTATTATTATTAGACGGATGTTATAGGGTACAAATAGTCATTTAATAATTGCCGTGGACCCACTCATATATACTAGGTGACACATAATGGGTATACTATTTTTTTTGCAACTTAACTTTGTAAATCTCAAACTATCGGCTTTGTAGGACATTTGAAGTACTAAAGGTTTTGTACACTTGTGAAATCGGTCAACAGCTGTATTCCTGTAACACCTTTTGTTTTTCAAGTTCACTCCAAAGCTGATGGTTTTAGAATTACAAAGTTAAGTTTTGAAAAAAAAAGTATACCCATTATGTGTCACCTTGTACAAGCATTATGAATAGTTTGGAGGGTTAAGTGGAACTACTTTTATTTATTTTAATATACTTTTATATTGTCAGCAATATTTATTTATATAAAAGAAAGAAATATATATGAACAGTAAAAAATATAAAACCGACCTCATAAACCCTATTGCACTAAAAACCTCTATTAGAATCGAAGGTAGATTCTGTATATTCAAAATGATTTTGCTCAGGTAGACCAACAAAGCACTAATGATTAGTCTGAATCTACCACTGGTGCAGCATGCACATGCTGCTTCCACTTAGAAGATCCGGCAAGAAACTCAATGGTTACTCTTTTCAATTGAATAAAAGTTGGTGTAAATTCTCAGGAACAGCAACACAATGTGAGCAGGCTACACCATTGTCACTATAAAATAAAGAAAAAAATATGCACTAGTAATTCAGAAGAGATCCCATGGCCTAGTAAAATAAAAACAGTGCCGCCTAGGGACGCCTGAAAGAAGCGAAGCTTTATAGTATAAAGCGTAGGGCGCCGCAGCTGCCACTCTGTATACCTATATATACCTTGTAACGTTACTGACGTCATCACGTAACGCTACTGACGTTTAACACGGATAGAGAGGTCGCGCGGCGAGCGCCCCGAACGTCCATATAGAAGCTTCGCTTCAAAATTAATGTATTTAATTTGTGTTATAATTTTGTTTGTTCCTAAATACATAGGTAGTTCTAATAGCTCTATAGATAAATATATATGCGCCGTTGACAATTTAAGTTATTAAGTTAAATCCGGCTCCGTCATGTAGTAATCCTTACGTAATATAAATAAATTGCTTTGCCTATAATCTGGGCTAGACGCACTATCAGATCTTGGCTTTCACAACGGCACGCGCGAACATGCCGCAGTGCGCGTGCGCACGCCGCGTTCCCAGGGGAAATACGCCGGTATCGACATGCACACCTTGGGAAATAGTCGCGAGAAGGATTATCTAGGTATTCCCATGGTAATATTGGTACACAAGCCAGGGAATTGGGACATATCGTCGCTTTACTTTCTCAAACTAGTATCTCAAAAAGAATGATTTTGAATATTATCATACAATACGAAGATTTGACGCTTGGCGCGGAGTGGTTCGAGGGTAGGCCGCTCGGCTGCACATGGTGGTTTCCGGTTCAATTCCCGCCAGGGCAATTTTCGGAAATTGCCTTTTAATAATTTGCCCAGGTCTAGGTGTGACTGGGACCGTTCCAAGTCCATTGTACAAGCGTTGCTTCGTTTGGGACCATGCAGTTGGTGTGTCGGTCTGGCGATATTTATATTATTTAAAAATTTATATTTAAATAAGTTATTTAATTCAATTAAAGTTTTTAAAGGAGGGTGGGCTTCCGGTTCTTGTGAAAATTATATCTTCGTCCCCCTTTATTTCCTTCCTTCTGTCCCACTCCCTTTCAGATGGGCAATGTGCGAGCAAGTCCTTTGGTACTACATGCATCTATAGGATGCGGTAACTACTTAACACCAGGCGGCTCGTAGGCTTGTTCACTGACTTTCTTATAATATATTAAGAAAAGAAAGTACATATTTAACCCTCGACAAAAAAGATTGGTGTTATAAGTTTAACATGTGTATCGGTCTATCTGTGTGTATGTGTTCCTGAGTATCTGTGTATCTGTGTATCTGTGACCTGTGTGTCTGTCTGTGGAATCGTAGCGCCCAAGCGGATGAACCGATTTTAATTTTGTTTTCTTTGTTAGAAAGGTATTTTGATCGAGAGTGTTGTTAGTTTTGTTTCATGAAAATCGGTTTATCTGTTTGAAGATTATTCGTATCGTGGTTTTTTTTTTCAATTTAGAGTTATTTATTTTACTATGCACGCGCGCAATCGGAGCAGCAGTGATTTTAAATATGGATAGAATATTCGTTTACCGTCCGTTACAATACAATGTAAAGTAACGTAAATACATACAGTGTGTAGTTATGGTAATACGATATCGGCTGCAGTTTGGAAATCGAAAGTAGACTACATATTGCGATTGAGATCTGTCAGTACAGTCGCCGAGAGAATGCGTCATTTTTATTATCTTAATACCTTTTAGTATTTTTTCCAGAAATTGAGAAAGTCAAAAGGAAGGGTTATGTTGTTGGCAGTCTATGTACTCGTATGTTCCACTGTAGCACCTGAACTACCCATCCAATTTTGATGAATGGGCATCCAAACGAATCGTTATTTACTAAAAGTTTTCTAATTACAACAAATCATTTATAAGGACGAGGCATTAAATCAATATTTTCTATGGTGTTTTGTAACCATACTAATACGGCGTAAAAAAATCATGACGCAGCTATAGGTAATAGTTACTTTACTGATCTTCTGTGAGAGAGTGGTACTACCCAGGCCTAGCCCCTATATGAAGGTTTAGTCAATTGGCTACAGCTTCACTCCACCATCGTTGAAATAAGTGTAATGAATGAATAGCCTTAGCCGTAAATATTCCTTTTGTTATACTGTAAATATTAGTTATATTCGTATTAAGTACTTAGACTCAAACTCAAATATTTTTATTTCTAATAGGCCAGATTAACTGGCACTTTTAAATAGTCAAGAGCTAGGTGCATGTTCTAAAACATAATCCTATGGAGAAGAACATGCAAGAAACTCCATGGATACATTTTTTATTTTCTACTTAAATATTTACTTACTAATATTCCTTGACAAGCAATATTTCTTTCGTTAACAGTTTTCCGCGCGCCAGTCCTCATTCCATAAATGGCATTCTCTCATAAGGCTTACACTATGGTTATCGCTTTGCATAACTCCGCCTAATCCATCGTAAATATGCCCCTAATCAGGATATAATCGGTACACTGATATTCAGGTTGAAACAGAAAGGGTATAGCTACTTATATTTTCAAAGCTTAACTTTGTAATTCTCAAACTATGCCAGCTTTGGAGGAAACTTGAAAACCAAAAGGTGTTATAGGGATACAGCTGTTGACAGATTTCATAAGTCTACAAAACCTTTAGTACTTCAACTGTCCCACAAAGCCGATTGTTTTAGATTTACAAAGTTAAGTTGCAAAAAAAATTGTATACCCTTTCTGTTTCACGTAGTATTACATCAATAGTCTTGTACATTGCAGAGTGAAGCAACGCTGAACGCGTTTAAACCCTGAATTGATTCAAATTAACGGAGGTAGAGTTAGTTGGCCACAGCTACAACTCATATAGAGGCCGAATCGTACAATGTAATCCCCCTAAATTAATACCCCTTAATTAAACACATCGGTATTACGTCGTCTATTTCAAATGAAATCTTGTATCCCCGCATTGATGATCCATAATCATTTTCAATCTTGAAAATAATAGAGCGCGTTTTCCAATAATTTGGTCAATACGTACCAATTCTTGGCAAATGCGTACCAAAACATTCGGTGGTCATATCCGACTGTCACCGAGTGTACCTCCGTGTGTACAGTTAAAACCAACAACCTATCAGTGAAAGTTCCATTGTCTACGCGTCAGAACAGTGGTTTGTTACGATGTGGACACGGCGGCTGACCGACGAACGCATAGAGGGATATACAAAGATACTGTATGTGAATGAAAGAGAAAACATAATTGATGATAATGTAAAACAGTTCTTACAAAAACGAATCTTGGGAAAATTTCGCGACGATATTTTGAATTCTGTAAAAGAAAACAAAAGGATTATTAAGAAAATGAGAGAGTTAATAATAATTATGCTTATTGTGTGTTCTTAATTGGCAGTAGGCACCTAAATTAAAAACTGAGAAAAGTTATTTCAGAAAAAACTTTTTTGGTATGTCACTTAATCAAAGTACAGAGAAAATCTATTTCATAAAATTACTACATGTCTTCGCATTCTTAAATTTCAAATTGTAATCCGTTATTCTGTGGTCAGTAAAGCTAATGGTCATTAATTTGACTGCTGTTTAACCTACACTGTGGTACACATTATTCTGGTACATTGTGCGTAAAGCATGTTAACACCGAAAGCGTTGCTATTGTCCGCTAATCGTCCATTGTGGACGATCATTTGTGCTAATGTTTTCTAGTTTCACTTGACCACTATGTAACTGGACAACAGACATAATGTGTAGAAATTATGAAGTTTAGGTTGTTTATGGGTTAATTTTATTTTATATGCCACTGAATTTAATGTACCTCTCTATATGCTATCGTAGATTCAGAATGGATCAAGTTATTTTGCGGAGTTTTTTTAAAAAAAGTTCACTTGAGAAGTAATAATGATTAGCTATTCTATCTATTCACAAAATTTGCAAGTGTACCTGCTACGATACCTCAATTAAAGCACTTACTAAGGTGTGGTCTTGCATTCAAAATTCAATGAAAGTATACAACTCATTTTTCCCACACAATTATTCAACTTACGTCATGCTTGCGCAACAAACAGACAAACAAACGAGCAAACAAATAGCGCGCATATTTCAAACGCGCAACCAGCTCGCAAACTGACAGGCAAATGTCAAGCGTCCCCTTTGTAATGGTACATTCAATGAGATTACGTGGTACGCCGCAATTCTTTTTGGTACGCGGTACATGTGGGACATCACTATGAATGGTGGGCCTTGAATTAGTGGTGCTAATTTTCCTAGCTTTCAATGAACACAGATTACTATACAGATGTCAGGCTTCATTCACACATACTTTAAGGTAAGGTAAAGCTGTAGACCAAAGCTATAGCTAAATTACCACAGGTAGTACCACCTTCTCAAAGAAGATCCGCGTAAGTTGCTATTATACTTGTTGCTTTTCCAGCGATGAGTATGCTGTTAGGTATATCATAAGATTCGCTTTTTTTACGACCACCAGTTAGACACAATTGTGCAGCGGGTCATAAATACGTAATAAGGGTCTTTATTATAGTTTAATTATTATCATCGGAAAATCGTCTTGTCTTGAACGTGAGATAGAAAGTGTGAATAATGTTTATTAAGAGCGAGGCTGTTGATATGCGTCTATGGGTCGTGCGGGAAATAACGGTGAGATATTTTATTTAAAACCTTATAGGCAAGAATCATGTGCGTTGTATTGGGATTTGAGATTTTTATTTTTTTTAAAGTAACACTTAAAATAATCGGGCACATTATAAGTATGTATTGTTATGTGGGTATTTATAATAACTCTAAATAAACACTTAAATACCTACTGAAACTTAATTTCTGATGTTTCCTCTATTATGTCTTATTGCAAAAACAATTGTCAAGGTTCTCGTAACGGACTAGTTGTGTGTGAATTTCTCAATTTAATACAATTATATTTTAACACTAGCGGCCCGCCCCGGCTTCGCACTGGTACATTGCGGTTACATTATTCGAGTTTTAGTAAGGATCCCTAATTTTTTTGAAAATATATTATAGCCTATGTCACCCGGGGATAGTGTAGCTTCCCAACAGTGAAATAATTTTTCTAATTGGTTCAGTAGTTTCGGAGCCTATTCATTACAATCGAACAAACAAAGTTTTCCTCTTTATAATATTAGTATGATAATAATTTAAGATTTGCTGATGACATTGTTCTTTTCTCGGAAAACGCAACAGAGATAGAAATTATGATCAACGAACTCTACCAAGTCAGCCAAAAACTGGCCTAGATTTAAACTCTACAAAAACAAAAATTATGACTAATACGAGTACCAGCGAGATACTCATAACAGTAAATAATACAGTATTAGAATATGTACAGGAATATACCTACTTAGGAAAACAAATATCTTTTAAGAAATCGAGACGAACTCAACCGACGAATTAACAATACGCGGAATAAGTATTGGAGTCATAAAGAAATTCTCAAATCAAATATGCCCTTAAAATATAAAAATGTCGTTTTAGATACTTGCCTCCTGCCTTGCCTGTCGTATGCCTGCCAAACATGGATTTTTAACAACTACACCATCAACAGAATATTAACAACCCAAAGAGCCATGGAACGTAGTATACTGAATATAAAAAGACAAGACAAGCATAGAAATGTAAACATCAGAAAACAAACAAAGGTTATAGATGCACTAAATTATTGTCAAAAACAAAAATGGAAATGGGCCGGGCATGTAGCTCGCATGGACGAGAACAAATGGACTAAGAGAGTTACAACATGGGCTGGACCTATCGGCAATAGGAGAAAAGGCAGGCCGATGGAAAGATGGAGTGACGAGTTAAGAAAAACGGCAGCACAAGGCTGGATAAAAACAGCGAATGATAGGAAAACATGGAAGGACATGGAGGAGGCCTTCACTCGAGAGAGGTCCTTGATTATTACAAATAACACGACATAACATTTATAAATAATACAAATAATTATAATTAATATACTAACAATATATGATTTTTAATACTAACAATACTGACTCAAATGAATACTTGAATGAAAGTGAAAACTTTGATGAAATCATTTATAATTTAATTTTTTTTTGTTAATGTAATCTTAAATTTTGTAATTGTAATACTTAAAATTTCAAGGAATAAATGGCTTTAATAATAATAATATTTTAACAAAATTTAAAGGCTACACCTTTGTTCTTCGAATGTATAATAGTGCAATGCGTAATGCGCAGTTGTCA
Source organism: Notodonta ziczac (assembly GCA_918843915.1). Classification (NCBI taxonomy): domain Eukaryota; kingdom Metazoa; phylum Arthropoda; class Insecta; order Lepidoptera; family Notodontidae; genus Notodonta; species Notodonta ziczac. The sequence continues at coordinate 10,435,947 of OU974049.1, forward strand.
CACCGGTGCACGCGCATCGAGTCATTCCCAACCGGCTGTTACGTCACGTTGTTACCGCACTGCAGACTTGTCCGTTAAAGCTTTAGACATGTTATGGGATAATTGCTAATGAATTTTATTTATAAACTAGTTTCTGCCAGCGACTTCGTCCGTGTAGACTTAAGTAAAGTATTCTATGTGTTAATCCAGGTTATAAATTATCTGTGTTCAAAATTTCATCCAAATCCGTTCAGTAGTTTTTGCGTGAAAAAGTAACAAACATACATCCACACTCACAAACTTTCGCATTTATATTATTAGTAGGATATATATAATATATATAAGTAGGATATAGAGAGGTTTCTGGGGGTGAGGACTGAGGAATATGTATTCTATATTATTATATTAATATTATTATAATTTCTATATGATTATCACTTGCTTACGGTGAAGGAAAAACATTGTGAGGAAACCTGCATATCATAAAAGATCTAACCAATTTTCGAAAGACATGTGAAATCCGCCAACCCGCACTGGGCTAGCGTGGTGGATTATGGCCTGAATCCCCCTCGTGTTGAGGGGAGGCCCGTGCCCAGAAGTGGGACGTCAAAAGGGCTAAATTATTATTATTATTATTATACAGGATGTTTCAATAGTGGAGGAATTTTTTTTTCGTCATATATTTCATTTGACTACTCGTACTATTGTATTTTCTGAATATTTGTCACACCTGTCGTGTTGCAAGAAAATAGAAAATCCAAAAGTCTAGAAATAGTGTAAATTTCTTTTAGCCACTATTTCTTATAATAGAGTGAACCCATCTATGAATAAAAAATATACTCCAACTAGCTGAGCCCGCGACTTCGTCCGCGTGGAATTTAATTGACAAAGTTTCATACAAACTTTCATCCCCTATTTTATCCCCTTGGGGGTAGAATTAATCAAAATCCTTTCTTAGCGGATACCTACGTCATAACATCTACCTGCATGCCAAATTTCAGCCCGATCCGTCCAGTGGTTTGGGCTGTGCGTTGATAGATCAGTCAGTCACCTTTGAGTTATATATATTTAGATATAAAGAAAAACTTTATCTAAGTTTATTAAGGATTTTTTAAGTACTCTTCTACTTCAATCATACCCCTCATTCACACGGAGAAGTGTCTCCCGATCCTAAAACTGTGTAGTTTTTGCAGTGCAAAAACATTTCGCTGTAGACGCCTGCTTACGATTTATATAATTGGCAGGGTCGGGCCAAGTCCAAATAAAAAGCAGCCTGGCAATCCAGGCACAACTTTACATAAAAAATCTCGTTATCATCATCAGCGACGCGAAGTTATGTTACCAGTACCAACATTATAAAATAATGTATTTCACCAAAAACGGTGTTAATGACTTCTTTATGATAATATGCGTCTTATCATTCAAGTGCATTTGCGAATATGGAGAGATCATGATGTGAACTGGTTGTTTATGGTCTTTTGGATCTTGGGTTCCTTGTGGTTTATGTAAGGACATTAAGAATTTTAGAGTTCCTTATGCAAGGATATAAATGTTATCGTTGTTGTGTAGTAGAAGCTATAGTTATATATTATTGACTAGCTGTGCCCGCGACTTCGTTCGAGTAGTATTTAACTTAACAAAAATTTCGGGATTATCGGGATAAAAAGTATCGTATGTTTTAATCCCGGCTATAAACTATCTGTGTTTCAAATTTCATCCAAATCCGTTCAGTAGTTTTTGCCTGAAAGAGTATCAGACATCCACACTCACAAACTTTCGCATTTATAATATTAGTAGGATTGTGAAGTAGGCTTCTTTTGTTTAGTTTTGGTCGATACTCTTAAAAAAGTATTTACTTAATGCCTGTGCACACCACGAATTTTAAACGCGCCATTGACGCACATTTAAAAACTTTTATCATACAAAGGTCTATTTGCTGCGTCTGACTCGCGTGCGTATCGCGTCTGTATATCGCTGCAAACGCGCGTCGACACGGCGCGTAAAAAAAACGTGGTGTGCACAGGCCCTTACCTATGAAGTAACTCCATTTATTTTTCAAATCGTGTGCTTTGCATCAATGAGCCCTTGAGGTCATAAACTTACTGCTTTATTTTTTGTCACTTAACATTCGCTTCAATATTCCACCGTGTATTATCCCTCTATTTGAATCATAGCATTTCGAATAGCAAAAATTACCAAAAAAAAAATTGGTGCTCTAAAAATCTCGAAATAACCTTATAATTTCTTTCATTTGGAGTCGGTGCCCTCTCTACACTACATTAGGACAACATCTTAGTTACCTTCCTACCCCTACTCACTTGATTTGGCACCGACTCCAAATTAAACTAAGGTACAGATTTGACCGGATTACATTAGTCACTACACTACCATAGACTAGTAAATCTATAAGACAGTGCTGAGTAAGTTTTGTTTATTAAATATTTATCGGATTTAATTAATAATAAGCTCACCGCCAACGATATATATATAAACGCAAGTTCAAATTGGTTCGCATCAGTGTAAGAGGTTCTTTCGATTGCCACTTCCCATCCCACGTAAGATGTAAAATGCAAGAGCAAAATATGCAAGATAGTGGGCGCTGATCTGGCAACCTGTCATCTCCCGTACATTAATACAACCACTCATTAATTTATTGCTGCTCGCGATTCATACAGCTACTTACCCGGCCATGTTTGTACAGACATTTAATTATTTGAATACCTTTCTTTATAACTATTAGTAATAATTGGTTAGTAACAATAGCGGCAGCCCCTCCGTGAGGCATACCATCCGCCTGGCTAAAAGATCTTCGCTTTCCGCTAACTCGTTTACAACAATAAAATGTGAAGGTTTTCATACAGCAACTTTTATCACGTAATTCTTGTCGCCTTGCTCACTAAACGACTGTTTTTAATAACGCATATCTCACTTTTTATCCAACAAAACGGTACCCTAATCTTACCACGTGGGCGCCCATGTAAAACCCCCTTTTTATCATTCTATTATGCCACTTAGCTCACACAAACATTTTAATGTCCATCCAGCGTCTTTAAGAACTCTTTAAACCGAGCACTTGAGAATTTTTAAAATTTTCTACTTGCGCTTCGAAATATTTTAATTAGTGTAGTTTTAATGAGAAAGTTGGGTAGGGAACGTTTATTAGTAGACCAGTGATTAACATTTTGAAATTAGAGGAGGCAATAGACAACTCTACGAAACCAAGAATTATTGGAGAGCTCTATCTTGTTCTAACAGACGACATTAAAAATATTGAAACATAATATAAAAAATTAAAAAAAACTATTTTCGGATTTTATCGCGTTTATTAACTTTATGTTCCCAATAAACGCGATAAAATCCGAAAATAGTTTTATTTCAACGTGTAGTATTCGCGTAAATATAAGAAAATAATAATTCGAACGCCATCTGTTTTTTTTTATTATTCGATTTTGTTTTGTTTATGGTATCAACATGGATGTGAAAAAAAAATTATTGCGAGTCAAAATTCTTTAGTCACCATTATTTTTTCTTGTTACCTAAGTTGACAAAAGTAATTAAGTACTTACAGCTAGGATCCATATATTCCCATGCATTTTAACTCACATTTCTATTTCAAAGCAAACATTTCCTACAGACGTTATAAGCCCGTTAGAATTTAATTCTGAAAATATATTAACTTCATCTCAATGTTATGATTGGACGTGTAAATTCTGTATCTAGCTAAAATCTCACAAACTTGTTATGGATTATTTAGAATTATTCAGCATCAAACGGTACCTAGCTGTAGGTATCTAGACAATTTCAAGTCATTACTTCAGCGATAATTTTATATTGTACAAAGTACCTAATTATCTAGAAATCTTTCATGGCGATGTGCATGTATATTTTTATTTCAACTTTGGTATAACTGTCTACCAAATATTTACGTAGCTGAAATTATAAGTAAGCTTATATCAATATAATCTAGCTCAATGAGTACTTACCGTACGTGCCTTCCTATTTATTTTTTAATGGCGAAAGTAGTTACTTTTATGACATTACATTATTTATTTATTTATTTATTTATGATCAAGCATCGCAGGCCCATAGATACATACCTTAAACTAACATACATATTATTAAAAACTAAACTAAACTGTAGGTGGTGACGGCGGCAATCTCCCCCGAAAGCGTCTGTACACCACACCCTTCGGCCAGTAGTCTTCCTGCATGAAAGTTGACAGCCTGTCTGAGGGGACTCTAACCACAAACGCCTTGAAACTGGCGTTGTGACTGGAGTCCAACGGCTGAACTCTCAATGAGACATTGCTCTTTACTCGGATGTACTCGGCAATGTCCCCCGCCTTGCTGGTGTAGTGGAGGCGGGACAGGTAGACTAGGGTGGTCGGCACTGCTGCACGCAACAGGACGTCGGACCCTGTTGCCGCCGTGCCGCAGCGATTTCTGTTAACCCGCTGCGTGCGTCTCTTCTTCTGCACCTTGATGAATCCCTCTTCATCTCGGTCTTCGAAGCGTGCACACGCAGGGGCCACGCTCGGCACCTTACGGATGACAGGCCGCTGCTGGGCAACAGGGTTGCTGGCGGCAACGGTGGCAAAATCACGGGGCTTCTGTGGCACCGTTGATTTTGCTGGCGGGGCTGCTGCTCGCAGCTTGTCAGATGCCCGCGGGGTACGGGCAGCGGGGACGGGGGCAGCAGATGCGCACGAAGTTTGACCGGCGCACGCTGACTCGGCAACGGGTGACGCGGGTGACGATGTTAAAACCGCTGACGCAAAACTCGCCGCGGACGTATCGAAATATGCACCGCGGCGCACATTATGATGTTATAAATTGCTTTATATAAATATACATACTTATAAAAAAAGAAACTAATCGTTCCATTTTCAAACCTACATTCTGTCACTTTCGCCGTTCCGATAAACGTACACTACATAGGTATTTCGCATCTGAATCAAATCACGGTGTTATTTTGGTATATATAAACTATCTGTAATAAAATACTTTTAGTAAGTTGAAAAGAACACGTATAGAACAGAAAATAATGAGAAAGTAAATCGAAAATGAAAGTGGACAAGTATAACGATAATATTTATAAATGAGGAAATCACAGCGTTCCCATTTATTTTCTATCCGGCATAAACTGGCATTCAATATTTAAAAATGAGTAAGTAATTTATTTCCCGGGTTTTTTTACGTAACCGTCAATTATGAACATAACTTATAATATAACACTGCACATAAATCCTCAAACATTTCGTTTGATGTTCTATTATTCATTATGGGCATTTAGGTATGTACTTGAAACTATAATTATCTCCACAGATCTACAACACGCATTTGGCATTAGAATTAATAGATTCAATCATTACGCACGCATGAAAACTGTAAATCATGCGAATACTATTAAATAATTATTACTTACTTACATACCTACCTAATCAAAAATAATAATCATTAAATAATCGTGATCTAATCAATGGTGGCGTGCATTACCAAATAATAGGATTATAGATGCTATAAACTTATTATTTGATGGCTATAAACACTCATCATCATCACCTTGCCCTTATCGCACACTAGGTTGGGTCGGCGCAGCACGTTCTCTTCTTCCATTCAAGCCATCCATCATCCATCATCTCTGCACTCACTCCCTTTTCGCTCATACCCTCTTCCACGCAGTTCATCCACGTCTTTTTAGGACGTCCCCTACCCCGACTACCGCTCACACTCGCATGATCTTCTCTTCGCATAACATGTCCATACCACGCTAACCTTCCGCTCTTTATTTTCTCTGTCACCGGGGCTACTTTCAGGCTTCCCCTTATATACTCATTTCTTGTTACCCCTTATATACTTGTTACACCACACATCCATCTCAACATTCGCATCTCTGCTACATGCACTCTTCTTTCATCCACCGCTTTTGTAGCCCAGCACTCTGATCCATACAATATGACAGGCCTTACGACCGACTTGTAAATTTGTACCTTAAGTTTAAGGGGCATTCGCCGGTCGCAGGTTATCCCTGAGACCTGTCGCCATTTCATCCAACCAGCATTTATCCTGCTTGCTACTTCTCGGTCAATGTCGCCGTCGGTGATGGCTGTAAACACTATAATAAAAAAGAACGTAAATAAAAATAATTTAATAATTTAGCCCTTTAGACGTCCCACTCCTGGGCACGGGCCTCCTCTCAACACGAGGGGGATTCAGGCCATAATCCACCACGCTGGCCCAGTGCGGGTTGGCAGATTTCACATGTCTTTCGAAAATTGGTTAGATCTTCTAAGACATGCAGGTTTCCTCACGATGTTTTCCTTCACCGTAAGCAAGTGATAATCATATAGAAATTATGATTCGCACATAGATTTTGAAAAATCCATAGGTGCGAGCCGGGGTTTGAACCCAGGACCTTGTGCCCGCAAGACGCGTGCTTTAACCGATCGGCTATCACAGCAAGAAAACGTAACATAGCAAAATATTAAAAGACAAGCCCGCTGAGTTTCTTGCCGGATCTCCTCAGTCGAGGTCGCGTTGCGATCCGGTTGTAGATATGAGAAAAACGATTTGAATTTGAATAGAACAAAATAATAGATATAAGAAAATTAATTTTCACATAGAAAAAGAAAGCCAAAAAATTGAGGCTTTAATTAATTATTTTATGTGACGCAACAAAGGGCATTAGATCCGAGTTCCGTTTGAGTATTCATCGGCAATAGACCGTCTCTTCAAAATTGAGCAATTGCGTACATCAAAAGTCTAAACACGTCAGATATTTTATGATACACGCCAAACATTGGCTAAGACGCAAGCGTTGCCAAAACGCCGGGCCGGTGTCGTGAACCCGCGCGATACGCGGCGGCCCACATCCGTATCGCTCACGTATCGTGTCAATGCCACCGAACAAGACGGCTTCGGTTGCGTCTACACTGCACGCGACCGTCTACTAGTAGTAATAATTACTAAACCACTAGGAATTTGGACTGCTTAAAATATTACCACTACTTACTTTTAGGTAGGTAATATTTATTTATTTTGCTATAATAACAATTTAACTTATACTTATCAATGCTTTTATATCACATATTATGATATGTGGTTAATTACTATAGGCTAGATAATGTGATAAGTATAATTATACCTAGATCAGCGGGAATCTTTAATTCTTTTTCTGACGATCGCAAAGTTTTATCAGATCAGTGGGATTTTAGATTTTTTCTGTAGCTCACAAAGTTAGTTTCATTTGTAACTGGTGCTAATTATTAACTTTTACCAATTTTCATTCATGTTAATAAATATTTTTTAAATATTTCTATAAAGAAGTCTAACCTTTTTTTAAGTTTCAATAATATTGTAAGTAACAATACGTAACGAATGATTATGCAGTTAATGTGTATAAAAGATTACACAACATTATCACTACAATAGAAGTGAATAAACTGTCTTCGTAAAAAAACACTACTAGTGGGTTATCATTTATTAAACGTCTTATTCAGCTACTACAGTGTGACCGTGACTTTACAAGGCGCCACCGAAATAACCTTCCAGTGCATAATAAACCGTACAAGCGAACAATTAAAGTTACTATTTATTTGTGTCTAAAAAAGCAGTGATAGCCGAATGGTTAAGCACGCGTCTTGCGGGCTACCAGGTCTCGGGTTCAAACCCTGGCTCGAACCTCTGGATTTTTCGAAATCTATGTGCGAATCATAATTTCTATATGATTATCACTTGCTTACGGTGAAGGAAAACATCGTGAGGAAACCTGCATGTCTTAGAAGATTTAACCAATTTTCGAAAGACATGTGAAATCCGCCAACCCGCACTGGGCCAGCGTGGTGGATTATGGCCTGAATCCCCCTCGTGTTGAGGGGAGGCCCGTGCCCAGGAGTGGGACGTCAAAAGGGCTAAAATTATTATTATTTATTATTTTATTTATTTGTGTCTAAAACAATTTGGTGGAGAAATGCTGACAGCAATTATTGGCGCCGTGATGACCCTATCGCGAAACATTTATTTCTTTGCTACCGCGATTGTATTTGATAACGGTTGCTTTTTGATCGTTAGGTACAGTTGGGCAGTTTATATTTAACATATAAATGCACATACTATAAGCAATTTGATGATTTAAACAAATACACAATTATTAATTTACCTATACATAGTTATGTCCATGACGTACCTTCATTTGATAGCGAAGAATGTTTTGATACCTATAGCCAAAGGAAAACGAAAATTTGAATTGTTTTTAATTAAATTAAATATAACTAGGATTGCAGCTCAAATATAACCTATTTAAACGAACCTAGAACCCATACATGCCGAATTGCTTAGACAAAATTGATGGTGTTCGCTTGGTTGAGTGCTGTGACGAATGATCCGGCACAACATTTCGGCATTGATTGGTCGAGTACGCAATTTCCTACTACTAATAAATAATAAATAAATATCGCCAACTGTATGGTCCCAAACTAAGCAACGTTTGTAATGTGGGTACCGTACAATGGACTGAGGCGATCCCAATGACACCCAGACCAGGGCAAATTACGAAAAGGCTATTTCCGAAATTCACCCCAGCGGAATCGAACTCGCAACCTCCATTTGCAGTGAGCCGAGCGGCCTATACTCGAACCACTGGGCCAAGCGGTCGTCAATACTGCACCAATTCTTGTGAATGTATTCATTATAATTTGATTTAGCAAAAAGCAATCATGTCATGTTGAACCCCCCCTTGTAAAGAAGGAGCGGGTTCAAACCCCGGCACACTCCTTTGAGGTTTTCAGATTAAATGTGTGAATTTCATTTGAAGGCACCACTATCAATTGAACGGTGAAGGTTAACATCATGAGGAAACCTGTCTATCTTAGATATAATCTATTTTCGAAAGACATGTGAAATCCGCCAACCCACACTAGGCCACCTAGGTTTATCATGGCCTCAATCCTTGCCCCTAGATCGTAAACTAGTGATCATTTTATTAAAATTATGATTCGCACATATTTCGAAAAACTCAGAGGTGCGAGCAGGGGTTTGAACTCTGGAACTTGTGATCGAAAGACGCGTGCTTAACCAATCGGCTATCACTGCTTCTTGGTGTACCTATTTATTTATAATTATTTATAAAATCAATGTCATGTTAATTCACGTTGTTATCATAAAATGTATTCTAAACATGCTTTTAGGAAATAAGGAAGTAGCAAATAAAGTAAATGGACCACTGCACAGTGTAAATATTCAGACAATACAGTTCTAATAACTTCGACCTTATGCTCAAGATCGACCTTATAGACGAATAGATTCAATAATTATTTTTAAAACGGTTCAGCCTCCACTTGCCTGTATAAATAAGATGATGTTTGTTGTAAATATTATTTGTTATCTAATAGTAATAGCAATACGCAGTGATAGCCGATTGGTTAAGCACGCGTCTTGCGGGCTACCAGGTCTCGGGTTCAAACCCCGGCTCGAACCTCTGGATTTTTCTAAATCTATGTGCGAATCATAATTTCTATATGATTATCACTTGCTTACGGTGAAGGAAAACATCGTGATGAAACCTGCATGTCTTAGAAGATTAAACCAATTTTCGAAAGACATGTGAAATCCGCCAACCCGCACTGGGCCAGCGTGGTGGATTATGGCCTGAATCCCCCTCGTAATGAGGGGAGGCCAGTGCCCAGGAGTGGGACGTCAAAAAAAAAGGGCTAAAATTATTATTTATATTATTTTTTTAATAGTAATGGAACATTTCACAGGTAGCGTATGAAAAATCATTGTAATTAAATCGAAAAGCGTTCGGTACTGACGCGCTTTTTTATGATAAATCATCGACCAGTGACTTCATAGGATTACGTGTCATAGTGAAAATTCACTATGAATGAAATCATTGACTGTGAAAAATCACGGGTAAAATAACAGTGAAACAAAAATGAATTGAAAGCAGCAATCATTTCCATGCCTATTATATAAACTAAAAGAATGGTACATCATTTTAAGTATCTACTAAGGTATGCAAAATATCTTGCATTAATAAAATGTGACCTAATATTTTATCTCTAATATATAAAATTCTCATGTCGCGGTGTTTGTTGCCAAACTCCTCCGAAATGGCTCGACCGATTTTCATGAATTTTTGTGTGCATATCGGGTAGGTCTGAGAATCGGTCAACATCTCTTTTCATTCCCCTAAAAGACAGAACAACATCTGGATACCTCCCACGTAAGTTGTTGTATGCCACAAAAATGCCGTTTAGCGTTTTTACTGAAAACTATCCTAATTTGCATTGTTTAATACATTCAAAGTGAAAAAATAATGAAAACACGAATTTTTCAAGGTTTTTCCAGACGTATTTTGTTGTAACTTTTGAACGAGAACGGGCTACAACGTTGTATATACCTTTGCAATGGTATACGCGGGGTGCGAGAGAGCGGGAACCACGCGCTCGCGTGTTGTATTGGTCACATAAAACAGACTACGCCGGACTTTCAACCGACCTGAAATGTTGTATAGATTACATACAACAGTATACGTCGTTTGAGCGTTCTTGAAAAATGTTGTATGTGATACATGTACCATTTTACGTTTACATTTAAATAAAAATATTGTTGTATGTAATAAATACTATATTTTACTTCGGGAGTTGTTATTCAAAAGTTTGTTGTATGGTGACATACTATATTTTACGTTGCTATTACTTTTTTTACTTCAATTCAATGTTGTATGTCGTAAGTAATTTCTAAAATTGGGTCTTAAAATGCTTTGCTTTGGTCTTTAAATAAAAAAAATAAAACCGACATAAAATAACTTGGGTGCACTAAAAAGCTAGAAATAACCAGGTACTTTGTAATTTATTTCATTTGGAGTGATGCCACTATCTTTACACAACGTTAATACTACTTCTTACCTGCTACCCCTACTTACTTGAATTGTCACCGACCGAATTTAGATTATGGTCTGATAATTGTGCCGGTCAGAACCGCAATCGCATTGTGTTTGCGTTTATGTGTATAGTGCTAATAAACTTAATACACATAACTATACATAACATAATATAACTATAAAACATACCTTTATCGAAAAAGGTCATACACAAGCAGAGGATGACAGCTTTCACGCTTTCATAGAACGTTCATCTTAAAATAAACTTATTAAACACCTTTGGAATGGTTTAGCTTGGTTAGATGAGCTGAACAGGATAGAGTACCATATTATAATGTCATAGATATTAAGCATAGTGATTTTTATAACTAGAAATAACTTTGAACGGGCGTAATTGGGCGTAATCTTCTACTCGAGATAGTATAAGCACCGAGTTCCTTATACCGCGAGAGCGCTCTAAAATCGGTAGATTATTTAGTCCGATATATGTCGTTTACGAAGATCTTCTGACCGAATGGCAATCCAGAAGGGATACAACAAGTAAGGGCCGCCACCTCCACCAATTTTATCTATGCGTTCGTAAACGTCTGGAGAGAGCGTAGTTGGAGGTGGACCACTGTGTGGCTCAATTTCTGACTAGACATGGCAACTTTAGGAGCAAATTATTCTACTACAAATTGGTTCCTTCTCCTTTCTGTCAATGTTCGACGCAGCAAAACAATCATGCACAATCTGCACATCACATGCTGTGGGAGTGCAGTCTCTGGCACAATGAACGGACTACTATGCTAAATAGCCTACAAGTGACATCTGGAGCAGTTTATTACGCAGACCTTGTGGAAACCAGGGACAATTTCCGTGCGTTCAAGCGCTCTTGCCATACCTATTGGAATCAAGTATAATCAGCTCACGAGTTTAGGTCCAATTAATCATGTTACGATCCGTGGTGCCTTACAGCTTTAACAGACTTGTATCTATGGCAATCAGTCTATACCAGCTATTTTTTCTCCCGCTTTGCACCGGAGGGAGTGGACAGGTTTTCTTCCAACTCATCCTATTATTTCTTTCGATTCCATTCGTGCGGGTTCCAAGACATTTTAACTTTTCCCCGGGACTCGTAGAGAGTCCGATCTCGACGTCATTATTGGTCACCATTGTCGATCCTGGCTTACAGGAGTTACAGTGGAGGGAGTGTGTGGCGGGACTAGTCCCATTAAGCGCGTAATTGGTCGAAAAATATAAGTTGAGACGTAGTTAAATGAACCAACATAATAGAAGAGCGAGTATGTGCCGAAAATTATTTTAAAAGTGACAACTGCAGTGCTTCGAACGCAGGCCGTTTGTCTCACTGCACATGGTCGTTGCGGGTTCGACTCCCGTCGGGGAAAAATTCGCCTTTTCGTAGTTTGCCCCGGTTTGGGTGTCACTGGGATGGCTCCCAGTCCATTGTGCTGTACCTATAGTGCAAATATTGCTTAGTTTGGGCCGATACAGTTGGTGTGTCAGTCTGCCGATGTTTAAAATAAACATAATTATATCGTTACGATTTGGCAAACAGTAATGCTATTGCCATTAATACCAATACCCGAACACGTCAAAGAAATAGTATGGCAGAGCTCTCTATTCCAACCATCTTCGCTTAACAACGGCAAAATGATGACTTAATGAGTCTCTGCGGTAAATTAATATTTAAATTTTTAACTCAATTATGTTTATTTTCATTATGCGTTTTATTTTTTATTATATTTATTTTTATTCTAAATAACCTTATCAGTGTTTTTGTTACATTATTTTAATTACAGAGTAATGGAAGACATTACTGCTTTTATTATAAATTCAATTTGTAAAAAATCATTATTTTTAAATACGTCCTATTACAAAAATAAAGACATTTATTCTAGGATTATTTTCCTTACCTATAATTTGTTCACGTGCAATAATACACACTCAAATTTTTGTCAAATTTATATTGTTATTGTCACATACAACAGCTGAAGAAGTTTAAACTTCGCAGTATATTGTTGCAAGTATGAGATACAACCACTTGCGCAGCCTATACTCCGCAGTAAAATGTTGTAAGTATGACATACAACAACTGGCGCAGCTTGTACTCTGCTGTGAAATGTTGTATGAACAATATCTCATAAAATATTCATATTTTCTTAAATTATCTTTCAACATAGTCAAGAATACTATAAATTAAACTTATATACCAAATTTCAGAGAGATAAAATAATAAATGCAAGTTTTAGTGCAATTTGAATCTTTAAAATGCTCTCCTGTAAAATTACGGTTTTGGGGATACAACAACTTACGTGGGAGGTATCGATCTGTCGGGTCAGCTATGGCACGGTCGCTGATCACGAAGAAATTCGTACAATGATATGTCTCTGTCACTCCCGCGTAAATCTAATACGTCTCGCACACCCAGTTGCCGTGAACTGCGTGTGACCGGCAACTGTGTGAGCGAGACGTATTAAATTTACGCGTGAGTGACAAAGACAGGTAATAACAGGTCATTGTACGAATTTCTTCGTGCTCAGCGACCGAGCCATAGTAGGTATATAACAAAGTCGGCAAAACAAGCGTATACGATCTGCCTGATCTTAAGCAGTTACCGTAGCGTTAGTTACCTTGCAATAGCAAAAGCATTGCTCGCACTTTGCCGACCTGAATGGGTGTGAGACTGACGGAGGTTAAGGTAAATTTTATATAGGTATTCTGATAATGTGCGGCCGGGCGCTAGCAACTGACCCGTCCATTACATAACTCTCCGCGGGTAAACACACCGTGTGTTTGTCAAAGAAGCCTTCTCGTCTCGGGGGAAGGCAGACAGCGTGTCCGAGAGGCGCTAATTAAATTATGGTCCCTCTATTATGGTTTAGGAGAGTGATGCCGCTTTTCAAGTCATGCTCGTGCGCGGGCGCTGCTGCGGGGTGTGGGCCACTCACTTGCCTCTTAACAACATTGTCGTTAAATACTATTCATTTACTTAGCATGGAAGGCATCACACCAAAGCAATTATATTATTATCCACCTGTTTTATTAATTGTTATTTTGGTTCGTAAACATTTAATTTGATGTAAGTATGAGCAGGTATGACCACCACACTAAACTAGCTTTCTCATTTTATTTACATACCTAAATCTGAGTGATATTTGATTATTATTTACTATTAGTTATTTAGTGATAATGGTGTTGCCTGCTCATATTATTATTTTATGTTCCTGAGAATGTACACCATCTGTAATTCATTGAAAAGAGTAACCATTGAGTTTCTTGCCGGATCTTCTCAGTGGAAGCAGCATTCCGAACCGGTGGCAGATTCTGACTATACATAAATGCTTTGTTGGCTTACGTGAATAAAAACAATTTTGAGTTTGAGTTTGAGTTGAGTTTATGGACAGTCACGATCACACAACACACCAACTACCTATGTTTCTTTCGGAACAAAGTTACATTACGACCGCTTGGCGAAGTGGTTTGAGCGTAGGCCGCTCGGCTCACTGCACCGGGTGGTTGCGAGTTCGATTCCCGCCGGGCAAATTTCGGAAATGGACTTTTCGTAATTTGCCCTGGTCTGGATGTCACTGGGATCGCTCTCAGTCCATTGTACGGCACCCATAGTACAAGCGTTGCTTAGTTTGGGACCATACAGTTGGTGTGTCAGTCTGACGTTATTTATATTTTATTTATTTACACCGCTTGCGGTAGAAGTTTACTGGGAGAAATCGTCACGCTGTAATAGTACATTGTTACACGAGTGGTGAAAGTGACTTATTTTTTAGTCCCGAGACGGGGTTTGGCGCCCGAGCGTAGCGAGGGCGCTAATAGTTCGAGGGACAAAATAAGTTTTTCACCCGAGGTACACTGTGCTTTTCATTACTTTACATTACAAGGAAGTAAAAATAAAAACAGGAATTGGCTAAAGAAATAATACAAGGAAGTATGAACAATACTCTACACATCGAAAAAAAAAAGATCGGGTTGCCGCCTACTTTGTTTTTTTTTCGTTGGCCGGCCAACTTCATTATTTAGCCATTATTTTTCATTTTCATCTTTAAATATTTTGCCCAAATCTATGTTACTTTAAAGAAATTGTTGAAACTAAATTATAATTAAGTCATATAAAATATATATTCTTGAATTAATACTTAACTTTATGTTATTTCAATTTTACATCGTGCTGTAATTGAGTGACTGTAGAAAAAGTTTGAACATGGTTAAATAGAAATGTGAAAATGGAACTAGTTTTTTTTTTTTATAATTTGACAGCTGTCAGTTGAAAGCGATTCTCCCGGGCCGGAAAAGTATTACTTTCAACCCGCTCCTCAGGCAACTTCAGACCTACTTTCAGAGTATTAGTAATGAAAAAGTATTATGCTCCCTACAGGCGTCTCTTAGTAATTTTCTAAACTACTTTGTAACGTCCATTGTGAAAAAGTTATCTCAATAATCAACTAGATGGCGTAACTGTGTTATTCAGATGACTGGATAGTGCGACATCTATAAACTTAAAATGTTGTGCATGCAACACTTAACAGGATTTTTATTATGTAACTTAACAATTGAAATAAAACTATTTTACGGATTCTAGCGCGTTTATTTACTTTTTTATGTTCCTGACGTTTCGGCTGCTTTACAGCAACCGTGGTCACTGGGGGACTGAGGTGTTAGACTTCCTGATGTCATAGTTAATAACTAAGTACCCTCATATTTAGTTGTTGTTTGCGGTCCGATCCACGCAGAAAGTGCTCACAGTGTCTCGAGGTCTTGCAATGGTACGCTTGGTTTTGGATTTAATTATATTAATTACTGGATCCCAAGTTGGTGGTAGCACCCAGCCATCTTCCCTGTGGAAATTAGGATGTTTTTTTTTATTTCAATGGCCTCACGTATCAACCTTTGTCGGAATCGGTGTTCTTTTGCGAGAATCTGTGGTTTATCAAATCTGATATAATGGCGGATGCGGGTAGAATCCGTAAAATAGTTTTATTTCAATGAGTAGTTTTCGCGTAAATATAAGAAAACAATATGTAACTTAACAACTTGGGCAATGTGTCGACCCGTCTGATGTTAATCAGTTATCGTATCCTATCTATAGATCCTGTAGCGGAAGCGTGCGCCGGCGCATGGATGCGGTCGGTAACGCGACACCAAACCAGAGGCGCAGTATCGATTACTAGTTATCTAGTAATCGATATCGATAGGTTGCATTGAGGGAAGCGCGATACATCATTTACAACTGAGCTTCTCTTGAAGTTGCCTTGGGCAAGTATAAGGGTGACTGACCACTTCGCTGTGCTATGACGCAGGCTCGCCCACTTTAACCAATAGAATCGCTTCATTTCCTGTCAACAAGAGCTAAGCTGGGCGAAAGTGATGAAATGAACTGATCCTATTGGCTGAAGTGGGAGGGCTAGCTTCTTAGCACAACTTACGGTCGTGAGCTTGCACTTTGTTATCTAAATATATATAACTTAAAGGTGACTGACTGACTGACTGACTGACATAGTGCTCTATCAACGCACAGCCCAAACCACTGGACGGATCGGGCTGAAATTTGGCATGCAGGTAGATGTTATGACGTAAGCATCCGTTAAGAAAGGATTTTGATTAATTCTACCCCCAAGGGGATGAAAGTTTGTATGAAACTTTGTCAATTAAATTCCACGCGGACGAAGTCGCGGGCACAGCTAGTTTATTAATAAACATATAGGTACCCGTATTATATTTTACAAAAATAATTTCCTTCCAAGCAACGTGTTACAAAAGTATTGATTTACGTCTCAAGTGATAAAGATTTTATATATCTACACGGAAGCCAGCATCCGGCTTCGCAATATCTAATTAGCACATCAGCTATGATTTTACGTAATGCTGGAGGTAAATAAAACAATAATTCTCCTGCATTTTGAATCGTTTGCAGTTTTTTTTATCCACCCCTAATTCCTGGCCAGGCAAATCAATCTATAGAGGATTTAGATAAGGGTTATTTTTTATAACTAACCCAAATATCCTGGACTCAAAGAACAACTCCAATAGGTAGGTATACGAATTAATGTTGTTTTGGTTTGTTTTTTTCTGATAACTGACAAAACCTAGCTAGCCAAATACAAGTACATACAATTTCCTCATCAATTGATCATCCGAGTGGCGGGGGTAGTGGGGATGGCAGTTGATCGCTTATATAAGGTGTGCGCGCGGCACTTCGTCGCTCATTCGTAGCCCAACTTTCCTGAGGATGTCTCGTTCAGAGGCGAAACACGTGTCGAATTTTATTCTTAATTCGCTTTGTTCCGCGGAAAATTGCAAATTATTAGGCTCCCTGACACTCTTGACTGACATACTCGACCGACGGAGTTAGGTTTTGTTGACCTCTTCCATTATCGATCAAACTATTTGATTTATAATTTTGGAGGTTAACAAGCCAAGGGTGAGTGGTGGGTCCTTCTCCTAAATTGTTATACAATTTCCTTCCAAACCCTTGCATTTGGCCATTTTTTTTATTGTACGTGTAATAAAAATCATTTGCGATTTTATAAATACATAATATATGTACTAACAATGGTGACATCATTGTTCGAATAAAAAACCTTTGTTACACAAATTATTCCCTCATAAACTTGTAACAAACAAAAATATTATTATCGTCCACAATATTCCCACGAAAGTGTAACGGTAACAAAAACGAAGTAACAAAAAACCTAACAATCCGATCGCAGTTATGATAACATCTCTAAGGTCACTGTCTCAGTAGTCTAATATTTTTTTTAGTTTAAAACTTTTCGGAGTCCGTAAACGGATGTTTAGTTGGTTGGTTTGATGTGTACAAAAAAGGGATTAAATTGATTGACACAAATTGATGTGGGAAAAGTTTGGGAGGTTGCGTTTGATTGGTTGTGTAGCGGTGGGAGTTTGAATATCAGTCCTTTAGTGTAGTAAAATATTTATGGTCAATCTATTGAGTTATAAACTCTAGTTACGAATTAGAAAATACTGAAATTAATAGCTATTTAAAAATACATCTTAATTTTTATTATATATTTTGTGCAGGACTCACGTCGCTACGTTGCTTATAATATTTTAAATAAAGGTGAATTGCTAAAAGCTTATTCTTACAAGAACAACATGGTAACTTAACAAATATTGTACTAAATTACAATTAAGAAGCTGTTCTCTCCATAACGTTTCATCCAAATTGTAAATAACTAACGATAAAGATCTACCATGGATCAACAAAGACTGATGTGCCAATCGATCGATGACAGCATCAAAGCTGGAATTTAAAAAATAATAAACGTGACAACCAGTTAGAATAAAATTCTCACACAGATACAATTTATAACCTTTTTCTAACGAGAACACACCTACAAACTACAAACAACCATAGGGGAAACTGAATAAGGTACAATCTCATTTGGACTTAGAAGTCATTTGTAACGTTTCGTGAATGAAACTCCTGCGCAGGTGAATCGTGCAAAAACGCAATGAGATCACCATCGGAGTGTCATTTATACGTGACGTGTCCCCCCGTGAGTCTCACAGCACAATAAATAAACAGAAATATAAGTTAATTAGTATACCGATTCTTATTTAAACTTCGAGCATTCAAATCATATGTTTTCGTATGATGTTTAGGTAGTAGGTATAGTAAGAGTAAGTACTTTTTAATGTTTCCGTTTAATGTGAAAATTAATTGTGGATCAAAATTATTCAGGTGAAATAACAATAAAAAAAACATTTTATGAAAATAAATCTAAGATAGCAATCATTTCCATGGTTAGCCACAATCCACAGACAAAAAAGTACAAAAGGCAGAAAAATAGGATTTGGGTGTCTAATGTGTTGTATTATCACTTCAAAGTGCATAGAGGCTAAATGTTTGGCTTAACAATTGATAATGCATCGGCTTATATTTCGGCGCCTTTAGCATGGTATTCTACTTAACCTCATACCGGTAAGTAGACAAATATGTGTCTAAAGAGCTTTTATGTAGTCGATGTAAATTGAAAACGCTGTTCACACAAATACAGATCCTATTTGACTAGATAGGAAGGATCACCTTTGAAAACCACTTATTTTGTCAAATTATGACAATATCTTCAAAGGCTTGTGCCGACTTAGCTTGTTAGATATCTTTCAATACTCTACTGTGTATGTTGAATAATATCCTCTTTCTTTGTCATCAGTTGCCTAGTATGCCTATCTGTTCCATCCCACTCATATTACAGGTTTCTTAAATAAGATAAACAGTGACAGCATGCTTTCTCGATGATGATAACGATGACGGTAAAATACTGCGCTTATTTAGATATTCAACAGTTAATTTCAATATCAAATTTAGTTCAGATCTAACCTACTGCCTTCCATGCACTGTGTCATGCGTGACGTATTCCCATATAAAACTCCAATCTCGATCCACGGCACTGATAGTTCCCATGATGACAGATACCTCAGGATTGGAGCCTGAATGAACACGAATGAGATATTGGAATTTTAGTGTCTGATAGAATCGATAATGGAGTCTGAATTGAGACATCGCTTTAGGTTGCTATTAATAAAACGATCTCAACTATAAAACTAATTAGAGAACGCTCTTGAGCTTCATAACGCGGTCAAGTGGACGTCCACCCTAAAAGCCAAGTTCACCAATACATCAATCAGATCGTTAGAACAGTAACCGATTGTTTGATATACTGTTAATCATCTTTAACTGCTCTACGGCCCGTTAGTGCGTTGGTATACTCTACCTTTAGTGTGGTATATTCGGTAACTCTACCATGCGTTTAAATCATCTTTTAACACTTGCTTGTCGCTAGACTCTACGTCAAATATTCATAGATATATTGTATACTAGCTGTGCCCACCGACTTCGTCCGCGTAGTATTTAACGTACCCTATATGTTAATCCCGGTTATAAACTATCTGTGTTCCAAATTTCATCCAAATCCGATCAGTAGCTTTTGCGTGAAGGAGTAACAAACATACATTCACACTCACAAACTTTCGCATTCAATGAATCCCTAGAAATGATTTGTCATACAAATGCGGCTCTACTAAACTCTACCTAAAACTCATAGTAGAGCCAACTCTGCATCTCTACTTAGTAACAACAAGGAGCACAGTAATGGGCGCGTACGCAATAAGCCCGCAACGGTGACGTATCGTGATTGTCATCAGAGGTAACTGGATACGCGACAGATCGCCGGGCAAACATTGTTCCTTAAACTTGGTTCAAGGCACAAGAGACTACTTTTATATTGCTTGTTTACCCCAAAGGAATCTGCAAACTTTGCCGATGGTATAAAGTCTTATTAAAGAAAGTAGTGATAGCCGATTGGTTAAAGCACGCGTCTTGCGGGCACCGGGTCTTGGGTTCAAACCCCGGCTCGCACCACTGGATTTTACGAAATCTGTGTGCGAATCCTAATATCTATATGATTATCACTTACTTACGTCACGGTGAAGGAAAACATCTTGAGGAAACCTGCATGTCTTAGAAGATCTAACCAATTTTCGAGAGACATGTGAAATCCGCCAACCCGCACTGGGCCAGCGTGGTGGATTATGGCCTGAATCCCCCTCATGTTGAGGGGAGGCCCGTGCCCAGGAGTGGGACGTCAAAATGGCTAAATTATTATTATAAAGTCTTATTAAAGGGTCATAGCAGTGTCACTTGGCGTCCTATAAGGGGTCCAGTAAGCATACAAATTGTAGTATGAGCTGCTCTATGGTAGAGTGTTCTACATTATTACCATGTGAAGGACCGTACCTATTCGAAACTTAAGGTGAAGGCGCCTGTCTAGCCCGCGAAATTCAAAAATTTCGAGTATTTTTATAGTTTGTCCAAAATCTGAAAACATTTAAGACAACATTTTGTGATTTGCGACAAACACAGTATGCAGTGCGTTTATTAATAGATTTATTTTACTCTAAATATTATCACGGTGGATATGATACTAGTTAATCACTAAATATAAGAATTGCCAGATTATCTGGATAGCTGTCGTTCTTGAAATGATTTAGAGTAAGTGGGATATATTAATAAATGCACTGCACACGTTCTTTGTCGCGAATTACAAAATGTGTCTTTTATTATTGTCAGATTTTGAAAAATTGCTAAAAAACCTCAAAAAAATTGAACTTCGCGGGCTAGATGGGCGCTTTAGCCTTAAGATACGAAACTTATTTTGTAATAGAACAAAGTTGGCGGTACTCACACGTTTCTAACCATAAGGGGAGTTGTACAGGGGAAGGGGAAGGAGCGGTTAGGCTGCCGTCTCACCTGTCGTCCGAAATGCAGCTACAATAGATACTTTACTCTATTGACTTAGCCCACAAAAGGCCAGTCCCTATTAAAATAAATTCCTGGTTTGCTGGTACATATCAGTCACGTAATCATAGGTAGCGGCCGATTTGGAGTACCTCAGGGCTTCCGCCTGATTGACAGACAGATGGTAGAGCAAGCTCTTGTGTTTTGTTAGACAGCGCTCACTTGGTCACGTGAGTCGCTAAACATCCACGGGTCGAACCCACTCACTGAAATTGGCCGAATTTGAACCTTTTTTCCGCGAGAAGAGAGTAGTAATTTATTGTATTTTCATAGTGACTCTTTTGTATGTAGTACTTATATGTATTCTGAGTTATACCTACCTACTTATAATATAATAATTTATAGGCGAAAAGTAGGTATACTAGATAGTGTTTCCAACGAACTTTTATTAATTACCCTAATAAAATACTTATCCATCAACTACATACTTACGAAGAGGCTAAACACCCCTTATATATCTATTTATTATATCAGTACCAGCAATCTTCCTATGCCCGCTAGGTACCAAAGATTAGATGTTACGATAACCAGAGACCCAGATACCTAGACCGGTAACCACACGCTTGGCACACTGTAAAACGGGCTAATAGTGTGGTTTTGCCCCCTTATTTATAACTTGTCTAAACTTGTCCAAACTAAAAATATATGGAGTACAAAAATACAAATATTTGGTTAAGGCTAAAGCGCCCATCTAGCCAGCGAAGTTGAAATTTTTTGAAGTTTTTTTTCAAAATCTGACTATAATAAAAGGCACATTTTGTAATTCGCGACAAAGACCGTGTGCAGTGCATTTATTAATATATCCAACTTACTCTAAAACATTTCAAGAACGACAGCTATCTAGATAATCTGGCAAGGCTGGCAGGCGCCTTCACCTTAAGTTAAAGTCGCTGTAAGCATTTTTTCAGCTGCCAAAACAAACTCCTGCAGCACTTGCCACTTGTCTTAATAGACGACCGCTTGGCGCAGTGGTTCGAGCGTAGACCGCTCGGTTCACTACACCGGGTGGTTGCGGGTTCGATTTCTGTCAGGGTAAATTTGTGAAATGGCTTTTTCATAATGTTCCCTAGTCTGGGTGTCACTGGGATCGCCCCCAGGCCATTGTACGGTACCCATAGTACAAGAGTAGCTTAGTTTGGGACCATACAATTGGTGTGTTCGTGTGGCAATATTTATTTATTTATTTACTTACCATGGATATTTTACAAAAGGTCGTGTATTTCACACACGGCAGACTGCTGAAACGTGAACATGAAACAAATTTCGACATTTGAAGGATTCGATAGTTATATCAGCCTGTAGCATACAACTCCTTAATAACACGAATTCCACACACTAGAAAGTTCACATAGTAAAATCAAAAAACACGAATCGGCCATTTCTTGAATAAATATAACATCCTCATTTTCATGGTAACCGTTTTTAAAATAAACAGGCTGGCACTCGCGGTTCTAAATCTAAGACCATCGTGAATAAATGATGGAATAAACATTGGGTTTCCGTTACGAACATGCCCGCACGCATCAAGTTTATTATGTTACACGCGAGTAAACCAGCCGAGAGCACGTTGTATGGCCATTCAAATGTTCAGGATAGGTGTTAAACTTTGCGTTCTACCGTAATCGCGTGTCAGCCGGGTTTGTATGTGTGACTCGTACAGCGCCCCTGGCGGCGAATTAATGAATCACTTTAAGTTTTTGTCCAACAAAAAATGACCTCAAAAATATGTTTTTACAAAATTGTTATTATCGTTGTTTCAGACTTCACCTACGACTGCTAACATCTCTACAAGGTAAGTTTCCTGAAGTTTTTCTTCAACTAATTCTTAGTTTAAAAAAGGTTGTTATCTTGGTTAATTAACTTTGAATTTGAGTTCGAAAATTTCTACCTACGTCACATATTCGTATCACATTTAGTCTAAGCGTATACTGAGACGCAGGCGACGCAAACACAGCATAGTACAGAATTGTGGGACTGTGGGGCTAGAAAAATGTCTGTGTCACTATTCACAAGAACATGGTCTTCACGTTCACGCGTTGCGCAAAATCTGTGCTGTCACTACAACTAGCCGCAGGGCAGGACAGATACATGTCTGTGTGTCACGTGCCTGTAACACAGCGTACTCAGACCTGCGGGGGTATTTTGAATCATTCGAATCAACATCAGAGTCGAATTCTAAGTTTAAACTGCATATTTGCCAACTGTAATAGTACATTGTTACATGAGTGGTGAAAGTTACTTATTTTGTCCCGAGACGGGGTTTGGCGCCCGAGCGTAGCGAGGGCGCTAATAGTTCGAGGGACAAAATAAGTCTTTCACCCGAGGTAAACACTGTGCTTTTCATTACGAATACAAGGAAAATAAAAATAAAAACAGGAATTGGCTAAAGAAATAATACAAGGAAGTATAAACAATACTCTACAACTCGACAAAAAAAAATCGAATTGCCGCCCATTTTGATTTTTTTTTTCGTTGGCCGGCCAACTTCATTATTTAGCCATTATTTTTCATTTTCATCTTTAAATATTTTACCCAAATCTATGTTATTTTAAAGAAATTGTTGAAACTAAATTATAATTAAGTCATTTAAAAAAATATATTCTTGAATTAATACTTAACTTTATGTTATTTCAATTTTACATCGTGCTGTAATTGAAACTGTAGAAAAAGTTTGAACATGGTTCCATAGAAATGTGAAAATGGAACTAGTTTTTTTTTTAATAATTTGACAGCTGTCAGTTGAAAGCGAAACTCCCGGGCCTGAAAAGTATTACTTTCAACCCGCTTCTCAGGCAACTTCAGACCTACTTTCAGAGTATGAGTAATGAAAAGTTATTTTAAATATTATTATACTGTTAGTAATCGTAAGACCTATGATATTCGATTATTTTTTAAAAACAGACGTTTTAAAGTTGCCGACTCGTTTCGATTGATTTAAAAATACCCCTCCGTGTGTTTGTACGTCACAAAATGTGTTCTGCCCTACGCTGCATGAACTGTGTCTCAGCATCCGCTCACACTTAAAACAATCGATTCAGGAATTGTATAATGTAGAAATGCGAGGCAATCGAATTCCTTAAACACTACAATAAAATTAAAATAAGGATAAAGCCTGAATTGCATCAAATTCGCTACAAATAAACCTTTATTTTCAACATTAAACCACACAACAGACTATGTACCATCAACCGCAACACTCCGTCTCATTTACTCCAATCAAAAAGGAAAGGGAACCATCGCCCGCCCCGATTCTGAGTGACGTTTCAATTTATAATAATTTATTTGTAAAATCAAGCCGAGTGCGTACCGATATTGATCTTTTGTGTCGGCACAGCATCAAAGGCTTTCATCTGTGTACTAGTGTTGTTGTCTCTTTTGTGTGAGGTAATTATCCATGGATACAAAGAAAGTATTATTTGGTTAGCTCTATTACTTTTTAATGATTATTATATTTGGTGTATTACAAAGGTTAATGTCAGTAGAGCGATTATTGTTTTAATTCTATATATGTATATTTGATTATTTTTTTAAATCACCCTTGACATCACATCACAACCTTGCCTAAACCACCTAGACTTTTCTGTTTGCCTAACTAGAAAGCCAGACCATAGATGTGAAAAAAAACTTTTACAGCCAGAAAGTACTTGGTATTTGTTTGCAAATTTTTGGTATTTCAAATCAGTTGGAGTTTTTACAAATTTGCAAATTGGAGCACCATTACTTGCAAATCTAAAGCAACGTTAATTAAGTTTTGATCAGACGTATCTCGAACTAATCGCCATCAGCGTAAAGCTGGTGGAGCATGGCAGATAGCGGGTAAATAGAACGGCGTGGTGGTATCGGTTCCCACGCGTGCGGCCGGCCTTGCGAATAGTTTAAGGCTAGGACATGGAATACGAGCGGTAGCGGGAGCGATTCTTACAAAAAAGCGCTAATTGTAATGCCTGCACCTCTTTAACAGAGTGGAATAGAAACGTATTGAAATCAAATTTAAAATTGAATTTTAACCATCTATGCCTTATGCCTTGGTAAGGTTAGAAGTAGTTTCCTTCAAAGGTCCAAATAACATTGGTCTGTCGAATAATAAGAGTGATCATCTGCCTACTGACTTACAAAACAAAACTGTCATACCAATAACATCGTGCGTTGTATTGGAATTCAGAAATAATATTATAATAATGGTGGTAACAGTCCAAACTTAAATCACAAACATTCGAATAAATTTCCTGATTTTCATCAGTTTTCCCGTGAACAATCATTGCACCATAACATTCAAATCAACTAAAACGTTTGCCGCTACCGCTTATCGCTGGCTCTTATCACAATATCAAACACCTTACCCCGTTGTTCGCCATCCGGGTATATTCATTAGATCTCGGTGCTTTGCTTACCATATTTCAACTGTCATAAGGTTTAATATAATGAACTAGCTGTGCCCACCGACTTCGTCCGCGTAGTATTTAACTTAACAAAAATTTCGGGATTATCGGGATAAAAAGTAACCTATATGTTAATCCCGGTTATAAACTATCTGTGTTCCAAATTTCATCCAAATCCGTTCAGTAGTTTTTGCCTGAAAGAGTAACAAACATCCACACTCACAAACTTTCGCATCAATACATAGTATAAAACAAAGTTGCTTCCCGCTGTCTGTATGTCCCTATGTATGCTTATATCTTTAAAACTACGCAACGGATTGTAATGCGGTTTTTTTAATAGATAGCGTGATTCGAGAGGAAGGTTTATATGTATAATACATTCTAATTAAATTTGCAAATAGTAGAGAAAGCCGTGCGAGGCCGGGGCGGGTCGCTAGTTTATAATATTAGTAGGATGCGTCTGCGGCTCTACATACATCCTACTAATATTATAAATGTGAAAGTTTGTGAGTGTGGATGTATGTATGTATTTATGTTTGTTACTCCTTCACGCAAAAAATACTGAACGGATTTGGATGAAATTTGGAACACAGATAATTTATAACCGGGATTAACATATAGGATACTTTTTATCCCGATAATCCCGAAATTTTTGTTACGTTAAATACTACGCGGACGAAGTCCTTGGGCACAGCTAGTACATACTATATTAGGCTCTAAGTACATAACGTTACGATCTATCCGACTACAGTTCATAAACGGGGTGGCTACACCGGGGTAGTTCCACCCTCTCACAGAAGATCGGCGTAAAGTCGCTATTATAGCTGCGTTTCGTACGCGATGATTGAGAGAGAGAGAGAGAGAGTTGAAAGCCAATCCCCCTCCCTTACCCATTCTCTGACTGACCCACTCCCCTTAGCCCCTCAAGCTAAGTTGCTTCGTCTGCATTCGTTTCTACAAATCGCTACGCTTCATGTATGGAAATGACATAAGTCACGTGATCTACTTATCGACTTGTAATGACCATACATTTAAGCGTAGCGTTTTGTAGGAACGATTGTAGACGAAGCCACTTGGCTAGGGGGCCAGGTCGGTAATGTGTGAGCTATGCCTTTGGTACTGCCAGCATCTATAGGGTACGGTAACTGCTTAACGTCAAACGGATTTTACGCGCGCTTGTTTGCCGACTCTTTTATAAAAAAAAGAAAAAATATTGAAATAGTATAAAAGGTTTATATTATAGGTGTATTTATCCATTCAAAACTGTTAAACAGAGTAATATTAGACACCAATACGTGGTAACGAGCTACCACAACCACGGAACTAAACTAAACTAAAGGAATATTGCCGTTCCTATCAAACACCGGATCAAACAAATACACAGACAGACAATTGCAACTTTTTTTGTTATAATGTACTGTATATACGATCATATGCATTTAGTAAAAAGCTGCTATTTTTTGACATTACAAACCGACACTTCAATTTTATTTATGTCTACATATTTAAATAAAAAACGACATAAAATACTGTTTCCTGCATAACATTCTTACATTATAATACAAGTTTGTTTAATTAACAAACAGTTTTTAATGTTTTTTTGCCAGCACATGACTAGCGACGAACGATATGACGTCACAGCTATTCAAAGAATAGTCACAACACTATTAACTGCAAATTAGTTTTCTCAGAAATATTCCGGTTGGAGGAAAACATATTTAGTTTGAACATTCCTAAGAGTAAAGATGTACCAATGTTTATATACGTACTAGCGACCCGCCCCGGCTTCGCCCGGGTATTTTTATCAGTGTTTCTCTACTATATTATGCATGTATTATACATAAAAAGCTTCCTCTTGAATCACTCTATCTATTAAAAAAAAGCATCATAATCCGTTGCGTAGTTTTAAAGACCTAAGCATACATAGGGACAGACAGACAGCGGGAAGCGACTTTGTTTTATACTATGTAGTGGTGTGTGGCCCGTTCCAGTGCTTCATTCCTATGTTAAAAATATTTTAATAACAAAATACAACCTCCTTCAAAAAACCTGGGTGCACTAAAAATCTAGAAATACCTACGGAACTTATAATTTATTTAATTTAGAGTTGGTGCCACTATCTTTTCTCTACGTTAGGACAACTTCTTAGGCACCTACCTACCCCTACTTACTTGAATTGGCAGTTCTGAGGTAACAAACATAAAAAAACAACAGAATTGAGAACCTGCTCCTATTTTGAAGTCGGTTAAAAAGTATTTTTTTATGTATATGGTCCCAAACTAACCAAACCTTGTACAATGGACTGGGGGCGATCCCAGTGACACCCAGACCAGGGCTAATTAGAAAAAGGCCATTTGCGAAATTTTCCCCAGCGGGAATCGAACTCGCAACCACCATGTGCAGTGAGACGAGCGGCCTACGCTCGAACCACTGCGCCAAGCGGTCATCGGTACTGGGAATGAATTGTCAAAATTCGTGTTTAAAAAAATATATTCTTAAACCCTTTTTGTCTTACGCTCTCAATAACGCTGTCGCTTATCACCAAACCAAAAGTACAAAAATCATTATGTTTTTTCTATCCACGAAATACAAGGGGCGTTACACAGTACCGCGATAATTAATGCATCTAATCAATTCTTAACCATAAACATCTTTAGGGAAGTACCGACTACCGTTTTTTTCGATAATTTACGGTTTCCGGACACAATGACCATTTGTCTATGTGACAATTAAGAAATCGTATGTTGTGCTTTCGGGGCGAATGTTAATGAACAACTGTTTTTATCGTTCTTATAACGGTTCTTATCACGAAATAAGAAATTATCTATATGTAAGTAATAATATACATATAAATATATGTACTCAGAATCACAGTGGTTTTCAATGACAGCGCCAAACTCATAACACATCGCTTCACTTCGCGTTGATGGTTAAAAATGGTTATAACATAGTAGGTACTTTTTCCAATTTTTCTATGGTCGCTGCCCTTATCTTGATGCATTTTTTAAACTTATTTATTAATAACTAGCGGCCCGCCCCGGCTTCGCACTTATTCGAGTTTTAGTAAGGATACCTATTGTTTTTTTAAATATAATATAGCCTATGTCACCCGGGGATAGTGTAGCTTCCCAACAGTGAAATAATTTTTCAAATCGGTTCAGTAGTTTCGGAGCCTATTCATTACAATCAAACAAACAAAGTTTTCCTCTTTATAATATTAGTATGATGAGCACCTTTTTAGTTTTGATATCATTGCTTGAGTGTTAAGTACTAACCTAATATAATAGCCGACAATAGTAGCGGGGTTCTGACCCAATTCCTGGGCGCAATCCGTTCACGCCTCCAACAAACAATCAATTATCGACCTTACAACATGGTCTTAAAGATTGTAATTAGCTAGATAAGCGGGAACAGACGAGAAATCTACGTTGTATTTTGTACAATGCGGGAGGATCTGCGTAGGGTTAGCAGAAAAGGCATCGATGGCTGGATTGGTCAATTGATCGGTTTTGTAGTAAAGATAAATTTTTCAATCCCCAGTAACCTAGATGAAGATGCACCATTAGGCCATTTTTGACCCTATGTAATAGTTGTCAAGTCTTTTTCCTCTCCCACATCCCTTGTTCTATCCCCCTCAGATTAACATGGCGTTCAGTCGGGACCGTCTGACAAACTCATTGTCCGCGTGTCTAATTTAAATACAAATCTTGACAACACACCGCGGATTCACGCGCGATAATTAAGTTCGTCGTTTCATTATACTCGTAGATCGGCTGCTGCAATGCGGTCCTGAAGACGATCGCGAATAGTTAGGACCGCCCCTAAATCGGCACACCAACTGGTCCAAAACTAAGCAACGCTTGTACTATGGATACCGTACAATAGACTGGGGGCATTCTGAGAGACACCCAACTGAAGGAGAATTACGCAAAAGTCATTTCCGAAATTTACCCAGACGGGAATCGAACCCGCAACTACTCAGTGTAGCGAGCCGAGTGGCCTACGCTCGAACCATTGCGCCAAGCGGTCGTCAATGATTTTCTGAAAAGAGTCTGGGCGTTTCTGGTCTAGCTGTGAGATTGTAGACCAGCCACTATATCTCGAAGGCACAGGGCTCGCACAGCAGCCCTATCGCCGCAAACCCGCGGGCCGTTTATCATTTCATTCCGTTATCTCGCTAACTGCGATCCGCTCCGCTCAGCCGCTCAGCGCACTTTCCAGTCCGCAGGTGCTGGCCCTGGCTCCCGCTGCCAGTTCAACAACCCAGCACTGATTAGATTTATCTTATCACTAACGCTATTAATAAATCGATCTCAAGTCTGAGAGCGATCTTGGAAATGTCATTCTTATGTCATACTAGTACAAAATGACAGTCAAAACCGTACTCACGATCACTCTCAGATTTGAGATGAATTTATTAATGCGAGCCTAAGTTATTTGATTAAGTCCATCAAGTTAAAATGAAGACTGTAAGCTAGGATAGACAGTGGTGTCCAATGGTGATAACCTCGACGAGTCCAGTGGAATAGCTAAATTGTTTTGGAATCCGCAATTGCAAGTAGTGGTAGTAGTATCTTGTATAATACTTGATATCATTATGCCATTAAAATATGCCATAATACTAAGCACTTAGTGGTATTGCTTTGCCTATCTAAACGGGTCTAGTACGTGTGCAAAATAATAAAGATCGCTCTGAATTACTGGTTTTTACACTCAAACCGCATGATACTATTCATAAAAACTATTTTGTTCACATATAAAAACTTAGTTATAAGTAGAGTTTGCTCTAGTTTTTGTTGTGTATTAGATTATGTTCTTATGGCGCTTAATGATACGAGGGAAGTAAGAACCGGCCAAGTGCGTGTCGGACAACGCACAATGTAGGGTTCCGTAGCCATTTAAATAACGAAATTATATTTTTGGCTAGCTGGGTTTTCTCAATCATAACCAGTGACGTAAAAAAGCTACCACTTTGGAGCTCAGCTCAGTATCTCGTAAACATGAATTAATCTCAAAAACTGTCAAAGTAACCTCAGAATGATTAAAAAATATCTATTCAACGATACTCCATTCGCGGGGGTGAGTAAACCTTTAGATTTTTCACTCCTCCTTCCCAAGTACAGGAAGTACCTTAATATAACTTTGCTTTTAAGATTAAAATACATAGTTTTTTTAGCGGTACATAAACTTTATATTTGTTCCAATGTGCAGCCTTCTAGCCCTAATAGTCTCTGAATAAAATGATTGTGATGTCGGATGGACAGACAGACGGACATGGCCTAACTATAAGGGTTCCTAATTTGACTTGGGAACCCAAAAAACCACTATCATTTTATAATCTACGCATCAGCTATATTAAGTCCGACCTATATGTCAGTATGCGGTATTCTAAACGATCAATCATCTTTGAAATCTATTTTTTTTTTCTTCTTAAAACAAAGTCGGAAACAAGTGTGCGATCTGCCTGATGTTAAGCAGTTATCGTAGCATACATAAATAAATAAATAAATATCGCCAGACAGGTGTCTGTCTGGCGATATGTATTTATTTATTTGTGTGGTGTGTACCAACTGTATGGTCCCAAACACTCCCAAACTAAGCAACGCTTGTACTATGGGTACCGTACAATGGACTGGGGGCGATCGCAGTGACACCCAGACATGGGCAAATGACGAAAAAACCATTTCCGAAATTTACCCCAGCGGGAATCGAGCCCGCAACCACCATGTGCGGTGAGCCGAGCGGCCTATGCTCGAGCCACTGCGCCAAGCGGTCGTCGACATGCTTCTGTGAGAGGGTGGTGTTATCACGTCGAGCCAGCTCCTGTATGAACTATTCTCAATTAGCTACAACTTCAGCTATCAGCTACATATATTTTGTCTCCCGCTTTGCACCGGAGGGAAGTGGAAATATTTTTCTTATATTAAATTCGTGCGGGTCCCAAGACAATTTAACTTTTCCCCGGGACTCGTCGAGGGTCGAACCTCGACGTCATTATTGGTCACCATTGTCGATCCTGGCTTACAGGAGTTACAGTGGTGGGAGTGTGTGGCGGGACCAGTCCCAAAAAAAATAACTACAACTTGTCTCTACTACCGTTAAAATTGTAACTCTACCTGACTGCTGTACTGTACTATTAGACAAGCGTAAAGCGCAAACACGCTGATGCGCGTCGGATAGTACCAAACATGCCTTCCAATTAAAGAGGCACGCCTGCCTAATGGCTGTTCTTTCGGTGG
Source organism: Notodonta ziczac (assembly GCA_918843915.1). NCBI lineage: Eukaryota > Metazoa > Arthropoda > Insecta > Lepidoptera > Notodontidae > Notodonta > Notodonta ziczac. Next base: position 10,467,762 of record OU974049.1, read on the forward strand.
CAACACTACCTGCCACCCAGGTGTGGTTGTGTTGGCAACACCAAGAGCTATGCAGCTAAAAACTTTTCTTAAACAAGCTTATAGTAGTAGTTAGTAGTTTAGCCCTTTTAACGTCCCACTCCTGGGCACGGGCCTCCCCTCAACACGAGGAGGATTCAGGCCATAATCCACCACGCTGGCCCAGTGCGGGTTGGCGGATTTCACATGTCTTTCGAAAATTGGTTAGATCTTCTAAGACATGCAGGTTTCCTCACGATGTTTTCCTTCACCGTAAGCAAGTGATAATCATGTAGAAATTATGATACGCACATAGATTTCGAAAAATCCAGAGGTGCGAGCCGGGATTTGAACCCAAGACCTGGTGCCCGCAAGGCGCGTGCTTTAACCAATCGGCTATCACTGCTTTAAACAACAAGCTTATAGAATATCCAAATGCAAATCTAAAATCATAAACGACCGCTTGGCGCAGTGGTTCGAGCGTAGTCAAGGGACATTTTGGAAATTACCTTTTCGTTTGCCCTTGTCTGGGTGTCACTCTGATCGCCCCCAGTCCATTGTACGGTACCCATAGTACAAGCGTTGCTTAGTTTGGGACCATACAGTTGGTGTGTTCGTCTGGCGATATTTATTTTTAAAGTAACTAAATAGCTCCTATAGTTGCTTTTCGTACGCTGAGTGAGAAAGCCCCCTTCCCCCTCCCTCTATCCTACTCCCTCTTCAGGTCAACACCGAGCGAACAATGCCTTTGGAATTGAAAAGATCTATAGGCTGCGGTAACTGCTTAATATCAAGCGGGTCGTACCCTTGTTTTCCGACTTTGTTATCTATACAAATGAATAAAATTGGAGTGTCTGTTTGTAATATCAAAATAACACCTTTTTACTAAGTGCATATGAAAGTACATATGACACCTATAGCAAAAACGCGATTTAAAATTTCTTTGTCTGTCTATGTGTTTGTTCCGGGTAATTTCCGAGACGGCTGGACCGATTTTGACGGGACTTTCACTGGCAGATAGCTGATGTTATAAGGAGTAACTTAGGCTACTTTACTTTTAGAAAAACATTTTTTTTTTAAATGGGTCCTGTCGCGCGGGCTCTGAACGCGGGAGCGGACTTTTTTGTTAAGTTAAATTCCACGCGGACGAAGCCGCGGGCTCAGCTAGTCTAAATATCCTACTAATATTAGATATAAATGTGAAAGTTTGTGAGTGCGGATGTATGTATGTATGTACGTATGTTTGTTACTCCTTCACGCAAAAAATACTGAACGGATTTGGATGAAATTTGGAACACAGATAGTTTATAACCGGGATTAACATATAGGATACTTTTTATCCCGATAATCCCGAAATTTTTGTTACGTTAAATACTACGCGGACGAAGTCGGGGGGCACAGCTAGTATAATATATATTAGAAAATTATATAGATATGTCTATTATATATTTTAATGCTACTAACCGTTTGATTGGCAATTGGTTTGAATCGCGCAATTTACTCGGAGTTCCCGTTGGTAGAGCTCACTTTGACTCTATCGCCACTACTCTGATAACGATCTCGTAATCATTGCCGCAAACACCTGTTCCATTATGAGGCAGTTAACTCTAGAAACGAGGGTACGTAGAGTTAAACATCGATACGTGATCGAGAGTTTACGCGTTAGAAACTTTAATAATCGAATGGTATTTTCGTAATGCTCTACCTAGTAGCTCTACCAAGAGTATATACGTTTGCTAGAGTCTTTTTTTTAAGGGAATTGTCCCGCCACACACTCCCGCCACTGTAACTCCTGTAAGCCAGGAGCGACAATGGTGACCAATAACGACGGCGAGGTTTGACCCTCGACGAGTCCCGGGGAAAAGTTAAATTGTCTTGGAACCCGCACGAATTTAATCGAAATTTATAATAAGAGCAGTTGGAAGAAAAAAATCCACTTCCCTCCGGTGCAAAGCGGGAGACAAAAATAGCTGGTATGGGCTGATTGCCATTGAAACAAGACTGATACAGCTGATTGTAAGAGCTGTTGTAGAATTCTTGCTTGAGTCGTCACTAGCGTCTTTGGCTTGACAAATCGATAATTTATCGGGTGACCGACACAAATTACGATACAAACATAGACTAATAAGGTAAGACACCGGTGACGTCCATTGGATGAGAATGCAATCGTTAAAAGATGCGGGGTATCGGGGAAAACGGCGCATTGCGATTGGTCCGTTCAAGGCGTTACCAAAATGTCAGGTGTACCCATAATTAAAGCGTTACAGTCTGATACCATACGCGATAGATGTACCTACCTATTTCGCGATAATTTAAAATCAATACTACAATATTCAATTAATTCCGAGACATTTTAATCGAATTCAATTCTGATTTGGCTGCCATTGTATGCATTACGAAACATTGACACCTTATTTGCTACGGCAAAACTTGTTATAATTCTCACGACAAAATGTCACTAGAACAATAGGGTTAGCTAAAACATTAATAAAAAATGTATTGGATTTGAGTTGCGTGGGTAGTGGTTGGGGTAGGGTTGTCAACTGAATAATACCAACACTGTATCATCTAAATATATATAACTCAAAGGTGACTGACTGACATAGTGATCTATCAACGCACAGCCCAAACCACTGGACGGATTGGGCTGAAATTTGACATGCAGGTAGATGTTATGACGTAGGCATCCGCTAAGAAAGGATTTTGATTAATTATACCCCCAAGGGGATAAAATAGGGGATGAATTATCCCGAAATGTTTGTTAAGTTAAATTACACGCGGACGAAGTCGCGGGAACAGCTAGTAAATCATACACCGAAAAAGGCCTATAAATGAAAGTTTATCTTTTAATGAGTAGGTTGTTAGTTAATTGAAAAGGCTTGTAAAGCTAAGGCCTGTTGGCTATACCTACATGTATAATATAATTATGATTTTGTTTCAAATTAGGCAAGTTATGAAGACAATACTAATGGATGGAATAATACCAGTATTTGAATCAAAACGCCATATAATTATTGTTACTGTTTTACATCAGAATTGTCGTATGCTTGTTGGACGACTTAATTATATAAAAAAACTAGCTGAGCCCGTGACTTCGTCCGCGTGGAATTTAACTTAGCATAAAAGCCCGCTCCCGCGTTCTGAGCCCGAGCGACAGGTGGCACTTTTTCTATTTTTTTAAAATAAAAGCAGCCTAAGTTACTGCCAATAACATCAGCTATCTACCAGTGAAAGGTCCGTCAAAATCGGTCCAGCCGTTTCGGAGATACTCTTTGATGTCATGTGTTTATACTTAATTTCGCGGAACCCTAATTGTTTTTCTAAAATAAAAGTAGCCTAAGTTACTCCTTATAACATCAGCTGTTTAGCTTATAGCATCAGCATCAGCTGTTTCGGAGATTACCCGGAACAAATATACAGACAGGCAGACAGACAGACAAAACATTTTTAAATCGCGTTTTTGCTATAGTTGTCGTATGTACTTTCATATGCATTTAGTGAAAAGGTGTTATATTACAAACAGACACTCCAATTTTATTTATTTGTATAAATAACAGCAAATTAATTCTATAATTATTATTTTTTTCGTAATTAAATGTGACAACCCTATAAATAATTAAGGCCACGCTAATGTCTGGCAGTATAAAATGATGGTTGACAAAATGTCTGAGCGCATTCCAATAGCGACACAAGGTCCATATTGCGATACCACCAAACAACCTGAAATAAATTAAAATGTTATCTCAATTGAATTATCCCCTATGCTGTAGTATCTGCCATTTTTTTCTGTGGACAACATAAAACGCGACTAGGGGAATTAACCATCTAGTGAATCACCACCTTCCATATGAAGTTCATATATTTTTGGGTTTCCATACTTTCTTGGAATATCTCTAGCCATCCCTTCATTGTAGTTTTGAATAATAATAATGTGGTCTGGTACTTGTGCTTTTTTGTAAGCTTTTATGTAATAAGTAGGTAAGTACTTTATAGTTCTTTCTTTTTTATGTTTTATAAGTACATACATCGTTTTTATTTTTAACCCCCGACGAAAAACGAGGGGTGTTATAAGTTTAACATGTGTATCTGTGTATCTGTGTGTCTGTCTGTGGCAACGTAGCGCCCAAGCTGATGAACCGATTTCAATTGTGTTTCTTTTGTTAGATAGGTATTCTGATCGAGAGTGTTCTTAGCTATGTTTCATGAAAATCGGTTCAGCCGTTTGAAGATCATCAGCTCTTTTGTAGGTTAAAAAGCCACATTCACGGCCAAAACCAACTTCCACGGCTCGAATAATATATTTAATATATTTTTAAATGATCGTAATAGTCTGAACTGGCTTTTTACAATATTATAAATTTGAAAAGTTTCCCTGATTCTTGAAAAAAATGAAAATTTTATCAATTTTTATATGAGATTTGTGTATATACGCGCATGCGTTAAATTTTGTTCGTTTTGTCAATGGTCATGGAATATTACGTTATAATAATTCTAGAGGGCGCTGCTCCGCCATTGAGAAAAAGATATATAAAAATCAAATATAATTTAAAATAATTTTAGCGTTATTGAAAATTCTTCCCCTGGGCTGCTCCCGTCCACCTCAACCAGAGTTATTACATGAAATTGAATCATAATTGATAATATTTTACTAGGAATTAAACCTCCGTGGCATCAATATTTAGATTCGCTGTCTATTCTAATGTCAATTATTATAATGTCATAACAAAATAATGTCTCATACTTTTACACAGATTTTCTGTTGATTATTGTATACATTTGATGAAAAGGTCGTCGTATCGGGGGTTTTTAAATTTTCAATTTAGAGTTATAATTAATAAACTTATAAATACATAAGTATTTATTTGTATATCGTAAATATTATTTTCGGTATATAATTCCAAAAAGATTTTGTTTGTGTAGAATTTATTGATTAATGAACTAAGAGATGGTATATTATGTCAGTAAATAATAATTTTCCTTTTTCAAATACCTCAAATTCAAGTAATTAAAAAAAATATATCTGATCGTATCTGACTGTACCTTTCTTTATTTTTGCAGTTTCCATAATATGCTAGGATAGGATAGGTTACTTTTTTGTGATATTACTTGTATGAAACTGAACCTGGCAATTTATAATACACAGTAAACGCAATTTAGGTATAGGCGAGATTGTTTGCATTGCCTATTTCACAACGACCGGACCTGCGCGGGCGCAGGCGTGGCCGAAGCGCTAATTTAAGGCAGGGTACTAGACCATGATCACCAGTAATGATATTAGAATGTCACTGCATAAGATTATAGACAAAAGGTCAGAAGTGACCAATGGCTGTCTGAGCACCTACCTACCTACCTATTGCTGTACAAGATAAAGTAAAAAAGTCTTGTTAAAGGCGACTGAAGAACTGCACACAATGGGCCATTCAATTGGCTCACCATCAAGTTTCTTGTTCTCCTGTTTATTATCTGGAAAAACCTCCTTGCATTTTTAAAGTAGGTATACCTACTTATATACTCAAACTATTTGAAGACAATCTATACGGAAGAAATATTCCGTATTTTTTATCTAAGAAGTGTTTTTTTTTTTTTTTTTTTTTTTTTAATAAAAATACTAGCAATGTGTGTTTATCACATTACAAGTATTCCCTTTAGCCCCTCCAACTTAGCTAATGCTTGTGCTAGGAGTGGGCTCACGTCAATAGTTCAATAGCCAGGATGGGGATCGAACCCGGAACCTCTCAGCTATGAGGACGGCCCCTCTAACCACTAGGTTTTTGACGCTTCGCTTCGCTTCGTTTTATTTATTAAAAAAACTGACAAATTCTTTGGTTCTACGTGGGAATTTTGAATCTGACGTCATAATTCCCACCCACAGACCATTCAGTCAAGACACGGTTTACGTCCACTATTGTATGAGAATGCATCATCAATACCCCATACCGATTATTACCGATACCCCACCGGGGCAGGCGGCGAATTTTGATTGGTCTGTTCAATGTCAGGTGCGGTCATACATATACATATGTTCGGCGACCCGGGAGGTACCCAGCGATGCGGTGTCTAATGGCTTATTGGTCTATGTTCCCACGTCATATCTCGTTATAAAGACTTTTATTTTAATGCGTAACCAGATATCTGCTACACCATACGATTACAGATTCAAATCTAAATGAACCAAAGACTTAACTCGGACAGATTCCAACAAATCTGATTATTATCCTAATTTGTTACTCCTGTTGAAGTGGCCGCCTTAGGGTTTAGGGTTCTGCATTACAAAACGCCCAGTTATTTTATAAAACTTTTTGGAGGACCTTATCAATTATTTAATCGGAAAATGACATTTTTTATGTATATTATTTGCAATACTATTTTACATGGAATAGACACGTATAGGTATATCAGAAAATTGATTAAAATTACTGTAAAAATATCGATACAAAAATTGAAATAATAAATAAGGAGCCGTATCTCCCACAATTTACTGCATATCATTAAAACCGGTAAATTTAAAAATAACAACAGTTCGTTTAATTACAAAAAAACATACTTTCAGTTGCAGCATAATATTATTATTCCATCTGTTAAGTTCACCAAATTCATACTTATTAGTACGGAACCCTCCCTAAGATTTGAGCTCACTCTTATCTTATTACTTACATGTCGTAATGGGGAGAAACTGAACATATTACCGTGCCTTCACGCGATTGTTTATGGAAACTGGATTATCAAACGACCACAAAAAGGAGAATGTTCTCAATTCGTGTGTATTTTTGTTTTGTAGTCTTTTCACCCATAAGTAACCCCCGGTAAGAACATTCAAAGTATTGTGTTTTTTCACCGTTAAATAAGCGGCTATATTTATTTAAAAATAATTGAGTTTCGCACATAAAACATGATAAAAAATTCCAGAGGTGCGAACCCGGGTTTGTACTTACGTCAAACTTTTCCAGGTGAGTGTTGTCCCAACAATAATATCACGTTTATTATATACCACACTTGGCAAACAAGCATGTAACCAGCCTAATGTTTAGCGGTTACTTTAAGCTTGCAAATACCAAAGCCATTGCCCGCACTTTGCTATGGGCAGGGAATTGGGCTTCCGGCTCTCTCACTCATCGCACGAAACGCATATGTAATTAATCTATACATCTATACAATACAAATAAATACAATACATACAATACATACAATACATACAATACATACAATACATACAATACATACAATACAAATAAATAAAATTGGAGTGTCTGTTTGTAATATCAAAATAACACCTTTTCACTAAATGCATATGAAAGTACATACGATACCTATAGCAAAAACGCGAATTAAAAAAATTTTGTCTGTCTGTCTGTCTGTCTGTCCGTCTGTGTGTTTGTTCCGGGTAATCTCCGAAACGGCTGGACCGATTTCGACGGGACTTTCACTGGCAGATAGCTGATCTTATAGCGGGTAACTTAGGCTACTTTAATTTTAGAAAAACAATTAGGGTTCCGCGTAAAAAAATAAAAACACTTGAAATCAAAGAGTATCTCCGAAACGGCTGGACCGATTTTGACGGGACTTTCACTGTTAGATAGCTGATGTTATAAGCAGTAACTGAGGCTACTTTTATTTTAGAAAAACAAAATTAAAAAAATGGGTCCTGTGGCGCGGGCTCAGAACGCGTAACCGGGCTTTATTGTTAATTAAAATTCCACGCGGGTGAAGTCGCGGGCTCAGCTAGTAAATAAATAAATATTGCCAGACTAACACACCAACTGTGTGGTCCCAAACTAAGCAACGCTTGTACTATCGACTGGATTACCGTACAATGGATTGAAGGCGATCCCAGTGACACCCAGAGCTGGGCAAATTGCAAAAAGGCCATTTCCAAAATTTGCCCCGCCGGGAATCGAACCCGTAACCCCCATGTGCAGTGAGGCGAGCGGCCTACACTCGAACCTCTGCGCCAAGCGGTCGTCACCAATAACTACTTACTTTACGCCGATCTTCTGTGAGATGGTGATACTACCCCAGCTGAGGCAGCCCGTGTATGGACTGTAGTTAAATTTACTACAGGTTGGCTCTGCCGCTATGTTAACAATTACAGTATATTCCACTAGGAGCGCTCTGTGGAATACGGAACTATTGTGCCTACACTTATACAGAGTAAATTATATTTTCGACCCACGACTACAGAGTGAGACTAAGAGACTGTAAGAGCGGTTTCAGATAAGCGATATTTTGGAGCGTATAAGCTCGGTTTTGCAAGCGCGTGTAGGCGCGTATAGGCGCACCGTTTGCCAAACACGCAACTCGCGAGCCGCGAGAGACCCGCGCGCTGCTGTCTGCATCCACCCGATTCGAGTGACCACGTGAACGCGCGTTCTATTTATTAAAGCGCTTTTTTAAGTGCGTAAGCCGATACGAGCTTATACGCGTAAAAAAACCCGCTTCTCGTCTGTAACCGCCCTTAGTGTGTTATGGAATTAATACCTTAGGATACGACAGTCATGATGTGATGCATATTGAAACAAATTGAGATGCAATCTCAAGGTATCCTTCGTCGGGCGTGTTCCTAATTACAGATATAATATCATAGGCGTATTTCGTAAGCGCTCCGAACAAATCGAAGAAAGTGGGCGGCGAAGGGCGGCATTCCAGCACATGCGATGATAATATATTTTATAGCTCTCCTCCTAGGTCATGATAGGGTTTAGATAGGGCTGTTAAGGCAACGTATTTAATCGTTGTATTACATACAACGCACAGTCTAAACTATGGGTCCTAGAAGCATGACATTTTTATCGGAAGTTTCTTATACTTACATAAGTAGGTAGTTACAATGTACGTGAACACTAGAAATAGTTTTGAAAATTCATCCCATAAGGGGTTTAAATAGGCGATGAAAGTTTGTACAGAAACGTTTGAAAATAAATAGTTAGAACTAGTACTTTTTCGAGTCAGGAGTATTTCGACCAAACCCCTGTCGTCCGGTGTACATAGTAGACGCATCTTGGAAGCTGTATTTTATAGCGGTATAGCACACACTGTAGTAACACCTTAACCCAGTCAATACAAAACTATGTGATGAGTGCAGGTCAAATCTAATTTTCGTTTGATGGGTTTTTGATTGGTTAGGAACGCGTGACGCCGCGGCTGCCTCCCGAAAGCCACGTGGTCATGGTACTGGTGTTGTCTTAAATCATGCTGCCGTAATTAACGATTAGTCAAATCATCTCACTTTGATACGTGTATTTCTAATATAGGGTTCCGTATGGAAGAAAGCTCTTGTTATTATTTGGATGTAAGACATCTATTGGCACTCTTTGGCAATTTAATCGACCAGTTCGCTGGTATGACGCTTTCTCGTGCCGTCATGCCCCTCTCTCTACGCCACCGCTCTCAACTCCCTTGAGAGTGCGTCCTGTGACGGCAAACTTTTTTAACTGGGCAGTTTCTAATAAAACCACTATTTTAGCTTGTTGAAAACATGTTGTGTATACAAATTGCTTGTACGTCTATATGTTTATGAAAAAAAGAAAATTATAAAATATATATTTATCTCCAAGTCTACATGTTTGCAGGTTATATTATTAATTCGTTTACAAATGATGTCCTTAGACTTGATAAACAGAAAAAGAAACTATGTAAGAGTACTTAACTTGTGACCCTTAAACTAGACATAGTTTGTATCGTAAGGGCCAGATATATTGCCAAAAACATTGCGCGATGGCGAGAATAATAGAAAATGATACAAATCAAAACAAACAAATATCGTATTGTATTGTAGGTTCACAACTGATGAACCTATCGCTGCCATCAGCAAAATTATTGGTATTTTAATGGCAATCAGAGGTACAGCTTTCAGAATAAAATAATTTGTATTACGTTATTTAACTGTTTCAGTAACCTAGATATTGGTTTCGCGATATTGTGCACAACGCTGTTTAGTTATAGAGTTTAGAATTCCATAGGCACTTCTTAACTTTGCAAAAAAACATGGTGCCGGATTGTTTGGACCGGTGTTAATAAATAACGCAGCCTGTGACCAAAACAGTAATCATAAACAATGGCTCGTTGCAAGTTTGCGCGCGCGCACTGGCGCGAGTCAACCACTTGGGGAAATCTTTTCACATTCAAACACTAAGGTAGGCAGGGTTTATTATTTTATTAAATTCTCTCTTCGAACTCCATCGTCCAAAACTTCATTATAGGTGGACTTAGTATTATTATTTCGGTTATTTTTTTATACCTTGGGTTACATTATTGGAGTTTTAGTAAGAAACCCTATTTTTTTTAAAAATATATTATAGCCTATATCACCATACGCCTATGTTCCCAACAGGGAAATAGTTTTTCAAATCGGTTCAGTAGTTTCGGAACCTATTCCATGCAAACAAACAATTAAATCTGTCCTCTTTATAATATTATTAGGTATAGTATATATCAAAGAATTTGTAATAATGTCTTATTATTACAAATTCTTTGGTATATATACTCTGATCGAACTCCAACGTCCAAGACCTCATTATCGGTAAACTTAACCTTTGAATATTAAACCATTACTTATCTATTATTCCAAGCTCTTAACTATCATTTAAAATTGTTTGTTTCACCTGATCACTATAAAGCCGACCTTATTAATGTTTCATTGGCCAACTCTTTAAGTTATTTCGTAAGCACTATCTTCAATCTTCTAAATTCTGTATCGGTGGACAGGTTTGACATTGACAGTGTACAATAGCGGATAATCGGATCATTAGTGGGTGTTGCAATGGATGGTGTGCCAACCGTTTGGCAGGCAATTGGCTTCTTTGTTTGGCAAAGTATGGAAGTCAATAGAGCTTTTTTTATAGAACAAAGTTGGCAATCAAGAGGTTACTGTAGCTTATAGATACTTGCATTGTTCGCACATGTCCAGCCTAAAGGGGAGTGTGACAGAAAGGGGGGAAGGGAGGGGGTTGGGCTTTCGGTTCTCTAAGTCATCTTGGTCTCTAGTTCTTCTGTGAGAGGATGGTACTATCCCGGTGTAACCACCCCGTATATGAGCCGCAATTTGCTACAGTTTTGGACTTCGAACACAAAACTGGGTATTATAGTGTGATCTTTACTTCTGAGCTTGTCAAGATTTGTATGCTAAACATCATACAACAAGGAATATGGAACGTTGGCCGAAATCTGGTCTAGTTTGGGCGCAAGCTTTCAACCTCTTTACTTAACAATAACTGGTCACTATTCTACTCCTAGTCTTTTATAGATAGTGCAATTATTGTTTATTAAACTTAAGTCTAAGTCTAGCCCCCTATAAATAAACGCGGTTTAGCGGTTGTATTGTTAGACCATGCTTTGTCTTTTTCCTTCTAATGTCAAATTAATGATGACAGATAGAGATAATTAGGTGTATAACCACTCACCCGCTTTACCACGTTTATTAATAGGAGGGTCGAAGGGGAAGGACAGACTTAGCTAACAAAGTGTGTTCGACCTAAAATACCTTTTTTAGACATTTTCGCTTCGATGGTTCGACCGACATGCCCGACACTCGGCAAACCAAGCCGACAAAAACTGTCAGTGTCAATTATATCAAACAACAGGAAATCAATTTAAAAAAAAACATAGGTCATCTAATCTTTATTGTGTTTAATTTTCCCGACAATAGGAAGTACTTATTGCCAAACCACGCGCACTCGACCGCAACAATCGATAATATCAACAAAAAAATATATTACAGCATTACGAGCAATTTAACAGGTATACTTACAATCGATATGAATCGATACTACGAGTAGTCGATTGCGTCAATCGATGCAAGATCGGCGCGCCATTGTTTCACGTGCAATATTTTTTATAAATGTTTTTTTATCGTAATATAAACTCTATCTTGAGTGAGATATGATTAAGAATTGGTCGTAACGGTACTTATATCGTTCAAGGTCGCCATAGTTCGATTTCGTTTACATAGTAGTAGTTTGGAAATGTCTTAGGAATTCCAGATGCGAGTCTGCGGTTTTTTTATTTACAAACATACGGAACGTCCGTCATGAAATAGCTCTTAAAATAGTGGAATAAAATAAAATGCAAAAAATTCATAAAGTCTGTGGCATTCGTTTCTTTTTCAAACCAAGGTTAGTTTACACTTTACAAGACCTTTCTGATATTAGGTACGTACATAATCATGATTTATATACATAACATTTTTAAAAGCACATTTATTATCACGATTTTGTTTTATTATACTGCCAATCGATTCAGGATTGGTGGCTCTTATAAAATTCTATGGTACATGCTCACAAATAAAATAATATTTTAAGTGTTATATGCCTAAAAATATTACCCATACCTTGAAAACTGTTCTGATTGCTGTAGCTGTTGCTTCAAACTATTAATTATAGTACCAGCTCCTACAAATCTCAGCACAAATAGCTAAATAATTTGTATGCATCCCAAAAACACGGATGCACCGCGCTCTAGACTTCCGGCTTTCTCAGTGCGCGTACGCATGCCTAGATTAATAGTATTCCGACGCATGGACATTAATGTTTTTTTTATGTCCCACTGTTGGGCAAAGGCCTCCCCTTGTTTACGCCACTGGTCCCTATCTTCGGCTTTTGTGGCCACGATTTACCCGCATAGGTGTTCAAATCGTCGCACCATCTTCGCCTTGGTCTTCCGCGACGTCGGTGACCATCTTTGGGCGTCCAGGTATTAATACGATTTGCCCACCTTTAGGGATCCATGCGTGCCATTAATGATTTGCTACAAATTATAAGTCACAGTTGTCTAACGTTGGTAATCAATAAGTAATAGTACTTAATTCACTGACGATTGGGGATATTGTGGGTAGTTTAATTTTATTTTATTTAGTAATTTGGTATCTCTAAAATGTCATAGTTTTTTGTTCTTTACTATAATCATGAGTTCATTTCTCATTTAAACTACCTGAAAAAGAACATATCGGTTGTGCCGTACTAGAAATGTTTTATTAAGCTACTACAAAAAATACTGTTTGAATTACTGACAATAAATTTTAATGACCTCAATGAAATAGATTATGTGTAGTGTAATGTACCTATCATTGTCATAGTAAATCTAGTAAGGGCTATAATTAAGAAGTAATTGGAACTAATTCAATATTTTCTTTTGTTTGCAGAATACAACGAAAATCGAGCACCGAATAAAATATGAATAATAATTGAAATTGAAAAAAATAATATGTCAAAGACGACCGCTCCTAGCTGATATTAAAAAAAATGCATGACAGTGTTTGTCGGAAAATGCGTGAGTGACAAGAAGTGTCGGATTGTGACAAAGAGTGTCGGATCGTGACGAAAAGTGTCGGTAACAAAATGGCGCACAAAGTGAAGACTAACCACTACGTGGCGACGCACAGGTCCGGCGTGGACTCTCCATCGTCAGGAGGGTACCTGAACAGGGCATCGTCGAGAGACGAAAACGACAGCCACAGAGCACCGTCTGAGAGGACAGTGTCGGAATATACAGTGAGTGTCGGTTTTATATTGTACAGATATTTTTTTATGAAACTTTATCCTCTCAAAAACAGAAAACTCAACAAAAACATGGAAGCCATATGGGCCATTTGTATGTATCATAAAATCAAAGAAGGTGCCTTTGAAGGAGAGTATCGGTTACTGCACTCATAAAATAAAATAAGAGCAATAACCTATATTTCTAGTAATGTCCATTAAAACTGTAGCACTTTGCAGACTGGACGGTTGGACGAATGGACGGACGGACAGAGAATTTGATGAGGGTTAATCTTAAGATCTGCGGAATCCTAAACAGGTATGATTCATTCTGAACAAAACATAGGCAAAACATATAGCTGTTCTAGATAGATATCTGTTGGTGTGTATTTAAAGTTTAAATTTCAAACCATTGGGCAGGTACACATTATTAACGTGAAATATTTGTTTGTGAACGTCGGAAATCAAAGTTACTTTAGTAAAACGTTATTAACTGTATGACGTCAGAGAGAACGCGTGGGGTAAGTAAATATTTATTTCTAGGATTTAGTCACATGCTTGATTTCATTGCGAGTCTTATGAACTGAGTCATAAGAACGTGTGCCCGTTGGAATTGCGTTTGTGACTTGAGAGAAGGCGTTTCTTTGTGTGATTTTGGTAGCGTATTGACCCAAAAGGTACCAAATGAACCGCCCCAAAAGGTACCAAATAAACCTTAGAGACCAGTGTAGCATATTTATAAATTATTTTTTACTCGTCCATCTTAACATCGTTAGCATAGATAAATTACAACTTTTTTTCGATACAGATAAAAAAACTTATTTTTATTTTGGTTAACCTATACTGTTCCATTGCTGGGAAAATGTCTTCACCACCTCTCTTTTACGAAAACTTGTCTATGTTAAATAACCTAGGTACTGAAAAAACGAATAATCCCTTTATCTTTAACGGGTCTTCACCCACAGTGCTTTGGCCAGTCACGAGTCTAGTTAGTAGTCGTTGATATCTCTGCTACCGTCGGTTCAAACAATAATATTTACATTTATATTGAGAGAAAACAGATGCGAAAATTTATTTTTGACGTACATCAAAATCTCTGTTCATATCAATTAAAATGGCAGCGGCAACATAACTCTGGTATGTAAGGCTAATATTGGATTATAAACTATTATTAATGCGGTGCGAACTACAAGCGTAAGCGGGTTCATTCAAGATCATAGCATCAGGGAATAAATTCGATACAATACAAATCTATTTATTCAAGAAATGCATAAGATATACAGGTTAAAACAGAAAGGGTATTCTTTTTTTAAAAAAACTTTAACCTTGTAATTCTAAAACTATCAGCTTGAAAAACAAAAGGTGTTGCAGGGATACAGCTGTTGACAGATTTCAGAAGTCTACAAAACCTTTAGTACTTCAACTATCCCACAAAGCCGATAGTTTTAGATTTACTAAGTAAAGTTGCAAAAAAAATTGTATAGGTTCCCTTTCTGTTTCACCTTAAATATGTTAATAATAATGTTTTTCTTAGGCATCATTTATTCACCCGGCTCCAATAATTTACACACACTTTACTCAAACTCAAACTCAAACTCAAATATTTTAATTTCAAATAGGCCAGATTAACTGGCACTTTTAAAAAGTCAAGAGCTAGGTGCATGTTCCAAAATAAAATCCTATGGAGAAGAACATGCAAGAAACTCCATGGATACATTTTTCTTTTCTCTTTTTTTAAATTATGTTTGCGTTTACAGTAGGTATATTTAGTTTTATGTCCAGATGTCAAATACGGCCCTCAATCAAAAATGTATACACATAATTATTAGTGTGAAACACTCAGTGCTGTTTTTCTTTGTGAAAGACCATGAAAAAATGATGGACTTATTATTTATTTAGTAAATTTAGCTTATGATTTCATTGCTAATTTTATAGTGCTTTTTACACTTTTAAACCGCTTGTCTCTTTTGCTCTACTCCACTTGTTACATTCCGGTCCATCGAACCTTGAAATGTTCGAGTATTGTTTGATATTTTCACAGTGTATCGTTCATGTACGTACGAAAACATAAAACGCCTCAAAACACACTTTAACGCGAATTATGTCGGCGTAAACATGTTTGTCGGGCTGTAGATCGAGTTGACGCTTTCGAACGATGTTTGATAAATAGTTTGCATAACATAACTTGATGGAATCTGAATCTATCGGAAACTCTTATCCGGTTTCCTAAGGGTGTTACCACAATAATACCAAACCAAATATTTATGTTGATAATAAAAGGTGAAATACACAAATTTCTTTGAGTAAATTCCTTCGCCTGACTAATATATAGGGGATAATTTTGTTTAATTTAAAACTATTACTCGGAATGTTATCACAAAACAGACACATAGCCCTAAATAAGCTATATACATGTGCAGTATGGGTATTGAACCCGGAACCTCACGGCTCCTTCACTAGTCTATTAAATAAATAAATAAATAGCTAAATAACGTCTGACTGACACACCAACTTTATAGTCCCAAACTAAGCAACTCTTGTACTATGGATACCGATCCCGGTGACACCTAGACCTGGGCAAATTACGAAAAGGCCATTTCCGAAATTTCCCTCGACGGGAATCTAACCCGCAACCACCTAGTGCAGTGAGCCGAGCGGCCAACGCACAAACCACTGCGCCAAGCGGTCGTATTCATCACCAGCGGCCCGCCCCGGCTTCGCACGGGTACATTACTAGGGTTTTAGTAAGGATCCCTAATTTGTTTGAAAATATAATATGTCACCCAGGGATAATGCAGCTTCCCAACAGCGAAAGAATTTTTCAAATCGGTTCAGGAGTTTCGGAGCCTAGTCAATGCAAACAAACAAACAATCAAATCTTTCCTCTTTATAATATTAGTATAGATATATCTCATGTCCCATTGCAGACCATGGATGAGCGCACCAGATCTCCCTCGGGGGAGCACCGGAACGGGCGGAGGCACCACGCGAACGGCTCTCCGAGAGCTGACTCCACCTCTGAAGTGTACGTCACCAGCGCGGCGTACCGGGCGCCCTCCGAGATCAGGTACCTTCAGCATACCTTCCTAACATGTCACATATCATCACACATATGATTCCCTAAGGGTTTTACGATGGTAGAGCCCATTGACTCTACATGGATGGTAGAGCTCATACACTGGCTGGCTCCTTTGCCTTACTAAAAGACTGAAGATCGACGTAAAGCAGCTATCATAGCTGGGTTTTGTATGGTGAGTGAGAGAGACAGAAGACAACCCCCCTTCGTTCCCCTCCTTCTGTCCCCCCTCCCCCCGATGTCGGCATCGTGCGAGAAATACTTTTGATATTGCAAGTATCTATAGCAGTGTTTTTCAACCTTTAGTATGAAGCAATATTTCGCGACCCCTATATCCGTTGCTTTTTTTTCATGTATTTTATTTTGTGACAAATGTTCAATCCAACATATTTATTCATTTTCACAATTTGGGTTCAGATAAATACATACCTAATTAAGTCATAGAAAAATGTACTTTGGTGCCCTTGCAATTTGATGAATCTACGGATTATTATGTCCTTTAGTTAACATTTTTCTTAATAAATCTTCAAAAAAAAAAAAAAAGTCTGCTGATCGAAGGATGCGTAATATAATTATTAACCTTACAGGTTTTTGTTACGTTGGACAGTTTTATTATTCTTCTAAGGAACCGCAAAGAAACAGATAAACATTTTTTTATCAATATCGACCAAAATATTTAATGGAAATGGAAATTATTTTGTATTAGGACTTGGGGCCCGGGGCAAATAACGAAAACGCCTTTTCCGAATTTTTCTGGAACGAAGTCAAACCCGCAACCACCCGATCCGAGTAACCTACGCACGAGCCACTAGACCCAGTACACGTCATCGAAATTATATTTACGTATCTCACACGAAAGCGCCGTTGCTCCTGATTGACGCTAAACTCTGAAGTCTGAACGATTCAAGCAATATCGCCCAACGGGGCCCGGGACGTGTCGGATTACAGCGGACTGCACCCCCGCGGACAGTGCAGACGGGCGATTGGAAGCAGCAAATAGTTTAAATGAGAACATCACTACATAGTATAAAACAAAGTCGCTTCCCGCTGTTTATCTATCCCTATGTATGCTTAGATCTTTAAAACTACGCAACGGATTTTGATGCGGGTTTTTTAATAGAGTGATTCAGTAGGAAGTTTTATAAGTATAATACATGCATAATATAGTAGAGAAACACGGATAATTTTAGAGCCGTGTGAAGCCGGGGCGGGTCGCTAGTACCAAATAAAAAACTTAAATGAGATATAACTTAGTAACAACCAATATATTATGAGCGCAATTTATTTTATGCCACCTTAGTAAATGCTAAAGTTGATACAAAAAATAACAATTTGATGGTTTTATTTCTAACAGTCGACTTTGATTAAATAATCGCTACAATCGCTCTACCTAACAACCATCAGAAAAAAAGATACATACCGTCAGATTATTTTCTATTGTAATGACATCATCTTCACCGTTACTTATGCGCCATGCAAAATACCTATCGTGCGTTATTAAAATAAGATCTTAGTATAATTTTATAAATTCCTATAATAAGATAGCTGTGATATATATTGCAGCTACACAAACTAAATGTGTCTCCGCTTTATAAAAGCCTTAGATGTCTGACGCTTGTAATAACTTGAGGTCGGTCAAATTAGCACATCTAAATCTAAATATATATAACTCAAAGGTGACTGACTGACTGACATAGTGATCTATCAACGCACAGCCCAAACCATGAGATGGATCGGACTGAAATTTGGCATGCAGCTGTTGTTATGACGTAGGCATCCGCTAAGAAAGGATTTTGATTAATTCTACCCCCAAGGGGATAAAAAAATAGGGGATGAAAGTTTATTAAGTTAAACTCCACACGGACAAAGTCGCGGGCTCAGCTAGTTTTAATTATAAAATTCCATAATTGATAATGAGAAACCTTACAAGCTTTTTGTTAGTATCTAGTAGTATCTGGAAGTAGGTAGTTAAAAAGCTCCTCGCCGTGACACCTATAAGTACCAATATTATCCAATCACACTCAAGCATTATTGAACAATTTATAAAAATAATTATTAGTATTAGATACTAACTTCCATACCTTCAAAATTTCAATTGTCACCAAGACAATTGCGAAGTTGAAACGTTGAAACATAAGACGCCCGTCTGCTCAAGAATTCACTGTAAACAAAAGCTTTTGCTATAACGCGCGGCACGCCGGAAAATTACTCGGCAATGAATCGCATTATATGTAGGTACACTATGTTTGAATCACAAGTCTGAAATACCTTTCTATTAAGGTAGCCACACCCATCAATGTAGAATTCACAGAAAAACAGATCAAAAACAGTTTTAAATAATCACCTCCGCTTTATCTCATGGTTTCGGCATAGGCCACTCAGCACACTGCGCTGAGTGGTTTTGGGTTCGATTCCCGCAAAGTCGACGTAGACAACAGATACCTACTTAATATTATGTTAAATGAGTACCTACCTATTTCTATTAATTTTTCCTTCTAACACATGGAACGAGACCCCATATTGTGATGGCTTGATGGAATAACAAAACGGCGCCTTCTGTTTTGTCTGTTGTTCTGCTTCTATTCCAATATATGCTGCAATGTTTATGAATTACATAAAAGGCGACTAGAGGAATCAACGCCCTGGACAACTCTAAAAGGGAAATGCTTTTACATCTATGGGCTCACCGACGTCAATGGCACACCTGTAATCCCTTGATGTAAATTTAGGTTAAAAAAATTGCAAGTTCCAAATGTATTCAACTGTTTACAATGACACTGACTGTACATCCATAACCACAGTATAATAATATATCCAGATAGCACACTGAACAAATAGCAGTCTCCCAAGCAAATTCACAGTTAGACTATAAATCTTTGGTCGAATAACTCAGCGAGCCCGCAGACAGCTCAATGATGTCGCGGTCCGGGAATCGAACCGGCTATCTGGGGCGCGGTGTACGCTTATGTGTACCTGGCTATAGGTATATCAAGATGAAAGGTTACAAAGCCGCCTTACTAATATTATAATTACGCGAGTGCTTATTTGAAACTTTGAGCATGGCGCAAAAACGACTCAACAGATTTGGATAAAATTTAGTATACCTACAGGTAAGCAAGCACGTCTTAAAAACTTTCACCTCTTAGGTGGGCCAAGCTGTACATTTCCGACATGAAAGATTCCTGTGTCCATGAATGACATTGACTTTATTTTTAACAAACTTCTAAAGAAATAAGCACCTAAGTATTAATACAAATTCTAACAATTAAGTACCTACCTAATATAAAAATGAATGTGTGTTTATCCTTTAATTGACCTTTTAGTTGCCCACACTGGCTATATGCTAATGTGAAAACGCCTATAGATAGGCAATTTTTATTTAATTACCCATTTTTTTATTCATTCACACAGCATTTGGCTTACAGTTTGCGCCAAAACACCAATTCGCGCACGGCATTGCGGGCGCGGGGAATTTTAGTTAAAGTCGAAGCATGTCGCTTCGACTTTGAGTAAGAAAAAGTTACATTGATGGGAATTACGAAATGACAGTTACCCGCGAGACGGATTGTGTTTACTCTCCCCCCGCGTCCTTGGGACCGCAGCGTGACGGCACGGGATCCTATAGGGCTGTCAGATAGATTACTTTGGTCTATGGTCACGCTTGCAGGGGATGCATCGAGTATTATTGTTTTCGCCCAACGCATGACACCAACTAATTGGTGTCAATCATAAATAGTTGCTTGATTATGTGCTATAAAAGAAATTAAACATTTTGCATTGCTTTCATTGTTTTTTTCTGTGTAAGTACTTTTACTGGACTACCTATTCAACAAAGACATTGAGTACATATATGTATGGATAAGTAGATGAGTTCGTAGATGATTAAATATTTCTCACAATAAAACAACCATGACGAGGACATCACGGTAAACGACTGTCACGTCCGAACAACTCACTTTGAAAGGAGAAAAACCCTTCACTTTTTATCCAATGAGTGTTTTGACGTCCAATTTATAAATATTTGTCCGTCCCACAGTGACTTGAGACTTTGTGCCTCGTTAGACCTTTTTTTTATTCATTCGAAACTTTCTCTTCGAACTGTCAACAGACAAAAAATTAATGTCCGATTTATAAACATCCGATCAATTGTTTGGTGATGTTATTTACGCAGGTGATGGTTCATAATTAAAACAGAAGTAACAGAATTAATCAATGTACCAGATTCTAACATTGATATCTATGACCTATGGTTAAAAGGTAACTAATTTAAATAAATTAGTACCCACTATTATTTTATAGATAGACTAGCTGAGCCCGCGACTTCGTCCGCGTGGAATTTAACTTAACCGCTCCCGCTCCCGCGTTTTGAACCCGCGCGACAGGACCCATTTGTTTTTTTTGTTTTACTAAAATAAAAGTAGCGTAAGTTACTGCTTATAACATCAGCTATCTGCCAGTGAAAAACCCGTCAAAATCGGTCCAGCCGTTTCGGAGATACTCTTAGATTTCAAGTGTTTAATTTTTTTACGCGGATCCCTAATTATTTTTCTAAAATTAAAGTAGCCTAAGTTACTCCTTATAAGATCATAAGATCAGCTATCTGCCAGTGAAATTCTCGTCAAAATCGGTCCAGCCGTTTCGGAGATTACCCGGAACAAACACACAGACAGACGGACAGACAGACAGACAGACAGACAGACAGACAGACAGAAAGATAGACAGACAGACAAAACATTTTCAAATCGCGTTTTTGTTATAAGTATCGTATGTACTTTCATATGTCTTTACTGAAAAGGTGCTACTTTGATATTACCAACAGACACTCCAATTTTATTTATTTGTATGTATGTATAGATATTCTATCGTAGTGGTTGCAAATTCTCTTTCACAGAGAGCGGTACTTATTATTATAAACTATATTTTATTTTTTGTTTCCTTTTTCGTTTTGCCGTCGCTAAAGTATTTACCAAATAAATTGTAATCATTAATTTGCTTGTTACATTTAGCCAGTGTCATGTTAATTAATATTTTCAAGTTGTATTCATAGGTCTTGGGAATCTACCCTCCAAAACCCAGTAAATTCGCGGATACTTTACTGACAAATTTCCCATACATAGTGTATCCGAATAATACCTAAGATTGCATAGTTACTTCTCTTTGCGATCAGCGAAGCCTATTTACCAGTAATCAACACTAGTAAATAAGATAAAAATCGTCGTGTTACCACACACGGCCATTCGTACTTCTGTGACAGTTGTATAATTGACGACACCGAATCGTGTCACGATCTGGTCGCAATTGATTCAGGTATCGATTCAAGGTCGCGAGCATCGATCTCACGATCCGGTTATGTAATTTGACGATCGTGACTATAACATGAGACATCCATGCAATAAGACCAATGTCTAAAATGATTGTGTGCGGAAGCAACACCGTTATCTAGTTGTAACCCATGAGGCAGAAAGTCTCTTCCTAGCTTCCTACAGTCTACTGAGTCTACCCTGATGTGGCTGACTGCTATCAGGATTCAATCAAATTTGTATAAAATTCTCAAAAAAAATGTCAAAGAAAGAAGTGGTGCACTGGCAAGCTAAAAAAATGTTTTGTCTATGGCAGTGACATTTTTTTACAAGACTTAAATCCCTGAATGACATCTGGATCTTAATTTTTTTTTGTCCGTAGTCGACAATCCCGCGCGCCCCGCAGCGTGTACTCGTACAGAAGCGCGGTGGCGCCATCTGTCGCTTCCACCCACAGATCTAAAGTATCTAGAAAGGTAAATACTTAGATTAATAATTTAAAATAACATCAGCGCATCGAATCATAATTGGAATATGATTATTACTTGCTTACGGTGAAGGAAAACACCGCGAGGAAACCAAATAAAATTTCTAACGACTCGTGAAATCCGCAAAATCGCAATAGACCAGTGTGGTGGATTATGACCTGAATCCCCGTCGTATTGAGGGGAAACCCGTCCCCAGGAGTGGGAAGTAAAAAAGGGCTTAATTATTATAATGTTTAGGTACTCCATAATAATCGATAAGCTTATTTGATGTGAAGCGGTCGTCAATATCCGGTGACCGCTTGGCGCAGTGGTTCGAGCGTAGGCCGCTCGGTTCACTGTACATGGTGGTTGCGGGTTCGATTTCCTGTAATTTGCCTGGACTGTGTGTCACTGGGATCGCCCCCAGTCTATTGTACGGTGCCCATAGTACAAGCATTGCATAGTTTGGTACCATACAGTTGGTGTACTGACACCATCTGTATGGTGGCGAAATGTATTTATTATTATTATATACCTACCAAGGACGATGGTCTCGATTTCGACGCATTGAAATATTCTTAACTCCATATACCTATTGGAAAAAAAACTTTGGGTAGGTATAATGTGATTGATAAAATATTGATGTTGTCAATTCCAGGCGGGCGTGAAGGTCGACGCCATGGCGGCGCCCAACCCGTTCTGCCCCAACGTGAAGGGCATGTGCTGCCTGATGCTGCTGCTCAACCTGGGGCTCATCCTCGTCACGCTCGGGTTCGTCATCGTGCTGCAGTTCTACGAGCCGTTGTTCGTGTGGTGAGACCTTCAGTTTATGTTATACGAGGTGCTGTCAAATTGGGTGCGAAAACTGGGCCCATATCGCGCTGTCACATCTGCTTTATTCTTAATTGTCATTTTTTTTTAAATGGTGTTTACCGGTTTTTCTTTTAGACTTAGTCCTTTCTTAAGGCTAAAGCGCCCATCTAGCCCAAGAAGTTCAAATTTTTTGAGGTTTTTTTGGAATTTTTTCAAAATCTGACAATAATAAAAGGCACATTTTGTAATTCGCGACAAAGACCGTGTGCAGTGCATTTATTAATATATCCAACTTACTCTAAAACATTTCAAGAACGACAGCTATCCAGATAATCTGGTAATTTTTGTATATTTAGTGATTAACTAGTATCATATCCACCGTGATAATATTTAGAGTAAAATAAATGTAATAATAAACGCACTGCATGCTGTGTTTGTCGCAAATCACAAAATGTTGTCTTAAATGTTTTCAGATTTTGGATAAACTATAAAAATACTCCAAAATTTTGAATTTCGCGGGCTAGACAGGCGCCTTCACCTATAATTATTTTTATGAAATTGTAATTAAACAAGGTTTCAATTGTTTGAGTCTTATCTTATCTATAACAGACACCGGTATTCACGAATCGATTTACATTTTAGTATGTAGCTTATTTCGCATACAGAAAAATAATTGAAAGAAGCAAGTATGGCGATCTAGTTTTTTTTTGCGACATAGGTTTAATCTCGATTTTCTTTTTCCAGGATCCTAGGCATAGTCTTCCTCATATTCGGCTTCCTCACGCTACTGGGCAGTCTCATTTACTGCGTGGTTCTCTGCCGTGAGAACCCCTACCCTCGGCACCCGGACGACTTCTACTGGACTCACCACTGGTCCAAAACTATTGGCCCTTCGGAGATCCACTACAGTGCTAGTGAAAAACAGTATCGGCAAAACGGCCAGAGTGACAGGTACAATAAATATAACGGGAACAGTAAATATTCCGATAGGGGGAGTGCTAAAGGATACTCTGACAGAGAGAGTAAGCTTAGCAGGTATTGATATTTAAAAAAAAACTTTGGTATCTTTTAGTCTGTGGTTTTTGAACGTAAAGTTTGATTATCGTTGTAAAAAAATAAGAAAATAATTTTGAATCTGTATTAATTGAATTCGGAATTTTGATTGCACATTTTGGCGCACTATATGGCGCGTTTTTTCTATGGATGAAGAATTTTTCATATAATAATTTTTCCTTACTAATTCATTAAAATTCTAATTTTCTTTCATCTTTAAGACCTTTCTTTAAAGATATTACTTTGATTATTATTGTACCTAATTACTAGTAACAATTTGTATTTAACAACGAAAATATCCAACAATATAATGTAAATATAGCGAACACTCTGAATTAAATGCCATATTAATTTACTTGTTATCAAGAGTGTATTAGTTTTAAGGCCAGGGACCTACGTTATTGAGAACATTATTATAACACGATGTAAAATAAAAATACGTACTTATTCAGTGTAGAAAAAATATGTAAAACAATGAAAGTATCTGAAATTATATTTTAATAAATAATAATTGTATACTTAGCAAATATATAATTTCTACTCCCTTTGTCCTACGTTTCATATAAGTTTTCTATTATTTGAGTAGTTTTTGAGTACCTAGGATTTATTTTTTAATCTGAATATTTTATAAATGTATTTCAATGTCAGAATGGCTGAACTGTCATGCCTACCTGGTACTTTTTCCTCGCCGCAAACACAGAATAGCTATTCTATAGATGTCGCTAATAAATGACGAACGTCCGTACTCTCATTTCTTCCTGGTATTTTTAAGTTCGCTCTGTTAGTTTCAGCCTGATAGTTTCAGCTATTGCATGATATAGATGGCACCGAATGCTAATCTTCTAAAGTGACTACCCTCAATTCCTATGAATAGTTCCAGCTATCGGACGACAGATGGTGTCCCTTAATGAACTACATACCCCGCGCTAATGTTGCTCGAATTGAAAGGATAGCTCTATTTAAAATAATTTTAAGAATGATACATAGTTTGTTCATAAAATTATTCATTTATTTACAAATTGTTAAAGCTAACAAATGTGAAATTATAATAATTATAATTAATAACTCTTATTAAAAGAGGAGGAAGAAAATAATGACAGCAATTTCATTGTAATCATCAACATTGATACAACACATAATATTCAATCAAAAATAATGCAAAGATGTAGACAGACAACAACAAATAATACTATAATCGGAATAACTAAAGTGCACGAATGAACAAAATACCTTAATTTGAAAGTAATCGACAATAACATCAAAATAGAAGCAAAGTATAGATAGAAACTGAAAAAATACAATACGAGCCACTGGAAAAAATGTCATAACATAGAACACTATTTACAATTTTCTCATAAAATAGAACGATCAAAAACTTGTTTTTAAAAAATGTTTAAAAACCTTCACACAATATTATCCCCCGTTTGAGCAGGACCCAGGACATCACAACGTTTCATTTATAATTAACTACAATTACCTCTAATAATTATAAATAATCATTACTTATAATGTAAAGAGATTGCGTCGTTCGCAGCGGTCACCGTCGGACGCTCGTAGGCCATAACGCGTAGAAAAATAATATCTACTCGTAGTCAGTGGAAATAATAACAATATAAATAAATCGTTGCATCTTAATCGGCAACCTATATACACGCCGCTTCACAAAGCCGTTTCATTTTCACAATACTGGTTCTGTAAACGGAGATGTTTTAATAATTAATAAAAATGTAAAATCACAAATGTTGAAAATAAAAAACTCAAATGATAATGATATTCTTCCAAAAATCCAGCCTGTATTTCAATTGTTTCGCTCGTATCAGGGGTTTGGTACCAAGGGATCGAGATACCGGTATTGATTTGTAACTGTTCCGATAAAGTTATTACGATAATAATAAAGAACTATATCTAACGGTAACGTCATCTACATAATGACAGTTACCTATACGCGTAGTTGCTACACAGCTAATAATACGATTACCTCGTGCTACGACGAAATCAACATCGCACAAGTTGTCGCGATATATAACTTTATCTAGACTGGAACACGCAAAATAACGTTATAGTAACGATATCACAGCATCATACTAATAACGGTAATATCGGTATTTTATCGTTACCTATTTAACAGTTACGTACAGACTGTCAAGAGAGTCGTGAAATTAATGTTAGAGGAACAAATTTTTGTTTTGCTTGGCAACGGAACACCAATTTATTGTGATGCAAGAATCCTTTCTCTTACACCATTGTAAGAGAGAGGATTCTTGCATTATTACTTATTAAAATGACATGTGTTGTGCAAAGTACTACAGGGTTGCATCTTTCATTCAAAAGGTTCACCCTGTAATACGATTGTAGGGCCCTCACTTGTTTTCACGAGTTTCTTGACAGACTATAACGAAACGTTTTGCCAATTTTACCGGTAAATACAAATAATTAGTTTCTGCCCGCGACTTCGTCCGCGTAGACTTAATTAAAGTATTCTATGTGTAAATCCAGGTTATAAACTGTGTTCAAAATTACATCCAAATCCGTTCAGTAGTTTTTGCGTGAAAGAGTAACAAACATACATCCACACTCACAAACTTTCGCCTTTATAATATTAGTATGATATTGGTAATGGAGGCTGGAATGGTTTGGACACGTGATGAGAAGGGATGAGAAACATGTGACTAAAAGAGTGATGAATATGAATGTGGATGGATACAGTGCGAGAGGAAGGCCAAAGATGGATGGATTGTATCAAGAGTGATATGAACGAGGTTGGAGTGGATGTGAGTATGACAGGAAAGCGCGATGAATGGAAGGAAAAGACATACTGCGCCGACCCCAGATAATGGGAAAAGGTAAGGCAGATGATGATGATGATGATTGGTAATAGTAACCGTCTCTCATGGTAACTTACCCGAACGCGTCCCGCGACGCGTCTAGTCCGAGTCGGAGTTGTCGCTGAAGTGGTACTTGTGGGCGCCGCGCGGCCGCGTGTTGCCGCGGGAGGGCGGCGGCTCGCTGACGTCACTCGCCGCGGACTCCGACTCGCTGTCCACCTTCTTCTTGGCCTTCTTCTTTGGCGCCGGTTTCTTCTTGTCCTGCAATGTAAATAAATAAATAAATATCGCCACACTGAAACACTAACTGCATGGTCCCAAACTAAGCAACGCTTGTACTATGGGTACCGTACATTGGTATGGGGGTGATCCCAGTGACATCCAGACCTGGGTAAAAAAAGAAAAGGCCATTTCCGAAATATGCCCCGGCGGGTATCGAACCTGCAACCACCATGTGCAGTGAGCCGAGCGGCCTACGCTCGAATCACTGCGCCAAGCGGTCGTCAAATTGTAGTAAAGCCACGTTGTAGCCAGTTGACTATCGTTCATCTACGGGCTGCCTCGACCGGGGTAACACGACCCTCTCACAGAAAAGCGGCGTAAAGAGTTGCAATAATGACCGAGTGAGAGAGCCGAAAGCCGGTAAATTGAATATTACAGTACATAAATATCACTTGCTTACGGTGAAAGAAAACATCATGAAGAAACCTGCATATCTTAGAAGATCTAACCATTTTTCGAGTCATGTGAAAGCCGCCAACCCGCACTGGGCCTGAATCCCCCTCGTGTTGAGGGGAGGCCCGTGTCCAGGAGTGGGACGTCAAAAGGGTTAAATTATTATTATGTTAATAATATAGTTTGGTATTTGGTGCCCTTTTCGACCAATAAGATCGCTTAATTTCCTGTTAACTTAAGCTAAGCCCCATAAGTATATATGTCGCAGCCAACTAACTTAATTCGCCGTTCAATCAACAGCCTAGCCAATTTACTAAACAGCGCCGTTCAACTAGCGGCCTAAATGATATTCAGCCGTATCGTCTGTTACAACATTTAATAAACTGGCTGGCTAATGCTTAGGCAACTGGTTGATATTTAAGTACTACAAAACTTTTTCAAAATACTACCCAAGCAGAGGGACCCGGATGGGTTTAGGTTAGGGCCGAGGCCATATTGACAGTTTGGTGAGTTTCCGCGCTAGGTGGCAGAAAGTGGAACTAAATTGAAATGAACAGGCTAGGTAAGTAATTAAACTTCATCGATCCAAGTCATTTGCTTAGCTGTTTGATCAAATGGCTGAATTCCATTCACGCCGCTAATTGAATGGCGCTGTTTAGTAAAGTGGCTTGGCTGTTAATTGAACGGTGAATTAAGCTAGTTGGTTGCGACATATATATATCCCATATCACATTGAAAATAATATTTAAAGACATCATACCGACACACACCTTTTTACTATCAAATATGCTATCGTCATCATCGTCATCACTCAACATATCCTTCGCCGGCCTCTTCTTGGATTTCTTCTCGTCCTTCGCCACGGTCATGAGCTTCCGTTTGGGCGGCGGCTTCTTCTTGGGCGGGGAGTCGGCGGGGGCGGGGGCGGGGGCGGGGGCGGGGGAGGGGGAGGCGGCGGGGGAGGGCGCGCTGTCCTCGTCGCTGGAGAGCACGGTGGTGGCGGGCGGGCCGGTGCCGTTCTTGGTCTTCACTGGCTCGTCCTTCTTCGTGTCTTCGATTAGGGAGTCGAATAGACAGTCTGAGGATTGGAAAAGTTTTTTTCGTACAGGTGTTTCAAAGGTTCGACATAATAGTTAAAACATTTTTTTTTTAATATAACTATATGTTGTTGGCCAGAGTGGCCATAACAACTTTACCCGAACAGAGGGCGAGCGCAAGTGCGCTCCAGCCAGAGGGGCAGGGGGGCAGCTAGCTCAAGGAGAGGGGCAGGGGGCAGCTAGCTCAAGGAGAGGGGCAGGGGGGCAGCTAGCTCAAGGAGAGGGGCAGGGGGCAGCTAGCTCAAGGAGAGGGGCAGGGGGGCAGCTAGCTCAAGGAGAGGGGCAGGGGGGCAGCTAGCTCAAGGAGAGGGGCAGGGGGGCAGCTAGCTCAAGGAGAGGGGCAGGGGGGCAGCTAGCTCAAGGAGAGGGGCAGGGGGCAGCTAGCTCAAGGAGAGGGGCAGGGGGGCAGCTAGCTCAAGGAGAGGGGCAGGGGGGCAGCTAGCTCAAGGAGAGGGGCAGGGGGGCAGCTAGCTCAAGGAGAGGGGCAGGGGGGCAGCTAGCTCAAGGAGAGGGGCAGGGGGCCGCTAGCTCAAGGAGAGGGGCAGGGGGGCAGCTAGCTCAAGGAGAGGGGCAGGGGGGCAGCTAGCTCAAGGAGAGGGGCAGGGGGCAGCTAGCTCAAGGAGAGGGGCAGGGGGGCAGCTAGCTCAAGGAGAGGGGCAGGGGGGCAGCTAGCTCAAGGAGAGGGGCAGGGGGGCAGCTAGCTCAAGGAGAGGGGCAGGGGGGCAGCTAGCTCAAGGAGAGGGGCAGGGGGCAGCTAGCTCAAGGAGAGGGGCAGGGGGGCAGCTAGCTCAAGGAGAGGGGCAGGGGGGCAGCTAGCTCAAGGAGAGGGGCAGGGGGGCAGCTAGCTCAAGGAGAGGGGCAGGGGGCAGCTAGCTCAAGGAGAGGGGCAGGGGGGCAGCTAGCTCAAGGAGAGGGGCAGGGGGGCAGCTAGCTCAAGGAGAGGGGCAGGGGGCAGCTAGCTCAAGGAGAGGGGCAGGGGGGCAGCTAGCTCAAGGAGAGGGGCAGGGGGGCAGCTAGCTCAAGGAGAGGGGCAGGGGGGCAGCTAGCTCATGTAAAAAGACAAGCCCGCTGAGTTTCTTGCCGGATCTTCTCAGTCGAGGTCGCGCTCCGATCCGGTTGTAGATATAAGAAAAAAATATGTAAAATTGTCAATTTGTAAGTGCCCCCGTAGGCCTAAACAAAATTTGAATAGTTAAAACAAACTATACGCAACTATAATATTTCTCATTTTTGAATATTTGTCACAACTTTCGTGTTGCGAGTTTAGTTTAGAACATATATGTCCTAGAAAATCCTCAAAGGAACGTACCCATACTACGTGACCCGTTCAGGGGGAGGTCTTTAAAATAGCACGTTTGGTCACAGGGGCGGAGGGGGCTTAGGTTTTTGTCACGTAGTCAATATCCTCTAGGGAAATCTCGCGATTTTTCGAGCCATATTCAAAGATGGCGCGCAGCATGTGCAGAAATATATAGAAAACCGTATTTATGAATTACTACGTGAAAACAAGAGGAGGGGCGTTTTGGCATATACTACGGGTGGTCACCAAGGGGGGAGAGAGGGTTAATTTTTTTTTAAAGTATGGGTCACGTAGTAAACTGCATTTAAGAATCTGGTGGCTATCCAATTCAAGAAAAAGTTTGTAATAGTACATTGTTGCACAAGGAGTGAATGTAACTTATTTTGGCCCGAGACGTGGTTTGGCGCCTGAGCGTAGCGAGGGAAGTCTTACATCCGAGGTAAACACTGTGCTTTTCATTACGAATACAAGGAAAGTAAAAATAAAAACAGGAATTGGCTAAAGAAATAATACAAGGAATATGAACAATACTCTACAACTTGGAAAAAAAAAGATCGGATTGCAGCCTACTTTGTTTTTTTTTTCGTTAGCCGGCTAACTTCATTATTTAGCCATTATTTTTCATCTTTAAATATTTTGCCGAAATCTATGTTATTTTAAAGAAATTGTCTAAATTATAATTAAGTCATTTAAAAATATATATTCTTTAATTAATACTTAATTTTATGTAATTTCAATTTTACATCGCGCTGTAATTGAGTGACTAAAAAAAGTTGGAACATGGTTCCATAGAAATGTGAAAATGGAATTAGTTTTTTTTAAATAATTTGTCAGCTGTCAGTTGAGAGCGATTCTCCCTAGGGCGGAAAAGTATTACTTTCAACCCGCTCCTCAGGCAACTTCAGACCTACTTTCCGAGTATGAGTTATGAAAAAATAATTGCATAGTAGTTGTGATATGACACAGTTATTATTCGTGACTGCTAAGAGACTTGTGTATCTCACCGGAGTCCATCTCGGCGGGCCTCTTGTTGGCGTTCTTCTTCACGGCGAAGTCCTCGTCGTCGCTCAGCGACATCGCGCGCGGCCGCTCGCTCTCCGACTCGACGCGGTTCTCCAACAACTCCACCGACGAGTCCGACGACTCGTCGTCAGATCCGTCCTTGTACTTTTGCACCTGAGTTGCGTATAAATAAATACAAGAAGTCGGTTAATAAGAAATATCGCCAGATGAACACACTAACTGTATGGTCCCAAACTAAGCAACGCTTGTACTATGGATACCGTACAATGGACTGGGGGTGACCCCGGTGACACCCAGACTTGGGCAAATTGTGAAAAGGCCATTTCGCAAAATTTGCCCCGGCGGGAATCGGACCCGCAACCACCATGTACAGTGAGCCAAGCGGCCTACGCTCGAACCACTGCGCCAAGCGGTCGTACAGAAATATCGCTATAGAAAAACTGACGTATTCATTTACGCGATACGTCAGCTTTGACGTATTTAGAACCCGAGTAGAGCGACAGTCCTATGTGTTACTTGACACTGGCGAAATACCTATTCAACTAGGCAACACTGGCCATACTTTTAAAGAAAGAAGTAGAACAAAGTTGTGACCGTGGTGGTATCTGCCACTGTTAGTAACATGCGAGCCTCCCCCGGGTGCAGGGGGGTACCTTGGATGTTACTTGACACCGGCGAAATACCTGTTAAACTGAGTGGGCCAACAAAAGAAGACGAAGAATAGAGTTGTGTAAGTGGTGGTATCTGTCGCTGTTAGTAACATGCGAGCCTCCCCCGGGTGCAGGGGGGGTACCTTGGATGTTACTTGACACCGGCAAAATACCTATTAAACTGAGTGGCCATAATTTTAAAGGAAGACGAAGAATAGAGTTGTGTAAGTGGTGGTATCTGCCACTGTTAGTAACATGCGAGCCTCCCCCTGGTGCAGGGGGGAGGTGTACCTTGGTGGCGGCTCTCCTGGCGGCGGCTCGCTCGCGCGGCGCGGGCGCGGCTCGCTCCAGCTCGGCATCAGACAACTCGTCAGACTCGCTGCCGCTCGACCCGCCCTTCTTCTGGAATAACAAGACAAATATCATCAGAAAAATCTTCATTAAAATATACAGGTTGACACAGAGAGGGTATACTTTTGTTGTTCAAAACGGAACTTTGTAATTCTAAAACTATCAGCTTTGGAGGACACGTGTTACAGGGATATAACCGTTGACAGATTTTCATAACTCTACAAAACCAATAAAACTATTATATTGTTAAAATCTTTTAGGTTTAACTTGGAGTGGCGACGATCGTCCACATTCACGTGGTCGAGTTTACTTGATCGAAACTAATTTGAACGGCAAACATGAAAGTATTAGTATGTATTACTTTCTAAAAGATTAGGCAGAAATATTATCGACTAGCTGTGCCCCCCGACTTCGTCCGCGTAGTATTTAAAGTAACAAAATTTTCGGGATTGTCTGGATTTAACGTAACAAAAATTTCGGGATTATCGGGATAAAAAGTATCCTATATGTTAATCCCGGTTATAAACTATCTGTGTTCCAAATTTCATCCAAATCCGTTCAGTAGTTTTTGCGTGAAGGAGTAACAAACATACATACATACATACATCCACACTCACAAACTTTCACATTTATAATATTAGTAGGATTACATATATGATTTTGCATTTTTCCTAATAAAAGTCAAATTACTTGTATTGCATTATTATATAAAATGCGTTACAATATTACTTACTACCAGTGGAATAATTAAAACTACTTAAAACCTACCATAAATACGTTTAAAATTTTGAAAACAGTACTAGTTAAGTAACATAAACGATATCATACCCGAGTAGTTGCAACAAAATTTAATAGCAAATAACCTTTATATATTTATTAGTTAAATATTTTTTTTTATATGCATTAGTTCTATTGTATAAACCATCTATTGTATAAGAAAATATACTTAATTAAATACTTATCATTACCGTTAAGAAGTAGGAGAAACAAAAGCGTGTCTACCTTCTTAGCTTCCTTCTTGAAGACGAGTTTGGTCTGCTTGAGGCCGTCACTCCCCTTGTCAGGTTTCTCCGGTTTATCCGGCTTCTCAGGCTTCTCCTTCTTCACTCGAGACTTCGCCTTCTTCTCCGTGCTCGTTGGACTGATCCCGGTGGGATCCTCCTGATTATGACATAAAAGTTATCGTTGATTTATTTCGGTAGTAAGGCGAGAGCTAACCAAACCTAACTAGTGTTTAGGTAGTTAGTGTCTTGCCCTACCAGTCTGAATTACTTTGCTTCATTCTTAGTTCAAATCAAATCAAATCAATTTATTTTTATTCATGTGAGCCAAGAAAGCACTATTGAGTTTTTGCCGGATCTTCTCAGTGGAAACGGCCGAACCAATTCCGAACCAGTAGGTAGATGCTGACTATTCATAAGTAGTGCTTTGTTGGCCTACATGAATAAAACGATTATGAATTGGAATCACTGACCGGATCGTACTCTTTCTTGACCTCCTTCCTGGTCTTGGCCTTCTCGGCGGCCTGGATGCGCTTGATCAGCTCGTCGGATATCTTGGGCTCGACGCGGCGCCCGTTGTCGGCCGGCGCGATGTCCATCAGCGACTTGCGGTTCTTCTTGCTGGCGTTCTGAACGACATAATATCATTTCAATTATACTATTTATAAAATCGATTACAAAAATCAATACAATTTTAAAAGTGTCTGTTTGTAATGACAAAGCTACAACTTTTTACTAAATACATATGAAAGTATATACGGTATTTATAACGAAAATAAAATCAATTTATAAATTGTTTGTCAGTTCCGGGGCTAATCTCCGAAACGGCTGGACCGATTATGACGGGACTTTAACTGGGAGATAGCTGATGTTATAAGCAGTAATTTAGGCTTCTTTTATATTATCAAAGTACCACGCTGGCGGAGCCGCGGGCAACAGCTTAAAAAGCTTACGTGTTAAAAACCCGTGTCAATTAAGAATAACACTAATAGTGGTTACCTTTGCGCGTTCCATCTTTCAAGGAAAGCGTAAAGAAGAAAATATTATTAATACACAATTCATACCAGAGGAGACAGTAATTTTTAAAGTAAATAGGGACGAATTTTTAGTAGAGTCCATTTGTGCGTATGCAAGAAAAGATTTTGGTCGCCAACCTAGGTGTGCGGCATTGTATAAGTTCGCCGCCATTATTGACGGCTGCCGTTGCCGTCAATAATGGCGGTGAAAACATTGGCGCAGACATTCTAGACGGCCAATCCTAGCCTCGGGCCACTTGCTGTTAACTAAATGTCGTCAGACTAACACACCAAATGTATGGTGCCAAACCAAGCATCGCTTTACTATTGTTACCAATTCCATGGACTGGGAGCGATCCAAGCGACACCCAGCCCAGAGCATAATACGGAAAGGTAGTTCCGCAACTTGGCCTGACAGAATCGAACCCGCAACCACCCAGCGCGGTGAGCCGAGCGCTCTAACCACTTCGCCAAGCCTTCGTTACATGCGTGTGAATTATTGAAATATCAATAGGTCCTAGTGATCGCATTAGGGTATTTTTATTTTATGGAACTAGTTCCGCCACACACTCCCACCACTGTAACTCCTGTAAGCCAGGATCGACAATGGTAACCAATAATGATGTCAAGGTTTGACCCTCGACGACTCCCAGGGAAAAGTCGATCTATTGATATATTCCCACAACGCAATAACCTTAATGTCAAAGCGATGAATCATTGCGTAAAATAAATGTCGCCAGACTGACACACCAACTGTACGGTCCCAAACTAAGCAACGCTTGTACTATGTGTACCGTACAATAGACCGGGGGCGATTACAGTGACACCCAGACTTGTGTAAATTACGAAAAGGTCATTTCCGAAATTTGCTCCGGCGGAATCGAACCCGCAACCACCATGTGCAGTGAGCCGAGCGGCCTACGCTCGAACCACTGCGCCTAGCGGTCGTCAATTACCTTGGCATAAGGGTTTTGTCAACCGGAGGGAAGTGGAATTGTTTTCTTCCAACTCCTCGAATAATCGAAACGAATAATAATTCGTTTCGATTAAATTCGTGCGGGTTCCAAGACAATATAACTTTTCCCCGGGACTCGTAGAGGGTCAAAGCTCGACGTCATTTTTAGTCACCATCGTCATCACCATCACCATCCTGGCTCACAGGAGTTACAGTGGTGGGAGTATGTGGCGGAGCAAGTCCCATAAAAAAAATCATGAGTGACTCACCATGGCCTTGCTGGACTTCTTGTTGACGGTGGCCTCCTCCTGCCGCTCCTTCTCCTCCACTTCGTCCAGCTTCAGCAGCAGCGCGTCCAGGTCCTCCCGCCACAGCAGCGACGGGGTCTTCGCCCTGCGGGGACGCCGCGGTTATAACACCCCCTCGTGCACGGGAACTGGCCTCCACTCAATGTGAGAGGGAATCAGGCCGTAGCCGCGATTCAAATAAATAGTAAATAATAAGTTAGCCCGTCCCACTCCTGGGCAAGTAATAATCATATAGAAATTATGATTCGCACATAGATTTCGAAAAATCCCGAAAGTGCGAGCCGGGGTTTGAACCCAGGCTCTGGCGCGTGCTTAACCAATCGGCTATCACTGCTATTAAAAAAAAAACATATATTCAAAAATGTACAAGACAAGCCCGCCGAGTTTCTTGCCCGGTCTTACAGTCGTAGTCGCGTTCCGATCCGATTGTATAAGATATAAGAAAAATATGTAAAAATGTCAATTTGTAAGTGGCCCCGTAGGCCTGAACGAAATGAACGTTTTGACATTGACTTCGAGACAAAAAGCGTGTGTATAAACTGGTTACTTGAGCGCGGTGAGCTCGCTGAGCTTGTGGTCGCGCTGCTTCAGGAGCTCGTCCTTCTTCTCCTTGGTGAGCATCCACATGGACATCCCCAGCAGGTAGTTGAACTTCTTCACCTCCTTCAGCTGCTGGAACGCTTTCTCTGTCATTAACAACCAGAACTATTAGCAATAGTAAATAAGAAAGAAAACGGTATAATCGTCATTTGACGACCGCTTAGCGCAATGGCACATGGTGGTTGCGGGTTGGATTCCCGCCGGGGAATTTTCGGAAATAGCCCTTTCGTAATTTGCCAAGGTCTGGGTGTCACTGGGATCGGCCCCAGTCCATTATACGGCACCCATAGTACAAATGTGTCTAATCTCCGAAACGGCTGGACCGACTTGGACGGGACTTTCACGGGCAGATAGCTGATGTTATATAGAACACCACTATGCGGGCAACAGCTAGTGACCACTAAAAAACATACTAACACATGGGAAGTTTCAAGGAATTGTTATGTATAATCAGTCATCACCAGGATTATACATAACAGCTACCATATAGGAACTTAAATTCATCTTGGCGTTTGAAACACTCTCTTAAGTTTGCTGAGCAAGTTTGATTTTATAAAAAACATTATTAGCAATTTGAGCATATCCACATTACTAGCATTCCCGTTAGCCCCTCTAGCTAAGTTAATGCTTGTGTTAGAAGTGGGTTCACGTCAATAGTTCAATGGCCAGGATGGGGATCGAACCCGGAACCTCTCAGCCACTAGGGCGGCCCCTCTCACCACTGGCCTTATATTATAATGACGTCAATGACTATTATTGTTGATGTGTTGTGGGGTAACATGGGGTCACACACCTGGGTCCACGGGCTTCCCCTTCTCGGGCTCGGGCTCGGGCTCGGCCTCGTCCTCCGAGTTAGCGTCGTCCTCCTCTAGCGCGACCAGCCCCTGCATCTTGCTGGCTCGCTTCTTCCACTCCGCGATGGGGTCGGCCGCGTACCCTGGTAACAGTTACAACATTGTACAATAAAACACGCCGAATAAGATTAAAATTAAAATAATAATTATTGACTACTTTATTTGTTTTATTTATTTACCCACATTTTGCGGGTAACGGCTTACGTCAAACCACCAAAACGTCAATAAAATTTATTAATTAAAATAATATAATTCGAAAACAAATATAAAAGTCTAATAAATGTCCCTAACTTGTCAGTGAATACATCAACGTCAATATTGTGCTGAACGACCAAAATGCTTACGCGTAAATTTCTGAAGTCTTTTCCGTAATTTGCACTGATATCTGGGTGTCTGGAATAGCCCTCCACAACATAGGTGGCCAACGGAGGCGGTATGGACCAGCACAGTCCAATAAGCCATAGATGCCGCATAGCCGGGGACTCCCGCTCGCCTAATATATGCATTGTCGAATCCAATCAAACGTAAACCAATCAAAATCCCTCATTTATTGATGTAATGAGTCGAGTGCAAATCGAGTGAGGTCCGAGCGGTAAACAGACTTGGGACACAGGTGTTGTGTTAAACATTGATACCCTTATTAATAAACGTGGTTCAGCGGTTATATACTAGGTCAAACAAAAACACAAATTTTTGTGCAACTTAACTTTGTAAATCTAAAACTATCGGCTTTGTGGGACAGTTGAAGTACTAAAGGTTTTGTAGACTTGTGAAATCTGTCAACAGCTGTATTCCTATAACACCTTTTGTTTTCCAAATTTCCTCCAAAGATGATAGTTTTAGAATTGCAAAGTTAAATTTTGAAAAAAAAGTATACCCTTTATGTTTCGCCTTGTAGTTACACCTTGCTTGGTCTTCTCCTATCGAATGCCAAATTACAGATGTCAGAAGATAGATATAAATTCAGCGTGTACCTATTCACCCGCTATATGAGTTTATGAATATAATAAGTGGTGTGAGTGTGCTGACCTCTCTTGATGAGTTCCTCGACCATCGCCCTGCGCTTCTTGTTCTCGACGACGAGCCCCTTGTCGCACTTCTCGAGTATGAACCGCGCCTGGTTGGACAGCTTGTCGGCCTCCGCCTGCAGCTGCCCCTCCAGGTACTCCTTGCGACGCACGTAGTACTTCAGACGCAGATCGTAGAAGTCGCGGAGCATCTCCTCCACCTTGTCATATCTGCACAATCAACTCTTATAATTAATAATAATTTTAGCCCTTTTGACGTCCTACTCCTGGACACGGGCCTACCGGCAACACGAGGGGGATTCGGGCCATAATCCACCACGCTGGACCAACGTTAGGTCCCAAACTAAGCAACGCTTGTATTATGGGTACCGTACAATGGACTGAAATCCAAGATTATCTCCGAAACGGCTGGACACATTTTAACGGGATTTTCACTCAATTAACAATATAAATTCCACGCGGACGAAGTCGCGGGCACAGCTAGTAAAAAACAAAAGTGTGCCCACATGTTGGACAGTAGAGATCAAAATAATCAGCTCTAGGAAGGAATACCAAGTAGGTGAGGTGGTGTACTGACTTGTGGAGGCAGCAGTTGTGGTCGAAGGCGTTCATGCAGGTCATGGAGATGGTGGTCTGCAGCTTGAACACCTTGTGGACCCCCTCCGCCTCCACCTCGGCCAGCTTGCCCGGCAGCAGGCTCACCACGAACCGCACCGTCGTGTCCGTGTTGTACTCCTGCCGGGGACCGGACACATCGAAACTCAAATTCAACATTGTTGTTACTCATGTAAGCCAACAAAGCATTTATGAATAGTCAGAATCTAGCACAGGTTCGAAATGCTGCTTCCACTGAGAAGATCCGGCAAGAAACTCAATGGTTACTCTTTTCAATTAATAAAAGATGGTGTACATTCTCAGGACTGACTGACTGACATAGTGATCTATCAATGCACAGCACAAACCACTGGACGGATCGGGCTGAAATTTGGCATGCAGGTAGATGTTATGACGTAGGCATCCGCTAAGAAAAGATTTTGATTAATTCTACCCCCAAGGGGATAAAATAGGGGATGAAAGTTTGTATGAAACTTTGTCAATTTTAAACCGATCGGGCTGAGACTTTGCATGCATAAAGCTACTATGACGTAGACATCCCCTAAGAAAGGATCAAAATTCCACGCGGACGAAGTCGCGGGCTCAGCTAGTAGTAAATAATAATCAAACCTCACTCAGATTTAGGTATTTAAATAAAATGAGAAAGCTAGTTTAGTGGGGTGTGCATAGCTACTCATACTTACATCAAATTAAATGTTTACAAACCAAAATAATAAATTATAAAACAGAGGTGGATAAGAAGATAATTGCTTTGGTGTGATGCCTCCCATCAAGTATACATTAGCCCCAGTGGTGTTATAAGTTTAACATGTGTATCTGTGTGCCTGTATGTGGCATCGTAGCGCCCAAGCTGATGAACCGATTTTGATTTTGCTTTCTTTGTTAAAGAGGTATTCTGATCGAGAGTGTTCCAAGCTATGTTTCGTGATGATCAGTTCATCCGTTCAAAAATTATCAGGGCTTTTGTAGTTAATAATGCCGTCGCATCGTGTGTTTTTTATAAATTTCAATTTAGAGTTATGTTTTATAAAACAAAGTCAGCAAACTAGCATACTGCCTGAGGTCTCTGTTACTCGCTGCTGGTATCTCGAACAACACGGAATACGTCGAAACTGACGTATAGCGTATATCTGAATGAGTCAGTTTTGAAAGATTTTCTATAGAAAATCTACTCTTAGCAACGATAATCGATATATCGTGACATTCGTATTGTCAAATCCTACACTAAATTCTGAATGTATTTACTGAACGAACAATACAAAATTATCTTTACGAAACTCAGATATAATAACTTAGATAATACAAAACCCTCTAGGATTCAGGATTATGTATCGTAAAACCCCATTAGACATACTACGAAACTAAACCTTCAGTAGCCACACTCCAACCAACAACTCCTACTAAGTAAAATATAAGAAATGGATATAATTAGACTTACTCTGTACTCAGATATGAGTGGCTTCACTTTGTCAGTGCCCAGCAACGGCTCCAGCACATTCTCTTTGTAATTCTGCGTCCACGCGCCGACCGGAAGCTCTGTGATCTCGATCTTTTCGCCGGGCAAGATGGCCGCTTCGCCGGATATGACGTATTTGTCGCCGAAGCCTTCGACGGTCCCTCGGAAGTTCTTGTACCAGGGATGCATCATCTTGGGGTCTTCACCGTCTAGCATGCGGCTGTAATGTTGAGGAAGTAGTTGATTGAAAGGCAGTTATTGCAGGGTTTCTAGAATTATTCGCTTGGAACCAAGGTCTCCTGTTATTAATTGATTAATAATTTATTATTAATGATTCATGAGAAATTTAAGAGGCCACCCAACGTGGCCAGTTCCAGATTTATCGGGGACTGGTCACCACACGGTACATCACAATTTCGTTCATATTTTTTTATTTATGTTGGTCAACAATGCACTTAGTTATAATAAGAATCTACCACCTGTGTGGAATGCCGCTGCCACTGAGAAGATCCGGCAAGAAACTCAATGGTTACTCTTCCCAATAAATAAATATCGCGAGACTGACACACCAACTGTATGGTCCTAAACTAAGCAACGTTTGTACTATGGGTACCGTTCAATGGACTGGGGGTGATCCCAATGACACCTATACCTGAGCCAATTACGAAAAGCCCATTTCCGAAATTTGCCCCGACGGGAATCGAACAACCATCCGGTGCAGGGAGCCGAGCGGCCTACGCTCAAACCACTGCGCCAAGCGGTCGTCATAATTATAAAATGAAATATATTCAATAGAATGAAAGACAATGTACATTATCAGGAACAGCAACACAATGTGAGTAGGCAACACTATTGCCACTAAAAAGCATTAAGTACTACTTGTAACTATGAGATCTCAATACCAAAACTTGTTATATACTGGTGGATATAGAACTGCTTTATTAAAAAAAAGTGTTATTTGTATGGCACCTTCTATTTATAACAAAATTCCGAATTCTATTAAAGAGCAACCTATAAGAATTTTTAAAAAACAACTAACTTGTTTATTATTAGAAAGGTGCTATTACTCAGTGTTAGACTTTTTAAATGATACTAGTTTTTAGTGTATAGCTTTAAGTAGTATAAGTATTTTCATTACTCATACTCTGAAAGTAGGTCTGAAGTTGCCTGAGAAGCGGGTTGAAAGTAATACTTTTCAGGCCCGGGAGTTTCGCTTTCAACGGACAGCTGACAAATTATAAAAAAAAAACTAGTTCCATTTTCACATTTCTATGGAACCATGTTCAAACTTTTTCTACAGTCACTCAATTACAGCACGATGTAAAATTGAAATAACATAAAGTAAAGTATTAATTCAAGAATATATTTTTTTAAATGACTTAATTATAATTTAGTTTCAACAATTTCTTTAGATTTGGGCAAAATTAAAAGATGATAATGAAAAATAATGGCTAAATAATGAAGTTGGCCGGCCAACGAAAAAAATAACAAAATAGGCGGCAATCCGATTTTTTTTTTCGATTTGTAGAGTATTGTTTATACTTCCTTGTATTATTTCTTTAGCCAATTCCTGTTTTTATTTTTATTTTCCTTGTATTCGTAATGAAAAGCACAGTGTTTACCTCGGGTGAAAGACTTATTTTGTCCCTCTTACTATTGGCGCCCTCGCTACGCTCGGGCGCCAAACCCCGTCTCGGGACAAAATAAGTAACTTTCACCACTCATGTAACAATGTACTATTAATGTTTGTATGCCCTTAATGGCAGAGTGTACAGGGATTCATTTTATATTGTCAACACCTTTGTAAAAATTACCTACATTCCGTGCAGATAAATGATTATTATTATTATTACTACTTAAAAAGTCTCCTACATTGATACTCACATAATGTTTTGAACTATGTCCCTGGGGTTGTAGTTGGGTATCTTGGTGGACCAGCCCGTGCCGATGCCCTCTGCGCCGTTCACCAGCACCATGGGTATGATTGGAATGTACTGCACCGGTTCGATCTTCTGGTTATCCTCGAATTCGTGCTGCAAATTCAATGGTTCGTCACTCCTCTGGTGATCATGATACATTGACGCCCGTATTCACAGACCATACTATGAGATCTCACAGCACGCTCGGACGCACATACGCGGCAAGATATGTCAAACTTTCTATAAACCTGCCTACTTTATTAGGATAAGTATTGTTTATGAATATGACTGAGCGAAGAGAAAATAATCACCTTTATAGTCAGTGCATTTTACAAAGACGCGTGAATTATTGCAAATTGACCGATATGCCTGTTGTAATAAAATAAATAAGACAATTTAGAAGGACTATATTTGGATGTACAGTACAAAAAGCAAATAAATAGCCAAATGTGAAAGTGTCAAAGACAACTTACAACAACAACCTTTTTAGTTTAACACTCTCACCCTTTGATAAAGTTATTTTCTTTATCAAAGCTCTCACCAGATTGTAACATAAGTTATATCAAATTTCTATTATATCTTTTGAAACTAAAAAACTGATACCTATACAATCTTTTTAATTAACAATGCCAGTGTCATAAAGTCAAAATAAATCCCATTGAGCAAATGGCTAATAAACACGTAAAATAAGTATTATATCTTAGATTGGAGGCAAATAACAGAAACGCGGAACTCACCACAAGTAAAGGGTCATCGTGCGGATGGAATATGAGCCTTGTTAGCGGCGACATAAGGGTGAATATGTAACGGGGGCTGGCCGAGTCCTTGCCCCCATTTAATCTAGTACCGAACTGACCCCTGGGCTCGAGGAGGTTGATGTTGTTCGAGCCGACGTAGTTCTGAGCCAAATTGACTATAGTCATCGCTAGAGACTGTTCACCTGGAAACGAAATTATTATTCGAATGAAATTCCTTTACGGTGCTTACGGTAGGGAAATTTGGGAGAAATAGTGACACTAAAAAGGGGCCATCCATAAGTTACGTCCTTGTCAGCACAGCTGGTCACATTTGTGAGCGAAACTATGTAACGTCCACTGTGAAAAAGTTCTCTCAAACATCAATAGATAGCGTTAGCGACATATTTTGTATATGTCGCCGCCAAATAGCTTAATTCGCCGTTCAATTAACAGCCTAGGCACTTAACTAAACAGCGCCGTTCAACTAACGGCCTGAATGATATTCAGCCGTATCGTCTATTACAACATTTAATAAACTGGCTGGCTAATGCTTGGGCAACTAACTGGTTGACATTTAAGTACTACAAAACTTTTTCATAATACTACCCAAGCAGAACGACCTGGATGGGTTTAGGTTAGGGTTATTTTTTTTATGACCCCACAGAAACCCCACCCGGCAAATAGATTCGGTGGATCTAAAAAAATCGTGTAAAACCTAAGTACCTAATAAAATTATTCCATCAA
Organism: Notodonta ziczac; assembly: GCA_918843915.1. NCBI lineage: Eukaryota > Metazoa > Arthropoda > Insecta > Lepidoptera > Notodontidae > Notodonta > Notodonta ziczac. The sequence goes on from OU974049.1 coordinate 10,511,088, forward strand.
AGATGTTTTTTTCCGACGCCATATTGACAAAGAGAATATAGAATATAGAGATATTGACAGTTTGGTGAGTTTCGGCGCTAGGTGGCAGAAAGTAGAACTAAATTGAAATGAACAGCCTAGGCAGGTAATTAAACGGCTAGGCAAGTAGTTAAACGTCATCGATCCAAGTCATTTGCCTAGCTGTTTAATCAAATGGCTGAATATCATTCAGGCCGTTAGTTGAACGGCGCTGTTTAGTTAAGTGCCTAGGCTGTTAATTGAACGGCGAATTAAGCTATTTGGCGGCGACATATATATGGCTTAAGTGGACTACTTTATAACGTCCACTGTGAAAAGTTATATCCAAGAAGCAGTGAAATACGGCTAACTAACTCACCGTGATGGTATGCAGAGTGTTCCGCAACGGAACCAGCCAGTTGCGCCACCTTGACCTCCCGTTTATCGTTACGCTTTATGCAAGTGAAGATCACCTTACGCTGGCCGGGCTTCAACCCGTCTACCATTGACGGTATTGATCTGAAAAAATGTGTTTTTAAACTTATGAGGAGTAGCATCATAGGTACACCACCAGGACCTTGGTGTAATGGTTAACGTTTCGATTTTTTTTTTCAACTCAAAATTGTTTTTATTCATGTAAGCCAACAAAGCATTTATGAATAGTCAGAATCTACCACCGGTTCGGAATGCTGCTTCAAATATTATATTCTAATTGATTCAAATACCTATAAATATTAGAAAGACAGAAATCAACCTGCCTAAACTGGTTCAAAAACTCCCAATTTTCTCTGTGACCTTTACCGCCCCCCTTTTAGGCTTCTAGCGCCACGCGGGGGCTTTATCGACCACTTTGAGAATGACTGTTCTATGCTACGGAAACTGTTTAACATCAAGTGGATCATATTATGCTGGTTTGCAGTTTTTGTTAAGTATATTAAAAAGGCCCTCACCTCACATTATCGCCGTTAGAGAAGAGAACCAGCTCCAAATTAACAAAGTCCGAATATGTGACCGCTTTAGTGTCTTTCGTGTAAAGATATCTCTCGGGAAGGCCAATCTCCTTCCTTCGTTTCACTTCGTCCATATGATTCGTCAGCCACTCTTTACGTTGGTCAGCTCCCTTCTTGGAGAAGGCCAACTCAATGTGGTGGTCATCCGTGGGACCACTGTACTTAAACCTAATCCTATGCCTGTCCATATTCTGGAAATATTCTTTAGCCTCCTTGGAAGTGGAGGTACCCAAACCTTTGTAGTATTTGATATTGTACGTATGGTGGTTGTCAGTGTCGCGTTTCCATTCCTCGAATTCGGGCAATGAATAAAATGATACCTCCTTGTCTTTCTTCGTTGCTTTCACTATAGGAGTGATGAATTCCTCCAGGAACGGTAGTTTCAGCAACTCGGGCCAGTTGTGATGTATGAAATTAATGATTAGGCCCTTAATGTGCGACCCGTCTTGATCTTGATCAGCCATTATCATCACTTTACCGTACCTTAGAGACTTTAAATCATCAACTGAGTTGTACTTCTTTTTGTATTGAAGCCCAACGATTTTAATCAAGTTGTTGATTTCTACGTTCTCTAAGACTTGTTTGTGGGACGCGTCTCTCACGTTTAAGGGTTTACCCTTCAGTGGGAAGACGCCGTAGTGGTCTCTGCCGACCACACTGAGTCCGGACACAGCCAATGTCTTGGCCGAATCTCCCTCAGTCAAGATAAGGGTGCACAAATGTGCGTTTTTCGTTCCTGCATCATTAGCATCCTCCAACTTCGGTATACCTTTCAATTTACTCTGTTTCTTCCCGGACGCTTTCACCAACTCGGTTTGCGCCTTAAACTTAGCCCACGTCAATACGGACTCTATCAACCCCGATTTCGTCACCGCAGTCACGAATTTCTCCGAGTAATTACATTTTGAACCGAAGCTTTTAGCTTGAAGCGTCATGTGTTCCTTTGTCTGCGAGTCAAAGGTTGGGTTCACAATGAGACAATTAATAAATAACCACATGTGGTTTTTAACCTGCACAGGTTTTATGTTGACGCCGCCTTTATTTTTCTTCTTCAATACTTCTAGAACGTTCTTAACTATGCTATCAGCTACCGTGTCAACGTGTTTACCTCCTTTTGTGGTAGCAATGGAATTTGCAAATGATACTTGTTGGAAGCCCCTGTCAGACAATGTTAGGGCTATCTCCCAACGTTCATTCACTTTCTCATAGACGACTTTCAACGGCTGCCCGTTCTCATCCTCTTTACCTTTTATGTATAAGTCTACATAGTCTTTGAATTTATTTATTTTCAATCTCTCCCCGTTGAGATATACCTTGACGCCTTGCGACGTCATCGCGATGTCGTAAGCGCGTCGCGACATGAGAGCGACGATGTCATCTTCCAACTTCTCCATTTTAAACTTAGACAAATCGGGACTGAACGTCACTTTTGTGAAATCATCGTCTTTCCCAGCCTCCTTCACTTTAGGTTCAGAGGCTTTCGTCATGTTGGCGCCCCACGTCTGTTTGAAATGTTTCTTGTACTGTTTAGATGCTGTTTCCACTGTGAATTTCGTGGAGAATATGTTACATAGTTTGGCACCATATCCATTCCTGCCTCCGGTCACTTTTTCTTCTTCGTCATTGTAATTGGAGGATGTCAGTAGGTGTCCAAAGATCATGGTTGGTACATACATATTTTCATCCTTGTGCATCACCACGGGGATGCCGCATCCATTGTTGTACACTGATATCGTGTTCTGCTCTTGATTTATATCAATTTTAATTACATCCATCTTGGGGTCCCTCTGTTTGTTGTCAGCTGCGTTTACTAATATTTCGTCATATATTTTGTATAAACCTGTAAACAAATGAATATAAAATAAAAAGCAGAAGTTTTTGACCACTGTAAACCGTTACAACAGCCTACAAAATCATGAATAAAGATCATCAGATAAAGATACTTTTACATGTTAACAGGACCCCTAATGTCTGCAAATTTAAGACCAAATCGAATACCATAGTATTCAACAATATTATCTTCGTTAAGTCTTAATGCATTTGTTAGGAGTACCCTGGCCAAAAGTTAGCATTTTACGTAAATATATTTTTTGTTTTAATAAATCTAGAAAATAAATATTAAATTAAAATTAATACATATGAGATGACTGTTTAGTTGAAATAGATTAGCAAACAATTTTCATTCTAAAGTAACAAAAACTATGTCAATCAAGTCAGCGCAAGCTAACAATGCATTGAAATCTTGAGCATATCAGTCACCTGGCACAAAGCTCAATTCCTTCTGAACCATAGACTCCTTGGATTTGTCAAAAACCCACATCACCTCATTGGTCCGCTCAACCGACCCAATGTAGGTATCTGGACGTAGGAGTATGTGTTCCAACTGTGTTTTCTTCTGGTAAATCTTTTCAATTGAGCCCTTCTGTGCTTTAGCAGGGGGCGCAGCCGCCGTGCCATTCTGCGTCGCTGAACTCATCTTATTGAACATAGCCTGGGAAAAATAAATAAAAAACTGAGACTGTTGGTGCTCCCATGTTCATTTCTTAACTGTCTTCTTCTTGTCTGCCGTCTGTCTGTATATATGTATTTCTCTCAGAAGGTTGTTTATTTATTTGCTAGCTGTGCCCGCAACTTCGTCCGCATCAAATAGTGTCTTTTGGGTAGCATTTATAATTATTTAGACTTGTACAAATAAGACACCTACATAAATAAATACTTTTATGAGCTATTTGTAGTGTTTCATTGCAAAGAGCTATAGTTCCATACAAACTTTCATCCCCTATTCCCTATTGTTATTTTACACACTGGAGGGTGTAAAATAACAATAGGGAATAAAATAGGGAAATAAATCATAATAGGGAATAAATCTTTTACTGACTTTGAATGTCATATTTATTAATACGGAATAAACAGCCTAAAAAATAAGTTTCAAGCTTCTAGCTCTAAAAAATGACGATACTTCCATACAACTATTAATCCCCCCTTTCAACCCTTTTACGCATTAAAAAGTCCTTTTCAGGCTCTAGACTATCTGTGTGCCAAATTTCATTTAAATCGGTTTCGTAGTTTTGGTGTGAAACTGCGACAGATAAAATTCAAAATTCAAATATTTTTATTTCAAATAGGCCAGATTAACTGGCACTTTTAAAAAGTCAAGAACTAGGTGCATGTTCCAAAACAAAGTCCTATGGAGAAGAACATGCAAGAAACTCCATGGATACATTTTTTCTTTGGTCTTTTTTAAAATTATGTTTGTTTATTTACAGTAGGTATTAAGAGATGTGAGGACAATGTAGGTTAACGCATAAGGCATCACAAATAAAGAAGTAATAGGCCCAGAATATTGCCATGTCAAAAACTTATAGACAGAGTTACTTTCGCATTTATAATTTTAGTAAGGATTTATTGATATTAGGGATAACAAACAGTTGCACAGTACATTGTAACAAACAGTATGAATGTTAAGGTATTCTAATTAATTAAATAGAAAAGAAAGGCTGCGGGAAGCGGGCGGATCGGCGCGAGTGAGGCTCGCTTCCGCACATTCAATCATGGGCAGCCTGTCATTCAACTGCCAAATATATTATCTTTATCTTCGGTACAACCACTTAAGCTTAACCCCACCCATCATCTATTCCCCCTTCCCCACCATCTATCCCATTCCCCTCCACATCGGTAACATACGTGCAATGCTATTGGTACCTATTGCAAGCATCTATAGGCTACTAGCTGTGCCCACGGACTTCGTCCGCATAGTATTTAACGTAACAAAAATTTCGGGATTATCGGGATAAAAAGTATCCTATATGTTAATCCCGGTTATAAACTATCTGTGTTCCAGATTTCATCCAAATCCGTTCAGTAGTTTTTGCGTGAAGGAGTAACAAACAAACATACATACATACATAATTACATACATCCACACTCACAAACTTTCACATTTATAATATTAGTAGGTTGTTTACAGACTTATTACATTTAAAAAATGAAGTCACATTATTAGAAATACATGATCACATTAAATTGGAACTAGGTATATTTACCATCACACTGCAGTGCACCTCTGATTACCTCTTTGGGGAACACAGGCGTGATAGTGTGTGTAATTTATACTTTAAGGAATGAGGGTAGGATTCAATGATCAAGTTTAAATTTTACAAACAGTTGGTTGTGAATATATTGAGATAGTAATAAATATAAAGCTGATAAAATAGGGACGTAGATACATTTATTCATGAAAATGATGGATATTGTATATTATTTTCTTTTATTTGCTTGATACAATAGGCAGGTAACAGATGAATCAAGGACTCGCCATTTGTTTCTTGTACACAATACAACATATAAAGTAAGTACCTACCTTCACTCCCTATGCTTATCTACCACATTGATACCTGCACAATAACCATGAATGGAAAATAACTCTTGTAGATAGCAGAACATGTACATGCAAAATTCGTCCGTTATAATATCAAAATGCCGCCAAATAAACTTACCTTTATATCAGCCATCTTGGTGTCGATACATAAAAAACGCGTGCGATCAACGCAAAGTAGCGTTTGTCTTGCGATCACGACAAATCGTCGATTAATTGCGTTTGCTTTTGTAAACTATCATTTTATTTGTCGCTTAACAAATATTATACGGCAACGCAACGAAACAACGGAGACGCCAAGAATGACCATAGAGTAGAGTAAGAGTATAGACAAACACTAATTAATCTTAGTGATGTACTTAATCGATTAATAATTAACCCCGATGATGTACATTATATTTCCCATAAAAAAAAAAAATTGTACCCCAGAATTTCAATCCAAAATCTCCTAAAGTTACTAGACCTCCCTTTATTCTTAATAATATTGCTCATTTAAAAAAAAAACAACTTGCTAAAACAATGAAATGGCGAAAATTTTTAAATTTCAATTACTTATTTCAATTTTTTACTCATGAAAATATTTCTCCATTTCAATTAATTGACCGGAAATCGAATTTTGGTAATGGCCTTTTCGTAATTTACCCTGGTCTGGGTGTCACTGGGATCGCCCCCAGTCCATTGTACGGTACCCATAGTACAAGCTTTGCTTAGTTTGGGACCGTACAGTTGGTGTGTCTGTCTGGCGATATTTATTTATTATTTATGCCAAGCTAAAATAATATTGCGTACTCACATAAGGGACAGCAACAGAATGCATAAATCAAATTAAACCGGAGACTGAGGCGGCCTTAATTGCCAGTCAACTCTTTATTCGGCTGAAATGGTGATGATGACAATGAATCTGTCACAACCACTGAAATACATTTTGAAGGGAAACAGAAAATTGGTACAGATTGAACACATAATTAGAACTCTGTGCGATTCACAGATGCGATTGAACTAAAAACCGATACGCTGGGCAAGATAAAAAATCCTATGAGTCTTCTTCAATCTAATTAAAAGGTATAGCATGTATCTGCAGTGATCTTTAGGCAGTGGCGGATTTACAAATTTCCAAGGTATAGGCGGTTAAGTTTTTGCCGCCCTTGCTCTACGAATTGTCAAGGATTGACTGGATTAATTTTACAATCCAAAAATTTCGTTGATATTGCACGTAAAATAGTCACCGGCCAAATGTGTTGCAGAGTTCTATCTGTAAAACCGTTATGCAGAAATCTTTTTTGATTTCTATGAGGTAGCAAAAAGAAAAATCTGTCCCAAAATTTGCCGCCTCAAAAATCTGCCGCCCTAGGCTCCAGCCTACTCAGGCTACTGATAAATCCGCCACTGTCCGGCAACCTACAAGCTTCTTGGTCTGTGGCTACATATTATTACTAATCTGCGGTGCGACTCTGTTTGAAAAGAAAAAAAATGACAAGTACTGACTGACAGATGTTATTTGTAGGTTAAGTTAGAAATAGTAGGTTATTATTTATTTTAACTGAGCCGCAAATTTGGCGACAGTTAGTATAATTGATAGAAAATAATGTCGCTTTTAGCTTACGCATCAACTGTACTAAAAAGAACTGCAGCGTTCCGGATACCTGCAAAGTGCAAAACATATATCAACAACACGAAAGGAGCAACGTTTAGTTCGGTCACAAAAAAAACTATTCACGATGTTAATACGAACGTAATAAAGGATGTTATTCTATTTAAATATGAGAATCCAAAGTTCTATATGTACATGAACATATTTGCCATAGTCCAGTACATGTTTTGGGTATATTTAGGATTGTTTTCATTTACATCGCTGCGGGACGCGCCTGTAGACAAATCGAAAATTACTGAAGACACACCTTGGTTCAGAAGGATAAATCTTGGAGAGAACAAGTATAGGAATGCGTTGGGAACACTTTCTGTGGTTATTGGTTAGTACTTGGCTAGAACTCTTTGGTTATAGCTTTTAACTCTGAAATGTTTTGACAATAATTACTGTTAGCAGCTGCTTTTCGGAATAAGATCAGAATACCTTAGATTCACTTACTCTTACCCATTCTCTCGGAATTACCTTCTTCAGATTCCCTTACTTTTAAAATGGTCATAAGACATTGCCTTGTAAAAACTGCTGCCTTCAGCATTCTTTATGGCATTGGACCACCACCATTATTCACATAAAATGTATTTACTTATTTAGACAACACAACAGATAACAATCAGTTATACTATATTATAAGAACATGATAAGATTATGGTCTGGATTGATATACATAATACTTGTAAATCCTGCATATTTTTATTTAAATATTGATGTAGTACAAAACTTTCTAAATTAATGAGTAGTATGGTGAAGTAAAGAGGGTTGTCTAAATCTAAAAAACCTAAGTCCTTTTTAACGCTCACACTGTCACACGCTGCACAGAGAAAGGTTATCATATTTCAATATCAGATTAATGGTTTCAAACATAGTTCCTTTTGATTGATGAGTGATATCCTTGGTTCTTAACTATCTATGAACCAAAAGTAGTTCACTGCTGGACATAGATCTCTCCAAATAATTTCCAAACAGGATGCAGAGAAGACCGTGGTCATCCACCATAGCAATCCACCATCTAGTGGTGTTCAAAATGTTATAAAACTTTATTGTTGTGTGCAAGTCGTTATTATATTTTAATGTTCTTGCTACCAGGTGTAGGATCATTATCCATGATATGGATGTACACACTGCGCTCGGTCCGGTACCTCGTGCTCAACAAAGGTGGTAAACAGCTGACATTTGTCACATACACACCGCTCGGAAAAAACCGCATGATGACTGTGCCCATCGAGAATGTCTGCTGCAAAGAGTCCAGGAACATAGCAAGGGTGCAGTTGCCTATGAAGGTCAAGAATCGTTGGATGCATTACATGTTGGATATGCGAGGAGAGTTCAAGAATCCACTGCTGTTTGATTGCACTGCCGGGTTGGCGAGAAAATGGTGAAAATATGTTCAGACTATAGTGTAATAATAATAAGTGTTTAGCCTTTCGAGTTCCATTTCTGGGCAAGGGCCTCAATTAGAAGATTCAGGCCATGTTGTAATTAATGTTAATATAGTTTTGTTACTCTACACTTGGTTTTATTTTTATTGAAACATTTAGGAAGGCTTTACTACACTCTGCTTACTGCTATTTATACATTTAACTAGCTGAGCCCGCGACTTCGTCCGCGTGGAATTCAACTTAACAAAAAAGCCCGCGCGACAGGACCCATTTTTTTGTTTTTCTGAAATAAATGTAGCCTAAGTTACTACTCCTTATAACATCAGCTATCTACTAGTGAAAGTCCCGCCAAAATCGGTCCAGCCGTTTCGGAGATTACCCGGAACAAACATACAGACAGACAACATTTTTTTAAATCGCGTTTTTGCTATAGGTGTCGTATGTACTTTCATATGCATTTAGTGAAAAAGTGTTATTTCGATATTACAAACAGACACTCCAATTTTATTTATTTGTACGAGGGATGCCTTTTAAGTTTTGTCGTTTGAAGAAAAAAACACAACTAGAACCTTATAGTACTTTTTATTGTTTTTCAAAGTATTCACCACGTAGCTTAATACACTTTTCCATTCGCTCAAACCAGTTATTATAACATTTATTCCACTCTAAAGTGGGGGTGTTCAAAATGGCTGACTTGAAAGCGTCGACTGCTTCTTCACTGGACTGGAACCTTTGACCACGAAGACTTTTCTTAATTTTAGGAAATGTAAAAAAATCGTTAGGGCTTAGGTCAGGACTGTATGGAGGATGGTCAAGAATTTCTACTTTTTCCTGCTTCAAATACTCAATCGTTTGACGAGCGCTGTGTGAACTTGCATTGTCGTGGTGCAGGATGATGCGTCGCTTTGAGTTAGATTTTCGAAGTTCGGCGATGACTTGTGGTAAACAAACTGTGGTATACCACTCTGCGTTAACCGTTCTACGATCATCAAGTGCAATAGTCGCAACATGGCCGGTTTTTCTAACGAACGTGGCCACCATCTTCTTTGAAGTGCTTCGAGAACGAACAACTTTAGTCGGCTTTGGCTCGTCTTGAAAGACCCAGATTGTAGATTGTTGTTTGGAATCAGGATCGTAGATTCGTCACCACTGATGATGTCGTAGACGTGATTTGACTCTCCTCGGTTGAACCTTTGCAGAGTTTTCTTACACCATCTGACGCGGGCCGCCTTGTGATCGTCGGAAAGCAGATGCGGTATCCAACGGCAAACTAGCTTTCTTACACCAAGCGCTTCATGCAAGATCTTCTGAATGGTTGTCCCTGAGATGCCTAATAGAGCCTCTATCTCTCGATACGTCACATGACGATCTTCGAGAATTAGTTGTCTCACTCCAATGATGTTATCTTCAGTGAATGCAGATTTTGGGCGACCTTCGCGAGATTTGTCACTAACACTAGTATGTCCACGCTGGAATTCTAAATACCAGCGTTCGACAGTCCGCAGACATGGGGCTTCATCCCTGAACACAGATATTAGCTCTTCAAAACACTGAAGCCGTGTCAGGCCTCTTCTAAAGTTGTAGAAAATTATTGCACGAACATTTTCCTTAGAAAGATTCATTTTCGTACGTAACCTGACAGATTCTAATCGACGCTGTGACTAAACAATAACATTAATCCTAATACATTCAACTGTTTTGAGATTCGAAATTTAAACACATTCGAATATAGAACAGTTCCAAATTCAAAATTGCCGGGAATTATGGAAACGACAGAACTTAAAAGGCATGCCTCGTATAGATTGGAACTAGGTAGCTGTTGCCCGCGAATCCAACCACGTGATACTTCAATCAATGAAAGTAGCCAAGTTACTGTTTGTCATTAGCAGTCAGTCATGTCAAAATCGTTCTTGCATTTTCGGAGATTAGCCGGAACAAACAGACATATAGACAAAAATATAAAAATAAATATCGCCAGACTGACACACTAACTGTATGGTCCAAAACTAAGCAACGCGTGTACTATGCGTACCGTACAATGGACTGGGGGCGATCCCAGTGACACCCAGACCAAGGTAAATTACGAAAATGTGATTTCCGAAATTTAGGCCAGCGGGAATCGAACCCGCAACCACCATGTGCACTGAGCCGAGCGGCCTACGCTCGAACCACTACGCCGAGCGGTCGTCATATAAAAACAAATGTTTTATTATTAAACTAGCTGTGCCCCCCGACTTCGTCCGCGTAGTATTTAACGTAACAAAAATTTCGGGATTATCGGGATAAAAAGTATCCTATATGTTAATCCCGGTTATAAACTATCTGTGTTCCAAATTTCATCCAAATCCGTTTAGTAGTTTTTGCGTGAAGGAGTAACAAACATACATACATACATCCACACTCACAAACTTTCACATTTATAATATTAGTAGGAAGTACCGTACCTAGATTGGTATATTTCACATTATGCATTAATTCTGTAAAAAGCTATTGACATAACAAACGGGCACTTCAATTTTATTTGTTTATACAGATGGATGAATTATGCATGTGCAAGGTTATTAATGCGACGTATTCCTTGCATAGTAGGTATAGGTACCTATCGTGAAAGAGGAATTAAAATACTAAAAATCTTATCTTCGCCCCCCTCGTACCTACTTATATTGTGCGAAATTTATAATAAGAGTCTTTATGAAGATAATTATTTTAACGAGACAGAGACTTTTCTGCGTTGAATTCTTCCAGATGACAAAATATGTTTTGCATTAAGCGTAGGTAGGTACTTATTACTGCTATTTTTTACACCCATACCCCAATTTCTTAATCAAAATTATCGTACCTACGTTTAACATGATTTAGATATTCGTACCTAGGTACTTACTTACATCGTAGTTCCCGGTTGATGGTCAAATTATCGTAAGTCCCCATAATTATCGTACTTAACTTACCTACGGTCTGGCAACACTGTGCTGTCATAAAAAAATCGAAACTTGCACCCTGGGCCGTTAAACTACAAAAAAAAACATATTCAGATAATTCTATATTAATAATAGGTATGACGTGGCGCAGAGTATAATCCGTTTAAATTCAGAAGTAGCGTTAAGGAAGCCGGGTTACTAGGTATCAGTGCTCTTCATAACTTGGACGATTTATAGGTAGTTGCATTGAAAAATAACTTTTGTGTCATACAAACTTGTGTTAACTTGGTAGTAATGTCCTTGGTGGTAATGTCCACGATCGATTTCATTACAGCAGATGCAATTTAAGTTTGTTCAAATGCGAGAAATTCGGTATTATTAAATAATCATTACCAGTGTTTATTGAAAAGGTAAGTTAAAAAATAACTATTTATTATAGGTGCCTACTCCGACATAAATCTAACATACCTACCTAGGGATGTAGAAAATACTATACTATATCGATAGTACCAGTACTCAATAGTATCGATATCACACATATAGATTTACATAGATAACGCAAGTATCACGATTTGTATTGCAACCAAGCGTGCCGATTTTTTAACAACTAATGTGACGTCACAGCCGCAGCATGGCTGCAGTGACCGGCTCACCACCCTCCAACACACAAAACAGGCGCAACAGTCGTCGATTTGTGGAAACTGCCCGCAGAAGAAGAAGAAGAAGACGTCACAGCCGAAATTTAGTGACGGGAAATCCAAACCGATTCCACTATTCCAAGACACCGATGCCGCCGATGCCCATCCGCCGGCTACGATTCTTTCGACTGATTATCTCGCTCATACTCATATTTTTTATATCTGTGCTCGCTCAGTTACAAGTTAGCAGCGACCAAACCTTGACGCTTGGTCGGGGTTCGGACACGGGAAGTACATGCATTTGCGGTATCTATGTAAATCTATATCTGTGATCGATACTATTCCCCATAGAGACCGACCGAAGGTTCGGTTTCGGTTTCGGCTGGTTTTGGCCAAAAAATCTAGTTTCGGCTGCAGTTTCGGTTTCGGCCAAAAATCGGCCGAACCTTTCGGCCACGCCGGAATCTGCAGTATATTCAAATCCTCACCAACATACAGCAGAGAGATCGTGTTTGGGCTCATTAGAATGGTCTTAATGAATAGGTTATAGATAAATGGTGTTTAAGGTGTGATGGATGGAGCAGGAAGGATATTTATATGGGGATAAATTTGTGAAGTATTCGAAGCTACTTATATTCGTTCAATTAATATGAAATTTTTAGATACGATATCGTAATTTTTGTTGGTAAACTTGACCTGATGCTGCAGCATCATCTGGAACCTGTGGGATAAGTACCCTACTCCACACCAATTTACAGCAGAGAAACCGTCTTTGGGCGCATTGGAATGGTCGTAATGAAAAAACTATAGTTAGATGGCGATGCTGTCGAGCATAGCGTGTCTACTAGTATACAAAGCAAGAAAACTAACTTAAATTAAAAACTTTCGAATACCGATACAATAATCTTATTATCCATATTATAATGTAAGCAGTCATATATTTAATATAGGTAGTTATATATTTAAACACACAAACTGCAAAATGTTATGATTTACTTGGTGCGACCAATTTTATGATTTTAAATTAAATTTTAAATGTGAAAAAAATATTCTAGATTCCAGTATACAATAATTGTTTTACAATTCTAACTAAGTTTTGGATTCGGCCGAAACTGAGACCCAGGCCGAAGGTTCGGTTTCGGCTGAAAATTCTGTTTCGGTCGGTCTCTAATTGCTCATAATCAATAGTTGTTAGGTACCTATTGATTATGATTTTCCATAGATAGTATTAATTAGGTACTTATACTATCGATAGTATTATCCCATATCAATAGCCCTCGAAATTATTGCTAGTTTTCAAAGGCAACCATCGATCTATCAACTGTCGATAGTTAGGCAACACTAGGTTAGTACATACTTACATCAGATTTGAAAAACAGCAGGCGACGAACAAGTTTGGACGCGCTTAAAGATGATTCATTATGATTCATATAAGTGTAGCTGCACTCTTACGTAGTATATTATTGTACCTACTTACCCATCCATTGTATTTTCCTTACTCACACAGAAGTTACACAAGGCGGTTTCAACATTTAACGCATTCCCATAATATAAGTAGTTATAAAGTAAAATTTTATAAGAACGCAAATTTATAATGGTCATTTTTGCGGTAAGTGGATTTCTTGTAGGTATTTCACGACTTTAGTTTAGGTAGATACCTACCTATTGACCCGATGAGTTTGTAAATAGCTAAAGAAGAATTTGTGTGTGAACTGTGACAGAAAAACTACAAAGTGATGGACAATTTGCAAGACATAGAATAGTTAGACGGTTGATTCAACATCAGATGATGCTGGCGAATATTTATCTCCAACATTCGCGAATGTTGGAGATAAATATTCGCATTCGCAATCACGAATGTGAAATATAGGTACCACATTCGTTACATCACTACCTACAATGTTTTGATAAAATATTGTGCCATACCTACTTCCTACATTGATAGGACGTTAGTAGCTACTTCGATAAGAGCCAATGAATATAATGACTTACAACAAAACATTGTTTCAGTTTTGACCCGCCGATGGCAACATGGCAGAGAGCATCGAATTAATAAAAATGAAAGAAGTAATCATGTCGTGGTTAAAGAAGTTACGATGCGCAATCATCGAGGGAAATATTGCGAGAGTCAAACATATAGACACGCTTTTACACGGTAAAGAGTGCTTGGATGTAACGTTATTTGTTGAAATGTGTAGCGAATTGGAATCCCAGTGTCTAACTAAAAATGATTTCATTATATTAGCAACTGAGCATAAACAGGTCGAAATACTTTACTATTTGTTTTACGAGACCAATATTTTATACTATCTTACGAGAAAACAGACAGAGAGAGAACTTGAAGACGAGGAACGACGCAAAGCATTCTGTTCGGCGATGTGCTCTGATAATCTCGACCTGCTAGAAATTATATACGATCACTGGTGCAACATGCATCGGGCGATGCTCCATCGCGGTACCGACGATGACGTCATTCAAGACCTTCAGAGACTGAGTCGACTGCTCAACGAAGCACGTGACCAGTGCGAAGATCAATTGATCCAACACCAACAAATGTACGTCAACGTGCATTGTTTAATCAAATTCACAACCTATCAAATCGAAATGTTAACAGAGCTCCGAGATCTAAGACTGAATTTCGATTGTTCCGACCACAGTGAAGAAGGCGAAGCAAAACGCGAACGCATATTAGTTCTTAATATTTTGCGTATTTATGAGAAATATTCCGATATAAATAACATCAGATTGAAGAAATGCATTCACGATGAGGACATAACACTTCAGGCTTTGCTGGACGATGACATCTCAATTTACATGAAAGCACTGTTGAACATAATGTACGAAATGTATTTTAGGAAATTGGATTTCAACGTTTCGTCACTACTGTTGAACAAACTTCATATTCTTATGCAGAGATTGAAGACACCCGAGGACACGTATCAAAAACTTGAGTGCGCGCTTTACTATTACATATACCACGTCTCAGAAGATTGGAGGTTATATTTGCCTGTCAATAGAAAATATTTAATAAAAGACATTGCGGGAGTACATAATGGTACACCTACTATCATGAAAGCTGTTACTGATACCCAGCAACAACTCAATGCACCTGTGATGTATCTTGAAAGAAGACATTTCCAAAAATCTCTGTGCGAGTTTAAAGCAATGCTCCAGAATATTAATACTAGTGGTAACATTAGAAAGAAGAAGGAAAAGATAACCAAAAACGGAATAAACTGCCTCAGGCTGCTGCCTCTCATACGAGACGATTATTCATTGAAAAGAATTGTACAATATATTGAACCTGTGTTGGCGATCGATAAAGTAAACGACAAACAAACAGAAATGTTAACGATTGAACGGGCTATTCAAGTGGTCGGAGAAATGTTTAAAAACAGTGAAGAATCATTTCATCTCTCAAAGACCACAAAAGCTTTGCTGCAAACAGCTGTTGGTATCGAGACAGTCAACAATCTACAAAAAATAGGAGACAAGTTGTCACACGCAGAAAAAGGGGGATTGAACGACAAAATTCGAATGGAGAAGACAGAAGTAGATCTTTTCAAAGAAGTCAAAACGGACGTGGAAACCATAATTCACACAATTAATACCGTTCTCAAAATATATAAACCAATTCTTGACGAAGCATTTATTAAAAAAGGCTTGATTCTTTTGCAACAAAGGCTCAGTGAGCTTCCCACTAATGCAACATATCATACAAAGAGTATTAAAGAAATTTTGGCCACTTATAATTTATACAATCACGAAACTTATTTTGAGTTGGAGACTAGGTTTATGACAGAAACGTGGTCAAAACTCGGTTTTGGTATACAGTTATTCAGAGAAATTGGTTTACTCGAAGTGAACTCCGAGCACTTGGCGATAACAAGAAACCTAATTAAAGAACGGATAAGATGCGCCATTGTCGGCACGCTATCACAGTATTTTGAAAGGATTAACAACACTTTAAAATATATAAAAGATAATTATGCTCGCTGGCACTTCATAAAACGGGAAGTAAAACCTATTAAAGATGACTTATCTGCTGGACACGATGCCGACGATGTATTGAATATGGAAAGATTTACCAAAGATTACAATGATCAATGGGAATCAGTTAAGGAAGTCCTACGCTTTATTATCGAAGAAATGCAAGTTTTTGATGATAATCACTGTTCAGTCAATTTTTATTGCAAAATTCAAAATAGTTTTCCGAACAAAAAAGCCATAAAAAACGTTCTCGAGTTTATGAAAATGCTCGAATGTAGAGTCAGTCAATTGCTTAATATGAACGCACAAGACACGATACAGGAGTCGTTTGAGCCATACGAGTTTAGAGGAATTGGAAAAATGATTAATATGTTCGAAGTGTACGAATCAGAAAAAAGTCTGAAAGATACATATGGACACATAAAGATGAAGACAGAACATTTGTTCGACAGCTTAATTAGTAGGCTGGACCTATTGAAGAAAAGCTTGAATCATCCAACTATTCCCTTGAATCAACTTCTGGTGCGGTATGAATGCGATCAGAAATTTCGTATTGTCGTTGAAATGCTTCTCGTGGATATAATGAGCGTTTTTGTCGCGTGCAAAATCAAGAGTCCACCAATTAAATCATACAATTTATTAACAGATATTAATTTGCCTAAAATGCGAGATCCCGGCAATCCATTCCTCGAAGTAGTCGGCGAGGCGCTGGACTCGCAAGACATAACAGCTGATTGTATAACTTGGGCGAAGACTATTGCTGACGACAGTGCGGCTATCGAGGCCCTTTACACTTTATACAATGAACATTTTGAATTTGATACTATAAAAAGCAATATTATATATGACAAAATAACTGCAGAGCAACAAAAGAAGCTAGGAGTATTCAAAAGCTGTGAAAGATGGCCGGATTATTTGAATTTAATCCCTAATAGCCGGCAGATGTAATTTTCACATATTCAATGTTTAGCAATATAAGAACCTGAAATTGACAACGAATGCTGCGAAAAGTTGATAGTCACGGTGACGGAAAAGTAATTCATAAGCACAAGGCTCATGCATTACTGTAGTCAGTCACGTACGAGACAAAAAGACGTGCTGGAAGTCAAAGTCAAATCGTTATTTTGTTTAGACCTACGGCGGCACTTACAAATGTTAGGTAATTATATTAACTAATGCATTTTGTTTGTACTTATGTGTTCTGATTAATTGTCCTTGATTTATATAACTTAATCTGCTAACACTCTTTGTATTATAATAAAATAAAAAAAAATTAGAAAACCCCCGATTCAACGACTTCATGAAACATAGCTAACTCTCGATCAGCTTACCTATCCAACAAAAAAAAACAAAATTGAAATCGGTTCATCCGCTTGGGCGCTACGATGCCACAGACAGACACACACACAAATACACATGTTAAACTTATAACACCCCTCTTTTTTGTCGGGGGTTAAAAAGAGAAGCAGAGAGGTCGATGTTTTAAAAATAAAATAAAAATGGATGGATAGATTGATTGGAACGGAAAAGAGGTAATATAATGAATTGTGATGATGGGATTCATTTAGTTATTTAAACTAGTATATCGTGTTAAGGTGAAGACGCCTGTCTAGCCCGCGAAATTCAAAATTTTCGAGTATTTTTATAGTTTATCCAAAATCTGAAAATATTTAAGACAACAATTTGTGATTTGCGACAAACACAGTATGCAGTGCGTTTATTCATACATTTATTTTACTCTAAATATTATCACGGTGGATATGATTACTAGTGTCATCTAGTCACTAAATATACAAAAATTGCCAGATTATCTGGATAGCTGTCGTTCTTGAAATGATTTAGAGTAAGTTGGATATATTAATAAATGCACTGCACACGGTATTTGTCGCAAATTACAAAATGTGCCTTTTATTATGGTCAGATTTTGAAAATTTTCTAAAAATCCTCAAGAAATTAGAACTTCGCGGGCTAGATGGGCGCTTTAGCCTTAATAAAGTTAATATTATAATAGTGAAGACTATTGGCTTTGTTATACTCAACACCTACCAACTTGTACAACGAGAATATATATTTTTTTCATATATCGATCGGTACGCGGCCTCGACTTAGAAGATCAAGAAACTCAGCGGGCTTGTCTTTTTACTTTTTTTTTAACCAACTTCCAATAAAGGAGAAGTTTCTATGTTCGTTTATATGTATGGTATTTTGAATTATATTATTAGTCTTTTCAAAAATTATGTTGAAATTACATCAAAATTGATCTATCCTTTAAGTAATGGTCGATTTACAGTCACTATAATTTCAATACGTGGTATTCCCTAAAAATCATGACAAAAAATAAAAAGTTTTCATATAACCCCGAGTGCTCTTAAAAGGTAAACAACTGGGAAGAATCTTGTAATTTCTTTTATTTGGAGTTCGGTGCCACTATCTTTACATAAAGTTAGGACCTCTTAGGTAACTACCCTTACCTATTTGAATTGGCACCGACTCTAAATTAACTACAAAGATCCTAGTTAAATGTTGTTTTTTTAGGCTGTATAATTTATTTTAATCAAAATATTTTTTTATCTCCAGTTGCTCACTCATATGGTACATTGACCTATTTTGTTTCAACTAGAAAGCATGTTAGTTAGTATAAACCAAGTTGATGTATTTTTAGACAAATTCGGGCCGTCTATTAGACTTTTAATTGTATTTATATAAGTTTCAATAATGAATGAAGTACCTATATTTTTGACGTTTTGGTGTCTTGGCGTAAGCTGTTACTAAATACTGTGTAAATAAATAAATCATTAAATAACTATAACGGGAATGTATTCTTGTCCGCATAAGAGAAGCTGACTTGGAGATACCTTATACTTAACTCTTATTGTTGTATTACTGAATTAATGTTGTAATTAAAATAATATTGAGGTTAGTTTATAACATTTTAAAAAATGATGGTAAATATATTAATTGTATTCAATTAAGATTAATAAATGGAATAATAAGTGGTTCGGTCTTGGCGCTGTACCTACATGGTGGCTGCGGGTTCGATACCCGCCGGAGCAAAATTCGGAAATGGTCTTTTCGTAATTTACCCAGGTCTGGGTGTCACTGGGATCGCCCCCAGTCTATTGTGCGGTACCCATAGTACAAGCGTTGCTTAGCTTGGGACCATACAGTTGGTGTGTCAGTCTGGCGATATTTATTATTTATTAATATTACCTTCTCTCTGTATCAAAGGCTTTGCCCGGTCCTTTGGAGGCTTGCATGGGGACATGGGTCCATCATGTAAAGGCCCTTTTGAGAATTTTATTGTCATCTAACGCACATATTGAGGTTAACCGCTGCAAATGATGAGACATAAGTAATATAGAGCTACTATCGCCCTTATTATATTATTATTAAAAAAAAAACAAATAAATAATCAAACTCATAATATGTCCGGAGCCTTATTCAAAGCCTTACTTAATATCTGCCTGGTGTTAGTTTACCAAAACATAATTAGGCTTTGGGAACAATAAGGAAAACCCGAAACCTGTTGAACATGGCGCGGCGGCCGGAAGCTGCTATCATTTTGCCACAAACATAATAATTAAATTATATCTTTGTACATTTTGCCGGCCATTAACAGTGGGGACCCACTCAAAAAATCTAGACCGGATCATATCTTCCCAATAAAGAGTCCTGACTGTTGAACAGATATTACTTAACAGAATTCTGAACACATTACTTAATAGACAACTAGACTTTTTGTTTAGGGTTCCGTAGTCCCTACTAGGAACGGATTCTCTTACTTGCAATATTATTATATTTTTATAGGTTTAGAGCACATGCACAACCTGCCGAAAACAAACAAACTAGATGTTTAAATAAGACATTATTTAAATTTGAGAATTTAACTATTTTCCAAAAAAAGGTTAGATTCTTTTTTTAATAGCCTGTAAGCCTGTCCCACTCTTGGGCCAAGGCCTCCCCTTTCGACGTTGCTCTGTCCAGGGCAATTTCCGGCCACGTGAGATAGGTACATAAAAATAAAAATAAAATACATTTTCATGCAAGTCGATAAATATGATTGTATAATAAATTTATTTAAAACTTATTCCTTCGCAAATCAAATCTAGGTAGGCAGAGAACCTAATCACTTTCTCGATCTAAAACGCAATATATCTACCTAGCCTATTATACCTATACCTATGCTTAGGATCAAGGTGGTAATCTGTCATGGTTGTTATGATTTAATAACGATTCTTGTAAACGGGTAAACAGTGATATCCTGATGATAAATTCATAATTATAAAATTGCTACTTACATAATACTATCCTACGTAGTTTGAATCAGGGTTATTTTTAATATTTACTCAGAAAGCATAACCAGGCAAAATAGTTTAAGGTTGGGATTTTTTTATCACCCAAATATCCTGGGTTCACAGAACAACTCAAGTAAGTTGGTAGGTATACCTTCTTATGTTGTTCGGGTTTGTTCCTTTCCTATAACCGACAAAACCTAGTTAGCCCAAAATACATATTATAGTTTCCTTATTGAAATGGCTACGGAACCCTTCATTGTTGGGCATTTTTTTCTTTTCAGTATATATGTATTTATGTTGTTATATGTTCTGCTCTATGTGATTATCTTTGAATGGTCAACATCATCACATAATTTTTTTTATTAATAATTTATTATTATTTATTTTGACATGTGTCGTTATACATGTTAAAAAGCAAATAGTAATATCTTGTTAGATAATTTTACCATTTTAATAGTGTGAAATAAAACACCGCTCAGAGATTTTAATTATTTTAGTATCGCAACACTGATTGGAAGACATCACGAAACATTGGTACCAACTTAACGCTCTTAACGCCGGCGGATCTAGTTTTTTTTTTCTTCACAGGGCGATAAGCGCCTAGCGTTAAATCCAGCCCTTTTCGAAATCACATAATAATAATAATATACGTACTTAATGCGGAATACACGAGAATCACTGAAATATAAATTATTTCGGCGGTGGTTAGGTGTTACCGTGCTTAATGCATAAAAACCAAGAAAATATAATATTTTTTACTTGACATTGGCTAAATGCAAAAACTAACCTTAAAGAAAAAATGATTGAAAATAGTTTTTCATGTAAGCTAATCAAAGAGTACCTCCTAACACAGCCACTGCACACCTCAACGTTTGCCATATTAAAGTTTTATTTTCAAGATTTACTGATGTGTTTTTATGCCGGCAGCTTAAATAATTGGGTGATTGGTGATAAAGGTGAGTAACACAAATACAGATTATGTTCTTTTTCACGAATTTATTTTTATTATTTGTTCAAAATTATACCGGGCGTCCCACGTGTAGCGGAGGAAAGTAAGTAGGGCCTGTCTGTACTTTAGGTAACTATAGTCTATACTTACATCTGACGTAGGTATTGTTTATAAGTTAGGTAATTTTCTTTCTAGATATATTATTTTACTTATACTTAGTGCTTTCAAAGATTGTTAAAAATTCACGTAAGTACGGGTAGATTATCTAAAAGTTTGTACTTAGTCCAAACGTAGTGTAAATACCTATAGTGGCACTCAAAATATTTATTTATTGTTACATTTATTTTCATAAATATTGTGTAAAATAAGCGGTATTGAATTCCTGGTGACCGTAAATGGTAACAAAAAACCATCCACAATACATAAAAAACAGGTATATTGAGACGAACATCGGAACTCCTCCTTTTTCGGAATCGGTTAAAAAGAGAAACGAACTTGAAACTGCCAATACCTTAATTACGGTACATACTTGCAATAATTTATAAAATATTCAAAATGTGATGCCTCTGTTTGTATACAAATCTTTTGATTATTATTCGCTGCCTGTTGTTTATCTTATCTTGTAATAATGGAAAGGTACTCTAAATAATACGACTCAATTCCGATATTTTTATCAATTACGAAAGTTTACAGATACCTAAATACATGCATGATCCTGCGGCAATCGCTCCCAATGGAATTTTCTATTTTTAAAATTAGACTGTAGTTACTTACTTAATTTTCCTAAACATTTCGCCCGCGCCGCGTCTTCACACATGGTTATATGTTTGTCGTTACAGAATAACATTACTGATTAATAATTATAGAGTAGCCGATAGTCGTTTGGCGGAAATAGTGGTCGGACACTGCTTTAGTAAGGATTTTATAACAACTACCTTCATCCTCCATGCGATGTTGTACCAGCAAGCGTTGTTGATCGTAAGAATATCCACGCTCCGTCATAATTTTCAAAATATATCCAATAGATGGCGGTTAAAACAAATTATAGTAGGTAATGATCAGAACTGAAATACAAGACTGAAAAAGTTTTGCACTAACGAAACATAAAAACCGATTTATGATGTCCTCCCTATTTTGTGCTGTAAAAATGCAACTACTTACATAAGTTAGTGAGCATCGGTAGTGCAAGCTCACCGTAGAATCAACATGTTTATGAATTGTTCGGGACAAATACCTTAATAGTTATGGTGACTAAGGTATATTATATAATACCTACCTGGGTACGTTGTCTTTAATGTTTTGTAATATGATTTACCTAGTAATTAATGTCATTTACATTTATGTTCAGACATTTGACGCCTATGTCCTATGTTTGATTGCAGAAATAGATCGCCAAAATGCCCAGAATTCGGCTATCTCCATTGAAGGGGCATAGGTATCACCTGCACACAATGTTTTTAGATTCAAAGCTTATAAACTTTAAAATGTTCTTGTATTAATGGAGCGCCTACGCTGTGGTCATAGTTCTAGTATAATACACTTGTTTATTTGACTTCAAATCTGTTTATTATTTCCCATTTTAAAGTATCTACTGACAAAAAATAGATTTGGTTTTAGTAACCTAACATATTTAAAAGCATTTAAAAATCTACTAATGACGAGTGGTAATGTCATTTTTTAAGTGTCTTTATTTCTGGTAGGTAGGTAATGTCTGTGGTATTCTCGCATTCCGTTACTAGATACATTCTGAACGCTTTAGTCGCCAATCATCACAGATCTGTGGTAAAACTTTCATTTTATAGGCTAAATCAAAAGTGGAGTATTAAGCGTACCCAGTTTCTCCTAGGGTTTTCCCAGAGGGGTCCAGAACAGCTAAAGCCATGAAAGTCATAAAAAATAAGGATAGGTAGGTACCTATCTATGGATAAGCCTCCGCGTCTTACAATAAAAAATGGAAACTATTCCACGAGTGTTTATAAAAAATCGGAATTGCTGTCTGCTAGACACTTCTGCACCGCGCTTAAGTAACTAGCTAGCGTGGAGCCGAGGCCTCGTGAATATAGTAATAAAATTATAAAATATAGTAATAACGTGGCGGAGAGAAGCCCTCCCCGCGCTGACTTGCGCGTGGGTCTTTACGTTTTGACAAATACCTAGGCCATAAAAAAAAAATATGACGTTTCCAAAAAACCACCAACTCTGCGAAATGAATTCTGTCGTCGTAAAACTTTCAGATCAGCTCAGGTAAATATTGTTTAAACAGCGAAGGTGCAAAATTACACAAATACTCGTACCTAAGACAAGACCCTATGAAATGATAGTTTAAAAAAATATTTTGTTTCAGTTTTGACTCGCTGTTGGCAACATGGCAGGGAGCATGAAAGAAGAAATCATGTCGTGGTTAAAGGAGCTACGATGCGCAATCATCCAGGGAAATATTGCGAGAGTCAAACATATAGACAAGCTTTTACACGGTAAAGAGTGCTTGGATGAAACGCTATTTATTGAAATGTGCAGCGAATTGGAATCACAGTGCCTAACTAAAAATGATTTAATTATATTAGCAACTGAGCATAAACAGGTCGAAATACTTTATTATTTGTTTTACGAGACCAATATTTTATACTATCTTACGAGAAAACAGACAGAGAGAGAACTTGAAGACGAGGAACGACGCAAAGCATTCTGTTCGGCGATGTGCTCTGATAGTCTCGACCTGCTAGAAATTATATACGATCACTGGTGCAACATGCATCGGGCGATGCTCCATCGCGGTACCGACGACGACGTCATTCAAGACCTTCAGAGACTGAGTCGACTGCTCAACGAAGCACGTGACCAGTGCGAAGATCAACTGATCCAACACCAACAAATGTACGTCAACGTGCATTGTTTAATCAAATTCACAACCTATCAAATCGACATGTTAACTAGACTCCGAGATCTAAGACTGAATTTCGATTGTTCCGACTACAGTGAAGAAGGCGAAGCAGTACGCGAGCGCGTATTAGTTCTTAATATTTTGCGTATCCATGAGAAATATTCAGATATAAATTACATCAGACTGAAGAAATGCATTGACAGTGAGGAGAGATTAGTTCAGGCTTTGCTGGACGATGACAGCTCAATTTACATGAAAGCACTGTTGAACATAATGTACGAAATGTATTTTAGGAAATTGGATTTCAACGTTTCGTCACTGCTGCTGAATAAACTGCATATTCTTAAGCAGAGATTGAAAACACCTGTGGACACATATCAAAAGCTTGAGTGCGCGCTTTACTATTACATATACCGCGTCTCAGAAGATTGGAGGTTATATTTGCCTGTCAATAGAAAATATTTGATAACAGACATTGCGGGAGTACACAATGGTACACCTACTATCATGAAAGCTGTTACTGATACCCAGCAACAACTCAATGCACCTGTTATGTATCTTGAAAGAAGACATTTCCAAAAAATTCTTTGCGAGTTTAAAACAATGCTCCAGAATATTAATATTAGTGGTAACATTAGAAAGAAGGAGGAAAAAATGAACAACAACGAAATAAACTGCCTCAGGCTGCTGCCTCTCATGCGAGACGATTATTCATTGAAAAGAATTGTACAATATATTGAACCTGTGTTGGCGATCGATAAAGTAAACGACAAGCATACAGAAATGTTAATGATTGAACGGGCCATTCAAGTGGTCGGAGAAATGTTTAAAAACAGTGAAGAATCATTTCATCTCACAAAAACCACAAAATCTTTGCTCCAAATAATTGTTGGTGTCGAGACCGTGAAAAATTTTCAAAAACTAAGGGATAAGTTGTCACACGCAGAGAATGGAGAATTAACTGAAAAGATTCGAATTGAGAAGACTGAAAGTGATCTGTACAAAGAAGTCAAAACAGACTTGGAAACGATAATTCATAGAATTAAAACTGTACTCACAATAAATAAACAAATTCTTGACAAAGATTTAATTAACAAAGGCTTAATTCTCTTGCAAAACAGGCTAAATGAGCTTCCCGATAGAACCACATCATATACAGAGCGTATTTCACTATTATATCGTGCTTTAAAATTATACAACCAAAAATCTTATGTTGTACTGGAGGATATTGTTATAACAAAAACATCATTGAAATTCACACTTAGTAAACAGCTATTCAGAGAAATTGCTTTAATCGATATAAACAGGGAGAAATTGGCAAAGACGAGAAGCCTTATTAAGAAACACACCAGGTGCATTAGTTTAGGCACGCTACCAAGTTACTTTGAAAATATTAACACCACTTTAAGATATATAAAAAGTAATTGTGAACTCTGGGGTTCCATAAAACGCAAATTACCAAACTTTGAAGATGATTTATCGGATTACCCTACGCAGAACGACATAGAGAGGATTAAAAATAAATTGCGGAGTTTAAAAAAAAAAGGTCAACACGTTGACGATGAACTGTCACGGAATATGAAACTTATCAAAGATAGCAATGATCATTGGGAATCAATTAAGGAGGTCCTACGCTTCATTATCGAAGAAATGCAGATTTTGGAAATAAATCGCTGTTCAGATTGTTTTTATCGTAACATTCAAAATAGTTTTCCTACAAACGAAACTATAAAAAACGTTTACGTATTCCTGAAAATACTCAAATATCAAGTTAATATGTACGCACCAGGCACGATACACGAGTCGGTTGAAACTTACGATTTCAGGGGAATTGGAAAAATCATTAATTTATTTGACGAGAAAGAATCAAACAAAAGCCAGAAAGAAATAGATGAATTCTTAAAAAATAGAGAACATTTGTTCGAGAGCTTAATTGGTAGGCTGGACCTCTTGAAGAAAACCTTGAATCATCCAAAAAATATTCCCATAAATCAGCACCTGGTGAGGTATCGTTGCGATAAAACATTTCGTATTGTCATCGAAATGCTTCTCGCCGACATAATGGGCGTATTTGTAGCATGCAAAATCAAGAGACCTCTGATTAAATCATCAAACTTATTAACAGAGATCAACTTGCGCAACGTTTTGGATCACGGCAATCCTTACCTGGAAGTAATCGGGGAAGTGCTCGACCCGCAAGATATTCCAAATGAATTTATAACATGGGCATTAACTATGATCGACGATAGTGCGGCTATCGAGGCCCTCTACACTCTATTTAAAGATAATGTTGAATTTGATACAATACAAAACGAAATACTTGACAAAATGACTGCAAAGCAGCGAAACAAGCTACAAATCTTCAAAAGCTGTAAAAGATGGCCGGATTATTTGAAGTTAATTCCTAAAAGTCAGCAGATGTATTTGCAAAATACAAGTAATTTAGAACGGGAAATGAAAAGCGAATGCTGGAAGAAATTAATGGTTGCGGTGAAGGCTAAGGATTTGGAAAATGTCAGGCTTAGCATGGATGGCGTCGATTTGGATTTTGTGGATGATTACGGGAAAACTGTGTTATACTACGCTGCGATGAGTGGGCACGTTGAAATAATGAATTTGCTGATAGACAATGGTGCTGGTGTGAATGTAGCCTGTGGTAAATCCGGCAAGCGGCCGTTGCACTTCGCAGCTATGAACGGCATGGCTGCAGCGGTCGCCACTCTGCTGCAACGTCGAGCTGATACCACACTTGCAGATGCTGATGAAAAGTTAGCCATACATTATGTCAACAACGAAAAACATGAACAAATATTCGTTCAATTAGCTCAACACATGACTGTACAAATGGGATTTTATCTAGGCATAGTAACTAAAAGACTGATGGATAATGACAAACTATTAGCATAAGAAATCCAGTTACCTATGTGTGATATTTTTGTATTTGACGTTAGTTACTTAATAAGCATAATATCTAAGAGTATTACTAGTATTTTTTTACTTGTTGTTACGACAAGTGGCGCAGGCCGCTCAAATCACCACTGTACCTGTTTCGATATCCGTCGGTGCAAATTTCGGATATGGCCTTTTTGTAATTAGGATTAGGTTTTCACAATTGATGGAAAGTTTCGCAAACGACATCTTCCATCTACTTGATACAAATGAATTAGAAGATCGGAAACTTTCCCTCAACTTAGAATACCCCAAATAGCGCCAAGAGTGTCACTGGGATCGATTGCTTACTTTTGGGACCACACAGTTGGTGTGTTATATGGTAGCAATATTAATTGTGAACGTAATGTAAATAGTTCTTTATACAGAAAAATGTATTATGTTTACCATAAAAACAAGAGTAAACTTATTTAATACATTTTTATTTTTTAAGAGGCTTTTACGAAATTTATTAAATTATAAGAAGATGAAGATCGGCGCGTTCATTCTCTGAGTCTTATAGGTTGGAATGTGGGGTGAGGCAGGGGAGATTAACCTCACCCACTCTGTTCAACCTTTATGTAAATCGCCTGATTGGTGAGCTCGGCGACACTAATATTATTTACACAGATGACATGGTGTTAGTGAGCCCATCGATCGGAGCACTTAGAAAACTGCTTAACATTTGTGAGCAATATGCTGAGACTCGTGGCCTTAGATATAACGCTCGCCAAAGTGAACTGCTAGTGTTTAAAGCTGGTAGTAAAACCTGACTCAGTTCCAGAGGATGTTACTAACTAGGTCAGCCAGTTCAAATATTAGGCATTGGGTGAAGGAAACTCTATCTGATGAGATAGATATTGAAAGGGAACGCAGGGCTCTGGCTGTTAGGGCGAATATGTTGTCTCGTTGGTTTGCACGATGTAACAGTGAGGTAAAGATATCTCTTTAAGGCCCTCTGCCAGTCCTTTTACACGTGCAGCCTATGGGTTAATTATACGCAGAGGACATACAATGCCCTTCGTGTCCAATACAACAATGCGTTCAGGATACTGTTAGGGCTGCCCCGTCACTGTAGCGCGTCTGGTATGTTTGCTGAGGCGCGAATGGTTGACTTTCACGCGATTGTGTGAAAACGCATTTCGTCCCTCATTTCCAGAATAAGGGGAAGCACTAACAGCCTCTTGGACATTGTTTCTCAAAACTTGGACGCTGACTGTAATGTTATGATACATTGGAGGAGAGCTCATATTGTTTACCACAGATATAGATTTACATAGACAACGCAAGTATCACGATTTGTATTGAAACCAAGCGTGCCGAATTTTTAACACCTATTGTGACGTCATTAGTGACGGGAAATCCAAACCGATTCAAAGACACCGTTGCCGCCGATGCCCCTCCGCCCGCTACGATTCTCTCGCTCATACTCATATTGTTTATATCTGTAGTCGCGCGGACTGTAAGTTAGCGGCGACCAACCTTGACGCTTCGTCGGGGTTTCGTACACGCGAAGTACATGCATTTGCGTTATCTATGTAAATCTACATCTGTGTTGTTTACAGTGCCAGCAGGCGTTTGTATTGTAATTGATGCATAATTTTTGTCTAGTTTTAGTTTTTTACTTTTGTAATATGTATTTTATCCGAAATAAATGTTTCTGATTATATTATTAAAATGAGTTTTATTTTTAAGCAGTCCTCAGCTGTCCCGGTTTCAATTGAAGCTAAATCACAAAATTGCATTTATTATGATAGTTGACAGAAGTATATGTTAGTATAGGTATATATTTTTATTTTTAATAATAGTTCAAGTTCGGCATAACAAATTAAAATAAAAGAGTCCACTGAGATTTATCGGAAAAAAATCTTTATTAATTGTTCATAATTATAGTAACGGAAAAAATATGTTTGTGTCAACACAAATAAAGTAGTACATACAATCAATAACAAAAAATAAAATTTCTTTTTTATTTACAATTCCTAACTCTTGTCTATGGTACATGCAAATATTTTGTACACATTTTATATAAATATTCTTTGTATATCATTCTGATTTAGACTATTTAGAAGTCTGTGGGCCAAAGTCACTATCTATATCCTTTATAATAATTATTTGCACATACCATAAACAATCACTAGTACAAACGAAAGTCTTTCAAATACCATTAAACAAGTCATTTTACAATCTGCTTAAATGAGATACATTATAGTAAGGCTTGGTTGTCTACTTGCATTGTTATTGAGATGACAGATACAGTTTTTTCTCTCCGCCAACAGAGTGAGTAATTCGTTGAACCATTGTAAAAGACCGTGGTGATATATCTAGCTAAATACAACTAACTACAAATATAAAATGTTTGTTACACTGTGTTTAATATGCATTAACACACCATATGCTTCATATACAAATCAATAAAAACAGGTATTAGTCTTTATTTTAGATCTTTTTTTTAGACCTATAATACCTATTCAAGAACCAGTCATTAAATATTAGGGATTGGGCGCTATTCGTAAACGCAGCCAATACTGTTGCATGTACTTAGTCCGTAGGTAGGTACTTCGCAATTTGACTAGCACAAACATTTCGGGGGAAATAATCAAACGAAAGAAGACATAAATAATCTGCGATAAAATG
Source organism: Notodonta ziczac (assembly GCA_918843915.1). NCBI lineage: Eukaryota > Metazoa > Arthropoda > Insecta > Lepidoptera > Notodontidae > Notodonta > Notodonta ziczac. Next base: position 10,540,727 of record OU974049.1, read on the forward strand.
CAAGTGAACAACGACCGCCTCATAACTTACAGTCTAATCACCTAAAGATTTCTATTGTTTAATTCTACAAATGCTTTAACTAGCTCGCTATAACAAGCTACGGAGGATCGGTGGTGTCTTATCAGTGCCTAGATGAAACAAGTGAAGATATAAAATACTTCAAACTATTTTAAATACATATTTAACTTTTGAACTTGTACAGTGTTGTTGAGTCAGATTTCTTCGGCGCTGCAATTTTTGAAGACTCTTATTTAGGTAGATACCAGTCGTGTAAAAAAGAAACTTGTTAGTATAACTTTTGTACAATTAAACATAATCACTTTTGGCTTATTTCGAGACGATATCGATGCAGTAGAAATTATGGAAATGGGTACCCTTTTAGTAGTATAAAAGAGTAATAGTAAGGACACCACCGACCCTCATGTTTAAGTACAATATTAATTCTTATTTACAATACAAACATAAATATTTAACGTACTACGAATAAGTTATGTGTTAAGGCTCTGTACTCGGTGCACACGGAGGCAGCGCTCGCGCATTTATTTCAATAATAATAATTACATCCAGCCATCACAGGTGATTATTACCAAATTAATTATTAAGTACTACGAAAATAATTATAATGAATCGCCGCGACAAGACCGCCGATCGCCGCATAGACATCAAGGTGTAAATTCAAATGGCAAGGTAAATTGTTGGGGCAAAATTCAGTATAAATCGCGATTTTTCTATAAGACTAATATGAGAGCAAAAAACATTCTGCTCACTAGATGTCACTTTATTTATGTACATACAGAAAAGAACCCATCTTTTTCCATACGTCATATCAATGATTTAAGAACAAAAAATATTTAGTATTGCTTTTAACACATTCAAGACACTATATCAACATTGTTAACTCTTCATGTTTCTATAAAGTGAAATTATTATACATTGCAAATGCAGTGAGTTATAAAATACGTGATTATTCTCACAGTTTCAGAACCATCTACAGAGATATCTTCAGAAATTTGAGATCCGTCAGTCAGGACTGTCCTATGTCTGGTATATAAGTGCCGATCCTATGGCTCCAGACTCGAGCCGCTTCGTCAATAAGTCGCTTCGATGGCCTTAACTAGAATTGGCCTTTAATGTCACTCTATTAGTATATAACATCTTATTTTATTAATGCAACATATTTTGCATAGCTCCTTGTAAATAAATGCAATTATCAAATGGTGTGCCTATCATCAAAACAATTTGTTATTAATTCTGTTTGTGTTTTTGTTCACACCTGATTTTATTTTCTTTATTCTTGCTACAAAAAAATAGAGTGCCGATATAAATATTTTTGTTGGTTGATACAGCTTTTTGTTAGTAAAAAAGACCTTAATAAAAGTTCAGTTGTTTGAAAGAAATCAATCAATTTTTGAAACGAAGCTTCGATACGGACTTTCGGGGCGTTTGCTGCGCGGCCTTCTATCCGTGCTAAGCGTCAGTAGCGTTACACCATATACATAGGTATACAGAGTGGTAGCTGCGGCGCCCTACGCTCTATACTATAAAGCTTTGCTTCTTTCGAGCGTACCTAGACGGCGCTGTTTTTTTGTAGTAGCATCTTTAGCATTTATTAAGTTTCAATGCATTATTAAAATAAGACATTATATTCGTATACGCAGTCATTTATTAGAGCAGTAACTGCAATAAGCCTGTTATGTGATCACACGAGGCATATGTTCAACAAGCTTACGACGCACGAGTTACATCAAGCCCAGAACAATAGAAGCTACAAATGTCAAATACGCAAAACAGTCGAGCAGTTTATATACCAATTTGTTTCCAATCAGCTGGAACATATTAAGTCAGCGGGAATAGGCACATGTCACTTGGAGTCGAGCCATCACGTGGAGGTCAAAATAGAGCCATATTATCAAACGGCTCTCAACCTCACTTGCGATGCGATTTGCGATGCGATTGCGAATCAAGGCGCTACATTAATGCCGCTTAGAATCGAGCCGCTTGGAATCAAGCCGCTACATCAATGCCGCTTGGAATCAAGCCGCTACATCAATGTCGCTTGGAATCAAGCTGCTACATCAATGCCGCTTGGAATCAAGCCGCTACATCAATGCCGCTTGGAATCGAGCCGCTACATCAATGCCGCTTGGAATCAAGCTGCTACATCAATGCCGCTTGGAATCAAGCCGCTACATCAATGCCGCTTGGAATCGAGCCGTTACCTCGAGGAATTAGAGCCATGATATCAATAGGCTCGTAATTTCTGGCTCTAAATGCCTGTGCTATAAGTCGCGGTGCGGAGCCGTGGCTCGGCTAGTACCTCTGCGCGTCAGTCCGAGAGGTACCGGTCGGCGCCGCGCGTGATCTCGTCTCCGTCGTCATCTCGTCCCGGACTGATGCTGTCAATCTCGTCGACTTCCTCGAGATTCTTCGTGCTTGGGTTGCATAGTCTGGGAACAATTGATTTGTCAGTCGATCACTTCTACTGCACAACACCCCTTCGGTGTGTCAGTCTGGCGATATTTATTTATGTATCATCATTATATTAATACGTGAAGCAAAAACTGTGTATCCCTTTTTACGAAAATTACGCGGATGGTGGAGTAAGAAATTTAGCACAGTTAAAGTTTTATATGGAGAAGGAGTGCACAATGCTAATATATTTTTATTATTATGCATAAAAATACATTAAATCAATAAATAAAACATTACACTCACTACCATGCGTTTGACACACACACATTGGTAGCTTCCACGTGGTAACTGACTGACTCTCTGACTGACAAACGATGACAGTATTTTTTCTTTATTTCGGAGGGCGGGACTTCCATAGTGAATTTTGCGTGCCAGTATCAAAAAGTATTTAACAATAGAACCTTAATGACGTTTAAAATTAAAATTTAAATTAATTACGACCGCTTGGCGCAGTGGTTCGAGCGTAGGCCGCTTGGCTCACCGTACATGGTGGTTGCGGGTTCGATTCCCGCCGGGGCCAATTTCGGAAATGGCCTTTTCGTAATTTGCCCTGGTCTGGGGGTCACTGGGATCGCCCCTAGTCCATTATAAGGTACCCAGAGTACAAGCTTTGCTTAGTTTGGGACCATACAGTCGGTGCGTCAGTCTGGCGATATAAAAACAAAAAAACATTATGGTCGAACTTTGACCACGAACGACCGGTAGTAAATATAAATGTACCTGCACTTGCAACAGACGATGCAGGGCGCGGCCAGCAGCAGCAGCGGGCTCGCGACCAGCAGCAACAACCCGAACCCGGCGAATATACCGACCACCTGGAGACAACATTCAACATTATTATACAAAGTGACTCCAACACATTTAGCAACATAATATAAACTGTGACTACACATGATAGGAATATCAGTCGAGGTCGCGTTCCGATCCGGTTGTAGATATAAGAAAAAAAATATGTAAAATTGTCAATTTGTAAGTGCCCCCGAAGGCCTAAACAAAATAAACGCTTTGAATTTGAATGTATCAACCAAAAAATTCTTGTGACAATTTTTTATACAGGTTAGATATATATAGATTTAGAAAAATCCAGAGGTTCGAGCCGGGGTTTGAACCCGAGACCTGGTAGCCCGCAAGACGCGTGCTTAACCAATCGGCTATCACTGCTTTACTTTAGATTTACAAAGTAAATATGCAAAATAAATAGTATACCCTTTCTGTTTCATCCAGTACAATAACAATGTCGGAAAACAAGCGTACGACCCGCTACATGTTAAGCAGTTACCGTAGCGTATAGATGCTTGTAATACCAATGGTATTGCTGACCTGACCTGATGGGGATAGAGGGAGACGAAGGGAAGAACTAGGCTGCCGGCTCTCTCACTTATCGTACTGTTACATCCTTTAAATGTCAGTAAAAGTGCTGACCGAGATGCTGATGCAGCATCTCGACCCTTCGGTGTGCGGAGCAGACCGTTGATAGATCAGTCGGGTTCGTGACACGGTCCTGGGTGGACGTTCACCTAAGTTCGCAATAGTGTGTAATTAAAATAACCATTTCGATAAGTTTATAATCATAAATGAATAATTTCTTTTTTTAAAAAGGATTTTATTATCCTCGTCGTAACAGTACGAAATGCAGCTATTATACAGCTAATCGCGCCGATCTTCTGTGAGAGAGTGCGTACAACCCGGTCCAGCCAGTATACTAAACTTACTAGCACTGTCAGGTAATCCTGATTTATAATGGTCCCGTTAATTGAGCTAAATACCTAACCTGGGAGTACACTTACCTCATTTATACAAGGTGACACATAATGGGTATACTTTTTTTTTCAAAACTTAACTTTGTAATTCTAAAACCATCAGCTTTGGAGGGAACTTGAAAAACAAAAGGTGTTATAGGAATGCAGCTGTTGACCGATTTCACAAGTCTACAAAACCTTTAGTACTTCAACTGTCCCACAAAGCCGATAGTTAGAGATTTACAAAGTTAAGTTGCAAAAAAAATAGTATACCCTTTTTGTATCACCTAGTAGTTTACATATTTATTTAACACTAGCTGTGCCCATGGACTTCGTCCGCGTAGTATTTAACGTAACAAAAATTACGGGACTATCGGGATAAAAAGTATCCTATATGTTAATCCCGGTTATAAACTATCTGTGTTCCAAATTTCATCCAAATCCGTTCAGTAGTTTTTGCGTGAAGGAGTAAAAAACATACATACATACATACATACATCCACACTCACAAACTTTCACATTTATAATATTAGTAGGAAGTAGGATAGTAGGATACCAGTTATTAACATACCAGGGTGGGAATCGAACCGGGAACCTCTAAGTCACGAGGCCCCACTACACATAAGATCATTGACGCTTATTTTATATATATTATAATTTAGCCCTTTTGACGTCCCACTCCTGGGCACGGGCCTCCCCTCAACACGAGGGGGATTCAGGCCATAATCCACCACGCTGGACCACCAATGTCGATCCTGGCTTTCAGGAGTGACAGTGGTGGGAGTGTGTGACGGGACTAGTCCCAATTAAAAAAAAGTATTTGAAGCATAAATACTGACAAACCGTTCGGAAACCGATTCCTATTGTGAAGACTGGTAAAGAAGCTCCTTTGATTGTTTGTCCAGTGAATGTCATCTCAAAAAGTCCCTCACAGATTTCGTTCCGGTGGTCACTTATGTGTTAATGAATTAGTTGGGTGGGTGTACGGAGCTAAAGTACTATGCGTATATGACGACCGCTTGGCGCAGTGGTTCGAACGTAGGCCGCTCGGCTCATTGCCCATGGTGGTTGCGGGTTCGATTCCCGCCGCGGCAAATTTCGGAAATGACCTTTTCGTAATTTGCCCTGGTCTGGGTGTCTCTGGGATCGCCCCCAGTCCCTTGTACGGTACCCATAGTACAAGTAATGCTTAGTTTGGGACCACAGAGTTGGTGTGTCAGTCCGGCGAATAAAAAAAAATAAAAAATATAATTACCTGAGCGCGGTGCCACAGTACTGATGCGCGGGAGTGTCCCAGTTTGTTCTTGCACGGGCCCTTGTCGTAGTGCCGGAGGAGGAAGTCGTCCTGAAATTAACCGTGAGGACTTTTAAATCAATTGTATTAAGATTAAGCATATTAAGAGTTGAAACGCTAAAGCAGCCGAGTGGCGCATTAAATACGCGCGTATAATACGCATCTTTTCCAAAGTTAGAACATTAAGAATAAGATATTATTACCCTCAAATTTTAACGTAGCAAAATTTGATTCCTATAATGGGCTCTTCGTAGTTTTCCCTGGTCTGGGTGTCACTGGGATCGCCCCCAGTCCATTGTACGGGACCCATAGTACTAGCATTGCCTAGTTCTGGTCCATACAATAACCCCCTTATTAATAAACGCGGATTAGCGGTTCTATAGTTACACCACGCTTTGTCTTCTTCTTTCAAATGTCAAATTACTGATGACAGAAAGAGATAATTCCATGTGTAACTATTCGCCAGCTAATCCGCGTTCATTAATAAGGGGGTTAGTGTGTTGCTTAAAACTAGAGACATAAAACTAGTGTATTCTGTTGAAAAAATGAATAGTACCTACATACTGTATTGTAAGAAACTCAAAAAATTTAACTCTGCTCACTTCCTTAAAAATACGCAAGATCATTATCTAATAAACACCCGAGCGTATTTATTAGATAATGATCCCAGTGAAGAAGAGAACAAAGTTTGTTTTTACTTTGGCAAAGAGGCCGACGCGTATTTTACGCGCCAGTCGGTTGGTGTAGTTATTTTGAACTTTTGTTTTTAATTCAAGCAGGCTTTAGGTACTGGCGGTTTTATTTGTTTATTTTAACGGTGAGTAACAGTGTGAGCGTTGTGCCTTAACATCTATTGTGCAAGAACGCTGCGCATGCGCACAATAGGTGTCAAGGGAGACCTCAGTTTTTGCGCGAGTCATTAGACGAGAGCGACCCGTCCCCGGCCCGATGATCGTCAAACATGTAAAGACAACCATAGACTAGACACTTAAACGATGACGACAACATAGCATGACAGATGAGGACTTCTCAACAAATATGGGACTTAAAAAAGTTAGTATTGTTTGTTTTATTTATATTAGGCTACTCCTTAATCCACTAAATCCTGTTGGCTTATGTTACAATTCCTCCTCTAAATCTGTCTTTAGGCGTGAAATAAAAGAAATGGATTTTGATCTTGATCATTATTAACAATGAATTGATTAACCTAAATCTGCCGCCCGTGGTTAGGTCAGTTAGTTTTGAATCTGTGTTGTTTTAAGGATATTGAATACAGTCTGGGATCGATACCAGAAATGGGACTGTCGGGGCAATATCGGAAATGGGATTGTCGACGCCGCTCGTGGCTCCGCTCGTATCTGCTAGTTAGTGTCCCGTCAGAATTGGTCCAGCCGTTTCGGAGATTAGCAGGAACAAACCGAATTAAAAAAAAAAACAAAATTGTCTGATATTACAAGCAGTCACTTAAATTTTATTTATTTGTATAGATATTTTAGTGAGAAATAGTATTACATACCTAGTCTACCTCCACCGTGGCAGTCCGGGACCATAAAGAGAACGGTTTGGTACACTTACGTCAAGCGAGGCGAGGCAGTACCAGCAGAAGACATGCTTGCATCGCTTGCACATCATCTGCGCGCAGCCCTCGTCCTTCTCTATGGGCACCCGGCACATCGGGCACAGCTTGATGAGCTCCGAGTCGGGCAGGAGGGGCGCGCCGGCTCCCCCCATTGAGGACGACGCTGCCGCCGCTTCACACGATAAACCACCGTGCCACTGTAATGATAAGGCACATACTGTAATGATGTTCAGATTCAAACTCAAAATTGTTTTTATTCACGTAAGCCAACAAAGCATTTCTGAATAGTCAGAATCTACCACCGGTTCAGAATGCTGCTTCCACTGAGAAGATCCGGCAAGAAACTCAATGGTTACTCTTTTCAATGAATTAAATATGGTGTAGATACATTCTCAGGAACAGCATAAAAAATAATATGAGCAGGCAACACCATTGCCACTAAATAATTAATAGTAAATAATAATCAAATTTCACTCAGATTTAGGTATGTAAATAAAATAAAAATGTCATTAAGAGTGTCACTTATAATACCAATCCAACTAGCAACAGTCAAATGGCATGGCTTATACAGGTTAGTTGAGAAAGTCCGAACCAGAGGCTTCATTAAAAACCTCTGAAAATTAGGGAACACAACACTGAGAACTCGTTATTGGTGCGGTTCCAATCATACTTTGCAACTCGGAGACTAGATTTCTCAAGCCCAATGGCGGATCAACACTTTTCAAAAGTAAAGGCTGTTAAAGTTTTGCCGCCCTTACCTCTACCATTAACAATTCCAAGATAATTTTTACAATCCATAAATTTGGTTGAAATTGCACAAGAAAATGTATGTTTGGGTATATATCTGAGGTAAGTAATCAAAGCCCCGTTACTTATGTGCGACTAATAAGGCAGGGTAGGTAATATATGCTTCTACTTACACAATAATGTACATTCGGTAAACGTAATGAAATATTTATTGAGCTTATAAACAGTTCAAAAATAATAAGTTCAATTAAGTTTGCCGCCAGTTTGTCCCCAAATTTTCCGCCCTATACCTACTTAGGCTGTTGGTAGTGGTAAAGCCGCCACTGCTCAAGCTCATAAAAGTCATACCCCGAGCCTGTTTTTCGAAACGAACATCTTATAAACATTAAGAGTAAACATTTGTCAGATTAAACTGGGAATTGGGACCGCCTGGACCGAGTGGAGGTTGATAAATAAACAGATTTACATCTCCCTGCGCCCACCCTGTTACAGTATTAAGATAGTATCCATTTTATTTATTTGAACCTTAAAGAATAATTTTCTGAATATTTTTTTTAGCTGGTACTTAAGTCTGCAACTAAAATCGTTTAATGGATAAGAAACGATTTCGGCATAATGCGACACGGTAAATTTGGAGAGGACTTGTGTTAAAAAAGTGGTAATTTCTAATTGTAGCACCAAATCACTGAAAGGAGCATCGACTTGGAGAACGTACAACTTGGTTATAATGCGACGAGACGAAAGGCGGCTCAATACAAGCATAAATAACAACAATATATTCGACGACCGCTTGGCGCAGTGGTTTGAGCGTAGGCCGCTCGTCTCAGTATACCGGGTGGTTGTGGGTTCGATTCCCGTCGGAGAAAATTTCAGAAATGGCCTTTTCGTAATTTGACCATGTCCGGGTGTCACTGGGATCGCCCCTGTCCATTATACGGTACCCATAGTACAAGCTTTGTTTAGTTTGGGGCCATACAGTTGGGGTGTCAGTCGATATTAATTTATTTATATAGCAAACTAGCTGTGCCCGCGACTTCCGACTTACGTCATAACATAGATGTTATGACGTAAGTCATCCGCTAAGAAAGGATTTTGATTAATTCTACGCCCAAGGGGATAAAATAGGGGATGAAAGTTTGTCAATTAAATTCCGCGCGGACGAAGTCGCGGGCACAGCTAGTTTGCAGGTAGACCTGCATGCCAAATTTCAGCCCGATCCGTCCAGTGGTTTGGGCTGTGCGTTGATAGATCAGTATGTCAGTCAGTCAGTCACCTTTGAGTTATATATATTTAGATAGATATTTCACAAAATTTAAACAGGTGTTTAATCACCGCCTATAATAAATGAAGCGATTGTGTTTGTTTACTATTATTGTCGTACACTTTTTGTAACCTTTGTAGGTTACGTAACGATGACACTTAGATATGAAAAAAAAACTATGTAACACTCCGCCGCAGTCGAGAGAATATCACATCAGGCTCGTGACCCGTCCCACGACTAAATCATGGCAAAAAGCCTCTACCCCCACATAAAGCCGGGATGACGCCTATACGGAAGGCTAGAAGCTGCCTTTTGAATACCAAATTACTCGCTCTAAATATAGGTACCCATTCGAAGCTCCAAGAAGCACGTTCTTATAGTGTTGCCTATCGATATATTATATATCGATAGTTGAAAACTAGCCACAATATCGATAGTGTCAACACTATTGATGACGAGCAATAGTAAAGATACTATTAAGTACTGATATTATCGATAGTACCGCTATTATAACGTGTTTTATTGAATTCACTGTCGACAATAGTATCGATACTATTGCTCGTCATCAGTAGTACTGATTCTATCGATAGTGAGGAAACACTAGTTCTTATAGCGTGGGATTTCTTTATAAACCAGCTGCAAGACTCGAATCTCACTTACAAAAATTATCTACAGTAAATAATGCTTTTTATTACCCGCTGGAGACTAATACAACATTTTAAACCTATAGAAATCTAAACTCATAAAACCTGAAGCGCATATATTGAAAATAGCTCAACAGATTACTATTAACCATTGCTACGATGATAAAACTTCGAACACTCTCTTTGCGTTGTATAAATTTGGTAATATCTAGAGGCAATAAGTTTTTAAGTTCACTACCAAGGGCTCTGAAAGTGCTGTGCCATTCAAATTCCCTGATGGTAAGCATTGTCTTGCTATTTAGGTACACTGGTACCTAAACTTCTTCATCTTATATGAAGACTTACTTCATCTTATATTGCTGCAAGCGAACCCACAAGACCTGTTTCTCGAATCCATATTGAATTTCAATTTTTTCTAAAAATATTCTGCTGCAGACGACCTTTGTACTGTAGTTATATCATAAAAATCGATATGCAAATAGGTACGACCTTGTGTCTTATGCTATCAATACTGTAAGTATATTTAATAACGTTAAAAATGCTAAGCACATTATCGTAATGAGCGACGCCGTTTGGTAAAAGAGCCCCCATTTACCATCTTCTTACTCAGTTAAAAGCCATAGTTCTAGCTTTAAAACTGTAGACAAATTAATGTTTTGTTCAAGAATCTTTACTTCTCTTAGGTGAAACGTGTTACGAGGTAGTCAGTCCCCACATATATATGTCTATATCCGTGTCTGTCCCTGTTTGCTCTACCCAAGACATTATACTGCAACATGTTGATTTATATTATGGCACCAAAGAGTTGCATGTTTTGGGTGAATGTTTCGTGCAAGGGTAATGAACATTAGGAGAAGGATCAAACTATCCGCCGAATACTTGAACGTCAGTGCTTCTGACAGTCAGTTTTTCCTATTCTTCCGGAGTAGCATAACTTGGATGTCTTCAAATCTAGAGTACACAGGATGTTACTGAGTCTGCGAGCAACATCTTTGGCCTCATTGTCACTTTCCATCATGTAAGATAAGGGTCAATTGCCACGTTCGAGTAGCGTTTCAGTATTTTATCACGAACCCCATGATTAGCCATTAGTTCCAAAACATCTTCAATGACCCCTAATAGCGTTTTACAAAAACATGCTCTTTCTCAAACCATCCCAAGATTTATTTCTCAATTCTGCAAAATTCTTAAGGAACTACTCCTCTATTATCTATTAAAATGCTAAGAGCGAAGGTCAACCAATTCCATTATAAAAGAGGAGACGACAAAAGAAACAGATTTGCAGAACGACATATCGTCGCTTCACATACAAAAGAATATACACCTAAATGTTATACATAAGGATCTCAGATTCCTGCCAGTAATTCACCATGGCACGGCACGTCTACGACGAATGGCAGATCATCGAAAATTTATTAACATTCGAAAGTGGAAAGAACCCATAAAACGAGCGAAATGGCCGTCAGTGCAACGAACCGTGCCTGACAGGCAAGTGTTCTATATACATAATAAAAATATTGAGTGAACATCTTGAGCGAACGGCACATTACGGACACTGAAAATATTTAGAGAATTTTAACTCACTACAAATAAGTAGATAAGCTTGATACCAGGCGGGATGCTGCGAAATGAAATCTGTATGAACTGTAAGTGTATCTAAAATTGTTGAAATGAATAGGTACTTACTTATCGAAGGTGTTTTTGTAAGGATCACCAAATACAGTACTAATTGCAACATAACCTTGCACATTTAAAATATTTATAAGTATCGATATCGTCTGGCCGTTGACTTAGCTGGAATTATTAAAATGCGTCTCATCCGCAAACCAGTTATAGTAATGGTCAAAGCAGAATCTTATGACATTATTGTTATTCTTTTACAGAAGCTCCAGATTATACTATGACAAAAGCAGAACGAATACGATTAATTGAATCATGTGTCACTTTGCGGGAATCCATTGTAAAATTATTTAGGGTGGTGATTTCTTATTCCCAAATAATTGTACTGTAAGGTCCATGTCGGCGCACTGGCCACTAGCGATAGACGTTCCTGGCCGACGATAAAAATAATAAATTTAGGAAAAGATAATTGTTTTGAAATTGAAAGAACTGCGGTGCGCTGGCAGTGACAACCGGGATACCGATGTAATAAGTTGTGTTTTTAAATATTTTTATCATCATCATCATCATCATCATCATCAGCCTATGCTTGTCCACTGCTGGACATAGGCCTCCTCTAATGAGCGCCATAGCGCCCTGTCTTCAGCTTGCCGCATCCAGCATCTGCCTGCAGTCTTTCGCAGATCGTCATCCCACCTGGTCGGAGGGCGTCCTACACTATATTTTTATAATAAACCTAATATTACCAGGCAATAAGATTTATTAATTAAAACCCAGTTGTCACAGTACTGAATGAAAAGAATAATCATGAAGTTGTAACACATAGTATTCATGCCTAACCTCCCTAAGATACTGTATGCAAATAATAGATGGAAGCAAAATATTTTCCGGGTAGTTTCGCTATGGGAACCCCTATTCGAGCTAACAGGCCAGTCGACCCCGTTAGAGCCTATGCGGAGAGCATTGTGCGCTCACTGCGACCCATTTACATACAGCCGCCGTGAAAAGGGCCACAGCCACCGTTGCAGGATAGTGCTCCGTTATTTAAGATGGGTCAGGTGGGTCACCTACATTTAGAGAGGGCAGTTTTATACGGCAATGTATATTTTCATTCACCAATGTTTGCTACGATACACAGCAGCATTTCAGTGTTCAGGCTTTAGAGAGAATATCAGATGCGGAATTGCCTGATTACTGTAAATCTTGTTATACATGTTGTTTAGATAAAGGTACCAATCGCTAGGTTCTAGCAGCTACGCGTTTGAATATCTATTTCTTTGGTCATCGCATCACGCGTGAACGGATGGAACAATTTCGCTAATTCTTTTTATTGTGTTTATTATTGTCAGGTGAAGGTTCTTATGAAGAATAAATTAAGAATGTAGACCGGAACAATTCGAATTCAATATTCAAAGTTAAGACAGGACAACGTCTGTCGGGTCAGCTAGTATATTATATTAATTGCTCTCTTGAAGCGGCTTATCATTAAGTAGCTCCAAGTGGGTATGCTCACGGTTTAAGCTTCAACTCCATTTGAATTTTTTCCCAATATGTATTAAATAGACGAACATACATATCCTCGTTCATCAAGTTACAATTTCCACTGCATATTGAATACAATAGAACGTGTTTGTTACAATGAAGTGAGTTCAGTACGGTGTGGTCAACACCCGGATAAAGCGTTCAGGTTCGTTGGCTCGGCTTTCACGCGGGCTCTATTCTGTGACCCGTACCTATGCGGATTAAATATCATTCAACAAGGTAGGTACGGTACGAAAGCACTCATTGTTTTCTTTTGATCTCAAAGGTATACAAATTGTGCAAAAATATTAAAAGACCTTAATATCAACCCGTGTTAATATTGTGATAGGCAGTGAAACAACAGAGCAATTGAGTAACGAATTTAATTACCTGAACATTTTCTTGCAAGAAAACCGTTGATTCAAACCTAACACAATTCAAAACATAAAACACATGGAAAGCATATTATAGATGTGGAGATACCTATTCCAGAACAGGTAATTACAATAGAACATATGAATTGTGGTAATAATAATTGTGGTGCAAAACAGCTGAATCAAATATCTGAACAGTATACTTTCCATCGAGTATTTTTGGACGAGTTATTTATAATTTGCACATAAAAAAGACGAACGAACGGAAACCGTAGGCCGTAATACGGCAGACATTAAACATTCCGAGGAGTTTGCGGTTCAAGAATGGGCTGGGTCGCGTTCGCTATGACAATTATTGAGTGGAAGTCAGTGATGTGGAAGTGGAGTATAATGGAAGTAATAATCTAGATCTTGAGAGTCGTGACTTTATAATACTTGAAGTAAAACCAAAAAGCAGTGATAACCTGGTTGAACGCTCACCGAACAATGGATATTCAAACCCCGGTTTGAACTGCTGACATTTTAAAATTTCACGTCGAATCAAATTTTACCACTCGTCGAATGGCGCGTAGGCGTCGTGAAGAAGATGTACTTACGTCTTTCGTAAGACGTGTGAAGTTCGCTAAGGCGCATGAGTCGGCGTGGAGAAATTAAATCTCAGAGGACATTGATGAAGAGTGTGCCTGATAAAATAGGTTTGCCCCAGAGTTCACTCGGATTTGAAACCATCGGCGGAATATGTGAGCATTGGAAATTGCAATGAACCTTTGAATATAAGAGTGTAGTTTTTTTTCTTACATAACAAAGTCGGCATACAAGCGTACGACACGCCTGATGTGAGCAGTTACCGTGGCCTATAGATACTTAGATGCGATACCAAAGGCGTTGCTCGCACTTTATCGATATGAAGAGGATTGAAACAGAGGGACGGGGGCTTGGTCTTCCAGCTCTCTCACTTATCGTACGAAAGGCAGCTATAAAGTCTACTATACGGTAATTTTCTGTGATAGGGTGGTACTACCCCGGTCGAGACAGGTCGCATATTACTGGTTGAAACAGAAAGGGTATACTTTATTTAAAACTTAACTTTGTAATCCTAATACTATCAGCTTTGGAGGAAACATGAAAAACAAAAGGTGTTACAGGGATACAGCTGTAGATAGATTTCATAAGTCTACAAAACCTTTAGTACTACAACTGTCCCACAAAGCCGATAGTTTTAGATTTACAAAGTTAAGTTGCAAAGAAAATAGTATACCCTTTCTGTTTCATCTAGTATATTCCCAAACATATATTTTCCCAAAAAGGGCATTGTACTGATCAAACAAAGCAACTTTCTCCATCACGCAAGCATTATAGTCCCGTCCGCGGATGAGAATAAATACAGGTACAGAGGTGAGGATGCTTTGTTTCAACGATAACAAAGACTTTTGGCAGGGAAAGCGAAACGGCGAGCTCTTACCTGATTGGACAAAGGAGGTAGCTGAAAACACACGGCGCGGGGAGACGCGCATGACGGTTGTGAGAGGCTCGTTGCGCTCACCTAATGTTATGTCGCCCATTGAAGACCGGTTTCCAATAAGTAAAGTACGCAAGCAAATTGTAATGATTTGACACGAACAATACCGTTTTCGTGAAATAATATCGGAGTTATGAAGTTTTGAGAGATTTGGTTTTTTTTTCTTTTCTGTATAGCTTTTTATATTCAGCCAGTGTCAAGAAAAAGAATATTTTCAGGTTTTATTTCCTATTCATGCTATATTCCTTCCTATGCTTTAAACAGAGGAATAGTCTTAATATCCTCGAAGCCAATATGAAAAGCACAAGGAATTGACCCAATACGAAGAATTAGCATCTTTCTGGTCGAGGTTATCAGGAGATTCGATCTTCCAGGCAGGCGGGTGGTATGCCTGGTGGGGCAACCGCTGTGTCCCAATTTATAGTACTGTCCGAGTCTTGTATATGTACACAATGCATGTGAACGTCATGCACAATGCATGTGAACTTAAATACCGTGATTCAGTATTTCTATTAAGCATCCGCGCGTTGAATTGAGGCGTCGCGTCAGCGCCATCTATCCGTCAGTTTTGTGAAAGTCAGGTCGCTACAGTCTAAGTCGTCAAGGAGTAAAACGAGACATGTGAAACTCACCTCCTGGTTGCATTGCGAGCAGAAGTCGTGTCGGCAGGTGGGACAGTGCGCGGGGCTGGCGGCGCGCACCGACACCACGGTGTCGCAGCCGACGCGCGGGCAGAAAGCCCTGCCGGAGTCCATCGCCACCTCTGTTCGAGGAAACCGACATTAATAATAATAATAATTTTAGCCCTTTTTGACGTCCCACTCTTGGACACGGGCCTCCCCTCAACACAAGGGGGATTCAGGCCATAATCCACCACTCTGGCCCAGTGCGGGTTGGCGGATTTCACATGTCTTTCGAATATTGGTTAAATCTTCTAAGACATGCAGGTTGCCTCACGATGTTTTCCTTCACCGTAAGCAAGTGATAATCATATAGAAATTATGATTCGCACATAGATTTCGAAAAATCCAGAGGTTCGAGCCGGGGTTTGAACCCGAGACCTGGTAGCCCGAAAGACGCGTGCTTAACCAATCGGCTATCACTGCTATACCCACATTCATTAGTACTATTTTATAATATGCAATAACACAGAGTAATCCGTTTGATGTGACATAACTTTACACGGAGCGAGATAAAGCATTACTCTCGCACGATATACTTCGCTCCAGATGTAAAGAGATTAAAATGTATATTTGCGGATAACTGTTATGGAGGTAGCTGTAGGCAGCTCACTGGCCTTACATAACCCAAAGGTACACATACTGTAAAAACAACAGTTTGCGAGAATCTTGTCCATCGATTGTTCGTTCATATAGAAGACGGAAAAATTGTTCAGCCACACTTGAACTCTATTTGAGATTTAATATCAATATCATAATTTTTTAGACTTCCTAGTAAAATTTTAAGGCCCCACGACAAAAGAGAGGTGGTAGAAGTTTGACATGTGTATCTGTTTATCTATGTATCTGTCTGTGGCATCGTAGCGCCCTAGCGGATAAACTGATTTAAATTTATTTATTTTTTTGTTAGAAAGGTATTGTGATGAATTTATCAGCTGTTTTATAGTTTAAAAAGTCGCCGCATCGGGGGTATTTTAAATTTCGAGTTGTTTATAAGAAATACAGCAAATTATCAATACTTGTAGTGTAAAGATATTACAGACCCCGCGCCCATTTCGCGTGTCATTAACTTGCCCATGAACTCGGCGTCCGGTCTTGTATACAAAGCAATAAATCTGCGTACAATACTCAAAATCACCATATGGCGTCAGAGCCGAATACTAAGAGCGGTTAATGATTGATGAAGAGGTATATATTTTAACTAGCTGTGCCAGCGACTTCGTCCGCGTGGAATTTAATTGACAAAGTTTCATACAAACTTTTATCCCCTATTTTATCTCCTTGGGGGTAGAATTAATCATAATCATTTCTTAGCGGATCCCTACGTCATAACATCTACCTGCATGCCAAATTTCAGCCCGATCCGTCCAGTGGTTTGGGCTGTGCGTTGATAGATCACTATGTCAGTCAGTCAGTCAGTCAGTCTCCTTTGAGTTATATATATTTAGATAAGATTTTTCCTTATTTATTATGTATTTGGTTTTACTGAAAAACAATCTGCGGAAACTTGGATATATCGAATTATCTTAGCTTACAGAAGTCCAAAGTGTTGGAAGGCTCAAAAAAAAAACTCGCTTAAGTATGTCACTCACTAGGAAGGTGTGGTAGTTGATGGCATGATTCGAGGGGGGTTTCACAGTTTACGGATAGTTTCTGATGTTTCGGAATCAAAAGCTTGCATCCTCCTTTTACAAATGAATCCTTCTTCTAGGTTGGAAGTTGTTGTTTACATCGACTGTGAATTCCACCGTCGTAAAAAAACATTTTGATCAAACGGGAAAAGAACTGAACGGAATAAACCAGGACTTCCTTTAAAACAACAATGATGACGTAATAAGGGTTATGCCCTATTCAGGAAACATAATAATCCGAGAGGTCAAACTGTCCTTTACATTTCGCGCTTAACTTCCTACAAAATATTATTATTTCGATAAATTCCTGCATAAAACGACCTTATGCCGAAGACCTTAATGGCAGTGGCATTTTGTATACGTTCATAAATTTATTATACTTACAAAATATTTTTAGACTGCGGCTCTTTTCTTATTCCTCAACACCACCGTGGCCATGTCACCACTTAACCCATCCTAGGGGACGTGACCGCAAGTTTGTTACGGAAATAAAAATACAATATTCACAAGAAAGTAACGGGCGAGAGATGTTTCTGTACATACGGTGGGACGAACAGACTATTTTACGTCACGAATTATGTCGCTCCAATTCGCTGTCTCCTATCCGTTATTCATAGGAGAGAATGAGAAGACATCAATAATATACGAGGCATGCCTTTTAAGTTCTGTCGTTTCCATAATTCCCGGCAATTTTGAATTTGGAACTGTTCTATATTCGAATGTGTTTAAATTTCGAATCTCAAAACAGTTGAATGTATTAGGATTAATGTTATTGTTTAGTCACAGCGTCGATTAGAATCTGTCAGGTTACGTACGAAAATGAATCTTTCTAAGGAAAATGTTCGTGCAATAATTTTCTACAACTTTAGAAGAGGCCTGACACGGCTTCAGTGTTTTGAAGAGCTAATATCTGTGTTCAGGGATGAAGCCCCATGTCTGCGGACTGTCGAACGCTGGTATTTAGAATTCCAGCGTGGACATACTAGTGTTAGTGACAAATCTCGCGAAGGTCGCCCAAAATCTGCATTCACTGAAGATAACATCATTGGAGTGAGACAACTAATTCTCGAAGATCGTCATGTGACGTATCGAGAGATAGAGGCTCTATTAGGCATCTCAGGGACAACCATTCAGAAGATCTTGCATGAAGCGCTTGGTGTAAGAAAGCTAGTTTGCCGTTGGATACCGCATCTGCTTTCCGACGATCACAAGGCGGCCCGCGTCAGATGGTGTAAGAAAACTCTGCAAAGGTTCAACCGAGGAGAGTCAAATCACGTCTACGACATCATCAGTGGTGACGAATCTTGGATCTATGCCTACGATCCTGATTCCAAACAACAATCTACAATCTGGGTCTTTCAAGACGAGCCAAAGCCGACTAAAGTTGTTCGTTCTCGAAGCACTTCAAAGAAGATGGTGGCCACGTTCGTTAGAAAAACCGGCCATGTTGCGACTATTGCACTTGATGATCGTAGAACGGTTAACGCAGAGTGGTATACCACAGTTTGTTTACCACAAGTCATCGCCGAACTTCGAAAATCTAACTCAAAGCGACGCATCATCCTGCACCACGACAATGCAAGTTCACACAGCGCTCGTCAAACGATTGAGTATTTGAAGCAGGAAAAAGTAGAAATTCTTGACCATCCTCCATACAGTCCTGACCTAAGCCCTAACGATTTTTTTACATTTCCTAAAATTAAGAAAAGTCTTCGTGGTCAAAGGTTCCAGTCCAGTGAAGAAGCAGTCGACGCTTTCAAGTCAGCCATTTTGAACACCCCCACTTTAGAGTGGAATAAATGTTATAATAACTGGTTTGAGCGAATGGAAAAGTGTATTAAGCTACGTGGTGAATACTTTGAAAAACAATAAAAAGTACTATAAGGTTCTAGTTGTGTTTTTTTCTTCAAACGACAAAACTTAAAAGGCATCCCTCGTACAAGGTGAAGGGGCATCGTAACGAAAACTGATACCATGGATTCAACTTATGATTCTGGATTCCCCAGAGTTGGAATTTTTCCTCGATATTTTCACGAATTATGCTCAAATTTTCCAGCATTCCAAAATTGACTTTATCATGAAATCATTATACAAATCTGTGTCCAGTGATTTTACATAAACAAATCAATAATTACTGTTTTAGACATAAACTGCAATGTAAATTCATACTCAATACGCTCAAGCACGCATTTTTTAATTTGGGATCGTCCATCGCTGGACGTAGGCCTTCATGCGCTTTATTGATGAAATATATCGACAGAAAATTCAAACTACTCTGGGGTGTCCAAAATCATGAGTTGAATCCATCACGATGCCCCTTACGACATATATCTTAAATGTATTATCACTACCGGCTGAGGTTGGGATAGACATATAAATATATTGTCTTCATACCATGATTGAGGCGGAATTTGAGGTGCTTCTCCATGACGCTGGGGTCCACCAGGCCGGAGATCTCCTCGAGGGCCAGCGCCGCCCCCAGTCTGCACCTGGCATCAGGGCAGGACACTTCGTACGCGCCGTTGCACACCTCAAACTCCACGTAGGCTTTCATACACTGTAACAATTGGATACACTTAAGTAACGCAGGTAAGTCGGTCGGTAACGTCGGCCAAATACCCTCTTTTGCCAGCCATAATACCGCGTGCCTAAATGGAAAATTCTCAGTAGGATTCAACACAAATATGTAAACACACATAAATACCTTTTCCCACGACCGTCACCGGCACGGCAATCTACCCAAGGTTGGCAACGCGTTGACAACGGCGGTAGCCATTAAAAACAAGTCGGGTCGTTAGGAAACTATAAACAGGTGAATTTAATTAATTACGGCAGAAGTTTATTTAATCGTCGTTCGCGTGCGGTACGCGGTCTTGCCCTGGGTTTTGATGTGGTACTTTACTGTGTTTGTGCATATTTTTAATAAGAGCTAAATATCTTCTCCTTATCCTTATTAATTTCGTGCGGGTTCCAAGACAATTAAACTTTTCCCCGGAACTCGTCGAGGGTCGAACCTCGACGTCATCATTGGTCACCAATGTCGATCCTGGTTTACAGGAGCAACAGTGGTGGGAGTGTGTGGCCGGACTAGTCCAAATGAAAAGAGCTGAATAATGAGAAATTGCTGTTATCTTATCTCTTTTAATCCATAGACACGGGAATATTTCTGCCAACTAGTCATCCAAAAAGGCTGCATATTATCAGGAGATACACATTCTAATGTAACCTGGTAGTAATTAACTTAAATGAATGTTCAATAAATTGTTAAAGTTGATTAGGGATTGTAATCCGGCACCAATTTCAATCCGGTCGGATCCGGCCGGATTGGTAACAAAGGACTTGTGGTAAATAGTGGTACTTTCCCTTCCAAAATTAATAGTTTAAAACATTTTTAAGTGTATCATAAAGATTATAAAAAGCGGCCAAGTGCTTGTTGGACCACGAATACTATAGGGGTCCATAGACAACACGCAAAAATACCACTTATGAGCTCAATATTTCGTTCACGGGAATAAATTTTGAAAAAATGTTAAAGAAACCCCAAAATTATTTTAAAACACCTATTCAACGAGGTATTGTTGAATACGTGTAGTGAGGTACCACTCGAGGGGGTAAGTAAACATTTTTTTCACTCCCCTTTCTTAAGTGCGGAAGGTACCCTAAAATAATTGTCTTTCAATATTCTAATACACAGTTTTGTAGTTGTACTTAAAATCTATTTTAGTGTCAATTTGAAGCCCTCATAGTCCGCGTAAAATTACTCTGAAGTCGGACGGAAGGACAGACGAAAATGGTATGGTTAGCATGATTATGGGATCCTATAATTGATATTTTATTTACACATAAGCAACAATTAGATAATAATCAACAATGAAAATCTAGTATGTGGTGTAACTAGTTCAATTTTAATCTGTATATTCTGGTCTAAGGAGAAGTAGGGTGGGCCAGGCGAGTATTTTTGCAAGAAATTGGAGTTACCGGATCCGGTCACCGGATCCGGCAAATTTCACCGGATCCGGTAGACGTAAAATGATGCCGGATCCGCCGGGTTACCGGATCCGGTTTTCAGGATTGCAATCTCTAAAGTTGATACCACATCCATAACTTGACTCATTTTGGGGTCTTTAGTGTTGACATAAAATAATTGCGAGTTATCCCCATTACACTCGCGTTTCAGCTAATTTTGTATTCAAGACTGCTTGATCTGTATGCAATAACTTCGTATCGATCCAAACAACATCGCGTGTACAGATGCACTAACAATTATTACTTGTGAGGCCGTACTTCCCCGGTTATGAATACAGAAAGGGGTGTTTACCCTCCACTTAGGGACCACACTAATACGTTTCGGAACGGAAGTATAATCACACCGCACACGCCAACATGATACAATGTGCACGAGTTTCGACAATAATGCTATGTAACACAAGGATGCATCCGAACGTCCCTGCGTTTCCGAACGCATCAGGTTCGAGTCGCAAGACGTCGAAACTGACGTTCGCGTATCTGAATACGTCAGTTTTGACAGTTTGTCTATAGGAAATCCATCAAAACTGAGCGAGATGACAGCGGTTAAGAGAGATGGGCACCAGAGCGCTTGCCTCTGGCAGGTTGACAAACAAACGGATTTTATATTTAGATCGAACACAACACCCCTTTAAGAGTACCCACGATATACAAGTACCTACAAAGTACCAATAAATAAATAAATATACACGGTATTTGACATTATGTTATGTTCGTTTATATAGAAAAACTTTTTTGAGTGTCAGTCAGCTTAATGCAACCAAAATCGTAAATGCGAATAAAAAGGTGACAAGTTAGATGAGTATATTAACACTTGTGCAATAAATTATTACATAGGAAGTTAAAACAGACAAGTAAGTCACAACAAGTGTTGTAATTATAGTAAATAACGTGTGAGTAACAAATTGCGTGTTTCGATGAACGGGCCAAGAACTTTGTTGGAACACGCGAGGTAGGGCTTAACGGTTTCCACGTGTATGCATTTCTCATTTTTAATGACTTACCTACCATTCATTACACATTTACGAGCGTGTCTCAGATTTAGTATCTCTTTTTTATTAAAAAACTAGCGACCCGCCCCGGCTTCGCACGGGTACTTTTTTATTAGTGTTTCTCTATTATATTATGCAAGTATATACATATTATACATAAAAAAAACCTTTCTCTTGAATCACTCTATCTATTAAAAAAAACCACATCAAAATCCGTTGCGTAGTTTTAAAGATCTAAGTATATATGGGGACATACAGACAGCGGGAAGCGCCTTTGTTTTATACTAAAAATAATAATAATTTTAGCCCTTTTTGACGTCCCACTCCTGGGCACGGGCCTCCCCTCAACACGAGGGGGATTCAGGCCATAATCCACCACGCTGGCCCAGTGCGGGTTGGCGGATTTCACATGTCTTTCGAAAATTGATTAAATCTTTTAAGTCATGCAGGTTTCATCACGATCTTTTCTTTCACCGTAAGCAAGTGATAATCATATAGAAATTATGATTCGCACATAGATTTAGAAAAATCCAGAGGTTCGAGCCGGGGTTTGAACCCGAGACCTGGTAGCCCGCAAGACGCGTGCTTAACCAATCGGCTATCACTGCTTCCCTGTTTTATACTATGTATTGAAAAGTCACCAAACAACGTAGGGATGACCCGCTGATAGCGAAGGCATTTTGCATGTTGCCGACCGACCTGAAGGGGTGCAGTTCAGGTGGGGGATGGGGGGGGTGTGGTCTTCCGGCTCGTATCTGTGATCTACCGGCTTATATTCCGTGAGAGGGTGGTGCTACCCCGGTCAAAACTGCAGTCAATCGGGTACAACGTGGCTCTACCATCGTCCTCACGCCTCTCTTATTAACGCGATAAATAATAAATATCGCCAGACAGACACACCAACTGTACTTGTCCCAAACTAAGCAAAGCTTGTACTATGGGTACCGTACAATGGACTGGGGGCGATCCCAGTGACACCCAGACCAGGGCAAATTACGACAAGGCCCGCGACCACCATGTGCAGTGAGCCGAGCGGCCTATCGAACCACTGCGCCAAGCGGTCGGCAAAATTAAAAGGTATCATAAATTACACGATAATGATAATGAGGCGATCCTACTACTATGATCTAGGTTGACGTACAAATACATACATACAACCAACCAAAGAAAATGTATCTCTAAAGCGAGTACATAGAATGAACATTCATTTTGATATTAATAAAAAAAAACCGAAAAGGTAAAAATAAGTAAGTACTTGAGTAAAATGAAACCTGGTTTACGTACGACTTTCAATTTTATTTCTGCAAAACAAGATAACACAACACCCAAGACCCTTGATACGAAATTTAAATTAATTTATTTTAAGCATTACAAAAAAATAATCGTCGTAGGTACTGTTCAATTATCAAAACAACTTAAATTCATTTTATATTCAGCGGTAAAAATTGAATTATTAAATGGCCAACTCCCGTGTGGTTCTTGTTCAACTGCCTGTCGGACTTGCGTTTACGAACGACGTTCACTTATTATTTGTTACACCTCTAATATAAAGCTAATTAATTATGGTATGCAGATGTGATTAATAACTTTATTAATTCAATATTTTGTATCAGTTGAAGCCATAATCATTATTTCAAGCTTGTCAGAGTTCAAAATATAATAGTAAGTATTTAGACACAGACCAAGTTATGCACAGTAACAATTATTTTAAAATAGTTGCGAAGTCTAAGTTCACATTATTGAAATATCAAAACCGATTCTGAAGTGAATCAGACTCAAAATATTTTTACACAAATACATCGATAAATAATTGCATAAAGCCTTTAAATATAATGGAAATAAATAATATTAACAAAGACTTGGTTCTTTAGTTCCTACAGCAAAGTCAATTTGATTTGGTTTCACTTGTTACAGAGAATTCAACTTTCACCAATCATGAGATGTACGGAACACCATCAGCCGTCCATTTGTAGTTCTTTGAAAACATCAGTTCAGAAATATAAATTACTTGTCGGTGATTTTCATTTTTAGTTTCATTTCCGTGGAATTGACTTAATCGTTTGGCGAAAAAGGATACATAAGTAATGATTTATGCATTATTAATCCAATCATTTATCGCGAAGCTTGCGTCTTGCGAATTTATCATTAGTACCAACTTTCCTTGAGAATTAAAAAGTAGGTACTAAAAGTTTATCTTGATTATACCAACGAAAGTTTAATTAAAATGTAACTATATCTTTGAAATATTATTTTAGGTTGAATTCTTAGAAAGCCAATAACAGGACTGGATAAATACCTAAGGCTGAAGCCGTGGATGCTAAATGATTACTCCAAGAGCCAGGCATATTAAATTGATTCCAGTTTTCAATTTCACATTTGTTTTCAACTATTAATTGACTTTTTATTTAAGGAAAAAGGTGACTTGGCTAGACTTAGTGAGAACCCTGCTGTGGAAAGTCATCAAACAGGATTAAGAGCATAAAAATACTGGTTTATTGAGTCAATTCGACGTTTTTGTTTATCTCTGTAAAGCTTTCATTGCAATCTGATGCCCTTCAAATCCAGTTTTATAAAAGAAATACAACCGTTAAAAAGTTAAGCAATTTCAAGTTTTATTACGGATTACGGAGTATTTATATGTTTTTCAGTGGTAGATCAAACCTCAAACTCAAAATTGTTTGTATTCATGTAAGCCAACAAAGCATTTATGAATAGTCAGAATCTACCACCGGTTCGGAATGCTATTTCCACTGAAATCCGGCAAGAAACTTAATGGTAAAGAGTAACAATTAATAAAAGATGGTGGACATTCTCATGAACAGCAACAGAATATGAGCAGGCAATATCATTGTCACTAATTAAGTAAATAGTAATCAAGTCTCATCCAGACCTAGGTATTTAAATTAGAAAGCTATTTTATTGAGGTGTGCATACCTACCTACACGAGATGTGATAGGAAGTTCCTTTAAGCCGGTACTAAGCTATCAACTCCGAGAGCGAACCTGAGTCAAGGAATGGCATTAGATTGACATTTATAAGAGTTGAGATCGATTTATTAACCAACGCCTTAATGTTGTTGCTATAATAAATATGCATCTATCGGCATACTAATTAAAATTCCATCATAACGATGGGCAAACCTAGATTATTCTTTGAATGACTGCACTCTAAAAATACAATTTGCAGCGAGGCAGTCCGTACCTAAAACTACTTATAATTCAAGTTTAAGTCTAGTAAAAAGAATGAGGAGAGGAGCTCGATGCTCGTAGTCAAAATTAAAAAAATATCTTGTTCAAAATATTTTTATTCAGCTAAACTACTCGTCCAGAATTCTGAATTCAAGAAGATCCCGCAAGAAACGAAATGTTTACTATTTACATATAATAAAAGTTTGTGTTTATTCTCAGGAATAGCAACACAATGTGAGTAGGCAACACTATTGCCACTAAACAGTACTAGAAAATAGTTCAGTCAAGTATAGAATATCTCAGATAGCATCTCACTAACATGATGATGTTGATTGATGATGGGCGATGGCCCAATCCTGGCATCAAATCACATGCATTGTAACACTGCGAGTAATTGTGCAAATTGTTCGGTAATAGCCGGCCACTGGTCGCTCGCACGTGCGATTGTGCACTAAGCTAGTAAACGATGAGGGACCTTCAGAGAATTGTTGGAAAGGACTCAAAGACATTCGTAGGTTGCAATCTATTGATAAGCGACGAATGATTGACATTCAACTGTCAGCCGTGCGAATTAGGAATTATGGTTAGCACAAAATCATTAAAGATGTAACCAGTTGCTTAGTTGTTACGGACGTCTTACGACATAGAGCTAAAAAACGTAGCAAGAAACTGATCTAGCTCGGTCTAGACACTGCGATAATATGCATCCTGCCAGACAGGTATCTTCACCAATCGTTTAATTTTATACAAATAGGATATCATATGTTAAATAATAGTAACGCTAGCAAATTTCCTAATTAAGGTATCAAACATTTGAAGATATGTAACGTGTGATATTATATGTAACCCCATTAGAATATGATGTGAACAAATACCAAGGGCACACGAGCCGAAATGAGACCTTGATGAGTAGTGACGGCGAAGGTCAGTGCGTCCAGTTGATACAGCCTTGTAAATTGTGATGAACATGAAAAAAATATAAGTAATGATGTAATTATTCATAAAACTCAGGCACTAAGAAGCCTCATTACAATGCAGCATTACTCACTGAACACTCATTATAATCAATGTTGGTCAATGTGGGAGATAAAGACCATAAAATTCTCATATAATATTTAAGTAATTAAAATAAAGTTTGTATGTTATTGATGATGTTCTTGTTAGGAATCGATAATCCGGTCGGTGATTGTTGAATGTTGACCTTCAAGGATCTATTAATATTCTGAAGTAAACAGATATCGAGGAATGAAATAAACCTAGATATTGTAAACAAAACGAATTGAATTTGCTTTTCAATAAATATGAATTCTCTACTTAGGTCCTTTCATTCTATTTCCATCTCTGGATACCTAAAAACACGCGCAATAAAGGTCCTTTTGAATCCTTTCTGGCTGTTGAAGTACCAGGCTGGCATAATCGCGTAGGAGTTTACTTCGTGACTTACTCGTGCGTAGATAGGTATACAGAGCACTACATAAAGCTAAATAAAATGCATGACGTAATTCTCAATGCTGTGTGCGGCACGCTGCTGACGCGGACCGGTTGTGCAAGTGTGCAGCGAGGCGGTCGCAAAAACCTGTGCATAGCTATGGACTCCTGGTACCGACGAATGTTAAAAGCAGGGGCGATATAAAAGTGAAACAATTTATGTTATGAACAGTAGACTCTCAAGATAAGAAGTACATTGGGGACACAACAACCCGATATCAACGTTTGACATTTTTATTTTTCATTATTGAGACATACAATAATGTTTAAGCAATATTTATGACTTTTGAGAGTTTGTCAGGAGTGGAGTATTCCTTCTTTTACTAGTAAGAACATCAAATTTAACTCTGTAAGTACAACCGTTTTAAGAAACTCATCAGATATGTTGCATGAGTCAGAATTTTGCATAAAGGTTGTATATACCTTAATTTATGCATGCACTTTTTTGTTTTTGGGTGATATAATCTAGTTTATAAAAACAGAATTAATTATTTTGTCAGACGACCATGCATCACAATTAGTCTTAGTCAGCTTACAATTAAATACCAACAACTACTGAGGTACCTTTTGGAAGTTCAAAGCATAATTTTGTGAATGAATTATTGAGCGAGGACCAGTGATATATCATTTTTAAATGCAGAATAAAAGAACTCTTGACAAATTCTTGCAAAATATATTTAAATAAGAGATAAATTAGGGTCATTTAGGTGCACAAAACTGCAATCACTTTTACAAATTTTTAGTGTAGGTAACTACTCATTGGCATATGTGATGCCGGTTGCAGAATTATGTTCTTAATATTTCATCTGGTCACTAAATTATTATTTCAAATACCACAGGATTAAATCGAACAGCGGGGTGGATAGGAGTTAGCGCTCTATTAAGTTTCCATATATCTTATATGTTCACGTCTTTCGTAACTAGTTTATATCATTTTCCAAATTTGGTACTCCCCAATTTGGTATTCACGTCGTTAGACAATGCACATGTTCACAATATTTATGGGCACCAAAATTTTGTTAACCAGAACACAAGCATTAAGTAATCCCTGGACGAACTGTGTGAGAATACTAATATTGTTGGAGAAAGTCCATCAGCGGGTGTTATGCCGTCATTGACATGTCATGATACAACTACAATATTCGTTGATTTCACATCTGGTTCTTTTGCACCTACTTCTTCTCCTGATGTCTTCTCGGTCTCAACTTATGAGAAGTTTTTAATTTGAGTAATCCGGCAGGATAGCTTTGCATTATAGTGAAGTCTTCATTTGCAATAAATTACAGGATCACTAATTAACTTCTCGAATGTTTTTGTTAATAAAAACGGCCACAGATCACTGACGCAAGACGGTAAACGAAATCTAATAATGGCAACATCAATAAAATTATTTTAAACGGTAATCTGGTTTAAGCGGCAATAAAATTTATAAATAAATCAAATCAGGATGTGTTAGAAAAAATCGACGCGGTCCGCTTAAAGAGTGGTGAAAAATCAAACATTGAGGATCATTGCGAAACATCAAGCCACAATACGAATATACAAGGTTAGATACGAATGGAAATGTGACCGTGAATGAACGAATGTTTCTAATATCGTAGGCATTATTTACGAAATTCTATAACGTTGGCATAATGCCGCATACGAGGCGTGAAGAACCCGTCGATATGCAAATCAATTTTATAAATGCAAGTTTTGTAATCCTTAAAATAGACATCAACACCCTCTTAATATTCAGAAAAGTCGCAGAAAATCCTATACAAAAGATTGTATAGGATTTTCTGCGGGCAGTAGTTGGTATAAATGGTATTATCTAGAGTTGAGCCGCAAACTTACAACTATGCCTAGTTTCCTCCTTTACTGCTGCATTAACTTTACTCTTTTCCAAAATGTTATACAAACCCTTTCATGAAAAATTCATAATTTAGATTTTGAATTCCTATCGAAAATTCGGGGCAATGGGAAGGCTAATAAGACTTCCGTTGACAGGGCCACCCAAGCAGCTGGAAGTTATGCTGTAGCTCTACCGACTTAATTTGCATCAGCAATGTATTTGGTAGCAGGATATTTTAACTAAGAATTGCAGATTTTTGTGATCAGGCTAGTTATAGTTTTGTCAGACACTATTTCAGTACCCGGCTTATGTAGTCGTGTCATCATTCGTGTGAACAATGAAATAGTTACTCAATAAAATAGTCACTGTGTTTTCTATAATCCATATCGGCCTCGAAATTCGAGAGACAAACAAAATTATGGAAATGTTCGAAAGATTTTGTGGCATTTTATTTTTCGAATCTTTATGTAACACTATCATCATCATTTATCATCATTGGATCTATAGAAAATAGAAAAAGTCATAAGGATACGACGATCATTATTTTTTCTGCATCATCCAATGATAAATGTCCAAATTGAATCTAGCGAACACTTAAGGGTTTTTTTCATTTAATTGATGATTTCTATCTAAATCGTGGGCACTATTTTTTATGTAACAAAGTCAGTAAGCAAGAGTACGATCCATTTGTTGTTAAGCAGTTATCGTAGCCTACAGAAGCTTGCACGACAAAGGCATTGCTTACACGTTGCAGGCCTGAAGGGGAGGGTTCAGTGAGAGGGGAAGGGAGGGTAGGGCTATCGGCTCCCGCGCTAAACACACGTAGGTACTTTACGCCAACCCTTTGTGTGTTGCAACATTTTAAGTAGCCTCTTTTAAGATGTTACGTAAAGGTGTTTATACAAGGTGACACATAATGGGTATACTTTATTTTTCAAAACTTAACTTTGTAATTCTAAAACCATCAGCTTTGGAGGGAACTTGAAAAACAAAAGGTATTACAGGAATACAGCTGTGGACCGATTTCACAAGTGTACAAAACCTTTAGTACTTCAACTGTCCTACAAAGCCGATAGTTTGAGATTTACAAAGTTAAGTTGCAAAAAAAATAGTATACCCATTATGTGTCACCTTGTATAGAACTAGCTGAGCCCACGACTTCGTCCGCGTGGAATTTAACTTAACAAAAATTTAACTTTATACAGTCTGCATCTCAAAATCCTTCAAAATCCTCCCAAAAGCCTTGCCTACGTCATAGTAGCTTTATGCATGCAAAGTCTCAGCCCGATCGGTTTAAAATTGACAAAGTTTCATACAAACTTTCATCCCCTATTTTATCCCCTCTGGTAGAATTAATCAAAATCCTTTCTTAGCGATCCATCCAGTGGTTTGGGCTGTGCGTTGATAGATCACTATGTCAGACAGTCAGTCAGTCACCTTTGAATTATATATATTTAGATACTAGTATTGTTTAATAATTGGCGGTTCATTCAACGGCTTACATATGTAATTTTAGTGCTTGTATGTACGTCAATGAAGGCCTTCACGGTTTGTGGTGGATTATGGATACACGAGTGAGTCTAGAGTTGTTATTATGTTCACTTTAGAATATAAATTGATACGCTATGTTTGTGGCAATTGTTACTAATGTAATTATCAAGTATGTTGAACCCTGAACGGATTTATATGAGTAGCAATAACCCTAATTAATTCCTGATTAATGTTTATTAATTATTTTCGTAGTGTACCATTTCATAGTAAGCAAAGTATCCTTAAAATAGAATGCGATAATTTGACATTGAAGTTTCGCAAAGCCGTTAATTCGAACCAGTATTCCCATTTTGGTTTTCCAAAGTTGCCGTTCACATTTTTGTATTGTATTGTTATTAATTGTTTGTTATTTCTATATGTTACTTGACACTGGCGAAATACCTTTTTACTTGGGTGGGCCATATTTTTAAAGAAAAAAGAAGAATTTAGCCAACACTTGTGCAAGTGTGATCCACTGTCAAGTACTTGACATTTAAATACAGTTGACACACGCGCTGTGTGTAAACATCCGTCATCAATGTAACGTCAGGCGCGTCTATTGTTATCATTCTAAGTACGTGTAGTACTAAGGAATACCGTACTACCACAGTGTAAACAGTTTCTTACAGACAGCCTAGAGCTTAGGCGATAGGTCAAAGAAAATTAAATAAAACCACTGCAGTATTCTCTGTGCTGTGGTTATTAAATACTCCACGGTATAGTCAGTTCATTAAACGAAGATGCGTGAATTATTGTAAATTGATCCATAACGCTAGTGATAAAAGAGTCACAGCGCGCGTCTTCTTGAAATTAACAAAATATAATGGTAGTGTCACACAGTTCAATGGAGAAATTATAGTTCACTTCGAGAATACTACACACAAAATAAAAGTAAACCCAGGGGTTTAGCGAAGATAGGATCTACGATAAGTAATGAGGAGGCACTGCGACAACTATCACCGTGTAACAGATAGAGAGAATGAAACAAAAAAAAAAAACAAGTAAAATGTTGTTACGGATTTTGTTGTTTATGACGCATAGTACACTGACTAGCAGTGTGTTAGCTAGTGGTCACATTTGTGACCAGCCGCCCTCGTATTCAGACTTGACGGTAAGTTTCCGATATCAGAAACGGATTTTCAGTTTCAAAATTTAGTGCCAATCTTGAAAGTAAACATCAATCCGTCGAGCTATATCCTACTAATATTATAAATGTGAAAGTTTGTGAGTGTGGATGTATGTGAGTGTGGATGTATGTGAGTGTGGATGTATGTATGTATGTATGTTTGTTACTCCTTCACGCAAAAACTACAGAAGGGATTTGGATGAAATTTGGAACACAGATAGTTTATAACCGGGATTAACATATAGGATACTTTTTATCCCGATGATCCCGAAATTTTTGTTACGTTAAATACTACGCGGACGAAGTCGGGGGGCACAGCTAGTTATGGTTATAAATGGAATGGAAATGGAAAAAATATGCTACATTTTATGTTTTCATCAGATTAACATTAGTGTCATACAAATTAAACATGAATTAGAAGTGGTCTGTTAATTACACTTCACGTTACAATGACGGGGAAAAATAGCGTATTGGATATAATCGATAAAGGTTAGACCGCGGCTGCTTTGTTCAAGTGGTTTTATTTCTTAAGGGATTCAAATTTATGGATCACGTGCGTCAAAGATAGCAGCCGGTGCAGCATCTTTAGGCTAGGGTAACTGCTTAACATCATGCGGGTCGTACGGTTGTTCGCTGACTTTAATATATATTAAAAGGCCACAGGATTAAGATTACTATAAAGTTAGTACGAATCTTTCGTACGAATTCATTAAACAATTAACATTATATTCGAAATCGATATAACGTGTCGACAAGTAATTTATTATTGGCACTAATACGTCGTCATTACTGACTATTTATCTAGAAATATTACAAGCATTAGTTTTATTGGATTGAATAAATTTTGAGTTCAATGATTCAGATTGTCTGTGTATGTCACCTTTTTGCGAATAACTCGGACACAAAAGAATCTGCAACTCATTTACTCTTAGAAACGCGTGACAAGATGTACTAATATTATAGAGGTGTGTCAGGATTGTAGCATGTGACAAGACAAGACGAATCACAGGCGACGTTATATGTACACCTTAATTATTTTTTCAGTCTGGGTCATCCCTCTTTTGGGCAAAGGCCTCCCATCTTTCGTCCACTCCTCCCCGTTTAAACCCAAACTGACCAATCCTCCATATCTATCGACTCGACCCATTTCCTTCTGCTTTTTGTAATTCAAACCTCGCCAGCACACACTGTAACTCCTGTTAACCAAGATCAACAATGGTGTATAACCATGACGCCGTGGTTTGACCCTCGACGAGTCCCGGGGAAAAGCTAAAATGTCTGCCTGCACGAATTTATTTTAAAAAAAGATAGCGTTTCGCTAGGTGAGAATAAAACGCCTTACCTCTATATGCCGAGAACGTCAACTAAGCTTCTTTGTACATATAATGCTATCACATATGCATGGGATGGAGAAGCAGTTGATCGCGGGACAGATGCAGGGGAAGGTTCCAGGGGTGGAATTCCAACACGATGGGTTAAAAGTATTGTAGAGGCAACAGGAGAAACTCTACAACGATGTATTGAACTGGCGCAGGACAGAAGCAAATGGAGACCAATCATAATGGTCACGATTTACGACTCTCATCAGTGAGGGAACGACAAAGAAATAAGGTGAAAATAATGTCGGTACTTACCTAAACTTATGTCATAAAAAGCTTTTTTCATCTTTGAGTAAATAACACACCTTCACTACAAGTACAATCTCAGTGATGTCTTCAAAGGTGTTAATTTACTATTCTCATGTTTCGCGTGACAATTGCTAATTTGCCACAGGATCAACTTGTTTGCGGTGTTTGCGTTTCATATTCAAGAGACGGCAAATATTATTGTACACCGTTTGACGGCCTTTGATTTGTGTTAGAGAAGAAAAAGGTGCTTAAGAATTTTTTCATGGCTCAACAACTAGCTAAGTAGTTACTAATTAATGGTCTGATATGATGAATTCCTATATTTTGGACCCGCCTCGTCTTCACACAAGTTTTTCTACTAAACTAGAATGTATAATACACGTAAGCCTTCCTGCATCAAAATCCGTTGCTTAGTTTAGCAAAACTCAGCAAATAACTGACAGACAGACGAGAGATAGCATTATCCGCTCATCGTAGGGCTTTTCGTTTGGAATTTCTGAACAAACGGCCATAAAATCCGAACAGAGACCCAAATGTCCAATATGCAATACGCATCCAAATACTCGTTGAACGCATCCGGCGCATTCAAATTGTCAAGGTTCCACGCGGACGATCATCGATGGCCCATGTTCAGTTACTAAATTTTATTTTAACACATTGAAGGATTTGCTCCAAATAATAAATATGTCACGACGTCTTGTTCATACCTTAGGACCATGATAAGGACAGGATTGTAGTTAGTGCAGTTTGTTTAGTAACAGAATTGGCTCCAGTGTACCAACTTGTGCTAGTCTACATTTATGTCTCAAATCATCATAAGGTTTGTTTGTTAGCTTCCCATATTATTAAAACACCAGTCCGTAATGGATCACTATCAGCCTCATGATCGCACTAAACAATAGCCCACATTTGTATTATTTCAGTTATAAACAGCTAAACTTTCATTAAACAACATCATGCGTCACTTTATTGCTTTGAAGAAATAATTAGTGCATGTAATCAGTCTTCTGTAAATACACATGATAAGGATCTAAATGTGTGGTTTCAATATCATATTTTATTTTTGTACAAAATAAATACGAGGGATGCCTTTTAAGTTTTGTCGTTTGAAGAAAAAAACACAACTAGAACCTTATAGTACTTTTTATTGTTTTTCAAAGTATTCACCACGTAGCTTAATACACTTTTCCATTCGCTCAAACCAGTTATTATAACATTTATTCCACTCTAAAGTGGGGGTGTTCAAAATGGCTGACTTGAAAGCGTCGACTGCTTCTTCACTGGACTGGAACCTTTGACCACGAATACTTTTCTTAATTTTAGGAAATGTAAAAAAATCGTTAGGGCTTAGGTCAGGACTGTATGGAGGATGGTCAAGAATTTCTACTTTTTCCTGCTTCAAATACTCAATCGTTTGACGAGCGCTGTGTGAACTTGCATTGTCGTGGTGCAGGATGATGCGTCGCTTTGAGTTAGATTTTCGAAGTTCGGCGATGACTTGTGGTAAACAAACTGTGGTATACCACTCTGCGTTAACCGTTCTACGATCATCAAGTGCAATAGTCGCAACATGGCCGGTTTTTCTAACGAACGTGGCCACCATCTTCTTTGAAGTGCTTCGAGAACGAACAACTTTAGTCGGCTTTGGCTCGTCTTGAAAGACCCAGATTGTAGATTGTTGTTTCGAATCAGGATCGTAGGCATAGATCCAAGATTCGTCACCACTGATGATGTCGTAGACGTGATTTGACTCTCCTCAGTTGAACCTTTGCAGAGTTTTCTTACACCATCTGACGCGGGCCGCCTTGTGATCGTCGGAAAGCAGATGCGGTATCCAACGGCAAACTAGCTTTCTTACACCAAGCGCTTCATGCAAGATCTTCTGAATGGTTGTCCCTGAGATGCCTAATAGAGCCTCTATCTCTCGATACGTCACATGACGATCTTCGAGAATTAGTTGTCTCACTCCAATGATGTTATCTTCAGTGAATGCAGATTTTGGGCGACCTTCGCGAGATTTGTCACTAACACTAGTATGTCCACGCTGGAATTCTAAATACCAGCGTTCGACAGTCCGCAGACATGGGGCTACATCCCTGAACACAGATATTAGCTCTTCAAAACACTGAAGCCGTGTCAGGCCTCTTCTAAAGTTGTAGAAAATTATTGCACGAACATTTTCCTTAGATAGATTCATTTTCGTACGTAACCTGACAGATTCTAATCGACGCTGTGACTAAACAATAACATTAATCCTAATACATTCAACTGTTTTGAGATTCGAAATTTAAACACATTCGAATATAGAACAGTTCCAAATTCAAAATTGCCGGGAATTATGGAAACGACAGAACTTAAAAGGCATGCCTCGTATCTAATATCGCCAGTCTGACTTACCAACTGTATGGTCCCAAACTAAGATACGCTTGTACTACGGGTACCGTGCAATAGACTGGGGGCGATCCCAGTGACACCCAGACCTGGGCTAATGGAAAAAGCCATTTTCGAAATTTGCCCTGGCGGGAATCTAACCCGCAACTACCCGGTGCAGCGAGTCAAGCGACCTACGCTCACACCACTGCGAGAAGCGGTCGATAAAAATAGCTACAAAATAGCGATTTAAGCGTGTAAAACAAAGGCTGCCAAGGAGTTAGAAGGGGAGGTCATGTTATTAGTTAATTATATAAATAACTTTGTAATGGTGTTAATTACAATAGATTTTCAAATGAACAATAACACTGACTATCAATCAAATGGTCATTCATAGCCCTACACCTAACTTTCAAAGATTATTGTTTAGTAGTTCAAAATACCAGAGTGAATAATTATGTTAAAAAGAATAAGACAACATTCCTCAAACAAACTTCAACACACATTTTGTCACATCTTAAAATATTGCTATCTTTCATATGAATTACTAGAATGAGCAGGACGCCAATGCAATTAGTTTGATCAAGAATATTTTGTACACGAACAGAATTTCTGATTAGAAATCCAAGGACAACACCTAAACCTGTCACTTCAATACCTAATACATATTTTTAGTTCCACCAATATGTTACAAAAGCGCATTAGAAACGTTGCCAAGCTTACAAAAGACTGCCTTTCTTGGTTGCACTGTGAGAGATTTGGCGAGAGAATCACAGTAGCTAGCCAAAACGAAATGTAATCAAGGTTGTACGTGAAGTTAACAAATATAGAGCATTATTTATCGTTTTATTTTTCTTCCTAATTCTATGTAATGCTATAATACATAGGCATCATGATACTGCGCGATGATTGGCAAACGAAAACACTTCAAAGATATCACTATTAGCAAAGAGGATCATAGTCATACATGATCAAAACATGAGGTGAGTAAATACCCGACCTTATGAAGAACAACCACAACTTTATGAATACCTGTAAAATCAAGATCAATAAGAAGCCGAACAATGCCAATAAAATAGAAAACAAAGCTAGGAAGCAGGTCAAACCAGTAAGTATTAATTTATTTGTTTAGAATTTTCCCAAGTATTCATAAGTCGGCCATTGTCGACTGATATCTCCGAAACCAAACACAAATACACATCTCCCACTATGATAAGGTCAGCCCAAAAGCGGAAAGTTCTTTACTTCATCGTCCACATTAATTCATTCATTTCCTCTAACTCTTACTGATACAAAAACACCCGAGTAAGTAGGTATACAACGAATGCCAACGCTAAAGACAGACAGTGAATGAAGTTGAATTGCAAATTGTCAATGTGCGCCTTATGTGGCGTTCAATGGAAACAGACCACTGGCGTCATTGCATTCATTACTTATTGTCTCTTCAGTCAACATACCTATAACCAGAAACATTATGATACGAGTTTGTATGTAGGTACCTACGCTTCATTAACAAGTTGACGCAGTTTAATACCACCTAACAACTATTACTTCCATCCGACTGGATTATTTGCATATTGGAGATGGCACAGACTGAGATTCTTCTACTTTTCTGCGTCGCTACACTCTGGCTAAATTCTAAGACTCCAAAAAAATATATTACCAAATGTAAAAAGACAAGCCCGCAGAGTTTCTTGCCGGATCTTCTCAGTCGAGGTCGCGGTCCGATCCGGTTGTAGATTTAAGAAAAACATGTAAAAAAAGACAATTTGTAAGTGCTCCCGTAGGCCTAAACAAAATAAACGCTTTGACTTGACTTGAGTTGGCCAAGTAGTCGCTACTTAAGCCTCGGTTTTTCGCTTGACAACCTGTCGCCATTCCTCTTACACTGTTACTCTTCTTATTAGTTAATAGACCTTTTATTTATTTTTTCTAGTATCTAATATTTATCGCGATTTCTATTTCTATCCTTCTCTGCACAGGCGAAGGCTAATCAAATATCAAAATCCAATCTGCCCCTTTCAAATCCAACTTCGATGTACCGATAAACAAAAAGTGTTTTTCAAAGTAGGTACATGATCTAATCGCAGAAATTAGCACGCCATTCCATCGGCACATTGAACCGAGCAACGAGCGACGGCAAACAAAATGATAGCCGTCACCAAAACGATGGTACACGGTATGTAAATAATTGCAATTACGTAATCAGCGATAAGTTAATATTGGGTTAACATATTTACCATGTTTTACGATGGCAGAGCCAGGCGGTAGCCGCCTGTAGCCGCCTGGCTACAGGTCATGTACGGGCTGGCTCCCACCGGGGTAGTATCACGACCCCCTTACACAGAACATCGGCGTAAAGGTGCTATTATATCTGCGTTTCGTACAATGAGTGCGAGCAATGCCATTGGTATTGCAAACTTCTATAGGGTACAGTAACTGCTTAACATCGGACGGGTCGCACGATTTTTCGCCGACTTAATTACACAAAAAATCAAAGAAATGGTAAGGCCACTGTCAATTAACGAAATCACGGATCAACCCATTATGTTTGGTTTTATTAATTCTCTTTACGTTTACTGCGTCAGTCCTCAAGGTTACTTGAATCCTTTGAATAATCTGTCACTCATCAATAGTGATTAAACAATTCACAGGCAGCACGTGAAAAATCATTATAAATAAATAAATAAGAAGAAACAACATAATATACTTATATATCTTTCTCTCTATGCAACCTAAACAGATTCCTAACCACAACGAGGCAAACAGATGTCACCAATAAAACCTGTAGCAGCTATAGCATGTTCTAGAAACTGTGACGTTTTATCAATATGCACAATCAGAGCTGTCTTTTCTAGTAAATAAATGCATATACATTATTTAAAGCCATACGAGTGTCGTGGAAGGATAATAAATGCATAGATAAATACATACTCGACAGTCTTGGCATAGATAAAGCAGGGGCGGAGGATCATTATTGAAAACAACAAATAATAAATGCATCGTCGCACATAAATCACACAAGAACATAGTTCAAACAAACAAGCCAGCATTGAAGTGAAATAAAATATTTAGGTGCCATAACAACAAATTAGTTACGAGATGTTCCATTTGACTCTAACTAATAAAATCATGGCCAATGTAACCCTTAACCCTTCCAATGATCCTCACCTCCGAGCCATCTGCTCCAAGTGTTGCAATATTTCGGAAGTATTTTTTTTTTACAAGAATCGATAGTAAAGCAGATATAAACTATGGAACCATGATATTATTGGTGACATTTCACTAAACGTAGCAAATAAACAACCAATGGCCGCTCGCTTCTTATACCCTCCCGTAGGGGAACGCGACACTTGGAGCATTCAAATCTTATACACCTACGTAGGTGATCGCGGCTCTTTAGGGGTTAATTGTTACGAAAATATGAAACTGATACCCGAACAGCAGCATACGTAAACGATTCCGCCATATTTGTTTACATTACCGTGTATTATTGTCGTTGAAATATTTAACAAAACTAACTTACTGAGTGTTCAATTGGTAAGTAATCAACTATATTTTGTTATTTATATTTAGAAATATGTAAGAGACAGACATACAAGAAGAGATAACATAAAAGATAGCGCAAAATAAAATATTTCAGAAGTAAAGATGTGTGTCCAACTTTTCTCGCACAAACAACTATTTCTACAAACAAGATATAAACAAACTATATAATTTAAAATTCTCCAGATGAAATACCGTTAACTGTTTGAAACTTTGAATGAAATAGTTCTTGACGTTGCTAAAAGGAGAGCAAACAAACATTTCTGAACTGATTTGAAACAATCGTTAATTAAATTTCGCACAAAGAAGCAATGCTGAAAACATTTCAATTCAGAATTCAGATAATATTTTGGCAATTTGGGCTTTGCCTTCATATGGTTAGGATAGTATTTAGCATGTCAAGTGTTAATGCCATGTTAATTTGCCTATGCACACACTTTATTCATAACATTGGCCAAAAGAGCATTTATTTAGGAATGCTAGACCGTAGGTAGTCTGGCGAAAGTAAATAGGTCCTCAACGTGGGTAATTCAGAAGTTATTCAAATTTCTGCAAGAAAATGACATCGGTTTTAAATGCGAATGAAGATAAACCCGTACCTTTATTTACACATAAAGACAATATCCGGTATGGATTCCAATAACTAAGACGTAATGCTAAGTCAAAACGAAACAAACCCTCTACATAATACAATCTTGGTAATTAAGTTATATTACAGGTAATTTTTAATTCCGATGTATTCCTTGCAGCGTGTGATGGAGGAGGTAAAATGTCCGCGAAATTTAGTCGTTTAATAGATATTTCCATTTGTCATTTTTATCCCAATAAATGAAAGTTAATAATTAAATAAAGGAAAACTTTTTAAACTAGTTTTAATTCAGTAGGAACTTATGGTTGACATCATAAAGCGGACATAAAATGTTCAAAAATATATCGACGACTCCTACGTAGAAAGCGTCATGTCGAAACAAATGTTTTCAGACATGTCGCTTTATACGTAGGGGCCGTCGATATAGCAGTTTTAAGTTGTCTAAATCTAGAATTATTTTGGTAGGTAATGAACGGATCTTATAATGTGAAAATATACAGAAATATACTGATTTTCAGGGTTGGAAACGCCATTGTTTTATATTCATGAAATCGCTAGATTGCCTTTCATATTAAAGAAAATTTACCATGAACATTTTATCTCATTTTCGTGAAAACATTACTCTCAAATAGAAATGAGGGCATGAAAAGGTCTTAGCCAAAAAGTTATGTGGGTATACGTATACTCGTATTAGTTTCAAGTTCGTGGTCGTGACCTTTTCGACACCTTCTAATCTAATGTACCTACATAATATTAAATAAATGTTCTCGACTTCTAGATTTGTTTCTTTTTATCTGCTCATAGATTCGTATCTATGGCCTTTTAGAAGCTTTATCTATTGCTTTTTATTATTAAACATAATATGTAATAACTCTAAATTGAAAATTTAAAAACCCCTGTCTGTGTCTGTGTAAAAGTATGATACATTATTTTGTTATGACATTATAATAATTGACATTAGAATAGATAACGAATCTAAATATTGATGCCACGGAGGTTTAATTCCTAGTAAAATATTATCAATTATGATTCAATTTCATGTAATAACTCTGAGGTGGACGGGAGCAGCCCAGGGGAAGAATATTCAATAACGCTAAAATTATTATAAATTAGATTTGTTTTTTTATATTTTTTCTCAATTGCGGAGCAGCGCCCTCTAGAATTAATATAACGTAATATTCCATGACCATTAACAAAACAAACAAAATATAACGCATGCGCGTATCCATCATTTGACACGTGACTTATGGAACGTCTTTAGTTCATACACAAATCTCATATAAAAATTGATAAAATATACATTTTTTCCAGAATCAGGGAAACTTTTCATATTTATAATATTGTAAAAAGCCAGTTCAGACTATTACGATCATTTAAAAATATAATAAATCGAAATCCAATAATCTCAAATTTTGATCGGATTCGAGCCGTGGAAGTTGGTTTTGACCGTGAATGTGGCTTTTTAACCTACAAAAGAGCTGTTGATCTTCAAACGGCTGAACCAATTTTCATGAAACATAGCTAAGAACACTCTCGATCAGAATACCTATCTAACAAAAGAAACACAATTGAAATCGGTTCATCAGCTTGGGCGCTACGTTGCCACAGACAGACACACAGATACACAGATACACATGTTAAACTTATAACACCCCTCTTTTTTCGTCGGGGGTTAAAAACAAAACAATCTAGACATCGATTCCTTTTCCGTCCAATGAGAAAATAGTAATCACCGGATCTTGCTCAGCAATCTGATTCAATCTATAAAATTGATGGTGAATTTAAATATAGCCTTTGAAAAGAAGGGTAGACGTCAACCAAGGGCGCTGACCTGTTTGTAGACCCAATATTATACTCCTAAATGACGTCTTTGCGATAAAAATATGCTGATTTCAGGCAGAAATGTTTGAGGATTATTTTTAATATAAACCTTTTGCACACGTAAAAGTTAACACAAGCACTGTTTAAAATGCAATGATAATTTTATTTACATACATTAACATAATGATAGTCGTGACGTGATAAACGGGGACTAGCAAAAAAACAGCGAAGGGTGACCTTCGGTGTTGAACACAGGTCTGTAAGGTCCAAATTCAATTCAAAGCATTAATTTAGTTTAAGCCTACGGGGGCACTTACAAATTGTCAATTTTACATATTTTTTTTCTTATATCTACAACCGGATCGGAACGCGACCTCGACTGAGAAGATCCGGCAAGAAACTCAGAGGGCTTGTCTTTTTACATGTAATTTTTTTTTATTGCCGGTTGCTTATATTCAAGCGGCCAGTTACCCAATGTTTTAGAGTGTCCTTGTACATTTCTTAATTTGAATAGTCATTAGACAAAGATAAAGTCAGAAGTACTAGGTCTCCAAAGGACATGTGAAATGTAAGACCTAATTATACTAGGTGAAACAAAAAGGGTATACTACTTTGTTGCAACTTTACTTTGTAAATCTTAAACCATCGGCTTTGTGGGACACTTGAAGTACTATAGGTTTTGTAGACTTGTGAAATCTGTCAACAGCTGTATTCCTATAACACCTTTTGTTTTTAAAGTTTCCTCCAAAGCTGATAGTTTTAGGATTACAAAATTAAGTTTTGAAAAATAAGTATACCCTTTCTGTTTCAACCTGTATATACAAAAATGTTGAACACATTCAATGTACGAACAATGTTTGTTAATCAAATCTTATCACTTTCTTTATTATCGCAGAATCGAGATAATAATGGAACTCGTCATAATATGAAAACTGCTATCTCAAAACATTTACTTATATTTATTACTAGCTGAGCCCGCGACTTCGTCCGCGTGGAATTTAACTTAACAAAAAAGCCCGCTCCCGCGTTCTGAGCCCGCGCGACGGGACCCATTATTTTAAAATTTTGTTTTTCTAAAATAAAAATAGCCTAAGTTACTGCGATTTCCAGTCCGTACATAAATTAAATAAACGCGATAAAATCCGAAAAATAGTTTTATTTCAAAGCCTAAGTTACTGCTTATAACATCAGCTATCTACCAGTGAAAGTCCCGTCAAAATCGGTCCAGCCGTTTCGGAGATTACCCGGAACAAACACACAGACAGACAGACAGACGAAAAAAAATTAAATCGCGTTTTTGCTATAGGTGTCGTATTTACTTTGATATGCACTTAGTGAAAAGGTGTTATTTTGATATTACAAACAGACACTCCAATTTAATTTATTTGTATAGATATCCGAATAGGATGAAAACAGACATGGAAATGTAAGTACGAATATTCTGTACTTAGAACCTTAAAACGAAAATTGCAGACGTAGGGCACTCAGCTGCCAAATTAAAGTGGAACTGGGCTGGACACCTCTGCCGCATGCCCCACGATCTATGGGCGAAAGTGACCACAGTGTGGGTCCCAGACAACACCAGACCACGCGGCAGACCCAAAAGACGATGGCGGGATGAACTCGACTCATACGAAGCACATTGGTCTCAGACCGCAACAGACAGAGACAAATGGAAGAAGGGAGGGGAGGCCTTTGCCCAGCAGTGGGACACTACAGGCTCCTAATAATAATAATAATAGAACCTTAACCAAACTTCAACTTGTATGATATGACAAATTTTAAGATAGTGTAATCATAGCTTTGTGGAGTTTGTAGATACTAAACTAACGCCAATAATACCAACGACCAAGGACGTAGGTTCCTCACTTTCCACATTTTCCATAATTTTTTATACTTCTTAGTGTATGTAAATTTATTTTTCATTACTCATACTCTGAAAGTAGGCCTGAAGTTGCCTGAGAAGCGGGTTGAAAGTAATACTTTTCAGGCCCGGGAGTTTCGCTTTCAACTGACAGCTGTCAAATTATAAAAAAAAAACTAGTTCCATTTTCTCATTTCTATGGAACCATGTTCAAACATTTTCTACAGTCACTCAATTACAGCACGATGTAAAATTGAAATAACATAAAGTTAAGTATTAATTAAAGAATATATATTTTAAATGACTTAATTATAATTTAGTTTCAACAATTTCTTTAAAATAACATACATTTGGGCAAAATATTTAAAGATGAAAATGAAAAATAATGGCTAAATAATGAAGTTGGCCGGCCAACGAAAAAAAAACAAAATAGGCGGCAATCCGATTTTTTTTTTCGAGTTGTAGAGTATTGTTTATACTTCCTTGTATTATTTCTTTAGCCAAT
This sequence comes from Notodonta ziczac, assembly GCA_918843915.1. Taxonomy (NCBI): domain Eukaryota; kingdom Metazoa; phylum Arthropoda; class Insecta; order Lepidoptera; family Notodontidae; genus Notodonta; species Notodonta ziczac. The sequence continues at coordinate 10,584,315 of OU974049.1, forward strand.
TCCTGTTTTTATTTTTATTTTCCTTGTATTCGTAATGAAAAGCACAGTGTTTACCTCGGGTGAAAGATTTATTTTGTCACTCGAACTATTAGCGCCCTCGCTACGCTCGGGCGCCAAACCCCGTCTCGGGACAAAATAAGTAACTTTCACCACTCATGTAACAATGTACTATTTCATTACTCATACTCTGAAAGTAGGTCTGAAGTTGCCTATGGAGCGGGTTGAAAGTAATACTTTTCCGGCCCGGGAGAATCGCTTTCAACTGACAGCTGTCAACTTATAAAAAAAAAAAACTAGTTCCATTTTCACATTTCTATGGAACCATGTTCAAACTTTTTCTACAGTCACTCAATTACAGCACGATGTAAAATTGAAATAACATAAAGTTAAGTATTAATTAAAGAATATATATTTTTAAATGGCTTAATAATAATTTAGTTTCTTAATTTCTTTAAAATAACATAGATTTGGGCAAAATATTTAAAGATGAAAATGAAAAATACTGTCTAAATAATAAAGTTGGCCGGCCAACGAAAAAAAAAACAAAGTAGGCGGCAATCCGATCTTTTTTTTTTCGAGTTGTAGATTATTGTTCATACTTCCTTGTATTATTTCTTTAGCCAATTCCTGTTTTTATTTTTACTTTCCTTGTATTCGTAATGAAAAGCACAGTGTTTACATCGGGTGAAAGACTTATTTTGTCCCTCGAACTATTAGCGCCCTCGCTACGCTCGGGCGCCAAACCCCGTCTCGGGAAAAATAAGTCACTTTCACCACTCGTGTAACAATGTACGATTTCAACAACATCTATAGGTAATGGTTGTTCGGGAGTCCTCTTAAGTTAAGTCACACTTAGATATCATTTAGAATAGCATTTTAAAACACAAACTTCCAAATAGCGTTATAAGAAGAGCAATTAATTAGTGGCCTCCTATTTTGAGTTTTGCAATTTAACAAAGTGGTGTCATGTACATAAAGGTTCCTCAATGTTTAACGTTTTATTAGATGCGGCTGTATTAGGAACTGCTAAAAAGTTAAGCTAGGTCAAGAATAAGATTGGTACATCTTATTTTCAAAATAATACATATGTAAGTACAATATCCGTCAACACAGCATCACTAGATGAGATGGCGGCGTTGAGTAAGCTGCTAGCTCTTCAGCAAGTGTCTTAAGGCTAAAGCGCCCATCTAGGCCGCGAAGTTCCAATTTTTGAGGTTTTTTAGAAATTTTACAAAATCTGACAATAATAAAAGGCTCATTTTGTAATTCGCGACTAAGACCGTGTGCAGTGCATTTATTAACATATCCAACTTACTCTAAAACATTTCAAGAACGACAGCTATCCAGATAATCTGGCAATTTTTGTATATTTAGTGATTAACTAGTATCATATCCACCGTGACAATATTTAGAGTCAAATAAATGTATTAATAAACGCACTGCATACTGTGTTTGTCGCAAATCACAAAATTTTGTCTTAAATGTTTTCAGATTTTGGATATACTATAAAAATACTCGAAAATTTCGCGGGCTAGACAGGCGCCTTCACCTTAAGAGGAATTAAGGATTGAAACTAGATCAAGGTCATATTGGGGGACATAATTTATACTGCCAACATTGGTATATTCGGTCCGTATTATTAATCTAATATTAGATATTGCTGAATTGAGAAAGACGAGCCACGCTAGCAACAATATTAAGTTACAAATTACAATGCTGAACATAGAACATAAAGTCACGCAATCGCTTCGTGAATATGACCTGAAAATCCACCCCATGCCGTGCCCTTGACGAAACATTGCGCCACACCACTAATTCCAAGAATATCGGCAAGATCTTCTTTTTAACCCCCGACAAAAAAAGAGGGGTGTTATAAGTTTAACATGTGTATCTGTGTGTCTGTAAGTGGCATCGCAGCGCCCAAGCGGATGAACCGATTTCAATTTAGTTTTTTTTGTTAGATAGGCATTCTGATCGAGAGCGTTCTTAGCTATGTTTCATGAAAATCGGTTCAGGCGTTTGAAAATTATCAGCTCTAATGTAGTTTAAAAAGTCGCCGCATCGGGGGTTTTCCAAATTTTCAAATTTTGTTCAATCTGGTGTTACAGATAGTCGCAAGAACGTGTCAATCTCGTTGTCGACCAATCTTGAGTTTTGAACGAATGTCATATCGGTAGGTTAGTTATCAAGAGCTCCGAGAGTCTCGACAAGACGGCGGCGCCGCAAATCCTTCCCTATCAAAACTAAGCAACCCTACTAAAGATGTGGTGACAGATATCAAGTTTATAACACAAACAAAGGTCGTTTTATTGTACGCTAGTGTGCAGAACAAAATGTATTGACGGATTTGCAGAGACCACTAATGTAATGATGAAGCAAAACATTGTATTGTACTGTTATATCAATGGTATTCACACACACTCGCACGGTATTGTATGTGGGCCATTCGTGTCCAGTTATCGACCTTCGATACGGCAATTGCAGAATATTTCACCGAAACCGTGTTGTTGGATAAAACAAATTGCAGTCTCATTGGTGTAAAAAGTGGGTATTTGGGTAAGGAATAAAGGAACCGCTGGCATAGGGTTGTCAACTTGTTCACAACACTTGGTTCTACTGCAACGTAAGCCGCGAGTAAAGATCTGATTAGTTTTTTTTTTTTTTGTTCATATTCAAAATAAGATCATTTTACATATAATATCCTTTATTATTAATAAACATTATTATTATATATTATCATCTGCCAAACTGCATAGCAGTTTGTCGGCAGTAGTTCTCGATTTGCATGCTATATACATAGATTAATATAAATGTACTAGTTTATGCCCGCGACTTCATCCGCGTAGTATTTAACTTAACAAAAATTTCGGGATTATCGGGATAAAAGTTTCCTATGTGTTAATCCCGGTTATAAACTCTCTGTATTCCAAATTTCATACAAATCCGTTCAGTAGTTTTGCCTGAAAGAGTAACAAACATCCATACTCACAAACTTTCGCATTTATAATATTAGTAGGATGTATTTAGAACGGTTCTTTACTTAACATTGGAGGATTTACTCAAATTGAGGACAAAAGCCTAACGGCCGAATACTGCACCACTATCCAAATGTAGGCTAATTGAGTCGTCGTCATTACTCAAATATTATTAGATGGTAGAGCTAAACTGTAGCCAATAATTGACTATTGCAGCTCATACGTGGGCTTCCTCGACCTGGGTAGTACCACCTTCTCACAGAAGATCGGCGTGTAGTAGTTAGTATAGCTGCGTTTCTCCTCCCTCTGCCCCTTCAGAACAGACAGAACATCTATATCTATAGGCTATGGTGACTGGTTCACATCAGACAACGGTTAAACTTGTTTGCTGACTTTGTACTATAAAAAAAACATTTAGCGCGTCAAAATTAGCAGGCTTTCAAATATGAGTCGCATTTGAGTAATAACCAATAAATCGCCTTACTAAGTTATTTTTGATGTCCGGACCAAGATAAACGAAACACCGACAAAAAACGACTGTGACAACCCTACTCTCAACTCTGAGATTAAAGTAAGCAATACCTACCATGTGCTTCTTTCGTAGTAAACACCGATTGAGTACAACAAAAAAATATTATTCACACTTAAGTTAAAGTAAGGCCATTGTACGATCTCTGATCAAAACAACAGAGTATTGAGCACAAATAAATTATTTGACCGCTATCGGATGTTTAACATAAATAGCTTTAAAATTTTCCAGTTCCAATGATGGATTAGTAAATTCTAGGCAGCTATACTTATCAAGTACAAAGGAATGGATGGATTCATTTTAGCCTCTTAGCGCTCTAGGATTGCTCTAGGACAGGGGTCAGCAATCTGCGGCTCGCGAGCCACATGCGGCTCTTTGGATGACAAGCTGCGGTTCTTTAGTTCCATACGTAAATATTATTTATTTTATTACAAAAAAAAAACTTGAACAATCGTCCTGAATCGATTAACCAGGATTAGGCACCATTTCTATCTATCAGCCTGTACTCGCTTTTCATAGATATTTTTCTTATGAATAAATAGACTAGTTTTATCAAAAACTTTATTTATACTTTTTATTGTCGGCAATAAAAAGTTAGGTGGCTATTTAAAAATTTTGGAAATTGTAATTTTTTACTCTTCCAACTCAAAAGGTTGCCGACCCCTGCTCTAGGATAGTTCTTTAGAGTTTATTTTCTTATTTCGATTCGTTGGAACTAAACGCAGTTACACGCATGACGCATATCGTACGCAATTTAAACGTATTATCAAGTTCTAGGTCACCGACACCCGCTTCTATTCCCGCTCGGGTCGCTGACCCCGGGGGCTGGCGGCTTTAGGGTCCTGTTGCACTGGGGCGCTATATCGGCTCCACCATTCGCGCAACAGTGTCGTCTTTGGACTGCCAAACCGAGACACCAGAGCAGACGCCAGAATAACCACAGTATCACAATGGACAAGAAAGGGTCGTCCATGGCCGCACCATTTAACTTAACAAAAAATTAATTTAACCTACCTACTAACTGAGCCCACCGACTTCGTCCGCGTAGTATTTAACGTAACAACAATTTCGGCATTATCGGGATAAAACGTATCCTATGTGTTAATCCCGGTTATAAACTATCTGTGTTCCAAATTCATCTAAATCCGTTCAGTGCTTTCTGCGTGAAAGAGTAACAAACATACATCCACACTCACAAACTTTCGCATATATAATATTAGTAGGATATACATTTTGTTGGTGGCGGCGACTGGTCGCGCCCCATGGCGTCTCAGTGAAACAGGGCCCTTAGCCTACCGTGTTGTATGCCGATAACACTATTTGGAAACACACCGCGAAATCTCGTTGACGATTGGCTGAGAGCTCTAGAATGTAGAAGAGGTACCTATACAACTAACACTGGTAAAATCTATATAAATCAGTTTGCTGGCGGCTCGGTTGATGCCCTTCGATTTTGTTCTGCAGCTCGACTTCCTATATGATGTCGCGTGAAAATAATATAGTATACGATCAACAAGTAAATTATTATTATCCATGTGTTAATTTTATTTTATGGTAGACTATAGGTACCTCATAATTAATACTGAAGGATTTACAAAATAAACAGTTATTTGATTGATCTGTGGCTATATTCTTTTATGATTTAAAAACTCATTCATTTATATGGCAGGTAGTTTAAATGTTTTCCTTACTAACCCGACCATATATAAGTAAATTCAGCGCGGTCTAGAATTCAGAGTAATTTGTATAAATAATCTAAAATACGAATGTTTTTAATCTTCATACTTATATAAAATTCCAGTGTGTGTGTGTGTGTTCGTAATTCTAAGCATGATTAATCTCACGATTTTAAACACGTTCGAGGCCGCCGGCTGTTGTCACATTTCGATTGAGAACCATTCATATATGTATTTTTAAAAAGCGACAGTAAAGAACATGATCGATTTTAAATACAGATTAGTAAAATTGAGCCCGTCCAGCTAAACTAATGCTTGTGTTAGGAGTGGGCTTAAGTGTATAGTTTAATGGCTAGGTTGGGGATCGAACCGGGCCCTTCTAACCACTAGGCTATTGACTCCTTAATTAACTAATTTATTTCCTCCATAGGGCAAGGTAACGTTCCGTGTAACTTAAAGTGCGTGACTGTTTCATATTTTTTATCTCTATTGTTACTCATAATAGGCTTTTAAAATGATAAAAAATATGTAGGACTCTTGACCTTAGAGTCAGAACCGTGATTTGTTATTCAAGTTGGAGCTCTACCAATAATACAATATCGAGAGACGCTAGCGGACACGTTAAATATTCAAATAGGTATCTCGTACACGTAAGAAAGAAATGAGACAGATTTTCTTTTCATAACAAAGTTCTGTTATGGCTTAATGGGTTTCGGTTTTTAAAGTAAAGGGTGCATTATCAATTGAAAGTAATGAGAAATGAGTGTATAAGGGGAAGCCTGAAAGTAGCGCCGGTGACAGAAAAAATAAAGAGCGGAAGGTTAGTGTGGTATGGACATGTTATGCGAAGAGAGGATGATCATGCGGTCAAAAGGACGATGGGTATGAGAGTGAGCGGTAGTCGGGGTAGGGGACGTCCTAAAAAGACGTGGATGAACTGCGTGGAAGAGGGTATGAGCGAAAAGGGAGTGAGTGCAGAGATGACGGATGATAGGCTTGAATGGAAGAAGAGAACGTGCTGCGCCGACCCCAGGGCAAGGTGATGCTATCAATTTATTCAATTCAAATCATTTATTTTGTTTATGCCTACGGGGGCACTTACAAATTGTCAATTTTAATTATTTTTTTCTCTTATATCTACAACCGGATCGGAACGCGACCTCGACTGAGACATATAACAGTTCGATCCGGCTGGGATGCGGAACAGTTGCCGTAGTCTATGGCAAATGACTTGCACGTCATCGACCTGAAGGGAAGCGGGAGAGGAAGAAAGACACCCTCAGTACGAAACGCAGCTATAGTAGCTACCACAGATATAGATTTACATAGATAACGCAAGTATCACGATATGTATTGAAACCAAGCGTGCCGAATTTTTAACACCTACTGTGACGTCATAGATGGCGGGATATCCAAACCGATTCCAATACACCAATGCCGCGGATGCCCCTCCGCCCGCCACGATTCTCTCGAGTGATTATCTCGCTCATATATGTTTATATCTGTAGTCGCGCGGACTGTAAGTTATCGGCGACCAACCTTGACGCTTGGTCGGGGTTTTCGGACACGCTAAGTACATACATTTGCGTTATCTATGTAAATCTATATCCGTGGTAGCTACTTTACGAAGCATAAATAACGATGGAAAAATACATAGTAAAATGTAATGTGTCAATGTGAACTTCGAGCTACCAACACGTGTAGTCTACCATCTATTTATAGAGGGCCGAGTGAGGCTCGGAGTGATTCATAAACAAAACAAACGAGCGCTTAATTAACCTCAGAATGGGGTCATACAACGACTCTACAGATAACTATGCACTTTGTTGTATAGCAGTTTGACAAAGAAATATATAGGTTGGTTTGTTTAAACGAGTTAGCATAATTCTGGACGTTTTCAAGTAATTCTGTAACCCTTAATATAAGGTCTCTCCTTGATTCAAGCTCTAGAGTTTCGATTCGTAGACTTTCGATACACCCGTAGATAGAGTCGACAAAGGATGACGCTTTTAAAAACAACAAGGAAACATTATGCACCTCATTTCCGTCAGAAAATTAAATTGCGGCATCCATAAATCTACATAATTATCGAGATAATATCTTCCTCATTGCAGCTACTGACCTTGGTGCAGAAAGAACAGCCGCAGCCGCCGATCATGGTGATCTTGTCCGGCGTCGCGTCCTCCAAGCATAGCTTGCAGTTGACAGGCGCCGCCGGTACGAAGCCACCGCCAGCATCGTCCAAGGAGTACCTAGGAATGGACAATAAGGTTATAATTAGCTGTTCAAGTACCTTAAAAATACTTCTCTTTGGAGAAACGAATACGAATTTGTGACAGAATAGAGGAATGGGCAAAACATATACTGTAAAATATTATGATAGAACTCTGTCGGAAGAAGTCGTTACAATTTCTTGTACAGTTCAGTAGCCCAGGGGTTGAATTTTCAAAAACACTAATATTCTTTTAAATTGTTGTTTTTTACTGTTTTGTTTACGTATTGGCGGAGTAGCGCCCTCTAGAATTATTTTTGCGTAATATTCCATGACCATTAAGAAAACAAACAAAATTTAACGCATGTGTGCATCCAACATTTGAAACGTGACTTATGGAACGTCTCTAGTTCATACACAAATCTATACAAATAAATAAAATTGGAGTGCCTGTTTGTAATATCAAAATAACACCTTTTCACTAAATGCATATGAAAGTACATACAACACCAATAACAAAAACGCGATTTAAAAAAAAAATGTCTGTCTGTCTTTCTGTCTGTGTTTGTTCCGGGTAATCTCCGAAACGGCTGGACCGATTTTGACGGGACTTTCACTGGCAGATAGCTGATGTTTTAAGGAGTATCTAAGGCTACTTTTACTTTAGAAAATAAAAATTTTAAAAAATGGGTCCTGTTGCGCGGGCTCAGAACGCGGGAGCGGGCTTTTTTGTTAAGTTAAATTCCACGCGGACGAATTCGCGGGCTCAGCTAGTCCCATATAAAAATGGATACCTATCCATTTTTTCCAATATCCGGAAAACTTTTCAAATTTATAATATCGTAAAAACCCAGTTCAGACTATTAATACGATCATTTATAACTCTAAATTGAAAATTAAAAAACCCCCGATTCGATGACCTGTTCATCAAATGTATAATTTACCTAGTTCTTCCAAAATTTGGATAAATTATTTAATAATGATGTTAGCGCGATTTGCGTAGCTCCCGTAGCTCAGTATCCATAGCTCATCTCGCAAATTCATCTGGTACAACTAGTTTCGATGCCAGATTATGAAAGCGCCATTAAATCATTTGTTTTGGCTTCCTCATTTATATTCTAAGATGTACAATAATCAACAGAAAATCTGTGTAAAAGTATGAGACATTATTTTGTTATGACAGTATAATAATTGACATTAGAATAGACAACGAATCTAAATATTGATGCCACGCAGGTTTAATTCGTAGTAAAATATTATCAATTATGATTCAATTTCATGTAATAACTCTGGTTGAGGTGGACGGGAGCAGCCCAGGGAAAGAATTTTCAATAACGCTAAAATTATTTTAAATTTGATTTGTTTTTTATATTTTTTCTCAATGGCGGAGCAGCGCCCTCTAGAATTATTATAACGTAATATTCCATGACCATTAACAAAACAAACAAAATTTACGCATGCGCGTATCCATCATTTGACACGTGACTGATGGAACGTCTTTAGTTCATACACAAATCTCTTATAAAAATTGATAAAATATACATTTTTTCTAGAATCAGGGAAACTTTTCATATTTATAATATTGTAAAAAGCCAGTTCAGACTATTACGATCATTTAAAAATATAATAAATCTAAATCCAATAATCTCAAATTTCGATCGGATTCGAGCCGTGGAAGTTGGTTTTGGCCGTGAATGTGGCTTTTTAACCTACAAAATAGCTGATGATCTTCAAACGGCTGAACCGATTTTCATGAAACATAGCTAAGAACACTCTCGATCAGAATACCTATCTAACAAAAGAAACACAATTGAAATCGGTTCATCGGCTTGGGCGCTACGTTGCCACAGACAGACACACAGATCCACAGATACACAGATACGCTGATGAACCGATTTCAATTTTGTTTCTTTTGTTAGATAGGTATTCTGATCGAGAGTGTTCTTAGCTATGTTTCATGAAAATCGGTTCAGCCGTTTGAAGATCATCAGCTCTTTTGTAGGTTAAAAAAGCCACATTCACGGCCGAAACCAATTCCCTCGGCTCGAATCCAGTCGAAATTTGAGATGATTGGATTTAGATTTATTATATTTTTAAATGATCGTAATAGTCTGAACTGGCTTTTTACAATATTATAAATTTGAAAAGTTTCCCTGATTCTGAAAATAATGAATATTTTATCAATTTTATTGAGATTTGTGTATGAACTAAAGACGTTCCATAAGTCACGTTTCAAATGATGGATACGCGCATGCGTTAAATTTTGTTTGGTTTGTTAATGGTCATGGAATATTACGCTATAATAATTCTAGAGGGCGTTGCTCCGCCATTGACAAAGAATAAAAAAAAACTAATCTAATTTAAAATAATTTTAGCGTTATTGAAAATTCTTCCCCTAGGCTGCTCCCGTCTACCTCAACCAGAGTTATTACATCAAATTGAATCATAATTGATAATATTTTACTAGGAATAAAACCTCCGTGACATCAATATTTAGATTCGTTGTCTATTCTAATGTCAATTATTATAATGTCATAACAAAATAATGTCTCATACTTTTACGCAGATTTTCTGTTGATTATTGTACATCTTAGATTATAAATGAGGAAGCCAAAACAAATGATTTAATGGTGCTATCATAATCTGGCATCGAAACTAGTTGTACCAGATGAATCTGCGAGATGAGCTATGGATACTGAGCTACGGGAGCTCCGCAAATCGCGCTAACTTCATTATTTGGAAGAACTAGGTAAATTATACATTTGATGAACAGGTCATCGCATCGGGGGTTTTTAAATTTTCAATTTAGAGTTATTATTTACATATACATATTTCAATGAGCCCAAATTTCGAATTGATTCGAGACGTGGAAGTTGGCTTTGGCCTTGAATGTGACTTTTTTAACTACAAAAGAGCTGATAATCTTCACACGGCTGAACCGATTTTCATGAAACATAGCTAAGAACACTCTCGATCAGAATACCTATCTAACAAAAAAAAACTAAATTAAAGTCGGTTTATCCGCTTGGGCTCTACGATGCCACAGACAGACACACAAATACACATGTTAAACTTATAAAACCCCTCTTTTTTCGTCGGGGGTTAAAAATAGATTTAACTCTAGACAAGTCCCATTTCTGTTTCCACACAAGGCTATTGATAGCACATTACCTTGATCCTGAGGCGCCGGCGAGTGACAGCAAAGAGGAACACCGGGAGCAGACGGAGGGCGCTCGTAGCCGGTTGTGCGCCCTGATTGGCTCCGAGGTCTTCTCGCGGTCCGTAAGCGCGAGGACCGTCGAGCACTTTCTCAGACCTGCGGGAGAAATTAAAATTACAAAGCTGTCCCTCTTTCAATAAACCAAGTATTTTTGGTAAGGAAGCGCAAAATCCGTGGTGGATTTTCTTTTGCTACTCCCACACGCTTTACTCTACTGCATACCTCCATGCCTAAGTAAGGTGAATTAAGTAAATCACTCAAACAATATTTTTTTAAACTCGAGTTTGCAAACAACCACGTGAAATGCAGAGGCAAATCAACATTTTAAGGACCTAAGAAAGTAAAGAACTGTCTGTATCCTACTAATATTATAAATGCGAAAGTTTGTGAGTGTGGATGTATGTTTGTTACTCCTTCACGCAAAAACTACTGAACGGATTTGGATAAAATTTGGAACACAGATAGTTTATAACCGGGATTAACACATAGGGTACTTTTTATACCGATAATCCCGAAATTTTAGTTCAGTTAAATACTACGCGGACGAAGTCGTGAGCAGCAACTAGTAAAGCGATAAATCAATAAGACGGTGTTTGATTACAAAGTGCCAAATTCTTTGTCGATCGATTCATTAAGATTCGCGGATTTCACTCAAGCTTTAGAATAGGTGAACACCATTAATAAAAGATAATTGCTGGTCGCTGGCGGGCGTACCTCGAGGTGTGCTACTTAGACCCATATCACTTTGGCGTTATATCGTCGCAGCAATATTAAATTCCACACATACATTGAAATAAAACTATTTTTACGGATTATATCGCGTTTATTTACTTTTGATTGTTCCCGACGTTTCGGTTGCTTTACAGCAACCGTGGCCACGGGGGGACTGAGGTATTAGAATCGAGGTCGAATAGGAGGTTCTCGAGGTCTTGCAATGCTACATTGACACAGTGAGCAATTTCTGCGTGGACCGATCCACGCAAACAACAACTAAATTTGAGGATACCCAGTTTTTAACTATGACATCAGGACGTCTAACACCTCAGTCCCCCCGTGAGCACGGTTGCTGCAAAGCAACCGAAACGTCGGGAACATACAAAAGTAAATAAACGCGATATAATCCCTAAATTTGTTTTATTTCAATGTGTAGTATTCGCGTAAATATAAGAAAACAATATCCACACATACAGTTCGCGCGCTATAACTTGGCCGCCCTGAGGTTTAAAAGGGTTGCAGTAAATATTTTTCAAACGAAACCTATACTGCCACGCCGTTTGAGCTTACATCTATATTATAACCTGTGTCAGTACTAAATGTTTAACGAGCCTGTTCACCTCAAATAATAACATGGCAATTTGGTAGAGGTAAATATACATTAACAAAATGTGTGTATTAGAAATCCTTGTAAGTAAGGAAATTAGAACAAACCAAAATTTGATTTTTAGTCTCAGAGTCAACATGGAAACACTTAACGATAAATGAAAGATGCCAATAATGTAAGTAGGAAAGCGCTAATAGACAATATCGAGAAACTTGAGAGTGTCAAATAATAATGAAACCGCCTGTAATAAGTACAGTCATTTGAAATGTGCTCGCTCAAATATTTGCCAGTAAATGCCAATAATCTACCCACGCGTATAACTGATCTGTTTGAATGAATTCATACCTATTCAAGTGAAAAGCTATTCACTGAGAATACCTTTTGTCAAAAATTTATGTCTAAAATCAAATACGGCGCTTTTGAAAGCCCTTTGTGAGACTAGAAAGTCTTGAATAATTACTATTGAAGATACCATCAAAGAAACTAAAATACATGAATTATTAATCAAAACAAATTCAATTACTTCGATAACGGGTTTACTTCATAAATAATTTGATTGAATCGAGTTGATCGCAAGTTGAAACGAAAATGTAGAAGTGAATTGTAATAAAACAGGTTTAAATCGTGAAATCAATTATGCAAGAAGATCATTTGAAAGCTTTGAAAGAAATGAATTATTTTATAAGATTTCCACGGCTATGGTAAACTTCTAAAATAACTCTGAGTTATCTTTTAGTAATTTGACAAAACCATAGAATAATTCCTGCACATAACTGATTTAATTCTGCGTTAGTCCAGTTTAGTGATACATAAGCCAGTGGTAGATATTTTTTCACAGACATAATGAGGAATACAGTAACTGTAAATATATGGTGTTACACATGCACGAGAGAGCAAAACAGAGTATCGCATAACCGTATAAAAGGATACTATAAACAGCTTTCGAAATTATCTCGAGTGAAAGTTGTAAAAGGGGCCGGTCCTCATTATATTGACGTTCAAAAATAGCTGCTTAAAATTGTAAGTACATTATTGAAACAAAAAGATGGTGGAGCGCAAATGGGGATTGAGATTTTAAAAACAACAGTATTTAATTGAGATCGTGTGACGTTTGTTACTTTTAACTTTGGTTAGGTTGACATCCGACCTAAAAACATAATATATATTTATTCCATTATCTTACATACTTAATATTGTATTAAGTAAGACAAAATAATTCAAGGTTCAACTATTAATACAGTACTTATTACCTTTGAAACTTTGAATGGCCTTCGAACATAGGAACAGTCAGTAACACAGACAAAACATGTGGAAACAATTTTTTTTTATTAAAGCCGAGTTATAGAACCCTAAAAGTATGAAAGTAGAAACAGATAGCAGACAGAATACATTATGATTTGACTGAAAACGTAATCCGTAAAATCATTACATTTAAAGAAACTATCGCAGTAATCGATATCTCCAAAAAAGCATAACTGCCGTTCCAATCGATTGAAAACAAGAAATAAATGGCATACAAAATTTTGAATAACGATTCATGATATAACAATCCAGTAAAAAAATCATTTCAATAATACTCTTGTTCATTCGAGCACAAGAACGATAAAGTACAAATCGATTTCCGACCAAAATAATACGGAAGCGGCAACCTTTAGTTCGTTCGGGTTCGTGTACAATGACAATTGTGACGTTCAAAGTTGATCTGGCATTGTTAAAAGGCCACGGCTTCGGTACAGCAGACCGTAACTTGAGTGTCGTACATTAATCGTGCAAATATGATTTTAATGAGAGAAATGTATTAGAGTCGAACGGACATAAATGTTTCATCATTACCTACATAAAAATACATGCAGATAAGATAGTTACATTAAATAGTGTAATACTTATACTTACTTGAGTACATTATGGTCGACAATAAATAAATATCGCCAGACTGACACACCAACTGTATGGTCCCAAACTAAGCAACGCTTGTACTATGGTACCGTACAATGGACTGGGGGCGATCCCAGTGACACCCAGACCTGGATAAATTACGAAAAGGACTTTTCCGAAATTTGTCCCGGCGGGAATCTAATCCGCAACCACCATGCGCAATAAGCCGAGCGGCCTACGCTCGAACTACTGCGCCAAGCGGTCGTCAAACACAATACCATCTAGGTAGACATTTCAGTGCCGATTGTGACTTTTCTTGTCTCTTCTTTTAAAACTATGGTCCACCACGTGACATCAAATCAAACCACCAAGTAAACAGTCATCAACAAACAAATTTAATTAAAAAGTTAAAAATTAGGTTAGCAATATTGTTGCCAGACAGTATTTAGTTAATTGGCAATCAGAAACACTTGCAAATCCATCCCCCGGGGTACACGGCGACCTTATTTCAGATACGATAATGTATTTATAGGGAATTTATAGTATTTCCCCGGAGCTCGGTAGCGCGAACACGCCTTTGTTTATTCAGATTACGTGTAATACAGATCGTGTAGATATATATGTATGGAACCTTCCCCATGATGATGACAATACTTGTATCTAAATCTATATATAACTCAAAGGTGACTGACTGACTGACATAGTGATCTATCAACGCACAGCCCAAACCACTGGACGGATCGGGCTGAAATTTGGCATGCAGGTAGATGTTATGACGTAGGCATCCGCTAAGAAAGGATTATGATTAATTCTACCCCCAAGGGGATAAAATAGGGATGAATAATCCCGAAATTTTTGTTAAGTTAAATTACACGCGGACGAAGTCGCGGACACAGCTAGTTCGTATATATAACAAGAATCTTACATCGAGGGTTTGCACAATAATGCGACATAAATATATTTTGTACTAGGTAGCTTTCAACATTTAGACACTCAGAATTCATGAATTTCTTACCTGAATTTTGGTAACCGAATAGTCATTCGAATAATGGTAACATTTATATTGATCGATTAAACAATATGCCAACTAAAATAATAATAATTAAGCCCTTATTTTAACGTCTCACTGCTGGGCATGAGCCGCTCCTCAATACGAGGGGGATTCAGGAACTAAAATATATCCTGCCATATTGTAATCATGTATTATGATAAATACATTAATTTAAATCAACTAAAGCCTAACCAGAAGAAATCACACCACACTAGTCCACCGTTTTGCCAGTAAAAGGAATTCGTTTCGGCAATGTCGCGGCAAACCTCTGGATGCGAATAGCCAGGACAGGTCGTCGTGGTAAACCTTGGAGCAAGGCTATGTCCAGCAGCGGACGTCTTTCAACTGACATGGTGATGAATATGGCGAAGATTTCTGGGTAGAAACCCACCCATAACGACAGCACATGTCATTACAACAGGCTTACCTTCTAATAGGGGCTGTGGCTGCGACAGAACCGAGTCCCGTGAGGCAGCTCTGCGGACCGGCTTTGCGGGCCTCGCCAGGGACTTGAGGCCGCCACTCAGGATCAGTTCCAAGGCTCGCCGGCCACCCGGCCCGTTCACACCTGCTCCCGTCTAGTTAAGAAATGAATTGAATTAGATGAATAAAAAAAAGCACTACTTAAGTTTGTCTTTGTCTTGTTCAGGAATAAAGGAACAAAGGTGGAGAAAATTTGTCGTTTATAGTTTTTCATATGTGCTGTGTTGTTCTCGTGTGGGAGCATTAATCTAGTTAATATAAATTCGTTTCCAAATCAACCTTTTTTACATTCCGAAGAGAACCAATATGACAGCCTTAGGTTAATTTACTAATCAAGAAATCAGTCTCGATGTAACTTATATTGATTAAACATTTGAAGGAATTAATGAAAAGACATTTATTGATACATTTGCGTGCACCAAGCACTATTTTAGAACTTTGAACGAGTAAATGCAGAACATCATGCTGCAAAACGCACACAAACACTTGCGCCTCGGATCAAAATATGCAATGCTATTTAATTTACCTTTTCTTCTACCTCTAAAAACATCAAACCAAATTAGTACCTAAACTCAGATGACTTCAATTAATCTGTTTTAATAGCTGGAGGTGAACAGCGGCCGAAATGCGAACAAAAAAGCAGTGGATATAAATAATAGTACATTGTTACATGAGTGGTGAAAGTTACTTATTTTGTCCCGAGACGGGGTTTGGCGCCCGAGCGTAGCGAGGGCGCTAATAGTTCGAGGGACAAAATAAATCTTTCACCCGAGGTAAACACTGTGCTTTTCATTACGAATACAAGGAAAATAAAAATAAAAACAGGAATTGGCTAAAGAAATAATACAAGGAAGTATAAACAATACTCTACAACTCGAAAAAAAAAAATCGGATTGCCGCCTATTTTGTTTTTTTTTTCGTTGGCCGGCCAACTTCATTATTTAGCCATTATTTTTCATTTTCATCTTTAAATATTTTGCCCAAATCTTTGTTATTTTAAAGAAATTGTTGAAACTTAATTAAAATTAAGTCATTTAAAAAAATATATTCTTGAATTAATACTTAACTTTATGTTATTTCAATTTTACATCGTGCTGTAATTGAGTGACTGTAGAAAAAGTTTGAACATGGTTCCATAGAAATGTGAAAATGGAACTAGTTTTTTTTTTATAATTTGACAGCTGTCAGTTGAAAGCGAAACTCCCGGGCCTGAAAAGTATTACTTTCAACCCGCTTCTCAGGCTACTTCAGACCTACTTTCAGAGTATGAGTAATGAAAAATTATTAAATCACTGCAAAAACAATGAGGTTTTTATTTTTCCCAATAACCTTGAGAATTAAATAACAATCGCTACTGGATCTTCCGGCTTTTTAGACTTGGGTGATCGATAAAATCTTGTAGTTGTATTTGAAGCTTAACAAGATCACTTTATAACGCGATTTCTTGCAGATATTAACTTAAATACCGTCGCTGTAGATGTTGAAAATACTACAATAGACGCCGCAAACCCAACCCAAACACTTCTTTTCCGGACTTTCAACTCTATTAACAGTCAAGACCCAAAACAACATTCTTTTCTCAACCTTTTTAACCGCAAAGTGGTAAGTATTGAAAAATCTGGTGTCCTAATGTTTTTCAAACAAATATTCGTGACCCGCTCGTTACAATCTATATATATAATAATGATACTCAAAATGTACTAAGTGATGGTACTTGACGATAAGTTGTCACAGCTAATTGGTAAGATTTATGACCGTATTAAGGTGACCGAGACGTTTCCTGTTCCGTTAGGTATGTGAAAAGGTAATGTATGCCGAACGTCAAGTCAAGGTTTTGTTACGACGCCATAAGAAATTGTAGGTTTTGCAAGATATTGATAAGAATATGAAATTAAATACAGGGTGTAAGGGGCATCGTATCGAAAACTGATACTATGGATTCAACTCATGATTCTGGACCACCCCGCAGAGTTGGAATTTTCAAAAATTATGTTAAATTTTTCAGCATTTTATATAAAACCATTTTACATTGCAGTTGCTTTCATGCAGCAAAAATTCTAAAATAAATTTTATAATGGTCAGACATTTGAATATAATTCATGAAAATATTGACGGAAAATTCCAACTCTGAGGGACCAGAATCATGAGTTAATCCATTTTAAAAATCCAGCTGTTTGGCGGGAAGTAATCTAATCTTTATAAAGTAATATAATAATTATAGCAGTCTCATCACACGGTCTTTTGTCTGGACGACTTTCAAATGCTTTATTTTTGGCAAATGCATAAAAAGTAATTGCGGTAAATTCAAAGACATAGTAATATTACCGTTATAGCAAAGATCGACATGTACTAATTACCTTAAATCGGAACTTATAGTAGATACCTCTCTATATTACGAATATTTTCATCTGGTTAAGCTGTAGGTACTCATAAATGCAACATGACAAGTTGAGTCCGCTACACGTAACGGTCCGGTCCGACCGTACATCTCCGTATCTGAATGGTTCATCGTAGAGCAACGGTCGTGTTTTTTGTTTACTTAACTGACCTTAACCCACGGATTGACCTGGATGCCTCGTTAAAATACCGTCAACTTATGTAGCTTCATAATGGTATGTTAATGTTAGTAGTAGTATATCTAAATATTAATACGTGAAGCAAAAACATTCAAACGCTTAATACGAATATTGCGCGGACGGAGGAGTATGAAATTTGGCACACTTATAGTTTATACAGAGAAGGAGTGCAGAATGCTAATATTTTTTATATTATAATACTTAGAAATACATTAAAATCAATAAATTAAACAATACACACACTACCATGAATTGACACACACACATTTGTAACCTCCACACCGACTGACTGTCCGACTGACAAACGGTGACAGATATTGGAGGGCGGGACTTCCATAGTGCGTTCTGCGTACCAGTATCAAATAGACTTTGACATTAAACCTTAATGACGTTTAAAATTAAATTTAAATGAATTATGGTCGCGTTTCAAACATTATAACGGGAATACTAGTCTCAATTAGCATATATTATTGAAATAAAACTATTTTACGGATTTTATCGCGTTTATTAACTTTATGTTCCCGACGTTTCGGTTGCTTTACAGCAGCCATGGTCACGGGGGGACTGAGGTGTTAGACGTCCTGATGTCATAGTTAGTAACTGGGTACCCTCATATTTAGTTGTTATTTGCGGTCCGATCCACGCAGAAAGTGCTCACAGTGTCTCGAGGTCTTGCAATGGTACACTTGGTTTTGGATTTAATTATATTAATTACTGGATCCCAAGTTGGTGGTAGCACCCAGCCATCTTCCCTATTGAAATTAGGATGTTTTTTAATTTCAATAGCCTCACGTATCATCCTTGGTCGGAATCGGTGTTCTTTTGCGAGGATCTGTGGTTTATCAAATCTGATATAATGGCGGGTGCGGTCCTGTACATGTTCACAGATTGCAGACTTTGTGGAGCGCCGGTGTTTCACGTCAGCTATATGTTCTTTTACGCGGGTTTTAACTGATCTTTTAGTTTGCCCTATGTAGGAGAGCCCACATTCACAATCGAGTTTGTATACCCCTGCATCTTGTAGAGGAATATGACACTTGACAGGTGGTAAGAACTGACTAATCTTCTTTGGTGCATATATATATATTATGATATGATATATATTATGATATGATGAGCATATATTATGATGACAAAAACGAAAAAAACACCAAATAGTGTTAGATTTTCGACGTCCGCTTGGCGCAGTAGTTCGAGGGTGGGCCGCACGGCTCACTGCACCGCCGCCGGGGCAAATTTCGGAAATGGCCTTTTCGTAGTTTGAGCTGATCTGGATGTCACCAGGATCGCCCCCAATCCATTGTACGGTACCCATAGTTAGTTGTGTTATACTATGTAGTGATCACATACAATATTAGTGCTCATGGTTGTTCCATATTTAAAATAATTATTTTCTTATGCACACATGTTGCATGAAAGCACAGTAGGTACCAAAGTCCTCAGCATAAACTTTCTCATAGACAGGTGCGCTCATAGTGTCCGGCACGGTTTTGGTCACTGGTGCTAATTTCTATTTCTATACACTAACCCCCTTATTAAAAAAAACGTGGATTAGCGGTTGTGTAGTTACATTACACCACACTTTGTCTTCTTCTTTCGAATGTAAAATTACTGATGTCAGAAAGAGACAGACCGGTGTGTAACTATTCGCGCGCTAATCCACGTTCATTAATAAGGCGGTAAACGTGTCTGATATCGCTCGCAATTTGGTTACCGAATCTACGATGACTATTTTACGCCCGTGGTTCTCTCCGCAATAGCCTTAACAAACAACCTACAAACTCTCAACTTAAGATTCAATTCTGCCAAGTTTTCATCATTTCAAATCACAACAAGGCCTTCATTATGATGCCTGACGCCATCGGCGATCGCTTCGTAACATCCATATTGAGGAGTGACGCTGCGCGAATACAAATATGTACCACGAACGAATAAACAGAATGGATAATGGTTACATTATTTGTACTTTAACATTACAGCGACTACTGGCAAACATGTTGAATTTGGCGATATTATAAGAACAGCTCCCAAGCCCTCACCGACGCTGATCTATACAAATAAATAAAATTGGAGTGTCTGTTTGTAATATCAAAATAACACCTTTTCACTAAATGCATATGAAAGTACACACGATACCTATAGCAAAAACGCGAATTAAAAAATTTTTGTCTGTCTGTCTGTCTGTGTGTTTGTTCCGGGTAATCTCCGAGACGGCTGGACCAATTTCGACGGGACTTTCACTGGCAGATAGCTGATCTTATAGCGGGTAACTTAGGCTACTTTGATTTTAGAAAAACAATTAGGGTTCCGCGTAAAAAAATAAAAACACTTGAAAAACGGCTGGACTGATTTTGACGGGACTTTCACTGTTAGATAGCTGATGTTATAAGCAGTAACTGAGGCTACTTTTATTTTAGAAAAACAAAATTAAAAAAATGGGTCCTGTCGCGCGGGCTTAGAACGCGGGACCGGGCTTTATTGTTAAGTTAAATACCACGCGGGC
Source organism: Notodonta ziczac (assembly GCA_918843915.1). Lineage (NCBI taxonomy): Eukaryota > Metazoa > Arthropoda > Insecta > Lepidoptera > Notodontidae > Notodonta > Notodonta ziczac. The sequence goes on from OU974049.1 coordinate 10,604,736, forward strand.
GAAGTCGCGGGCTCAGCTAGTTGTTAAATATAAAATCCCAATATTATTTATGTCAATAATAATTGATTGACTCAGGCGTTACTTTGCGGAAATCCATAGTAAAACAATTTAGGAGAAGGACCCACCACTCACCCTTGGCTTGTTAACCTCCAAAATTATAAATCAAATAGGTTGATCGATAATGGAAGAGGTCAACAAAACCTAACTCCGTCGGTCGAGTTGAAGGAGTTGAAGGGTGAGTGGTGGGTCTTTCTCCTAAATTGTTTTTATGTCAATAATGTTATTTGTTAATCGAAGAGGCCAGTATTCGAATTGCATAACGTTTGTAAAGTAGGTATTTATCTATTCGGTCGCAGCCAAGAATGGCTTATAGGCGTAGTTTGAACGAAACCGTTCCGTTATATAGCCCGAAAATACTGAAAATATTGACGTTAGAAAAGCTCAATTCAAGCTACAAAGCCTTCATAGATAAATATTCGATGTTATTTATAGTTCATATGAATACCCTCATCTAATAAAACCATAGTATAAGACGTGAGTTACAGGAAAACGCTTTAACTGTTCTCAAACTCACTATTTTTAACCCCCGGCGAAAAAAGAGGGGTGTTATATGTTTAACATGAGCATCTGTGTGGCATCGTAGCGCCCAAGCGGATGAACCGATAATAATTTTGTATTTTTTGTTAGAAAGGTATTCTGATCGAGAGTGTTGTTAGCTATGTTTCATGTAAATCGGTTCAGCCGTTTGAAAATGATCAGCTCTTTTTAACCCCCGACGAAAAACGAGGGGTGTTATAAGTTTAACATGTGTATCTGTGTATCTGTGTATCTGTGTGTCTGTGTATCTGTGTATCTGTGTATCTGTGTATCTGTGGATCTGTGTGTCTGTCTGTGGCAACGTAGCGCCCAAGCTGATGAACCGATTTCAATTTTGTTTCTTTTGTTAGATAGGTATTCTGATCGAGAGTGTTCTTAGCTATGTGTCATGAAAATCGGTTCAGCCGTTTGAAGATCATCAGCGCTTTTGTAGGTTAAAAAAGCCACATTCACGGCCAAAACCAATTCCCTCGGCTCGAATCCATTCGAAATTTGAGATGATTGGATTTAGATTTATTATATTTTTAAATGATCGTAATAGTCTGAACTGGCTTTTTACAATATTATAAATTTGAAAAGTTTCCCTGATTCTGAAAAAAATGAATATTTTATCAATTTTATTGAGATTTGTGTATGAACCAAAGACGTTCCATAAGTCACGTTTCAAATGATGGATACGCGCATGCGTAAAATTTTGTTTGTTCTGTTAATGGTCATGGAATATTACGCTATAATAATTCTAGAGGGCGCTGCTCCGCCATTGATAAAGAATATAAAAAACTAATCTAATTTAAATTAATTTTAGCGTTATTGAAAATTCTTCCCCTAGGCTGCTCCCGTCTACCTCAACCAGAGTTATTACATCAAATTGAATAATAATTGATAATATTTTACTAGGAATAAAACCTCCGTGACATCAATATTTAGATTCGTTGTCTATTCTAATGTCAATTATTATAATGTCATAACAACATAATGTCTCATACTTTTACACAGATTTTCTGTTGATTATTGTACATCTTAGATTATAAATGAGGAAGCCAAAACAAATGATTTAATGGTGCTTTCATAATCTGGCATCGAAACTAGTTGTACCAAATGAATTTGCGAGATGAGCTATGGATACTGAGCTACGGGAGCTACGCAAATCGCGCTAACATCATTATTTGGAAGAACTAGGTAAATTATACATTTGATGAAAAGGTCATCGCATCGGGGGTTTTTAAATTTTCAATTTAGAGTTATGTAGTTATAAAGTCGTCGCAATAGGGGCTTTTTAAATTTTCAATTTAGAGTTATATATGCATGACATCAATCTACTTTTGAAGAAACAAGTGACGATAACAATTCGACGGGAAAATATAGTTTTACCGTAGCAAAGCACTTTCTTTATTCTCTGCAAGTGAGTATTAAAATATACGACCTCAGATTCAAGAAGTTGTAAAATTGCAAGTTTATTTGCCACGAACTTGAACCAATTACAGTGAGTGCGCCCGGCTTCACACATGTCATTATGCAAGTAATTTGTCGACTTGCCGTTGGAAGAGTTCCGAGAATGCGTCGTTTAACTTATTGATTTAGTCCGGGGACACGTAAACACCCAAGAACTGTTTTCTTTTTATACCTTTGTCTATTTTCTTCTATGGTAGTGGCGCCTATTTAACCTTCGCTTGGTTCTGCAGCCACGAGATTCTCCCGCGATTATATTTCCATTCTCTATTCTTAATTCCTAAATAATGACGGATGACTCGAATATTCATTATCTTACGGCCGATAATGAACGCTTCTCAAATTGTCAAGACCCACTCAGCTGTCGAAATTACCTACTACGTACAACGTTATCTATTAGTTGTGCATGGCGCGCCATTACAAAGGAGCTGTCAAATATGAGTCGCGTCCGAGTATTCAGCTGTTACAGTCATCAAGATTTCTGTGTTTTGCTATACGTATTGTACGTGGTGTTTCTCACCCCTCGTTAAAACTGACGTAGTACTTGCATTAATTTAGTCAGCAACTGAAATGTTCCACAGTTCAAAATTAGATATAACAGCAATGACGCAATGATGAGTGTAAAAGCGAGACACGTTTGATCTGAGACACTCCAATAATATGTAGTTGACTGCACTATCCGAGACTCTACGAGATATTTCTAAGCTAAAATGTATACAAATAGAATACTTTTTTTATTTGCGAGAACGTTACGCAATGTCGTCTCGGTACTATTGTTTCCGCAAACATTGGTCTGCGGCCATGAATCCAGCCGCAGCGGTAGCGATACGCTCTTATTAGGCCATAGAAGAATAATATGTAGACCATAATCCTGTTGGAGTACGGACAACTGCACGGTATCACTGACTCCTATGGAATAATAGAAACAGTGGCAATAATGTTCTATTAAAACCCAATAGTATCAAGCATGTAATCGGTAAAGCAAGGGATACAGAAGATAATACAATATCAAAGGGTTCAGATAAGAGCTACGACAGTCGGCGACATAACACAAACCATAATATTTTTACATACAATGCAAAGTACCTACAGCCATGTTCACAAATGCAATTCACATCCAAGGACATTTCGCAGACTTGCAGGCGATCCTACACTAATTAGGTAGACATGAGAAGACGTAACAAAGAACAATAACAATGAAATTAACCAACGTTCAGTTGCCTATATTTTTAGACAAATTCTAAAATGAATAATAATGCAAATATAAAAATAAAACATTTATACCACTTAGTAAGATTTGCTAATTCTAAAAAGATACGGAAGGACGATAAATAATCTCTGGCAGTTTTGCGTTTTTCATGGCCCGGCTCTTGTGTGTCGTAATTGACCTTCAGAATAAATCTTTTCGCCCAGCCTCGCCAGAATTACATCTTATCTTAAATACGAGCTTCCTAGTATTCAGTATTTTCTGCTGAAGAAGAGGGACCAAATTGGCTTATTTCTATTTCTCGGTCCACAGAGCAATCTGGAAAATGTCCAACAATTCATGTATTCATGATGTAGTCAACATATCATGTTTTAAGATTATGTGTAATATTACGAGATGAAATTATGAAATATTTTCAAACTGTTATCGTTGAAATTAGAAGATAACCCGCGACAATTAGTTTCGATGTAAAAGCTGGGGTAGTTTACATTGGCTGTTATTTTCAACCGACTTCAAAAAGGAGAAGGTTATCAATTCGTGTTTTTTTTTTTAACGTTTGTTAACTCAGAACTCCGTAGTTTATAAACCAATTTGAACAATTCTTCAAAAAGACCGACTCCAAATGAAAGAAATTATTAGGTCTCTAGTTATTTCTAGCTTTTTAGTGCCCCCAGGTTTTTTGAAGTCGGCTCAATATTTTTATTAAAATTTTGTGCATGCCAGTTCTTGGGGATACCAGTCGACAGAAAGTTTTTTTTAAATTACAGAATGGTCTACCGACGTAGGAAGTAGTCCAGAATCTATACACATTCTGACCAGTATTTTCTCCTGAAGTATTTCACATCAATTTCTGGAACGGACCACATATCTTACCGATAAACCGTCCTGCATCCACAAACAGCTGGGAAAATAATATCACTGGGCGTAATACTTTCAGCTGTGGCCTGTGATACGATAATAAAATCAATGTCTTTAGAACTCTAGATATTTTCTATTAGACCTTGGGACCAGTATCTAGGTATAATGTTTCACTGCAGATCACTTTTCTTTTCTTTCCTTTCATATTTATTTCAAACTAACTCAACCTCGCATCGTTTGATGTTTTATTATCAGTCTTCTGAGTTAGCTGCTTGGGATCTTAATTGGTCACTTCGCCTAATCGCTACAGCCCAAATAGCATTAGTCTTGTCACATATTGAATGATCAAAATCGATTAGTACCAAACAATTATTTTAATCCATTATTATTAATATTATCATTCCACTAGTGTTCTTAATAATATGGAAATAATGCTAATAAAACTTTATGGCGTATAATGAAAAATATTTGTATAATATGGTGAAGGTTAAAAGCCCGGCGAACATAATTACGTAGCCCTGCAACGAATAGATAGGTATTCATAAAAATAGACAAATCAATCTTAAATCTGAGAGCGATCTTGCCAATGTCATTCTAATGTCATCGCAACTGACGGAAAGTTTCCGTGTCGGAAACGACAGCTACTATTTATTTATTTATTTATTTAAGTCTACCAATTACTGTTACAGTAAAAGTTTCAAGCTAAGTGCAAATAATTTATCTAATTAATTTGTGAATGAAGGATGGAATCTGTTGTTTTACATATCGGAAACTTGCCGTCAATTGTAAATACCGCCCCAGTACAAAATGCCTTGTTAAAAGCATACTCAATACCCCTATCAGACTTGAGATCGATTTATTAATACGAGGCATGCCTTTTAAGTTCTGTCGTTTCCATAATTCCCGGCAATTTTGAATTTGGAACTGTTCTATATTCGAATGTGTTTAAATTTCGAATCTCAAAACAGTTGAATGTATTAGGATTAATGTTATTGTTTAGTCACAGCGTCGATTAGAATCTGTCAGGTTACGTACGAAAATGAATCTTTCTAAGGAAAATGTTCGTGCAATAATTTTCTACAACTTTAGAAGAGGCCTGACACGGCTTCAGTGTTTTGAAGAGCTAATATCTGTGTTCAGGGATGAAGCCCCATGTCTGCGGACTGTCGAACGCTGGTATTTAGAATTCCAGCGTGGACATACTAGTGTTAGTGACAAATCTCGCGAAGGTCGCCCAAAATCTGCATTCACTGAAGATAACATCGTTGGAGTGAGACAACTAATTCTCGAAGATCGTCATGTGACGTATCGAGAGATAGAGGCACTATTAGGCATCTCAGGGACAACCATTCAGAAGATCTTGCATGAAGCGCTTGGTGTAAGAAAGCTAGTTTGCCGTTGGATACCGCATCTGCTTTCCGACGATCACAAGGCGGCCCGCGTCAGATGGTGTAAGAAAACTCTGCAAAGGTTCAACCGAGGAGAGTCAAATCACGTCTACGACATCATCAGTGGTGACGAATCTTGGATCTATGCCTACGATCCTGATTCCAAACAACAATCTACAATCTGGGTCTTTCAAGACGAGCCAAAGCCGACTAAAGTTGTTCGTTCTCGAAGCACTTCAAAGAAGATGGTGGCCACGTTCGTTAGAAAAAACCGGCCATGTTGCGACTATTGCACTTGATGATCGTAGAACGGTTAACGCAGAGTGGTATACCACAGTTTGTTTACCACAAGTCATCGCCGAACTTCGAAAATCTAACTCAAAGCGACGCATCATCCTGCACCACGACAATGCAAGTTCACACAGCGCTCGTCAAACGATTGAGTATTTGAAGCAGGAAAAAGTAGAAATTCTTGACCATCCTCCATACAGTCCTGACCTAAGCCCTAACGATTTTTTTACATTTCCTAAAATTAAGAAAAGTCTTCGTGGTCAAAGGTTCCAGTCCAGTGAAGAAGCAGTCGACGCTTTCAAGTCAGCCGTTTTGAACACCCCCACTTTAGAGTGGAATAAATGTTATAATAACTGGTTTGAGCGAATGGAAAAGTGTATTAAGCTACGTGGTGAATACTTTGAAAAACAATAAAAAGTACTATAAGGTTCTAGTTGTGTTTTTTTCTTCAAACGACAAAACTTAAAAGGCATCCCTCGTACTGGTCTAAAATGCCTATTTTAGCTGGCAAGCTATTATATTATACTTTATAACGGGACCGTATTTCCGAACGCACCCTACCGCTCCCGCCGCGCGCCGCGTCCGCCTCGCGCCCCTCCACGTCAGAAGGTTCTCGAACGCGCGTGACGTCCGCACGTCCCTGGCGACAACGCAAGCGGCCGGCTAAATATATTTAACACTCTCTGTATTTTCCCTCGCTGATTATTACTTTATGTGTTTTCTCTTACTTTTTTAAATACAATAACGTGCTACAGTATCGTGTGTTACTTTACTTTTCTCCTCGGCAACACGTGGCTCCCGACACCCACACGACCTAGCCGGACAACAGGTCATAACTTGAATTATTCGAATATAAATGATAAGACAAACGCATACGGTCGAAAAGAGATAGCGAGCTAGCTAGCTAGGAGTTGCCGTACCAGGTAGTCTTGTCATAAACTTGTTATCTAAATCTAAATATATATAACTCAAAGGTGACTGACTGACTGACTGACATAGTGATCTATCAACGCACAGCCCAAACCACTGGACGGATCGGGCTGAAATTTGGCATGCAGGTAGATGTTATGACGTAGGCATCCGCTAAGAAAGGATTTTGATTAATTCTACCCCCAAGGGGATAAAATAGGGGATGAACAATCCCGAAATTTTTGTTAAGTTAAATTACACGCGGACGAAGTCGCGGGCCCGGCTAGTTTATACATATTTAAACCATAAATATAAATATTTTCAAGACCTGTAGAACAAAAAAAAGCACTGATAAATGACCTGCGGAGGTCATCAAACTTATAATAGTTTATAGTTTTCTATAAAAAATATGCTTTGTATTGACCTTGAAAAAATAATTATAATTTAGAATATAAATAAGATACAAGCAAATCTACGGCTGTGGGAAGTGAGAACGCGAGATAAGACATATTTTAAGTAGAGCAATCAAATTCGAGTCATTAAAATGTTAGTGTTTATGTGAAATAATGAAACACCTTTTGATTGTGCACATTTTCATAATTAAGAACTTTCAAATAGTAGAAATAAAATGTCACAATACAGAATTTAGGCCACGAGTTCCTTCCTCTGACGCGAACGGATCAATAAAGAGTAATGTGATTATTTAATTGATATATTTATAATGACGCATATTATATTATCGATAACTGGGCCATGATAAAGATAAATTGTGCGTATTATGATAATCAGCAGGATTTGGAACGTAAACTTGAACATATTTGGGGAAAATGGTTTTCGTTGAATAACAGGCTATATTATAGTTAAATCCATTTACAAAATTTCGTGTCTTGGCTGTTCGCCGTTAAGGAGTTCCACTATCCACCTCCTGACTCCATGATCAGATCAGCTCAATAGTACCAGATTATATTAGGCGGAATGTTTTTTTAACGTTTATACTTGTGTAAATACATTTTGCGACATTGCTGACTATTATACCGATCCATATCACGAATATAATAAATTTAAAAAATAACTCTAATCATTATCTTTGTTTATATGCCTATTTCACAGATAGCAAGAGATACTGCAGCTGATAACTTCCAGTTCAACTAACATTACAAGAGCCTTTCTAATAATGTAATAATCATTTAATTGATAACGTTCGTGGAAGTAAGTGATCGATAAGTGGGTATTATCAATTGACTTCATTAAGTCAAGGTTATCATGTTCTGTCACTGATGGATGTATTGACGATTGAAACGTGGGCTTTTAAATACCCGATTTGCTTAAACTACTCTTTAAACATAGGCTTACATTTTCCCCATGTATATTACCTACACATAGTATGTTACCTATCAAAATTCTGTAGTTACTCTCATTATAAGAACATCCCTCCCCTGTCTGCGTCATTACTTACTACCTTGAGGTTGATCTCATGGACATCAAAACACTCCTCGGGCGTTCAACTTCTGCGAATCGCATTAACAATTCAAATGTCGCCTTCCCCGTCACGATGCTAATTCACCGATTGCGCCTTTCCTCATACCGGTCGTTCGTAATACAATCCAAAATTCTAGTTTCCATGTTCTGATCATACTAAAGTCCAAGGTCAGAGGAAAAGGGATCCGAGATAGACTTTTATCGTCGTGGGCGGAGACAAACAGAGCCATTAAACCATCGGCCTTAATAAACTTTCCATTTTTATTTGACGTACAATGTTTTCGTCCGTATCGCAGTACCACCATCTTGAAAATCTATATATATAAAAATGAATGTCTGTCTGTATGTCCTTTTATTTATAGAATCGTAAACTATGGATTTGATCATGTCATGATCTTCTAGTTGGTACGACCAATCTTTGACAGCGTAGCAACGCGCGCAGGGTACAGCTAGTATTATATACAATAACTCTTTAATTTTGGAACTGGAATTTGCTAAAAATATTTAGGCGGAATGTTGGAGCTCGCATTTCAGGTAGGTAACAACTAGAGCCATAAATTGTACGGGTTTTCTTTCAAAACATGGTCGGCGGTGTATTTCCCTCTTTCAATCAACATAATTAAATGTGAGTGAATATGAAAGTAAACAACCACACCTCGCACGCAATTTAGGACATTGCCGTAATTAAAAGCGGTTGGGTGTATGGTGGGTTCTGGAAAAAACTAAATGTTATATTATATGAAGCTTTTAACTATCGGTGTATACATATGTAGAAAGTGATGTCAGAAGGATAGATGGAAAGATGATTGGTGGATCAGTTGAAGGAAAGCGTAAATGCAATAAATAACTAGAACAGAAAGTACTGGAGATGTTACATCGCGCACGGAACACCCAGCTGTTTATAACAATAGAAAATCAAACGTCCGGTAATCTATACTTGAAGGACTAACTTGAGTCTTAACAATTAAATATATTGCTAGAATAACCACACTTGCCAGCGATTTGTAAGTCTAATATATATGCGGTTTAGTTTGGATGAAAACAACGCAGCAACACTTATATAAATGGACTCAAATATAAGGAACAACCAATTGGATACGAGGAAAACTGAATCATTTAAATATTATTCACAGTTCATGTTATGCTAAAATGTTTATGTAGGTAAAAACTTACTTCTTAAGGCTAAAGCGCCCATCTAGCCCGCGAATTTCAAATTTCTTGTGGTTTTTTAGAATTTTTTATAATCTGACAATAATAAAAGGCACATTTTGTAATTCGCGACAAAGACCGTGTGCAGTGCATTTATTAATATATCCAACTTACTCTAAAACATTTCAAAAACGAGAGCTATCCAGATAATCTGGATTTTTTTGTATATTTAGTGATTTAATAGTATCATATCCACCGTGATAATATTTAGAGTAAAATAAATGTATTAATAAACGCACTGCATACTGTGTTTGTCGCAAATCACAAAATGTTGTCTTAAATGTTTTCAGATTTTGGATAAACTATAAAAATACTCGAAAATTTTGAATTTCGCGGGCTAGACAGGCGCCTTCCCCTTAAATGCATAGGTATCTACAATATACATGAGACATGACATACTAGCGCATATTATTATCACACACTCACATAAACAGGGTTGAAACGTGTTTTAACTCATAATTGTGTCCGTTTGACGGACCTTGATGCAGCCTTGATAGATTGACAGCCTTCATTATGGTAACATTAGCCTTAGATATTATGGAGGTAACCATAGAACATGTAAACTGTCTATCATACCACAGTAATAACAATAACAAGTACCTATTACCTATGTAAATAAAATTTTATCGAAGACAATTTTGTGAATCTCTGTATACTTAACAAAGTCTTCCATAACATGTCTCAGTCACGATTCTGACATGTTTGTGGTAACATCTGACGTAAGGAATTGGAATCGTGTTCGGGAGTAAAATCAAGTAGCCAAAAACTGCTCCTGTACAGGCATGCCAGGTTTATGTTTAAGTTCAGAATAATACTAATGGTAAAATAATAAGATTCAAAACATCCCGCAATAAAATTAATGACGTCGTTATGTAAATAAATAGTACAAGCGAGGACATCGTAAAACTATCATAAACATGGAGATAATATTTTTTGAGGTAATTAACTAAAAAGCTTTTTATTGGACGACCGCTTGGCGCAGTAGTTCGAGCGTAGGCCGCTCGGCTCACTGCACATAGTTGCGGGTTCGATTCCCGCCGGGGCAAATTACGAAAATGGCCTTTTCGTAATTTGCCTAGGTCTGGCGTCTGTGGTGTTGGGACCATACAGTTGGTGTGTCAGTCTGGCGATATTTATTATTTACTAGCTGAGCCCGCGACTTCGCCCGCGTGGAATTTAACTTAACAATAAAGCCCGGTCCCGCGTTCTGAGCCCGCGCGACAGGACCCATTTTTTTTATTTTGTTCTTCTAAAATAAAAGTAGCCTCAGTTACTGCTTATAACATCAGCTATCTAACAGTGAAAGTCCCGTCAAAATCGGTCCAGCCGTTTCGGAGATACTCTTTGATTTCAAGTGTTTTTATTTTTTTACGCGGAACCCTAATTGTTTTTCTAAAATCAAAGTAGCCTAAGTTACCCGCTATAAGATCAGCTATCTGCCAGTGAAAGTCCCGTCGAAATCGGTCCAGCCGTTTCGGAGATTACCCGGAACAAACACACAGACAGACAGACAGACAGACAGACAGACAAAAATTTTTAATTCGCGTTTTTGCTATAGGTATCGTATGTACTTTCATATGCATTTAGTGAAAAGGTGTTATTTTGATATTACAAACAGACACTCCAATTTTATTTATTTGTATAGATTTGTTTATATAGATTGGTATAATGCATTTGATTTTATAGTATGTATGTATGACTTGCGATCAAACTAAAGTCAATCAAGGTTTCGCATTTAATCATACATTTTCATGCACAATTCGTAATTTTCATACAAAATGTATATCGCTGACCGCAAACTCATGATAATGAAATTCTAAATCTGATCTTCAACAGACCTTGGAAAGCGAGGAATGCAAAATTGCAAAATTATATCAGTTATAATTTATTCTCAAGTGTTAATCTATCTTGTAACATAACGTGAGATTTTCGCCATAATATAAACATAAACAACACACAACGTTAACAAATGTTCATTCATTCCGAGATCGGCGCTAGGTATGCCAAATATTTGGATGTCTGAACCAGGAGTTCTAAAATAACCAGCTAACGAAACAGGGCAACATGTTAATTGCGCAATACATAGCAGACACTCCGTTTAAGATGAAATTTGTTGTCTAATTGAACACATGAATCATGATTGGCGTTTCGAAGCCATTCATGATTCGTGCATGGGTCCCTCTATGATGGTTGTGATCATAGGGCATGTTAGTATATGCAGTGGCGGATTTACAAATTCCAAATAGGCTGTAAAGTTTTTGCCACCCTTGCCTCTATTGTCATGTCATGTACACCGAATGTACTCGTACAATGACAAGGAAGAGGGAAAAGTCAAAAAAAATGTTGCAGAGGTCTATATGAGGTATATGAGGTACGGCTATGAGGTAGCAAAAAAAATGTTCGTCCCCAAATTTGGCGCCCCAAAAATCTGCCGCCCTAGGCTCCAGGCTTCTCAGCCTGCTGGTAAATCACCCACTGAGTATATGCAGAGCTTTCTTTAAATTTTGAACATAATTGTGTTTCAAATAGTATTAAACAAGTCCCAAGTGGCCGTATTAATAAATCGATCTCAAGTCCGAAGGCGATCTTAAGAACGCTTTTGTCATATCATTTTGTACTGGAATTACATTTCTAAGATCACTCACAGACTAGATCGTTTTATTATAAAATGGGCTATGATTATAAAATGGTCATAATACAAGTATTTGAAACAATGTAGTGTAACTTCTCGCTTACATTGACGTATTGCTCAAAAATAGAGGCAACAGCATTCATCAGTACACTCAATGCGTCAGTGTAATAATAGGGTTATAATAGGTGATACTTTGCGGGAATTCATTGGAAAATAACTTTGAGAGACTAACCTTCGATCAATTGTTTTTTTTTTGGCTTCAGGGCGAGCGGTGGCCTCTCCTAAATTATTTACTATATTCAATGGTATCTAGTACTTAGTGTTTTCAACACGGTAACTATTTCTCATAATTGAAATTGTATATTAAACATTTTCTGGCAGTCCTTGGCAATCAAATCAAACAACTCCCAAAAATATTTGGCACGAGATTATAATATCACAGAGTGCTATTCTGGCCATTAATCCGAAGGATTACGTATGAACATTGTGTAACATAGGTAATATCGTTCGAGAATGTCTTTATAGCGTTCATTTATAGCAACAGACATCGCTTATTGGATTGTGCCATGCGGCTTTGCTATTAATAGCCAGTGCGATTGGCACGGTGGGTATGTAATTTGTTCACCTGGGACATATTAACACTAATTAAAAATATAATACTTGTATTTCAGATAAGCCTTTTCTTAGTAAAATAAGGCAAATATAGTAAGTGTAAATGCTAGCTATTCTTATAAATGTTTGTTTCATATTATTTCACATGCAAGTATAATTTGTTATTTTGATAAACATCTATGCAATGTGCGCGCGAGACTAGAAAACATTATCATATTTATTCTGCATCACATAAACTAGCCAAAGCATAGACACGATGTATTCTACATATATTATCATCGAATTAGATAACCGTCTCAAGCGTGATCTAGACGCGAGCGCAGGTTTTAATACCGAAATTAACTCATTATACACCTAAATATTTAGACATCACTAATTAGAGGCACAGGTATTTTAAAAAACTAAAACATTTTTTCGTTACCAAGCCCCTGATTTGATTAAAGAAAACCAAAGTGATCCAGAACTGTTGAGGATTCGGAAGATTTATAATTATTATTTATATTATCGACTTATCCGGACTCATTAAAAGTCTCAAAGATACCTGTTCAATGCCCAATTGCTTTATTTTATTGGTCTTCATCGCTAAAAATAATATAAGTAGCTAGGTCTGCTACTTGTAACTGGCCGTTATTTTTAATTCCACAAAGCACGATACTTAAGGTGAAGGCGCCTGTCTAGCCCGCGAAATTCGAAATTTTGAGTATTTTTATAGTTTATCCAAAAACTGAAAACATTTAAGACAACATTTTGTGATTTGCGACAAACACAGTATGCAGTGCGTTTATTCATACATTTATTTTACTCTAAATATTATCACGGTGGATATGATACTAGTAAATCACTAAATATACAAAAATTGACAGATAATCTGAATAGCTGTCGTTCTTGAAATGTTTTAGAGTAAGTTAGATATATTAATAAATGCACTGCACACGGTCTCTGTCGCGAATTACAAAATGTGCCTTTTATTATTGTCAGATATTGAAAAATTTCTAAAAAACCTCAAAAAAATTTGAACTTCGCGGGCTAGATGGGCGCTTTAGCCTTAAGGAATAGTTTTCTGGTACAATAAGGAATTTGAAAAAAAAAATGGCTTGTGTCATAAAAAATAATGTGAACCACCTTGCCCATTATTTGTTGTTGATCGCCATTTTCTTTTGCAGACACATAGGTATATTAGACTTTTAAAGGTTTTTCTTTCATTGATTTAAATAATAACAGTGGTTTTCACCAGGCATAAGCTACAAAAACTGCTTCGGCGGTTCGCTACAAACTTCAAAACGTGTTTCACTCGACATTTAGAAGTCCTTTATCTATCACATCACAAATATTTTTTTTCTACCCACTCCATTATGGTAATGCGATGAATGGTAGTTGATAAATAGTATTTTATATAAAAAAATTGCCGGTTAGCTTTGGTATAATATAACTGAATTCTTTCATCATGTGTTTATATTTTTTTTCTCACAAGTCACAGACATTGGAAGTCTAGTAGTTTTTTTTGTATGTTAAATAAATAATTGATAGCTTCAATTACATTTTATATGCATACAAAAAATGGTTTGGAGTAGCAACAAATATTTTTTCATCATATAAATTCTGATCATAGAATATCATGATAAATTCTGTTCAATATTAACTGCTTTCCTAGGATGCATTTTTATTACATTTATTATTAGGTACAACAAAACATATTAATTGTACGAATAAGCGACTCTTGCCTATGTGGACTGGAGACCATGGAACGAAATCTTAATCACTCAAAGCCCTGTTCATTAGGTCCAAACCAACATTCCATCTGACACGAATAAATTGTGCAATATCTGGGATTCCTTGAGCAATGTTTCCTGATACTACAGAAGCAGTTAACACGGCAAAAGCCATCGCATCAGTGAAACTGCTAACATCTTAACTTCATCTCACACAAGACACGCAACGACATTGATAATCACGTTTATGTTCTAAGTTCAAATGTTAGGAGCAGTCACTTCAAGTGGTCTCAATCAGAGTTACTTTGAACTTTGAAGTTGATGATTCGTCTTCAAAACAGGAAGGAATCCAAAAGTCGGCGTAATCGCCTACTCAAGGGCGTGAGTCACAGACTACCGACCTGGTTAATTTAACATCGCGTCATGCTTGCGATAACGGCGGATAAACAACAGCAGTTAACGGTTAGCTGCGTGCGTGATGCGGTGCAGGCCTGATGCATGAATGGTGGGTGGTCATCTGGCTATGTATGTTAGAAATCATCTTTAGACAAATAAATGTAAATCTATCCTCTTCATGGCCTTGATTTATAATAAAGACGTCGAAATTTTTATTTTTACTTTAGTCTAAACTAGCAAAGCCCGCTCCCGCGTTCTGAGCCCGTGCGACAAGACCCTTATTTAAATGTTGTTTTTCTAAAATAAAAGTAACCAGTGAAAGTCCCATCAAAATCGGTCCAGCCGGTTCGGAGATACTCTTTGAATTCATGTTTTTTTACGCGGAACCCTAATTATTTTTTAAATTAAAGTAGCCTAAGTTACTCCTTAAAACAATAGCTATCTGCCAGTGAAAGTCCCGTCAAAATCGGTCCAGCCGTTTCGGAGTTTACCCGGAACAAACACACAGACAGACAGACAAAAAAAATTTAAATCGCATTTTTGTTATAGGTGTCGTATGTACTTTCATATGCATTTAGTGAAAAGTTGTTATTTTGATATTACAAACAGACACTCAAATTTTATTTATTTGTATATAGAATATATATAACTCAAAGGTGACTGACTGACATAGTGATCTACCAACGCACAGCCCAAACCACTGGACGGATCGGGCTGAAATTCGGCATGCAAGTAGATGTTATGACGTAGGCATCCGCTAAGAAAGGATTTGATTAATTCTACCCCCAAGGGGATAAAATAGGGGATGAATAATCCCGAAATTTTTGTTAAGTTAAATTACACGCGGACGAAGTCGCGGGCACAGCTAGTTATCTAATAAATACGCTCGGGTGTTGGACATTCTTGCGTATTTTTATATAAAACACAAGCGGCCAGCCCTGGTTTCGCACGGGTACATTACAGTTACATTATTGGAGTTTTAGTAAGGAACCCTAATTATTTTGAGAATATAATATAGCCTATGTCACCCGGGGATTGTGTACAGTACCTAACCCAACAGTGAAATATTTTTTCAAATCGGTTCAGTAATTTCAGAGCCTCAGAAACAAACAAACAAACAAATATTTCCTCTTTATAATATTAGTAGAGATAAACACCGGATAATCATGAGTTATATTAACCTTTACCCCTTATTGATAAATGTGGTACCTACAGCGTGGGAATAGCTATACAGCAAATGATCTCTTTCTGTCATTATTAATTTGATATTCGAAAGAAGAAGACAAAGCATGGTGTAACTATACTAATACCGCCATTCCATGTTTATTAATAAAGGGGTAGAAGTAAAATTTGACGTAACGCGGATTTACCCCGCGTTAATTATTTTGTATGTTTATTGTTTACTAGCTGAGCCCGCGACTTCATCCGCGTGGAATTTAACTTAACAAAAAAGCCCGCTCCCGCGTTCGGAGACCGCGCGTAAATTTTGTTTTTCACATTTAAAAGTAGCCTAAGTTACAACTTATAACATCAGCTATCTACCAATGAAAGTCCCGTCAAAATCGGTCCAGCCGTTTCGGAGATGCTCTTTGATTTTATGTGTTTTTATTTTTTTACGCGGAACCCTATTTGTATTTCTAAAATTAAAGTAGCCTAAGTTACTCCTTGAAACATCAGCTATCTGCCAGTGAAAGTCCCGTCGAAATCGGTCCAGCCTGTTCGGAGATTACCCGGAACAAACACACAGACAGACAGACAGACAGACAAATTTTATTAAAATCGCGTTTTTGTTATAGGTGTCGTATGGACTTTTATATGCATTTAGTGAAAAGGTGTTATTTTGATATTACAAACAGACACTCCAATTTTATTTATTTGTATAGATGTATAGATTGCTACGTTTGCCATTGTCGAGAGAGTAAAGGCAGTCAATTAGGATCCGTTTTTAACACGAAGGCTATTTAGGCAACCAACCCACGGTCGTTTGTGTTGTATTGACAGCAAATTCTTTGGAAATTAGCTTTTCTAGAAGCTGGAAGTTTTATTATCATATAACAACACTTATAACCAATTTATTGGGTATGCAATCAATAAAATATTGTTTCTAAATTCCTTACCGTTTTAAACTGTACCTAGTTAACACCAGTTAGGTGTATTAATTAATTCCACAATTTGAATGCATTTCCATAAAATACTAGTAAAATCAGAAGATCTCTAGCCGATCTCTAGATCGGCGTAATTTTTTTGCACTTGACCGATTTTTTAATCAAATGTTACTCCGGGTTTTTATAGCAAAAACTATGGCGATAATTATATTGGACAAGCAATTTGTAATCTGTTATTAACCTATTTAGCGATGTTAATAACATGTTATTAATATTCTCATTTATAACGAATTAATTAAACTAGTAATGGCCGTTACGAATGACAGCAACAAAAATATTAATAATTTGTTTGTTGTGCAGATTCTATTCTCATTTTAGTTTTATAAACATAAATTAATTTTTTTATTATCTAATATGACCATAAAACAACAAATTCAGGTTCGACGACAAAACAAAAATTATAAAGGCTGGTTGGTTTCTATTGAAACTATTTATTACAGCCTTTACAAAGAAGTCAGTTAGTGAAGTAAGGGATTTACTTCTAAAATCCAAATCATTAATGTTATGTTATTGTGATAAATATTAAGTGACTAAGTACTTACTGTGACAAGTAAAATTTCCAATAAATATCACTTATTGGAAAGAATAATGTATTTACATTTCTAGCCATTTTGATATGATTCGAGCTCGACACACAAAAAAGAAAAATGAGTTGAAATAAAACTATTTTTACGGATTATATCGCGTTTATTTTTACTTTTAATGTTCCCGACGTTTTGCAGAAAGGATTAAATTTCGCTGTGCCGCCTCGCAGGATCCCTTATGAAGACATTATCTGTAGCGTCGAGGATGTTCTAGCCAAAAATAATTTTAAAAAGGAAGACTCCGAGGCAATAAGACAGGACGTATCATCGTTGTTACGCCGTAGTTCAGTGCCCAAACAAAATCTTTCTAAGAATCAGTATTTAGCGTTGAAGAACTTACGTACTAGGACAGATATTACTATTCTCCGCGCGGATAAGGGAAATGCGACGGTAATAATGGATACGTCAGATTACAATGCAAAAATTGTAGAACTTCTATCGGATGAAACAACATATAAAAAGGTCAAAACAGACCCAACTACAAACGTGTTAAAAACAACTACCGATCTATTAAAGAAACACTCTGACGCATTGAATCTAGACGTCAAATCATTGATACCTTCGTGCGCAAAACCACCTAAGCTGTATGGGTTACC
Source organism: Notodonta ziczac (assembly GCA_918843915.1). Taxonomy (NCBI): domain Eukaryota; kingdom Metazoa; phylum Arthropoda; class Insecta; order Lepidoptera; family Notodontidae; genus Notodonta; species Notodonta ziczac. The sequence continues at coordinate 10,622,817 of OU974049.1, forward strand.
TAAAATACACAAGCCCGAGGCCCCGCTGCGTCCCATTGTAAGCCAGATTGACACACCAACATACAGTCTGGCCCAGCACGTAGCGAAGGTGCTCTCACTACTAAGAGGACACACAAGAGCACATACAAAGGATTCATACCATTTTGTCAGTGAGATTAAACATCTACATCTTGCAGACAATGAAACTATGGTCAGTTTTGATGTTCAGTCTTTGTTTACCTGTATACCTGTAGCAGACTGCATCACAATAGTATCAAAGAAGCTAGCAGAGAACAACATGCCGGAGGAATATGCTGAACTCTTAAGACATTGCCTTACATCTGGGTATCTGTTGTGGAATGAACAGTTCTACAAGCAAGTAGATGGTGTAGCGATGGGCTCCCCTGTTTCTCCCGTTGTCGCCGATATATTCATGGAAGACTTTGAGGAGACAGCCCTTCGCACTTCACCTGTGACCCCAAGATTCTACAAGCGGTACGTAGACGATACTTTCACAATATTACCATCTGACAAAATAATAGCATTTCTAGACCATCTAAACTCCATACACTCTAAAATCAAATTTACAATGGAGTTAGAGGCGAACAACTCTCTAGCATTCTTAGATGTTTTAGTGATCCGTAATCCTGATAACACCTTAGGCCACACCGTGTATAGGAAAAAGACCCATACCGATAGGTACTTAAACGGTGAATCTCACCACCATCCAACACAGTTAGCTACCGTGGGTAAATCTTTGTTTCAGAGAGCACAAGGGATCTGTGATGAGGAACACCTGGCTGCCGAGATCCGTCACGTCAAGCAAGTATTGCATGACAACAAGCTTCGGATCCCGCGCCGCCATCACAGTGACCGAGTGAAACCAGCCACAGTCGAGCGTCTACCTGCTGTACTACCATACATAAGAGGTGTCACAGACAAGATTGGCTACATCTTGAAACGGGCTTCAATCAAAACTTACTTCAAGCCACCTAAGAAGATTAGTCAGTTCTTACCACCTGTCAAGTGTCACATTCCTCTACAAGATGCAGGGGTATACAAACTCGATTGTGAATGTGGGCTCTCCTACATAGGGCAAACTAAAAGATCAGTAAAAACCCGCGTAAAAGAACACATAGCTGACGTGAAACACCGGCGCTCCACGAAGTCTGCAATCTGTGAACATGTACAGGACCGCACCCGCCATTATATCAGATTTGATAAACCACAGATCCTCGCAAAAGAACACCGATTCCGACCAAGGATGATACGTGAGGCCATTGAAATTAAAAAACATCCAAATTTCAATAGGGAAGATGGCTGGGTGCTACCACCAACTTGGGATCCAGTAATTAATATAATTAAATCCAGAACCAAGTGTACCATTGCAAGACCTCGAGACACTGTGAGCACTTTCTGCGTGGATCGGACCGCAAACAACAACTTAATATGAGGGTACCCAGTTACTAACTATGACATCAGGACGTCTAACACCTCAGTCCCCCCGTGACCATGGCTGCTGTAAAGCAGCCGAAACGTCGGGAACATTAAAAGTAAAAATAAACGCGATATAATCCGTAATAGTACATTGTTACATGAGTGGTGAAAGTTACTTATTTTGTCCCGAGACGGGGTTTGGCGCCCGAGCGTAGCGAGGGCGCTAATAGTTCGAGGGACAAAATAAGTCTTTCACCCGAGGTAAACACTGTGCTTTTCATTACGAATACAAGGAAAATAAAAATAAAAACAGGAATTGGCTAAAGAAATAATACAAGGAAGTATAAACAATACTCTACAACTCGAAAAAAAAAAATCGGACTGCCGCCTATTTTGTTTTTTTTTTCGTTGGCCGGCCAACTTCATTATTTAGCCATTATTTTTCATTTTCATCTTTAAATATTTTGCCCAAATCTATGTTATTTTAAAGAAATTGTTGAAACTAAATTATAATTAAGTCATTTAAAAAATATATTCTTTAATTAATATGTTATGTTATTTCAATTTTACATCGTGCTGTAATTGAGTGACTGTAGAAAAAGTTTGAACATGGTTCCATAGAAATGTGAAAATGGAACTAGTTTTTTTTTTAATAATTTGACAGCTGTCAGTTGAAAGCGAAACTCCCGGGCCTGAAAAGTAGTACTTTCAACCCGCTTCTCAGGCAACTTCAGACCTACTTTCAGAGTATGAGTAATGAAAAAATAGTTTTATTTCAATGTGTAGTATTCGCGTAAATATAAGAAATCAATAAAAGAAAAATGAGATTAAACTGAGCATAGGTATTTCTTTATTAACTTCATAATTCATTAACATAATTATTAACTTTTCATAAACTCTGCGAAGTGAACGAACACTTTTTATGTTTTTTTTTTTAGTTAATTTCCACGCGGACGAAGTCGCACAGCTAGTCTAATATATAAATTCTCGTGTCGCGGTCTTTGTTGCCAAACCCCTCCGAAATGGCTCGACCGATTTCATGAAATTTTGTGTGCATATCGGGTAGGACTGAGAATCGGTCAACATCTATTTTTCATACCTAGGATCAGCTAGTAATAATATAATATACATAATATCCTCACCCTGGCGCGGCGATTGTTCGGCATCGCAATTATTACGAAAATCAATCAATGTCAGATAAAATAGAAAATAATCCGAGGGAGGGTCGCGTTATCACAACACTATCTCATTTCACCCGCACACAAAACAACACTATTGATATTACTTCATATTTCACGATTGATAACGCACCGACTACTGACTTTGGCACAGAATAGTCCGCGTCCATTTTGTTGTGGCATAAAAGTAATATCAATGTCTATGGGCATGAGTACCAATATAAAGTTAGTAGCCTCAAAATTAAATGCAGTCGCGTTTGACGACCGCTCGCGTGGACTAACCACCGTCAAATGTCACTGTGTGAATAAATTCCCGCGCTTCCTTGCTTTGCTTACAAAACGCGCGGGAATAAATTAATTGGCGCGTAGGTAATGAAAACGGAACGTTCCGCATCCGTGTTCCGTGGTACGAACACCAAGATGTGAATGGTGAACGGTGATGATTGCGTGCGATGGTGCGAGGCATTATACTTTTTGCCACACAGCGTTAGAAAGTTGGAGAACCTCTCCATAAACTTACAATGTATGAAGTATAATCTAATAATTAACGAGCGAATTTCGTACAATTGTATTATGAATATCCAGACATAGAGGTATATTAGCGCGTATATTCTTTCTACTCGATATCCTCGATAATCGATCACTCGATATACTCGATCCTTGCCAGTTGGGAATATAGACGAACTCACGTGTAAATTGCCTATGATGAATTTAATTGGGTATGAATTGGATGTAAAATTTTGCGATTCAAAAACCAGTTCATACGACAGACAGTTAAGTACCTACTTGTGGAGCAAGATTACTTAACTAATATTAGTATTCACATGACCTCTAAGACATGAACGCCGCGCCATCGAAAAACAATACCTTTTTATTTTTTTATTCGGTAATCATCTAACCGGAAATATAAAAATAACATTCAATGAAACCTGAAAATAGTATTTCTAATCCTAGTACCAGTCTTTTTTCATTACGAACGTGTACTAAGTAATGAGTAATACTTGTTTGCTTACCCGAGCAATCATTAATGTTAACCCTGTGTTATTTTCAGGTTATTTCAATAAAATTTCATTTGCTTAATGTTCCTAAAATAATTTAACCATATGTAGAGAATATTACAAAATGTAAGTACAGTATATTTTGTGACCACACGATCGCAGACCCTGCATTAAGGACGTTATCTTTTCCGGATTGACCAGTAATAACATCAGATTGAAGGACTTTCATTTAAGAAATTCTAAATCAGAGGAAGATAAAAAAAAAATTAAACATGTAAATTACAAGGATAAAAACTGTAGAAGATGACATGGTACTGTGACAGACTGGGACGGACGGACGGACGGACTGATAATCTTATAAGGGTTCCTCGTAGGGACTACGGAACCGTAAAGACGAATGTATATTGGTAAACATTATAATTTGCAACGTGTTGTTCGTATAACAATGTTCTGGAAATAAGCTGTTACTAATTGTTTGCGCAGTTGCTGTGTATGTGGTGCGCGCAGTTATTGAATTCCAACCGAGCCGCGGTGCTGCTGTACACGGACTTGATAACACATTTGGTATTTGTAAAAATATTTAAAAGGCTACTTAACTATAAGGTGGGATCACACATAACATAAGGATCACGTAAGACGTAAAATCCTTTGATAAAAGCTTTTCTTTATCAAATGTTCAATATGAGTTTATACTATTAAAAAGGTTTACAATCAAACGAATTTTATGTATGTAAGTAAATATTAAAATGCTTATCTTGTTAGCACCAGAATACTCCTCGTTTATCATGCAACAGTTAATAAAAGTGCCGATAAAACTGTTAAAAATAATTGTTGTATCACTACATAGTATAAAACAAAGTCGATTCCCGCTGTCTGTCTGTCCCTATGTATGCTTAGATCTTTAAAACTACGCAACGGATTTTGATGCGGTTTTTTTTATAGATAGAGTGTTTCAAGAGGAAGGTTTATATCTATAATACATGCATAACATAGTAGAGAAAAACTGATAAAAAATACCAGTGCGAAGCCGGGGCGGGTCGCTAGTTCAATAATATACCGTTGCTTGAAACACATTCTGATGTAGAAACAACAGGAATATTGGTGTCGCACAGGATGCGTAAGCGTATGCAATGTAAATGAAGAAAATGCTTCGGGAGATGCACCTGACCATATAAAGTAAGCTACTATAGATACATTTACCATAATAATCGTTAATATCTTTTGAGTTTCCTTGATGGATGATGGGTAAAACCCCAAGTGGGAAATAGGACACAATAGTACATTGTTACATGAGTGGTGAAAGTTACTTATTTTGTCCCGAGACGGGGTTTGGCGCCCGAGCGTAGCGAGGGCGCTAATAGCTCGAGGGACAAAATAAGCTTTCACCCGAGGTAAGCACTGTGCTTTTCATTACGAATACAAGGAAAATAAATATAAAAACAGGAATTGGCTAAAGAAATAATACAAGGAAGTATAAACAATACTCTACAACTCGAAAAAAAAAATCGGATTGCCGCCTATTTTGTTTTTTTTTCGTTGGCCGGCCAACTTCATTATTTAGCCATTATTTTTCATTTTCATCTTTAAATATTTTGCCCAAATCTATGTTATTTTCAAGAAATTTTTGAAACTCAATTATAATTAAGTCATTTAAAAATATATATTCTTGAATTAATACTTAACTTTATGTTATTTCAATTTTACATCGTGCTGTAATTGAGTGACTGTAGAAAAAGTTTGAACATGGTTCCATAGAAATGTGAAAATGGAACTAGTTTATTTTTTAATAATTTGACAGCTGTCAGTTGAAAGCGAAACTCCCGGGCCTGAAAAGTATTACTTTCAACCCGCTTCTCAGGCAACTTCAGACCTACTTTCAGAGTATGAGTAATGAAAAAGACTTTTAACATATAACGTAAAGTCACGAAAGACGCAATACGTAGGTATAACTGGGTATCAATTATTAAGAATATCCAATCTAAAGCAATATGGAAAATACGCGGATCAAAAAGGAGTCTGAGTAGGTAAAGATGAACGAGGTAAATTAAGGAATAGCTGTAGGTACATAAAGAACACTGCAAAGGCAGTTATAAATCTTTAATAATAGACACCAGCTAGAAACATAAACTCGAATGGATTTCAATTAATAAATGGAAGAGGAAAGGAAATTAAGACGATACCAATTTGAGGAACGTGGTAGGATAATTATAGCGCCACAAAATACCAAGGCAGTCACGAGGAAAAAAATATGATCATTAAAATTTTGATAGTACGCATGCGTTCTCTTGGCCAAACTTATTTAAATTAAAATGTCACTGCCCCTGAAATGGAAACGGCATTTGCAATGGACGATCTTATCAGCTCGTTCATGTTTTCTTCCGTAACAATACCGGCAGTCACCTTGCGTACGGTTCTAATTGGTATTATAAATATATTCTTACCTTATCGTTGTCTGTAGGCAGCGTTCCGTAACCGTACCAGCTTCTGGCTGCCTTCAACCTTGGCTCCTCCCTTGGAGATAGCAGGCCGCTGCCCCACCTCGCGAGGCCTTCGGCCACAGCGGCCACGCTCGGCGTGTTGGGACTGCCATTCGGCGAATTTGGGGACCCGACCCCTTTCTCCGCAACAGGAGGCAAAGTCGGCCGCGCACATCCTGTTCTCCTTTCGTAAATTCTCTTTACAGGCTCATCTACATCCGTCTCTAGCAACCCTTTCTTGTCACTACCTCTCTTGATCTCAGTGATTCTTTTCACTTCATCCGGCTTTTGTACCCTCTTGGACTCGGCCTCTTTTCTTTTGACGCTATCATTTGAATCTTGGCGGCATAGCAACGCCTTCTTCAAACTCTCACTCGAGTCCTGTTTGACGATCTGTTTCTTATCTGACTCCTTGATAACTGATTTCTTATCGTCTTTAGATAGCAGTGCACGTTTGAGGCTGTCGGTCGAGTCTTGTTTGTTGATCAGTTTGCGAGGGCATTCTGTGTTTAATGAGTCTGTCGTTTTCGATATGAGAAGTTTCGGATAGTCGTAAGGGGCGTGTTCGTTAGACGGAGGGTTTAGTTCGAGAGATCTGCGATTCTTCCGCTTGTCCGCCGGGGCTATTTGGGCTTTGGTGGGCAGCAGCCGGCGCGGCAGCAGGCTGCGATGGTCAGCGAGTGGCGATTCCGGTCGCAACATTTTGAGCGGCGATACTGCAATGCCGCGTGTCTGTACTCGCCTGGAACAAACAACAACCCATGCTAGAACCGGATTCACTGGAATATAATGAATGATCACTGTGCCATATCGCGCGAGTTATTAGGCAGAGCAGCTTATACCGTCGGTCACGATCGGTTGAACATTATTGAAGCGAACTGTATGATCGAGCAAGGCTAGTGTTACTAGTTTTATGTACTATAAATCCTTCGATTGCGTGGCGGGTCATTGGAGTAATAATTGAGTGTACAATGTAATCTGATTGATCACAGAGGTACCGCGTCAATATATGTGTCGTTGCTCACTTCTAACATTTCAGCTTGCCAAGAACTCGCTATTGGCAACATGCATCGTGCGAATGTCAAGAACTGCGTGAAATGAGCAAACAGACAAACAGATAACGGAATTATATCTACAAAATCGTACCTATAAAACATCAAATCATTCTTATACGTAAGTATAACTATCTAAAAGGTCTGGGTTATCAAAAGACACGACAAGTGTAACCTTATTTTATGCCGTTCAAAAATGACACTTAAATGAATAGATGCATAATCTCGAATTAAACGGAGAACGATTTTGCATCACTTATGATAACGTAGGTGCTAATGAAGAGGGTGATTTATTATCAGTGACAAAGTGCAAAATACGTAATTAAAAATTATAATGTAATCAAGTTTTGCATTTAATAAAGAGACTGTAATTTAAATACCAACATATAAATATATATATAACAAAGTTCATACCCGAATTAGCTCTATCCTTATCACAAGCACCATCTCTTGCAATCCATGCAAATGGTTTAATATACTTATTGTTGAGAAAAGAAAGCTAAACAATGTGGAAAAATAAAGAAAGTTACAACTCACAAGAAGGTTAGAAGGCAAAGAATATGCAATTAATTATATCGCAGAGAGAGATCATAATATCGTAAAATTATAAGTCATTCATAGAGATTTACAATATGTTTGATACACGACCTCTTCAGACATAATGGTGAGAAAGTTGTATCAAACACCGTTTTCAAAGAATAAAGAAAAAGCTTGAAGCCTATAATACTTAGTAAATCATCGTTGCTATCCGCATTCAACCTGCAGTTACAACCTACTAACACACATAGTTGTTTATGAAAATTCTCCACCTATTCGTTACGCCACTAAAGTTTATCACAGGAGCACAGGAGTGTACAGCATGGCAGTGCAACACAAAGATTAGATATTCTCAAATTAAGATAAGTAGATGAAGAACCTGAGCAAGATTATAACGAGATTGCAACAAATAAGACAAAAGATGCAAATGATGGAACAACGCTACGATTAGATACAAATCACATCAGCACATGCGCAGAAATGCGAGCAGATGACAGACAAGATAGACCGATACTGCGGTGTAACACAGGAGAGATAGGGCAATAAAACACAATACATATTTGAGGGAGACTAAGAGACAGATGAAGAAGAATATTACAGTCAAGAAGTGCTGACAGAGAACATTACAAGTACTTGAAGTACTTAAAAACTGTACAGTAATGACGCTGCCGCGCCGTGGAATGTGGAATAATCGTCGTAATTACTCGGAACGTGATTATACACGTATCTGTCATTCTATTCAGCGTTCTTTGTTACCGATACAAGTCAATGTAACTGTTAATTGTGCCAGTTACTTGCAATTTGCTGTCTCGTGTAGATTTTCTAATTTTTTGTGGTGCTATAATATGTGTAACAATGGTAACAGTTTAGCCATAAGACAAGTGATATGTCGCGAGACCGAGCAGTTTAAATAGCTCTGTCTCGTCTGTTCTAAATCCCTAAGTAAACCGAACTAAGTATTTAATTACAAATTCCATATACAGGGTGTAAGTGGTATCGTAACGAAAACTGATACCATGAATTCCACTCATGATTCTGGACCCCCCAGAGTTGGAATTCTCCGTCGATACTTTCATGAATTATCAAATACTCCAATTCTTTAGCATTTTTACATTGATTTCGGCGTGAAATCATTATACAAATCTATCTCAAGCGATTTTACATAAATAAATCAATAATTACTATTTTAGATATAAACTGCAATGTAAATTAAAACTCAATACGTTAGGACACGCATTTCATGCTAAAATTAATTTTAAAATGCTGAATATTTCAACATAATTCATGATAATATCGACGGAAAATTACAAGTTTGGGGGCTCCAGAATCATGAGTTGAATGCATGGTATCAGTTTTCTTTACGGGGCCCGTTACACCCTGTATACTATTTATGCACAACGTTATCAGTTACATCATTTAAGTATAATAACAATATACTGTTTTTGTTACACAACTGATAACCAGACGTGCCGTATGTCATGTACAAGGTAACTTATTATACCTTAATAATCTATGTCGCAATGACGATTGTATAATCATCTTCATGGTCGCGTTTTATGGGACTTTGCTCTAAGCATTCAACGAGGCTCTTATAATCTGAGACTTAAAGGGTACACGATGCATGTAACATGCACATGAGCCTGTGCAGGCTTAAAAACCACTGTTTATGTTACTTTGCTAATTTTGATCATCTCCTAAACGCAAAGCTGTTGACATAATTTAAAAAACGCAAAACCAATCTGTTAGCGCTCCACTAGCCAATAATATTCCGACCTCCAAGGAGGGTTTAAGGGTCTACTGATTATTGCCACAGCGATAATATTAATGACCAGTTAGAATGGAAACTTATGAAATTAACAGTCTTGGAGTCCAGGTAATGTGCAGTTCTTGAAATTATAACACCCCTCTTTTTTCGTCGGGGGTTAAAAAGCGCGGGTCCAGAGACTTGCGGCAACGTCAGTGGTATCTGTCTTCAGAATACAGATTCTCAGATCTTCCATATTATCATCTTCAATAATTTAATCCGCTGCTAAAAATCTTATTTATTCTTCCACACAAGCAGTAAAATCTTTATAGCTCATTACATCATTACCGAATGGCAGTAACATTCACTTAAAAAAAACTTTACGAACATAGATAAGAGCATTGTTTAAAAACAAATAATTAAATCTCAAATGTTTATTTCTACGTGTTAATGAAAAATCCATGAAAGGTTAATGTTTAATCATAATAATCCGACCTAACAGTGATAATGAATATTATCGCCTTGGTAATTAAATTATCGAATTATATTTTAGTGTTATTAGCCTGTGATTCAGGTGACTACATAGCACGATTTACGGTGAGTTTCGTCATTAACAACAGCAGTAAAAGTACACCAGTAACAGTAAAAGCAACAACTACAAATATACATGTGACGCAAAGAGGATAACTTAACCGTTACTTTTACTTTAAGACATTACTTAAGCTAGTACTTGTAAAAATCTGGCCGTATAATTCATAGACGCAAAACACTAGAATCCGAATCTAGTATTAGTTAACATATAACCAACTCACTAAGCAGATACGTTATCTCTAGTTGCTCTATTGTTGATTACGTCATTTGACTTCTAGATTATTTGATTCGTCGTTATGTTTTTACTAAACTTGAGGACACTTACAAGGCTGAAGCAGCCATGCATGATAAATCTCCAACTGGAGTAGGGTTAGAAGATTAGATTGTAACAGCTGTTCAACAAGCCAATCCTTCCAAACAACTTTCGATTGCATTCATTAAAGTGATTTCGTCAACGATGAAACAATGGGCCGCCACAAGCCCGAGCCTCGCGAATCAGTGACAACGGCTGTTAATCAATGAAGTTACTTTAGAAATATCTACACGTTGTGGGTTTATAACTGATTCACTTCTAAGCTCATTGGTGTTTAAAATTCACTATATGATTTTGGTATTATTTTAATTCTGTCATGATTCTTTTTTCTAATTTGAGCGTAGAAAGTTACAGAATAGTATCAAAATGGTCATGATAAGACTAGAATAAGTGTCGTCCATCCAGCTACACGGTGCGTAGCCGATTGTAATAATAATTGCGGGAGAGATTTGAATGAGATCAACCTGGGACTTATATGGTTAAAACAAACGAAAGGGATGAAGAAAAGCTACTAGATGATACCAAATAATCCCTGATCTGCTATTCCACCGGCGCTATATCATGCAGTAGTTATTGTAGCTGCGCTTCGTAAGATGATGAGTGATAGAGTCAGAAGCCAAGTCCCTTCTCTTCTCCGACGCAAAGTGCGAGCTTTAGTAATACAAGCACCTATATTCTATAGGCTATGGTAACTGCTTAATATCGAGCTGATATCGCTTGTTTGCAGACTTACTTACTAAACAGAAGCACACAGTGCAAAATATATCTACGCAACCAGCGACTTATCTTAGTTATAGGTATGTGTATCGCTGGCAGAATATACATCGATTAAACTCCTATTCAAATTATATGCTATGCTAAGATTCGCTATGTAAATTCGAGCGTTTGTTGAGGCAAGTAGAAAGTGTCCTCGTTTGCGCTTACTATTGTGTGGAAATTACTTGCCAGACTATAATAGTGTTAATTGGGACTTTAACGGTATGCCTAAGCCTTTGACGATTTATCTTTAAATTTGAAATGGCTTTGCAGTGAAGATTTGCAGTTTTACCTCAGAAAAAACGACGTCTGTGTCATATGCCAATACTACACGAGGTGAGTTCAGGGCAGTGATTACAATGTGAGAATTTACGAAAACCAACAAGTAGATGAGAGTAATTTAAGAATCAAAAAGGTACTGATTCCATTAACTGAAAAGTATTGTCACAACTACCTAAATATGAATGTGTTATTCTAAATTAATTATGATTAACGATGGAAAGTTATTATAACGACTTCAAGCAAACCCAAAATATTTTCAGATGCAAAAAACTGACGCATCGCACTGCAATTTGTAATCTTTCAAAAAACCTACCAACCAAATACATAAAAAATGGAACGTCATGCAAACCCGAGCAATGACTGGTATGGCCACGCATCATCCTGTTTACTCCAACATTGGCAAGAGTAATGACAATATTTACGCAGAAACTCGTTATCAACAACGCATGCACAATGTCAAATATGTAGTAGCTCAAATAACTAATACAAAACAGACGCCTAATGTACAGAGCGATTAAGCCCATATTCATAAATCGATCTCAAGTCTGACAGCGAACTTGGAAATGTCATTCCTATGTCATACCAGGACAAAATTACACATCAAAAGCGTGCTCAAGATCTTTCCCAGCCTTGGCCTTAAGCACTTATCTTGCGAAGAACGAAATAGATAAGCTAAGGTTAAAGCGTCGGTCGGGTTTATTGCAGTTTCTCTCAAGATGACGCTGTAGTCAACAAATTCTACTTATTTATTTTTTACGCAAAATTTGAGCATTTCTAAGATATAATACTATTGTTTGCGATTAAGACTTATTATACTGCATTGACATATGCAATAATATCAACCTAAAAATATTCATAATCTAAGCGTTTTCCGATAAAAATCTTCTGTCACTTTTTATTGTAATACATACACGCACACATTGACAAAAAGTGTATTTTAGCCACTAGCCACTAGAGGACGTACTTTTATATTTATTGCGGCCTTTTTATTTTATAATAAATAGCGAAAATATTATATTTTTGCTATTGTAAAATTCATTATTGTATGTGTATTCATCATTCTAAAAAACCGATAAAAAATATACATCTGTTATAGAATAATTTTATTGTCTGACTAGCTGTGCCCGCGACTTAGTTCGCGTGTAATTTAACTTAACAAAAATTTCGGGATTATTCATCCCCTATTTTATCCCCTTGGGGTAGAATTAATCAAAATCCTTTCTTAGCGGATGCCTACGTCATAACATCTGCATGCCAAATTTCAGCCCGATCCGTCCAGTGGTTTGGGCTGTGCGTTGATAGATCAGTATGTCAGTCAGTCAGTCAGTCACCTTTGAGTTATATATATTTAGATGTTACTAAATATAGTGAAAATATAACTGTAATAGACTTGTTGGTGTATTCCACTTTTCTAACATATGAGATACATTACTGAGAAATAGATGTGGTTTTCCATGTGAACATATTTTTATTTATAACAACAACAACTATATACAAGAAATCAACATAAAAATCGTGTCTCAATCAAAATTATAGGACCTAGAGTCCTATACAGAGTAGCGTTAGTAGTGTTTCCTACATTGAGACACTACATGGCCTACTTTTTTGCAATATGTACACGACACCTTAGGCACACTATTTACACTAGACGACGAAAAGGCACTAGATGTAGCAGAGGCAACTCGGCGTTCTTCCTTCAGCAGGATCGATGCAACCGAGTCTGTAGATATCGAGGTGCCGGAATGCTCTATTGCCATCACCATTGGGCTGTAGCTGTCGTTGAGTCCTGCCAGCATAATCACACCAACAAGTTCATCTTCCAGACCAGCTTGATTGGCAATCAGTTTTTGTTGCACATGACGTATGTCATTCACATAGGCTTCTATGTTCGAGTACAATACAAGTTTAGTACCAAGCTATTTCCTCATAAGTTGTAAGCGTCGAGCAAGCCCGCTGTCAGCGTAGGCTTCCCGAAGTCGCTTCCATGTTTCCTTCGAAGTTTCAGCTGTCATAACGATGAGATATAGATGTTCGCTTAGACTCAAGAAAATCTTGGATCTTTGGCATCTTTGCGTTGAAAGTCGTCATCTTCCTCCGCAGGCTTCATGACGCAGTCCCATAGCTCGCTGTCGATCAAGTACATCTTCATGGCGAAGCTCTAAGCCGCGTAGTTGACGCTTCCCTTTAATTTTGCGAAGCTCAACGTTATGTTGGCACCCACTGCTGTTGAAGAGCTACTAAAGACAGTTTGCTGTGGTTGTACCTTTGACGACGACTGTTCTGAGTAGCAGATGAAATAAAAACATATACGGAGGCCAGACAAGATATTTAATGTACAGCGTATTTCAGAATAGAATTCTATGCAAAGAGAATACATTCTATGTAAAAACAAATGTCAATATAAATTACACGGAATTTAAAAACTAATTATTAACAGGCCAGTGCTTTGCTGATTTCCACTACGTAGGTTGCAACAAAAATAATAATTATTATATTAAATTTAGCTCTTTTGACGTCCCACTCCTGGGCACGGGCCTCCCCTCAACACGAGGAGGATTCCGGCCATAATCCACCACGCTGGCCCAGTGTGGGTTGGCGGATTTCACATGTCTTTCGAAAATTGGTTAGATCTTCTAAGACATGCAGGTTTCCTCACGCGTGCTTTAAGCAATCGGCTATCACAGCTTCAGCTCAATCAAAATAATACTAATAAATAAACAAATATCGCCAGACAAACATACTAACTGTATGGTCCCAAACTAAGCAAGGCTTGGACAATGGATACCGTACAATGGACTGGGGGCGATGCCAGTGACACCAAGACCAGGGCAAATTACGGAAAGGCCAATTCCGAAATTTACCCTGAATGGAATCAAACCCGCCACCACCCGGTGTAGTGAGCCGAGCGGCCTACGCTCAAACGACTGCGCCAAGCGGTCATCAATCGTCGATGGTAGTAAAAGTAAAAGCAAAAGCAAAAGCAAAAGCAAAAGCAAAAGCAAAAGCAAAAGCAAAAGCAAAAGCAAAAGCAAAAGCAAAAGCAAAAGCAAAAGCAAAAGCAAAAGCAAAAGCAAAAGCAAAAGCAAAAGCAAAAGCAAAAGCAAAAGGAAAAGGAAAAGTTGGTCGCGACACCACACTGTTCAATGCAAAATAGAAAGACGATACGAAAAAATATAATAACTGGCTTGCTTTCTATAAGGGAGAGAGAGAGAGACAGACAGAGAAACACGCGCACGCCGCACATATAGCGAAAAAAGTGTCGTTACACATTTCTGGTCTTAATTTTTTCCGTCTAGCCCTCTTTCGCAACGCGCGATAAGGAACTTCGTTCCAATATTTATAACATACTGTTGCGACCTTGAAACTGTGTCGTCTATTATCTCGAAGAATCCACATCCTATCAGCTTTAGACAAAAACGCATTGTTAGTCTAGATGTACTCCATCGATTCATCATGAAAATAATCTGGAAAATTCGATGTTCGAAACTGTAGGTATGTAGGTATAAGGTGAACGCCCTTGCGTTATCGGCGCGACGGTGGCCGCGAATACCTACTCGCGGTCGAATACAATGGGACTCTGGATCATTCGATTGCGATTATTATTACCTACATACCTACCGAGAATGTTCAGGAAAACACCAGTTCGCATCTTTATTCGATATATAAGGAGTCAACGACGGGCAGCGAATTTACAAAGGCTATACTATTTGAGTCACGAGTCAGACTCTAATAGATGAGCTTTTGTTTATGCATATTAATCGACAATACCTAATCTATCTCAGTAAAAAAATTGACTCAAATGGATTAGCTTTTTGCCTTGATATTTTCAAAGAAAATGCACGGACAAAACCTAGTACTGTATTATATATATTCACTCAAATAGATAAGCTTTTATCGAGATATTTTCAAACATTATACGTACGAACAAAACCTACTCGAATACGGACCTATAAATTTGATAAAAGTGTCTACTTGTGTTACTCTATTATAAGGCTCTTTTTCCACCATAAGCAATGCGTTTACTTACGAGTATAGTATGTTTCTTATTTTGTGTTTTGTTGTGTTGAGTTATCTTATGTGCCATACTTAAATAAGACTGATTATTACTACGTTTAAATTTGATAAAAATAATTATCTGTGTTTTGTATTTTACATTAAAGGTACCTACGCAAGAAAAATATTTTTTTTTTATTATTATTTGTACTCGCAACAAGTGTGTAGTGCCTAATAAAAGTTCGTTTTGTTAATTATTTTTCTTTTTTGGGTTGGAGTGTAGCCTTAGGGGCGCTATGAATTAGGTTTAGGTTAGGTTAGGTTAGAACAGTGACCAGAATCCGAATGTGTCATTAGGTTATGTTAGTTCCCAGTTAGGAGAATTTTGGAGACAAAATATTTTTTCGTTTTGATCACTGTTCTAACCTAACCTAACCTAAACCTAAACCTAACCTAAGTCATAGCGCCCCTAAGTCTACACAATGACCCTTTTTTTGTCAATCAAATACAGATAGATACAATTTGCATATCGGTATCAAATTGAATAGCATTTGTTGCTGCAATGTTAGAATGAATTTATCTAACAAAGTCTACGCGATTTCGGTCAGTTTCTGTACTAGAATAGATTAGGGTTTCGTCAAGTTTTTGTCAAACAAAAGCTAAGCCAGTTCAGTTTGCACTTTCACTCTAATAGTATAGCCTTTGTAAATTCGCCGACGGGCAGCGAGTTAGTTACTTCTTGGAAGCGACAGTGTACGGAACTTAAGTAAGCCAACGAAGAGTGATATACCAGTGACCTAGGCGATTATATTGGAATACTGTGTGACTGCTAAGTGATTCGGAACAGTGTTTGTTGTGAGTAACTAGTGATAGTCAACTAGTGTACAGTAGTACTGTGTATTTGTCAAGTTTGTGGAGAGCGAATTAAACCCTTTTTACACGTTTAACGGCATTAATTGTACCTACCCCTAGTACCTAACAATACTTACCTAGTACCTGTGTACATATATAATATAGTACAGGAGTATCTATGGTTTGTATATACCAGGTATTTATTTGGCAAATACAGTAAATTTTCATTTTAATGTACCTATACGGTAATCCTAAGCCAGCGGCACCACTATCCTACCCACATATATGCATTTACATAGATAACGCAAATGTATGTACTTAGCGTGTCCGAAAACCCCGACCAAGCGTCAAGGTTGGTCGCCGATAACTTACAGTCCTTCGCGACTACAGATATAAAATATGAGTATGAGCGAGATAATCACTGGAGAGAATCGTAGTGGGCGGAGGGGCATCGGCGGAATCGGTGTCTTTGAATCGGTTTGGATTTCCGCCATCTGTGACGTCACAGTAAGTGTTAAAAGTTTTGCACGCTTGGTTTCAATATAAATCGTGATACTTGCGTTATCTATGTAAATCTATATCTGTGATCCTACCTATAATACTCTAAACGAAAAAAATATTTCCGACAACAAACGCTTTTATAATAGACATCCGACGTTGTCAAGTCGCCGCTCTCTACCAATTGACAACGTCGCGTCTGCAACAACGTAGTACCTCGTGTGGCGAATTGACGACCGTTTGGCGCTGTAGTTTGAGCGTTGGCTGCTCGGCTCACTGCGTCGGATGGTTGCGGGTTCGATTCCCGACAAAGGAAATTTTCTGAAACGGCCTTTTCGTAATTTTCCCAGGTCTGGGTGTCACTGGGATCGCCACCAGTTTAATGTATGGTAGCCATAGTACAAGCTATGCTTAGTTTGGCACCATATAGTTGCTGAGTAAGTCTGGCGATATTTATTTATTTATCTGATACCTATCATGTCAGCGATACATTAATTTATTTATTAGAAACTTAGTATTGTATTATGTCCGGAAAATATCAAAAATACTTAGCGCGTTACTTATTTTTTTTATTGAATGTTATTATTATGATAATAAAAGATGAAAACCCGGCTTCGCTCGGGTGAAATGTGACTCATTACAATTTTCGGCATGATGTGTTTACATCCAAGCAAAGTTAATAGAAATACAAATACATCCGACAGAGAACCAAAGTTATCGACATAGCTCAAAGAATTAGCAAGCTGATGTGGCAGTGGGCTGGGCATATCTTGCGAAGAACCGACAACCGCTGGGGTAAACGTGTTCTTGAGTGGAGACCTCGACTAGGCAAGCGTAGTGTAGGACGCCCTCCGACCAGGTGGGATGACGATCTGCGAAAGACTGCAGGCAGATGCTGGATGCGGCAAGCTGAAGATAGTGCGCTATGGCGCTCATTAGGGGAGGCCTATGTCCAGCAGTGGACAAGCATAGGCTGATGATGATGAAAGTTAATCACTATGCGAAGCAAAACTAAATGAAATGAATACTCGTACGGAAACATCATGAACATTGAACACTGAATTTGTTTGTTCTGACAGCTCAATCAATAAATGCAATTCTTCTTCTTTATTTAAAAATATGGCCCACCAACTAAGAACACTGGCACTGTCATCACTGACACTGACTGACATGCGTTCATAGAAAATATGGCGGTACTGTGCCGAATATTATAATTATAATAACATTGTTTATCACGACACGACAATCCGAATTTTGCGGGCATATGTTGTCGACTCGAAATCATTATTTTTTTAAGTTTTATTATTCTGGTAACGTTTCAATCGAGTCTACCGTACCCCTTGACGGAATTATTAATATAGATGGCGCAATATAGGGATATACATATATTTGCAATAATAATTTGGTCACCACCATCTGTCATTTCAACTAGTACACTATTAGCACGCAGTTTACTCAAAGTACAAATTTTATGTTAATAATGGCCTAATTTAGTCAGATGGCGCTGACAAATTCACACACACAGGCGTAAAATTTAACAAATTTTACGATCGATTTTAATTATGTTAATCTATTTTTAAATGCCTGAAATCATTAGATGCGAAAACAATAATTTATTTAGAAGTGATAACATCCATTGTTGTAAGGAAAAACTTTGTGTGTCTCGTATACATTCGGAATGAAATATGTATGGAGAACACGATCGCCCCATCGACCTTAAGTGATTAGTCACATAACAGCACCAAATTAATAGGTAATTATTAGCAAAATAGGGCCAAAGTAGAACACACATTTTTCACCATTATCCCTTTCCTTGAATCTCTTTCCTGTTTACTTTGCGTGGTTAGATAAGCTTTCTAATGAAGAGACGATAGTATAATTACTTGCGAGTCCAAGATTCAATGTTATTTGTTTATCTAACATCCTATTGATACCTTTGTCTTAAATAGTGCCTGAAGGTCCGACAAACCCTTTTGATGAGACTCACGAACACCTCTAGATAATGGGAACAATAACCCAAGTAAACACAGCATGTACTACATTGACTCTATGCCAAACCGGCGACCCTCGGCCCGAGCCCTCGGATTTGCCAGATCGTTAAATCACAATACCGGACACACAAACGAAGCGTGGGCCGATACCGCCGTACCGAAAGCAAAATAAACAACGCCCGCCATCGCGCAAATATTTGCACCACATCAGACCGATGGAGACGGAACCAATATCGTGGAAAATGTAATAGAATATTGTTCTGTATTACGATCACGCCTCGTTCAGTTAATGTATGACATAAGAAATAATCGTTGCCAACAGTGATGCAAATACACAGACAGAAATTCGCACATCGCACAAAAGATAATGAGGAATAGTTAAATTATGTACTGGTCGTATCAGTTTGGATCAGATAGTTATTGCAAAGTTCTCTTCATAAAATAGAGTAAAACTTGGTGTAGCTAGCACAAATACGAAGGTAATAAGTTTCCTTGAGTTAGAAGTCCGTCGGGATTAGATAAGACCAGTCAGCACGTTGAAGATTGTAATTTTAATATAAAATTGTAGTGTAGAGGTTTTAGGTTACTGGGATTTTAATTAAAGACAGAGCCACGTGTAAGTCCAATTGGAAGAGGGTTTTTTTATCTAATACATGTTGCAAGATATGTAGAAAATAAATTTGTGATGAATTGAAGATGAGTTTTCGGGTTCATATTCAGAATCAATTGTTAATTCCAGAATTAGCTATAATCTATGATAATTTAAAAATTGTGATGGTTAAATTATAAATTCCCGTATGCAAGCTTTATGATATTAAATTTAAATATGAAGGTCAAGATTGATGCGTGGCAATCGTGAGTGGATCGTTGGATTATCACACTGCAAAGTTATGCTGCTATTGGTGAATCACATTTAAAAATAAAACCTCAATCACAACACACAAGAAAAATAAATTACGCTAATCTTATGATAAGAAATCATCCCGTGACGTTATAAAACTACTAATCTGACGTCAGTTTGCAAAGTTTATTGGTGCACAAACTAAAATGTCACAGATTTGTCACTTGATTTCAATTGATTTTATAAATGCCGCTAAACTTCTGCGACTGTTTGTATTGTTTTTACCTACATCAAATAACTGAATGACGCGCATCACCTTAATAGACAAGGATAGAATACAATAGAATTTATATATGCGAATAGATGTAATGAAACACCAAAGATACCGTAGGAATACGCCCCTATCTAAATTATCAACACTATCTATGATTACTAAAGACTCCCTCAGAATAGAAGAGCTATTAGACATAGCTATTCTTTTAATACTTTCTACCAAACTTGCGCAAGGACAAAAGCTGCCACTAATTAATTATAATGGCAGCCACGCCTACACGAGCTGTCGTGTCGTGGATTCCCGTGTCTGCGACATTTGTGTGTACAGCACCCGCTCCCACGCACCCTGCGCGAGTTGTGACGCACTTGTTCTTATTTCTGTCAATCTGGTAACCACTGCAAGTAGTTAAGCCAATTTTCCAATTACAGGTATTTTAACTTAGACCGATAGTGGACGGTAAAGCTATGATCAAAAAATGCAGTCAGTGAATGACGATTTGAAAATCAAAGGCATTTTTGATTGGAAATTGGACCTCAAAGTGTATCAAAAAGTGTCCTAAAAAGTCCTGAAAGAGACAGAGAGACAGGAGTCAAGTGTTGGGAAGCTTACAAATAACTTCCGTGATAGTTTCTACACTTACGGCTTGGATGCTTAACCGAATTAGATGTATGCGTGACTATACCACCAACAAGTGTTAATTCCATAACATTTTACGGAGCGCTGGTGTACTTGAAATCATGCCATCAAAATCTCAGCACTAACAAACCTATTAAAATATACGGCCAAGCATAATAAACATTTTGAACGTGCGCGATGAAGAATTTCCTCAATTTTACAACGGTTCTCGTGGAGCGATACCTAAACAGGCAACTAATAATAGAAGCTAATTAGACTCACACTACGGAACAGGCGCAGAACTTGCGTAGTGCACTGGGCTAAAATAAACCCTGTTTGATGTGTTTAGAAAGTTTTATTAGTTTATGGCTTAAGATTCTTCCTCAGTGATGTTTAAAGCTAATGATTATGAATTCGTTAATACCAACTACAGATAACATTTTAGTTGTAAAGGTTATCACCGTAATAAAATAAAAGTTGTATGCTCCAAGATTGTCAAAGGACTAAGGTTTTATGTGACGACAACATAGTGAATAATGACTACAATTTAATTGAGCTTATACCTACCACCGTTGAGATTGAATTAGTTCGCGGGTTTTTCTTAAACTGCTCAGATTGCAAATTTCGTACAGACAGTTTCCTTTGCAACAGCAATTTCAAAAAACCCAGACATTGCAAACTGGGAAGTCAAATCATGTTTGAACCGGGCGCATATTTTTAGACAAATTATGACAAGAAATATAAGTCACGCGCCGGACGATTTCATACAGAGCACAAAAGGGAAAGAAGACGTATTATGATGTAGCGATTTTCTGATAGTGTGCAGGGGCTCATGCAAGACAAAACTTCTTGGCAATTTCTAATGTCCGAATGAGCTAAAGATACGAAGGCGTTTCTAAGGTGAGTATTCGTACAAATTGAGTAAGCCCGTCCTATTTTGAATGTCAGGTTAAATCTAACATTAACTGTCGGTTTAGCGGAATGTGTCGTCACGCAGAGACGGAATACTAACTAGCGTTATCGCGTTTTGAACGAGGAAAACAGGTTTAATTATTATAATACTTTACATTACTTTACGACGACAATACTGCGTTTTGTTTACAATGTTTATGGTCTGGAAACAAGTCGTTAACAAGAGTGATAAATTACAGTAGTTCTTACTTCTTAGGTTGAAGGAAGAATTGATTTTCCAATGCATTTACCGTGTCACCAAAACTCAGCCAACATGTCCTATGAAAGGTTTTACACTGTGATTTTGTCATTGCGACTAGTTTCGGTCGGATCTTTCTCTATTATGGTAAATTTGGTTCATTGGCCGTGATGCCTGAGTGATAACTTCATACAGAAGATATTATGTGTTGCAAACCGTCTGAGCCAATTTAAAAAATGTATATCAACAAGTTTGTATATCTATTTCTCAGAAAACCAACCATTTCTTAAGATGCCTCATATGCCTTTTATTAACCTTACCTATAGTTTGCACTGGCGCAATATTTACACCGATTCATGTTTTCTCTATTTTTGGACGGCAAAAAATAGGTACAACACCATAAATCAGTGTTTCGTCAATGCAAACCAAGGGTCATGAAAATATGTTTGGAGAAGACTGTATTTCCTAGTATCTGAGAGCTGATCTCAAAAAGCGCACATAAAATAAAGCAATTAATGCTGTAGCCGGTCCCATGTACCAACTAACCACTGACCTCAATTCGATCATCAAACTGACACGCCAAATTGATCATTAGAGTCCGGATCCGGACCCTTAATATCCGACGTTGCGCAAGAGTGATAATGACTTGTTATGCCAGATTACGTCATGAGTTAGATCGAAAGTGTCATCAGTGTTGACTTTCACTGACTTTTGGTGTGCTTTATATGTTTTTGTTTAGTATATAGAGGTTATATTTATTTCATTGCCGCTCTTGAGTTACAGAGGAGAACTTATGACAACAGATGTATAATTTCAACCCATTATCTATTGTTGATAGCTAAAGTCGGCGAGATTTTTCTTAGCTATGTTTGATTTGATAGCAATTGCTTTGGCCGTTTCAAATGTAAGTTCATGAATTCCTGATATCAGACTTATTTCGTGGTGCTCCTATTATATTGACGAGGGTACGCAATTTTTGGTGGTATTTGATGTATGCTCACCATTATGAAGTACTGTGGGTTGTGTCTCCTCGCGCCTCCTGGAACAAGTTGAAGACTTATTTAGCATAACTGTCTTCACCTTTCTATTCATTCAGTAAGTAAGGAGACTTGACCACGACATACTACTACTCCTACTGCCAAAGTTGTAAGCCAAGATCTATAGAGGTTTCATTCACACCCGCGAATCAAGGCCTGATCTGATGAGGGACAGAGCTATGCGAAGTAATAAGACGCACTAATCTAACTGTATGTTTCCATTAGCTGTCACTTAAAAACGTGCGTCTGATCAAGAGTACCCCCTGACAGTCTACAGAAAAGACAAAGTTTCCGAAGTCGGAACAAACAGCTTCTATTCTTATTTTACAAATGAATTAAAAGAAGGATGGAGACTATCATTTCCGGGACGGAAACCTTTCACCAACTGTGAATACCTCCCCTGGACAATGTGGAGACCACTTCATCATCCCATGAATCACAGACTATTGATGTACCCTGTTGTGATATTATGTATGCTAGGTGAAACAGAAAGAGTATAGGTAGGTACTTACATTTTTTTGTAGTAAATCTAAAAGGCTTTGGGAGAAATTTAAAAAATGTGGTGCAGACTTATAAAATCTTTGGCCAGCTAGGTATATTCTTAACTACGTATAGTATGCACAGCCAAATAAGCGTACATAGTTGCAAAATTTGATGATTCATTTATAACGAAGAACTTTTATCAACAGGTAAGTAAGTGGGTAGGTATGTTAACTGTGCATTTCCCGCCAACTTCATCGCACTATTTCTCGCTCGATAAAATTCTATTATACGGTGATTCACTTACCCGCGACTTCATTCGTGTAAGTCTGTACGTTTATACTTCAAAATACCTATACGGGTATCTTTACGATTTATTAACAAAATTAGTAACAAAGTGAGGTTTTTATAGTTTTTTCTACAGTTAGCCCTGATAGATTATTGGTCCCACGTAACGCGTATTCACATACGCGATACGTCAGTTTTGACGTATTGCGAGTCGATCGAGATGCCACCGGTGAACAGAGTTGGGCCCGTGGTCTTGCGTGCACATGGGCATGGATTCAAAAATAGATCTTTAAAACTACGCAACGATTTTGATGCGGTTTTCTTAATAGATAAGAGTGTGAGTGTTATGTATAAGACATGCATAATATACTAAAGAAACACTGATAATTTTAGAGCCGTGCGAAACCGGGGCGGGTCGCTAGTTTGATTATAAAATGTCTTCAACGATGGGTGCTCCAAATCTCTACAAGTGTTCAGGAAGTCTCTGATTAACTGTCGCGATGATGAGAATACACTAATATCTTGTCCTTCATGTGAAGTTTGAACGTATTCAAACCAAATACCGATTGATTATTTCCATTACATTCACCAGCACAACTGCTTGCACGATTCCGCTAGGAGCGCTGTAAAATGCATGGACAGATTCTATCACTCGATAGATATTTGAAATTGAAATTGTCACACGAAACACGAAGCCCGTATACAGACAAGTCTTTGAATTCCTCTTATCAGTTATTCAATACCGACGATTATAAAATGTTGTATTAAATATAACTCGAGTTGGATGCGTAGGCGCAACATGGCGAAAGTAGTCAGGGCGCCCGCGGCGGCGGCCCGATACAAGTGAAAGTGTCGAAAGCCGACCACGGAAGAACTGCTTTCTTGAGTCACCCCGCAACTTCATGTCCTGTTAGGTTAGTTGGTTGATAAGCGCACAGATCGCCTGGCTACACAGCTATATTGTAATATAAATGTTTCTGTTCGGGCTCCAATTGTAATATAAATTTCCTGTTCTAAATCGACAAGAGCCAATTTGTAATATTTAAAAAAATATACAATAAAAGGTTCCCCTATTAATAATATAAGTAAGCTGCCAGAAAACAATACAAATTAAACCAATATCGGGCGCCAGGCAGGCCTACCAATAAAAAGTGTCCGGAATAACTAGGTCGGGGCCTTGGAGCTTTTAATCACAAGCCAAGGAGAAGTAAATGAAAAACCTGAGTACAAAGAAAAGTATCAGTCTTTATTTTATCCATAGGGTCATGAAAATGTTACTTAAGTATAAGAAAAATGAATAAATTTATCACATTTGTGTTTGTCTATTATTGCCACCTTTTTCCAAGAAATTATTATTATTTTAAACGCAAAACATTAGGGGAAAATGAGTAGAACAACCAGAAAAATTATATTTTAAGTTAAACTATAAAACCAAACCTCGGTCCTGGTACATGTCCGTGGAAAAAATAACGAGGGGCTTGCAAACTAAATCACATCCAACCCGGAGCCAGGGGCATCACAGGCGGAATTTAAAGGTGTCCAGCTTGGTGATCCACAATGGGTTTCAACCTTACCGGCACGCCGCAAACAAAATCTTCACCACACCATCCAGGGTGGGGAAAACATCATGAAGTCTCCATGTGTTTAAATGAAGAAATGTAAATAACAAAGAAGTAGAGTAAAAAAAGAAAAAAAAACCCTGAAACAATATAAAATTGCATCAGTATAATGCTGAAATACACTCATGCGCAATTGACATGTTGTAAAGAAAAATCAAAGTACTTACCACAAATGTGGGTTTTTCTGCTAAATACTATGCGCAGGCATAGCGCCGGGCTTATTAGTAACTAACTAAAGCCATTAAACGACATCTCCGCACGCCTAAGCGTGGATTCACAAAGATTTTTATCGGTTCAAATCGTAGCCATCTTCACGGCCTGTCCTTCGGGAGAAAAGTGAAAAGGGTCCCAACTGACAGTTCAAATCAGAAAAAAACGAATGACAGAGGACATGTCAATGTCAAACTGACATAACCAAAATGTGAAAGGAAAAAGTCCGAACTGAGTATCAGTCCTTTGAGAACTTACAAATTTGGAAAAAACATAACTAGTATGTAACGAGATAAAAGCGAATGTTACAATACATCCCTCCCAAAAAAAAATAAAAGAAAGATACTTTCTTTTATGCCACAGTTAAAACCGCGCTAAAAAGCTAAAAGGAAAAAATTAAACCTCCACCGAATACTAAAGCATCAAAACAAAAATCCAAAATAGGAGAAAAATATCGGAAATAAATCCACGAAAAGGAAATACAAAAAAACAACTCCATCACCAATTAATACCAATTCAAAAAAAAAGTTAAGGCGGTCGTAAACAACCAATACGTAAAGAAATCCTACATAGGAGAAAAAATTAAATAAAAAGAAAACCATCCTGAGAAGATATTATCTATGGTGAGATAGACAACACTCTAGGGAAATTTTCAAAAAAAAATAATGAAGCAACTAATAAAATCAAATCACTCTCTCAAACAACAAACTGCAAATGCAAGTGAAAACAAATGAACAAAAAATATCCAAAATGGAAAACAAAATTTAAAAGAAGAGAAGCCAACCTGACAAGTTATTATTTATGGTTACATAGAAAATACTACCGGAGGACTCTATCAAAACAAACAAAAAGTGCAGTGAAGCAAAATGCTACTGACTATTTCTAACAACTCTCCACCTTGTGGTACAGTTAAGCCCTATCGCCACTGACTACATCAACAAATGAAAACCCAATAAAAACCCCTTTTGAGCTCAGTCAAGCACAAACGCCACTGGCTACAATACCAATTTAGAACCCCAGTAACTTCATTTAAGCTCTGTTAAGCCTCTAAGACCAGTTAGGCACAATCGCCACCAACTCAGCATCTGAAATTCACAACAAATCTACCAAACTCCTATCCCTTCGGTTAGGCTCGCGCCGCCGATTACAAAAATCAAACTTCGACTAACGTCCGAAACGTACTGCTTCCCTACGCCCAAGGCGTGAAAAGACTCCCTTGCACCTGGAAAAAATGCAAAAGAAAAAAATGCCATCACACAACAAGACGGTGTGAGAACAATATGTCTTGTGACCGGCACAACACCACCGAACTTCCGAGCACAAGAACATAGAAAAACTTATGTCTACACGACAAGACGGTGTAAACATAAGGTACGTTCACACACTCCAAGCGGTGTGCAAACGCAAAAAACTGCAACATTGTGATCGGCACAACACCACCGAACTCCCGGGCACAATGGCAAACAAAGATCCGGGTGGAAAGTCCGAGATCTGTCAAATCCAAAAGAGTGAAACTATACCCCCAAAGCGTGGTAAGTTTACTCAAAACTAAATTGTCATATCCGAGGCCTTAAAATTACTCGAACACCAAACTATATATAAAATGTACAAATGACACAAAGTCAAAAACTTAAGGAAAACAAAACTTGATGGATAAAGACAATGTCTTATCATCAAGAACAAAATAGAATATAAAATATCCTAACAAAAATATAAGGAAAGAACAAAGTGGACATTCCACTACAAACAAATTGTTTAGTAGGGAATACCTAACTATAAACAAATATACATAAGATCTTTCGACATTGGAAATGTTTAGTGAAATTAAGTTAACTTTAACAAACTGCTATACTACCAAAATACCTAAGTTCTTATTTTGAAAATTTAAATGAATATTATTATCATTCCAAGTTAATCTTATTATTTGAAGTTTCCTAACATACATCACTTTCACAAGACCATTTTAGAATCACACATCAAATCTCTTTCATCACACACAAGGTCTATCTTCAAACAATAGTTCAAAACTCAAAACCAAAAAAAATATAAGTTTATAATTTTGAAAAAGAAAATTAATATTTAATTATGTCTTTAACATGATAACGTCCTGTTGAACCTTTACTTAGGTCTTTTAAAACATAAACGTTTTGTGAAACTTTATCAACAATTTTGCATTTAATAAACTTAGGTGCAAACTTTGCCGAAAAATATGCAAGTGCGTTGGATTGGACAAAACTCCTTCTCCAAACAATATCACCAACATCGAAAGAAATGACTTTTCTCCCTACGTTATAATAACGAACATTTCGTTTATAAGCTTTCAAAATAGAAGTTTGAACTTTTTCAAAAACTTCACTAAGTAAGTTAAGAGAAATAGCAAAAGAATTTCTAGAACCAATTTCAAGGTTATCTAGATTAACTAAAGAATCACTAAAGCGATGTAAAGAAGCATCAACAATGACTTCCCTACCAAACATAAGGTAATTAGGAGTGAAATCTGTAGCAAGATTAACACTACTATTCAAAGCTAATTGAATATGGGGCAAAAATTTTGACCAAGTTCTATGATCATCCTTCACAAAACAAGAAATACAAGTTTCTACGGTTTTATTATACCTTTCAACAGGGTTATTCTGAGGGGTATATAAAGTGTTATAAAAAATTTTAGTTATATTAAATCCTTTTAAGAAATTAACAAAATAACTTGTTGTGAACTGTGAACCGTTGTCGCAGATAAATATTTTTGGAGTACCAAATTTTAGAAATATTTCTTTTTCAAGAAGTTTACAAATAACTTTAGAAGTAGCATTGATCATGGGAAACAACCAACAATATTTAGTAAAAATATCTACTACTGATAAGATGTATTTATGACCAGAATGTGCTTTAGGCAGAATTCCAATAATGTCAATAGAAAGTGTTAACATGGGACGATCAACTTTTTTAGGATTAATCATAATTCCATGAGGAAGTGAAGTTGAACATTTATAAGCTTTACAAATTTCACAAGAATTTATATATTTCTGAACATCAGAGAACATACCTTTCCAAAAGTAATGTTGTTTTAATTTTCTTAAAGTTTTATGAATACCAAGATGACCAGAATTAAGATCATCATGATTAGATCTAATTGTATCTAAAATATGTTCTTTTGGAATAACTATCTTCCAATCTAAAATACTATTTGGATTATACCTACTTCTACAATATCTATATAGAGTGTTATTTTCAACTCTGAAATTTTTGAATCTACAAGGAAATTTTTGACAACTAACAAATATCTTACGATACCAAGGATCATAAATATCATCATCAGGAGATATTATACTATCCGGAACGACATCAATAGCGGAAATTTCAATACGTGACAGAAAGTCAGGAACTAAATGTAAAGAACCCTTTTTATGAACAATATCAAAAGTAAATTGAGAAATTCTAGCGGCCCATCGTGCAAGACGTCCACTAGGATTACTAAGTTTTAAAAGCCATTTCAAACAAGCGTGGTCTGTAACCACAGTAAATTTCATACCTTCAACATAAGGTCTGAAGTGTTCAATTGAATCTAAAATTGACAATAGCTCACGCTCTGTTGTACTATAATTTCGTTCACATTTATTAAGTGATCTAGAATAATAAGCGATAGGATGTTGTTCACCACTATCATCTTCTTGGGTCAGAACGCTACCAATTCCAACAGAACTAGCATCGCAATGTAAAAAATAAGGTTTTTCAAAATTAGGACAATGCAAAACAGGTGCAGAAACTAAAGCTTGTTTTAAATTATGAAAAGCATTTATAGCATCATCATCCCAACTAACAGGTTTCTTAGAATTCTTACTGCCTGCAGTCAGTTTAGTTAAAGGAGACGCTATATCAGCAAAATTACTAATAAATCTACGATAATAAGAACACAAACCAAGAAAACTTCTCAGTTGTTTAACTATTCCTGGAAGAGGAAAATTTTCAATTGATTCTAATTTTACAGGATCAGTGTGTAAACCATCACTGTCAACAATATAACCTAAATAACGAAGTCTGTCTTTACAGAATTCACACTTTTTTAAATTGACTGTTAAACCAGCATCTTTAATTATATGATAAATTTTATTTAAATAGTCTAAATGAGTCTCAAAATCAGGAGTAACTAAAATAAGATCATCTAAGTAGCAGAAGGCTACGTTATCAAATTCAGGACCAAGAAGTCTATCAACAAGTCGTTGCAGTTCGGCTGGTGCGTTAGTTAAACCAAAAGGCATACGAATAAATTCGAACAGTCCTTTCCCCGGAACAACAAATGCTGTCTTCTCACGAGAAGATTTTTCAAGAGGAATTTGAAGAAAAGCTTTGGAAAGATCAATAGTTTAAATAAATTTAGCTCCCCGCAGGTTATCTAATATCCTAGAAGGATATGGTAAAGGATAAGCATCTTTAATAGTAACAAGGTTTAAACGTCTAGAATCCAAACATAATCTAGTTCCACCATCTCTTTTTTCTACAGCTAATACTGGAGAACACCAAGGAGATTTTGAAGGTTGTATAATATTTTCTTTTAATAAAACTTCCACTTCATCAAAAAGTTCCTTTTGTTTAGCTGGACTTAAGGGCCAGTAACGTTGTTTAAAAGGTTCACCAACAACATTAATTTTATGTTCAACAAGATGAGTGAGACCTAAACCTCTCTTCTCATATGAAATATCTTCAAAAAGTTTAATAGTTTTATCTAATTTAAGTTTCTCAGAAGGAGAAAGTTCTACAACAGAAGTAATAGCATTAACTTGAAGTTTATTTTCGCTAACAAGAGAAATATCTTTCCAAAGTTCTTTAGCAAGATCAAATTTTAACCAAAAGTCAAAGCCTAAAATAATAGAAGGTTTAAATGAAGGTATTATCAAAAATTTTGTTAATTTAGTAACATTATCACAAGTGACAGGTAATTCAATATCACCAATGATTCTATGAGAAGAACCATCCGCGGTATAAGCAGAACTAGCAATGGGTTTAAGTTTGAAACCCATGTCCAAAAACTTTAGGTGACTATCTGAACCTAAAACACAACAAGTAGAACCACTGTCCAACAATCCTGACAAAGTAAGGTTATTAACTTTAAATTCCAAATAAGGTCTTGAATCTTTATGTTTAACAAACAAAATAGGCGCAGCCCTATAATTAGTGAAAAATACTTTTAAATAATTTAACCAATCTGAAAACTCTTTTTTAATAGTAAGGTCATCAGGTGCGAACTTACTTTTCTCTAACATCGAGACACTTGAAGTTTTCTCAGAAACTAGTGCTCGATGCGGCCTAATCAGTTTTTTGACTCGGTCGAAACTTTCTTACCCGAGTTACAATCTTCGCAACTCTTCGAGGTGACACCTACCTTATGGCATCTAAAACAAACAACACCAGGAATGGCGGTACAATTCTTATAAGTGTGTCCAGAAGACTTACACTTCAAACAAACAAGACTGTTAGACTCAACAGCACTAACTTGAGGTTTTTCTAATTTAACAACTTTACTAGGTTTTCTAGAAACAAAAACTTCAAGTTCTTTTCCAAGGTTAATGAATTGATCCAAAGAAGTAATAGTTTTACCCAACACATAAGGTGTATAAATGGGTAACATGTTATGTTTAATAATATTAATAATAGTAGCATCAAAGATGGGTATGGAAAGACGTGAAGCCATATCCATAATCTCCGTGATGAAATCCGGTAACGATTCAGTAAATTTTTGTTTACGAGTACGAAGTTCATACTCCAGAAAGTAATCATATTCAATAGTATCAAAACGTTTCAATAAAGCAACCTTCAATTCGTGCCAAGTTCCAATCTGCAAACGCACACTCCGAAACCATTTGATGGCAGTACCAGACAACAAATCAGTGAAAGAACCCACCAAAACGTTCTCATCAAAATTTTTAAACAAAAAATATTCTTCAACCTGTGTAATAAATTCCCTAACACATGATTTTCCATCAAAGTTAAGTTTACTACGTTTTAAATCCGGTAATTTAGTAATAAAAGGTAAATTCTTTTTAAGGTGATCATTCAACAGGACATTCATCGTGCTAAAAGTTGGTATTACACTAGAACTGTGTGCAATTCTATCATTGTTGACCGAAAATGGGTCAGGAACATCTGTCATGTTCACTACGTCGTGAGTCACTCCACGAACATTCGAATGAGTAGGCGTATAAACATCTTTCTCCTCCTCCAACGTAGGTACTTGAACACTCTTGTCCATGTTGAACAAATAAAGTTATCAATCAACAATCAATCACTATCAATCAATCAAAACCAATGCAACAGAATGCAACCAAATGTAAATGAAAGTTAACTCAAAATTAAAGTTTAAATGTATTAATGGAACGGATCCTTAAAAAAAGTTAATTTCCATTGTTTCAGGAAAGAGGTAAAGTTTAATTTATTAAATTATCAAAAATGATAATCCTAAGTATGAAAAGTTAAAGAATAATTCTTTAAAAAGGTGCAATAATGATTTACAAAAAATTTAAAGTTAACGCTTAACTAACTTTATTATTACAATGAAAATGTTAAAGAATGCTAACGCAAATTGACAAAATGTTTACTCAAGAAACGTCTAAGTTTATTTTAAATTACAATAAGACACCAAATATGTTAAACACTGGGTGTCAAAGAATACTTACAAACTGCCTCCGTTGAAAGAATATAGGTAACCTAATAGAAAACATGATAATAATAGTTTTGTGAAAGTAAATACAAACACATGTTGTACAAAATGACAACAGTAACAAACAATAAATTATAGTCACAACAATTATTGTGCTATAAATAATAGTAATGTTAATGAAAAGGTGCAATAATAACAAAACAACAAAGATGTGATTAGGAAAACAAAAACCCTATTTCATGTCCCTGTTCCTCTAGCCAATTGTAATATAAATGTTTCTGTTCGGGCTCCAATTGTAATATAAATTTCCTGTTCTAAATCGACAAGAGCCAATTTGTAATATTTAAAAAAATATACAATAAAAGGTTCCCCTATTAATAATATAAGTAAGCTGCCAGAAAACAATACAAATTAAACCAATATCGGGCGCCAGGCAGGCCTACCAATAAAAAGTGTCCGGAATAACTAGGTCGGGGCCTTGGAGCTTTTAATCACAAGCCAAGGAGAAGTAAATGAAAAACCTGAGTACAAAGAAAAGTATCAGTCTTTATTTTATCCATAGGGTCATGAAAATGTTACTTAAGTATAAGAAAAATGAATAAATTTATCACATTTGTGTTTGTCTATTATTGCCACCTTTTTCCAAGAAATTATTATTATTTTAAACGCAAAACATTAGGGGAAAATGAGTAGAACAACCAGAAAAATTATATTTTAAGTTAAACTATAAAACCAAACCTCGGTCCTGGTACATGTCCGTGGAAAAAATAACGAGGGGCTTGCAAACTAAATCACATCCAACCCGGAGCCAGGGGCATCACAGGCGGAATTTAAAGGTGTCCAGCTTGGTGATCCACAATGGGTTTCAACCTTACCGGCACGCCGCAAACAAAATCTTCACCACACCATCCAGGGTGGGGAAAACATCATGAAGTCTCCATGTGTTTAAATGAAGAAATGTAAATAACAAAGAAGTAGAGTAAAAAAAGAAAAAAAAAACCCTGAAACAATATAAAATTGCATCAGTATAATGCTGAAATACACTCATGCGCAATTGACATGTTGTAAAGAAAAATCAAAGTACTTACCACAAATGTGGGTTTTTCTGCTAAATACTATGCGCAGGCATAGCGCCGGGCTTATTAGTAACTAACTAAAGCCATTAAACGACATCTCCGCACGCCTAAGCGTGGATTCACAAAGATTTTTATCGGTTCAAATCGTAGCCATCTTCACGGCCTGTCCTTCGGGAGAAAAGTGAAAAGGGTCCCAACTGACAGTTCAAATCAGAAAAAAACGAATGACAGAGGACATGTCAATGTCAAACTGACATAACCAAAATGTGAAAGGAAAAAGTCCGAACTGAGTATCAGTCCTTTGAGAACTTACAAATTTGGAAAAAACATAACTAGTATGTAACGAGATAAAAGCGAATGTTACAATATACATGGGTACATAACTATGTACTTATCTACCTACTGTTTGTATAGGTACCTAGGTAGGTATAAATACTATCTAATAGATATATCAAAACAAACGAACGAGCATTTGTACCTATGGTACCAAACTAAGCCACACTCATACTATGGGTACTTACTGTACAATACAATGGACTGGGCTTGATCTCCGTGAAGCCAAGAAGAGGGTGAATCAATATTTTGTATTTGATTTAGGACAACAAACAATTATCTAATGGCTTAAATAACACACCCATAATATATCTAGTAAGTTAAATATAAATAACAGCACAATCAACAACGTTATCCACAAATAGAGGAGGCTATTTCCAAAATTTACCCTCACAGGAGTTTAACACGCAACCACTTAGTGCAGTGAGCCAAGCGACCTACCCACAACCCAGAATGTTTCAGATTTTTCATTTTACCCACCTTCTTTGATTATTATTTTTAAATCAAAAGACAAATAATCATTTATAAGTAGGTGCCAATAGCAGTTACTAAGATTGAATAAAAAATACCTACACCTAAAACATACCACTTGAGCAATCACTTGGGTTGATTAAAATACCAAATTTTTTAACCTTGATAATATCTTACCAAATAATATTGTTATTTAAATGAAATACCCATTATATTTGTATCTTTGATTACATTGTATGATTTGTTAATTTGATTCATATTCATTCATTTTTTAACCGACTTCCAAAAAGGAGGGGGTGTTATGTTTGTGTGTTTGTATTTTTTTTTATTTACACATTGTAAATGTGAACTTAGGTGAACCTAGTTTTTAAGGTGAAACACCATTGAGATGTGGCAGAGATTTTGTTAGAAAAAACCAAATTACATGTGAATTATGATATGAAATAATCAGTGATTTTTGGTCTGCATTTCTTCAGACCGATTTTCATGGAGGTAACTAGTTATTAATAATTGGCAATCACTTATTCCCGAAAGTCATATATTTGAAACCATGGGTGAGTGATATAATATCTCTTCTTATAGGTACATCTCAATATTATTTCTTGTTCTACAAGTAAATTTCAGGTTCCTACTGTTTTACACTAACAGCAAGGAATAATTATCATTTGAAGCTAGTGACAATCTAATTCAAACTCTTGATACAAATTATTAGAATGATCAAACACAACACTGACCGAAAAAACACGCAGTGATTCATAAAGAGGCATGTATATTGAAAATTAAATGAAGCCATACTAAATTAACTTTAAACAATTTTTTATTTAAGTAGGTATAATTAGTTATGGAGCAACCTCAATTATGAATTAATGAAGTCATACAGTCAACAACATTAAAAGTGAACAAAAGACATATCAAACAATATTGCTAACACAATAAGGACAGCAATAATGCATATAGTTAAAACAATTTTAGTTTATGTGCCAACAAAATAAATTGTGTACACATATAACTATTTACCAACTTTAAAGTAAAATTTTTTAATTGTATGTATACCACTCAAATTAAATATTGTTTTCTGTGCTTAAATAGGCATATCAGGAAACCTATATGATTGTGTATGCTTTAAAATACTGCCAATATCAATAATCTTAAGTCTCATTTACTGGGATTATAATATACATATAAGTATTTGTAAGATTATTCAACCTCAGCCAAAACTGATCAGTAAGGTATGATAGTACAAACCAGTAGATCAATTCTGTCTATAAGCAATGTTCTTACCAGCCGTGCAGAAGCGTCGCAGCAGCCCGAGCGAGCAGCCAGCATGGCTCCCACAGCGCAGGAACCGCAAACAAACACCCAACACTCAATACCAACAGATTATAGTTGGTTACACCACCTTCACATCACACACCAAATATCGATCACACTAACGAATTTCTAACCTTTACGTCGCACAACCGAAACTTTACACAAAACACTCAAATCCCCGCGAATATCTTTCCACCAAACGTAGGTACGTATACACAAATAAAACACCTCTGTGGAACTACTTGCGAAATGATAATGTCAACTATCTACGTCAGATTATCTCAAGTAATCAAGAAACACTATTTATAACGAACAATATAGTTAATTGAGAGAAGCGAGATCAAGATTTAAGAAAAATATGAAACTAAAAGTATTATTTTGCGTCTTTTTTCCATGAATCAACTCAAAATTTGAGCGAAATATGAAACACGAATCACCGCTACGCGAATCTATTGAAGGAAAACTGGATCATCGCGTGTGCCCAGTTCACAAAATCTTTCATCTGACAGTAATATTGACAGATGAAATGATAACATCATTAAATTTTAAATTAATACCACATGCGGCGCGTTCAGCGCCTAAACCTGGGCGATTTTTTAAGGGATTTTACGGAATGGTGTTATTCCGTACCCCAAAGTAAATCGTTCACTTGAAGCAACTCGGCCGTTCCAAGCTTTCGAGTGATCCGATCTTTTGAAACTTTTTAACCATGATAATGGCCGGTTAGAAAACTTTCCAGTCTGATTTTTAACAGTTTAACGGACGAATGTCGTTTGTTTCAAAACACAAAGTTTTTCTAAAGTTTAAGTGACCCATTTATGAATTTATTACCTATAATTTTAAAAATAGGTATTTGATATTGCTATTTGTTACTTGATACTGTACTGGCGAAATCCCTATTAACCTGTGTGGGCCATAATTTTAAAGAAACAAGAAGAACCACACTTTGCGCCTTGGAACGAAGCCCAATATTATTGTAGAAACAAACATTTAGATCGAACAAAAAACATCAAATAATAATAAATATTCTACTAAAATGGTACATTTTTTTCTAGTTTTTCGTAACATTATAATAAATCTATTGCCACAGCTAAAAAGGTAGTTGTCCTAATTGTTCATTGGTTGATTTTAACTTTCTGCTGACTTGATTGGCTAAATTGAAATTAGCACAGACTAAATATTTTGTTTGCTACATTTGGTCTATACCAAGAAGATTATATATAACATAGTATTTATATCAATATTATATGCAATATTTTTGGTCCGTAAATTTATTTTAATGGGTACGCTTTTGAGTACTATTACTGTTCCCTATAGATGTACCCAGTATCATATATCCACGGCATCCTATTATACGTCTTTACCCACATGCACAGCTCAGATGATGGCAGCCTTGGAGGCCCCACAGGTTGTTATATAGATTTGTAGTTAACTTCCTAAGGCTCGTATTAATAAATTGATCTCAAGTCTGAGTATGCTTTTACATGGTATTTTTTACTGGAATAAGATCTCTCAGACTTTAGATTGATCTTTTAATACGAGTGACACGGGCCTTAAACCCTCAGACTACCCTTAAAAATGAGGAACATTAAAAAAAAACGAATTGGTACCTAACCTCCTCCTTTTCGAATCGGTTGAAAGAGGTTATAAATTGACAGCTAACATGACCTCTTCCTTCACTAGCGCCATCTATCGCCAATCAAAGGCAGCATCATACATGCTGCATGTTCACTTACTTCACCTTAAATCATTCATAAATGTCTGTATTCGCTGAAGTGCGGTAGGCAGAGAGGTCAGTGCTATAGGTCCATGGTTACTACAGATCTTCCTTCCTAAATTCAGAGACCAGTATTTCTTTAAATCATATAAGTATGAACTGAATACGTAGGGGTGCCAACACAAATTGGTAAAACAGGTTAAATAAAATTGAGTAAAAAATATACGCAACTTTTTGTAGATTTTAAATCTGTTATTTTCACATTACCTAATCAGGAGTCCACATTCTATGCAGGCATTAAATGGGTAAAAAGCTGTATTTACAGGTTTTTATTATGTCTACTAATTTTTTTTTTGTATATTTGCTACATTAATAAAGCATTTTTACTAAGTTCAATAATTAAAGATAGTAGTAAAATGTATCTACACCCAATTTTTCTTTGCTAACTAATAAAATCTAGGTTGCACTGTACACAGTATCATTGATCGATATACTTAAGTCAAGAACACGTTCTGAAAAAATGGTGGTTTTTA
This sequence comes from Notodonta ziczac, assembly GCA_918843915.1. NCBI lineage: Eukaryota > Metazoa > Arthropoda > Insecta > Lepidoptera > Notodontidae > Notodonta > Notodonta ziczac. The sequence continues at coordinate 10,660,102 of OU974049.1, forward strand.
ATTGTTTGTAATAGATATTAATACTAGTTTTAAACTAAACAAATTATACGAATGTGTACCGAAGCCTACCTACCTCAAAATTTGTATAGTCTAGTAGACGTAGTTTGAGATGGCTAAAAATGTATGGACAAAAAACATACGAATCAACAATGACTAACTATGATCCCTTTACCGTCACAGAGGCAAACTCTAAATAAAAATTGTCGTTACTGATTCGAAGTCAAACTACTAAATTAAGCAGCGACTATAATTATTTTATAACTTTTTTTTGTTGCAACATCTATTATCGATACTTCCCTATTATATGCCTCAAAGTATTCACAGAACACTGTTTACAATAGATTGTGCAGTAATGTAGCCATACCACATTAATGTAATAGGTCTTATAATATACACTACACATGGTTCACATCAACGGGCGTCCCGTGACAGCAATTTTTTTGTTGCCCATCGGCTTTGAAAATAGTATCAAAGAAATGAACAAAAAAAGTTCGGTCTAGTATTGTACAAAATTCAATTGAAATAAAATATTAAAAAAACGGCATTAATGACATTAAGATAAAATAAATTAACAAAAACACTTCGACACAACAAAATAATCACTTTTCATTTAACTTATTTACAGCCCACAATGTATATATCAATGTACAACATATGATTAACTCAATCAGTCTTACAATTTATTCAGAAGGAGTATACTGCCGGGTAAACTGAACGGCCCCAATCTGGATTTCACATCGACCGCGCGCACAGCAAAGAAGTATTTAAAGCCTGCCATGAACTGCGTCAGGGTGCATGCCATTGGCAGCGGCAAAGCTTTGACGTCCCCAATTTTCTTCCACAGAGTTGTGCTCGGCGGTGATGATGTCTCTTGATAAGCATATAGCTGATAGCTAGCTATTTCTTCGTAACTGTCTTCTTGGTATCCTTCTATCTTCCATGATATAACTATACCATTTTCGACTTTGGATAGTCTTAGGTCTGGCGCTGGAGGCAGCGCTTTCCAATTTGGCGGTTGGTATTGCTTCATGGCGTCGGGTAGAGGTGCTGGGTGCCGCCCACTGGTCACTCTTCTGACAGGATTCTGCATTCTCGGTGGTTGAGGTGGTGCGCATCTTGGTCTTGGGCCTGGAAAAAATCAAACGTCAAACAACTATGAGCACCTAATTATGTGGCATTTTTGGCTAGAATCAATTGCAATGACACATATAAACCAAGAAGTTGTCTTACCTGCCACTGGTTTAAGCATTATGGCCTGCCCAGATCGAATGACTTGGTTCTGAGGTCCACTTATAGGAATATACACTTTTCTGGGACTGTTTACTGCTGCTGGTGTGTAGGGCTGTCTATGTGGTGGCATTAGATTTTGCGGTGGCACCAATCTAACAGCTGTTGCTGGCGAATTCCGAGGGCTCATCTTCGTCGGAGGCTCGTCATCAGTTAAGTCTACCGTGACAGACTGAATCCTATTGTGCTGTCTCTTCTCAGCCGCTTTCTGAGTTGGCGCTTTGATTCCATTCGGGACAGGATTAGGAACAGTCTTGTTAGGAGTGTTCGTTGGTGCAATCATAGGTACTGTATTGGGGGATTTTATGGATGGACTATTAGCGGGCACCAGTCTAGGGACAGGAATAGTTGGGTTAACAGTCAGTTTTTGTCCGCGAGGACTTGGACCTGTCGGTTTCACATGTTGTCTATTAGCATTATTTGCGGCAGTGTTTGGCACCTGTCCCAACATAGTTTTTCTCCTCGCAGTCAATTTATCTGCCATTAGGACCTGCATACCCACTGATCTTGTAATTTTTAAAGGAGTTATTGGCAAATCTGTCATTTTCTTTTGCTCCTCTTGCACTGACTTTAAAACTACTTGTAGATCCCTATTTTGCTTGGTTAGCATCATAGCTTTCTTCCTATATTCTTCTATATTTAGTGTCATAGCTTTTAGCTTGGCTTTAATATCGCTCAGGCTACTTCTATCTACTATACTTTCTACTATTTTCAATATACAAAATTCTTCCAAATCTTCTCTGGTCATATCAGCTAGGTTCTTCTTAGCAGATAATAAGAAATTTTCAGGAAGAAGGGGCTTCTCTGGATCAAGTTTTTCAGGTTCTTTTTCAATTGGTTTTTCTTTAATATCTATATCTGTGAGAGAATTTATTGAGGGAACTGCTGGCAGTATCGATTCTGCAAACGAAATGAAACAAATATTATTTCAACATTAAAACTAGTACCCCCAAGATAAGTAGAACCTATGGAGACGGAAAGAGGGGGGAAATTCTCCCAGCAATGTGACATTTAACAGTTATTTAAAAAAATAGTAAAAGGTAAATAGTTACTTAACTGTTGCTTTAAGAAATAAAAAGAAAATATATTACCTTTTCTATTAGTATTGAAGAATAAATCATCGCTTTGATTATTACATTTTTCACCAGTTTCCATATCACTATTAGTATCTGATTTATTTGGGGATTGGATCTTGGCATTATTTCCATTTTCAACATGTTTGTTCAACTCAGTCTGAGTGGGGACATCCTCGTCAATCAACATTATGTCATCGTCGTCTTCAATATTAATGGATTGTTCCTGGGTAAATGCTATTTCTTTTGTTGATTGTTCAACTTTCTTAACTTGAGATTCTATTCTAGGAGGTTCTTCATCATCATCTGACAAGATATCAAGGGTGTTCGATAGTTTACATATGACAGGTTTTTCTGAAATTTTGCTTTCAGCACACGTTTGAATAGATGTATCTTCTTTTGGTGCTTTGATTTCCTGAATTTCTTTTATTTCTTCTACATCCATTTCATCTTGCACTAGAATTGATGACTCTTCTATACTTTCATCTATTGTCTCCTCTGAAACACATTCCACATCGTCTACAACGATTTTGTCATGTAACTCATTCGGTGTTGACTGTTGCGAGTCTTTATTTACTGGTGTGTTATGTATAATATCAGAAATGTCACTAATTATTTCACTAGTTTTCGAACTGTCCATTGTTTTATCAACATCGACCTTATCTTCTAAAATCGGTGCTGACACCATTTCTTTGTTAAGGCTAGAAACATTGGGTGTATTGCTTGCCTTTCCTTTGTCAGCATCAGCTAATACTGCTGAACCCACGTCATTTTGTGATTCAATAATTAGTTCAGATTTGACTTGGTCAACAATGCCACAAGTGTCATTATTTGGTTCGACAGGAACTTTCTCAATGTCTATTTCTTCATTAAGCTCAATAGAATCTGATTTTACATCATCACTCATATCAGGAATTTCACAAATTTCGTTGCTTGTACATTCATTAATTTCTTCAACTTTATCTACATCCAATTTGATATTTTCTTTAATTGCATCTTCTATGTCTTTAGATATAATATCCTGGGTATTATTTAAATTATTGAAGTCGTCGTCTTTTTCCATCAATTCTAATTTGTCACCTATGTTTGCAATGTCATCACCACTTAAACAAGCTGTTTTTTCCGATATAAAATCTTCTTTTTTTACAGGACTTTCTTCTTTGCCTGAATCTTTTCCTATTTTAGTACTATCTAATATTTCAAGTACCACATTGTTTGTAACATTTATGTTCAAAATATCATCCTCTATTAATTCTTCCTTTATCTCTTCAGAGAAATGGCTTTCATTAGAATTGTTAATGCTTTCCTCATTATTTAAATTATCATCGAGCGATTCACGTATCAGTGCATCACTATCAGCATTTTGTGCGCAATTTTCAACGGAGTTCTCACACTCTTTTTTTTCTAAACCTTGATCATTATTATCTAAAAGTACATCTTCAACATTAGCAAGAGTCTTCGTTGTAGGATTGTCAATTATTGGAATGCTATTGACTTTTGTGCATTCTTCGTCGGTAATTGTATCGTGATTTACTAAAGTCTCTTTATTTCCATTACACTTCATATCATTGAGATCCTCTACATCACCATTGACCACCACCTTTTTATTTGAAGGTTCCTCGATAGCCGACATATCTCTCTGAATGTCTATCGTAGATTCGGATTCAATAATTAATTGCATTGTTTTACATTGCTTTATTTGGTCTTGAGATTACGCCGGCGTCCTGGAAAAGAAAAAAGAAAAATATCAGCAACATTTTACTTACAAGCAATTTAAGTAGAATAATTATGTTATCGGATTGTATTTTTTCAAGTCATTTTCATTTAATACTTCATTGACATGGTGCGGACATTATGGTGTGGCCCACACGCTTCATCATCGTTAATGGACCATTTAAACTGCATTAAACCGTTTTATTTAATAAAAGGTGAAATATTTTAAAGCCTATAGGTAATTGTGTTTACTTTTTTCGTAGTATATAACTATAAAGTTATAGTTAAACTGTTGTATGACTAAGCCTGTAAATGAGTTACGTTGACTAAAATATTAACGGTTCGTGGAATTGAATTCAAGGCAAAGATGGTGAATATCCCAAACTTAATAATATTCCAGTGACGGTGTCGCTACTACGGGGCCATCCATAAATTACGTCACACGAATTTCATGATTTTTCGACCCCTCCCCCGTCCTTGTCACAGCTGGTCACACCACAGTTCCGAAATTATTTTTATTTCCATTTAAATTATCTATACAAATAAATAAAATTGGAGTGTCTGTTTGTAATATCAAAATAACACCTTTTCACTAAATGCATATGAAAGTACATACGATACTTATAGCAAAAACGCGAATTAAAAAAAATTTGTCTGTCTGTCTGTCTGTCTGTGTGTTTGTTCCGGGTAATCTCCGAAACGGCTGGACCGATTTCGACGGAACTTTCACTGGCAGATAGCTGATCTTATAGGTGGTAACTTAGGCTACTTTAATTTTAGAAAAACAATTAGGGTTCCGCGTAAAATAATAAAAACACATGAAATCAAAGAGTATCTCCGAAACGGCGGGACCGATTTCGACGGGACTTTCACTGGTAGATAGCTGATGTTATAAGCAGTAAAGTCGGCTACTTTTATTTCAGAACAATGAAATGATCCTGTCGCGCAGGCTCAGAACGCGGGAGCGGGCTTTTTTATTAAGTTAAATTCCACGCGGACGAAGTCGCGGGCTCAGCTAGTTATTCAATAAAATGAACGTAAAAAATGTGATGTCAAAAAATTTGGGACCCCTCCCCACCCCTTGTCACACAATATCACACGTCGTCGACCCCTCCCTCCCCCTTAACGTGTGACGTAATTTATGGATGGTCCATAACACATGTACTATTATTGGTTTTCATAGGGTTATATACGCACTGCAATCTATATATATATAACTCAAAGGTGACTGATTGAGTGTTCTATAAACGCACAGCCCAAACCACTGGACGGATCGGGCTGAAATTTGGCATGCAGGTAGATGTTATGACGTAGGCATCCGCTAAGAAAGGATTTTGATTAATTCTACCCCCAAGGGGATAAAATAGGGGATGAATACTCCCCAAATTTTTGTTAAGTTAAATTACACACGGACGAAGTCGCGGGCACAGCTAGTTAAATAAAAAAGTAGGTAGTCAATTGTTCGTTTTGAAAATAGTGTCTGACTTTGACGATGAAAGTCCTTAAAATACCGAAATGCAAGTTATAGTTTCGTTACGATAAGCCAACAGAACAGGAATGCATGTGTAAATTTTGTCGTAAGCTAACTTTATACGTCATAGTAAGCTATGTATGGAGTATTATAAGGGGTAAATGTGGTCTGTGATTGAAATTTTTTAGATACCGGCAGCTACAGTCTATTTTTCACACAAGTCCCGTAGAGAATACGGAACTAAAATGTATAGAGTAAATTATATTGCAGAAAAGAGAGTACAGCTCCACGTCTGCGGGACTTGGTTTGGTGTCAAATGTGTCAGGAATACCTACTATTAAGCATACAGCAAGTTTGCGAGAAAACTTACATTTGGGGCCCGGAACCAGCATGAAGGAACGGTTAAAAATAATTGGATAATAACTAATGAACTCTGAAACCAATTATTTTGTATAAAAGTTAGTAACCTTTGGTCGAAGCTGGTAACCAGCTTTGGAATACAATGTATATGATGCCTTTGCATAACCGAAGATCTAGAGGTTTATGAATTTCATGGCCGGAGCAAAACGTCAGCCAAGCAGTATATCATAAAGTTGGATAAAAATTGCAACGTGACACGTTACGGAACTGCCTAATAAAGTTCAGCTTTTGTGATGAGTAAAGATTTGCCGAGGAAGGCTCTAGGAGCCTGTTGTAATTTTTATTATTTTTGTTAATTATCATTTTTTTATATAACTACCTAGCTTTATGATTTGATTAAGCTGAACTTATAAAAGCTAGCAAATTAGAGAAGCGACTATAGTGTTTGTGAAGTAGGTAGGTACTAAGCCGGGACTTAAGATAAATGCAAAAACTATCTGTACTTAATAAAAAGTAAAAACAATGGACTCTGATAGTACTATTATAAATTCCAGTCATTAACCACGAGGTCAATAAAACGCCACTCCTCGATCAACAAGTTCTTCTTTTGGTCACAAAGTTGATGCAGCTAGCGTAAAACGCTCTCACAGACTTAAAGATACTATGTTAACGCTCTAATTTTTATTCAATCGCGATAAAATAGCTGTGGCCCTGGCAAGTACTGCAGCATAGACATGTAAGGGATTGAGGAAAACCGAGTCTCTCTTTCTTTCTCGTCTTCATAATGTACCTAAGCGTGAGACAGATAGCTACGGCCGATGAACATGTTAAAATAAAGTGTGGTACACCATGTACAATTATATGAAATTCATAAAGCAAAACGGTTTTAATTTTGGTGGATAAAGAAATTACTATATTGTAATCCCCAAGCTGCTTCTACATCATAAGCAAGATAGTAAAAGTAAACAAAGCAGCCATTGATTTTCAAGATGGCGGGTGCACGGTAGTGGAATGGGTCAGGCGTGGGATGCCTGCGCAATTTCACATTGATCTAAATTGGATTTCAAAAAACTATGGATTACTAAAAATCTGCAGAACTATAAGCGTTAGGAATAAAAATTATAGCGTTTTCGGCGTTTACGTTTTTCATTTTTTTTCAGTTAGTGACAGCAAACGTCGAACAACTAAATCAGTCACTTGGAATTATTAACTAATTTAATTTAGTTGCTAGCTCCTTTTGTTCCACTGCAGGCCTAAGGCGTTCATCATCAACATAAATAAATAAAAATTGGTTGGACCAACCAGATCCGTCAATTTTTTGCTCCCAGTGCCACATACTAAAGTAGGGTGTTAAGCACAGATTTGAACGACGTGTTAAGGTAAATTATTCCATTGACTTATACCGATTGAATCTAAGAATTATTGCAGTGTTCCTTATTGATAATTTATAATACCTAGTTGACATTAGTCATTCAGTTTTATTTTAAAGAAGAATAACTGAACCGTATTCATTAAGTATATTCTCTTTGACCTTGACATCCAGCTCCATCGAAGTAAAAACTCAGACTTATAAACTCTGAAGCCAATTATTTTGTGACCCTCGATAGGTACTAAAGGAGTTGCCTAGACCGAAACGGAACAATGGGAAAATTGTAATAAGGGAATGGTCATATTTGATATTTTAGCTTCAACGGGCGTGCCGCGTGAGCAACCCCTCAGAAGATTCGACTCAATCCCGGATGTTAGTAGTCTTGCTCGAAGCTGAAAATGCTTTATTAAAACCAAAAACAACCTACAAATAGACGACGTAAGATCTAACCTCTATAGAGTTCAATAAATGAAGGCCCGTGCATGATAGATCGATGTTGCAAAATTTCACATTAATAGCGTATGATAAGTAAATTACAACAAAGGAATTAAACAGCGAAGAAATCTGTCGTAAAATCACATTGAAGGAGCTGAATTAACAAGAAAGATTCTAGAAAAATAAACTATATACAGAAAAATATCAAACCAAGATGGCGTTAGTGCGGTCTATTGCATGAAATACCGGAATAAATTCCCCACTCACTTGGAGCTGCACGCTGATCAAGCCGTTGTCAGTCGAAACGTCTGAAATCGCTCTCTCGCTCATTTTAAGTATGGGCCGCATTAGCGAGATAGAGAAGGATATATATTTATCAGCAGCGGCCGTAAATAAAATGACTGAGGAGATGGTGGAAAGCAGAACGGGCTATTGAACGGAAATCTCGACCGTCTAAATACTTATTGTTATTATATTACTTAAATTGCTTTTATATTTCTGTTTTGACAAGAGATGGCTCAGTATACGTATTTTGCGTTATTTGACAAAAATCGTGCCTATTCAATTTAGTCTATGATATTCAGAATTTATTATTACGGCAGTTCACAATTTCAAAAGGAGCATTAACATCCGGCAAGCTATAAAAAAAAACATGACTGTCAAATATATTTTTGACATCGTATCTAATGGCAGTGACATTATAGACGTTATGATGGAAACGAATAAGGAAGATAGTCGCATGCGCTATTTTGACAGATAAACATAATAATATAATAATAACAATAAAAGTACAAAACCATAATAATGTGCATAAAAAACAAATGAATAACAAATGAATAACGTGGACTGTAAACAAAAAAATGCTAAAAGCAATAGGTAAAAATATAAACACAGAGCTACCTACACCAATCTCAAAACCTAGCGGATAGAATTATTAGCAAACTGCTAAAGAAAGAAAAAACGAAAAGGAGGTCATAACTATTTAACGGTGTTAATTTCAAAACAACTTAAAACATGTTTACAACTACTCACCTAACTGAGTAAGAAGAGATTCAGAAGTAGAAGAATTACTGAGAAGAATTAATCGTCACTATACAAGCGTTCGCTTTCGCGTCCGAAGCGGCACTGACAGCAGCAGACAGAGAGAGAAGAAAATGGCCGCCGCAATATGGCGGCCAGAGCTCGCAGACGGAACATGAACTAACAAACACAGAGCATTCCCACGACAGAGGGTCGAGTATCGCTTTAGAATAATGTAGGTTGTGTTGAGTGAACGAGATAGCACTAAGTAACAAGACCGCGCATGACCGAGAAAGCTATACTCAAGTGGGAAGCGGTGAGCGTGGATTCTCGGTTTGTTAATTACACTGTGCACAAGTAGTTACCGAGGTCACGTTACGATAGTAGCGGTTCGTTCTCTTGCGTTCTACTTCTGTTGTTTAGTAGTATTTAGAGACTCTCGTTCTCTACACGATTAAGTAGGTAGGTACCTCATTGAAATCAGGGATATCGATACCCAGCTTATGAATTAGGTATATTTATTGCCATCCGGTGAGTTATTGTTTATTTTCTAAAAATAAAATATGGCGTTAGGATGTTTAGACCTAGGTAATAGGTAGAAAAGTAGGTTCCGTTTCACTCGCTAGAAAATACAAATTATTGCATCATTGTTATATTAAACGGCCTTGATTATTTCGGGCGGGAAGAAGCACTTATTATAGATATCAATGCATAAAACGTAAGATTATCAGATTTCACGGCAAGGCCTCTTCGTCTAGGTGTAGATAGAATAATATTTTTAAACTCAAGTCTTTCTCCGATCTTCTGCCGTTTATTATTGAACAAAAAATTATGTAAAACTATTGACAAAATTACAAAAATAGTTATGGATTACTCGTTGCTCCGTGCGACGTTGCCGCTCTTACATAAAACGCCGTTCTACCATCGTTTGACGTTCGAGTCGAGTGGGTCGTTTGACTCGTTGCCGAGTTTATCCGAAAGCAGCCGAAGGAACCCGAATCGAATTTAATACGTCAGATAACGTCATTATAAAAATACATTAGACTAAACACAACAAAACGTATTTTAAAAAGCTGAAAACCGAACCATAATAAAGAAAAACATGGTAAAACATCCTTGCGCATCCATTAGATAATCGTGAAAAACCTAATATGTTCTACCTACTTACTTACCTACCAATGTATCTTACTTTCCCTATGCCATAAGTATGTACCTAATTACTATTACTTTTATACTTACCTGATAAGTACCTACTTAAAATTACCATCATCATTACATAGATAGGTATGTAACTACTTCCCTACTTGTGACAAGTTGTCTGTCACCAAAATGGCGGTCTCGGTCAGATAAAATATTTATAGGTAGACCTACCTATGTAGGCTTACAATCACGACTAAAATACCAATAATTCATGGCTGTTTGAATTCCTTTAGAGACTAAAATTTAACGAGATTTAGCCAATTTACCTGGGTGATATTGAGTAAAGTACCTACTTACTATACTTATAATGTAGGTATTTAGTAATATTATGATAAGTAACAAAATAATTTTAAAGAGATCACTGCAAAAGTCATCAATGTTTTTGATGCCAGAAATTTAAAAGCCTCTGGAGATTTTTCTGTTGGCAATAAAATATTTTGAAAGGAGAAAAAAAAACTTAATTAAGCTAAGCAGGTAAGTATCTAGGTAGGTACCTATTCGGTTTAAGCTACCTACTCAATTCTTGTTGTAAGTATTGTTTTGTTCACAAAACTATCAGTTAAGTATACGTTTGTCCTGTTATTTTAGAAAATTACTGAAAAATAACACGCTTCAAACACAAGATAAGCTGTGACGAAGAAGTGTGATGGAAGAAAGAGATTACGGCAGTCGTCGTCAGACGTTTTCGACAATACCTGAATGGACATATGGCAAAACAATAAAAAAATACCAGCACGCGTAAAATAAGAATGTGCAGAATAATTATGCTCCACAAATTCAAAATACCTACGAATATATAAACATCTTAATCACACTGTAACACTGACCGAAAGTGTTGGTACCTACTACAGACATACTTATATAGTAAATATACATGTAAGTATACAATAGTAATCTGTGTGATCAAATTAATAAGTAAAGAAAAAAAAAAACTGTGGATGAGTTAATAAGAAGAACAGAATATGACACAAAACAGGATTTTAGTCATTCATATTTATTTATACAGACATAAGGGAAAAATAGAAAACCAAGAGAATCAATAAAGTATGAAATAGCCCACCAGTAGGTAAGAGCAGACTAACAGTACCTGCTTGTTATGTGCTTACGTGTAGATATAGCGGAATGGCAGCGGTTTGGCAACGCTGCGGTGCTGCCGAGCGAGCGAGTTCGCGATGGCCTGTCAGCATATCAATTTGTACTCAATGTCATGCGTGCTTATACCAGTTTTAGCTTGTTTTATGTTGACAATTTTGGTGCGCACGCAATTTTGAAGTTGCTTGTCAAGTTTCAGCTTGCCAACTTCATCTACTTTCACAGAAACAAATTGAACAAAGGCGTGACCAAACCAATAAAACGAAGGTAAGGTTGGTTTAAGGCACTTATAACGTCGTCAGATTCAACTGTGGCAAGGTGGCAAGTTGTTGCATTGCGCCGGCCCCGCGACGTTGCCACTCCTCCGCGTCAAATAGCTCGGCCACTGCTGTTGTAAAGTCTTTTTATCAGCCTTTACGCCTGATAAAAATACATTACAACAGCTCGACTTGGAGGGAGTTCACCTATTGATAAGTGGGTAATTAAAAGAGCTTGATTTAGGTAAATATAAAATGTATTTTTTTCTTAAAATACCCAAGCACCTACTACTTCTATTAGGTATATACGCTAGGTAAGTACGCTAGTTACAATCCTACCTACTTCATTAAATAATTGTTTTTTTAGTTTACCCTCCAGAAAACTGAAATGACGGAGAAAAAACAGGTATGTGAGCAAATGCTACCTGGGCCAAATAAAATGAAACTAAAACTTACCTCTCCAGAGGTTTGATCAGGTCGTCGCTTGAAGATAGTAGTTGATGATGGAGAATTGGAGCGCTGACCGCAACGAACTTTCTCGAATAGAAGATGAAATGAATAATTTTCAACAATGTGCACGCACAGACCAACACACGTCAACGTCTCTGAGAGAATGACGCGGCAACGAATTGGAAGACTGCGGCCATTTTGTTTTGATAGCTTCGCGAGTTGGAGCGAGAACAGCGTATATTTTTTTCTCACTTTGACTTGAAATAAAAATGTTTGCGTTCTCTGAATTGCTTTGTTACTTTATACCTAGGTTAGATAGGTTGCTAGCTACTTACTTAAACAAGATTTTTATTAATTCATTAAGTATGTACCTACTACGTAAGTACTACACTACAATAAATAATACTAGCACCTAGCTACGCAACCTTTCCTAATAGTTGACAGAAGTCAATAGGTAAAATCAAATTGTCTTTTTTTGACAATGTCATTCATGACATGTTTTTTATTGGGTGGATTTATTAATTCGAAATTTAAAAAATATTGATTTACGCCTTCTTTTAAAAAAGTAAGTTTTTTCGAGTTGGTTTTTTTATTCAAAGAATAAGTGAGTAGGTAAGTATAAGTGATTTTAGTGGTTCCTTCCTAGCTGATATCTATCTCTAGGTAGTTACTATTAATGACTTAGTAGTTAGTACTACTGTTTTTTTCTAATAGGTAGTGTACCTACTTAGTAGGTGCTTCGTTAGATGCATTGTTAGTAGTAAGTTCACGAGGGCGCGAGCGGGGCAGCCGGTACAGCAGCGCGGGGCGTGGCGCGGTCGCCCGGTGCTGCAAATCTTTTTTCTGACCCTAGATTTGTATTGACCAAAATATTATACTACCTAATTATTTCAGTATTGAAACGTGTACAAATATTCTATTTTATGACTACAAAAATAGACACAAATTAGTTGTACGTAAATATTTCATCGTGCATGATAAGGGTTAGCGTAGCGTTGTGACTTATGATCTGCGTTTCTTTGTTCGGCTTAGTATTTATTGTACTTTATATCGAGGTATAATACCGAAGTATAAGAAGTAATATGATAATACTTTAGTAGGTAGGTACTTACACACTACTCGCTTACACAATTTATGCAAAAATATCGTTAATTAATTTATCGACAGCTGCACAACTCGACTTATGTTAGATAAGGATGTCTACTACTTACATCTGTCGGTGAACAGTTAAGTGAAATCTTACTACTAGTAAGGTCACGGAGCGGAGCATATTAATAATATGATTTTTTGTTTGAGTAACCAATTTACTACATAGTTCAAGTAACTATTCAAAGATGGCGCTGGTGCGTCTTTCTCCGACATATAGCTATGGGGCACGGCGGCGGCGGCAGTGCCCGCAACTTGTTTTCTTATTGGTCTGTGGTGCCCGCCAAGTCGAGCAAGCAAAAATACAAAATGCGATTCAAATGAGAATAGGATCGACTTTGCGCCATATTGTGATGTCATAGCTGTCAATTCGAACCAGTTAGGTAGGGTGAGCAAAACAAGATATTTTTTAAATAAAATTTATTTGCAAAGGTTGAGTGAAAAAGCGGTTTTTCCTTTTTATTAATTGAAAAAGTTCTGATTTTGTGAAGCAATCGTCGTATTCAATATTTTTTTCTGTTAGTCATGACTGCATTTCTGCTTTTTTATTGGCCATTGCGCCAAAAAACAAAATAAAAAGGTTATGGTATGGTTTTAAAAAACGAATTATGACTTTAAATAATCAAATATTATATGAAGACAATTTACCTTTTTATGTAAATTTGATTTAGGACTATTATTATTGATATGCAAATAAGTTTTTCATTACTCATACTCTGAAAGTAGGTCTGAAGTTGCCTGAGAAGCGGGTTGAAAGTAATACTTTTCAGGCCCGGGAGTTTCGCTTTCAACTGACAGCTGTCAAATTATAAAAAAAAAAAACTAGTTGTATTTTCACATTTCTATGGAACCATGTTCAAACTTTTTCTACAGTCACTCAATTACAGCACGATGTAAAATTTAAATAACATAAAGTTAAGTATTATTTCAAAAATATATTTTTTTAAATGATTTAATTATAATTTAGTTTCAACAATTTCTTTAAAATAACATAGATTTGGGCAAAATATTTAAAGATGAAAATGAAAAATAATGGCTAAATAATGAAGTTGGCCGGCCAACGAAAAAAAAAACAAAATAGGCGGCAATCCGATTTTTTTTTTCGAGTTGTAGAGTATTGTTTATACTTCCTTGTATTATTTATTTAGTCAATTCTTGTTTTTATTTTTATTTTCCTTGTATTCGTAATGAAAAGCACAGTGTTTACCTCGGGTGAAAGACTTATTTTGTCCCTCGAACTATTAGCGCCCTCGCTGCGCTCGGGCGCCAAACCCCGTCTCGGGGCAAAATAAGTAACTTTCACCACTCATGTAACAATGTACTATTTTGCCAACCATACTTTTCAAGTGACATTTGACAGATAAAGGTTATTGACGTTCCTGTTCTTATTTGGATCGCATAGTAGATATTTTAATTGCAAATGATATGTAGGATTGTCCTGTTAATGCTGTGTTAATGGTATGTGTTTGTTGTGTGTGGTGATTTTTAAGCATGAATTCGTTATTTTGATTTTTATTTCGCTTCACACTGGCCAAACTCTCCAGTGCGTACCGTGTATTGGCCTCACTTGACATTGGCAGAATTGTCCAAAAGGGCAGAGCCATATAAAAGGTTATTCTTTATTTTTCAAAACTTAACTTTGTAAGTTATTCTAATACCAGCTTTGAAATCAAACTATTTTTCGGATTTTATCGCGTTTATTAAATTTATATTTATGTTCCATTTTTCGGATTTTATCGCGTTTATTAAATTTATATTTATGTTCCCGACGTCGGGAACATAAATTTAAATTTAATAAACGCGATAAAATCCGAAAAATAGTTTGATTTCAATGTGTAGTATTCGCGTAAATATAAGAAAACACTATCAGCTTTACATCTCTCTGGCAATGGAAGAAACTAGATAAACAAAAGGTGTTACAGGGATACAGCTGTTGACAGATTTCATTAGTCTACAAAACCTTTAGACCCACAAAGCCGATAGGTTTAGATTTACAAAGATGCAATAAAATAGTATTGGTACCCTTTCTGTTTCACCTAGTATAATGCAATGCGGCTCTCGCACCACCCACTTTCTTTTAACCTTAAGTCACTCTCCCAACTCATTTTCACTTCTAAATACTGGTCCCATAAGGAGCCTCCATGTATTAGTTAAGTATAAAAGCTTCCTTGACCTACCTCATCCCGTTATCCAATTCGCAATAAATCCTGTCTTCCTGATCAAGTTTTACATACAAGTAATCAAACAACAGCATTTTTTTACATATCTTATCGAAGAGATTTATGATAATCGAACTCAAAGTACACAGTGCGCGCGGCCGCGCTTATGCAATTGCGTAGTTCAACGCATGAATGTTTATATCGTAATCAGAGTCTTGACGTGTTGTGTATAAGAGAAAATATTATTAGATTACTCTGCAAACACTTATTATCTAATTTCCATACATGATTTGTAGAAATATACCACTTTTATTCACTAAATTCCGCAATTTCTGGCACAAGGGAACAAATCGAAGGATATTTTTGACAGCTGTTATTTTCCATTATCACCCATTATTGGAACTTGCAAAATGTAAAACATAAATCAAAACAATATAGCTCTTCTAATGTAATACACTCTTGCTGACGTTTTATAGAAATAAACAATGATATGGCCCTTCTAAGGTGACCCTTTTTTTGTTATGGTTTTGATGTTTTGATGTCGAACACTCATACACTCCGTAGTGATGGGGGGCGCGCCGCTACGATACTTGTCGATAAGCTGACTGTACGAAAGAGCGTTTCTGAACCTACTAATGAATAAATTATATTGTACATTTATAAAAGTATTTGTTTTGCGTACTAGGGCTTGCATTTTCAGTATTCCAATAATAAGGGAGGCTTTATTCGAATATTCGACTATTCAATTTATAATATTATATATTTTTGATGATCATATTTTAGCTAATATTTATTAACAAACTAGCTGTCCCGGCAAACTTTGTTTCGCCATTGAGGTTATAAATGTGCTGATTTAAAAAATGATTAATTAAATATTCATTTTAAAATACAAATATAATGATTATTTATTGGCCATCTAATGTATTCAAATAAAACTATTATACAGATTTTATCGCGTTTATTTCCTTTTTTATTTTCCCGAAGTTTCGGTGGCTTTACAGCAGCCATGGTCACGGGGGACTGAGGTGTTAGACTTCCTGATGTCAAAGTTATTAACTTGGTTCCCTCATATTTAGTTGTTGGTTGCGGTCCTATCCACGCAGAAATTGCTCACAGTGTCTGACAACTATTTACTTGACATGATGTATTTCGTCAGCCAGGTGTTGCTGATCTCAGATCCCTTGTGCTCTCTGAAACAAAGATATACCCACTGTAGCTAACTGTGTTGGATGGTGGTTAGATTTACCGTTTAAGTATATTCAGCATATTCCTCTGGCATGTTGTTCTCCTCTAGCTTCTTTGATACTACTGTGATGCAGTCTGCTACAGGTAGACAGGTAAACACAGACTGAACATCAAAACTGACCATGGTTTAATTGTTAGCATGATGTATATGTTTAATCTCACTTACAAAATGTTATGAATCCTTTGTATGTGCTCTTGTGTGTCCTCTTAGTAGTGAGAGCACCTTCGCTACGTGCTGGGCCAGACTGTATATGGGACGCAGTGGGTCCTCGGGTTTGTGTATTTTAGGTAACAATATCTTTGCCATGTATTTTTGTGTGTTTGCTAGAAAATGACGTGATTCGGGTGTGTCGCCACGAAGCAATGAATGCAATGGCTCAGGTGGCGGAGTCAATAATGATAATTTCACTTTCCCACTAAGGCAGCACAATCCTTGCGTTTCTCCGTAAAACTTTAATGCGCCACATTACTCGCAAACAACGTCCATTGGCCCAATGCAAACGCTAGTATGCAAGCAGTAATCAGTGCTGCAATCGTATCGAAACGCTGCTCGATTCAAATCAGTACTTGATAAATTTCTTCTTGTGCGTCGAAAATTATCAAGTTCTTGATCTCTGAGGTTTGCTCGACGATTCCTCATTGCCAACAGAGCCGTTTCACGGGCTACCTCTCTTTGCTCTTGTGATTGAGAAGCACGAATTCGAGCCATACTACCGCGGCGCTCTTCACTTCCAATTTCTTGTTCTTCAGTTCTTTCATTCGCAATGTTTCGAATCCTAGTTGCATTACGGCTTTGTCGCGAAAGATCAGATTGTCTTGGACGCGGCATCGTAATGCTAATTATAATATCCGCACTATAAATTAATTGAAATTCTAAACTGACAGATCAACTGTCAAATTCAAAATTTCTAATTTTCAAATATTCTACCACATTTAACTATAGACGACATTTTAGCTGTTGGTTCTCCTTTTTTATACCATTTGTAAATAATCAACGGCTAGACTTTTTTTTCATTCATATTTTTTATGCTGTCATTGGCTGTCATTTGCATTAATAACACGTTTTCACGTTTTATGTCAAGTTCCACTGGGACGGGATAAAAAGTATCCTATAACCTTCTCCTGGTTCTAAGCTAGCGCCCCACCAATTTTCAGCCAAATCCGTTCAGCCGTTCTCGAGTTATAAATGGTGTAACTAACACGACTTTCTTTTATATATATAGATATAATAATAGTTTATCATTGATGGTACAATGTCATTAGTTATTCCTGCGTCTACTACTAATATATCGACAATGGAGTGGTTTAAAATGTCAATCTAAATGCTAAAGGCGATTGAAGGCACTATGGAGTTAAGAATTAGACTTAGATTTTCTGTGTATTTTTTCGTGATAATATTATATGTTTTGTTAATTTGTATAATATGAACAA
This sequence comes from Notodonta ziczac, assembly GCA_918843915.1. Classification (NCBI taxonomy): domain Eukaryota; kingdom Metazoa; phylum Arthropoda; class Insecta; order Lepidoptera; family Notodontidae; genus Notodonta; species Notodonta ziczac. Next base: position 10,677,810 of record OU974049.1, read on the forward strand.
AAATATAAGGTTTTCATTCAGGTTACCTATTTTCTCCGACGAACGGCTTAGGTGTAAATTACGATTAAACTCTTTTTTTAATTCATTAAAAATCTTTACAATACTTTTATGTAACTTCAGTGTGCGTGAGTTCGTAATTGTTCTCCTACTAAACGGCTTGACCTACTTTTCTAAATGACGTGCATAAGTAGACCAGTTCATAAACTGTGATATGTTTGTTGATATAATCTCTTAGATCCTATTGCTCACAGTTTGATTTGAGAAGGAATCGAAGTTGAAATCTGCTAAACATTTTTAGTCCGGGCTGTATTTACTAATATATAAGCCCTCTTCATATTGAATTATCCTGATTGACTGACTGACTGACTGACTCATCGAACACAAAATTTTGACTATATTTTATAACTTAGGTACCTAGGCAATAAGAAACGATTTTTGAAATTTTTTGCACTTAGGGGCAATATGGCAGTTTATTTAAAAATCTAATGTATTTCGAATTGTTGTAAAGTTTATATGCTCACATATTTGCACAAATGTACCTTTACATTTTACACATTCAGTATTATTCGAATACTGAAAATGGCCGAATATTCGGGGTATTCGGTTGTGGGCAGAAGCTAGTGCCTAACAAAGTTGTCTGTGACTTGAACTTAAATTCAATAAAATAATTTTTTTTTCACATATTTCCTGTTTTATTCGTATAGAGTTAATAAATATACAAGGTATTATTCACTTATCATGTTAAAGTTATTATTATAATAAATAAACAACAATATTCTCAAATATTTACATATTCATTTTTGCTACTATTTGAATAATTCGAATACCATCTTAAAAATGTCTAATATTCGAATATCTAAAATCATCGAATATTTGCAAGCCCTAGTGTTGACTCGCGGGCGGCAGAGCTGGAAGGACCTGGCGAACCTCGCGCCAAGGAGGTGGAGGCGGATCTGTAAAATAAAAAAGTAAATGTAGGGCGATCTGAAATAATAAAGACAATTAACAATTAGTTTACACAATAATTCAAAAGTAATAAATAAAAGCACAAAAATACTAAACTATTCAAATATACTTACATTTTGACCTGGTGGAGCCAACTCGTACCCCTCCGCCTCCTCCAGGTTTTCAAAATATACCGCCTCGACGTCGAGGTACTAGGGTTCCTCGAACTCACTGCCCTCCGAGTCGCGAGTCCGCTAGGAGGCTTAGAATGTGCTCCGGCACCACGAGTTCCCCCACATTCCAATTGGCCATTTCCTAAAACACATAAAAGACGGTAATGAAAATATAAATAGTAGTAGGTGTCATTGTTTTTTTACACATATTATTGAATCACTAGCTGAGCCCGCGACTTCGTCCGCGTGGAATTTAACTCAACAAAATAGCCCTCTCGCGTATTATGAGCCCGCGCAACAGGACCCATTTTTAAAAATTTTGTTTTTCTAACATAAAAGTAGCCTCAGTTACTGTTTATAACATCAGATATCTACCAGTGATTGTCCCGTCAAAATCGGTCCAGCCGTTTCGGAGATACTCTTTAATTTCATGTGTTTTTATTTTTTGACGCGGAACCCTAATTATTTTTCTAAAATTAAAGTAGCCTAAGTTACTTTTTATAACGTCAGCTATCTGCCAGTGAAAGTCCCGTCAAAATCGGTCCAGCCGTTTCGGAGATTACCCGGTACAAACACACAATTTTTTTAAATTGCGTTTTTGCTATAGGTGTCGTATGTACTTTCATAAGCATTTAGTGAAAAGGTCTTATTTTGATATTACAAACAGACACTCCAATTTTATTTATTTGTATAGATTACATTACTATTCAAATAAATCCGAGAATCAAAATAATCGTTTATCGATAATTTTATCGACATGACCACGCACTACTGGGTTAGCTCAATACAATGGCTGACATACGCGGAAATGTCACTATTGGAACTATTGACTTTAGGAACTAAAAGTCAATTACTTACTTTTTATAAACTTTAAATTGGAATTGGATATTTGTACACAAAACTGTTGAAATCTACCAAATATTATTGAAAATATGAATAATAACTAGTTATTACGCTATTATGTACATCATAAAGCCACTAATTTGTAGCAACTCAATAACAAAAAACATTCAAAGTGTGGCAGAATTTCTGCCGAACTCGTACAACATTAGAATTGTTGGTTTAAAAAACACGTTTTCTGGCATTGTTTTATCAAAACTAATATCTGAGTACTTGAAATAAACACTTATAATGAAAATAAAGCCACTTACCGGTAAAAAAACACAAATTCACACCACAGAGTATACAAGGGTATATAGTAGATTCACACTAAAAGAGAGTCATTAGCGGGAGGCCGTGACAATTTTACGCGCGCGAAATGACTGAAGAATGAAACTTGATTTCTGGCCGATCACAAGCCACGATATTTCTTTTATAGCTAATTATGGTCGTGGAAAATCATGCCACATCAGAACCAATTTGTTTCAATCCAAAATACATCATAATATCCAACTAGAAAATTGAATATTGAAAGCTTGTCCAGCCGACACCAATTCGTGTCGGCGAGGCTCAACGGTATGGGCGCTAAGACACCAATTGGTGTCCGTGAGGCTCACCACGTTAATCACCATCTTTTAGTAGATCCAGATACCCCGCTCCAACTTTTCTTTACAAGTCTTGCTGGGTGTGGGAAAACTTGGACTATCAGATTAGCTATGAAGGTTTACAATAGATTTTATGAGACTGATGGATATTGCAATTTTTTTTTTGTTTTTTATTTAGATATAGGCAAGTATTTGACCACAATCTCACCTGATGGTAAGTGACGATGTGGTCTACGGTGGTGCATACTTGCCTAGAAGGTACCTGTTCACTCTCGACTTGAAAACATCCAGGTTATAGTCAACCGGGAACAAAGACGCCGGCAAGGTGTTCCATTCCTTGGCAATTGCAATGCTTCAGGATGGAAGCACTATGTGAATGTATTAGTTAATTTAGTACGTATATAAGGAATTGATGTAGGTAAGCTATATAAGAGATTATTAATTAAGAATATACGAGAGACTACACAACATGACTGTATGAGTGTGAACATTAACCACTTCCACAGAACCCTCCTCCACTACTGCAGTTTACAAATCCTCATTGTTTTCTCTATATCCAAATCTGACTCAAATTCTTTACTCTTTTCCATAATAATATCTTTTTTTTCTTCGTAAGTATTTATATATTTACTATCAAGTAGAATATCTTCTTGCTCATTCTTGAATGGTATATGAAGTGTAACCATTTCTCGTCTGTATTCATTGAAATTTTCTGTAATGTCGTAATTTCTGTAGCTTATTATTTTTGGATCCTTTCTTTGAACATATTTACCAGTTTTGATTTGTTTGTAGTATTTAGATACAAATTGAGCTAAAGAAACGTCATTAAGATATTCTGGCCTTTTTTCATACTTGTCAAAAATATTTTCCTTCCATAAATCTGTGGATTCATTATCCAATTTTTCGAATTCTTCCATAGTTTTTCTATTTTTTTGTCGTTCATGGGGAGGTACAGTTGGTATATACACAATAGCTGTTGAAGATTTAGACAATGGTTCTCGCAGCAAATACCATGCGGCTTCTTGTGATGACATCTCAACTGTGTTCAGCATTTCAACACTCATTTTACGCGTGACTTCTTCGATGTCAAATTCTGGATGTTCATCCATGACTTGAATAATTTTCTTTTGTAAATTGCTGATACCTCGGTCAGTTTTATTAACATACTCGGCAACATACTGCGCAAAAGAGTACTCATCCAAAATAAGTTGAAAGTCCATATTTGATTGTAAAAGATTGAACACAAATGGATTAAAAGGATTGTGCCACTTTTCCGAAGGTAGACGCTTAATAAAAACTCTTGATCTATTGATCCCAGCTCTAATTATATCATAGTATTGTTGATCAGATGTTATAGAATTTTGATTGTAAAAATCATCAAAGTCTGTATAAGAATAACTTTCCAAATTTTTTCTTATACTATCATACTGTTTTCTAAAAGTTGAGTATTTTTCGTCATCTTTGCCCATAGGTGATAATATAACAGTTTGTTTAGATGGCATAAAAGGTGTTTCGAATCTACATTTTTTATACTGCTGATTCGTTATTTTCTTATAACATGTATCAGTGTGCTTGTGCATATTAAGTTTCATATTACCAGAAGCCTCTGCTGCTGATACGGATGATAGACTATTAATCATTTTAATAGCTTCATTATAATTTTTGTCCAAGACCGCATTTGGAGCGTTTTTTAGCCATAGTAAGATATGTGCGTGAGGGCTACCTATATTTTGAAGCTCTATCCGTTTAAAATAATGAATAACATTGTATTTTCCAAATGGTGAATTTCTCCTTGACATTAAAATTGACATCAAAACGTTTACTAGTTTATTAAAATAAATAGCACAAGTGACCGGATCTTCATTAACAAGATCACTTCTTTCCATCGGAGATAATTGTTCAATAGCTTCAGTGGAAATTTCGTTGCAATTATTTTTCAATTTATGTAAAATTTTCAATAAAGGAATCCAATTTACTTCGTTAGCACTGAGCGTCATAAACGCTGTAGGTTTTCCTAACTGTCTTATCATGGCAAAAAGGTCTCTTTTTCGTGCTGACCAGTACCAAGTAGAGTTCGGTATACTTTTTAGAAAAGCCAGATTCGATTCTATGCAAGTATTAATATAATCCGTATCCATAATTTGTTCTTTAGTAATACTATCAGAGCTGCTAGTGTGTTTAAATGCAACTGTAAGGCTATCTCTAACTCGCAGTCTCATAATTTTCATAGCTAAATACAATATGTGATTGGGTGTTGCTCCTCGTCGGTCGGCTCTTCTCAACTCACTGGAAGCTTGCATGAATGCTGTGACTGTAATTTCGTACTTTCTGAATTGTCCAAGATAAATTGCAGGAAAAGACAATTCTTCAGCATGTTCGTCAAATAACAAGCTACTAGAACTCTTACCTTTACCTGGTGCAATGCACAAGAATTTATCTTCGTCCCACAATAAAGTTTGCTGTTGGGCCGTTAGAGTTTCTTCAACGGGAATATGTTCACTGACGTCATTAATATCGTTATGTGATTGTGTATCAACATCATTGAAGAAACTTTCATTCATACTAATACCATATTCTCTATATAAAGGAGTATCAACAAGAAACCTGAGCCAACTTTGTATGTTTTGCTTGTTAACTAATCCTCTCAAATCATAACTTTTGTGTATGATTTTTTTTTGGATGTGAATATATATAGAGTGTTCATCGTCTAGGTGTCGAGGCAAATTCCTCACCATATTATTTACCTCAACGGGAACATTGATAATCTGTCCATACATTTTGCACTGCCCCTGTTGGCCATAATGTCTCAATCTTTTGATCTGCATAAAAGGTAGTCGTGGAGAAATTAGGCGTTCAGAAATAATATCCAGCTTTGGTAAATGTGTTGGAAAATCTGGGTACTTGAATCCATTGTACTTTGATAGATTTGGTATTTTGTTTTTCTTGATACACACATGACACGTTGAACAAACAGCAACTGTTGATCCGTCTTGATAATTCTATAATAAAAAAGAGTTTTGTTTTCTTGATTGTATACTCAATTTATATCGTATAGCGAAAAAAATAAAATATTTCACCTCTATAATTTGCCGGAAAAGGTCCCGAAAATCTTCTTTCACAAATTTTAAATCGTTCTTAAACCATAATCTGTCACAAATCTTGCACGCATGACCAAATGGATTTTGTGTGAATTGCTTATGAAATTGTATTCGAGCTGCAACGTGCCTATAGTCTTTATATTTATTAATGAACGCATCAGCCTGTTTTCCCATTTCACCAGCAGATGTGCTGGTTTGATGTATGTCACTGAAATCATATAATTCATTCGTATCAATTATATTATTTATACTTAAATTACAAAGAAGAAAATATCAATGATTACTTTTGATTAGGACGTATAGATGGATTTGGATTTGGTTCAATTAACTCATAATCTGAACTTTTCTCTTCAAAGTCACCATCATCAACTCCACCTTCAAATTCGTATCTGTCCCTTTCATTTTCAATATGTTGATGCCTATTAACTTCAATATTTATTTCTCGACAGACTTGGTTATTTTGTTGCACAGATTGGCTAACGAATGGAACAATTTCATCTAGATTTTCTCTATGTATTGATTCCTCAGGCCTCGTTACGCATTGAATTGGAACGTTTTTGTTATTTGCTATTGGAGAAGTATTATGAATGTGCCTGTAATAAAAAAAATATTAGAGAAAAGTTTATTAGAAATAGTCTATATCGAAGGATTTTTTTTTGGTGAAAGTATTTATTGTTTTATTCTAACCTTTGTGATTCTTCTGATGAATCTGGAACATTATGAATTGTGCCAGAAGTGCCAGCTACAGGATCAACTTCTATGTGTTTGTGTGATATGAAATTTTGTGATTGTATTTCTGATTCTATATTTGAAAACTTCTCGATTTTTTTTCTGTCTCTATACGCCTTTGAAGAAGCTGCATTTTTTAATTTACGTTCATCGGTATTTTGTTTCTCCTTAAATTCTTTTTCTGTCTCAGCTTTTTCCTTTTTTTTTGCTATTATTTCATTTACTGCTATATTTTTAATTTTCTCTCTCTGTCTGTATTCTCTCTGTCTTTCTGCATTTGATTTTCTTCTGTCTCTATACGCTTCTACAGAAGCTGCATTTTTTAATTTACTTTCATCGGTATTTTGTTTCTCCCTTAATTCTTTTTCTGTCTCAGCTTTTTTCTTTTTCTCTGCTATATTTTTAATTTTCTCTCTCTGTCTGTATTCTCTCTGCCTTTCTGCATTTGATTTTCTTTTTCTGTAAAATAATTTTATTCGATAATTACAAAATTTTTATATATACAAAATTCAATTGAATAAAAACAATTGACAACAGCATTAATTACATTAAGATAAAATAAATTAACAAAAAGCACTTGACACAAAACCATCACTTTTCGTTTAACTTATTTACAGCCCAGTCTTACATTTTATGCAGGAGTATACTGCCGGGTAAACTAAAAGGCCCCAATCTGGATTTGAGATCGACTGCGCGCACAGCAAAGAAGTATTTAAAGCCTGCCATTAACTGCGTCACGGTGCATGCCATTGGCAGCGGCAACGCTTTGAAGTCCCCAATTTCCTTCCACAGAGTTGTGCTCGGCGGTGATGATGTCTCTTGATAAGCATATAGCTGATAGCTAGCTATTTCTGCGTAACTGTCTTCTTGGTATCCTTCTATGTTCCATGATATAACTATTCCATTTTCGACTTTTGATAGTTTTAGGTCTGGCGTTGGAGGCAGCGCTTTCCAATGTGGCGGTTGGTATTGCTTCATGGCGTCGGGTAGAGGTGCTGGGTGCCGCCCACTGGTCACTCTTCTGACAGGATTCTGCATTATCGGTGGTTGAGGTGGTGCGCATCTTGGTCTTGGGCCTGGAAAAAATCAAACGTCAAACAACTATGAGCACCTAATTATGTGGATTTTTTGGCTAGAATCAATTTAAATGACACAAATAAACCAAGAAGATAGATAGATAATTCTTTATTAATCCACCACTAGAAACAAAACATTACAAAACATTACATAATTTACACAGAAAGTGGAAAATGGGCGGCCTTATCACTAAAAGTGATCTCTACCAGGCAACCTTAGGATGGAGAAGCTGTCTTACCTGCCCCTGGTTTAAGCATTATGGCCTGCCCAGATCGAATGGCTTGGTACTGAGGTCCACTTATAGGAATATACACTTTTCTGGGACTGTTCACTGTTGCTGGTGTGTAGGGCCGTCTATGTGGTGGCATTAGATTTTGCAGTGGCACCAATCTAACAGGTGTTGCTGGCGTGTTCCGAAGTCTCATCTTTCTCGGAGGTTCCTCATCAGTTAACTCTACTGTGTCAGACTGAATCCTATTGTGTTGTCTCTTCCGAGCCGCTTTCGGAGCTGACGTCTTGATAGTTTTTCTCCTCGCAGTCAATTTGTCTGCCAGTAGAACCTGCATACCCACTGATCTTGTAATTTTTAAAGGAGTTATAGGCAAACCTGTCATTTTCTTTTGCTCATCTTGCACTGACTTTAAAACTACTTGTAGATCCCTATTCTGCTCGGTCAGCATCATAGCTTTGTTCCTATATTCTTCTATGTTTTGTGTCATAGCTTTTAGTTTGGCTTTAATATCGCTCAGGCTACTTCTATTAACTATACTTTCTACTATTTTCAGTATACAAAATTCTTCCAATTTTTTTCTGGTCATATTAGCTAGGTTCTTTTTAGCAGATAATAAGAAATTTTCAGGAAGAAGAGGCTTCTCTGGTTTAACTTTTATAGGTTCTTTTTCAACTGGGTTTTCTTTAATATCTGTGACAGATTTTTTTGCAGGAACTGCTGGCAGTATCGATTCTGCGAAAAAACTAAACTAATATTATTCTACCATTAAAACTAGTGCGCCCAAGATAAGTAAAACCTATAGAGACGGAGAGAAGGGGGAAAATTCTCCTTTATTTCAAAAAGTTGTAAAAGGTAAATAGGTAGTTCATTAACTTGTTTGCTTTAAGGAAGTAAAAAGAAAAAGTATACCTTTTCCATTACTATTGGAGAATATATCATCGCTTTGATTATTACATTTTTCACCAGATTCCATGTCACTATTAGTATCTGATTTCTTTGGGGATTGAATCTTGTAATTATTTCCTTTTTCAACATGTTTGTTCAACTCAGTCTGAGTGGGGGCATCCTCGTCAATCAACATTATGTCATCGTCGTCTTCAATATTAATGGATTGTTGCTGTGTAAATGCTATTTCTTTTGTTGATTGTTCAATTTTCTTAACTTGAGATTCTATTCTAGGCGGTTCTTCATCATCATCTAACAGGATATCAAGGGTGTTCAATAGTTTACATATGACAGATTTTTCAGAAAATTTGCTTTCAGTACACGTTTGAATAGGTTTATCTTCTTTTGGTTCTTTGATTTCCTGAAATTCTTTTATTTCTACTACATCCATTTCTTCTTGTACTACTATTGATGACTCTTCTATACTTTTATCTAACATAGGGAACTTAAACTTACAGCAGATAGCATTTTTTATCTCCTCTGAAACACATTCCACATCGTCTACAATGATTTTGTCATGTAGCTCATTCGGTGATGACTGTTGCGAGACTTTATTTACTAGTGTGTTTTGTGTACTATTAGAAATGTCACTTATTATTTCACAAGTTTTCGAACTGTCCACTGATTTATCAACATCGACGTTGTCTTCTAAAATCGGTGCTGGAACCATTTTTTTGTAAATCTCTTTTTTATCTAAACCTTGATCATTATTATCTAAAAGTACATCTTCAACATTGGCAAGTGTCTTTGTTGGAGGATTATCTATTATTTGAATGTTATTGACTTTTGTGAATTCTTTGCCGACGGTAATTGTGTTGTGATCTACTAAATTATCTTTATTTCCATTACACTTCATATTATTGAGATCCTCTACATCAACATTGAGCACCTTTTTATTCGAATGTTCCTCGATGGCCGACATGACTCTCTGAATGTCTATAGTAGATTCAGAACAATAATTAATTGCATTGTTTTACATTGCCTTATTTAGTCTTTACGCCTTATCTTGGTCGATTACGCCGCTGTGCTGGAAAAAAAGAAAAATATCAGCAACATTTTAATTCCAAGTAGGTTAAGTAGAATAATTATTTTATCGGATATAATTTTTCTTTTTGGAACAATGCCTTTATTCAGCCAGAAAGTTAAGTACAAGTCGTGGCGTTTCAGTTGTTATTCCCATCCTACTTTTAAATAAAAAGGTTGTATTGGTTACTTTTACGGGCATAAATAATTTGGCCAGTACCTACCAAATAATTTGTTTTTTTTTTTCAAATTTTAACAAAGTTGGCGTCTCATAGGTGTATTTTTAAAACGTTAGGTACTCCATTGGTTATAAAAAATAGAATTTAGAATTTATAATTTAAAATGTGTGCGTTTAAATAAGTTTCTAATAATTGATTGACTCAGGCGTTACTTTGCGGAAATCCATTGTAAAACAATTTAGGAGAAGGACCCACCACTCACCCTTGGCTTGTTAACCTCCAAAATTATAAATCAAATAGTTTGATCGATAATGGAAGAGGTGGATAATGGAAGAGGCAAATTATCAGGCTCGCTGACACTCTTGACTGACATACTCGACCGACGGAGTTAGGTTTTGTTAACCTCTTCCATTATCGATCAAACTATTTGATTTATAATTTTGGAGGTTAACAAGCCAAGGGTGAGTGGTGGGTCCTTCTCCTAAATTGTTTTAAGTTTCTAATTTTGAAAAGCTAAATATTTTCTATAACCTTACTTGTACTTATTTTCAATTGTTTATACTTTTAGTATTTCTTGTACATTATTTTATGACGATAATAATTTTGAATACATACTTACATAATTAATAATTTCGGTCAATATCAATCATACTTCACATAGGTATATTTGTATGTTAGTCTTGTGTGTGTTAGTGTGTGTATGCATGCTTATGTGTGTGAGTGTACCCAAAAACAAATAAAAAATAAATAAAGAGTGAAAATGCACTAAGACAAATTAATTACTTAGGATCATTCACATGGAGATCATCACAGGAAAGTTTTGGAAAATTGTAATAAGGTGCGCTCAGGGAAGATCGGACTAACATTTGAGAATTTGAGGGAACCTGACTAGATTATTTTTTTTCTCAACTTCTATACACTTCAGATTATTCAAACACGGTGCTAATTGTTAACGAATATACGTAGTTTAGCCCTGATTTTTTTTGTGTTTGTAAACTCATTGGTTTCCGACTTATACGTGAGCAAAGACGAGACATTTTTTTTTGGGTATGATGAAAAATTTACCGTCAAAGGGCAAGACCGGACAGCAATTTAAAGTTGCTTCTAGTGCTTGGAGAACAATGTCCATAAAGGATTATATCCAAAATTTATCCTTCTAAAACATATTTAAAATATAACCTATTATTCCAACAAACACACATGTTCTGATCGATTATCCGAATTATTGGTTTTTGCCAACCAATCTTGCCCGTGATACATAGATTTTGTGATTTTGTGTTTCTCAAACTTTATAATGTGTCAAAAAGGTATAACCTAGATATGAAAATGAATGATGTTTTACTATGTAACCTAAATGGTGTATATTAAGAAAATGAATCTGAATCTGATTTATATATTATGAACGGTGCAATGTGAACAAACACATTTAATTTGAATGGCATTCAAGGCGACATATAATAAAAGTTTGACAGCCACTGCCCAGCCACTGTCCTGCCCGGGTCAACACCGGATCTTTGCCTACAGTGACCCTAGGACGGTTTGGATCAGTTCTATCTAGCTATCAGCCCATAAAACAAAGTATTCAGAGAAAATAGTCATAAAACGAGCTTTATTCTCGCCAAAATATGCAATCAAAAGTCAAAGGGGGAAGATCGGAAGACCGAAAAATATAAAAAAATCCCTTTTTTTTTGCTTTTTGGCGCGTAGCACACGTCCAACTTGTCGGAGCGACTAGCGGGGGAACTACTGGTCGCGGCAGGATAAAATGGTGTCTTGTAAAATGTTGACAACATTATAAAACATGGCCAAATTCGCCAGGAATTATTTTTATTGTGTATTGATTGTGGGGTATTTAACTATAATTATTGTTATGTGGGTACACTGACATTAAGTTGTAATTTGGTTCTGTCAAATATAGTTTGAGCTTCGTTCTTGGACCGTGTGGTTTCTTTTAGTGGCGACTGCGGAAAATTGCATTATTATTGTGATAATGGCGTGTAATTTAGCAAACATTGTGTTTCCGGGACAGTTTAACACTAAGACTGATAAGTGGTGTGAATATAAGGAACGATTATTGTGTTCGTTGGATGTGGCCGGTGTGGGAAGTGAAAATGTTGAAAAGGCCCGGTCCATATTCTTATTACAATGTGGAAAAGAGACATATGAAACAGCTGTGCAGCTGTGTCTTAATCATCAGGCGATTGCGCATGATTTGTACCCAGAGACTAGACAAACAGATACGAAGCAAACTCATCTAGACGCGGCTGAACCAATGGAAATTGGTAAAATAGGTGCTACGGAATGTCGCCATTGTACGCGACGTCACAGAGATGGCGAGCGTTGTCCGTTCGTTAAGGCGAAGTGTTACGTTTGTAGGCGCCTAGGCCACATTGCGTCAGCATGTGATAAGAAGACAAAGAAACAGCATCAGGTGGTGGAAGAAGAAGAAGAAGAAGCAGCGGTCGGCACAATAGACGAAAACATGATGGGAGTTTATGTTTGCTCAGAAGGCTATTCCACTTCGATTAAGGCTGAAGTGACTATAAATGGGGCCAAGACATGTATGGAGGTTGGTTCTGGTGCATCGCGGACAATCATTTCGGAAACTATTTACCGACAACTGTGGGAAACACCCCCATCTCTGCGACCTACTAATCTGAAGTTAGTTACTTATTCTCGTGAAGTATTGCCAGTATTAGGGGTCACGTTCGTGCGAGTCATGTTGGGAAATCACAGTGCGAGTTGATTGTGGTGTCAGGAAATGGACCAAGTCTTTTGGGACGAAACTGGTTTAGAGCTCTAGGGTTGGAAATATCAGGAATTTGTTGGACCTTGGCAGAAGTAAAAGAAGATGTTTTAAGAGATTTTCCTGATTTATTCAATGAAGTCCTGGGGGAGTACAAGGGTCCAGAAGTATCCCTAAATGTACGTTCTGATGCTCAACCACGTTTTTTAAAAGCGCGTCCGGTACCATTCCCACTTAAAAAGCAAGTAGAAGACGAATTGAATCAAATGATTGATTCTGGAATACTGACACCAATTAGGTATTCGAAATGGGCTACACCCTTAAGAATAGTGAAGAAAAGTGATGGTTCTCTGCGAATTTGTGAAGATTATCGATCAACGGTGAACATGGCAATTGGCAATAGATGTTGATACATATCCTTTGCCGGCTGCAGTAGAAAGTTTTGTAAAACTCAGTGGTGGACGGATTTTTAGTAAATTAGATTTAAAGCAAGCATATTTACAATTACAGTGCAAAGCAAGCAGTTACAAAAGCAGTGATAGCCGATTGGTTAAAGCACGCGCCTTGCGGGCACCAGGTCTTGGGTTCAAATCCCGGCTCGCACCTCTGGATTTTTCGAAATCTATGTGCGTATCATAATTTCTACATGATTATCACTTGCTTACGGTGAAGGAAAATATCGTGAGGAAACCTGCATGTCTTAGAAGATCTAACCAATTTTCGAAAGACATGTGAAATCCGCCAACCCGCACTGGGCCAGCGTGGTGGATTATGGCCTGAATCCTCCTCGTGTTGAGGGGAGGCCCGTGCCCAGGAGTGGGACGTTAAAAGGGCTAAATTATTATTATTATATATTTACAATTAAAGGTTGATGATGGCTACCGCGTTGCTCTTAACGCTGAATACACCACTCGGACTCATGAGAATGAATAGACTGGCATTTGGAGTGAATGCGGCACCAGGCATTTTCCAAAGAGTTATGTCTTCAGCCCTCGCTGGAATAGAAGGCGTTGCATGTCTTTTGTATGATATTGCAATAACTGGAAAGAATATTGAAGAACATAATACGTGGCTACGTGCAGTTTTACAAAAGTTGAACGAATTGGGCCTACGGTTGAAGATGGAGAAGTGTGTATTTGCTTCCAATTGTATCAACTTCTTAGGACATATGATAGATGCAGAGGGACTGCACCCGTCACCGAATAAAGTCAAATAAATTAAAGAGAAATCAGCGCCGACTAGTAAGCAAGCTTTGAGAGCCTTTCTAGGATTATATAACTTTTATGAAAAGTTTATTCCGGATAAAGTTAGTATCTTAGAGCCCTTACACCGGCTGTTAGAAGCGAAAACGCCTTGGGCATGAGGCGAGCTGGAGCAAGGAGCGTTTGACAAGGCTAAAGATCTTTTGTCCTCTGATTTGACTTTGGTGGGGTATGACCTCAAAAGGAAATTAGTTATTATTTGTGACTCATCTGAGTACGGGCTCGTAGCAGTATTAGCACATGTAATGGATGATGGGAGTGAGAGACCTGTTATGATGGCATCACGTACCTTACAGCCGCATGAGCGAAGATATGGACAAATTGATAAAGAGGCGCTGGCTATCATGTTCGGGTTGAAGAAGTTCCACGATTTCTTGATTGGTCGTCAATTTAGCATAATTACCGATCACAAACCTTTGGTGGGTCTATTTAATCCAAATAACTCATCCCTGATCAAATTTCCCCCCGAATGTTGCGTTGGTCCCTGAAACTAGGATGTTATAACTATGATATTAAGTACAGACCGGGAAAATTGATTGGGAACGCTGATGCACTCAGCAGGTGGACAGAGCGCGAAACATCAGAGATAGCTGTGAAACCGTTGAGAGAAGTACTGTTGCTAGAGGAACAACCAGATGGTTGGAATTCGGATGCGTCTAAAATAGCGACTGACACAGATAAAAATCCAGTTCTCAGGAAGGTGGTGTTCCACGTCCTTCACGGTTTGCCTAACAAGATTACAGACCCTACATTGCAGCCATATTGGACACGGCGAGAGGCTCTTTACCGTAATAAAGGATGTTTATTGTGGTGTAACAGAGTCATAATTCCTGGTTGTTTACAACAGGAAGTATTAAAATTATTGCATGCCCCCCATGCAGGGATAGTCCAAACGAAGGCATATGCAAGAGGCTATGTGTGGTGGCCAGGTATGGACGCTCAAATTGAAAGCACTGTCGGAAGCTGTGAGTCATGTCAAGCTGTTAGAAACAACCCGCCTAAGGATCCACAAGCATGGATTGTTACGGAGAAACCTTGGAGCCGGGTTCATGTGGATTTCGCGGGTCCGTTCCAGGGAAAGACATTTCTTGTTTTGATTGACAGCTATAGTAAATGGTTTGAAGCGGAAATTGTCTCCTCAATGTCGAGTGAGACTGTCATAGCGGTATGCAGGAAAATTTTTGCATCACAAGGCCTACCTGAAATTTTAGTTTCAGATAATGGTAGGGCATTCACTTCTCAGGAATTTAATAAATTTTTGAAGAACAATGGAATAAAGCATTTGTATTCGCCGCCTTATCACCCGGCTTCTAACGGACAGATTGAACGCGCTATACAGACTTTTAAGAATAAGATAAAAAAGTTGGCTTTGAACCATATACCTTGGATTGAAAAGCTTCCGAAAGCTTTGTATATGTCGCCGCCAACTAGCTTAATTCGCCGTTCAATTAACAGCCTAGGCACTTAACTAAACGGCGCCGTTCAACTAGTGGCCTGAATGATATTCAGCCATTTGATTAAACAGCTAGGCAAATGACTTGGATCGATGACGTTTAACTACTTGCCTAGCCGTTTAATTACCTGCCTAGCCTGTTCATTTCAATTTAGTTCTACTTTCTGCCACCTAGCGCAGAAACTGACCAAACTGTCAATATCTCTATATTCCATATTCTCTTTGGTTAATATGGCGTCGGAAAAAAACAACTTTGATGGAATAATTTTATTAGGTACTTTGGTTTTTTACGTTTTTTTTTAGATCCACCGAATTTATTTGCCGGGTGGGCTTTGTGTGGGGTCATAAAAAAAATAACCCTAACCTAAACCCATCCAGGTCGTTCTGCTTGGGTAGTATTTTGAAAAAGTTTTGTGTGTACTTAAATGTCAACCAGTTGCCTAAGCATTAGCCAGCCAGTTTATTAAATGTTGTAATAGACGATACGGCTGAATATCATTCAGGCCGTTAGTTGAACGCCGCTGGTTAGTTAAGTGCCTAGGCTGTTAATTGAACGGCGAATTAGGCTATTTGGCGGCGACATATACATTGCGGACGGTTCCGAACCGTTCTAACAATAAAACCCCTGCAGAAATGCTAAACGGACGTAGATACAGAACGGCTGTGTCAAGCTTACATCCTGATAACACACCAAGCCGACAGGAACTACAGTTGGAGACAGCAGCACAGAGTGCGCCAGCTAGAAGCTTCACTGTCGATCAGCCCGTTTTGACACGGAATTATGGCCCAGGGGAGTAGTGGAATAGGGCCACAATAGAAGTAGTCGAAGGCCCTAGCTCCTATATGGTAAGAACGGAGGATGGTGAGTTACATCGGCGGCACGCGGATCAGATAGTGTCCCGGGTGCTTACTCAAACCAGTATCAACAGAGTGGAGAAACCGCTCAAGGTCAAGCTCATCTGCACCGGAACCACCAATTGAGATACCACCTCCAGAGTTGTGGCCGGACATAATAGGCATACCAGATTGTTGATTGATTTATTCTATTTTCTAAATTACATTAATTATTGCATTATATAAGTGGGTCTTTAAGATTATGATGGAAAGGTATATTGTGTATTGATTGTGGGGTATTTAACTATAATTATTGTTATGTGGGTACACTGAAGTTGTAATTTGGTTCTGTCAAATATAGTTTGAGCTTCGTTCTTGGACTGTGTGGTTTCTTTTAAATTTCATCCGGTCTTCACCCATGTCCGATCTTACCTGAGCTCACCTTAATGCTAAAGTAAATTAATCCATGGTAATGGGCTTATTCCTTTCATCATCATAAATTTCACTATGTACAATGACACAATATCTCTATAATGAATTTGTTGAAGATTGAAATAAATGAGATCAATTAAATCCCTATCATAAAAATGTATAATATTTAAACTTCATAACCGCATAATGGTCAATCAATTATTTTACCGATCTAAAAAAAGGCATCATACATAAAGTTTCTTCTATATTGTTTATTTTTTCGAACTAATAGGAAATATTTAACCTGTCTTTTTTTTCTCTATGGCCTATGAAGTGATTTTCCCTCGTCATTTAAATGAAATACCACTTTTTTCATCAATTATAGGCCTTAATTCATTGAAAGTAAATACAAAATATAGAGCAGAACTTGAGAGAGAAAACTTGATCTGCTCACAAACTTAAAAAGACATTAATAAATAAATAAATGTTATATATTTATTTTTTTATTTAAATTAAACAGCTCTGCTAAACAATTGGCGAAATGGCGCCAAATTTGTTTTTCCTTTCCACGGTCAATAAGTTTGTTGCCATAACCATTTATTTAACTGTATTCTATCTTCTTTCATTTTAGTATTTGTATACGTTACATTTCGATACTGCCAGAAAGATAGCGCGAGAAAGTAGGAAAAACGTTGAGCGAAAGAAGACTTTACACTAGGTACTGGGACTCTGAAACCTCGTCTATTTGTCAGGAGTTTAGTGTTAACAATATTTAGTTTTTTTGTGGTGTGAGAGAACTATTGTAAGGTTATAATGTCAGCACTTGGACATCAGAGTAAAGATGTATCAACGGTATCTTCTATGTTTTTAGTAGTACCTTTAAGACTGATCTCCGTGCTCTTTCAATTTCGATCATAGATAGAGGTTATACACACGCACACAAAGCTAAACAGTATATGCATTTTACCACTTTGAGAGACGCTTGTAATTATAAATACCTCTTGAAATTAATTGCCTTGATCCTTTGATGCAAAAAGAATGCTTTGACAGCTTTGATGCTTTTATCAAAATTTTAAATGATTTTTAGACTAGACAGTTGGTTGACTTGACATTCAAAGAGAATTGACATTGACAACTCCTTGTGACAGTTATAGTGGTTATAGTCTTATTTATTATACTTAAAAAAATTGGCCCACCCATAGGTATTCTGCCAGAGCCAAGTACAATAACAAATAGCAATAAAAATAACAATACCACAGACTTATAAATACGACAGTAAAAATGACCGTCCACTTTGGAAAACCTAAATCCCCCAGTACGCACGACTGTTCGTTCTGTGAATCAAACACAGATAAACACTACGTCAATCCAATCAATCAATCAAAGAGGTTATTAGTAAACAAACGAAACAAACATCTTGTTAATTATTTTGTTGTATGTTCTAGCCGTATTTACTTTTTGTTTAACTTTATTACACTTCGTTGTAAATAAGTGAATCGCTAAAATGTTACTAAGTTTTCTATATCCAACAAAAAGGTTACTAGTAAGTTTATATCAGGTACATTTCATATTGATTGCTATTATTTCATAATTTTGTATTATAAGTGGTTAAAAATCATTTCAGCACCCATCGTGTCTAAATTGCCGAATAGCTCCTGTGACAAAATGTTATTTTAGTGATAACCTGGAGGAGAAATACACAGTTGAACAGAAGGAAAAAATTTTGGAGGTTATAAACAACTCCGATACAAAAACACTCTCAAGGTGCAATCTTTATTATTTCTAGTTTGCACTTTACACTGACGAAACATATACACCGATTTATATGTTGTACTATTCTGTAGGAGGAGGGGAGGCCTTTGCCCAGCAGTGGGACACTACAGGCTCCTAATAATAATAATAATAATAACTATGCTGTGCTGTTAGAGAATATATAAACAACAACATTGTTTTGTGTGTATGTTTCGTCCAGTGCAAAAATATGGTTACATCACTTTACCTCCAAAACTAAATGGTACAAATAACTTTATCTCCGTAGCGATAGTCGGGGACATTCCAAACATATCTATAGGTTTGAAACACACATGAATTTTTGGTTAATATGTTATTGTACTTTATTTACCTAGGTTAAAGTCTATTATACTTTAACACTACTGTAGACAGAAAAATGAGCTAAGAGCGATAGTCTCTGGTGGGACTGTGACCCTCCCACTCCTAGTGGCCTTGTATAATATCCCTACTGTCGCTGAAGAAAGGTACACAGTCCCACTTGGTTTGTTTTTTGTGCAACAGTCATCCTTCCTACATAGTATAAAAAAGCTTCATGGTTTTAACATAACATCCTATTGCTGAAAATATGCAGTTTGTATTTTGTAGTATTTGTTACGAGACCGATAATGGTGTCTTTTAATAATCTGTTCAATGATAGGAGATGTGCAAATGAATATGATAGTTGGATATTGTTTTGCATGCACTGTTGTAGGCCAAAACCAACCTTGTGCTAGTGGTTCTAGGTTGGTTTTAGTTTGCAGAAGTGTGTGTGTTGGTTCCATTTTGCAAAACTACATCCAATTATGGTGAAATGGAAGATAATAATGATGATGCCTAATGAAAAATAATAAAATATGTTTTTAGCTATGAAATCAGTAAAGCAAGGTTGAAGAAATTTGCACAGTGGAAAGAGAGCAATGGTCAAATTAAAACAATATCAGATATAGAGTACATAGATAGTTTCTCTGAGAGAACTGCTGTCAAGTTATTTAACAGTATATTGGATGGAAAGCCTAAAGAGAAACAGAAAATACCTGGGAAAATAAAAGGGCAGATATTACATCCACATTTAAGTGAAAGTGTTGTGAAGGTATTATGATTTACTTTTGTTTTTTTACCAAGAAAAAAAATCATTTATGGTTGAGATAAATAATAAATACTTTACAGACAAACATATTGAAATAAAGTTAAAACAAAAACTACATATTTAACATGTATATAATCTATGGCCCATATTAATAAATCAATCTCAAGGCTGAGACCGCTCTTGGAAATGTCATTCTAATGTTATACCAGTGCAAAATGACTTATCACAAGCATATTTAACTTGCTCTCAGATTTGTGATTGGTTTATGATCAAAAATATATTGAAATAAGCCCAGTCCGCATGGGATGGTGCCAAGAATGCTGGCTGCATTTCCTCGTCGAATCGTTAGGCTGATTTCTTGAACAAGAAAAGAGCTTCTTGTCACCTTTGGGGGACATATCATATTTTTGATGCCTATCGCACCAGCCCGGATACAGGATTTCTTTCAGGAGGGAGGAGAGGTCTAACTTAAGTCTACCAGCTTGTCTTGTTTACATTATTACTATACGGGATAATAATTACAAGTTGTTTATTTCAGAATTGTAAATCAGTAATAACAGTGTATGTCTCTGTAAATTCAGTATGTTGGACCCAAATACAGAAGGATAACTATGAGCTGGTGGATTGGCAATATTACGGCATCGACTATCCAGAAAGCAAGAGGTTCCAGATTACAGATATATTGAACATTGTAAGTGTTAACAGCATTCTAGGTCTTATATCCAGCGTCATAAGGTGCTTGTGCAATACTGGGAGGCTTTTGGACACAGTTTTTAATTTTAAAGAAAGTTTTTGTGGCATTTTACCATAGATAATAGCAGAGTAGTTCTTACACACTTATTATTCTATTTTTCTTAAAAAAAAGCTCATTGATGCTGATTATTTTGGTACTCAGTGTGTAATGTATGAATACATATATGAATAGGACAGTATCCTACTAATATTATAAATGCGAAAGTTTGTGTAAATATAGGTATGTTTGTTACTCTTACACGCAAAAACTACTGAACGGATTTGGATGAAATTTGGAACACAGATAGTTTATAACCGGGATTAACACATTGGATACTTTATATCCCGATGATCCCGAAATATTTGTTAAGTTAAATACTACGCGGACGAAGTTAGTAACATAATGAGTAAACTTTACTATAAATAAAAGTTATTTACTTGTTACTCATTATTTTATAATATACACTAGCTGAGCCCGCGACTTCGCCCGCGTGGAATTTAACTTAACAATAAAGCCCGGTCCCGCGTTCTGAGCCCGCGCGACAGGACCCTTTTTTTAATTTTGTTTTTCTAAAATAAAAGTAGCCTCACTTACTGCGTATAACATCAGCTATCTAACAGTGAAAGTCCCGTCAAAATCGGTCCAGCCGTTTCGGGGATACTCTTTGATTTCAAGTGTTTTTATTTTTTTACGCGGAACCCTAATTGTTTTTCTAAAATTAAAGTAGCCTAAGTTACCCGCTATAAGATCAGCTATCTGCCAGTGAAAGTCCCGTCGAATTCGGTCCAGCCGTTTCGGAGATTACCCGGAACAAACACACAGACAGACAGACAGACAGACAGACAGACAAATTTTTTTTTATTCGCGTTTTTGCTATAGGTATCGTATGTACTTTCATATGCATTTAGTGAAAAGGTGTTATTTTGATATTACAAACAGACACTCCAATTTTATTTATTTGTATAGATAAGTACTGTGGAATAATTACGATAATTCTGAATTTCTCACAAGCTTGCTGCTTGTGACATCACTGTCCTTTAGCTTGAGGGCTAGCATTTATAATATAATAATAATAATTTCACACTTTTGACTTCCCACTCCTGGGCACGGGCCTCACTTCACTACGAGGGGGGTTCAGGCCATAATCTACCACCCTGGCTCAGATCTGGTTGGTGGCTTTCACATGTCTTTTGAAAATTAGTTAGCTTTTCTAAGACGCTTTTCTAATAGGAGGTTTCCTCACGCCGTTTTCCTTCACCGTAAGCAAGTGATAATAATGTTGTAATTATGATTCGCACGTAGATGTCGAAAAACCCAGAGGTGCGAGCCGGGGATTGAACCCAAGACATTGTGCAAGCAAGACATGGGATTAACCAATCGGCTATCACAGCTCCCTGCTATCGGATAGTATTTAGAAAATCTTTATACTCATGGATCTCAAGTCTGAAAGTGATCTTAACTACGGTTTTGACGTGTCACTTTGTACTGGAATGACATTTCCAAGATCGTTCTCAGATTTGAGATCGATTTATTAATAAGGCCCTAACAACTACATCTTCGAACAGAACGATATAGAAATGATGTAAAATAAAATGCAGCAAATACTAGGTGAAACAGAAGGGGTATACTATTTTTTTTTTTCAACTTTACTTTGTATTATCTAAAACTATCAGCTATGTGGGACAGTTGAAGCACTGAAGGTTATGTAGACTTATGAAATCTGTCAACAGCTGTATCCCTTTAACACTTTTTGTTTTTCAAGTTTATAGTTTTAGAATTACAAAGATAAGTTTTGAAAAAAAAGGATACCCTTTCTGTTTGAGCCTATATATTATTGTTGTCTAAATAAGTATTCCGTCATCAGGCGTGGCGCATAACACAACAGTTGCCAGCGGCCGATGTGTACGTCATGAAGGCCGAGGCGACAACCCTGCGCGCGGCCGGCAGCGACCCCAACAACCCGAAGGTGATGGCCATCAACCTGCAGAAGGCCCAAATGGTCGCCATGATTGTGGCGTTGATCAATTCCAGGAGCTATTATCAGGAGAGGTAAGTCTCATTTGCAAAATACAAAATTTAATAATTTTTTTGTATGCTTATCTATGTATCAGCAGTGATAGCCGATTGGTTAAGCACGCGTCTTGCGGGCTACCAGGTCTTGGGTTCAAATCCTGGCTCGAACCTCTGGATTTTTCGAAATCTATGTGTGGATCATAATTTCTATATGATTATCACTTGCTTACGGTGAAGGAAAACATCGTGATGAAACCTGCATGTCTTAGAAGATCTAACCAATTTTTGAAAGACATGTGAAATCCGCCAACCCGCACTGAGCCAGCGTGGTGGATTATGGCCTGAATCCCCCTCGTGTTGATGGGAGGCCCGTGTCCAGGAGTGGGACGTCAAAAGGGCTAAAATTATTTTTATTATTTATCTATGTCGGAGAACAAGCTCACTACTTGCCCGATGTTAAGCAGTTTGCTAGCACGTTGTTGACTTAAAGGGGAGTGGGGGGCTCTCTCACTCATCGTATGAAATGCAGCTATAATAACTAGTAACTACTTTACCCAGATTTTCTGTGAGACGGTGGTACTACCCCAGTCAGCCCGTATGTGAGCTGTTAACAATCGGCCACAGCTTGGCTCTGTCGTAGCCAACTATGGCGCGGTCGCTGATCACGAAGAAATTCGTACAATGACCTGTAAATCTAATACGTCTCGCTCACACAGTTGCCGGTCACACGCAGTACACGGCAACTGTGTGAGTGAGACGTATTAGATTTACGCGGGAGTGACAGAGACAGGTAATAACAGGTCATTGTACGAATTTCTTCGTGATCAGCGACCGTGCCATAGCTTAATTCGCCGTTCAATTAACAACCTAGGCACTTTACTAAACAGTGCCGTTCAACTAGCGGCCCAAATGATATTCATCCGTATCGTCTGTTACAACATTTAATAAACTTGCTGGCTAATGCTTAGGCAACTATAATAATAATAATAATTTTAGCCCTTTTTGTCGTCCCACTCCTGGG
This sequence comes from Notodonta ziczac, assembly GCA_918843915.1. Lineage (NCBI taxonomy): Eukaryota > Metazoa > Arthropoda > Insecta > Lepidoptera > Notodontidae > Notodonta > Notodonta ziczac. The sequence goes on from OU974049.1 coordinate 10,701,025, forward strand.
CACGGGCCTCCCCTCAACACGAGGGGGATTCAGGCCGTAATCCACCACGCTGGCCCAGTGCGGGTTGGCGAATTTCACATGTCTTTCGAAAATTGGTTAAATCTTCTAAGACATGCAGGTTTCCTCACGATGTTTTCCTTCACCGTAAGCAAGTGATAAATAATTATAATAATAATAATTTAGCCCTTTTAACGTCCCACTCCTGGGCACGGGCCTCTCCTCAACACGAGGGCCATTCAAGCAAGTGATAATCATATAGAAATTATGATTCGCACATAGATTTCGAAAAATCCAGAGGTTCGAGCTGGGGTTTGAACCCGAGACCTGGTAGCCCGCAAGACGCGTGCTTAACCAATCGGCTATCACTGCTGCTTAGGCAACTGGTTGACATTTAAGTACTATAAAACTTTTTCAAAATACTAACCAAGCAGAGCGACCCGGATGGGTTTACGTTAGGGTTATTGCTTAACTTCGTAAAATATCTAAGATAACTAATAAAATTATTGCATCAAAGTTGTTTTTTGCCGACGCCATATTGACAGTTTGGTGAGTTTCGGCGCTAGGTGGCAGAAAGTAGAATTAAATTGAAATTAACAGCCTAGGCAAGTAATTAAACGTCATCGATCCAAGTCATTTGCCTAGCTGTTTGATCAAATGGCTGAATATCATTCAGGCCACTAGTTGAACGGCGCTGTTTAGTAAAGTGCCTAGGCTGTTAATTGAACGGCGAATTAAGCTAGTTGGCTGCGACAGCTCTACCACCAAGCAAACGCCTATATGTTTAGGTTATTCGACTAGGGTTGCCATTTCAAACTGAATGGTCCTGATATTTTTTGTTGTACCTGCTAAAGAGAAAAGCGAACAGTTTAATTGTTTAACATGTATTTCAATAGTATATCTGCAATTTTTTTTTTTTTTTTTAAAGATTACTAGCAAAGTGTGTTTATCACATTACTAGTATTCCCTTTAGCCCCTCCAACTAAGCTAATGCTTGTGCTAGGAGTGGGGTCACGTCAGTAGTTTAATGGCCAGGATGGGGATCGAACCCGGAACCTCTCAGCTACGAGAACGGCCCCTCTAACCACTAGGCTATTGACGCTTCCAATTTAAACTTACCACTATTAATTATTGGTATTTCTTTTGCTGGCTTCTTCTTTCTTATTGTTTAAGTTTGAGCATTACGCCTGGATATCTCGAGGGGTAAGCACACATGCGCTGTTTAACTGCACTCTTCTCTTACACTTTGCGATTTTTAAGTGTAATAGGCCGCTATTTCATTGCCATTTTTTGCCGTTTCAGCGCGAGTAATGAAGAGGAGAATGACAATGAAATGTTGAAACATAGAATTTATTTCCTACGGCCGAGTCTCCCATATAGGTAGGTTTTCTTTTTATCCGATTATGGTGCTAATATCAACACTAGCTGGATACCTACCGAATAGACGGTTGCCAGATGACCTAAACATCTTTGCGGGAAAGACGTGGCCGGAAATTGCCCTGGACAAAGCAACGTGGAAAAGAAAAGGGGAGGCCTTTGCCCAGGAGTGGGACAGTATAATCTATACATACATATACATACAAATAAATAAAGTGTCTGTTTGTAATATCAAAATAACACCTTTTCACTAAATGCATATGAAAGTACATACGACACCTATAACAAAAACGCGATTTTAATTTTTTTGTCTGTCTGTCTGTGTGTTTGTTCCGGGTAATTTCCGAAACGGCTGGACCGATTTTGACGGGACTTTCACTGGCAGATAGCTGATGTTTTAAAGAGTAACTTAGGCTACTTTAATTTTAGAAAAACAATTAGGGTTCCGCGTAAAAAAATAAAAACACATGAAATCAAAGAGTATCTCCGAAACGGCTGGACCGATTTTGACGGGACTTTCACTGGTAGATAGTTGAAGTTATAACCAGTAACTTAGGCTACTTTTATTTTAGAAAAACAAAATTAAAAAATGGGTCCTGTCGCGCGGGCTCAGAACGCGGGCGCGGGCTTTTTTGTTAAGTTAAATTCCACACGGACGAAGTCGCGGGCTCAGCTAGTAGACTAATAAAAAAAAGGTGCCAATTCCGTTGTCTACATAATATTGGACACAAATTATATTGGTGTCTTGATATTTAGTTCAGTATAGTTTAGTTTTAATACCAAAAGAATGAGTACTAACACACTGTTTGGTCCCAAACTAAGCATCGCTCGTATTACGGATACTGAACAATTAATAACTAGAGGTGATCCCAGTAAAAACAGACCAAGTCACGAAAATACCATTTCTGATATATGCCTCGACGGGAATCGCACCCGGAACTACCCCGTGCAAACCAGTATGACAGACAAACTAAATTTGCATTTTGACTCATTTGTAAGCAATATTTTTTCCAGATTATACGGCACCTTAGTAGGCAACGAGAAGGTGTCCACGGACCAAACCGTGGAAATGTTGCTGCGTCAATTGGACGAGAAATCGTCGGACAATGCGAACGTTTATGTTCCCGAATCCCTGAAGAATATGTTCAGAAGCCAGAAGGAGCTCCAGAAGGACATGTTGGGACATTGTCTTCTTCTCAGCCTCACGTTTATGGACCTCTGTATATACAAGAATCAGGACCGCATAGCGAAGCTGTTGAGAGGTTCGAACAGTTGATTTGGAGGTAAATATTTTATGTAGAATGTTATTATAATAAATAGGCAAGTTGTTAACATTGATGCCGTTTTATTTTTGATTCACGGTCCTTTGTATTCTACGGTGTGATGGTATGGTCTAACTCATCCTTTCCCAAAGTGAGCGATAACGCCCCCTTGTGGGCGCTGCAGGCTTAAAGGGGGCGGTAAGAGACCCAGAAAAAAAATGGGGGCGTTGTGTAGCTCACAATAATCAATTCATTTAATTTGACGTTATAGTGGTTTTTAAGTAGGTGAAAAAATGGGGGCGCAAAAAAAAAAATCTCAAGTGGGCAGTATACAAAATAAGTTTTGGAACCACTGGTCTAACTGAACGAATTAGATGAGAAACATTGAAATTAGTTCCGAAAATTTCTACGAGGTTGGAATTTAACGAAACAATTTTTTTATTGCCTATCTTTCTTCAGTGTGGAAGATAAAGGGGACGCCTTTGCTCAAGCAAGAGTGGGACATGTAGGCTAGTAAAAAAAAGGATTAAGTATATTTCTCATTTTTTGTGTAAAACGAAGTATGTAATTACTTTTGTTAGTAAATAAAACTGCATTGTATTGCTTCAGTTGGACTAAAAAGTGTTTATTTGATAAAATACAACGAGCTTACTTTTTACAACATTTTACTTCTATTAAATGACAAAAAAAACAAACAAAACCCTTAATACAATAATAATATACATAAATACGTTGGTATCAACTTCAAACATATCGAACTAACATAAATGCAAATCTAGGCAAGAACATTACAATTCAAGTAAAATATAATCTAATCGAAATAAAATGTAAATTAAAAAAAAACCTAAAATATTGTTAAAAGTTTACACCAAGAAAGTCTAGAAAAAATTCTCTATAGATCACACTTATATTTTTGACCTAAACAAAGTTGAATTTTGTATTTAATACTGATATTATCATTTTGGAAGAACTAGAAAATATATTTACAATTCTTTTTTCCCTTAATATATTTATTTTTTATTAATGCCAACGTTATAATTTTACGCCCGGATCTCTGTGACCATATCGCACCCAACTGCTTTTTGAAACGGAAACGTAATGCTATGGAAACTGAACTGAATTCTGTACTGTAACTGTTGTGTGTAAAAAGTTCGATCTTGTATTCTGGGATTGTCTAAAATGAATTTAATATAGTCTATTCGGTGTCTTTGTAGGTATGTAAGAAAATATACTATACTGTAACATGTGGACTGGGGCCGCCGAAAACTGATTTTAGACCATTGATTGCTAAATAAAAGATTATAAAAAAATTGAATCCATTTAACATTCTATCTCCCAAATTATATAATGTTTTATCTATTTGCAGTTGCTTTGCCAAGTGTTTTGATACAGCATACGGGCTTAGTAATCGATAATAATTTATTATTTTGGGGGTATTTTAAATCAGAGTTTAAAATTATATAAATTCTGGTAAATTAAAACGACTTGGTGGGGGCGCTGCCTCGCCCACAGTCGGCTAATTACTAATAATTATGTTAGAATCAGTGACAGGTCGGCCCCAGGTGATAACTCTGTAGTAACCTAACAACATTTTAACATTACCAGTCTATTGTATATTACAATAAATATGTACAATTAATGATAACAGCACCCATTATCAATGAAACCAAGTGATGCCGCAAGATACGCCGCCTACAATGCTTCGTAAATAAAATTTGTATAATATCACCGCTTTTATTGTATAAATCTATTGTATATAGTTGTATATTCTGTATATGTATTGTACTATTAATTATTTAAATTGCTATTGTATGGCTTGAAATAAGTATTGTAGCAAAAATAAGCTGAATAGGCGACGTAACTTCTACATTACACACAAAACGTTGCATTCAATAAAATCTGTTAAAAAACTCAATCCAGACTACAAGATCATAAATCTAAATATGTCCATATTTTTTTATTAAAAAATTCAACAACACTTATTTTATTGTGGAACTGTTTCAACAAGTCTCTATTGTGATAGAAAATCATTTTGTATTTTATTTATTTCTGACAGAGCGGTTGGCGAGTGGCTGTGTATACAATGATGGGTACACCTAAGTTTTTAAAGTAATTATAGGCCATTTTTATGTTGGCTACCAATTATTCGATTAACACTAACAACTATTTTAAAAATAAGTCATTATATAATAAATTATAGACAATAATATCGCCAAAACTTCAAGTGTATTGCACTGGTGCTGCAGTTAGATGCAGACATACGACTTTCATGTTTTTAAACTATACAAATAATGCTTATAACACCCGAGCCTTATACAAATATTGGTACCAATCTGTTAACGACTACACTGATTATTATATTCCTATTGGCCCCAATGTTTGCATTGGTTTTATATGAAAAAGTAAATATTATTAAATACAAATTATAAAACGTCAATATGCAGTATATAACTACATTAAAAATGGAAGACGTTGAAATAATTCGTAGCCAACTTTCCTATGAAACTAAACTTGTTACACAAAGCTCATTTTGACATGCATTGACATAAACACTCCCGATAAATATGATGTATTTAGTATTATTATATTTCATGACCAAGACAATTATATAGGTAACACACATCGAACGAACTTGGCCCTACTGATCAAAAAATTAAAATGGTAATGTCGAGTACAAAAGTAATACACTTATAGCTTTTTAAATATTACCCAAAAAACTTGGATATGTATAAATGTTAGTACTAAACACAAATGTCGACATTCGCCATAATAAAATTGTTAATTTCACCATGAGATCACGAATAAATGCATTATTAAAAAGGAATTGCTTAGTAAACCACATGAATTCAAATTGTGTATGACTAAATTAACTTTTTTACCAAGCTTCGCAATGGTACAGTTTCCAAACTGCTCGAGAACATTGTATTTAATACAATTGACGTTTAAGTATATGTTTACATGCAAAGTATAGTTTTACAATGCAATCTTATTCTCTCCTTTTAATATCTTTAAAACTTATAATTATTGAAATCAGACAAGTACATTGACACGGTAGTACACTTTCTTTCAAGTGTACGGTTTAAATTGCATTAATTAGCAATTGTTAATCCATAAAATATCCTCTAAGACATGAATTAATATTTTACTGGAATTTTATTCCAATATAGACAAAGTTTGAAAGACAAGAATTGGCAAAAGAATACATATTTTTTATCCTATTATAATATAGTTGGGTAATATGTATTAGATGAATAAATAATACGTATGATAAAGGTTAGGAACATGTTTCAAACCTAATATAACATCATAAAATAAATCCTCAGAAACGATACAGGAAATGGATTTCCGATTGGAATTGGACGGCACGCTTAGATACGGCATTACTTATACTGTTGAGATTTTAATAATAGTGTTGAATTGCTAATTTATCATATGTTTAACTATAGATGGCAGTCATAATTTTCAGCACTTAATTATAGTTTTATAAGAAAAGCAAAACCGTGCTCTCGAAAAAAACATATTTTACAAAAACTCATTTCGTACACAATAAAAACTAAAGATTAACTTTATAGGTATACATACACGTGTAATTGAGCAAAACTTAACAAAACAGTGAGCAATACAAACAGAACAGCCTGGGATTATCGCTAGAAGCTGCAATTTTATTCTTATCATGATTCATTCCAACCGACTTAATAATATAACATGATTTCGGATAACACTTGTGTTTGTGTCTGTCTAATGTTGGGGGTTATTACTTAGTTCGAAACCAACCAATACGACAGCAAATGTATCATTTTTTTTCATGAAAAATGTAGCAATTGCCATTTGATAGCGATTAAGTTGCAATCGCACGTAAGTAATAGCTGCACGAGATTTTAAGAAAAAATCGTCATAAGATTTTTAATCTGCACCACTGCATCATATTTTTTCAATGATATGTACCTATTTACAATAACTACACTGAAACTAATTGGTAAAGTGAAATAAACAACGTGCATTCGTATTAAGAGATAGGGTTGAACAAGATTGGACTATTCCAATCGATTAGTCGATTTTCGCAACGTATAACTAAACTGGTATTACTTAGGTACTCAGCACGTTGATACGACACTAACTTTAAGACTATTTCACATTTACCTTTATAATAATATTGTATGTAATAAATGTATAAAATATCATCTGTAATCTCTGTATACTTAATCACTTCTGGTTTTATATTTTAAAATTAAATCCATTTGTATTCGGTATAAAAATCTAATAAGTATAAATCTGAGGTTATCTCACGGCTATGGCACTGTGTTGTATGTTTGTATTCAAACTTTGTACTAGGGTGCGTCGCGCCGCTGCCGTCCGGTTTACAAAAAATCTGTATCGTATTGTTTATAAAAATACTTATTGACTATATTGTTTAAGGCTGCGCGTGCTGTGTGATATAAAATATATTGTGAACTGAATCCTATACTATTGTATTTTGCGGGGACGGGCGCGGCGCGCGCTACCTCGGGAGGATCACACATCATCAACACTGTGGAAAACTTTAGTCACGGAAGATAATCTAATTTTCTTCGATAACGATGATTTTTTTTCATTTGTAAACCTCCGAAAGTTTGATAGGAAAATTAAAATGGAAAATAAAATGGAAACGGTTGGAGCGTCAGTTGTGAACGCAGCCCTACACACTAGATCCTGGTAATGCAATCGATATTCGCATTAGTTGATTTTTAATATTTTTGCGGCTACTGATTTAATATCGACTAATCGCATGCGCTTGCGCTAACGTTCAGAACTAACTGCCGTTCAATTTTCATAACTGTCTAATGCGATAAATTCTTAGTAAAACCAGCACACAATAAACCCACTAAATAATAATATTGCATCGCCACATTGACGTGACAAATAAAAATGGTATTATGTAACGTGACTCCCACGAATAGTCCATACTTTACATCTATTAGTTAATTAACATTTCATATTATGCGGTAGGAAAAGGAAACCATCACAATAATATAGTAAAATAAGCTATATAAGTTGTCTATAGATACAAACAGAGATATTAAAACATTAAAAAATTGCTGGACTATCCTGATATCGATTCTTTTCAGTTTATAGTCTGTGAGACTTCTCGCATTTGGTCGGCACTGAAGGAAATTCAACAAGTCGATATATCTTATATATTGACTTTGTTCGCACTGTGTTTGTTGGTGTTATGTACATTATATATGTAATTCGCAGGTATATATTATCCGGTTTTATCATTTATCTGCGTTAGTAACGTCTAATACCATACGTCTCAATTTCGTAGTTTATTATAAAAAGTATATTAATAATGGACAAGTTCAAGAATTGTAAAAAAGTTTTGTATTTCTGAGAATCCAAATATCAGCTGCGAAGCTGAATCAATGATTCGATTCTTGGTTTCAAAATCTTTTAATCGACTATGTCCGCGTGTACTCGAATCGACCCATCACTAAACTAGGCCACTGGTAAATTCAATCATTTCATCGGTGTTTGCAATACGTTATACTCTAATACTAAAGTAACCCTGACGTGTAGCAGCCAAGGAAAAAACTTAAGTACGTATTTCAACATCAGAATACTCCAACAATGTCACAAATTCATATAATAACTTTATTCTCCTATGCTAAGCTATTTCGCGATGAATGGTCGAATTGCTTGGTAATTCGAAAGTCGATAGTCTAAATTTAAATTACAAATAACATTACTCTGGCGTACCCTTCGTTCCTGGATCAAACTACAACAAAGCACTGCGTCATCACACACGTTACCTAAATGGTACAATTCACTAATATCACTCGTCGTTACTAGATTATGAAATCAGTCTAGGAACGGCCGGCCGCGGCGCCACGGCGGAACCGACCGCGAAACGATAACTTTAGACAATTTAGGAACATAAAATAATTTCAGCAAGTTCGGCGACATTGTCTACCCACTAAAAAAAGAGGCAACCAAAAAGATTTCCTTTCACATTCACTCGATCCCGAAGTATACTCGAACACGTCTCGAAACACGTAGATTTAACGCTAAGTGAGCGATATAGACACCTAACCTACCTAGCTATCACAGTCCTCTCTCAGTCTGACCCTTTCCATATAAATGCATCTCATTTTGTCACATCGTTGAAAAAACTGGTAACAACCTAAACTAGGCCAACTATTATAAAAGCTGGTAGAAAAATTTAAAAAGTCTACACTATTTGGCACCTACAGTGTACGAAGACATCTCAGCGACCGCGCGCCGTTGTGTAAACGCAATAACAGAACCTTTTGTAAGTACTAAAGAAGTATAATGTTGATGGCAAAAGGTAACCTATGTTTTTTTGGTTTGCATTCTGATACTGTTCCCTCGGTCGTTCGTTTATCTCCCGCACCCACCTCATACCCCCAAACTCTGGCCTAAAGCTAACGCGTAATTTATATTCATCCATTATCTTTACTTTTAATAGTATTTGAGCAACATCGAATTCATTTTATAAACCCCATAATATTTGCCAGATTTCATCCCTCAATACTCTTAAATAAAATTAACTTAACAAGTCTAAAAAATATGTACCTATATTATTACAACGAGGCACAGCGTCGCGCCGGAAACATTCATCGCGAAATATTGTTACGTGGTAAAAGATCAATTTCTTACTTTTTTATATTTCAACGAAGTGTTTAAATCCTAACCTCCGGCCGGTCCGCTCGGACCGCCTACTATTTCGACAGTATCGAGAATCACCGAGAAAAACTAACTCTTAAGTGGTAACTTAACGATTAGGGGGCAAAAACGCTAACTGTATTCGCTTCCTCGACGGTAACACTGGTCGTGACGAACTCCGGCGCCGGACACGGGACGTTATTTACAGATCGAAGCTCGTTTTACAGCGATCCGGCACATCGTTGACTACTCGTACTGAAAGCTCGCGATCGCGAGTCGTATACTGTGTGGCGGCCGCGGGCGCGCCCCTGCCCACCGCTCGCCGCCCGCTCAGTTGTAGAGGCGGTCGGCGGCGTACAGGTCGTGGTGCGCGTGCGGCGGCGGCGGGTGCCAGCGCGGCGGGGGCGCGGGTCACTGCGCCGGCAGGCACGCCACCGGCGTCGGGCCCACCGACGGCTTGAACTCGGGCCCGCCCGCGCCCGGGAACTGCTGGAAAGGCGGCGCGTAGCACTGCGGGAAGTACAGCTCGGGCTTGACCACCGCCGCCGCGGGCGGCAGCGGCCGCGGGGTCTTGGACGCGTCGGCGCGCCGCGCCTTGGCCGCGTGCGGGTTCATGTGGTTGTCGATGTGCTTCTTCACCTCCGGCTCAGTCGCGAACCGCCGGCGGCAGTTGGGCATGGGGCAGCAGAAGGGCCGGTCGCCCTGGTGCGTCCTCGTGTGCTGGTCCAGGATCGCCTTCTGCCGGAAGTCTTTGCCGCACTGCGTGCACTTGTACGGCTTTTCTCCGGTGTGGATGCGCAGGTGCTGGTTGAGGATGGTCCGCTGGCGGAAGAAGCGCGGGCAGTACACGCAACCGTACGGCTTCTCGTTCGTGTGGATGCGCAGATGCTGCGTGAGATGCGACTGCTGCCGGAACCGCTTGCCGCACTCGGGGCACGGGTACGGGCGCGACTCTATGTGGATGCACCCGTGCTGGAGCAGGGTCGACTTTTGCTTGAATTCTTTCTGACAGATCGGGCAGCGCACGTACAGCGGCATCGCTCGCCCGCCGAGCACGTCGGGCAGCTTGCTGCTTTTCAGATACTGCAGCGACAGCCCTGAGCTGAAGACGGAGTGGTTGAGACCCTTCGTGTCCTTGAAGTAGGCAGGGTACTGGGATGTGTCTCCAGGCGAGAAGCAGGAGCCGCGCTGCTCCCCGTTCTGGCCGTCGGCATCACCGAACGTAGACTGAATCTCCTCCTTGTGCTCGTCGGGGAAGGGCACGTCCTGCGGCCACAGGGTCGGCGTTGTCCCGTTCTTGAAGATGAGATGCGGCGACACGTCTGCAAAAATCGAACAGGCTGGTCAGTCACGCGTCAGAGTCGTCCTGGTGGGGGTGACCGACGAGTGGGTTAATCAAACTGAGGACGGTTACGGGAACGTCCGGCTGTCGAATCCGCGTCTCGCGCGCGCCCTCCGCTATGCGGGCGACGAGGGGACCGAGAATTTGACTGATAGGAAGGCCAATGGATGCGAGACCGAATTGACGGTGCGGTGGGCGGCGGGGAGCGCGGGCGCCGGCGGCAGTGACCGGCGCGGGCGCGGTCAGTGCGGGCGGCGCGCGCGGGGCCGGGGAGGGGGCATATATGTGTGAATAGCGCTCGCCTTGGTGTGTGCGGACGTGCTGGTTCAGGATGGCCTTCTGGCGGAAATGTTTGCCGCACTCGCCGCACGAATAGGGCTTCTCACCGGAATGGATGCGCAGGTGCTGGTTGAGGATGGCGCGCTGGCGGAAGGAGCGCGGGCAGTACACGCACGCGTAGGGCTTTTCGTTCGCGTGGATGCGCAGGTGCTGCGTCAGGTGCGACTGCTGCCGGAACCGCTTGCCGCACTCCGGACACCCGTACGGCCGCGAGTCGGTGTGGATCCGCTCATGTTGCAGCAGCGTAGACTTCTGTTTGAAGTCTTTGCCGCACGTCAGGCACTTGAAAAGTCGGAGCTCGGAGTTGGGGTTGTGTTTCCTAGGCTTGGGCGGCTCGGGTTGGACTATGTCCGGCAAGTGGCGCAGGTCGGGCGCTGCATACTGGTCCAGCGGGCCCTCCAGAGAGAGGACGCCTCCGTTTTGTTTCAGATAGTGTAGCGGGAAGCCGCCAGTGCCGAGCATGTGGCTCGCCGGTCTCGCCTCTTTGAAGTAGGGCGTGTACTGCTGCTGTAAGTCCGGCTGCGGCACAAAGCAAGGCGTTCTATCGAGATGATCCTGGTTGGGCTGGGGCTGCGTCTGGAGCTGTTGCTCCACTTGCATGTGCTCAGGAGACGTCTGCTGCTGCTGCTGCTGTTGCTGTTGCTGTTGCTGCTGTTGCTGTTGTTGTTGTTGTTGTTGGGCTTGCTGCTGGGCCTGTTGTTGCGCGAGCTGCTGGGCGGCATCCTCTGCGGCCGATGTTGGGTCAGGGGGTGGCGGTGCGGGAGGGTAAGGCGAGGGGGCGGGTGAGGCGAGCTGCGGCTCGGGCTGCGGGGAAGGCCCTCCGGGACTTTGGTGCTGCATCGGCTGATAACCGCCATCGAGTACTCCGCCCCACTGGGTGCCAGGCGGGGCCCGTTCCACGCCATCTTTGTAGAGCACGTAAGGTGTGGTCGTATCTGGAAACAAATAAAAACAGAGTTCACAGATCTGGTATTGAAAATAAAGGTGTAATTTTTAGGCCAGTAAATACAATGCTCGATTGGCGGGGGCAATGCCGAGCCTCCAGATGTGTCCCTTTTCGAAATAATGAATCCGCAAATGAATCGTATTTTCTGCCACTCAGTAATAAATAATTCCTCGCATTTTACAAGATATAAAGGGTGCGACTATAAATTTAATGCAGTGCTGTGATAAAATGCATAGTAGAGCCTTTAGTGATAGTCCCTGCCGTGCTACCTGCAACCAAAAGTTAGTGACATCGCGTGTCTCGCGCGGTTCATGACACGCTGCGACAAACGAATAAGAATTTAATATAATGTCACGTTTTGAATCCGAGGAAGGCGTAGTTAATATAATATATGAACACTGTGTGATAGAGTTTTTGAGATATATTTACGGAAATCTAATAAAATGTGAAGGAAAACATCGTGAGGAAACCTGCATGTCTGAAAAGATATAACCAATTTTCGAAAGACATGTAAAACCCGTAACCCGCACTGGGCCAGCGTGGTGGATTATGGCCTGAATCCTCCTCGTGTTGAGGGGAGGCCCATGCCCAGGAGTCGGCCGTCAAAAGGGGTAAATTATTTATTATTATTATTATAGTAAAAGTTATTGTTATGGATGGACGTGGTATACACCATGGTCCATCAAACGTACCTAGTGTATCGGCCTATGGACGCTAGTAACACTAACCTTCGTACTTAGTTGAATATATTACTTTACAGACTTATTAAAATGCCACAACGTTCAATGTGATTTGTGGATAGATATTCCATGTTTTACAATAACTACGTAATTATTCAGTAAAATAAATCTCGGATAAACTTCAAAGGAACTCATAAAATGACTAAGTTTGTAATGATGGGTACACTTTCTCGACGTATTGAGTCGGGCGCCACAAAAACGCGGGAGAATGCGACCATTTTCTTTTGCCGTTCAAAGGGAAATGCAAATGGCGGATACCTACTACATATAAGTGTAGGTATTAGAAGCTCGGTCTATTAGAAGTAGTTTCTTTAAAGTGATCTCTCGGTGTCTTTCGCAACAGAAAATCGCTAAGTATATAAGTACCTAATCCATCTCGTGAACAAAAAAAGATTTTGTCCTTATAATGCAATAAATGTAAAATTCAATTATTGATACTTTGGCTTCGACTAATCCATAATGTTAAATCACTTTGAATTTCCGGATTTAGTTGACCAATCTCTTGATAAACTGGGCAACCGGTAGTTGTGTAAGATGAAAGAGTAAAAAAAGCCTCAATTACCAAGTACATTCATTACTTTCTATTGGTTTAGCCACCGCACGGTTCGACAGAACACGTGTCTTTACCCTCCAGTGACTGCCTGCTGCGGTCGACATTTTGACAGCCACCGCAAGATGATCACATCTCAGATGTCCACCTGTTTCCGTACTATCAGTTGGTAATTTATATATATATAACTCAAAGGTGACTGACTGACATAGTGATCTATCAACGCACAGCCCAAACTTCTGGACGGATCGGGCTGAAATTCGGCATGCGGGTAGATGTTATGACGTAGGCATCCGCTAAGAAAGGATTTTGATTAATTCTACCCCCAAGGGGATGAATAATCCCGAAATTTTTGTTAAGTTAAATTACACGCGGGCGAAGTCGCGGGAACAGCTAGTATTTTTATAAATGTCACTATCAAGCTTTATTGGTAAATACACTAACTCCAGTTGTTTTACCGAGAGTTCAATACGTTCAATAAGAGTCTACCTAAAGTGGCCTGCTTCTATGCTAGAGCTGTAAAAATATATCACTAACAGAATGAGTACCTACTGAAATGACTATCAAAGTATTTAATTCTATATAAATATCATAATCAGTTCACTAAGATATTATGTAAACGTAAGTATTCCACTCACGACTGTACATGTACAGGTTTACAATTTGATTTAAACGGTGTATGACAGCCGGATTAGTTGTAAATTAAAATGAATGGACACAGTGGTTAATTAATATTAAATAACATTAACATGTGCCTATTGACTTTTGTCAAAATCTACAAACACGTTATAAACACGGGTTATGTCAAATTTTATCAAGTATTTTTTTTACATACGAGAGGTCGAGTTTGTCTTAACTTTTTTTTAAGATCACGGTTCAAGTCAAATTTTTATTTCACTTAGGCCATTGTCACCGGTCTTACTAGTAGGACCACTATCGTGTTTTTTGGATCCAGGCTAGACCTGGATCTAAGAGAAGCCTAAAGCTATGTGAACGTCGCTTATTCTGTGCAGAACCAGTAAGGAGACCAGGTCACTTGTCCAGGACCAATAGGACAGCTTCATTTTAATGAGCGGAGGAAACGTAAGCGATGCTATTGGTCGAAGCGAGCGGGCTAGCTAGCCCAGCCAGTCCGCCCAGCTTAAGTGGAAGGGCACCCTTTTACCTAGATGCTACTTTAACATTTACCTGCTAATTTATTGAAATATGGGATCGATTTACATCCCTTTTTTCAGAGTAAGTGCCTGGCAGGCACTTGTTCTGGAAAAAGGTTTGCAAAACTATTGTAAATTAATGAAGAATCTTTAAATTTGGGAGTTATATTATTAACACTTATTCTAACTATTTAATTACCCTGCCTATTTGTTAGTAACATAACAATTACGTCACATTTCCTGTGGAATCAATCATGTCTAGTCGTTAGAACCTCATTATCGATTAAGAAGTTCAACAAAGAATGATCTTTTTTTGTGGCACGACGTCATTCGTCATCAGAATAGACGCTTACAGCGTAAGAAAAAAAAGGTGCATCATCTATCTTGGTCGGGTGGGTTAGTCAATAACTCCCGGAGACCGGCTAAATGATGATAAAATCACGCTACTATATAACCTTATCGATGTCACAATCGATTTGTCGATATCTCGATTCCGGAACGTGACCGAACTTCAAATAAAAACAGTCGATTATTTTAAACGCCATTTTGACATTTATTCAAATGCTAACGATTGTTTAGTAATAAAAACTTATTTAAGTTGTTTATTTTTATTCGAAATTCAAATAATAATCTTTATATCATTCGCAATAAATAGGTTTGTATTATTAAAAAATGCTAATGAAGACGTCACGTAATTAATTTATGCATTTTTAACACATTTTAGCGCCTTACTTATTATTGATTACAATAAATATATGCATTGAGTTACAAACAAATTAAAATTGAAAGCCATCAAGCTATATTTGAAGGCAAGCAACACTATATTAAGTTAACATTCGATGAAACATTTCGCATTGTCAGTACGCAAATAAGTTCCATTTCACGACAAAGAATCCCTTTCATGCGTAGCACAAAGACCAAGATTTATCGCCGAATAACATCTGTTTGTAATCGCGTATAAAATAATACGAGAGGAAATAAGTCCGTCCAAATGATTTCTTCACTTGACAGCTAAGTTTTAATGACCCGTAGTGGTCCTGTGTCTTCTGCCGGATGCCTACACATGTGGGGTGTCATTTCGAATTAACTCTTTTTTTAAAAACCCTTTTCTTTTTAAATTATAGCGTTCGGATGACGTACGCATCGTATGGGAATGCATTACCCCTTTCAAAGACCTGTCTGATGTTGAACCGTAATTATTTTTTGATTTTAAGACGAGGGCATTGGATTTGAATGATTTATGGTGTTCAGATAAAGTCCTCGACATTAGGGGTATGGTATGCAGGTACCTAGTTATGAATCGAATATTTTGCGCGGCTTATAAAAGGACCTCTGTCTTTTGACGAGGTAATGATAGGTAGGTTTGGGGAGTTTGGAAAAAGTAATTAATTTTCAAAACGATCAATTGATTACTTAATCAATAAATGGCTTAAGTATATAGTAAAAAAAGGTCTGCACTTTAGTGGGAAATTTAGGGGATAGATTAATAAATGTTATTTTGGTAGCTTTATTCCGATTTTCTATCTAATAGTTGACGTAACTATCGTCGCGATGTCCTAATGATCATCGCTCGTATTGTTTGAAATGAATGTTAATTTCATTGACAAATTACAATAAGCTTCATCCTTAGATATTATAACTTTCACTTTTCAACTTTCGTGAGACCCGCTAGGCCGCTACGTGTATGTGGATCACATTGATGACTATTTGTAAGTTCCTAAGGGAGCCGACAGCGCTTTACAATTTGGCGACACGAATAATTTACGCCGTCGCTAACGACTAGCGAGCGTAAAACACGAGTAAAACTTATGGTAGTCGTTACCATTGGACGAGGACATTCGCTACCTTTGCAAGTCACTAACCTATGACGTCAGATCACTTAAGATGCGTTCACATAATTAAATTGGTGACGTTAATTTGAACGTGAAGTTCACATGTTTGCAGTAACACGTCTTCACGACATATGGGTGACGCTCTATGGGAAAGTGTAAGTAATGAGAGGGGTACTGCATCCTGAAATGTTAATGCATGGGATTCATGTTTCGTGGGAAGAGAAGCGCCATAAATAGTTGGCGTCAGGGGAGTAGGTGACTTGATGGGAAATTATAATCTACAACTGTTAAAGGATAATAAGTCACTAATATAGGTTCATGTGTTGACTGATGATTATGAGATGTTACATTGATTGTGGAAACTTTATATTTTCCGGAAACGTTTTCCTCCACTATACTAAGCATCGAATTGTATTGTAATCCGAAAATTAATTCGTAAAAATGTATAGCTGACTCAATAGACTCGATCCCCTCATTAACAAATCACTACATACTAACAGTATTATATTATCCCAGATTCCTAAAACCATACTCTACAGTTCTGCAGGCCCTACTCTACATTATAAGTATGTAGCGCAAAAGCCAACCAATTATCAGTAAAATTGTAAAATCTGATCTTTTTAAACACTAATTATTAAGCCAGTCTAACTATGAAATACTATGTTAATCGAATATGTGGCAGTAGGCGATGGGTGCGATCAAGAGCCTGGTCCGGCGCAGCGAAACTGGTCCAGCCAGACCGCCCCTTCCTGCGCCCGCGCCGGTCGTAGCGACAGCAGAAATACGTGTTTAAAAAGGATTAAAAGTATTTCGGAACGCGGAATGGGAGGCAGTTACTTGATTAACTTCTTCCTTTGAATTTAGAAAATAGGTCATATTAACTAGTTTTCGAAATTTATGCAAATACCAGCGTATAAAACGAATTGAAGACTTAATTTTTCCAAAGTCGTTTTCGATGGTGATTTAATATAAAGTAGAGATAAAATGTTACAGATGTAGAATTATGTTTAATTTTGCATCAAAAGTAATATAAATCTAAATATATATAACTCACAGGTGACTGACATATTGATCTATCAACGCACAGCCCAAACCACTGGACGTATCGGGCTGAAATTTGGCATGCAGGTAGATGTTATGACGTAGGCATCCGCTAAGAAAGGATTTTGATTATTCTACCCCCAAGGGTATAAAATAGGAATGAAAGTTTGTATGAAACTTTGTCAATTAAATTCCACGCGGACGAAGTCGCGGGCACAGCTAGTAAGATATATTATTAAACAACAGTTACAGATATATTGAATATAACTAATTCTAAAACAACTTGACTTGACAGCTACCATAAATATGCTAGAGTGGAACAAATCGTGTGGATAACTAAACTAACAACAATTAAAATGTTATACCCGTAAAATAAAATTGTAAAATAAGATGCGCTTGCTCACCGTACAAGGTTCACGGATGGTCGGAGCCGTCACCCGGTTGGCAGCGGCGGCCCAACGGATTAAAACCCTAACAAACTTACCAATACCGTCAACCAACACACTACTAACTCGTTTTATTGTGAGCATAAGGATCAAAGTGCAATAAAACGACGTTACGCGGTTTTGAAAACGAATGTTTGTAAGAGAATCGAACCCATAAAGCATAATCTACATGATTTTTTTGTGGTTTTGTACGAGGTTTTCGGACAATTATTTTTGATTACACTGATATTACTGGCGTTAGTGGATGCAGTGTGACGATTTACCGTGAGACACAGCGAAGGGTCAATCTGGAAAATATGAAAGTGTTTTGTTTAGGCCAGGATTCTTGTTATATAGCCGTTTTGCTAGGATCGAAATGTAAAGTTATCGTGGAATTACAATGCAATTTTGTTCTGAATCTTGATTTGTATAGCAATTGTAAATGATGAAAAAATTACAGTAGAATAACACATTTTTTGATCTGAAAACCCATTTAAAGAAATTTTCATTAGATCAACATTTATATGGCGGTATTCAATTTTTTTCAGAACTTTATGAATTGGTTTGGTTTCGGAGAGACTAAGCTTTTGTCTTCTCACACCACATCTTTTATGACAAACTATTGAAGAAGGTGACCACACTTATATTCTGAATACAGTTTATTTCTGCATGGACCCTGCTCATACAACGTGAAATTAAGCTCCAGAATTAATACTTTTTAACTAATGTTTAGACTGTGGCAATACGTATTCGACTGTTATTTTAGCTGCATGAATCATGCCCTAACAGTGTTGTATCGACAATGAAAACAGGATGCCTGGACGCCCGTCGCTTAGTCATGCGAGCCTTTGTGACTTCCATTCGAACTTTAAAAGCTCCCGCAGAAATATTTCAAAGGCCAATGCCAGATTTGCAATAATTTAGGTTCTAAAATGTCTGATGGAATGTCTAGAGTCTGGGCTTTAGCTTTGGAGATAATCAGCTCCATTTTGTATGACAATAGGTAATAAAATATAATTATATAGTGCACCTAATAAGATCGTAAATTATGCTCGGTATGCAGAATAATGTTATTGTTAACACCAAAATAAAGAAGAATGAACTGTGAGAGATGAATGTAGGGCTGCTAAGATGAAGGGTAGAAATCAAAAACGATCAAATGGCGATGATTTATGCTAACCATCATAATCTTTTCGTATAAAATGCAAGATGGACAAAAAATACCAGAATCCAATTAATCATACGCATGAGAACGTACTCGGAAACGACAAGTGAATGAAGATGGTTAACCAAAAAAAATACGTCAGACCAAATGAAAATATTCAAGAATTTCTCCGCTAAATTGTAAAACGAACGCCGTTCATCGACGCGTCATTACTGCCTTAGCATGCATCACTTCAGTCAAGTGCACCGTACGAACGAAATCAAGTGCGTAACGTCGCGAAAGTGACAGGTCGTTTTGGCGCGAGACCGCCCGCCATGTCTGGCATTGGGTTCTTTATAATAACCACACGACATCGGTACCGGTTGTACGCACCACGCGGGCCGCGTCTCGCGACAATTTATTTCGGTTCGGGGCAATGCACTTATCGCACGCAGCCCTGAGATCTGCGCGACGAATGAACGAGAGTAAACATGTAAGGAAGGGAAAAAAAAGAATGCAAGACGTCGATAAATCCTGTTAAAAATTGGTTCGACCTGTTCGAAGGCGGCTGAACACTTGTGCCACTGCCCTTATGAATACAAGTCTATGAATACGTCAACTATATTTCTCAAATGACATAGACCAGAACTTATGGTTTCATAGGTAGATGAAGTCTGTCTGATGGGTCTGTCCCAGTGTTTGTTGATTCTATGACTCGCACCATACGTTCTGGCTTTTGTCATCTAATAGTTGACAGTTCAGTTGTACTTCAAGAGACTTGGAGTCCTACAATTTTAACCTGATTTATCATAGTCTTGCATTATCCCATGTTTCCTTGTTGTAACTGTTTGGATATTGTAGCCATAATTAATGATAATCATCAGTAAGTTGTTAGTACCTAAGTACATGCTTGGAATGTGACAAAATATATTTCGAATCTTGCCACCGTTTTAAATTTTCAAAATAAATATAATAAATCTTTTAAATGGTTTCTGGTGTAATTAATGGCGTGTTCGCACACTCGTATCGACTAAAGAATGGCACTGAAGGCAATACAAGTTGAATACAGCCGATGTTACACGGCGCACTTTGTTATTCCAGAATAAGCGGACTTTGCTCGCCCAAATCGTATTGCAGGCACGGAACTACAATCCGAAGTATGCTAATTAAAACAATTTTAATTTAAATGTGTATTTTTATTTCGCAAACCTGTTTGCTAACGAGTAATAAAAATTATATTTTGTATTTCGGGTTGCTGTGTCCGCGCCACGGTAATTTGTCAAGTGCACGTTTCGCGCCAAAAGTGACGTTTCACAAATCTTCAAAATGGCGTGTGGTGGTAATTAAACGCGCGCAATAACTGGCCATAAAGCAAACGAAGCGCATTGATGACGCGCCGCCCGCGCTATTTTCAGTGCGCGCCGCCCCTCGACAAATGCTAACGTCCTCTAGGACACTCCAGCAGGCCCGCTGAATACTGATTCCATTACGGTTTGTTTATTCCAATGTTAAGTGCGGGATTAGTAAATCATTGAATGATCTTGCGACTGTTAATCTACTTAATGAATGTCAGTGAGAGAATTACTCCTGTCATGTTTGAACAAGGTTTTAACAGTTAATTATAAGTGGATACGCGATTGTCGCTTAGCGAATAAATTGAAAAACCCGGTTACAATTAAAAGTCTGGGTTTACTTACTTTCATAACTCCAAGTATGAGTCAGCGCATGGCAGTCAGTTACTACCTATGCATTAACTAATGGCAGATTAAGATTAGTCTGATTTTTAATGTTTGGAAAGAATAAAACTTAACTGTTGAGACTAATTTAGAACAATCATTACCTGTATAGAAATACATACGTCATACTCTTATTCGTGCTACTCAAAGGAATATGTAATAATAATCTATTGTTATTATAATTTCCCTGGTGCTATCATGTCGTAGGGTCCAAGAAATTATGACAGAACTGATACAAAGTACATCGGGGAGTTCCCCCCCTCAAGAAAATCTACTTTAATTTACAAGCAAAAACAATATAATACATTTGGGAAAAGTTATTAGAAAGTTTGGTGAGGATCGCATGTTAATTAGCGATGTAATTGACAATTTAGTTTTGGTAGTTATTAAGGACATACGAAAAATAGAAATAATTTGTGTTTGGACTTTCCCAGATTGTGAATAGTTAGTTGGCATTTAAATATCTTTGAATTGACATTGTATTATTGGCATTCACCTACCTAAATAATATAAAAGTTGATTTAGGTAACTATGTGGGTAAATGCGTTTCCCTAAAGGGGTAATCAGAGTTTTAAGCATTAGTTTCTTGGGCATCAAGGTTCCTATCCTAATCCTGGTCCGTATTTGCTATCACAGCACCATCTTCTCGGTTGATCCCGACAAGGCCGTTGGCAAGGTGTACCTAGCAGTACCAGCTGGGTCCTAACTTTAGGTTGTTATAATTTAGCTAAGCAGCAAAACGTCCAAGTAAGTGGCAAAAGGTGCTCGCATGTGGTACAAGCAGAGTGAAATTAGGAATTTTATCCTAAAAGCTTCTGGAGTTGAATTTTACTTTCAATCATTCAAAGGAATTTGTAACTCTACATATTCGATGAGAGCAAAGCTAGAACATTAAATAGATATTAATTACATCTCAAAATAGAGTTACTGTTGCTCACATGACAATTATTTCCGGTTGTCTCTTATAAAATATCATAAAGCTAGAACCACATGGTCATTCAGATGTGTTGCATTTATATAAGCAGCCTAAAATTTAAACTAATAACAATGGGTTCACAAAACATTTTTCTGAACAAAAGTGCTAAGACTAAAGACTTTAAAGATTTTAGTTAAATCTGATTTCGATATTTATAAATTGAATTAATTGAAAATAATTATCATTTGTATTCGGCAGTACCGGTTGAAATTTCGGTAGTGAAGAATATATTTTTTCTATTAGTACCTTACACTAGACTTCAATGAAATAATGAACCACGCTCACCGAAGCATGGATTAGTATAACTGACATCTAGTAGGTACCAATCTAAGTATTATAAATCAAAGATTGATACACACGTAGTGTACTTCATTGTGTACTATCATTTGTTTTAGAACATACGATTTGGAGTCAAACTGTGAAGCGACTTGCTTTTGGCGGGTTCGATGTGGGCGTTGCACTGTCTGGTTTTATTTGTGGTGTAGGTGCACCGCGCAGGAGTTTGCGGATCTCTCTCACTAGCTAGCTGCCAGACTTATTTAATAACAGTGATTAATGTTTGGCTATTAATTCGATGACAAAGATTATGTTTTTATTAGATGAGTATTAGCAAGGCGACGCAAATTATTGATGATACAAATAAGTATGCTAAATGTAAAAAAAATAAAAAACTTGCGTCTAGTATCCGTTAGCGGCGGAGACATTTAATATGAGCCGCACTACGGGCAGAATAACAACGTTTTTCAGTTATACATTTTGTTATTTTACTTGTGGTTCAACCAAAGTCTGGTACTGACATATGACTGAGATGATGCAGGTCCAGCTTCGCGCAAATTAATCCTCCGATAACAAAGGTAAAACTAACAGTCAGGCGTCTATTATTTCGGTGAAAAGAATAGCTTCAATTGGTACTTTTTTATATATTTTCGACACCCGCCGTTCACAATGTTATTCCATGTGTGCACCATGCATTGATAGAGATTAAAGAGTACCTATCGTTTAATATCACGTGTAAATTTAGCTCGCTAAACTCTCGCCGAAATCATCATAAATAATAATCGGCCGCCTTCTACGGCCACATAATACCTACCTGCGGACTAGTGTGACTAGTTCCATAATGAATCACGGAGTCACGGTCACGAGCAGACTTCTCAGAAGGATAATTTGTACATTAATTCGTTGCATTTGGTCACTGAGGTAGGAAGCGGATTGTGTTATTAAATTTTCAACTTGCTAGCTTTTTGTTCCCGGTTCCGGTCGTGTGGGAGTCAAAGTTTTAGATTCGTATATGTTTATTACTTATATATGTTGTAAAGTTTTATACTACTACTTTCCAGTATTGGCATAAAATATCCTCTCAATTTCACACAACGAATTCATTAAAAAAATATTATAAAAGGATTATACGAAATTACGAAACAAAGCTCTTTTGGTTAGAAGACCCGTTTGTTTTTAATTAATTTGTAAATAGATTTGAAAAATATATAGGTTTGCGATACATCCATAACTCCATATTAAAAAACAGGTTTAAAAAAAAATGTTTTTTGTTGAATTAAATAAAATGATACTTGTTAGATTTAATTCAATTACCTATAAGACTTGGTGTTGACAAGAATGTTTTTCCTTAAAAATATCTGCTGCAATCTCTTGCTTGAATCTAAAACCTCGTTATCTTTATGCATTTCAAAACTATAATTATGTATTACCTACTCGCTCATAGGTAGGTTCTATACAGACATACCAACTGTTTTCACTATCTCGTTATTAGTACATTATTTGCAGTCGAATCTCATTATAAGCGTAGAAATGAAAGTTATTTGTATCGGTAACTACTTCGAGTAATAATATAATAGGTAGAGTTCAAAATTGTTACGTTAATTTGCAGCCACTTCAATTTCACACCCACGCACACAATCGTTTATATTTTATTTCGCGTGTCATGTATTTATTGATAATTAGAACGAGAGTTTTAAAAATGTAGAGTTCGCAAAAAATTACGTATCTAAATCTTTTATTATGCTGTGAACACAGCGTCTCATAGTACCTAGTTTTCTTTCAGCTGAACATAACTAAGTCCAATAATAAAGGAGGTATGAGCGCGTCGGGTGTGTTGGGTCTATTTCTAGCTAATTATCGGCAGGACGCAGCGGACGTGCCTCTATCAGTGTCTCCATTAGATTTATAGCCCTCTCTCTCTAATAAGAGATGGTTTGTTTGTTTCTGCTTTCGGTGGTTGGGGTATTTTGATTGGCTGTTTCGAATATTCGTAATGAGTGATTCGCGAATAGGACTGTGTTTAATTTATGTTACAATGTTGGAAAACATGTGTATGACCGCCTGATGTAAAGCAGTTACCATAGCCGATAGGTGCGTGAAATACTAAGCGTTATTTGCACGATGCTGACCTCAAGAGGAGTGAGACATAGGGAGGGAGTTGGTACCTACTTTACGCCACAATTGCAACAGTCTCATAACCCCATCCCCGATGGTTACACTCTTCCTACATAACACCGTCCCACGGGGGCCCAAATCTCTTTACCGCTGGAATCTCAATCAATTTCCACTCAAGTCGTAATACGTTCTTCTTCCTTCTTTAAAAATATATCCCATCCAGTTTAATAGGTATTACGCCAGTGTCAAGTAACATGTGACCACATTGGAGAACCAAAATGGAGGACCAATACCTTAAAACTGACTTATCGCGTATTTGAATACCTCAGTTTAGGCATATTATTTTCAATAAGAAAACTGTCAAAACTGTGGCTTTTCTGAATATGTCATTATGACAGATTTTCTATAGGAAAACTGTCCAAACATATGCGATACGTCAGTTTTGACGTAGTGCGAGTCGATCGAGATACCAGTGGTTAACAGAGTTAGGCCCCAGTCGAGTCGACAAGTGGGCACGACACAGACGGTGCTCCATGGAGGGTCTATTTCTGCCAGATTATGCATCGCCAGCGATCCGAGCGGCGCGCGTGCTGAAGCCTCGCCGCGCCACCCACTTGCACTTTATTATATACATACCTATCTTGTAAGTGGCTGCTTATACATGGTGTCCTTATACTATAGGGTTATCCAACTAAAATTATAAATTCGAAAGTTTGTGAGTGTGGATGTATGTATGTATGTATGTTTGTTACTCCTTCACGCAAAAACTACTGAACGGATTTGGATGAAATTTGGAACACAGATAGTTTATAACCGGGATTAACATATAGGATACTTTTTATCCCGAGAATCCCGAAAGTTTTGCTACGTTAAATACTACGCGGACGAAGTCCGTGGGCACAGCTAGTATTTTCATAATGCACGATATGTTGCATGGCGCCTTATTCAAATACTAAGGATTATGTAAGTAGTACCGCAAAATAATTAATTACTACCATCCAGAGGATATCGTATTCCTATTTGCATGTCCGTGTGTTGGAGTAGATTGATCCTGGAACCTCTCGCTAGAGCACTTGGAATTAACTATGTATCCTAATCTTGAAAAATCAACATCCCGCCTTTGTTTCCTGAAAGTATAGGCGGTGGTGCAATAATTCACTTTTACACCGGATATGGTTTTATAGGCTGCGCTCGCGCACGGCCTACAAAACAACACGGTAGTAGGTTAAAAAATTGAGAAAAAAAATCTATGAATAAACATTAGACTTTTAACAGTTCAAAATGGAATTGTTACCTTCGAAATAAATCGAAATTACCCCACCTTGTATCGCAAAAGACTGATATCTAGATACCTATAATTTAACGGACATTTTATTTTTAAAGTTAAAATCGCAAAGAAAACAACTTGGAAGGTATTTGGCGCTAATACACGGTCGCGTGTGAACATGGCGTCGTTAAATTAAAAAGTAAAAGCAATAAATAAGAGCTGAGCCAATGAACCTTTTTGTAACTTGACACGCGAGCTACTGTGCATTCTGCAACTGTGGTATTTTGGTGAAGTAAATACTTAACCAAGTTTTAGGGAAAATGTCTAAGGCTTGTATGAATAAAACAATCTCAAGGCTGATTAACGTCATCTCAGTACAAAAAGACATGTCAAACGCTTACTCAAGATCACTCCCAGACTTGACACTAAGCTTCTTGATTCTTCATTTTGCATAAAAATAAATGAAGCTACCAACACTAATGGTGACTGATAAATGCAGATTTTTTTCCCAAAATTATACTTGGAAAAAAGTACATATATTTCTTATCTTAAACACTATATTCACGACTAAGAATTTTGCAGAAACCATTAAAACATGCAACAGAATGAAACATGCAAAACCTAAGACGTCAAAACATCCATCTTTTCTATTTCCTTAAAACCCGAATTTCTTTCGTCAAAAGAAAAACTAAGCGCTTTCCACGCTCACAAAGTGAGCTTGCATACAGAACGAGCGAAAATAAACCTAAACTCACCACACTTAAGAGTCTTCAGCGCTTTATAAAGACGATCATTAAAAGAACCTCATTTGGTATGATGTTGATTTAATATGGACTTTAGTTCAGAAGGAATAAGGTCGTCGCAGGTGTCGCGGCGGGGTTAACGACCCCTGAAAGCTGTACATTTCAGAAGTTTGACACGGCATCGCTTCCTGTAGCTTGAAGTGTTAAAATGTCGATGTGTTTAGTTTATAAAGTGCTATATTTTGAGATATTTTTCAAGAATGATTGGTTGAGCTACACCTAGGTAATGGACGCATTGGAGGCTCATAGATTAAGTAATTATACACAGACTAGACCGGTCATAGTCCCAGTCTAATAGACTAGGGGACGTATTAATAAATCGATCTCAAATCTGAGACTGATCTTGAAAATATCATTCTTATGGCATACATGGTTTATGAGTCACACCGCTGCCGACTACTCAAACGCTTCTCAAATATTTATGACCCACTCAGCTGTTTGAGACGTTGTTACTTGTCATGATTTATATAGCTCGTCAAAAGCTCAAATTTCATGTCCATTCGAATAATTGGCGGTTAGTTGCTGGTTTGTAGGATTTGGTTCCTCAAATGGAACATAATAAGATTAATTCTCTTTACTAAAGTCATCTTTCATACTACGTCATTGTTTTATAGTGGTTACAATCATGATCTGTGCCTCAAATCTATGCAATTCCTTTAGTAAGACGAAAATGGATTTGATTTTTTTGAACTTCTCAAATGAGTTTTCCCAGATGTCGCCTGGCGCTCGGAATGCAACTTTCCCTTTCAGGACGCTGGCGCTTCCACATTACAATGTCGCTTAGACAACTTCATTACCTGTTTAACTGTTTCTGTAAGTATGCTTTTCAAGGACGTAGGACGTTGAATATTATGTGGGTTACCAGCCTTCCGCCATAGATTAATAAGAAAAGGCGACGTCAACATTAAAAAAAACGCACAAGCGTGGACCAAGGAGTGGCCATAAGACCATGAGCAACAGTTTCGAACCCTGAATTTCACGATAGGCTGGTCACGCTTGACACCACTACACCAATGAGATAAAACCATCCTAATTATAACAAAAATATTGCATCACGTACAAATAATTGCGTAATTATTGTAATATATTACCGCGCCGTCAGAGCTTTAAAAGCTTATTTTCCCGCGTCCACAGTCCGCCATTACAGGCCGGCCATTTTTCAATTATGCCAAATGTGTATGGCGTATAAATCATATTGTATGGTAATGTATGGCTATGTACAGGGGGTGGAGGGGGATTAATGTAAACAGGGTGAGTTTAATTTGTAAAATCGTGATATAACCGATACGGGTGCGGGGATGGTGGAGGAAATAAATAAAAAAGTGCATCGCCATAGATGTAAAAAGTTACAGACTGTGCACAAGATGTGGTCAAAAACTATTTTTTGAAAGTATGTACAGTATTTGTGACCTTATCTAACCAGATAAGTTGATTGATAGGTATTGTTACGAAAATTCGTTACCTATAGCTAATTAAACTCTTATA
This sequence comes from Notodonta ziczac, assembly GCA_918843915.1. Lineage (NCBI taxonomy): Eukaryota > Metazoa > Arthropoda > Insecta > Lepidoptera > Notodontidae > Notodonta > Notodonta ziczac. Next base: position 10,728,495 of record OU974049.1, read on the forward strand.
GGTGGGCAATGGCTAATCCGCAAACTAGTTAATTATGTTTTTGCCAGTGTTCAAAATTGCCCGACGACTGCATGTTATTTCTAAAACTGCTTCATAAAATTGGAAGAAACTAAAACGTATGTCTTCCTAGTCATTAAAACCCATATTTTTTTTAGTTTCAAGTGATTTTTCGACCCATTAATTTTGTCCATTCCACAATATTTTGGATGTATTCGATTCATTTTTTGAGTACATCCATGGGCAATGCTGAAGAGGTTTTTATGCGTTCGGATATTTTTATGGGAGGCGACCGATGCCGCTCGCTTTATGGCAACACAACGAAATCGCGGGGATGCCATTCAATCTCGTCGATATCGCGATTTTTTATTGCCACGTCTGTGACTTATTTTTTATATTTGAAATGTTTGAATCTGGATTCTGAATTTGACATTTTCATGTTTTCTTTGGTGACGTCCCCGTGGAGGTCCTTTCTAAATGACTCTATGTTACGTCTTCTGATGTCAGCTGCTAATAATAAATTACTTATACCTACTTATCCAGGACTTGATCGTGCCTTAGACTACAATCCTTTGTCTCCTTTCGTCTTTTTAACGCAAAAAGAAACGAACGTCTAAAGGAACTCCGGTCTGAAGGCTCTATTGACGGAGCCCTGAACAACTTTATGTTGTTCTGCTTACGTAGAGGATGTTATGTAACTATTTACTTTTGGATATTAATAATGTGTACTAATGGACGTGTGTCCATCCATACTTCATACCTTTAGTAGGTAAATATTTTACTCGTCTATGGGCTTTGAACGATTCCAAATTCAAATAAACCAACAGAGGCGATTCGAAATTTAAAACGAACTCCCGTAGGTGGCCAGTGGCGCGCACGATAATTCCATCGATCATTACTCCCGGTGCAATCCACCAATCATGAAAAATAAAAACACTGGCAACCCCACCTGCACCTCCGCCTGCCCCCACCCCCTCTCACCCCTCGTCTGCGTCCAGGGATGTGATTTTTTCGAGCGTCACTCTCGATTAGTGCAGAGTTATTTTTATACAGACCTACCTATTGCGGAAGTGTCGTAAATAAATTATGGAATAATAAGATGTTATAATTTTAATTTAAGACCGTAATTTAAATTAATTATCCAATTAATTGTATAATTAATTAATTGTTTTGTTTGTATATGGTAGGTACTCAATTATAAATTATAGGTTGTGTCATCGATGTTTTAAATGTTAATAATAGTACCTACTTATATTTAAATTGTCTAAAACATTAAGTTTGCGTGCGTTTAATGTTCCATTAAAACTTCAATTACTAATCTATTATTGTATCTATTAATTAAAATCCCATTTTTTGATACTATACACACATGGCAAAAAAATGATGCTGTATTTTTAAAACCGGCCGATTTCAAAAACAGAAACCTAATATGTATATCTGCATGTGTGTGTGTAATCAGAAATAAATATACAACATGGGGGTATGTGTGCATGTGTGTGTGCGTTTGCAAAGCCGAGCCTGGCTGAGCCCGCTCACGAAGCTCCATGCAAAAATGTGCATTACATACCAGAATGCTTTGATCTCCCGCCCCTCCTACGGGTAAAACAAAACGAGAAGAAGAAGGGACGGCTGGGTGTGGGCTGTAGGTCTTTTTACACTGGTCGGGGTCCGAGGGGTAGTTAGATAACGCACACTGCCCCTCCATTGTCATGTATCACGTATCCAGTGTTTTTAAATTCGATGTGCAATTCGTTTGGATTTAGTTTCAAATTGGAGCAGATGTGTTTTGACGGTAATTATTACATTAAGATGTATTAATGCTAGTAAGTAAATTATAAAAGCTAAACATTTTTGTCCAGTTTTAAAAATATCCTAGAGTTTATAATAAAATAAATTCTGCTCTTTGATGTCGATAAAATCCAAATAAGTAAACCTAGTTAAGTAGGTATATTATAAGTATATTTATTTGTCAATTTATTATCGTGAATGTTTGCAGCACCTAGAATGCAAACTCATACAAAAGTGATCAAATCTTATAGTCAATATAATTCAAAAACTGAAAGAGACGTGTCTTAAAGGATCAGTTTTTTATTTAATTTTTAATAGAGTCGTTTCAAAGCTCTTTTAACCAAGGAGAGGTTAACGAATCCGTAAATATAATTCTCAAAAGAACTCCTCTCTTTCCCCACTAATGAAATACCTTTCATTAAAGTTTGATGAAAGACTTCAACCTACACGTTTTTTTTATAAACCGTGCAATTACGTGCAAAGCGCAGTGTTTTGTTTAGCATTCGCTTTCAATGTTGCCAATCATTAATCATTACGGACTTTGAACAATCGTTCGCAAATATGCATGAATATTAAAAACATACCAATGTTTATTAATCATGAACAGAGCGTTAATTTTCTCCCATTTGAATTTCGAATAAAAAATTTGGTAACACCGACAACAAAAGTTCTAAATTCAAAACATCGCAAGTTTGTGCCGAAGTGGAGTTTTACGAAGCCGTGAAGTTTTTTTACACATTCGTCGGCTGAGGGGGGTTGAATGGAGGGAAAAAGGAAAAAGGCAAGAGAAACTGTGTTATGAGGTAAGAAGGAGTGAGGCCACGGGCACGATCGCAATAAAACGATGCTGCGTAAGGTCGGAGCCGGAGACGGCGAGTCGCCTATTTTTTTTTCACGGACCGCGCGAGAAGGAAATTTTCTAGGATATGCAGCCCTCGGGTTTTATTAAATGATTTTCTAGTCGGGCGATTCCGTTGTATGGAAATGTGAGACCAACGGTATAATTGTTAACTTATAGACGATAGTTTTTGTTGTAGGAATACCTTTTTTTACACTGTATTTTAAAGTTTAAGTATGCTGTTTATTTTCCTGTTGACCATTTTATATTAAGAATATACCGCAATCCAATTCCTTATTTAATTGACAACGGTATTTCATTTTCGGTACCTAGCTATCATGTCTTGTCTATGTGCATCGCCCATGGACACGAACCGTTGTCTTCACGGTCAAATTCGGGCACAATTGTTGAATGGAAGTGGCGTCTGCGGTTTTCGACCGTAACCGACTAATGCATCAAAATAATCAATGGATTTGCAACTATTACGTGCATGGTAGAGGCCAGACAGACTACTAGGGTTGATAGTATGCTCTTATGATCATAAAATCTTAAAATAATATGCAATAATATCCAGCATAACTTTGCATAATTTACTGATGTTTTTCAGTTGTTGATTCTCAATTGTTCACAACTTTTGGAAGATCGACACTTATGTCCTTTTTATATCCGGATTTAATATCAAACATATGTTTCATGGAGCGACAAATCTTGTATCTCCAACTAGGATTAGCTGTCTCTCGAGCTTTCTGACCAATCGCGGCCACCAAATAGTCAAACTGTCGACACCCCTGCCCACAGACAAATTGCCAGTAATGCCGGTCCAGTGCCGTCCAATTGATCGACTTAGTCCAATTCCGTACACAAGAAAAAAGCAGTCTGGACTCGTTATCTCATGATTAACAGACCGCTAATTGTAAGCGGGTGAAAGGTGCGGAGAAAGGTGTACCGAGGCTATTTTTTACCAAACGAAAATAGATTTAGACAGTGTCGCGGGCAGACACTTTCGTTTGAAGGAAAATAGACGCGATAAAGATCTGATTTTAATTAATTTGGCGTTATACATAGATGCTGCTTGTCAGACCACGCGGAGGTGCTAAATGTCGGCGGATCTAATGTCAGATCAAATCTTTTTAATTATTCCCTTATTTAATTAAAGTCTCGTCACAGACAATGCTGGATTACACCTGCCATAAGATCAGATTGATTTAGGAGTTGTCATTTTCAGAAGGCTTTTTGAGCTTTCCACTTGTCTTACTTTGCGAAATATGACGAAGAAAGTCATCGTCGACGTAAAAAGGCTGAGAGTTTACACGCGTTCAAGCAAATTGTTTGTAGTGTTTATGGATTTAAGTTGTTCCTCTTGTTTGCGTACAGAGTTTTCGCTCTGTTGGCTTTGAAGCACTTCACTATTGGCGCTCTCAAACTTGGAGCATGTATTGACTTATGATCGGGGCAAAGCCCTAAAACAAGCATTATCGCCGCGACGCACACAACTGCAACCGACAAATACGCCCCACCACCATTCGGCGTTTTTATATTTTTGCACGTTCAAAAAAACTCGCGTGGCAGACAAAGATGGAGTGATGACTGGCTCGGCGCAACAATGCCGCGCAAGCGGGACGAACGCATTCTATCATTGCGATTGCAAAATAAAAATGTTCAAAGAGTTCCTTTTTTAAATGTGGACGGTTTTTATCTTAGTCTGCGTTAGCAATTAGTGTTGTGCGGTTGTCGTCAGGAATCTATGCAAATGTGCTTTAAGGATATTTCAAAAAGTATTCATAGGTACCTCATTCAGCGATCATTTTAATCGGATGAGCTTTAAATAAAGATCACGGAAGCGACGCCATTCATCGCACAAGGTCGCTGTTCCAGCTTTATAGAATTAAACAGACCCTTACAATACGTCTAGGTTTATTTATAATAAGACCGTTTGCACTCGTTTCTTGTCGATTGCTCTCGTCGTTTCGCCGCAATCCTTTTAAAAGCGCCAGTTATGGCGATTTCTTGTTGAGAATTCGAACAAAAGGTTGATGATAGAATGTTTTAAAATTGTTTTCCGTTGTAGCTTCACGTTCCGTTTGAGCGGATTTTGATGTTTCCGAAACGAATTTCTTGACTTTTGAAGATAACAACGCAAACGTGACTTTAAAAAATATCGCAATTTATGAGGTAGGTAAGTAGGTACCTGTGGGTAGATTATGTTTTGTTTTAAAAGTGAAGGTAGCAATTGCGTAAGCCCTCCAGGTGCATCATTCTAATCAAAGGCAGGCGGGACACCCACGAGAACGTCGTGGGCAAATTTTAATGCGGACGGAAAAAAACGCTGGCAACCCAGTGCAGCGGTCGCGAGTGTGCGTCGCGCGCACACACACCCGCGCGGCTCGTGTCGGTGCATGCTTTACGCGCGGAAAAAAGTGCTGCGTTATTGATTTTTCTGTACAGCCACGGGGGGGTTAGGGTGGTAAGTGGAGGGGGGGACGCCCGCGGCCTGAAAAACCGTCTGCTGAAAAAAACCGAGACGAAAAGGCACCCCTCCCATTTTAATTGGTAACGTAGTGTCAATAGGGCTAATCCTGGGGCCGTAATAGCCTGCTTTTGTCTCGCGAATGCATTTTTCAGTGTTACCATGCGACGGGTTTGAGTGCTTATGGTGGGTTTTCGAGGGTTTCTCTGTAGGAGAATGTGAAGTGGGGTTCGTTATGTCGTATTTCCTGCCAAACAATTCGGAAGGGCTGGTTACTTCCGGTAATGAAATAGTCAAATGTTTGACCGTTGAAATTTTATCAAATTTCACAGTACTTTGTAGTCATATTCTTTTGTAGGGAACCAACGTAGGTAGAAAACCCCTAAACTCACCGATATTATTTACTAAGGATTGGCTGATTTCATGCGCTAAATAGAATATAAATGTTATTTTAAAAATGCACGAAAAGTATTTTGCCTGGCGACTTAAAATGCTAAAGATAATGTACCTCAATAAAAATATTCTGATGGTAGGTATAAATAATTTCTGTTGGTTGGTAGCGAGCACAGATATAGATTTACATAGATTACGCAAATGTATGTACTTAGCGTGTCCGAAAACCCCGACCAAGCGTCAAGGTTGGTCGCTGATAACTTACACTCCTCGCGACTACAGACATAAAAATATGAGTATGAGCGAGATAATCACTCGAGAGAATCGTAGCGCGCGGAGGGGCATCGGCGGCATCGGTGTTTTTAAATCGGTTTGGATTTCCCGCCATCTGTGACGTCACAGTAGGTGTTAAAAATTTGGCACTCTTGGTTTCAATACAAGTGGTGATACTTGCTTTATCTGTAAATCTATATCTGTGGTAGCGAGTGATTTAATCAAAGGCCAGCTGTTAAAAAGAAACCAATCAGATTATTATTTTCTAGTAGGTTCATTATCTACTAAGGTGCAATGAAACATGTCGAACATTATTAAAATAAAACCTTATACAACTAGTGAATTCTAGTTCTTTTGAACGTGATCGGTCGTTCCCCACCACGGATGTCCCGTCGAGACGGACTGACAGACGCATGTAATTAGCGGCCGGAAGTGCGTGCGTGACGTCACGTCCGTGCGGTCAATTGAGCCACTTGCGACGTGCTGAGGTCAGGGTTTGTGATGTGCAGACATAATTAAAATTTGCCATTTAACATGCTATTTTTATGACCTCGCTAAGGTACATCGATAGCCGATTGGTTAAGCACGCGTCTTGCGGGGTACCAGGTCTCGGGTTCAAACCCCGGCTCGAACCTCTGGATTTTTCGAAATCTATGTGAGAATCATAATTTATATATGATTATGCTTACGGTGAAGGAAAACATCGTGAGGAAACCTGCATGTCTTAGAAGATTTAACCAATTTTCGAAAGACATGTGAAATCCGCCAACCCGCTCTGGGCCAGCGTGGTGGATTATGGCCTGAATCCCCCTTGTCTTGAGGGGAGGCCCGTGCCCAGGAGTGGGACGTCAAAAAGGGCTAAAATTATTTTAATTATTATTTAAGGTACATTTACTTGCCTATCTTATCCTAGCTTCATCGACTGCGAGTGTTAACTGTTGAATACTCAAATACAACTCAAATTTGATATGTAATCATTCTGACGCTGAAACAGCTAAGTGTGATATAGGCGCGTATTAATAAATCGATCTCAGTTCTGAGAGCGATCTTGGAAATGACATTCTTATGTCAAACCAGTACAAGATTAAATGTCAAAAACGTAGCTCCAGAATGCTCTCTGACTAGAGATAGATTTACTAATTTTGAGTATCATTTGAGTATTCAGACATGAGGGCCGATGTGGATGGATGGTGTTTTTTAGTTATAACTAATACATAAGCTGTTAACTGCTGCTTATAACGACAATAATAGTTTTTATGCGATTTCGCAAACTCTTTTTAAAATGTAAAATTAAATACCTACCATCTGTAAATGATTACGCAATGGCCGTGGGCCAAACACGTGGAGTATTAAACAATCTAGAGCTTTTGAAAAAAAAGCCTTTGTATTTCAATGTAGTGACCAAAACACTGGTTGTAAATACTGAAAAACGAACAGACAACATTTTCATTTAAATGTATTCTCCGGCCTTGTATTATCCCGGTAAATAAGGTGCCCAATGTTTTACAGGCATATATCCTGTAAAACATTTGAAACTGGTCTGTAAAATTGAATTCATAGGCCAAACTTTGATGAAGAACTAAGATTTAAAAGCCCGTGTTAATAAATTGATCTTAAGTCTGTGAGCGATGTTGTAAATGTCATTCTTAAGGCTAAAGCGCCCATCTAGCCCGCGAAGATCAAATTTTTTGAGGTTTTTTAGAAATTTTTCAAAATCTGACAATAATAAAGGGCACATTTTGTAATTCGCGACAAAGACCGTGTGCAGTGCATTTATTAATAGATCCAACTTACTCTAAAACATTTCAAGAACGACAGCTATCCAGATAATCTGGCAATTTTTGTATATTTAGTGATTTACTAGTATCATATCCACCGTGATAATATTTAGATTAAAATAAATGTATTATTAAACGCACTGCATACTATGTTTGTCGCAAATCACAAAATGTTGTCTAAAAGGTTTTCATATTTTGGATAAACTATAAAAATACTCGAAAATTTTGAATTTCGCGGGCTAGACAAGCGCCTTCACCTTAAATGACTATAATACTACTATGATACTTGAGAACATCATGACATGAGAACATACCAGAACAAAATGACATATCAGAAGTGAAATCAAGATCGCTCCTAGACTTGTGATTGATTTTAACACGGGCCGTAGAGAACATCAAATAATAATATAAATTAATTAAGCCCTGTGATTATGTTTTCAAAAGGGTAACCCTTGAAGTTTTCTTTGAATTCTTATGGGAAGCAAGCACACCGAGCAGGTCGTAGATCCTGAGTTTTGATGGCCTACATAAATGTATGCTTTGATTTGATTTGCGGGTCAATTTTTATATTTACATAACTACATTACGATACATTTTCAATTGTTATGCGATCGTGCAGCGCGGGAGTGCATGGAGACGAGTGCGGCGACATTGACCGCCGGTTGCGCAACCAATTGCCACTTGACATCAATCCGCGGCCGCCGGACGGACAAGTTCAATGCATCGCAATTGCTGTTGTGTGATGCGTCTGCGCGGTGATAACTTCAAGTTGATGGCCGTTTGTTTCATTTGTATGAAGTGGAAACAAACTAAGTAGAGTCTGTACAAGTTGGTTTATACCAAAGCGAAATAAAGAGATGTAATATTTTGAAAGCTGCAGGGACATTACACTGCGCTAAAGTGTATGAATCGAAAGGTTTTTGGAGATGATGACTATTTTAATTGTATAACTATATAAAGTACCCATGTCTTATGATTGCTGCGAGTGATATTATTATTGAAATAACTATAAAATTGGCAAAAATACAGACATTTTAAGTATCAAAAACCACACTAGCTAGTAAAGTATGACGTCTTAACTGAATAGTTAGTTTTAGCACACTTTAACAGCGAATTTACCAGTCGTAGTATCTAAATATATATAACTCAAAGGTGACTGACTGACAGACTGACATAGTGATCTATCAACGCACAGCCCAAACCACTGGAAGAATCGGGCTGAAATTTGGCATGCAGGTAGATGTTATGACGTAGGCATCCGCTAAGAAAGGATTTTGATTAATTCTACCCCCAAGGGGATAAAATAGGGGATGAAAGTTTGTATGAAACTTTGTCAATAAAATTACACGCGGACGAAGTCGCGGGCACAGCTAGTTTATTGATAAAAATGAAAAAATTATTCACATTTCGTATGTTGAAAAGGATATAGTAATATTAACTGGTTTTTGATTAAGTTTGTATGTTGTATTAACTCATAGGTTAAATATAAACAAATAACTAAATAAAGTATATATTAGTCATCGTCCCCATTATTATTAAACTACATAAAATGCTTTGTACAAAACTTTACACGAATGGAATGTCCACACATTAGGTCTGATTGAATACCCAGCCATGTCTCCTTAGCAGCCGACATATCATAAACAGTGTCTAACGACGCCAATAAACGCGAGGCTATCGGCTGAACTGCCGAACTATTCCCGCTGACTTCAACACTGTACAATTTGTGACGGGGCGCCATTGCGAGCGATTTCCGCAAATATTTTGTTAACTCTTTTTATGTATATTTTGGGTCTCCCCTGCTAAATATACATCTCCGCTGCTCTTCATAGTTTTTTGTTTTTTTTTTGTAGAAGTATAATGTAGGTATACCTATTCAAAAGGGACCCAAGTATTTTAAGAAAAAGCGAAAGTTTTAAATACATATTTTTTTTCTGATACGAACGAATACGAACTCTATCCCATCGCTCTATACCAAGCTTCACGCGATTTCTTAGGAGTTGAATCATCAAAACTTAGGGTCCTTATTAATAAATCGATCTCAAGTCAAAATGCGATCTTGGAAATGTCTTTCTTATGTCATTCCAGTACAAAATAACATGTCAAAAGTGTACTTAGGATCGCCCTCAGACTTGAGATTGAATTATTAATACTGCTTTAGGCCACGAGATTTTTTCTAACCAATAAAACTTAACCAAGTACTTTTATTGTTTAAAAACCAGCTCTATCCCCTCTGTACCCACGCGATATGCCGTGCACGTTCGTAGGAGTATTTATATGTTTAGTTTTAATTTAGAATAAAGAAAACTATGCAGTAATAGATAATTCTTTATTAATCCACCACTAGAAAACAAAACATTACAAAATATTACATAATTTACACAGAAAGTGGAAAATGGGCGGCCTTATCACTAAAAGTGATCTCTACCAGGCAACCTTTGGATGGAGAGGATCTAAAGAAAATTATTATGGGGGTGTACTTACATAAATTAACTTAAAAATTTACATTACATTAAATAAACAAGAAAATAATATGAAATACTTATACCTACTACATAATGGCTAAATGAATATAATAGCACGCAACAGTTTAGACACAAACAAAATAAATAAGAAGCAGTAATTATGGAGAAAGAAAGAATTTTTTTACCTGGTCTTTGAAAATGTGTAAGGAGGGAGCGTTTCTGATGGAGACCGGTAACGAATTCCAGAGGCGGACAGCTTCGACAGTGAAGGAACCATCATAGAAGGAACTGGTGTGGGAAGGCATAACAAGAGAGAGGTTATCGGTTGACCTTAAGGAATACAGATTGGAGGTGTGAAGGAATTGAAAGCGTTCCTTGAGATAGCGTGGGGAAGAAGGATTAAACAGTATGGTGTACAGAAGGGATAGGATGTGAGCGTTACGGCGAAGACGAATAGGAAGCCATTTAAGCTTAGTCCGAAAGTGAGACACATGATCATATTTACGCAACCCAAAGATAAATCTAATACAAAGATTTTGGAGGCGCTCAAGTTTATTAAGCTGCTCCTCCGTGAGGTCAAGATAACAGACATCAGCATAGTCTAAAATGGGAAGCAACAAAGATTGTGCTAGCGCAGTTTTAGTGGTAGTAGGGAGAAAATTGCGTAACCTCTTTAACGAGGCTGCTGCAGCATATAATTTACGACTGGTAACTTGTAGCTGAGGAGCCCAGCTCAAACACCGATCCACAACCACACCCAAATTTTTTACATAATCACTGTAAGGGATCGACACTCCATCAAAAATAATTTGAGGGAGTGAAGACCAATCAATTCTTGATATTAAGCGTGAGCTTCCAACGATCACAGCCTGTGTCTTAGTGGGATTAACTTTCAAGCCAAAATTATTGCTCCACACTGTGATACGAATCAGATTGTTATTAATGTCGTTCACACAGTCTGACAATCTATCCAGTGAAGCCTGTGAATAAATTTGAAGGTCGTCTGCATAAAGATGATATGAACAAGTTAGAGATTGTGAAATGGAGTTTATAAAAATTGCAAAAAGAAGAGGGGATAGGACACCACCTTGTGGTACACCGGCAGACGTATCACACCAAGATGAGAAATTCTCATCAAGGCGAACCCGCTGCCGACGTCCGTACAGATAACTTCGAAACCAGTTAACTACCATTGGTGATATATTATTAGAGCGCAGTAAGGCTAACAGGATATCGAAGTCAACAGTGTTAAAAGCATTACTGAAGTCCAACAGAGTGAGTACAGTCAGCTTTCCGTCTTCCATGGAGAAGCGAATGTCGTCAGTGATCTTAACGAGTGTGGTAACTGTGCTATGGCCAGGGCGGAAACCAGACTGAAAGGGGTTGAGGAGACTATGATTTGAAAGGAACTTACTGATTTGGTTGTAGACAAGGCGCTCAAAGACCTTGGACAAAAAGGGTAGAATGGAGATGGGACGGTATTCGGAGAACAATTTTGGATTGGGTTTTTTAGGTAGAGGAATTATTTGAGCGTCTTTCCAAACTGAAGGAAATGAACTACTGGAAATGGAGTTATTAAGGAGGAGACAGAGGACAGGGAGGACAATATCAAGAATAGGCACAAGCATATTGCGACTAATACCATCACTACCTACAGCATTAGAGGTGATTGAGAGTATGCACTTCCTAACATCAGAAGTGGAAACATCATTTAGGACAAATGGAGCGCAGTCTGGGATCGGCAACCCTGAAAGATATTGTATAGTATTAGTTTTATTAGAATCATTAATATGAGGAGAAGAAGAGAAGTGGAGATTAAGAGAATCAATATTAATATCTGAAGGAATAGAATCATGACGCGGTTTACCAATCCCAATAGACCTGAGAAATTTCCATACCTTAGCCGGATCCTCGTTTTCAACTGAAGCATGAACATGGCGGCGTAAGGCATCCCTACAAGCAACATTGCAACGATTTCGAGATCTCACATATTTGCCTTTAGTTTGATCGTTGGGTCGACACTTGTACTTATATTTGGCACTAGATTTTTTGCGCATCAACAGTCTTATATCATCTGTGATCCAAGGTGCTGGAAGGTGCTTCAGCTTAATAGCTCGTAAAGGGGCATGTTTGTCATAAAGCTGCGTGATAATAGAGTTAAAGATCGCCACCTGGTTATCCACTGACATAGAATCTGTAACTGGAGACCAGTCAATGTTACGTGCATCACCAAGAAATTCATCGTAGTTCATACCACTAAAATTGCGCTGAAGAATTATTTTGGGTTTAGGTTTAGGAGGACGAACTTTGTAGGACAGGAAAATCAAATCATGATACGAAAAAGCATCAGCTGAGCATTGACCGTGTTTTGCAACATGCTGTGGAGAAGATAATAATAATAAGTCAAGAAGCGAGGGAGTAGAGTTAGGAAAGTGATGTGTAGCATTAAGAGGGAGTATATGCATGTTGCTAGATTTTATTAACGATTCAAGCGATGATGTACGATAGTCTTTTTTAAGGAGACAGGTGTTAAAATCGCCCGCGATAATAGTGTGGTCATATAAGGGAATGAGATCTTCCAAAATCTTTTCAAAAGAGGAGAAATAGTTAACGCGAAGAGAAGGGCTATAGTAAACTCCGAGTAAGATCTTTGTATGAGAAAGTAGTACCTCCACAAAGAGATGTTCACCGGCGTTCATAGGAGGTGGCTGTACTGAGGTGCTAACAACGGAAAAGGGAATGTGATCACGAAGGTAAATTGCTACCCCTCCACCACCACCACCAGTACGATCATTGCGTATTAGGTGAAAACCAGGCAGCGAGTAAGAAGAAGAAGGAAGACAAGGTTTTAACCAAGACTCTGAGACTAAAATAGCGTGAATATTATTATGAGTCAAACACACCTGCATATCTGAAAAATGAGCAGGAATACTTTGCGCATTTATGTGAACAATATTAAGGTTTTTCGCCGCATCAGAAAAATGGGATTCAAGAGTTTCTGACAGTGAAGGAATGCTAGCAAAACTATCGTCACTGCCACTATGAGAATCGGAAGAAAGAGACAAGAATTGGTCACTGTCGCTACTGCTATTCATTGCTAAGCACGATAGAATGATATTAAAAAATACTTATAATAGATAAGTATAGTGATATAAATAATAATTAAAAAAAAAAAAAAAAAATTGTTTAAAACTAACAAAATATAAACAATATAGAAACTCCACCTGCCGGTTGTGTTATTATGAAGATTCACATAAATACAAACTTTACTAAAGTATCACACAATAGTAATTTAAAAATCTAGGTACAAAAAACAAATTATTCAAACATTGTGAAAATATTTAGTGCACTTCAAAGGAAATAGACTACTATTCTGCGAGAAACGAAACGCAGCTGCAAAATATTATTATTTATCTATGGTTTCAACATAAATCAGGTTATAGTGACATTTGACATTACTTGTCAATGAGAAATATATATTTTGACTACCTAACTTATAAAAAGTGATAAAAGGAAAATAATTTACTTACGTATTAACAATAAACGAACAAAGTACTCACAGTTTTAGGAACAAAATACAATTAGGTGGGTACTCAACGTAACAGAGCTAGACGTGAAAATATGATTGACTTACCTACCTACACTGCGATGAAAATAAAGAACAAAATGCACTACATAAAACAAATACATAATAGAAGGAGATATGCAAACAACCGTACAGCTAAGAACTAAAAGAAAGCTATCACTTCTTGTTGGCGGCACAGGCACGTCTACCTTTAGGGGCAGTCACGGGATCTTTTGGAGTTATTGGCGCCGGCTTCGGCACATCTGCCACAGCGATCTTCTCGAGCTCAGCAAGTGAGCTGACGCGGTGACGCTCTCCATCAGCTCCCACAACGAACACGAAGCCCTCCCGCGTCCAGCATTTAGTGACGCCGAACCTCTGACGAGCTGCCATGAATGTATCATGCCGAGACTTGGTTAAAAATTCGGACATTGTGACTTTAGATCCCTTCAGGCTTGTCTTGGCGTACCAAATCTTATTTCTAAGTGCAATGTCATGCACTTTAAACAAGATTGGCCTGGGTTTATCAGGAGTAGACATACGGCCCATCCGATGGCAACGACTGATATCACCAATGGTAAACTCAGTCAATTTCAATTGGCCGACCACAACTTTGACAATTGCGGTAGCGGTGTCTTCATTATTAGATTCAGGGAGACCATGTAGCAATAATATCTTGCGACGAGTTCGCATCTCCATGTTGTCACACTGCTGCATCAACATGCCTACCTGATCCTGCAGGCACTGAAGGGCAGTCATGATAAAGGCACGGAATTCTGTGAAATCAGCTGTCAAATTGGCCATATTGGATGAAGGAGCAGCAGCTTTCAGCTCACCTTGATACGCATCCATCTTCTGAAGGAACAACTTCTGCAGCTGGGATACGGACTCTTGGATAGCGTCCATTTTAAAAATAGTGTGAAATGCCAACACAACTGGTGCTTTAAAATTTGTGAAGTGATGTGATACAGTGAAGATAACACTTTCCGGCAGGTATTGTGTACTATATGTTAGTTATCCATACAGATACAGCTATTATTAATTAATAAAGTATTTTTAATTATTTAATTTCACTGAGAAAATTTTCTTCAGTAATGTGCATTACAAATGAGAAAGCATTCCGATCCTCGCGACTATCCCCCGCCGACACTCGCGCAATACCCTCAATAGTCTACCAAGTCTATTCACGCGACATTTCGTGCTGAACCATAGATAAATAGTACCACTGAAGCCTCAATCCATGGTGTATTTATGGATTATTTATGAACCCCCCTTAACCATAGAATAGAGCTATTACTCTATTTCAAGAACTCGATATGTAGTTGTATAATGTTTATGATGTTATAAACTATGGTATTTTATTGTTTCTAACACTAAAATATTCGCTTTTAAAGTTTGCTAGTCTCAGTTATGACTTCATACTTAACCAGCTAGTACTGTTTTCGAAACGTTACACGCCTGTTTTGCAAATATTCAATTTATTTTGAATATTATTTCAATGGTAGTAATGTAAGCCTGTATTAATAAATCGATCTCAAATCTGAGAGCGATCTCGGAAATGTAATTCCAATACTAAATGACATGTCAAATGCGTACTCAAGACTTGAAATTATATATATTAACAAAAAAAAATGCGATAAAAAATGGTCACCATCCCTATCGGCTGGAAGAATGAGGTTGATTAAGAATACTTAAATTATAAGGCTTCATAATGAGAAATGCGATATAGAGCCTCAAATATTTGAAGACTTTTGAATAGCGTATTGTGTGTCAATATTCACATTATATTGTTTGTTAACATTCACAAGAAAGCACTATAGCTGACAGCTTTAAGCCTTGGTATATTGGACAAATTGGCATCAATTGCCTTGTTAACTTGTAGGGCGTGTATGAACCATGGTCCAGAACAAACCACTGCAAATAGAGGGCGGTGCGATCTATCATAGGGCTAGATTACTACCCCTGTTGCGCGTACAAGGGGTGAAACTAGATAATTAATTTGATACACTAGCTTTGTGGTTCCGTACATTAATCTTATCGCTATTTGCTAGTTTTTCATACAAAAGCGTTTGAGGAATGGGGCAACCTTGCGTTACGCATCCGCTAGTAAAAGCGTAGCGTACTGTGAGTATTCAAGCAGTGAGTATTTTGAACTGACTGTATAGTATGTTTCTTTGAACTTTTATAGTTTAATTTCATAAGATAGCCCTTGTTTAAAGTAAAATAACAAATTAAACTGAAACAAATGAATGCGTGATTTCAAACGCTTGCTTTTATGCAAATTGATTCCCAGTCGATAATGACTAAACAGTCATCATCTTCAACATTGCAGCCGCAACTGCTGGTCACGTTCACGGAACCCTAAAAGGATACAAATCTATTCCGCTAACAGTTAGACAAGTAGAAAATAAATAGAGGGCTATCTATGAGGGTTGTCTATGGCCAACATATGTTGGATGGTCACTGTTGGGTGTGGTACGGTGTGTTGAACTCGAATGTTGATGCGATTAGCTAGGTGACATGTTAATTCAATATCGTTAGGAATTAATTTAATTTGTGTCCAAAGCAATAAAGAACCTTCCTTTGGAGATCATTATCCAGTTATCATTCTTACTATTGCAGTCGTAGGCGGTCAGAAATCAAAAATATGTTATAAAAATATATAAGTATGTATATGGGGGTTTAGGTTTAGCGTGAAGTTTCGATCAAGTAATCGATTCTATGCATACATTTCACCTTCTTATAGCAAACGAAAAGGCTGTGACCTTTAAAAAAATATGAAAAAACAATCATAAACAAAAGTAATGATCTTATTCCGGCGTCCCTAAATAAAGGGCGATACACACTTGAATATCGGTGTGTATTGACCCGCGTGGCTGGGCCCAAGGTCGGCAAGTTCAAGGGCAGGGGAGCGACCCTTACGCAAGTTACAGCCTCCTACAGGTGGAAGTTAAGATGAGGAGTTTGTTTTGAGTTTTGCGTAATAATTGTTTTCTTTTAGGTAATTAGTGTGTGAAAAAAGATGGCGGTTTTGGAAATTATGTACTTACTTTATCATGTTTTCCGAAATATGTTATCTTGCCTGGTATGGCGTATGCTGTACTGTAATAATACAAGTATTCAGTAAAAATCAGCTCGTTAATGCCACCGACGTTCTTTATCTATTCTTGGACGTTCTTTCTCTTCTCCTTCTTATTGTATGCAGAAATTGCTGGTAATTCTGTGTTGTCTTTTATGCCTTCAAGTTTTATCAAGTACAAAGTCCAGTAAACTTCGCGAAGGAACTTCAGGTTACGAAGTTATCAAACAACAAACTTTTTCAGCCGTAGAAAGTTAACAGAGTTGTTTAGCGTGTAATCGCTTACCGTAACCGTTTTAATAACTCCATTTGTTACTTATTACAAGTTAAATACCAATTTCACCCGACATTTTCTCGCCTTATCTAAATAATGAGAGTTTAATCGAACACGAGGTGAATGTAACGGCCCGTTTCCACTTGTTTACAAACATCGCCGACTCGGCCGACACGGGCGCGCGATAACGCGCGTTTAGTCGCGATAAGAGCGCAATTGCTCGTTAAATTGGGCACCGGTCGCGAGCGAGCGCCGCGCTCACGTGTACGCCGCGCGCTTCGCGAGTGTGAATGGTCTTTATGTTAAGTAGTAGGAGTTAGTTTTCAATTTCACTGCCGTTTGAGACTGACTTTAGGTACTTCCGGTAGAGCTGGCCCGCGCGGCAAGACAGCGTACTTTGGCGACTTTTGTTACGCATTCTCTCGCGTAGAGTCGATGATGGGATAGAATGAGATTTTACGTTCTATCTTGTTACCGCCGTCTGTGCTAGGCCTGCTGATACTAGATGGTTTAATAAACTGGGTAACTGAGACTGAATTAAGTAGCTCCTGTTTTTATCATAGAGTCCAGTGAATGTCAAAAGCATGGAGCGGTCTCGATGCATTTTTGTCTGGAAATAAATATCAGTGGCGTTTACAATTCTAATTACATCATGATTTTATTCTTATACTAGGTTAAACAAAAAGGGTATACAATTTTTTTTGCAACTTAACTTTGCAAATCTCAAAATATCGGCTTTGTGGGACAGTTGAAGTACTAAAGGTTTTGTAGACTTGTGAAATCTGTCAACAGCTGTATTCCTATAACACCTCTTATTTTTAAAGTTTCCTCCAAAGCTGATAGTTTTAGAATTACAAAGTCAAGTATTGAAAAAAAAAAGTTTACCCTTTCTGTTTCAACCTGTATATAAGGAAGTCGGCAAACAAACCTACGACCCGCCTGGTGTTAAGCAGTTACTGTAGCCTATTGATGCTTACAATACCAAAAACATTTTTCGCACGTTGACGACCTGTAGCCGGGTTTGGCTTTCGTATGAAACGCAGCTATATAAGCCACTTTACAGCGATCTTTTGTGAGAGCGTGGTACTACCCTGGTCCATCTAGCCGGATATAATCTGTAGTCAAATAGCTACAGAGTAGCTCTACCACCACAGATATAG
The DNA here is from genome assembly GCA_918843915.1 of Notodonta ziczac. NCBI lineage: Eukaryota > Metazoa > Arthropoda > Insecta > Lepidoptera > Notodontidae > Notodonta > Notodonta ziczac. Next base: position 10,746,572 of record OU974049.1, read on the forward strand.
ATTTACATAGATAACGCAAATGTATGTACTTAGCGTGCCCGAAAACCCCGACCAAGCGTCGAGGTTGGTCGCCGATAACTTACAGGCCGCGCGACTACAGATAAAAAAATATGAGTATGAGCGAGATAATCACTCGAGAGAATCGTAGCGGGCGGAGGGGCATCGGCGGCATCGGTGTCTTTGAATCGGTTTGGATTTCCCGTCACTAATGACGTCACAGTGGGTGTTAAAAATTCGGCACGCTTGGTTTCAATACAAATCGTTATTGCGTTATCTATGTAAATCTATAACTGTGGTTGGCCAAATAATACCAGTTCCTGAGACGGCGCTTTAAGTCAGATCCTAACAGTGGAAGTATCAATGGTATTGATTCGCCGTACTAATGGCACAGTTCGTCACGTGCTGCATCACGCTAGTGAAGTTTACAAACACGCTGCAGCGATTAGCACACGTCCGGCCACGCGACTTCTGCCGGTTTATGGCCAGTTCTCAATGGTTTGTTTACTAACTCATTACTGCAGTTTTATTGGTGTTTATATCCTTGATAATAGGGGATACAGTTGTGTGAATACGTGACAGTGTAATATGGCAACCAGAGCAATAACAATTTCGTGTATCTTTGCTGTTACCTTTAAAAAAAATTGTTGTATAATATTACATGTGTTTAAATGATAATAAATAAATAAATATACCTAAAAGGTTCTATGGTTTGGTGGTTGAGACTGGGAACTGATTTCAAAATGGCCGCTTTTTTCAAGCACGTGAAACAGGAACCTATTACGTGCCTGATAAGACGTTATTTTGAATGCCTAGATGCTGACGATGATTTTGTATTTTAGGTACGCATAGCTACACATCAAGCTATTAATTGCCAGTATAAGCTGAACTCTCATTGTATTAATATCCTATACAATGAGAGATCAGTTTATACTGGAAATGTATAGCTTGATATGTAGCCGCGTGTACGTCTACTAATGCTTGACAAACATGCGCGTGCGTGATGTCAAGCCTGCTTAGACCGTAACTTTGACTAACTAAGCTTATTGCAGTGCCTTCAGAAATTGTAACCACTTATAGGCTTTAGAACGGTTAGTATGGGGCTATTATCAACCATACTGCTTCAAATTAGTGGTATTGTGACGACCGCTTGGCGCAGTGGTTCGAGCGTAGGCCGCTCAACTCACTGCACTTGGTGGTTGCGGGTTCTATTCCCAGGCCAAATTTCGGAAATGGCCTTTTTGTAATTTGCCCAGGTCTGGGTGTCCGTGGGATCGCCCCCAGTCCATTGTACGGTACACCCAAAGTACAAGCGTTGCTTAGTTTGTGACCATAAAGTTGGTGTGTCAGTCTGGCGATATGTATCTATTTTATTGAAGTAAATTCAAATTTCATGAAAGTTAAGACCGAATTGGTGATTAGAAGCACTTAAGAAAAAAATGTTAACAGTTACAAATAACAAAAGTAGTTTGAGAAATTACAAGACGCGTAATCGGCGTAAAATAAAAAATAGGGTAACTGCACCTATAATCGGCAACGGGTAAGCGTGAAAATATTAACACCTGATTACCGCCGTACCGTGAAGCGGAAAGCCGCGAGCCGCGACAAGATCTCGCCGCTGCGGTAACGCCAATTACCAAAGGTCCGTTCGTGGCCCTTACCACTGCAAATTATGTTAATTGGAATAGTTTTCTTACCGTTTGCTATTTTTATAGATTGTTTGTTTGAGATTGTAGTTATGATGTGTGTCAATTTGACTCTATGGTTTCATGAACGCTTTTATTTATAATCTATGGATGGATGTTATCTTAACTTTGAAGTTGATAAATATTTTTTAAAATTATGTTAAAATTAATTGAACAGCTAAGCCAGCCAACTGTGAGCACAACTAAATAAGAATAGCAGTTAGTTTAGTTCGTTTACCAACATAATCAGCACCAATAGTGTTTTATTAAATAAATCTAATATCAATGCTTAATTAAGTTTTTCGTTCTAGCATAAATATTTTTAAGTAAAAAAATACTTCTTAATAAATATTACAATTGAAGGTGCAAAATAAAACTGTTATATCTAACCAAAATTAAGTTACATCTTCAATGTTAAATTAATGTTTCAGCAAAATGCCGAGCACGAACATATTTATAGAACGAGATAGACACGGTAGATGGCGTTCACGCACAGTGACTCAGTGTGCGCGCGCGCCGGTGACTCAGCGCTTTTTGCTCCAAGTAATTGGGCGTGCGGCGGCCGACAACAGGGCCCGCCACCCGAAAGAGGAAAATGCGCTTTTTGTTTAGAGAGTTCATTGACTAATGATTTCTGAGATGCATAATGTGTCGAAGAATTGTGTGTAGTGTTGTAATTAGAGTATGTTCTTTACGGCCTTTCAGACGTTCACAGCGCATTTTGACAGTTAATTTTTGTCGTTATATAGAAAAACCATGAGTTTGGCTACAGTGACACAATGGATTAAAAATGTAACTCCCATATATTTACTATGATTATAAAGTTAAAAGTTTTAACTGTATAATCAAACTTTATAAACATAGAAAAATCTCACAAAACTCCATTACAAACGAGTCCCCGCCAAAGTATCCCCGAAATCAATAATTTCCCAATAAGGGCATGAACCAATTACGTGTACAGTCGGGCGCGCAAGTGTTAGACGCACCGACCTTGAACTTTGCGACTGAGATGCAACGCATTTGCATATAAACGCACGCTCGGACCGCGGCGCGATTATCGGCGGGAACTGGTTTCTATAAAACTACGGGCGGCGACGGAACGCGACTGGTTTGACAGTACAGTGATGCGGATAAGTGTTCGCTGTTTTTATTGTTCTTAATGTGTGTATTTTTCTAACATGTTTTTTTTTCTAGAAAGTTGCAATTATTTCATTGCATTTATGCGTACATATAAGTGTTTAGATAAATAACTTTTATCTTTGCAATTTCTTCTATTAATTCTTACTTCATCAAAAAGCAGTTAAGAACGCGTCTTTCGGGTATAAGGTCTTGGGTTCAACCCTGGCTCACATCTCTAGGTATTTCGAAATCCATATATGAATCATTATTTCAACATAATTATCACTTGCTTACAGTGAAGGAAACCTGCAAAGAAAATCTAAGAAATTCGAAAAAACTGTGAAATCCGCCAACCCGGACTGGATCAGCGTAGTGGATTATGGCCTGTATTCCCCTGGTATTGTGGGGATGCCTGCACCCAGGAGTGGGACAGAAAAAGGGCTAACTTATTATACCATTCCAACTACTTGCATCTCAATAGAATATTATACGGTTAAAATTATATTAGGTAGTGCATAATGTATTAAAGTTTGATTATTGACATACCTATACATCTGAACTGGCATGGCCCAAGCGAATCGCTCGGTGGTTCCCGTCGGATTGGTTGGTAGTTCTAAGCTTTGTAAAATAAATCAAGTTAAGATTATATTGTTATCGATCGTAAGCTCGCTGTGAGTGAGTGTACTTGTCTTAAAGGGCGTCTGTATATAAAATCTGAACTATACTTTTTAAACATACATGTATTGATTGGTATTGATATAGGTATTAATGTTATAATTTAATAATTGTAATCATGGATATTTTTAATGTCTGAGCTTTTGTCTTTTACGAGTTTTATTAAACCAACTTAGTTTGTCCTTGTTTATTTTGTTTGCTACTGGACTTAGAAACTGAACTGGAGACAGAAATTACTATTTTTAGATTTATTTTATATTATAGGTAATAGCTGTGGTAATAGCACCAAGCTGGCTCAGTGCGGGTTGTTGAAATTCATATAAGTAGGTTTCGTATAAAAATAAACAAAAAACTTTCAGCTTTTGCAGATTTTCGTGTCTCAAATCATAAAGTGTTGTTTACTGTAGGTACATAACATTTGAATTTGGTTCAATAATATTGACAAGGAATTTGGAATAGAAGCTTAATATTAATAAAAGCACTTGAATATTTAGCGATGATTAAGAACCTATATTCAGAGGCCTTGCTAGTTCTGATTTTCATAAATTTATAATGTAAATATCAGATTGGTAAGTGTGTGTAATGCCCACAGCTGGACAAAAGCCACTTTCGCACGAGCTCACTTGACCAACATACTTAAAGTAAAACCTGATCAAGTACCGAATGTTTGAAGCACAGGTTAACATCTATTAAATCAATTCAATCATTTGAATAAATACATTTAGAAATCGGCCTATGTAACGATATTTTGATAGCAGTCATTTATGTACATACCTAAGTATGTAAAAGATCTAGTTGGTTGTATTTTAAAGCTATCTAGCTTTGTATTGCTTTTGAGCCCGACGGCAAGAGACTTAATAAGTAATTTATTCGGATTGTTAATGTCTTTAGTCGCCTTTTAAATACCGTGTTAATAAAAATAAAATGTAAGGTTCATAAGACATCATCCTCACCACCTCTCTCATTTAATATCTGTAACGCAACTAGCTATAATAGTAACTTTACGCCAATCTTTTGTGAGAGTGTGGTACTACCCTGTTTGAGCCAGCCTGTCTATGAGCTGTAGTCAACAGGCTATAGCTAGGCTCGCCCACTTTACAATATACACTAACATTATACATCCTACTAATATTATAAATGCTAATGCTAATGCGTTTGTGAGTGTGGATGTTTGTTACTATTTCAGGCAAAAACTACAGAACGGATTTGAATTAAATTTGGAACACAGATAGTTTATAACCGGGATTAACACATGGGATACTTTTTATCCCGATAATCCCGAAATTTTTGTTTAGGTAAATACTACGCGGACGAAGTCCGTGGGCACAGCTAGTATAAAATATATCTTCTCAATAGGCACACTCGTCTGATAATTAAGTATTTGATTACTGAATGCTTCAGTTTCGGTGAGAAGATCGTGATAACAACCGATCTCCTTATGTCGGCAACGTGCGCGCAATGCCTTTGGCAAGCATCTATACTAAAACTGCTTAACAACATCAGGCGGATCGTTCGCTTCTTTGCCGACATTGTTATAATTATAATGAAGTGCTAATGTCAGCACCTAATCTAAATATATATAACTCAAAGGTGACTGACTGACTGACTGACATAGTGATCTATCAACGCACAGCCCAAACCACTGGACGGATCGGGCTGAAATTTGGCATGCAGGTAGATGTTATGACGTAGGCATCCGCTAAGAAAGGATTTTGATTAATTCAACCCCCAAAGGCATAAAATAGGGGATGAAAGTTTGTATGAAACATTGTCAATTAAATTCCACGCGGACGAAGTCGCGGGCACAGCTAGTGTTTATATAAAGAGTTTAATTCTAATTGTTAATCTTAAATTTATTTACAGGCACCATGACAGATAAATAAAACCTTTCCGCTGCAATTATTGTAATATTTTTATCACCCACAAATGATATGCACATAATTATTTCTTCATTTACCGTCGGAAACGTGTCCATGTTGAATTGTTTTCATGAACATTGTATTTTTAGGATTTAACAAATAAATGTATTATTTACTAACTGTCGCACCGTCCTTCTCAAGGTTCTGATAAATGAGCAAGACAGCGATGTTTCAAATGTGTCAATTGACATCATCGGCTGGTGCCAGCGCTTGGAAATTGATTGTCCGCGTTCTCGTAAGTTTGGAAACCCTATAAACAGTGTAAAGAGGTCCTTATCCTATTCTCGCGCGTCTCAGTACACCCGGTTGTACATTGAACAAGAGGTTGTGCATATACAAATGTTGATAACTTATAAAAATTGGCCAAGTGCGTGTCGGGCCCTGCACAATGAAGGGTTCCGTATCAGGTATACCTACCTATTTACTTACGTTGTTCTGTAAGCCCAGGATATTTGGTTTAGTTATAAAAAATAACCCTGATCTAAATGAATACTTATAAAAACTCTATGTTAGTTTCTTTGATCTTATTACCCAGGCGGTAAAATTGTAACATTGCACCTACTTAAATTTCCAAACATAAGAACTTGGAGGGGTGAAATTTCATTTTATACATGGTTACCAAGGGCCAAAGGGATTTCGAGGCAGCCTGTACATGCTGACACCAAAGTTAGCCACAAGTTCAGACGAATGAAGAAACGAACCACAAAGAGGTCAATAAAATGCAATTATTGAGACTTTGCAGTATGTGAATGGTAGAATAGTATATTTTGTTAAGGCCAACGGAGGCACTAACGAATTGTAATTTTTGCAAACTTATTTAAGTCTACACCCGGATCGAAACGCGTCCTTGACTGAGAAGATCCGGTAAGAAACTCAGCGGGATTTTCTTTTAAATCTTTTTTAACCGTCTGTTGCTTATATGTAATAGGCATTATATGCATCAGTGAAGTAATAAGCACGGTTTTGCCTATCATAACCCTTGTTCGATATCCAGTGCTTAGCTCAAAGCCTGTGTTATTGAATCTTCCGCGATGTTAATGAATCTTATTTTAACATACGATAACATCGACTGCCGGTTTAATGTTTAATGCATTCGTTTATTACTTTATTGTTTCAGGTTATAATTACCGATGTCTAGACTAAGTATACCTACTTCAAAATAATAAGTATTTATGCAGCATTTTCAGTACCTAATTATTTCCTAGTTAGATTATGTATTAGAGTTATGTAGGTAATGAATGTTAATTCTTAAATACAGTTAAAATCGGACAAAATGTATGGAAAAAACATTTTAAAAATAAGTATCAAGTACCTACCTAGTTAGATTCAATTACCGATATTCACAGCGACGAATGTAGTCTGATTTTAATGCGGCACTTTACACAGTTTTTCAGACATACTTTCAGGACCGACAGCTTAAATTACCTACCGAGGTACAGTTATGTAGGATGTTGCTTACGGTTACCCATCAAAAACTGTTAATTAATAATGAAATTCGTTTAGTTTGGAAGTAATGGTTTCCGCTATCTATACGGTTCAAGTTAAATGCAAGTGTTTCGTAAATCATATATTAGAACTAACATATAAGAACTCTAAAAAAGTAAGCCCGTTCCCTAGAATGAGTTGGAAGGCCGATATATACTCTACGCAGTTATATGTTCTAGCTATTAAATGCAACACGAATCTAGAAATTTTAATAATTCTAAACTGCATACAGAAATGCATTTGAAACTTGTATTAGGTTTACTGGTTCTTATTAACAAGTAATAAAAATTATATTAAAATTAATACCCAATTCAGAGAAAAAGTTATCTATAAATGCAGATAAGGGTATTTAAAAAGTTTCTAACAGTGTGTATCATACTGTCGTCCGCTGGACCGTCCTGTATCCTCAGGGTGCCGTGTTTTTATTTTGGGGTACGGAACTATAAATTAATAAAATACCTAAACTTAACTGAATAAAATGAAAAATATTTAAAAAATATTTTTGGCTGAATAAATTTGCTTCTCTTGTGGTAAAACAATCATTAAATATTCTTACCTGTGTGACAATAATCTTCTAAGTAATGCCTCGCGGCCCGCTGCACTATCGAGTAATACAGACTGACAGAGGAAGCCAGCGCCATCTTCTCTTCTGTTCTCTTTCTTCACCTGCTCAATCTTCTGTCTGACGCTATACAGTGTGCTCCCCTATGTTACAGTTTCAAACATAACAAAACGTACGTAAACTTAAACCGATTAACTGCATTAGTTTGTTTGACAGATATAGGGCGAACGAAAAAAAATGAAGAAATAATAAAAAAAAATCTAATATGAACTGCGTTAAGTTGCGGTTACCGAATTTTTTATTTTTGAATTTTTTAAAATTTGTTTTATTTCGACGAAAAGCCACGGTGTTCCATTGTTTTTTTAAATGTCCAAAGCCACAATTTGGTTCACATGCCGCGCCGCATACTACCGCCGTCCAACTCTACGCGAAATGAAACACGTAATGTAAAAATAATAGAAACGTTTTGGATGCGGGCGATCCGCGCCGCTCTTACTGCGAGACTGGCTCGGAGAGCGAGTTTTTTTTGTTTCCCTCCTACGCGGAGGATGCGGCTGAAATAAGTTCGGATTATCCGATTATTCCGATTGTGTTTATACCTCTTGATATTAGTAACATTAATTAAGTCGTTCTGTAAACCGTCTTTGTATAAAAAATCCATATTTTTCAGTGAGAAAAATAAACGTAATAAAAATGTAAAAACAAACTTTGTCAAAACAAGAGAAATAATAAAAATGCAATACGAATCTTAAAAGAAAATTCGCGAAAATTCCAACTAGATTCAAATTAGTTCGGCAACAATGGCTAATAATAATATGGTGGGCGGGTGAGAAAACGCGGGAAAATAAGTTTCCCGCCGAGACGTTCCACTCGAGACATGCGTACGGTAACGCAATGTTTACGTGCGCCTTTTTTTACTCAACTCTTTACATTTTTACACTTTTTTTACTTTTTATAACCCTCATGTTACGCTCATGTTTGTTTTCATAAACGAATCGTCATGGCATATTAACTGTGTTAGTTTATTAACGACTATCAAGCCGTTTGCTCAAAAATAAATCTAATTACGTATGTCTTCATTACTATAGATTAGGACGTACATAAATCCGCGGAAGATATGCAAATAGGACAATAATTGTATGCAATTTGTCAATGTAATTGTAGGTGATTTGTCTGGGATTTTTTCTAATGACATTTCGAGATTTGAACGGCGGCGGAGGGGGGTGAGTGAATAATTAGTAAAAGTACTTTATTTGTTGCCACGCCAACAGATCGGCTTATCGTTCGCGCTAACATAATCAGGAGCGGCGACGCAATTATGACGAAACCCTTTTTAAAAACGATTCGCGTAAAAATAAAGAAAAAATGAGAAAAATGTTCATCAACGCGACACGACACCCTCCCTCTGCCCTCGCCGCCCCCCGGCCCCCCCTGCGCCCCGGGCGGCGGGTGGCGTGCGACGAAGACAGGTATAGACTCTTGTATCCCTGTTTCAATCGGTGCATCTCGCGCCTCCAAGTTCATACGAAAACTACCCGCGGCGCGCACCTCATGGTCCAAAGAGGAACGCATCAACTCCCACCACGACCAATCCAACTCAGATTGTATACCGTCAAAGATAGAGTATATTTTCCAAAGTTAAAAATCTGTGATATTCCGCGAAACCTCGCACAACTGAAGTTTTGGACTCTTGCAACTGTGGGACACGTCCACGCTCAGACTAAGCTAAGTTTAGCCCTTATACGTGCATGTTGCACTCACCCACACAGACGGAACTTCCTTGTGCGTGCGCATGTGTGCGTGGACTATCGCCGTGTGCGTGCAAAAGTTCCTATAGAAGTTTTTGGTCGACTTTCTTTGTGTCAGTGATTTTTTCCGCGGCGGCGCGCTAGTGTGCGCGGGTCAGTGTGATTTTTTTCAAGTTTTTATTACACATACAGCGGGGTTTGTTTGTATTGGGTCGTGTGGCTGTGTGGGGGTGGACGCCCGTTCTTTGTGCCTGGGGATTGTAAAAAATGTCGTATTGGATTCTAGCAGCGCTAATGAATGATAGATACGAGTATGTACTCCTGCATGTTGCACGCCGCTGAAAATCTGATGTGGGATTGGCAAATGTAATCCTTTTTTTAACTAGATCCGACATTTTTCATCATTGCTCTTTGGATATTAGAGCGGTAATGAGTTCTGGATGTGAGACGTAGAGATATGTATGTTGAAAATGCAGTCACAGTAGTATCATTTATTGTTATTAAAAGACATCAACGCGTATCTACTACTTTTGCACAATTATATAAGAAATAGAAATTTAATTATTTACGTCCGTTTATTTCAGTTTTATTTTTTGATAAATCTTCCCAATGTTGGTATTGCTCTGAGGTTAGGGGTAGGTACCTCATACAGATTTATTTAAACAACTCTATATTGTCCCAATGGCCCATAAAGCTTTCCAATCCATACATAAGCGAAATCCTACTAATATTATAAATGTGAAAGTTTGTGAGTGTGAATGTATGTATGTATGTTTGTTACTCCTTCACGCAAAAACTACTGAACGGATTTGGATGAAATTTGGAACACAGATAGTTTATAACCGGGATTAACATATAGGATACTTTTTATCCCGATAATCCCGAAATTTTTGTTACGTTAAATACTACGCGGACGAAGTCCGTGGGCACAGCTAGTAGTTTATAAAACAAATACACTGGCCACCGTCTAAATAATAGAGCGGCTCTACATTTCGCACACTTATTGGCATTTCACTTTTGTTGACCAATGTAACGTGACACTTAACTCTTCTTTATACGTTGACTCAACATTATTTGATATTAATTTAAGAAGGAGTTTTTAAAGGCAATTAAAGACACCATTGTTTCAAGCGCGGGCTGCTAATCATGAGGTACTGAATTGAGAGACAGAGGTGTGGATATACCGCGGCATGAAAAGTATGTAATTCAAAGTTTTGACAGCTCGGAACGACTAGGTCAAAGATGTTAGAGTAATAATATCTCTCGTCCGTTTAATCTGGCGGGTTTCGTGACACTCTAGGTTTCCCGGGACTCGACGAGGGTCAAACCTTGGTGTTCGAACATCGCCGTCGATTCTGGTTTTCAAGAGTAACAGTGTAGTATTTTGTTTAATAATAATAATAAATATCGCCAGACGAACACTCCAACAGTATGGTCCCAGACTAAGCAGCGCTTGTACTATGGGTGCCGTAAAATGGACTGGGGCGATCCCGGTGACACCCAGATCCGGGCAAATTACGTTAAAGCCAATTCCGAAATTTGTCCCGGCGGGAATCGAACCTGCAACCACCATGCGTAGTGAGCCGATCGGCCTACGCTCGAACCACTGTGCCAAGCGGTCGTCGTTTGTTCACAAATACGATCTAGTGGTCAGGGTAAACATACAACTGGTACTCTAGCGATATTTTTCAATTATTATTGACTAGCTGAGCCCGCGACTTCGTCCGCGTGGAATTTAACTTAACAAAAAGCCCGTTCCCGCGTTCTGAGCCCGCGCGAAATGACCCATTTTTTAAATGTTGTTTTTCTAAAATAAAAGTAGTATAAGTTACTGCTGATAACAACAGCTATCTACCAGTGAAAGTACCGTCGAAATCGGTCCAGTCGTTTCGGAGATACTCTTTGATTTCATGTTTTTTTATTTTTTTACGCGGAACACTAATTATTTTTCTAAAATTAAAGTAGCCTAAGTTACTCCTTATAACATCAGCTATCTGCTAGTGAAAGTCCCGTTAAAATCGGTCCAGCCGTTTCGGAGATTACCCGGAAGAAACACACAGACAGACAGACAAAAAAAATTAAAACGCGTTTTTGTTATAGGTGTCGTATGTACTTTCATATGCATTTAGTGAAAAGGTGTTATTTTGATATTACAAACAGACACTCCAATTTTATTTATTTGTATAGATGTATAGGTAGATGTTATTAAATGTTTTTGAGAGCCGGAAGCCCAATCTCCCTTCAGGTCACCAACGTGTGAGCCATGTCATTAGTATTGCAAGCATCCAAAGCAATTATATACTTTGCAAACATCTATAGGCTACGGGAACCGCTTAACATCAGGCGAGTCATACGCTTGATTGCCGACATTATTACATAAAAAAAAAATTCTTCACCTCATCATTATTAGTCACAAAATTGGGCCGGGTTGGTGAAAATGATCACCTACCCGCATTCGTGATCATCAAGCCAGTCCTCATTCCATCACCACGGCCACAAATCAAAGCACTCTTTAAGAGAAGCCACTCAACATAATGATATGCATTAGGCGGCAGCATATTAATCTCCCGAAAGCAAGCTATTAGGCGAGAGCGAGACAAAAAGTATGTAAAAAAACAACGAGAGCGAAAAAGAGGTCAGTAACTGGCTCGAATGTACGGTAGCTGTCGAGTACTTGCACAGGCGCACGACGTTTTGGATTTCAAACAATGTATTATTTATTTATTTTAAAAATCACGGCTTTTTAAAAGTCGTTTAATATGCAGATAGCTTAGTCGTTCGAATGTTGTACTTTGGTAATAAAGGAGCGTAGTGCAGCTTCGATTTCCTGTCTACACCTTGTAGGATAATACAAAAGAAAAGTTAGTTCACAAGCGAGTCCAAATGACATAAAACAACCGTTTTAAGAATATATGTACTGAGTTCTTTGACAATTTCTCATTGCTCGCTCATGGTTTTCTGTCTTTTGAATAGACATACAAACGATAGATAAATACGCCAATGACACGCACTAGTGATCCAAACTTAGCACCCTTAAAAAGCGTTTCAGTGTTTCTGATACATACATACGTACATATACATCTTCCTTAATATATTATATACAATCCCGATTGGCGTTCGTTCGTTATTCTTCTCCTAAACTGCTTGACCGAATTTGATGATTTTTCTTTCGTTCATATGGCGTCATCTGGATGGGTCCAAGCTATAATTGTACCGAATAGGTGGTGCTGTAGTCGACAGAAAATAAAATCTATGTTAGCGAAGCGCTTGTATATGCTCATACATAATGTGTACGTCACCACGCGGCAGTAGTACCAGCGCGTGTGCAGACGCCCGACGTACTCCACATATGTAAACACTTCGCGATCAAGACGTGGACAATGCCGCGGGACAGACTAGTGTGGAAGTGATAACATTTATTTTAATATACTATTATCATTAATTTTAAACTCTCCGCCAGGAAAAGGCGTTAGTCGACGTTTGTACTGACGACCCATTTAGATCTATACATCAATTTACATTGTTTTCTCCGTTTTGTGTTCCGTTAACCAATAGGGATGAGGGACAATAACTCAAATCTGTGTAAATGTTTCGCTAGGCTAACAATCTACATGATAACATCTACTTACACTTTAAACTATTACCCATACTTTAAATACTTTGCTATTATTTGGCACCTGAAATACAGGCTGTTGGCACCTGCTGTCCTAGTTTGGGTGCCAGTGAAAAACTGTAATTAGATAAGGAAGTGAAAATAAACTATTATAATTGCTTCCTTAATTGATCGCTCTATTCTTAAATATCAAGATAATGTCGTGAGCCCACTCCTAACACAAGCATTAGCTTAGCTGGAAGGCTAACGGGAATACTAGTAATATGATAAACTCAAATTGCTAGTAACTTTTTGAAAAAAAATGGCTTAAGTTTTCCTGAACTTAGTAATATCCTTTGCAAAAATATGACCTACTAGCTGTGCCCCCCGACTTCGTACGCGTAGTATTTAACGTATCAAAAATTTCGGGATAAAAAGTATCCTATATGTTACTCCCGGTTATAAACTATCTGTGTTCCAAATTTCATCCAAATCCGTTCAGTAGTTTTTGCGTGAAGGAGTAACAAATATACATACATACATACATCCACACTCACAAACTTTCACATTTATTAGTAGGATTGTTTTTTTGGATTAATGTCGGAAGAGTACGCAGATAAACTAATTTGAATTTTATTTTTATGGGATTTATTTTTTGTGCGGCTGGCAAGGCAATTTTTTGTTCACACGTTCTTGAATATTACAGCATCGCATCCACTGTAGTCTGTCGCGTCAAATCGAGCGGGCTCGTAATTACCAAGTCGCGGCGTGTTCCCAAAACGCGCAATTACTCCGCGGCATCTTCAATTAGCTGATCTGTTCACCTGTTGCTTGCATGTGTACCCTGAATACTCTTCAACACTACCCAGCTTCCTAAGATGTTATCTACGTCACAATTGGTACAAAAACCTTTACTTTCAGCGCGGCAACACGGGCCTAACCTCTATTCAAGGGGTATTAACTAACAAAGCACATTAGAAACGCCAAATCGTGCAAAATTTTACCATTATTAACACGTGCTACGTAGAAGTCAATAGCCTAGTGGTTAGAGGGGTCGACGTAGTAGCCGAGAGGTTCCGGGTTCGATCCCTATCCTGGCCCTTAAATTATTAACGTGGTCTCACTCCATACACAAGCATTAGGTTAGCTGGAGGGGCTAACGGGAATTCTAGTAATGTGATATACTCACACAACTAGTAATCTTTAAAAAAGGTTTTAAGAAATTTTCTTAAAACAAGATATTCTCTATATCAAGAGTAGGTTGCGACGGCCGCGCTATGTTGGCCGTAGAGTTGGACTAGGTGGCCGATAGGCCACGGCCGGGAGAAACGGAAAGTGGACCCCGCAAGGACGCCCGGTCGCCGCCCGCCCGCCGCGCCGCCCCGGACGCTTCCTTGCCTTCAGACGTGGGACGTTGGACGCGACTGACCACTGACCAGCGAGATTGTTTCATTCTGAAATAAGTTTTTTTTATTTACAGTCTATACTTACCTCTACCCACGTCTTTGTAGAATTTATTTATTATAAATTATTAAATTAATTTTATTTTTTATTTTGTAAGTCTCTGGTTGAAGTAGCGGTATGGGGATGAAGACCATTTTTTATAAAGTATGTCTTCGGTACTGGGAAATAATGTTCAAAATAACTGTTAAATTGGAAAATAGGAAAAAAATACTGACGTTTCAAGTTTCCGCAACAGTCTTTCCTCAACATGTCGGAATATTATAATAAATAATTGTTACACAAAATAGCCATCATCCCAGTTTATTTCAAAAATTCTGAATTTTTTGAGATCCCAAGTAAGGGCAACATGAGTTAAGTTTATAAGTATCGTCTAAAGGCGAGAATACATAGCAAACTCTACATACGAAAAACGAAATAATTCAGTGCCAATAGGTAATCATTTGATTCCAAATTAAGAATTCTCCAAATGAAAGTACTTAACACAAAGGTTTCCTCCAAATTACCTCAGCAATCTCCACAATTCCCTCTCATTTGATTCTCGTGATGTTATTATACATGACTCCTTAATTGTTCTTTTTCCATCCAAGGCATGCACTCATTCAACTGCTAACCAGAAGAGCCATCCATCTTCGTCACCGGCCAGACGCACTGCATTAGCCAGACATTCACAGCCACCGCCACAAAAATACCCTCATCTCTTTCTTTCCATAAGAAAACAAACGCAGCTCTCGTGTGTTCCCATCTTTTTCGATCAGCAGAGTGATTCAGCAGTTTTCAATTTTGGAAAGAATGTATGTTTTAGGTTTGCTGGTGGATTTAGAACTTTGTTTATAATGGTGTAGGGTCGGTATTCATTTGAGAGCACGTGGTGGAATTAAATTTCCGAAGCAAGTGTTAATGTTGAGTGCAACAATCTTTTTCTCGGACGCTACTTGCAATCCCTGAAATTGGACGGTGTTATTCATTTCGCGACGCGCTC
This sequence comes from Notodonta ziczac, assembly GCA_918843915.1. NCBI lineage: Eukaryota > Metazoa > Arthropoda > Insecta > Lepidoptera > Notodontidae > Notodonta > Notodonta ziczac. The sequence goes on from OU974049.1 coordinate 10,761,797, forward strand.
CGATAGACTTATTAAGTGGTTACGTCGTGTTTTACGCCGTTTTGTTGGCTTTTTGTGTGTATTTTGGTAGTTTTTGTGCGATCACCCCGTTTATTGTGTCGATTTTGGTAGGTTTATTGACTTTTTGTGAGATGTAATTGCCTATAAGTTGTGAAGAGTCTTGTTAGTTATTCGGCCGATATTGCATATTTTTTGGTAAATTCCGCACCTTTGTTGAGTTTTTCTTGTCAATTTCCGAGAAGATAGAAAGGAAAAGATGATAAAATCATCTCGTTACTTTTGATGTCCCGAACATATTAATTTTACTATAACATCTATTTATAGGTATTGATATATATCTTTTGATTCAGAATTGATTACAATATATGTATGACAGGTATATTATTGGGCTATAAAAATATCAATTTCATTCTAGATTGTGAACTATGCATAAATTATTGATTAATAATCTATCTTATCCATACACAAACACTCTTTCGTTATCAAATTTAAATAAAATTTGTATCGTATTTATCTCAGGGCATCTGCCCACCATAGTTGTAATAGCGTCGATATTGTGGTCCCTAATTATACCAATTATAATTGGTATTAATAATAATACGGTATTAATTAATTAATTATTACCTTTGGCATCCTTGACTCACGCTCATTAATTTTGTGTGGATTTTTAAATTTGTACAAAGCTCTAGTCGTGGCGATGGGTTTCTAAAGTTATTGTAAAGGGTGCAACGAGCGTTGTGCACTGTAATCCATCTACTTCACGTACCGATGGCTTAGGGGGGAGGGAGGAGGAAGGATGCCTGTGGAGTTAGGCATAAGCGGAAGCGATTTGCGTTGTTCGTATCTTCGTGGTTTTTTTTTCAATATTGATGATATCTTCAAATCTGATCCGATATGGTTGATCCGCTAATCTAGTAGGTAGTTGTACTAGGATTATCTAGGTAATATTGATTAGGGTTCTAAGTGGGTGAAACATTATTATTTAATGACGGAGGAATATTAATTTATACAAATACTTCATAACACAAAGGTACGCAAGACTAGGCGGGTTTAACTACCTGCGCTGACTTATCGATGTTGTGAATCAGTATCAGATTGTATTTGAATTAGGAATAAGGTCCAAGGTCTTGATTTCAAACCCCGACTGGCACCACTCGGTATTTCGAAATCTATACTTATGCGAATCTAATTTCAATATGACTAGCATTTCCTTATGGTGAAGGAAAACATCGTGAGGAAAATATATGCATATTTAACTAAAATTTTATCTATTTTCGAAAAACATTTCAAGCTCATGGGCCAACATGGTGGGTTGGTCCGAATCCCCCGCGCATTGAGGGAAGGCCCAGGAGTTTAGCAGTAAGAGTTTTTTTTCTAGGAGTGTGTGTTTGATGATATTCTCCCGCCGCTTGCATTTAGACCACATGCGGCGCTGCATGATGCATTAATCCTTGCTCCCCGGAGAGGATCCTTAATATATGATCGCGGGTCCGGATCGGTCACGCCGGGTCGACTCGCACTTGATACGTGCAACCAATTAGCCTGTAAAAAAGGAGAAACTGACTGATTTAAAACGCACAGCATAGACCGCTGGGGTCTGAAATATGAAATTTTGATTGTAGGTAGGTACCTTTTACACCGTAAGCATCCATTAAGTATTTTAGAAAGTTCCCTTGATGAAAGTTTATATGTAAGTTCCGAGATCTATGTAGACGAAGTCGCGGACAAAAGCTAGTATTTATTGTAAGTACCTCAAGGACACATCGACATTCGGTTTTAACTCTCTCAAGATCACGTAATTTTCCGAGAAAAATGTATCCTCAACTAATGATGAGACATGATATTACTATGGGAACAATAAATATATTTATTTTATGAAACTTATCAAGTCTAGTCTAGTTTCTGATACTAATCTGGTCAAGTATAGTCTTCTCGGCGATTCGTATCTTCGGATCAATTAATAAGATGGCCAAGATCATGACACTGATGTCTTTTTGTCTGAAATAATGAGGTATAAAAAGGCTTTTTTATATTTTTTACTAAACAATTAATTATGAATCGTTTTAATTAATTAAATTAATACAAAGTTAATGGTATCATGCCCTATATGACATTAGCATCACACGCGGACGAGAGTTGTGGACTTTTTGGACTAAATTAACTCAGAGGACGATGAGACTTCGACACACAAGATTTGGCAAATTGTGCCATGATTCAAACTAATAGAGCATGTTTTGGATAATTGATTGATTGAAAAATTGCTGTACAACTTTACAGAAAACGGCGTCTTAAACTGTTAAGTAATACTTTATATTTGAGTAACATTTTAGTGCTTGCTGTATTTGCCGAGAGCGCACAACCTGTGTCAAAGATGTCATCAGGTAGTCTCATGTTTTACATTTCCATTTGATTTAAATTTATGACTTGAATTTTTAAGGGTATGTTACCAATAACACAAACTTTGTCTGCTGTTCTTCTGATATTCTTAGTCTGTGACTAATACCTATACTATATGAGCTGGATGTATTTTGTTTTATACAAATAAACAATTATTTGATGAACATAAATGTATAACATGTTTAGTGTCTTATTCAGTAACATGTAAGGGGAATGGTGACTATTTTTATTAGCGGTTTTGGCTTCCAGCTCTCTCACTCATCGTGCGAAACACAGCTGTTATGGCTACTTTACGCCGTACTTCTGTGAGAGCATGGTACTGCCCCGATCAAGGCAGGCAACTGGCTACAGTTTGCTACCATCGTAAAATATCCTACTAATATTATAAATGTGAAAGTTTGTGAGTGTGGATGTATGTATATATATATGTTTGTTACTCCTTCACGCAAAAACTACTGAACGGATTTGGATGAAATTTGGAACACAGATAGTTTATAACCGGGATTAACATATAGGATACTTTTTATCCCGATAATCCCGAAATTTTTGTTACGTTAAATACTACGCGGACGAAGTCCGTGGGCACAGCTAGTTTATTATAAACATGTATTCGCGAAAATATAAAAATAATCTATGTTTCAAATTCGTTACTCGGGAAAATATATCTAAATATATATAACTCAAAGGTGACTGACTGACTGACTGACTGACATAGTGATCTATCAACGCACAGCCCAAACCACTGGACGGATCGGGCTGAAATTTGGCATGCAGGTAGATGTTATGACGCAGGCATCGGCTAAGAAAGGATTTTGATTAATTCTGCCCCCAAGGGGATAAAATAGGGGATGAATAATCCCGAAAAGTTAAGTTAAATTACACGCGGACGAAGTCGCGGGCACAGCTAGTTTTCTAATAAACTCATCGAATATACAGTACACATGTCTATGGCCCGTGGTGCATAATCGCGTGTAGGTGAGTATACCTATGCGCGTGCGCCGCACTCCGGCGACCTTGCGGTGTCCCCGCGATCCTCTGATCTTTGATGGAGAACACATTATATTTTATGTTTGCTAATAACAACTTGATAAACTGCGGAGATCTGAGACAATGAAGCATAGGCTTCTACGAAAGGCAAACCCCTCTGACAAATTATAGGCACAAACAAACCAGCCTTTTAGCCATCATCATCATCATTTCAGACAAAATACTTGCACTGCTAGACATATGCCTCGCCAAAGTTTTCCACAACGGCCGGCAACGGCGGAACGTTCTCGAATGGGGATCACGCACCGGAAGACGTGGTGTGGTCAGGCTCCCCACAAGGGTGACAGCGGAGCATCCAGCGGTTTTCGGTGACCTAGTGACGGTCGCCGAAAACCGCTGGATGCTAGTAACACAGGAATTGTGTGCATCAAGATAATTCTGGGGCAGAAGCGGAGGCACCGCAATTGTGGAGACTTTTCCGCGGAAGATTATATATTATTAGGTCCTTTGTCACTTATTGACCCACACACGGTTTTCGATCTTATTGGCCTCTTACAGTATCGCTTAAATTGTTTTGTCAATAATTTTTGAGGTTGACAAGGCGACCGCTGAGTTGTGGGAAATCAAATCCTTCTCTCAAACCATTTTGTAATGGATTTCCGCCAAATAACACCCGGAGAAATAAACAAATATCGTCAGAATGACACACCAACTGTATGATCTCAAACTAAGCAACGCTTGTACTATGGGTACCGTACAATGGACGGGGAGCGATCCCAGTGACACCCAGACCTGGGCAAATTACGAAATGACCATTTCCGAAATTTGCCCGGAGGGGATCGAACCTGCAACCACATTGTGCAGTGAGCGCCTTATCTCGAACCACTGCGCCAAGCGGTCGCCATATCAATTATATTTACTTTCAATTCGTGACATAATAAGTAGGTATTTAAGTATTATATTTGCATTAAAGTCGATAGTTTTCGTGGTACTCTCGTTTGATAAATCGTTGCCAATCCGATGATCTAATGAATGCCTGTATATGCACCTATACCTGCATCATAACATTCGAATACTTGATCACCTATAAATGGATTTGGAAAACAACATGCGTAGGTATCGAGACTGTAGGTAATGACTCTACGATGTTTACATTAGCTCATGTAAAAAACAAGCTTTTTTATATACTTTAGATTACCTGTCGCAATTCTACAGGATGTTTCCGGAGTCCGAAATAATAATTTCGTAAAATGCATGAGTATAAAGTAATGCAAAACAATTGTAACGAAATTTCAAAGGCCTCATATTTAGTGAGAGACCTGGAACCCAACCCCCTGTCCAATTCCCACCATCTGTCCCAAACGTCTTCAGGGCGGCAACGATCGAGCAATATTACATCACTACATACATCACTTCAGTATTACATCACTACATAGTATAAAACAAAGTCGCTTCCCGCTGTCTGTCCCTAGGTATGCTTAGATCTTGAAAACTACGCAACGGATTTTGATGTGTTTTTTTAATAGATAGAGTGATTCAATAGGAAGGTTTATATGTATAATACATGCATAATATAGTAGAGAAATACTGATAAAAAATACCCGGGCGAAGCCGGGGCGGGTCGCTAGTGGGTCTATAACCTAAGAAAACTGTTGGGTGCTGCTAAAAATAAAACCTACCGTAACATTATTATTTCAAACTTCAAATACACCGTTTATTCAAATAAATAATTAACATGTCAAATTTGCCGATTCTATAATCGTATACTTATGACATCTCAGTCCCACCATTATATGTGTTGCAATATTATTTATTATTACCTTTACATAAGTTTCTTTTGACATTATTTCGTCTCCTCACCTTTGAAATTTGGAAGTTTAATGCACCCGACTGGTTTTGTTGCACCCGTCCTTTGATATGAAAAATAAACGGTTTGAAAATAGGTATCTATTTCGAGAATTGCATTAAAATATTGCGTAATATTTGAAACATGATCCTGCCATTTCGTATATACCACAGTAGCTACTTTATGTGTTCGCTAGGAAATAACAGCCTCAACGCTCAGATTGATATTTAATATACAAATTAATCTCTTTTTCCTAGGTCACCGCATCACGCGTGAACGGATGGAACGATTAGGCTATTTTTTTGTTGTGTTTATTGTCAGAAGGTTCTTATGAAAGATAACTCTAAATTGAAAAAATAAAAAGCCCCGATGGGTATCGCTTTTATATTTTTTTGCTAAACAGAAAATATTTATGAATGCGAGGCATTATATATTTGTTGTAATTACAAAACTTTTATGGAGAAATAAAAAAAACGTTTCCGTGTTTGACAATAATAGGCCAGGCTCGCCGCCTATTACATCGGGACCTAGTAGTACCATCGGTGGAATGTGGGTGCCCTGCGATGCACCCCTGCCCATCCTTCCGCGGCCTACAGGCGTGGTGTATATTTAATTACCATTTCCATTTCGCTTGTCATTCCAGTTGGCTTAATGTGCAGCTCGTATTGAAATTCCATTAAAGCAGCAATTTATTTTTAAGCACTGATTTACGTATGGAAATCATCGTGTGGACTACTCTAGTTACGGCTGGTGGGTTTGCTTATCAGATACATTTTATTGCTGTGCCTCAATCTGTCAGTGTCACGGAATAACTCAGTCCTTTAGACGGCTTGCATGGGGACATGGGTCAAATATTTAGGGGCCTTATGTGACAATTATAATATCATGTAAGGTTGCCGGGGTCAACCGCTGCATATACTTAAAGGCTTGACCCCAACAGGTGCAGAGTCTAATGTCACATATAGAAAGAGGAAATTGGGGTCTATTGATGCAGTTTATATGGAATGGGATTAGGCTATGGCCAAAGGGGTCGGTCAAGCAGTTATGAATATTAACTTGCACCTATAATTGGTTATTTATCAACATTACACACACTACAAAGCTACATATAAACAAACATACTCACACCACATAATTATATATACATTTTCCCATTTGTGTGAGTGTGTGTGTCTGTTGATTTTTCCGATTAAGCGCAATGCGGATCGTCTGACTATTGAACCATAGGGTCCCGTGGGAACACTAATTATATTTTTAATTATTTTAAAGTGCCTAATTGATGACGTATATCATTATCCTGAAAACCTACAGCGTAGTGTCAAATTGCAATGACTCTACCTTCGTTTCAACGTAGTAATGATTTTATCCTCAAATTATTTATTTGCCGATTCCGAATATAAAAAATAATTATATAGCTACGTAATTATTAGCCAATAAAATTATAAATCGGTACCCGAATCAGTACTTTTCATTTGAATTAGGTAATCCTACGGAACCTCATCTCGTTACGTGCATACATAGCTTGACATTTTTTGGCAATTGATTGGCTCCAGCAAATAAAGCAAATTAAGTCTGGTTGAATTCGTGATGAACATTCGCCAATTCTGTTCGGCAATGCGTCTGTAATTTTTGGTGCATGTCCACTCAGTAGTGTCAATATAATAAGCATTGGTTTGACATTATAGCGCTTTTCCGTTGCTACACAAACTATACTTAATTAAACCGAAGAAAAAATCCGGGGAAATAAAGAAAAGGAAGAATAAAAACTTAAAAGTCAAATCAAAAGCTGTGACGCGGCGCGTGCTCGCGGTCGTTCGGCCGCGGTTTTTGCGTGTTCCAGCTAACTTTGGCCATTCGTCTTTCAGCGGTGCATGGGGAAACTTACTGACAGATCGGTGTACTGCTGGCCACCAGAAAATATAATACCATCCAATAATAATGCATTTCTTAAGTTGCTTTAATTATGTTGGATAGTCTTTGCAGTAGGTATTGCTACTATCAATAACTCATCAAGATAAAGTCGCCGTCCGTAAACATAAATGAACCCACAAATTTATTAAACGTTACAATCGTTTTATAATGGAGGATATTATGAAGCACTAGTGTTCTCTAATTTTCTGTGTAAATCCTTTGTGAGTTGATTATTTTTTTATTAACTGGGGATCAAATATGTATAAAGATAATTATTTGTTCAAATTACCATTGTTATTACTACAATGAAAGTACGGAATTGACAGAACATAGTTCCACTGTCTCATTCATCCAATTTGTCAAGATTTTGGTTTTTTAAACTAAATAATAGTGTGTATATTTTTACTATCGGCCGGCAGTGTACAGCGGATGCAACACTACGCGACTGACGGGCGCTAATTTATGGAAAACCTCGGAATCCCCGCGCCCAGCGCCAGTCGCGAACTATCACAGGTACTTGGCACCTACTGGAAGCTCTAGTGCCTATACCCCCTTATTAATAACGTGGATTAGCGGTTGTATGTTTGAACCATGCTTTGTCTTCTTCTTTCGACTGTCAAACTCCTGATGACAGAACGAGATAGTTCGGTGTGTAACTATTCACCCGCTATACCACGTTTATTAATAAGGAGGGTAGTGTTGATAACCCTAACTAGAAAATATATCATTAGAGAGTTATTTTAAGATTTTTAAAGAAAATTCACACCATTACGCCTCTATTCTTCGAAGAGGTACGTTTCCCCATCAAAGAGATGGGTATTTGGGCCAGTGTCCACAGGACTTTCGAAGGACATTGTGTTACCTTCACTGCGAAAAAAGACCACAACAAATGATTTCTGTATAGTTTCCTCGGAGCTACGTCTATAGCAGAATAATTTAAGGATACGAGGCATTACATTAATCGTTGCTATAACTACAAATTGTTAATTTTTTAAAATCACTAAGAATAATACAAGGAACTACAAAAACATTTGTGGTCGTATATTTTCTCAGAGTATTTTAATAGAATAACTGAACATAATTCCTGTAAAGGTCTCCCTGAAGATCATTGCCCCGTCCTAGGACGTCCAATATTAACATATAACAACATTGAAAAAAATACAAACTGCCACTCAAATCATACATAACATTCAGCGCAAATTATTTAAAGTAAATTCTATGTAACATAAAATAAAGTTGTAAATGCTGCGTTGGGCATAGCTAGGAAACCATGTGAATACCCCTTCGTCCCTTCAAGGTCGGAAACTTGTCTAGAACAAAGTGCGCCTGAATCAGGAACTGACGCAGAGAGTGGTCAAAGACCCTCGGTGAAGGTGGAACCTGCTTGAATAATGGCGGTAATACCCTGGCCATACAAGAATGTTTACAGAGTTATTATTATACAGAGTGTTCCTAAAGTCTGGAATAATATTCGATGAACGTAAAAAAATAGATCGAAATTCGAACACATTAAGAAACATTTTAAATAATATTAGAATACCATGGTTTTTCTGCTGCTAATTGTAAATGCAGATAATCCTGTTTTCTACTACTTGATGAACCTAGTTATTCTAAACTCCTGACTATTTTATGTACCTACTTATTCTAAAGTCGAAACACGAAAGTGCAAAATATTCAAAGTCTTTCCTTAACTCAGAAAATATGATATTTATGTGGAATGTCTTCACCAGGCAATTACATATCAACTACCGTATATGAAACTAAATTAATATTTGGAGCTATTAAAACACTCTGTATAAGGTCTTATTTCAGAGTTTTCTTCCAAGTTTCTTAGCGTCCGATACGCTTTTTAGTTCGACCGGCAGCAATTTTTGGGAGTCAATCAAATTTAGTTTCAGTGGTTTTACAGTTTGTTTGTATAATAAGTCAAAGTGAGGTGTGTTTAACGTCGGTGAGTGTCGATAGTGTCAAATATATTGGGAGTTCAGTCGGTATGTCATAAAGAAAACTCTCTCAAAACAATATTAGAAAATTATTATAGGCGGTATTTGCAAAAAACAAATATTTTGGAGAAGTTGTAAATGGCGGAATGGCCTTACCATTGATGTTGGTGCTTATAGGCATTATCATATTTTTAGAACAACGAAATAAATATTAAATAAAAAATCCACATAATTGTTTCTGAACGTTTTATTTTTATTTCGTGTTGTCGGGCCAGGCAGCTGTCAATGTCATTGTCACTCATTCAGTCGGCTGTCAGACTGAATAAGTTGTGTTCTGTGAAGCTAAAAAAACGCTAAATTGTCTTGAAATCCGCACGATTGCAATATAAATTTAAGGGATCAACAGCCGATCGACTATTGATAGATGATTGCCCGACCGCCGATCAGTGATCGATCGAACTTAGCTCTATATCGAACCTGTTGATCGACGTCGACTCTTCTCATTCTACCGCCGATCGACATATTCATCGACAATCGATCGTTGTAATAACAACCTAACATACAGCTTAATAGTTACCCTAGCTTTGCACTGACAAAAACATGTGAAATATTTTGTTGGCTCAAAGAATACAAAGAGTATATTTATGTATGAATGCTTAGTGATTGCAAACCGAGGGTAACAAAAGCTTGTCACCCACGAAATGTACGAGTAATAATACTTGTAGCACCAGTCCGCACGAGTGGACCGCCGCTCGCCACCTTGCTCTTGACCTACCACAATACAAACTAGTTATTCAGCTCATTTGTTATGCGATCAAATTCGTTGGATAACAACGTTTGCGGTTTATAATTTTAAAGTTTTTACGGTTCCGTAGTCCTTACGAGGAACCTTTATAAGACCATCCAGTTCGTCAGTCCGTCTGTCCGTCAGTCCGTCCGTCTGTCCGTCCGTCCGTCCGCTCACCCGTCCGTCAGACACATTCTGCCTTAAGTAGCATAACTTCTAAATATTAAAATAAAACTATTTTACGGATTCTACCGCGTTTATCCGATAAACGCGATAGAATCCGTAAAATAATTTTATTTCAATGTGTAGTATTCGCGTAAATATAAGAAAACATATAACTTCTACATTTTTTGTTTTTTTTTTAAATAACAATGTCTTCAAACCCGCGTATGACTGATCTAATGAAAAGAAAATTGGTAACTTTTAGAATTTAAGTTACGATTAAGTGATGTTAAACAGTTATATAGCAGTGATAGCCGTTTGGATAGCAGTGATAGCCGATTGGTTAAGCACGCGTCTTGCGGGCTACCAGGTCTCCGGTTCAAACCCCGGCTCGAACCTCTGGATTTTTCGAAATCTATGTGCGAATCATAATTTCTATATGATTATCACTTGCTTACGGTGAAGGAAAACATCGTGAGGAAACCTGCATGTCTTAGAAGATTTAACCAATTTTCGAAAGACATGTGAAATCCGCCAACCTGCACTGGGCCAGCGCGGTGGTTATGGCCTGAATCCCCCTTATGTTGAGGGGAGCCCCGTACCCAGGAATGGGATGTCAAAAAGGGCTAAAATTATTATTATTATAGGCAACAGTCAAATGATCACCCTCACACACCTTATAACCGGGATTAACATATAGGATACTTTTTATCCCGATAATCCCGAAATGTTTGTTACGTTAAATACTACGCGGACGAAGTCGGTGGGTACAGCTAGCCATATATAAATTATGTTTCGCACATAGATTTCTAAAACACAGAGGTGCGAGCCAGGGTTTTAATCCAGGACCTAGTAGTCCGCAAGACGCGTGCTTACCCAATCGGCCAACACTGCTTTTACTATTATCTTCAAGGATTTAATTTCATATTAATATAAATGGTGTTTCAAAAGTTCGAAATAATATTTGGTGTTTTGGATGAGGATCAGGCATAGAATAAATAGAGTTGAATTATATAAAACACTAGCTGTGCCCTCGGACTTCGTCCGCGTAGTATTTAACGTAACAAAAATTTCGGGATTATCGGAATAAAAAGTATCCTATATGTTAATCCCGGTTATAAACTATCTGTGTTCCAAATTTCATCCAAATCCGTTCAGTAGTTTTTGCGTGAAGGAGTAACAAACATACATACATACATCCACACTCACAAACTTTCACATTTATAATATTAGTAGGATAGAACGAAATTCTTTCACTTCAATTATTTTTTGACACGTTTTTTTATAAAATATCATATCTCAAGTTCTAATGCTAAAATTAATCGGTCTTGACATGCGTTTGTACGTTTGTACTGGTATGACATAAGTATGACATTTCCGAGATTGTCCTCAAATTTGATATTGATTTATTGATAGGTATGTTTTCTTTTACAAGCCTTTGCTTGAATGTTGATGGTTGTTACTCGTAAATGTGGGTTACACTGTTTTCTCGGCCATTTGATGTATTCTAAGGACAGTGACAGATATTCTAAGGCATCCTTTCCCAAAGTGGGCGATAACGCCCCCTTGTGGGCGCAGCAGGCCTAAAGAGGGGCGGTAAGAGACCCAGAAGAAAATGGGGGCGTTCTGTAGCTCACAATAATCAATTAATTTAATTTGACGTTATATTGGTTTTTAAGTAGGTGAAAAAATGGGGGCGCTAAAAAGTAATTTATTCTCAAAGTGGGCAGTATACAAAGTAAGTTTGGGAACCACTGTTCTAAGGTAACCGCACTAGACATCTACAATATCTACAGTTTTGAAACAGCCTGTGGTTGCGCAGTAAAGTGACTGGCTCGTTCGTACAGGGGTCAGTACCAGGCGAGTTACTGGCCTTCAAGCCGTTCATTACCAAGGCGGCAGTTCAGTGTTGGGTTCTTTACTCACAGACCTTGGACTCGCCTTTGAAAGCTGTAAATGGAATGTTAACACAGTTAACATACAAGCGTTCTGTTATATCCAAGGTCTGTATGCAAAACTGCTGAGCATACAGAACCAGCTTTAGATGGTCTATGCGGTGAGCTGGCCAAGATAACACACCTCACCGGCAGTCTATTCCTAACCACCATCGCGTGAGGTTGCCTAAGGGTCCCCAAGTTTTCCATTCATTAAAAACAAATAAATTGTGTTTAAATAAATAAATGTTTTTTTAAAACACCATCCAAAGGGGACCCTATAACATTTGGTGGCAGCGGTGGGATACGGAAATCCCCAGTGCCCATACGCGCAAATTTTTAAAAAATCAAGGAATAGATTCAACTTGCAAACCGTATCCTGCAAAATAAACCTAATATCCGAGTGCCGTAAGAAGTTCCTGCTGAGGCGCTGACGTGGTGCTGTCCACGTATCCTGTAAAAGTTCCTCCAGGGCCCTGAGTGTGCTTGCGGGTATTCGGCGAATGCCCTGTGAGCCACCCTTTTGGGTTACCTGTGAGCATCCGCCTGTCGCTCCGGTCTACGCTTCAAAGTGATAGTGCCCATAGTGACAGTGCATCAAAAATCATACAGTGAATCATCCCGCAGCTATGCAGCCAGCCGTAGCACTGGCTCTTATCGCCGCCGCCCACGTAGTTTCGTGAGTGTTTGAACTTGTTATTTAAATCTAGACTGTGTGTTATTATAATTACTATCACGCCTCTATAATAAGTAGGACTAACGTTTCGAATATTATAGTTGAATATTGTATGGACTTTGTACCTGCACGTGATTAGTACGACCCGTCTTTGAACCAAGTACCTATGCCTAAAAGTGTGAAGTTCGAGGACAGTCTAAACATCCCAAAGGGTGAAGGTTTACCTGACCTGCCCGAATCCCCAGCCGTTAGCCCGACACCGGGAAAACTACCCAGGGTCACACGACATAGTACTGTGGCTCCCGAAAAAACCATGGAACTAAATACACTATTTAAGTTCATCAAGCCTTACGACGGCAGTCGAGAAACCCTCAACTCGTTTCTATCCAACTGCAATAGTGCATATGAATTAGCCTCAGAATCACAAAAGAACACATTGTTCAAATACATACTATGCCAACTTAGCGGAAAAGCGGAAATTGCTTGCTCGATTAAGGAGTTCTCCTCGTGGGATCAACTTAAAGAATTCCTGAAAACACAGTTTAGCGAGCGCAAGCATTATAGTCACCTCCTCACTGAAATTCAAGAGAGCAAACAATCTCCGTCCGAAAATGTTAACCAATTTGCATTACAAATCGAATCCTTACTGTCAAAATTATTGACAGAGATTAGCCTATCCACTGTAAAGGCAAAAGAGTTGCCTGGTCGCACCGCGATGATGGAAGACTTAGCCCTCCATCATTTCCTTATGGGGTTGCATCCCCGCATCTCTAACCTAGTAAGGTGTCGATCCCCGAAAACGCTTAACGAAGCGGTCAACCTCGCTATATCCGAAGAGCGTATACAGCAAAGCTTGTACAAACGTAATACTTCACAGTCGGAAGTTAAAACAAATAGTTTTAATCCGAATAAAAATAAATATCCTTCACCAACCCAAACGAAACAAAAACCCCAACAAAAAATGAATATGTCCAACAATAATAACGCAACCTTAGTATGTCGTTATTGTCAAAGCCCGGGTCACGACATTAAAGACTGCAGAAAGAGGCAGTACTTCAATGAACGATTTCCCTTGAATCAACCATCCGGTTCTTACCAACATCCTCGTGTAAACCTTGTTCAGGAGGATACGGATATTATAGAATCCGAACCGACCGAAGAGGGAGACATCTCTCCTGAAGAAGATTTAAACGAATAGACGTCTCGAAATGGTGTCGCACGGGACGTAAACTCAATGCCGACACCCATCCAAATCATAAATCCGAGATTACACGTCAGGGTAACCAGCCCCAAAAAGGAAATCTCACTTCTACATCCAACTTATCCGAGATTACACGTCAGGGTAACCAGCCCCAAAAAGGAAATCTCACTTCTACATCCAACTCATCCGAGATTACACGTCAGGGTAACCAGCCCCAAAAAGGAAATCTCACTTCTACATCGAACTCATCCGAGATTACACGTCAGGGTAACCAGCCCCAAAAAGGAAATCTCACTTCTACATCCAACTCATCCGAGATTACACGTCAGGGTAACCAGCCCCAAAAAGGAAATCTCACTCCAAAAACTACTGAATCCGTCAAAGTAATTCCCACTAAGCTGGAAATATACGAAATAAATATCGACACAACAAAGAGATTGTTGCCACACATTTTGGTAATGTCTCAGGTATCTGATATCCCAATTACTCTTCTGGTAGACTCAGGATCTGCAGTATGTTTATTAAAACAATCCTGCATCCAGAGCGAACCAATTCTTACCCAAAAACTTATCAACTTAAAAGGTATCGATCCCGGCGAGGAAACTACGCCAACGTTAGGCCATTTTCACCTTCGATTTAGAGCATCGGATAAGAAAATAATAGGTCATAAATTCCATGTTATAAAGGACATTAGCCTGCCATACGACGGTATCATAGGGAATGACTTCCTGACAGCACATGGCTGTAATATTGACTACACACGCGACATCCTCAAGGTCGGTAACACTGAAATCAAAATTCATTTCTTCGACCCTTGTTACATTATTCCACCACGTAGCGAGACTGTAGTCGAATGTGCAGTTGCCAACCCTAATATAGGGGAAGGAATACTGATAGATCAGCATCTTTCCGAAACACTTTTAGTTGCAAATTGCATAGTTAAGGTAAAAACTAATAATAGGATAAACACGACAATAATAAATACTTCAGATTACCCTGTTACTGTTAATTCTAAAATAATGTTTAAATTAGAACCTATTGAGAGCTACCCTATCTTAGCAATTAAAACTAATGAAAATGTATCTCAGCGGACTCATCAAGTTATCGAATCATTAAGATCCTCCCACTTGAACGCAGAAGAAAGCAGAGCTCTCATAGATTTGTGTACCCAGTATTCTGATATTTTCCACCTTCCTGATGAGCCTCTTACATTTACGACGGCCATCCAACATGAAATTAAGACCATAAATGACATCCCCATTCATACTAAGTCGTATAGATTCCCGGAGTGCCACAAGAAGGAGGTTGAATCGCAAATGAAAAAAATGTTAGATCAAGATATAATTACACCTTCATCGTCCCCTTGGTCCTCCCCAATTTGGATAGTCCCCAAGAAAGCAGACGCTTTGGGCCAGAAGAAATGGCGCATTGTAATTGACTATCGTAAGTTAAACGATATATCTATAGGCGAAATTTACCCTATACCTCAAATAACCGAAATTCTCGACCAGTTAGGGAAAAGCCAGTACTTTAGTACGCTAGACCTCTCATCAGGCTTCCATCAGTTATTGATTTCACCAGAGGACGCGCCTAAAACTGCCTTTTCCATACCTCAAGGTCATTTTCAATTTAACCGTATGCCATTCGGGCTTAAAAATGCGCCATCTACCTTTCAAAGGCTAATGAATAATTGTCTCTCAGGGTTACAGGGCTCTCGATGCTTTGTATACCTAGATGATATAGTCCTTTATTCAGCCAATTTATCGTCTCACATCGAAAATCTCAAAGCTGTATTCGATAGACTTCGCAAATTTAATTTAAAACTCCAGCCGGAGAAATGCGAATTTCTCCGGAAAGAAGTATCTTACCTAGGCCATATTATCACTCAAAGAGGCGTACAACCTAATCCAGACAAGGTCAAGGCCGTAACTGAATATCCCGTTCCCAAATCCCAAAAAGATATCAGATCTTTTCTTGGGCTAGTTTCATATTACCGGCGTTTCATCCCAGACTTTTCCAAATTTTCTAAATCATTGAGCTCACTCCTTAAGAAAGATGTCCCATTCGATTGGAAAAATGAGCAACAACTCAGTTTTGAGACATTAAAGAATAGATTAGTTAACGCCCCAGTACTCGCCTACCCCGATTTTACACAACCTTTCTTACTAACATGCGATGCATCTAACCTCGCTATTTCGGCTATTTTGTCACAAGGTCCTATAGGCCAAGATCGGCCTATAGCATACGCATCTCATACTTTAAACAAGGCTGAAAGTAATTACAGTGTAACGGAGAAGGAATGTCTAGCAATAATCTTTGGCACAAAAACTTTCCGACCCTATCTGTATGGTCGGCACTTTACAATTATTACAGATCATAAACCTTTACAATGGCTCTTCAATTGTAAAGACCCCGGCTCCAGGCTCATTCGTTGGAGGTTAAAACTCGAAGAGTTCGAGTACACCATCCAATACAAGAAAGGTAAAATAAATGTTAATGCAGATGCCCTCTCTAGGTACCCTGTTAACCCTATCCAACCAACCTCTCAGGAACCAGAAAATCTAAACCCTCCTCAGAGTTCAGCATCCCAACAGTTAGAAGAATCGCTCTTAAGAACGGACAATTTGGACAGAGACTTACTAGATTTACTTACTTCACCTATTTCACTTCCTTCTGTAGAGCTCGACCCTGACTTCTTGTTGGAATGTCCCACACCACAGCTCCTAGACCTGCAAGAAGACAGTCCTAATCTGCACAACCCTACCTTAGTTGATCCTTCGCCTGCAGCTCCTACCAAAACACCGCCAGAACCTGAAACATCAGAACCTAACCAAAACCCTACCTTATCTGATCCGTCCCCTACAGTTACTGCTGGAAGCTCATCAGCACCTGAAACTGAACCCTACCGAAATACTAACTTAATTACGGAAGATTATAAATTTTTCCTCAAAGCTACCCTCGATAAAAAAAAATCTTTTAACACGGTAATCATAGAACATAATGAAAGCCTTATGAAAAGTACCATCAAAACTATCCTAGTTCCCTGTTCGTTAGACTTAGACGACTCTAACCCATACATAGAAGAAATTCTAGGAAATTCGGGAAACCAAGATGAAATTCTCAGTCAAGAAAGGCAGTTAAACGCATTTTGTAAGATTTTTTCTAACAATAAAATATATTACCTCATGTTTATAAAAGTTCACCATTTTGATGAAACTTCCTATCCAGAAATATTTGATACCTTACGAGCAGTTCGTAATGAAATAATAATCGCAGACGATTGCAACGAAGTTGGTCTATCTGATTTCAGAAATCCATTTGAAAGGCATAGTTTCATTAAAATTTATAATATGATAATATACCTGTTCCATAATACAAACATTCAGGTGAATATATATCACAATAATATAGTATATCCGTCACCCTCTGAAATTAAAAAAATATTGTATGATAACCATGATATTCCCGCTGCTGGACACCTAGGAGTATCGCGCATGTATAGTAGATTAAAAGAAATGTATCACTGGAAAGGTATGCGCGGTGATGTAGAGTCCTATGTAAAAAGGTGCAAATCATGTCAGGAAAATAAAGCGTTGCGGAAAACCAACCGCGCTCCAATGCAGATAACTAGCACATCTACAGGTCCCTGTGAGCGTATAGCATTAGACATCGTAGGACCGCTCCCTGAGTCCGGACCCGCTAGCTTAAAATTTATTCTTACCATTCAGGACGATTTTACTAAATTCTCCACAGCATACCCTCTGCGCTCAGCAACCGCTGAGGAAACCAGTGAGTGTCTAGTACACTATATATCTATATTTGGTATTCCAAAAATAATACTAACAGACCAAGGGTCAAATTTCACAGCTGATGTATTTAAGAAAACTTGTGAATTCTTAAAAATAAAACAACTCTGGTCTACACCCTATCATCCTCAAACCCAGGGTGCCCTGGAACGCAGTCACTCCACTCTAAAGGAGTATTTGAAATCCTACGTAAACGAAGACCAAAACAACTGGCCTCGTTATGTGTATACAGCCATGCTTACATACAACACGACTGTCCACTCCACGACGCATTATACCCCACACGAACTCATGTTTGGAAATAAGCCGTTTATTCCAAATTCTTTATTCGATGAGGTCCCTGGGGCTACATACCCTGATTATGTGCGGATGTTACAGAACCGAATGAAACATTCCCGAGAAAAGGCCTTAGAACATATACAACAATCAAAGGTCACCTCTAAAAATTATTATGACTCCCGAACTCGTTCTGTCCAATATAAAATAGGAGATCATGTATACCTAAAAAACCATCTCAGACTTCGAAAAGCTTTGTCATCAATTTGGAAAGGACCGTACAAAGTGGTAAAAATTCACGGAAATAATACTTTGTCCCTACTTATCAATAGACGTCATGTGCGGCACCATTACGATGAGGTAAAACTCGCTGAAGTCTGCAACAACCTGTAAATAAAGAATAAATATATAATATATATATACATACATAACTATATTTTTTTATATATAATAATCTAATCTAGTACCCAAAATATACAGATAGGGGTTAGTTCGTTTATTAATCATAAGTATCACTACGAACTAGCATAGCGTCTTACCTTGAACCTAACTTTCAGCATCACGGCGGAACTTCAGTCGCCTCAAGGTCAGGACCTACACTATGTGCAGCCGATTACAGCGAGCCCTGGAATCTTCTTTGATTACATAGGAAATATTAAAATAATTAACGGCCGTTTAAATGTTTTAATACCTTTGAAAATTTCGCATTTCGAATCACACATACAAAGTATTAACTCCGCATTAGGCACGATTAGATATCTATGTAAACAAAGGAACACTATAGAAGATATAGAATGCCACAACGTGTTAGAACCTTTAACAGTTCAATATCAAAACGTTGTCCAATTATTCGGCTCCATTTCCCACATCACGGATAACAGAGTTAGGCGCAGTGCATGGATAGGAGGAGTTGGGTCAGTACTCAAACAAATATTTGGCACTTTGGACGAAGACGATGCGTCTAATTACGATGAAGCAATAGAGTCCATACAAAATAACGAAAGGAAGCTGACTTCCTTAGTGAAAAACAACATCTTAGTAACAAGCTCTATAGCATCTATGTATAACAATACCCTGCATAAAATAAAGCAGAACGAAATCAACCTAAATGAAGCTGTCGATAATCTCTCGGTTAATTTCAGAAATCTATCTATGCAATCTAGCTCTCTAGAGACAAAGACGACCATTAATTTCGCTTTGAATAGTTTAGAAACTTCTTTGGTCACACTGTCATTGCAACTTGAAAACATGATAAACGCTATCATGTTTTGTAGTATAAACATCCTGCACCCGGCCGTGATACCACCCGCCGCTATGCACCGAGAGCTTACCGATAACGCCCGACACTTACCTGGTAACTTGCAGTTCCCAGTAGTCCTAGATATAAATACCGTGCATGTTATTATAAGATTGTCCAGTTTGTTATGCTATTATTTTAATAATAAGTTAGTTTTCGTAGTACAGATACCATTAGTATCAGCTAACGAATATATGCTGTTCAATAGTATTGCTTTACCAGTCCCACATAACTCGGACCAACCTGATACATTTAGTATTGTTATTCCTGAAGCTAAGTATATCGCAATTACTAGAAATAAGGCAGATTATTGTAATTTGGATAATTTAAAAAGCTGCAAAATTGTTAGTCCAACAGATTTTATTTGCGATATCCAAATGGTCTTTAAATCATATTCAAAACCTAGCTGTGAAAGCGAGTTAATATCTAAAGCCATTAGTAGCATTCCATCTAAATGTAAAACCAAATTTATCTATGGCAAATTAAATCTTTGGAAATCATTAACTAATAATAGATGGATTTATATCCAGTCGGAACCCACTAAATTATCAGTTGATTGTCAAAATTTGAATCTATATGAAACCAATATTCTAGGCGTAGGCGTCCTTACTATTCCTAAATATTGTATTGCGTATTGCAAGGGTACAACCCTAATTCCAAAACATCATAAGACGCTGAATATTACGTCACCTATTAGCCTACCCGACTTTAACCTTACCAGCGATATTTGTTGTAATTTAGATAAGGTTAGAAATGTAATTAGCAGTATGCCCCCTACTAAACTAGAAAACATTAATTTGGATGATATAACTTTAAACAAAAAACTTTTAATGAAAATATTTGTAGACGCGGACAAAATTTCCGATAGAACACACATCGTTAAGTATGGGACACACTACTCTATAGCCACTATCCTAATTATATTTGTAATCATTGTATTCTCTATATTTAAGCTCCTATTGTTCTTTTATCGACCCAGCAGCAACCTTCGAAAGTATATTATTCGTCAACCAAAGCCTCAGATCTCGGAGACCATAGAATTAGAGTCAGTAGAACATAACGACCAATCAATTCCAGCTCCAGCACTAAGAACTTCTTTTTAAAAATTTAATTTTACTTAAACTTCAATAAATCCATTGTCCCCGAAGTTTACTCTTCTGCGGGAGGTGTTATATCCAAGGTCTGTATGCAAAACTGCTGAGCATACAGAACCAGCTTTAGATGGTCTATGCGGTGAGCTGGCCAAGATAACACACCTCACCGGCAGTCTATTCCTAACCACCATCGCGTGAGGTTGCCTAAGGGTCCCCAAGTTTTCCATTCATTAAAAACAAATAAATTGTGTTTAAATAAATAAATGTTTTTTTAAAACACCATCCAAAGGGGACCCTATAACAGTTCGACCCGCCTGATGTTTTTTTTTTTTATCTGGACTATATGTTGTTGGCCAGTGTGGCCATAACAACTTCACCCGGACAGAGGGCGAGCGCAAGTGCGCTCCAGCCAGAGGGGCAGGGGGGCACCTAGCTCAAGGGCGCCACAAGGAACACGACCTCGGCTTGGGCCGCTGCCAGGTGAGGTGGCGAGGGTAAATCAACCACCGGATCGGAACGCGACCTCGACTGAGAACGCCCGATGTTAAGCAGTGATCGCAGCTTATAGATGCTTGCATATCAAAACCTTTGCTCGCACATTTCCGACCGAAAGGGGAGTGGAAATTGCGATAAAGGGGAGGGGGGAGGGGTTGGGCATCCGGCTTTGTCTCACTCATCGTACGTAACGCACCTATTATACTTACTTTACTTCAACCTTTTGTGAGAGGGTGGTACTACCCTTTGGCTAGACAGAGCTAATAACAGAGAAGGATGGCATTCCTTGGGGGAGGCTTTTACCCGAACGGGGTCCATACAGTAAATAATTAGGTAGTTGATAATTAAATAGAACAAAATAGAACCTATAATAAAAATCTTACTCATCTAAGTGTAATAAATGTAATTGAATTTTATAGGTTAATAAGTTACTAAGTTGTTATCGTTAAATACGTACTATGCATGGAACAAAATAAAGCTTTATTATTATTATTACTACCCCGGTATATGAGCTGTAGTCAAAGGCTACAGCTTGGCCCTACCACCGGAAACGTAACGTAACGTAACGTAACGTAACGTAACAGTATTATTGTTACGTAGGTACTTGGTCCTAATTAACTTCTCTTTCTAAAACACAACGAATATGATACTAAAGAAAGATAAATTGCTATCGTATGCCGTGCCGGGAACAGAAGTGATAGCAGATCGGTTAAGCACGCGTGTTTCGTGCACAAAGTCCTGGGATCAAACCCCGGTTTGCGCCGCTGGGTTATGCAAAGTTTATGTGCGAATCGTAATCTGTATATATAAAAATCTTGTGTCACGGTGTTTGTGGTCGCACTCCTCCGAAACGGCTAGACCGATTTTTATGATTTTTTTATGTAGGTAGGTATATTTGAGAATAGGTCGTAAAGTATATTTCAATTCTAGAAATAATTTATAGCCAGTACCAGATAACGCGACCCGATTCGAAGGCTTACTCAATTGTGTGGTCGCGGGTTCGATCCTTGTCGGGTAAATGTCTATATTGTCCTTTTTGTAATCTACCCATAGCTAAATACAGACAGAGATTATTCTATTGACGAGGGAAATTTATCTTTTGAATATTCTAGTTATTTAGCATCTTAATAATCTATGATTCTTGAATATGTAAATACGTAACTATGAGATCTTTATAATAGACGAGACACGCATTTATTTTTCATGCTCTATGTGCTCGCAAAGGAACTATTGCTCTGCGCGTACGCAGTCTCCAGGAACAGCTGCTGGTTGAGTGTTTGTAATCAGTTCAGTCGTTTCAAAGGCACTGCGCCATGACCAGCAAGAAGAGATGTAAAATGGTAATACTTAATGTCTTGTATGGCAATCAGCTCATACCAGCTATTTTTGTCTCCCGCTTTGCACCGGAGCTGGAGGGAAGTAGTGTTTTTCTTCTTCCAACTGCTATTATTTCTTTGGATTAAATTCGTGCGGGTTCCAAGACAATTTAACTTTTCCCCGGGACTCGTCGAGGGTCAAACCTCGACGACATTATTGGTCACCATTGTCGATCCTGGTTGACAGGAGTTACAGTGGTGGGAGCAGTCCCAAATAAAAAAATAAAAAATATACTTAATGTTTGAGTTCGGGTGGTTAAGCTGTTCTAGAATTGATTATTAATTTCGAGGAAATATATTTCAAAGAAATTACCTTCCCGTAGTGAATCCTCTAACTAGCGTTTTGATTGCTTTCCTTGATTATGTGGCGGTGATTAGTTGAACGTCTGGTATCTGACTAAGGAAACTGCAGGTGTTACGGCAAGTTGTGATAGCCGATTGCCACGCGTCTTGCGGGCACCAGGTCTTGGGTTCAAACCCCGGCTCGCACCTCTGGATTTTTCGAAATCTATGTGCGAATCATAATTTATATAATAATATGATTATCACTTGCTTACGGTGAAGGAAAACATCGTGAGGAAACCTGCATGTCTTAGAAGATCTTACCAATTTTCGAAAGACATGTGAATCCGCTAACCCACTCTGGGCCAGCGTGGTGGCCTGAATCCTCCTCGTGTTGAGGGGAGGCTCGTGCCCAGGAGTGGGACGTCAAAGAGCTAAATTATTATTATTATTTATTATATTATAGGTACACCATCTTTACCATTTGCTAAGGCTCAATGCAGGATATCGTGCGTCATTATAATAAGAACTTATGTACCAGTTCGAGGAAAATATGCAAATACCTTATACTACAGAAAATTTTATGACGTAGGTGTCAATTATCTCCATAGACCAAGTCTATCGGAATCGAAACACTACATTTGATTGGTTACCTACTATTAAATTGCGTCCACGATGATCTATGCCCAAGTGCACTAGAAGGAAATATCTTGAGGTTTCGACGAGAGACAACGACGGGTTTTTCATACATTTTGATAGATTTTCACCGTATTCTAAACCTGGGGGGTAAACCCAATTGACGGAAAGTTTCCGATGTCGGAAAAGACAGCTTTCATCCTTCTTTTACAAATGAATTAGAAGAAGGATAGAAGGTGTCGTTTCTAACAGGGATGAGGGAAACTTCATGTCAATTGTGATTAGCCCCACAGTAAACTGTAAATGTATGTACCTATGTGTATGTATGTAAACTGTAATGTATGTATTTTTTGTCCATATCGAAAGAGACGTTACAATTTTCCATCAGAAATTTCCTTATCAGAGAACGAAGAGATTTAGGTATATATCCTTATGACGTAATGTCGAATGCTTCCAAAAAATGTCTCGACGTAATCGATCTCAAAAAAATATGAACATGTTATAGGAGCATTTGATTCGTTTCGAATCGAATGGCTTCGGATCGGTCGCGACCGCGACCGGTCCGACGGCTTTTTGTCGGATTCCACCCTCATCCGTCGACCTGGCTGCCTCTTGAGGTCTCACAACACGCCACACGAAAACAAACCTTAACTAGACCCACAACAGATTCGAATATTGATGAGCTAAATTGGCGTTTGACAGTCACGACCTAGGAGCAAGGATAAAGGTAAGGATGGAGTTATTTTTTATATGATTTTATAACTTCTGCCCTAGGTTTTGGGTATATTTTCGCTTGGTGTGCCCGTGGTGAACAGCTCCTTTGATTCTTATCGTAGTTTGACCCATCATGTTGAATGTCCTGGGAATGTTTGGAAGGCGATTGAATACTTATTCAATGTGATTATGACGCGGTGGCGATAAGATTTCATGGGTATCGTAATTGGTTAATTATTGTATGTATTGGCTTTAGTAATGCCTCCCATCGAGGTGAGGAGGATTCGGATTGAGCTCGTTTATTTCGTTGGCCTGGTGCGACTTCGAACTAGCAGGTCATAAATTTATATTTTTGCAAAATATTTCTCCAATACCACTATTTCAAGAGATACGCCAATTCTGTTTTCAAATCACAATTTAACTAAATTTGACACATCTATACATCTATACAAATAAATAAAATTGGAGTGTCTGTTTGTAATATCAAAATAACACCTTTTCACTAAGTGCATATCAAAGTACAAACGACACCTATAACAAAAACGCGATTTAATTTTTTTTTGTCTGTCTGTCTGTCTGTGTGTTTGTTCCGGGTAATCTCCGAAACGGCTGGACCGATTTTGACGGGACTTTCACTGGCAGATAGCTGATGTTATAAGAAGTAACTAAGGCTACTTTTATTTTAGAAAAACAATATTAAAAACATGGGTCCTGTCGCGCGGGCTCAGAACGCGGGAGCGGGCTTTTTTGTTAAGTTAAATTCCACACGGACGAAGTCGCGGGCTCAGCTAGTCTAAACATATATTTGTCTCCTCATACCTACGGTACGTTGTGTGACTGAAGTTCACTGAAGTCTCTGAAAAATTAACGGAACACTGTTAAATACCTTGTATATGCCATCTGGAGCAGTATATTAAACAGACCTTGTGGAAACCAGAGACAATTGCCATGCGTTTAAGCTCTTTTCCGAATGACAAATTGTCTCTTATTGGAATCAGCTCACGAGCTTAGGTCTAATTAGTTTTATTAAAATCCGCGGTGTCATACAAAGGGTTTGAAAGCTTGCTAGCTGTCTTGCGTCTGTGGTCATCAGCCTATATATATGTCGCAGCCAAATAGCTTAATTCGCCGTTCAATTAACAGCCTAGGCACTTCACTAAACAGCGCCGTTCAACTAACGGCCTAAATGATATTCAGCCGTATCGTCTATTACAACATTTAATAAATTGGCTGGCTAATGCTTAGGCAACTGGTTGACATTTAAGTACTACAAAACTTTTTCAAAATACTAACCAAGCAGAACGACCTGGATGGGTTTAGGTTAGGGTTATTTTTTTATGACCTCACAGAAACCCCACCTGGCAAATAGATTCGGTGGAACTAAAAAAAACGTAAAAAACCTAAGTAGCTAATAAAATTATTATAAATTATTATTATATCCATAT
The DNA here is from genome assembly GCA_918843915.1 of Notodonta ziczac. Taxonomy (NCBI): domain Eukaryota; kingdom Metazoa; phylum Arthropoda; class Insecta; order Lepidoptera; family Notodontidae; genus Notodonta; species Notodonta ziczac. The sequence goes on from OU974049.1 coordinate 10,787,062, forward strand.
TGACCAAAGAGAATAAAGAATATGGAGATATTGACAGTTTGGTGAGTTTCGACGGCAGAAAGTAGAACTAAATTGAAATGAACAGGCTAGGCAAGTAGTTAAACGTCATCGATCTAAGTCATTTGCCTAGCTGTTTGATCAAATGGCTGAATATCATTCAGGCCACTAGTTGAACGGCGCCGTTTACTTATGTGCCTAGGCTGTTAATTGAACGGCGAATTAAGCTAGTTGGTGGCGACATATACATTATACAATTATCTTAGTTCCATTCCTCTTTTCAGATCATTACGTTACAATCAAGAAAACGATGGCGATATTGTTAGTTTAGTTTAGTTCGTGTAGGTAAGAATAGAACGCAACATTGAAATTTTAAATGTTGTGGGAATCGTTCCAGCTATTTTCGACCGACACCTATAAACATGTCCCATGATTAATGTGAAAATAATTGCCATAAAAACTGGCGTGTGACGGCCATATGACGTATAAGCATGGTGTTTTACACCAAAATATGGTTTTGTTGACAGCAGAGGGTACTAATTATTATGGGGTTCATGATTATTATACCATGGCATGTGTGAAACAGTTGGAAATTGATAAATCGAGGAATGACATAATATCATGATGACTAGAACCCTCCAAAGGGTAGTCAGAAGCCTTCCCAAAAGTTGAATTAAAATTATATATCGAGGTACTTAGAAGAAGAGCCGTTCATAACAGATAGTGAGCCTATAGCTGCATTCAGTTCCTATCGTAAAAGGTCTGTGATGTCAGTTTCTTTAGTCAGCTTTTAATAATACTAGCGTCCTTATACTCAAATGCTACCTTCTCAAACTTACGTCCCACTTAAGCCGGTATTAATAAATCAATCTCAATTGCGAACAGAAGTACACTTTTGAGATTACATTATAATGATTTGAGATCGATTTATTACAGGCAAGATCTTCTTGAGTCGTTGTCTTACTAAAAAAACTGGAGATCTCAAATTTGAGTCGGGTTAGAGTATAAAGTGAGCGCAACATGATGTTAATTTCCTTTCATTCCTCAAAAACCTCGTTCCGAAGCATTATTATTCATTTATCTCGATGCATCCATAGTCTCCTGGTACCCGGCCATCCATCACCCGGCTCCCCGCCCCGCGACGCCTCTCACCCCCCCGCTCGCATCAATCTCGCGATGCAGCCTGCGCCCTCATGCTATCCTAGTACCTTGCTCCATAATTTGTTGGTGATCTTTGTTGGATGGTTGATTATTTATGGGAAAAATCTATTTTGATGTCCTTGGAAGAATAGTTTGCAGAAGTCGTTGGTCACTAAGGAACAAGTTTTCGCTTTCACTCTGTCTTATTTGTAAGGTCCATCCATCCGTCTCGTGTAATCATCATCATCATCATTTGTAAAGTATCTATCATCTCCAAAATATGACAGTACCGCTGATACCTACTTACGAAAAGACAAAAATGTCTCCCAAAATTCACTGTACATCAATAAATAAATAAATATCGCCAAACTAACAAACCGTATGGTCCTAAACTAAGCAACGCTTGTACTGGGTACCAGCCTGGGGCCGATCCCAGTGACACCCAGACCAGGCAAGTTACGAAAAGGTAATTTGCGTTTTTTTCCTACACCGGGAATCAAACCCGCATCCACTCGGTACAATCAGCCGAGCGGGGCTTACGCTCTAACCATCACGCCAAACGGTCGTCAATTTTATATATTTTCGCTAAGAGTTGTCTCAACAATAAGTTCAACCTCTCCAGTTATCGTTAAAACCTGGGCATTGTTCGGAGGCGCCTGCTGCCGCATTGTCCGCTGTCCATTACTGGTCCACTGTTAATAACCAGTTTTGTTGCCCATTCAAGACACTTTTTGGTTTTGAAGCCGTCATTTAAGAGATTGCATAGGTTTAAAATATGAAGGTATTCCGGCTTTTTTGGGGGATTTCCTTAATTATAATGTTTCATAATAGTGCTATTGTCTTTTAGGAGAAGAGATAGGGATGTATTAATGCAATAAGGTACAATTTTGATTTGAGAAACAAAGAAATGAATAATATTTTGGTTTTTTTTTTTTTTTTTTTTTTTATATATATATATAATTATATATATATTAATGGCCTCTTACAATTGGGTCAAGCCCAATATGATTCTGCCAATGTCGAGTAATGAATAGCAATAACAAACACAATTAATAACAATAAAATACCATTTTGGTTGTGATTGCTCTTGAATGAAATTCGAATGAATTATCAACCTTGACAACCTGGGGTCCAACTATGTTAACCGCTGGCATCTCGATCGAATCGCAATACGTCAATACTGACGTATCGCGTATCTGAATACAGCAGTTTTGACAGATTTTATAATTAGAGCGCTGAGTATTATGCCCAAAGAGACAATGAACTGAACTCAATTATTAATCCCCGAAAATTTTAAAACATTGTACAAACATTAGGTTCCATCTATACGTTTCTGAAAAACTTTGCAAACACCTTGACATGAAATGCTTCCAAATATGAACTCTGAATCCTCCCTTATAAAGTTCAAGTTCAGTAAGCTGTTATCCCGTACTTAAGTTGAAGCAGTGGTGAATAAAGTTGAATAAGTGTATGCGGTAGTGAGGCAGCCCGGATATTGTCGGCGGAGATTGTTTTAGATAGCACTCGTAGATACCTGCAAACTCACTGTTTCATTTCCACGTTCACTATCGTTTGAGTTAATTTCTTTCGTGGTTACCTCTTGCATAATGTTTGAATCTTTTACTACAGTATTTATAAGGTTTGCGAATAAAGTGTGGCTTATCTATAGAATTTGTATGCTTTGCTTATGGCTTGTTATCTGTCTCTATGGACTTGGACAAGCATCTGGGTAAGTAAGTATTTATATACCAATCGGAAAAGGTTATAAATTTGCATATTACTTGGCATTTGCTAAGTTAAACATAACAACTTGTTATTTTATTATGCACCTTATATCATAATTTTGCGAATCTCAAGATTATTTGAGACAGAATTCTAATAAAATTTACATATTATGTGATACACTTTTCAATTAAGATATGAGTTATGTGTAAATGCCGACATACTTCGCGCAACTTATGAACACAAGATGTCAATATAAAACCTATTTCAGGAAAAGTCACGCATAGCGAACTAACATAATTTATTTGCATACGCAAATCCAAAAATACACTTTAAATTCACAATAAAATCTTCCCTCACGTTCTGCAAGCTCGCATCACATTTGAGTAACGAAAAAACTAAAATAAAAATGGCCGCCGAACGAAAAAACTTTATCCTGTCAAAAAATAGTAACAGGAATAATTATCGTGAACATTGCATTAATCAAATTCCGCGCACGGTGGTATCGGGGGGCATCCCCGTGGCCCCCGGGGCCCGCGGGGTGGCCCCCGTTTGACGGGGGCACGAGAAAAACGAATGCTGCGGGCTCGCTGCGAAAAAACGCTGAAAACGATGGGTTGCGGTAATACAGGAACACAAGGTCTGATGATATATGTCGGCATTGAACTTGGATTATTTGAACTCATTTCACTACATACCTTAGATAAGGATGTTTACTACTCCTATTGATCAACCGTCGAACGATCCATCGATCGATGGTGTGCTCGATCGAAGCAACGTTGATCGACGGTTTTTACCATCACTCCATCGACTCTCGATCAATGGTGGTTAGAATGGCTCTCGCACGGGTGGCGATTTCATACACAGCCGCCGCCTCCGCGTCGCCCCGCACCGCCCGACAGATAATTGATCTTCGATCGATATGCGTTGATCAGCCAATGGATCGACTGTCGATCGATTGGTTTGGTGACACCCTTAGATCAATATAAGTGAATGCCCTAGTCCAATATAAAAGTAATGATATCAGTTTTTATTAAACAGTGATATGAGACCCAAAATACAATCATCATTAACATGACCTATTTTTTTCCAATTTAACTTTTTCGATATCTCCGCACGTATCCTCCAGTTCTCTCTCCCGTGCATCCCGGCGGTCCAGAGGCTACCTATAGTAAAAAAGTCCCCCGTCACGGGGGGTGAGGCGGGCGGGCCCTTCCTGTCCTGCTGCATTCATTAATTGCTAATTTGCAGATCGCGGCCTGATGCATGCTCGCGATGTGTTTCGAACACAACCTACATTATAACATCAATAGTGAAAAGCAAACAATAGCTAAATTGATCGAACTCCCGCTTTAGAAATATAAGGCGGACCTCTAGGATGTCGGGTTTTAGGTGCAAATCTCACAGTAAAAAAAAAAAATGGTAAGGAAATATTTATCCTAGTTATCTAATGACGGTGGCAGACGTCGAAACCGACGAATATTATGTATTCACATAAAAATATCTGAAAATCAAGATTTTTTATTTTATGATTGAAAATGTTGTATAGTAATGCTAATTATACAAAATGAAGGCGAAGCGTTAAAACCCCGTAAAAACTTCCATTACAATATCTTATTAAAGAACTAGTTTAATAAGATAATCTATTCTTGTCGGCCGGGGTATTGTAATGGAACACAATTAACATGTAAAATTGCACTCTATTTATATACAACCACTATTTGCGTCACCAGGCTATCATGCGAACCAACTTGCGCATCTGAATGTCGTCACTGACGTCCGATTGGTTGCCTACTTAGTACTTACGTATATGCAGTTGAATTATTATAATTATTGACTGGTTTGTAGACCTTTAGCATAAACACGACCTTATGATTTCGACATTTGAATCGATTATCTATAACGATTATATTATATTCTTGTCTTTTGAATTTGACAGACGAATGACTTTAAAAATATCCGAACCGCGAATATATAAAAACCGTGGGAGATTCGGCTTTTTAAAGTATTTTTATGGTGACAAAAGGGTCTGATTACTCGAAGGCTTTTTACAACTATGGCACTATAACATACAGAAAAGGTTTGATATCATAACATTTATTTGTTGCTCTGTCTGTACGTCATGCATAAAGACGTCATCGCTGTCCAGTTCGAGCTGTTCGCGACATTTAAAACTATAGTGAACAATTGACGCAAGTAAAGCTTTATGAATTCGAAATCAAAATGATAATAAATGTAGAACCTACAAAAACTAGACCAAAAAATATTTAAGTTTTATTTTAAATAAATAATTTAAGAGAATGAAGAAAACACTTGAATATCTTGCTCTAAGCGTGTGATAGAGGTACATTAGAGAAATCCTAAGTAAGGCGGGCGGGAGTTAAAGTCGGGGAACCATCTATCAAGACATTTGAAACAATAATATAGAGATTCTCTCATCAACACCCTTAGTCCGTATTGTAATCAAAGTCCAAACAGGGTAGTAAATTGGGAGAGGCTACAAAAGTTAGTACATAAGGTTAATATAATTATGCATATGCATGCATTGTTCCGGGGCGGTGTGAGTGTGAGTGACGCGGGGACCAGATCGATGGAGCCCCCGATCGGCGCAGGTTGCAGCGGCATAAACGAAACACGCGGCCGTTGAGAAAAAATCGGCGCGTCAAAACGGACGCGGGTGTAGTGGGCGCGGTGGGAAATGGCCGCTGGCGAAAAGATTATTGATTAAACACGGCTCTTAGAAGGAAATTTTAGTTGATTAGTAGGTATAGAATATTGTTGATAAAACTACTATTATCGAGTCAAGAAGGGTACATAGTCTGAAAGCGCAGTAATCGTCAGCTCAGTATAAGCAATTGGCTTTTATTATTGAAAAGGATGGTTTAAATGTAACTAATAAATATTAGCCAGTGTCAATGTCCCTACTAACTATACGATATTTTATATGTATTATACAATTATGTTCCAAGGTATTCAATGCCTCCCGTTGGTTGATATCCCGTAGTTGTATGACAATTGCAAACTTTATAAATTATATTATCAACAGTATTATTTCCGTTAAAAAATACTACACAACATCCGCCAACCGCCAATTCGGTTCGTCCCCACTATAGAGGTGCACCGGTCACCAAACAGTCTGCCGTGGGGGATGCCCCCTTAAAAAAATTGCACCGCTGGGCGGCGGGCGCGGGTGGGCGGGCGGTCGGCTCAACTTTGACGCGTTTCGGCCGCCGCCGCCCGCCCGGCCCTAATTGATGCGCCGCCGATCCCATTACCAATTTGATTTGTTTGTGCATGTAAGTAATTTTAGGCTATTATGATATGTGATGGCGAGAGTCAAATCTTTCGTTTTGTTTATGCCCTCGAAGGCACTTAATGATTGCAACGGCTACCGTTTATTTCTTAACTCTATCGATATTGCGTAGGTTTTATGAAACACACATAAAATATTGTATTATACTAGTTTATGCCCGCGACTTCGTCCGCGTAGACTTAAGTAAAATATTCTATGTGTTAATGCAGGTTATAAACTATCTGTGTTCCAAATTTCATCCCAATCCGTTCAATAGTTATTTCGTGAAAGAGTAACAAACATACATCCACACTCACAAACTTTGACATTTATAATACTCGTATTAGTAGGAAGTTATAAGCCTCTCAATTTGAGTTTCCAAAGAAAAGTGTAACGGTAACGAATTTAATATCTTAACACCCTATATTTGAGATTAACTACTTTTCTGCTCTCCACGGGCTCTCTCACTCATTATACGAAAAACGCAAAAGTATTAGCTATTTTATTCCGATCTTATGTGAGCGGGTGGTACTTCCCCGGGCGAACTCAGCCCTCTACCACCGTCACCGTGTTTACTAGCTGCTCCAGTGTTCAGAACATGATCTATTTCGTCTGTGGCGGCACACGCGCGAGCGCGTTGCGTACGCGGCGCGGTGTCTACAATTCAAAACATTTGTACGGACGGACAATACGATCAGTGTCCTTTTTTTGCCGGTGAAGAGTGACAAGCAGTCTAGTAACTTGAGGGATATTATTTATTTATGTTTTATTTTCGGCCCATGTGGAGTGCACTGCACCAGGCGAGTGGAAGTTGTTAGAGACGGCCTGTGTAACCTATGAACGAACGAATATTTTTACGGACACTAATGATAAACAATTTCTAATGAATGTATGGTAAGGTTATGACAAAACGACGAAAACCTGACCCGTATAGTACTGCCTCCCCCTTATTGGTTTTAGCCCACCATAGCCGTACCTACCTAATCAGGTCTCAGCACTATTCCCGCGACACTACCCTTTATAAGAAGGTATCTTACCAGTGACAAGTATTCAAAACCAAATTAAAATATAATATTTTTTTAAGTTTTGTCATTGCAGTTCTAAAATTATGTACAAAAAGTGACATTGACGTTTTTGAAGTTGGAAAAAAAATATTTACAATATAAAAATTATAAGAAAACTTGAGAGGTGTCAAGGGACACCCGGATGGAACGAAGTTGCAATATCCGGAACTTGTGCAGAAACACTGTCAGGATTAATTATTGTAATTATTTTTTATTATTTATTCGCGACACCACACAGTTCAATGCGAAATAGAAAGACGAAACGAAAATAACTGGCTTGCTTTCTATAAGAGAGAGAGAGAGAGAGAGACAGACAGAGAAACACGCGCACGCCGCACGGCTTACAACTATAGCAAAAAGTGTCGTTACAACTTTTGGTCTTAATTTTTTACGTCTAGCCCCCTTTCGCAACGCGCGATAAGGAACTCCGTTCCAATAATGAAGCCCTTTTGACGTCCCACTCTTGGACACGGGCCTCCCCTCAACACGAGGGGGATTCAGGCCATAATCCACCACGCTGGCCCAGTGCGGGTAGGCGGATTTCACATGTCTTTAGAAAATTGGTTAGATCTTCTAAGACATGCAGGTTTCCTCACGATGTTTTCCTTCACAGTAAGCAAGTGTTAATCATATAGAAATTATGATTCGCACATAGATTTCGTAAAATCCAGAGGTGCGAGCTGGGGTTTGAACCCAAGACCTGGCGCCCGTAAGACGCGTGCTTAGCCAATCGGCTATCACAGCTTCACAATATAATAATATAAAATATGAAAAATGGTCCCTACTTGATCCAACATATGGTGTTTCTAGTTGTCCATAAATCCGTCACTGGCAATGCGCCAGCGCTTGCCAAAGTTAGCGCCTGGACACCGCCATTAAGATATACACCGCGACTTGTGTGCATATGGGGTCGCCAGAAGTGGTGCCAGACCACATCGTTTGCAATCCAGACCATGGGGTTTTTGGCTGAAACCTAGTCTGAAATTACTGTACAAGTAGTATTTCAAAATCTGCTTCTTATTTTTGTGTTCGTCTCAAGTAGGTTTTTGCCGTGGATATATACAAATCTGTACCGCGATATTGAAGGTGTATACCTACCTACGTAACAAAGATATTGTTATCTATTACTATTGCTGGTTCTTTTCAACCAGCACATGCTGAATTGGATCCATTTGCGGTGTGTAGAATTTGTACTCTTAATTATTTCCTTCTTAATAATACCTATGCAACATTTATAGAAGTTTTAGACCTGAAACTACTGAACTAACCAATCGCGTTTACCCCTTGTTTGTGTGTACTGGAGGGAACATTGACACAAAATATGTTGTTGTCACCATTTCATGTCAAATTCCATTTCATTTCATGCAAACTTAGGGTTATTATAGAATAGACGCTATGCATAGTGGTTCGAGCATAGGCTTAACTAATTTCGGGATTAACCATTTCGTCATTAGCCGGGGTGTCACTGGGATTGCCCCCAGTCCATTTTACGGCACACATAGAAACATTGCTTAGTTTGGGCGCATACAGTTGGTGGGTTAGTCTGGCGTTATTTATTTATCCTTATAAAGTATCAGTACGTAAGAACAAGAGTGGGGCGTTAAGTGCGCCGCACACTGGCGGCCGGCCAACAGACGGTGACGGATTTATAGTGTGCGTCGTTACTTATATGCGTCTATTATCGGCTACTATGTCATTAAATGGACTTGCGATTTAAATCATTCAGTTGTGGTTTATAATGATTTTAACTTAAGATGTATTATTAAATCGATATTAAGTCTGAGAGCGAGCTTGAGTTCACTTTTGACGTAGTTATGTCGTGAGAATGACGTTTCCGAAATCGCTCAAAACTAAAATCGATAAATTAGTAGCGGCCAGATACCGAGAGTGGACTTGATTTGTTAAAAAAAAAACAAGTTTCTACTTTTTTTAGGTCTCTCAAGATGTTAGGACAAATTGGAAAAAGTCCCGATATTAAGGATCAGTTTAATAAAGGGGTGTCCTTACCACTAGCACTAGATTTCCAGCATTTGAAATCGAGCGTGATTGTAAAAAAATTCTCATAGTTGGCTCATAGACCACTTCTTATGCTTGCGCGAATGCTCACATTGAGTTACAGGTACTTATGTACTTATAAATACGCAATTCACTTGCGCGTAACTAAATTACGCTTATCTAGCCTGTAGTCTAGCCTATGCTTATCTAGTACTACGACCAACCTTTGAATATCGATGAATTCTATAATTTCCTTTACCTACCATCGTTTGTTACTTTGGTACGATTTTTTTCCTACTATTGAATAAATATTATATTCATAAGGGGAACGCATAGATCTCTCCTCCCACTCTGGCGTAGTGCGGGGCACGCACATAAATTCGTCAGGCACACGCTGGCAGGCAGCCAATGGCCGACCAGTAACGTGCCAATAAGGACCTTACCAGTTTAGCTCTTAAAATATAGCGGCTATTTGTTCTCTATTGTAAGTTTTATTCATTATGTCTCTACTAGTTTTGAGTCCCGACTTTTCTCCGTAATTGGAGAAGTTAATAACCATTAATTCGGTCGTCCACTCGGTAAATCTGTCACTGATAATTTCGAAACAATTGGCTGCATCCGAATGTCAAATTAGGCCACATCTGTCAAAAATGTATGGGAAAATGGTGCCGCCTTCTTCGAACCATAATTTCTACACTATGGTCCGTCCGTATTAATAAATCGATCTGAAGTCTGAGAGCGATCTTGGAAATGTCATTCTCATGTCATATCAGTACAAAATGACATGTCAAAGGCGACCGCTTAGCGCAGTGGTTCGAGCGTAGGCCGCTCGGCTTACTGCACCGGGTGGTTGCGGGCTCGATTCCCGTCGGAGTATATTTCGGAAATGACCTTTTCGTAATTTTCGCTGGTTTGGGTCTCACTGGGATCGCCCGCAGTCCATTGTACGGTACCCATAATAGGTACAACCGTTGCTTAGTTTGGGACCATACAGTGTGTTCGTCTAGCGATATTTATTTATTTAGCATACTCAAGATCGCTATCGGACTTGAGATCGATTTTTTAATACGGGCCTAAGAGGTATGAGATCACTAGATGACAAGAAAAAATGTTCATAAACTGTTAGCTATAGGAAAAAAAATATTGCGTGCATAATTTACCAATTACTCTCTAGGTTAATTACATTTGCCTAGGTTAAAAAAATACCTGCTCAACTTATTGCTTAATAAACCTGTCAATCATCTTAAAAACACAAATAAAAACACGGTGCAAAGGTCAATCAAGCAGTCAAATTAACGCGATTGGCGAAAAAATCCCATAAAAAACCGACATGGTGTGAAAATAGACGTCAAACTTTTTGAAATAAGAACGCATTTAGAAGAAAGCGCGCGAAAGTTTTTTATTGGACAGTGTGCCAGAACGAATTTTCAAATAAGGAACGTACAAAGAATCGTTTGGTGGGTAACGGTTTTTGTTGATGGCCGAGTAGGTAATTTAGGTTTAGAAAAAGCTTGTTAAAGCTAGATTAAAATTCTACAGAACAGATAATGAGCTGAATCTCTTGCCGTTGCATTTAATTTAAAACAGACAGGGGTTACAATCTGTGCTTATGTCAATGAGACGTTTCCATTTTCTAAATTACTTTGTAAGTTTATATGTAATAATATATATAGGTAATTATAATTTTAGCCCTTTTGACGTCCCAGTCCTGGGCACGGGCCTCCCCTCAACACGAGGGGATATTCAGGCCATGATCCACCACACTGGCCCAGTGCGGGTTCGCGGATTTCACATGTCTTTCGAAAATTGGTTAAATCTTCTAAGACATGCAGGTTTCCTCACGATATTTTCCTTCACCGTAAGCAAGTGATAATCATATAAAAACTATGATTCGCACATAGATGTCGAAAAATGCAGAGGTTCGAGCCGGGGTTTGAACCCGAGACCTGGCAGCCCGCAAGACGCGTGCTTAACCAACCGGCTATCACTGCTTTTTTGAAGTTTATATCGTCATAAAATCCAAATAAAATACAACAGAGCATGTACCTACCTATAAGTATTTTAAACCGTTTTTCTGAGTGTTTTCTAGATGTCGACAATAACGCCACCTACTGGTTCCAACTATACCTAAGAACCGTTTAGGTTACCCCAGAAGTACAAACAGAAACCATCAAAGTCTGTTTACTTTAGATTTTTGTAGCTATAGTTAAAATGGTCCCGTCTATCGTCATCTGCCTCATCATCATCAAACTCAAACTCAAAATTGTTTTAGTCACATAAGCCGACAAAGCATTTATGAATAGTCAGAATCGGACTGCTGCTTCCACTGAGAAGAGCCGGCAAGAAACTCAATGGTTGCTCTTTTCAATGAATTAAAGATGGTGTACATTCTCAGGAACAGCATAAAAAAATGTGTGTAGGCAACACCATTGCCACTAAATACTTAAGTAATTGGAAATAATAATCATCACCATCAGCCTATATCAGTCCACTGCTGGACATAGGCCTCCCCTAATGAGCGTCATAGCACTCTGTCTTCAGCTTGCCGCATCCAGCATCTGCCTGCTGACTTTCGCAGATCGTCATCCCACCTGGTCGGGTCTGGTCGGAACTAGGGCCATTGTCTGGCGGCCAGTGATCTTGGTAATGTCATTCCAGTACAAAATAACATGTGAAAAATATACTCAAGACCACTCTCAGACTTGAGATCGACTTATTAATACGTAGGACCGATCCCAGTGATAACCGGGATCGCCCCTAGTCCATTGTACGGTGCCCATAGTATAAGCGTTAGTTTACGGCCATACAGTTGGTGTGGTCATTAGGTGATAGCAAGGATGGTAGGTATATATTTACTACTAGCTGAGCCCGCGACTTCATCCACGTGGAATTTAACTTAACAAAAAAGCCTGCTCTCGCTTTCTGAGCCCGCGCCACAGGACCCATTTTTTTTAATTTTTATTTTTCAAAAATTAAAGTAGCCTTAGTTACTCCTTACAACATCAGCTATCTGCCAGGGAAAGTCCCGTCAAAATCGGTCCAGCCGTTTCGAGATTACCCGGAACAAACACACAGACAGACAGACAGACAAAAATGTTTTAAATCGCGTTTTTGCTGTAGGTGTCGTATGTACTTTGATATCCATTTAGTGAAAAGGTGTTATTTTGATATTACAAACAGACACTCCACAATTTTATTTATTTGTATAGATAATATTATTATTCTTTTGCCGATCACTTTTCATTGGCCGTATGTTGTTTACAATTTTCTTGTGATTATCCCATCGACAATTTATTCAACATCACCATTGATTTGACCTCGCAGAAAACCGGCGGATGTCAGTGGGGGAACGCGATGTGGGGCAGTTATTGGGGGAGGTCTGTGTCGAGCTGTGAACGTCTTCTGGCTAATGGATGGATACATTCATAAACAGTCCATACCTCCATGATGCACTCTACGCGAGTTTCTCGCGGCGGTAGACTTCATTTAAATACATATCCAGGTTTACCGAAGTTCTTAAAAGCCCATAATTTGATAACCAATCGTAAATATTGGTTCGCGCACTAATAGCGCAGCGAGTTGGGAATATAATAGAGAAATTAATTTTAGTGTGCGCGTGCGCCGCGGGCGGTGGCCAATGGCGGGTGAGCGCGGGAATGGTGGACCAATCGGAGCGTCGTATCCGTATCTCCCATCGATAAAGTGGCGGAAAACGTAGATAAATCTGCGCTCGCGCCGACAACGGACGCAGATGCGCGTGTTTCATGTTATTCATTTGTGTAGTATGAAAATGGTTTCACTTCGTACCTATATTCATAAGTAGGTACAAAGACCTATAGAGGTATTTGTACTTTACTTACTTGTTAATACACGATGTGAGTTTCGGATACCTACCTACTTATATTAGTTTTCAAATGTTAGAGGTTCTCCGTCTACGCATATGCAAACGATATCTCATGCGCGAAATATTACATTTGTATTGAAATTTTACATTTCACCCGCGGATTCACCCGCGTGATATATGAGTTAGACATATAGAAATACAGCTCGTGGTTCGGTGAATGTCTGTCACCGCCATAACTCTAATTCCGGATTCACAAACATTACTGTGAGCTCTCACAGTAATGTTTGTGAATCATTGAAAAATGTTCAACTTTCGTTAAACTTAATCTTTACTTTTTTATTATTTTTATTATTTTATTAAATAACTTTCTTGTTGTTCCCGTATTTAGACAAGTAATGTTTATGGATATCGCCGTAAGCAACAGCTACTGAGAAATAGGTATCTAGATTCTAGACATCTATTCAAGTCTAATTAGCATGCTTTAGATATTCGAAAAAAAATACTCACATCGTACGTTTAGTAAGACAGTGTTCTATAAAACTAAATGCAATCATCACGTATTCAATACGAGCTACCTAGGTAGTGTGACCATGTCCTTTAATAAAAGTAGGACAAGCTTAATAATGGTACTACAAACGACCAACTAGTCGGACACTGATTTTGCAGGTAGCATAAAACTTTGTGAATACGGAACCCTAATGGGAATTTGGGAATTTGGTCATAATGGGAAAGTGGCCAATTTCAGAAAGTGACCATTTTGGGAAAGTGGTAATTTTGGAAGAGCGACTATTTTGGGCAGGAAGGAAAATGAGGACCTATAGTTATATGTCCCTCCGCCCCATGCACCACTACATAGACGCATCCATGGTTTAGACATTTCTAGTGACTTTAAGTTTATAATATTAAATAAAATTATATTTAAATCGCTTAAATAGCTTTTATTTTGATCTGATGACACATACATGATGAACATTCCTGAAATAATTCGATCTGTATAACTAACACAAGATAAGTAGCCTGCTATAATATTCTATGCATGGGACATAATTTCTCTCATCTGCATGTCCCAAAGTAGAATTTCAAATTCAGGACGTCTCTATCGGGACGGGACGCTTGGGTACACTGAACACTGAAGTGGTCCAATTCGGGACAGCCACAAAGAGACACCGTTGAAACGCCTAGGCCATTTAACGTAGCTTAATAAGGCTTTGTTGTAGTGCAGTGGTAACAGTATTTCAATGGTATATTTTTTAGAAAATCATTTATGTCTATAATTATATAATAATATTAATATTGCCCTTTTGACGTCCCACTTCTGGGCACGGGCCTCGCGTCACTACGAGGGGGGATTTAGGCCGTAATAGACCACGCTGGGCCAGTGCGGGTTAGCGGATTTTTATAGGTACTTATTATTTCAATTACATTTTATTATAATGTTTATAATTATTATTTTTTATTACTAAATAACTTCTACAATAATTGTAATTATGTTAATAATTTAAATTAATAAATATAGTCTCGTTAAGATATATTATTTGCGTCATATTTGATTTGTGAGGCTGTTCTCACGGTTGTATTATATATGCGATTTTATTTTATTATGTTAATACTCGATTTATCATTTACTTAAAATTGGCAACATCTTTCATAAATTATTTTTGCCCTGGCGAAAATCAAAGACATAGAACCAAGACAGTCAACATCATTTATTTATTTAAAAAAACAAATCACTCATTATTATTGTACTACCGCATCCAGTTTTCGCCAAGCATACTACAATAATTAACTGTCTGTGTAGTCAGCCACGTCATGCAACGGACATCCATCACGAAATCTCTACTCCCACACAAACTTGACCTGCCTTACTAATTTTACTATGCCACAGACTAACAAAAAACCAGTGAAATGAGTGGTGCTATGCTTTCAGAATGTTCAGAACCGTGTAACGTGACATATAGGCGAATAACTGCACTCGCATCAGGTCAGACGTAATCGCGAATTAATGGCCGATGCCAGAATACGAAAAAAATCGCAAGCACAACACTACTGCTTCATATACTTTTTACATAGCCGGTTTAAACAATTATGTTGGTATACATTAATGGTTACGCTTCTATGCGATGTGAAGAAATACTGTTAGGTCGTCAATGTATGTTCACCATTTGATGTTAGTCGATATGTAGAAAAGTGAAGGTAAAACGATGTTTTAAGTATGAAATTGTGTGTCTTGTTTAGGGTTCGGTAGTTAAATGACAAAAGGTAACATTTAGTCATATGGGCTATTGTACGTTGGGCTTTTGTTCATTTGCCGTGGTCTAGGTGTCACTGGGATCGCTCTCAGTCCATTGTACGGTACCCATAGTACAAGCGTTGCTTACTTTGGGACCATACAGTTGGTGTGTTCGTATGGCGATATTTATGATTATTATACAATTTTTACCAAATTTTCACATTAATTTTTAAAGGGTATACAAATTTATAAACACATATTTCAACGATGATAGTAGGTATTTTGGCTGTGTATGCCTTCATATAGATCAAATTGCTAGATATCAGACACAAAGGCGGTAAATTATTTTTTGAATGGTTTTACACAGTTACCAAGCTATAAAACATTTTACAGTTCAGTTAGTATCTACTTATACAATTTTTACCAAATTTTCACATGAATTTTTAAAGGGTATACAAATTTATAAACACATATTTCAACGATGATAGTAGGTATTTTGGCTGTGTATGCCTTCATATAGATCAAATTGCTAGATATCAGACACAAAGGCGGTAAATTATTTTTTGAATGGTTTTATACAGTTACCAAGCTATAAAACATTTTACAGTTCAGTTAGTATCTACTTACATACTTTTTATGTAAACCTACGGAACCCTGTCGGAATATTTATATATGCTCTTATCCACTAGACGTTAATTCAGATTAGAATAATGTTATCTCTGGTATGATTTATATCTAAAAACGTAACATATTCGTGAAACTAACTATCGTGAAATTAATTTAGCCGAAAGATTCATTTCTATGAATTAGTGTTCCTAGTGTGTTTCCTTTTATAATAAAACTAGCTGTGCCCGCGACTTCGTCCGCGTGTAATTTAACTTAACAAAATTTTCGGGATTAATCATCCCCTATTTTGTCCCCTTGGGGGTAGAATTAATCAAAATCCTTTCTTAGCGGATGCCTACGTCATAACATCTACCTGCATGCCAAAATTCAGCCCGATCCGTCCAGTGGTTTGGGCTGTGCGTTGATAGATCACTATGTCACTCAGACAGTCAGTCTCACCTTTGAGTTATATATATATAGATTTTGTAACAGGGGTTTTCAAGACATCTGTAGTAGCCTATTCTTCTATAGCGTCCTTATTGGCCCTGCCTTGCCCTTGCCCTTGGACTCAGTAGGTAAATACACGGCCTGAGACGAATCACTACCGTATGTAGATGAGGCGTCATTACAAATAAGCTTAACGCGAATTTGTAGGCAGTGTAACGTGACCGGGGTTTTTCCAAAATTAATCGTCTGTCCGTTGACTGACTGTCTGCTTCTGAGACCACAATAAATTTTGTACTTTTTTAATATAACTATGTCGGCCAATAAGCGTACCAAAGAATTTGTAATAATTATTACAAAATCTTTGAAGCGTACGGTCCGCCAGTTAAGCAGTGACTGTAGCCTATAGATACTTGTAATACCAAATATATTGCTTGCACATCGACGATAAAAAGGCGAGTGGGACACAGGGTGTTGGCCACAGATATAGATTTACATAGATAACGCAAGTATCATGATTTGTATTGAAACCAAGCGTGCCGAATTTTTAACACCTATTGTGACGTCATTAGTGACGGGAAATCCAAACCGCTTCAAAGACACCGATGCCGCCGATGCCCTTCCGCCCGCTACGATTCTCTCGAGTGATTATCACGCTCATGCTCATATTTTTATATCTGTAGTCGCGAGGACTGTAAGTTATCGGCGACCAACCTCGACGCTTGGTTGGGGTTTTCGGAAACGCTAAGTACATACATTTGCGTTATCTATGTAAATCTATATCTGTGGTTGATACTGTCGGAATCTTGTTTCAACAAGAGTGGGCCACGTCTAAATGTTGATGGCCAGGATGCGAATCGAACCTAGGATTTAGATGATTAATGCTTTAAACGACTTCATACTTTAAGCACTTAATTAATTGGTATTTGGTACAATTAGCACCAATATACAATACGTTATATCACTATAAATATCAATTTTGAATACCTCCTTTAATTCGAAGGTAGTCATTTTGTATAATAAACAACACGTTAATTCCGAACGCGGTATTTAAGAAAAAACAATAAGTTTATTATTATCTGTACAGATAATCCGTGGACTAGTAACTTCTAGACCGAACATTCTCATACTATTTACATAACCACAAAACTGCTTATTTTTAGCTCTCGGTCCCGATCCACGATTGGATTAATTTGGTCTCTCTGTTCCGACTCGCACTGAGGGTACGAAACGCAACTATAATATCTTATTTACGCGGATCTTCTGTGAGAGGGGGGTACCATCCTGTTCGAGTCATCCCTTATATGAGAGGCAGTCGGCAACACCTTCGCTTTACCACCATTCAAAATATTTAATACGTATTGAAATAGAACTATAAGCTGTGATAGCCGATTGGTTAAGCGCGCGTCTTGCGGGCTACCAGGTCTCGGGTTCAAACCCCGGCTCGAACCTCTGGATTTTTCGAAATCTATGTGCGAATCATAATTTCTATATGATTATCACTTGCTTACGGTGAAGGAAAACATCGTGAGGAAACCTGCATGTCTTAGAAGATTTAACCAATTTTCGAAAGACATGTGAAATCCGCCAACCCGCACTGGGCCAGCGTGGTGGATTATGGCCTGAATCCCCCTCGTGTTGAGGGGAGGCCCGTGCCCAGGAGTGGGACGTCAAAAGGGCTAAAATTATTATATTATTATTATTATTATTGAAATAGAACTATTTTACAGATTTTATCGCGTTTATTACGTTTTTTATGTTCCCGACGTTTCGGTTGCTTTACAGCAACCGTGGTCACGGGGGGACTGAGGTGTTAGACGTCCTGATGTCATAGTTAGTAACTGGGTACCCTTAAATTTAGTTGGTGTTTGCGGTCCGATCCACGCAGAAAGTGCTCACTGTGTCTCGAGGTCTTGCAATGGTACGCTTGGTTTTGGATTTAATTATATTAATTACTGGATCGCAAGTTGGTTGTAGCACCCAGCCATCTTCCCTATTGAAAACGCGACAAAATCCGTAAAATAGTTTTATTTCAATGTGTAGTATTCGCGTAAATATAAGAAAACAATATTTAATACGCATGTTTTTTATCAATGTCATTTCCATGTAGAGTGCGCAGTCCTGTAAACTCTCCGTTTATGCACATAGAGATTGTAGAATAGTTTTTTTTATTCAAACAACCTTGGCAGTGGCTGCGGACATGCTGTTGGTTACTGACCTCTACATGATAGTGGTGTGATACAAATATAATGTACTTATTTAATAACACCTTCGCGCCTTAAGTTAGTAATTCCTTGTTTATATTACATTCCCGTGAGAAACACCCTGTTTATATTTCGGTTACGTCCTTATGCTATTAATAAAACAAGGGCTTAAGAACTCTTACGTCATCTACTCGGAGTATTTCGTTACATTTTTCACTCAGAAATCTGCAAGGTAGTTATATGGTAGCTAAATTGTCCATCGATACGCCTTCAGTCTTCACTGCGCGCGGTGGAAGCCTCGCGTGACGGCCTCATGCTTTGTAGTTATTTTATAATATTATGGGTAGTATACAAAAGCCTATATACCTACATGTACATACTATATCATGTACTTATATATTTACAGAGAGGCGTCGTTGGCAGCGGGCCGCGAGCTGTCGCCGTGCCAAGCCCCCGCCGACGCGCCGTGAAGATTTATGGTGATTTCTGGTGATTTCTTCAATAAACCCGTGCGCTACCCATGGTCGGAACTTTGCATTTCATAGGATTTCCCGTGGTATGAAAACTTCCTTTGGTATAAGTCCAATTTTATATAAAATATAATAATTTTGCCCTTATAACGACCTACTCCTAAGCACGGGCCTCCCCTCAACACGAGGGGGATTCAGGCCATAATCCAACACGCTGGCCCAGTGCGGGTTGGCGGATTTCACATGTCTTTCGAAAATTGGTTAGGTTTACGATGTTTTCCGGAGCCGTAAGCAAGTGAAAATCATATAGGAATTATAACTCGCACATAGATTTCTAAAAACCCAGAGGTAAGCGGGGTTTGAACCCAGGACCTTGTGGGCGCAAGACTCGTGCTTAACCAATCGGCTATCACTGCTTCATTATATAAAGTATGGAAATGTGAAGTAGCTGCTGAATTTCTAATTTCAATCAACGAGAATAGGGACCACTTACGATATTTGAATCCTACTAATAACAGTTTAAGGTGGCAGCTCTCAAATATGAGTTGTATTAGAGTACTCGATGATTAGCCGCCTTTCTGTGTTTATTTCTTGTAAAAATTGTGATAAAACGAATCATTTTGAAGGCCTTCTTTGTATTCAAATATAAATTAAAATCTAAAAGTGTATTTTTTATGCTCTAGTTTATTAAAAATAAAGACCTTAAGGGTTTTTCTTATTCTAGTTATTTAGGAGCAGGATTGGATCACTTACAGTTACGCCATACGCTAACAAAACAACTTATGAAGCTAACTTCCACGCCACCTTACATTACTGAATCAAAACCTTTTACTGTGCATAACAAAACTGTATGCAGTAAACACCTTTCCCCGCGCGTTTTTTAGTTCATTTTAACCAATTCACTTCCGATCCTCGATTTGCGATTGCGTGGAAACTACCTGTCCATCTCTTGGAGGTTTTCATGATTGACGGGTCTTAACACAACCGACAACACACCTTTACACCTTGAAATAAAGTCCAAACCACCCTGCACATTACTTTGGAAACTTATTAACGTAAGCTCCTGAGATTGTTTAAAGAAATTTCAACCAAATTAGGAGATCTTTTAAAGTTGATTATTGAATGTTAACGGTAGTGATGTAAGGGGTTTTCAGTTGGATAGGTATGGAGAATGCTTCCGTTAATAGAATTTTAATGAAGTAATGTCAGTGCGGAGCCGGAGGTTGTGCTTGTCATGCCCATCTCCTTACGTGCTCTGACGCGCATGCGCCCGGTGGGCAGTTAGTACTAGTTGCAAATAAAACGTAGCAGAATTATAAAATATCATTTTTATTTTTAGCAGATTTCTATAAGGACAATGTAAGTCATATTTGTCATATTTGTTAAAGATTGGACGTACAGTTCTTAGAAATTGGCCCTAGCCTGGTCCTACAAATAATTTCTAGTCTTTTTCCAATTTCATTTGGGTGCCAACTCTATTTGATTATAGGCTAAAATACTACTATTTATTCCATTTTACCATGCGGTCTAGCTATGCGTCTGCCGAAACACTTCCACTAATACCAGACCCAGGCCTTTCCCGATAACTTCCACACACTAGGTATGCATGAAGTAAAATGAGAGTAATGAGGACGTATTACAAAAGAGGATAAAACGATAAAAATAAAAATGTTTCGAATGAATCATCAATTTTACACCAGACAAACTAAACATAGCTTACGGAGCTGTGATAAGAAAGAAAGAAAAAATAAAGCTTTTATAGCTTTTTTACAATAAAACACGACATGGAAAAGCGAGTAAAACCAAAAGAAAAGGTTAGTGGATGTTCAAACTTGGAGTAAATTACAAACGACGTTAAAATCCTATAGGTTCATAAGGCCACTTTCCCAAATTGACCATTTAATGACTTAAAAAAATATTCGTGCTCAACTATTTTGCGAACCGTACCGCAGTGTGAGTGGGCATCTATATTTGCCGAATCTATTCCATCAAAGAGAAGATAATAATTACAGAGGTACTGTTATAGATGCAAGCGATACGGGCGCTAGAGCGGCCGCGACCGGCGCGCGGCGACCGCCGGACGAACCCACCGACACTCTACTACAACTCTATTTTACATGCG
The DNA here is from genome assembly GCA_918843915.1 of Notodonta ziczac. Lineage (NCBI taxonomy): Eukaryota > Metazoa > Arthropoda > Insecta > Lepidoptera > Notodontidae > Notodonta > Notodonta ziczac. The sequence goes on from OU974049.1 coordinate 10,808,192, forward strand.
ACGACCTCGATTGAGGACATTAAAAACTCTTGATTTACTACTTGAAAACACTTTGAATTTTGTAATACATTTCTGAAATATTTGGATATAGCTCTGTTTCCGAAAATGATTTTAATTTTCCCTACCTTTTTCCACTGCTGGGCAAGCAAAAGTCAGCCGTATTTCCCTCCATTACTATTTCGTCAAATATATGTATACAGACTAATATGTGAAATGGATATAGGATCCTATACTGAATAGTTTGCCCATCAGCATAAACGAGGTAGGTAATTGCTTTAGTTGCCCTTAAAAAGACTGGAAGCTAAAGATAAATTATAATATAATCCCTTCGGGGCCAAAGTTACCACTTCCCCAAAACGTTCACTTCCCAAAATGGGCACAAATTTTCCCTATATGGCCATCATTTGGGAAAATATAGTTCACGTCAATTAAGTAAGAGGCCAAGATAGCAAAATTTGTGTCATGTGTAGCTAAAATAGGATAAACATCTTCACTATCTCTACAATGACCACACTCATTATAACAAGCGATAAATGTCTCAATTACGATCTACGAATGCGAACAGTTTTTGCGGTGAACTCTCGCGCTTTAAAACGTTTAAATATTAACACCAATTTTTTTGTCACCGTTATGTTTACATATTAGGGGTTATGTGAGAAAGAATGTTGTCTTCTTCCTTCTTAGCCTGGTTTTTAGCAGAGCGAAAGTGTTTACTGAATTTAGATCAGACTCATTGTTCATGTCGTAGAGAGAAAAAATGTTAGAGAGTACATAGAAGGTAAGCGTTAGAGAAGGAAGTTAAAGAAAGCCTCATGAGTGAGATAAAAGAGTACCTATATCCGTCACGAATCATGATTCATAAGGAGCAAGTGATAATCTTTTGTTGTCAAGGGGTAAAGTTGAATACTTGTAAGTACATCTTGTTCTGCACAGATCATAAAACATAAAACATATGCTTGTAATAATCAGTGCGCGTAATCAATCAGTGCTTATCTCGCCAGTGGTACACCAACAGCATCCCTGCTATCTGTCAGCTTGACAAGTGCAATTAGACGTCTAGTGGAATGGATATGCCCTGGGGGGTAAATAGGGTTGCCGCTAATAGCTTAAACTTTTGTTAGTCTTCGTCTGTCTGGGCTACTAAATGTAAAAAATTTCAAAACTATGCGTAGGTTGTAAATCTAATTTGATGATCTCTCAATTAAGGTAGGTTATGGTAGTTTTTTTAATATTTGTTAGGTACTTAATTATCTATTATTATAAATTAGCTAGCGAGGGTAGTAAGTGGGCAGAAAGTGTTATTCCCATGGTAACGTCAAATGGAACAATCAGCTCTTCTAAAAGCTTGTGATTGGCTACATAAATACATCCAGTCTTTCCGGCAACCCTATCGATGGTCAGTCTTCGGTCAGGTGTCGTGGTCGTGGCCTTAATTACCCCCTAGCGGCGGGACCGCAGCATCGTCGCACGGAACGGGTTGACGACTGCGGCACGTGCGGCCCGCGACATTGCGATTATCCGCGACAGATTTGAAAGACACGCGCGCTTTTCCACGCGAAAAATGTTCAATAACAGTTGGGTACAGGCGGGAAATTTGTATACGGAACCATTTTTCTTACTTTTTTTGTTGGATTTAACAGTGGAAGAAGGTCGCATAGTTTCAAAGTACGTTGATGTACAAAATGATTATTATGTATTGTTTACGTTCCAACTTTAAACAGGTTTTTATGTAACAATACTAGATCTCTCATACGACGGAACCGACAGCTTTCTGCCTCCTCAAAATAAAGTGTTTTATCAACTAACTATTCGAAAACTAACTGAAACAATAACTTCAAAAGTTTTTTAAGCTCTCCGTCGCTGGTTCACTTTAACACAACTGAAATTCAATAATCACATAAATTATCTAACACGAACTTACTATACAGTTGAAATAAAACTATTTTTACGGATTATATCGCGTTTATTTTTACTAAAATAAACGCGATATAATCCGTAAAATAGTTTTATTTCAATGTGTAGTATTTCTGTAAATATAAGAAATCAATTACTATACAGTTCTTTCATTTCACCAATGCTTTCTTTTCACAAAAAAACCATAATATTATCACTATCAGCCAAATAACATACCAATCAGAGCATAAACTGACAAGGGAAGGGCCGTCTCGAGTTACTGTAACTTTTACAAACCTTCGTAACGAGGTAGGTAAGTACCTACGGGCCTGATGGTGGGTGAATTCCAGCGGTACACACTAGCTACCGACTAATGATTGAAGGCACTTAACATTTATACGTAACAGACAGATTCGGTGAACGCCAGCTTCCGATCGACGGAGCGTGACTTAGTGTAGGCATGGTCGCTACCAAAAGCTGTAGTCTATCATGCTATGTACAGCTATACTGACTGCAGGTCTTATCGTATAGCTCTTGAGAAACTTAGCTTTGTTTTGACCGTATTAAATGTTTCATATTAATAAGAAAATATTCGGTATAGTAGGTACATTATAGTTCGTCATTGACAATCTTAAAATAATGTCTGGTCTGGTAATGTCGGGTATAAGTTTATTTATTGTATATTATGACTTGAGTTTATGTAGATCTAACTTCTGTTGATTGTGTTTATTATACGCCTAAAACACCTGCCAAATTAATTTTCTGAAAAGATATGGAAAAATTGTTGATATATATTTTTTTATTTATATCATTCTATTGCTCAGCAAAGGTCTCCCCAGTACTCTGCAATTCTGACATTCATCACGTCTGGCATTTTTGTACCTATTTTAAATGATGAAAATTTTAACTACATCCTAGAATATAATAAAATGTATCGCATAGCTCCAGCTACGCAACATATCCAACGATAAAGCTACCGGTAAATACCTGAGAGCATTTCATATAATCTTCATTCGGTCCATGATCGCAGCATCTAATATTATACATCTTTGTACAGATGTAATCGGTGCATCGTATCTCTGACGGCGAGATAGCGCCGCGTATGAAAATCAAAATGATTCGAGATCAAATGGTAAGTTCAATGTGTTAATGCAATTAGATCGTGAGAAGTTTTTGTAAGACCATATAGAAAATAATGATTCCATAAAGTGTATATTGAAATAAGTCAAGTCTGATGAAAGCACAGTGGATGTCTTGAGGGAAAATATTTTTTTTCTTACCGCCAAAAACATTTACAAAGGAGTTAATGTAACTTATAAATGCTTGTAATACCAAAGGCATCGCTCGCACGGTGCCGACTTCAAAGAAAATGGGATAGAGGGAGGAAGGGAAGGAGGTCAGGCTCTCGCACTCACTGATCGTACGAGACGCAGCTATCACATCTACTTTACGGCGATCTTCTGTGAATTGGCACTGCCCCGCTCAAGCCAGACCGTATATCAACTGTAGTCAATGGCTATAGTTTGGTTCTACCATCATAAATATTATCAAACTAGCTGTGCCCACGGACTTCGTCCGCGTAGTATTGAACGTAACAAAAATTTCGGGATTATCGGGATAAAAAGTATCCTATATGTTAATCCTGGTTATAAACTATCTGTGTTCCAAATTTCATCCAAATCCGTTCAGTAGTTTTTGCGTAAAGGAGTAACAAACATACATACATCCACACTCACAAACTTTCACATTTATAATATTAGTAGGATACTGCCACGAGCAGAAAAGCAGTGATAGCCGATTGGTTAAGCACGCGTCTTGCGGGCTACCAAGTCTCGGGTTCAAACCCTGGCTCGAACCTCTGGATTTTTCGTAATCTATGTGCGAATCATAATTTCTATATGATTATCACTGGCTTACGGTGAAGGAAAACATCGTGATCAAACCTGCATGTCTTAGAAGATTTAACCAATTTTCGAACGACATGTGAAATCCGCCAACCCGCACTGGGCCAGCGTGGTGGATTATGGCCTGAATCCCCCTCGTGTTGAGGGGAGGCCCGTGCCCAGGAGTGGGACGTCAAAAGGGTTAAAATTATTATTATTTTAATTATTATTACTGCCACATACTCGCACCACTGTTATTTCAGTAAGCCAGGATCGACAATAGTGAACAGAGACGTCTTAGAACTTGCCCTTCGGTCCTAACTTAAGACTCTGTTCCAAAGGCATTCTTTTTTGTCACCCGCTTTGCGACGGACGTTAGTGGATAATTTTTTTTCAGCTCCTCCTTTATTAAAAGCTTTTATTTAACTTGCAATGTATGTTTGTCCGGGTGGAATCTTGCAACTGAATTTTATATCAGTTATCTTTAACCGATTGAGCTGAAATTTGATATACACGCTTATTTTGGATGACAATGCATGCTTAGCGTGACGTCATTCTAATTCCAATATGGCGGATCATCCCAGATGGCGGACTAGTTATTTTTTCTGCACTACCACAGTATGGGCATCAAATGAAAGGGCTTGCTGAGGAGAACACGAAAACTAAAAAATTAATAAAGTGGTAACAAAAAAAGCTAATTTTTAAAAAGGTTTTTTTGACCTTTATCTTTTTATTTCCATGACATTGACTAGGTAGTGATCCCATCGCTATGATTAATTACATAGCTCTAAAGTGCCATAGTAACAAAACTGTAAAGATCATACTGTCACGGTGAGTTGGCCGCCGACCAGACACCGCGCCAAACTGGGAAACCCGTAAAATAATATCTCCTGGCGTTTACGATAAGGTACAATTTTGCAGCTCATGATTGTGAAACTGAAAGTGGTGTGACTGCTATTATTCTTACACCAACATTAGTCTAAACTGCCGGTCTCATATTCTTTAAATCCATGGCTGAAAACCATAAGCGCGTGACTCACAAATCGTTTTTTTTTTCGGAAATATTTTTCTCTGTAGAATTTACGACGAACACAGTGTCTAGATACAAAACTCAAAAATATACTTATCGTTATTAGGTACAACACTATTATTCAATCTTAACTCAATACAAAAAGATTGTCAACAAAATCTTATTTTTTTACAATCATCACCATAATCATCATCAAATATTGTTTACTAAGAAATACGTTCCAGAAACGGTGATAAATTACATTATTTACGAATAAAAATAGGACATTGTGATGGTATTACAGAAAATCAATCAAAACCAAGAAATAAATTCAAGCAAGGTATGTTGACAATCATTCAATGTGGAGTTGATTTACACTTTCAGTTTTGGCCACTCTAATAATGATTTTTAAGTACCATAGGAATAATATTTTCCATAGTAAAGCCATAACTAGTATTTAGTAACATGTATAAAAACGAGAAGTCGGCAAAACATGTCAATCAGCGGAGTATTCGCAGCAGTACACTAAAAGCCTCTAATCAATCTGAAATAATGAATTAATGACAGCCTTTCTAATGATCCACAGTAGCCTCATCGTTTCACACACGACGGGAGACTTATTCTGGAAACACTAACACGATTTACTTTTGTTATAGTAATGGACTAACTTTTGCATTGTGAAATGCACGAACAATGTAATATGAAAAGCCATTTTCAGGAAATTCTTGAAGTATTTTTACGAAAGAAGGGAACCTGATCTCTCTTTCTAAAAAAATACACATGTATTTTGCTATAGCCGCACTTTTGTATACACAGGATTTTCAAAAATAGCCAGGGAAGTTTATGAGCCCAATACACACTGTATATACGTCGCAGATTAATGCACAAGGGTGCTCGAATGTACAATATAGTTTACAATTTTTAATGATACATGGAAAAATAAATACCTATTGGTTATATCTGCCATAATACGTCCGTTGGTCGGCGTCACGCAAGACGAGTCCATCGCATTGAGTCCAGTTTGCACTGCCCGCCGAATTGCCCGCCAGTTACACACGTATGTAATTATGGCATTAGACCATCCGCAGAACAGTTACAAACGAACGGACTAACACAAATGTATCAACGCTGAATAATAGGTTCAAGATTAAATAGACTTTATCCAACTTACAATGAGAGTGGATTTTTTTATATCGTAACGCGGTTGGATGATTTATTTTTGGTTAGGCATTTGGAAATGATTGTGGTTAGTGTCTAGTGGAGATTATCTCCGGAAAAATGTTAGTTTTTTTTAGTTTGTACTAATGCTAATTGGGTGAATCATGAGAGACATTTTGTTCTAGTTTTAGTAAGAGTGCAATTTGAAATCATTTTTGTGTCGACGACGTGCTGAATCGTGATCAATTAATGAATCAAACATATTTCAAATATTGAGTAGATATTGATTATTTCTATAGGAGATGGACCCAAACACTTTAACTTTAACCATAGACTAAACTCAGGTGTACGTTTTCTTTTGACTGGCGTCTTTCATATATAAGTGTAGTTATTTGTGGAACGAAGGACCTTTACGCGGCTTGCGATAGTCGTAGTTGTCACGCTTGGAAAACGTTATCCCTAACATTGTAACGTCCACTGTGAAAAAGTTTTCTTACAAATCAACTAGATGGCGTAAGTGAGTCATCTAGATGAATGGATAGAGCGATATCGAAAAAGTTAAAATTTTGTTCGTGCAAAACACTTTGTTCTTGACTGGTGTCCCCCGACCGCACAATATTTCTATTGATTTTTATAAAATTTAAGTTCCGATGAATTTTGTAACATCAATTCTGAATAGATCCACTTCTGACATGAATTGGTTTCCGAGTTCATCTTTGGCCAACTGTCATACCAATGTGGCATCAAACTTTACGACGGCTATCCTAATTATCGCGCACATTATTAATGTTACATTCTTTTTTAATTGGGCAATGACAAGTTAACTCATCGTTAATGGCATTTCAAATGTCAAGATCGGAAATAATAATATAATCAATATTTATTTTTGCACAAATAAGACGCAGAACTGGCAAATTTAGCCATGCCATGACATGGCAACTTTTTAATTGAACCGAATTGAAGTTCAATATACTCAATCATTTTGAAGATACTTTCACATTTGAAACGAGATACCTACACAGGTGAAAAATTGTGTCTTTCTTCACCACGCTATCTTAGTCGAATAGCCGATTCATGTATTTTTGAGACCTAAGAACGATATCATATTATCTACTATAAAATGCCCGCATCGAAATCAGTCCACTTGTTCAGGAGCTACAATGACAACTATAACAACTTTGTTACTAAAGATTGATACCGATTCTGTTGATAACTAAAATTGGCTGAATTGTATTTCCATCCTTGTCTTGGTCGTAAATAGGTATATATACTTTAAGTAGTATTTCAACGACAACAGATCTCAATCAATCCCATCAACTATTTATATCTTTAAACACTTACATAGGTACTAATAAATTACTCCAATAAGACACAGTCATCTAATAACACACTCATCTGACATTAATTGGATATCGTTTTGCAGAATGCAATCAACCCACATGCACTGCTGCAAACCAAAACCAACTCTTATTTTAGTGTTTCTAGGCAAAGCCTTCAGCCGGAGGGTATGCACCTGGCACCCCACCCTGTGGTTACCGGCACGCGAACCACGCTGGTATTGGAGCCACGCCTTTAGCTTTTAGTAATGTATACGTAACAAGTACAGTAGTTAATTTATTAGCAAAAGTTTCAAGTAAAAAAGGTACTTATATTATTTTGAAAAGAGTTTGTAAGGCTCTGCATCAATAATCTCTTTTATTCTACAGTATTTAACTCCTAATTATTTTTTGGATTGTACCTACAATGGTTCATTTTCATAGCAAAATACATTTAGTATTTAGTGTTTTACAATAACATTAGTATGTTACAAAAAAATTATAAAATGTACTATTAACAGAAACTTAAGATGCATCTTTCTAGTCCTGCCTACTTGCATAAATCCTGTTGCGAACTTCTTTATCCAAATCTGTGTGGAAGTGGTGTGGAAACAATTACAAAAAAATATTGTAAAAACTTCATACTTTTCCAACAAAAAGTCTCGATAACGGTCGTCGACAGACATTTAATTCAACCATTTAGAACCAACGGTCTACATTAGACCCGAAAACAAGTCTTCGGACTGGCCACCGCGGCCCACAATAGGAAACTATGAAAAAAAGATAAAAAAAAGAAAATTACCAAAGAGATTGGTTCGAGACAACCGCGACGCGCGCCAAAAAACGAAGCGCCTTACACAAAAGAGGAAAAAAAACTCCATAAAAAAATTGTGATTCGATATCGAATCGAGTGGTCATCGGGCCTGGAACGTGCGTGACAGTGCGCGCGCGAAGAATCGATCCGCGTGGCGCGTGGCCGGCTTCTATGCAAAAATCGATTTTGAATCGATTCGAAAGTCTAGATTCGGCGCTCATTAATATTATTAATCGATTTTCAAATGAGGATAGATGTTTCTAATGATGAGATTGCCAATTTGCTTTTACTGACACATGATTTGTACTCCTTGGGGTTATATGCGTCGTCTGAAAGGTTTTGTTCTAGTCGTCTCACAGGTGTTTAAATATAAACCTCATATACATGTAGTATGTTTGCCATCGGAGAAGTAAACGAAACCAAAACCTTTTCAGCTCAATAGATGTCAGTGTCACAACGAACCACGCCAACGTAGCGCCGCCCTATGCTATTTTCTGCTCTCATTCGATAAAGTGAGTGTAAGTTGACCCGTCACTAAGTTCAGTAGAACAGAAACTCTACCATACGTTTGGTGTTCGCTAGGAGGCGATAATCGCTACCGTCTATGTAAAATTTATTTCCTTAGGTGACCTTCTGCCGTATAATTTGTTACACTTGCAAATATTTCACGTAGACGCTAGCTTATAGCGAGCGTAAACCTCATAGTAGAGCCACAGACGTCATTCTTCCGTTTCGTTCACTCACTAATCGTTTCTTCCCCACTCATTGCTCCAGACTCATAAGTAGAGCAAGCGAAAAAAAGCCAATTTGGTTCTCACAATTTTCATTTCAACACTGAAAACGTAATGTTCTTTTTTCAGGCGTACCAACGCACATAGGTACGAAATTACCGAGATAATAGCTCCGCCAAATGAAGCGACATCCTCCCGATATAAAAACAGTGGTTAAAATCTCCCTCTAGCCTGTGTTGTTTTAGGCCCTCGAAAAATATTAGGCTTCGTAAGCGAAGAATAACAAGCCAGCGCGTGCGCACTGCTCTACACCCTGCCTGCCTCCTCTTAAGGACTCTACCTCCCAGTTTTTATAGGCAAATGAAAATTGAATTGGAAATTTTCATGTATGTAGATTTTTGGGGTGACGTCGGCGTTGAGACATAGACAATTTTATTGCTACAGACAAAGTGTACTTATCTGGGTAATTTCTATTTGCTCCCCCTTGTATTGAGGGGGATTTTTGGTAGATAAACCGGGGTAGTACCACCTACTCACAGAAGATCGTCATAAAGTAGTCCTTATAGCTTCGTTTCATACGATGAGTGAGAGAGCCGAAAGCCCCCCCTCAGTTCAGCAACATGCGAGCAATGCCTTTGGTATTCATCATCATCATCAGCCTATGCTTGTCCTCTGCTGGACATAGGCCTCCTCTAATGAGCGCCATAGCGCCCTGTCTTCAGCTTGCCGCATCCAGCATCTGCCTGCAGTCTTTCGCAGATCGTCATCCCACCTGGTCGGAGGGCGTCCTACACTACGCTTGCCGAGTCAAGGTCTCCACTCAAGAACACGTTTACCCCAGCGGTTGTCGGTTCTTCGCCTTTGGTATTGCAAGCATCTACTTTTGTTTCCTTAGTATGTTCTATAAAAAAAAACCGTAATATCGACTGCTGCATCCAATTGTGGGTGACACAAAATAGGTGTGGTAATATTATGTAGAACACTCATTATTTCTCTACCTCAATACTCTATTGCAGAGAGGATACTGACAACTTTCATTTAGCCGCCCGTCTCTACGTAGAGCAACGTTTAGACAAACCGCGATGTGAACTAGTTAGGGTTATCACCTTTTTAAATATAACAATTATACTTAGACAATGGTACTTTTTCTGGTAACTTTTTTATTTTTCTAAACACATACATAACTTTACAAAACTAACTGTATTCTCATCCTTATCATAGTCGTAAGTGAGCAAGGTATAAGTACTTTTCAATGTGTTAAAATTAGTTTGGTTGTGATTATGACCTGTTTGTCTCGTCGTTGCTGGACTTATATTATACCTCCCACACATTTAGTAAAGATATATAAGTACGATTCCTATGTTAAATTTTACTTACAAACCGTATTCTTCAGGTGTATGTATTATTTTTGTTTGATATATTGTTTTAATTGATTTTATAGAAAACGCTTGTTAGTTGATCGATCTTGGATTGTTATTCAGCACCTTATAACGAGATACGTTATGTTAAGATGTCTTTTGCCTAAAACTCTTTACGCAATAGAAAGAGTACATGTCTTTCTCCTTCAGGGGGCCTAATCGGCTAATTTCGTTGACGTTTAATCCAACATAAAACCAATGGTCATCGTCGGCCATCTGTTAGCAGTCCTCTGTCTGAAAACATGTTGCAACGGCAAGTATTTATGATTTACGACAAGGAATTCACAAAGATCATATTAAATGATCATTGGATTTTCATAGGCTAAATGTCAAAGCAATTGACAGTAACAGCAATTGAGCAGACTTGGCCCCAGGTGTATTAGATTTCCGTAATTGTAAACCGACAGCGGTTCCCAGTTCTGCTGAACGGCGCAACGCTAACGGGTGGCGGATGGGAGCACTCTCCCGAATTGATTTGGAGAGGCCGACTCGGGCGACCGGGTTGGTGTGGACCACAACTGGGGGGCCAGGACGTCCCGTTGCATCACGTGTGACGACGAGCGCGCGAAGGCCTGGCTGGAGAGAGAGATTCCGCCTCTGAAGCCATGGACAGGCGCGAGTCTATCACTGATCAGTGAGAAAGACTTGCCCAAACCTACTTTGGGGGTAGTCTTTATCCCGAACCCTGAGGCCAAAGACGTGGACATGGCGTTAAAGGCATTAAATTTCCAAAACAAGGGCCTATCCACGGACCTCTGGAGGGTCTTCAACAGAAAGGTCGAAAAGGGCGGCGTGACACTAACTCTGTCCATAGACGACCAATCTGTTGAGGCCCTCAAAAGGAATGACCTAAAGGCCAATATAGGCCTCAGGAAAATCACCTTCCGGCTAAAAGGCGCCTCCAGTGCCTACCAGCCGGAGGGAATTAACCCCCCACTCCCTGAACCTCTACCGTCCACCTCCGCAGCCACTCCTATACCATCCAACTGCTCAAACATTCCCCTACCACCCACACGATCCACCTCCAATAAACTCCACACCAAGCCCCAAGTCCCTTACGTCCCACCTGTCCCAAGTCCCGCGATCCTCGCCTCCCCATCAACCGCCGCAGCATGCGAAACCGGTACCAGGTTTCCCCCCGCAAGGGGGACCACCAGGGGTGGTTCCACCCCCAGGGGGAGGGGTCAGCGCCCTCAAAAGCAGAGGGGCAACAAAATTGGACGAGGAAGCAGAGGGGGCAAACTATCACACCCCCACACACACACTACACACTAGACACCCCCACACACACACAACACACAACACACCATCAGTCCACAACACACCATCAGTCCACAACCCACCCGGCATGACACAAATACTCCAGGCCAATCTCCATCACGCCATCGCAGCCTCAGCGGTTGTAGAAAAGATCTTTGACCAAAATGGCCTGGACTTTGCGCTCATCCAAGAACCATGGCTCAACACCAAATCCATGGTTGCGGGACTGAATAAAGCAGGTAAAGTTCTGGCGAACGAGAAAGGCACCAAGCCTAGGGCCTGCATTGTTTTCAAAAAACGCGTTAAATTCTTACCTGTTACAGAACTCTGAAGCGACGACGTAGTGGCTGCCTTCACCAATCTCAAAGGGTCAGGAATGGACAAGGTACTCATCTGCTCAGCCTATCTGCCCGGGGAGAAATCCGATCCAACAGAAGAACTGTCTAATGTCGTGGAGTACGCTCGCAGACAAAAGACGGAACTCATTGTAGGATGCGACGCCAATGCACACCACACCATCTGGGGAAGCACTGGGACCAACAAAAGGGGTGAGCTACTTTTAGACTTCCTATTGACCAACGGACTACAACTCATAAACAAAGGATGCACCCCAACCTTTGTAACGAAGGTTCGACAGGAAGTTCTTGATATCACCTTTGCCACGGAAAAGGTGTCCCGACACCTAACTAACTGGCAAGTAAGTAGCGAAAACTCTATGTCCGACCACAGGCACATCACCTTCGGAATACAAGGCTCAATTACAACCGAGCCTATTAGACTTAGAAACCCGAGAAGGACTTCTTGGGAGACCTATAGAGGACTTCTCGAAGAAAACTTAAAGGCGATTCCTAAGTCTATTAAAACTACTGAATCTCTTAACTACTCAGCCCGCACCTTAGTGGAAGGCATCATAGATGCCTATGAACAAAGTTGCCCTATAAGAGAATTCAGAAGCCAAAACAAAACATCATGGTGGAACAAAAGACTTGAAAAACTAAGGGAATCCACACGACGTACTTTCAATAGGGCCACTAAACCGCATGAGTGGGAGCGGTATAGTAGAGCCTTGACTGAGTACAACAAACAAATCAGAAAAGCCAAGAGAGCGTCCTGGCGACGATTCTGTGATGACGTTGCTCAAACAAATAAAGCAGCTAGAATCCAGAAAATACTAGCCAAGACACCAAACAGTTATTTAGGTCTGTTAAAAAGGCCAGATAACACCTTTACGACCACGGAAAGGGAGACATTGGAGATACTAAGAATCACCCATTTCCCAGGTTCGATCATCAACAATACCAACTCCAACCCAAAGGACACCGTCCACAGGGCAAAGAGTTCAGACTGGAACAGGGCCAGTGCAATTTTTCGGCCTAACCAGGTTAAATGGGCTGTAAAGAAATTTAAGCCTTTTAAATCACCGGGGGAGGATGGCATATTCCCGGCACTTTTGCAGCAGGGAATTGACCACCTCCTACCGCATCTGGTGAAACTCTTCCGAGCTAGCTATGCCGGCGGAACTATTCCAGATCAGTGGTCACGGGTCGAGGTACGCTTCATACCAAAAGTAGGGAAAAAGGACTACTCACAGCCCAAATCCTTCAGACCCATAAGTCTAACTTCTTTCCTACTAAAAACTATGGAAAGAATCCTAGACCAGCACATCAGAGCAGAATACTTGGTGGCCAGACCACTTAGTCCTAACCAACATGCTTACCAAAAGGGAAAATCTACGGAAACTGCCCTAATCGATCTGATTGACAAGGTGGAAAAAACCCTAGAGGATAAGCAGACTGCTCTATGTGCTTTCTTAGACATTGAGGGCGCCTTTGACAATACGCCCACAAAAACCATCCTTCGAGGAATGAGTGCGAAGGGCATTGACGACACTACCACCAGATGGGTGGAAAGAATGCTCTCAAATCGAATTGCGACTGTCTCTTTGAATGAAACATCGCAAGAGTTCTCCACCACACGAGGCTGCCCACAAGGAGGCGTACTATCCCCACTCTTATGGACACTCGCGGTGGACCAACTTCTTGTAGAAATGACTAACCTCGACTATGAGATACAGGGCTACGCGGACGACCTTGTGGTCATGGTCAGAGGTCCATGCCTCCACACCATCTCCTCATTACTACAAGAAGCTCTCAACACCATAAACAACTGGTGCAGAGGAAACGAACTATCAATTAATGCAGATAAAACTGTAATAGTACCGTTCACAAAGAAAAGGAAGCTGGAAAGACTTAGGAATCCTAAGCTAAACGGCAAAACCCTATCTTTCTCGAGTGAGGTAAAGTACCTAGGGGTCACAATCGACCAAAAGTTGACGTGGAACTCACATCTAAATAACATAATCCAAAAGGCCAAAATGGCTCTATGGATGAGTTGTCGCATGGCTGGAGCGAGATGGGGACTTAAACCCAAGATCGCTCTGTGGCTATACACCGCGGTCGTGAGGCCAATAATTACCTACGCCTCCGTCGTCTGGTGTAATAAGGCCAATCAGAAAACAACTGAAATTAAATTAAACAGCCTACAACGTACGGCCGGTTTAATAGCAACTGGTGCATTCTCCTCGACACCAGGTGTAGCCCTAAATGCACTACTAGATCTAGTTCCACTAGACCTACACGTGCAAAAAGAGGCTAAAAGAAGTATATATAGGATATGCACACTATCGGAACCAAAGTGGCACTCACGAGCCCTGAACTCCCTTAAAGAGTCGGTTTTCGAATTAAAAATTCTAAATATGCCTGCAGATGGCTTACAAACGGAATTAAATTTTACAAAACTGTATACCATAGACATACCAAACAGGGACACATGGCTAAATGGCCTACAGACCCCAAAAAATGGCAGTCATGTGTGGTACACAGATGGGTCCAAAAAAGGACAGAATGTAGGATGTGGGATTTACGGAGAAGGGCCTAAGCATAGGAGTAGTGTCAACCTAGGCACAGAGGCCTCCATCTTCCAGGCTGAGCTCTTCGCAATCAATAGATGCTTGGAACTTAACCTGGATCGTAAAGTAACCAAACAACACATCTACATCAACTCAGATAGCCAAGCGGCACTATTGGCACTAGACTCTTTTGAGACCAACTCAAAGTTAGTCCAAAACTGTAAGAATAACCTTAACAGCCTAGGTCAGTCCAACAGAGTTACACTCAGATGGGTACCAGGACACTCGGGTATTGACGGAAATGAAAAGGCGGACGAGCTAGCCAGAGCTGGAACCGACAACCCGCAGATCGGGCCTGAACCGTTCTGCGGCATCTCTAAACAGCGAGCCTACACAATCCTTAATACCCAATACTTATCAAGGGCGGTCGAGAGGTGGAAGGCCATACCAGAACTAGAACACTCAAAAGCTCTGATTAAAGGCTACAACAAGAAAGCATCGAAAGAGCTCCTAGGGCTCAGTCGGTACAAAACTTGCGCAGTAACTCGAATCCTCACCGGGCACTGCAAACTAAACAAACATTTGTTCAACCTAAAGATGAGCGACAGCACAATGTGCAGATTCTGCCAAGAAGCAGAGGAAAGTGCAATGCACATCCTCTGCTCGTGCGGCTCACTAATGCGTTGCAGAAGTATCTTCCTGGGGCGGCACATCATGCATCCGGAGGAGATACAAACACTCACTGCTCAAAGCATTTGGAAGTTCCTGAAGGCCTCAGGACTAGGCAGTGAACTTTAACACTTCAGTGCTGGCTACAAAAGATCAGTAATGGTCGAAGTAGCAAGATGCCGCTCGAGCGGCTCAGGGCACAAATCCTAATAAATAAATAAATTGTAATTTCGCGTGCCGACCCTACCGGTTCGCAGCGGGCGACTGCTGTTTTTTCATTTACGAATATTTTCCTTGGCGCGCGATATTTTTTCAGCGTGTTTTCCCAGTTGTAATATAAACTACACTCCATCAAATGTATATTTTTTACCATTCAGACCTTCGTCGCCGAGTCTCTTATGTTTCAAATTTCACGTGTAAAAGCTTACCGTTTTAAGGTTATATATTTAGTATTGTGTTTTTAGAATAGCTGGGACTGTTTGCTCAACATTTTGGGGTGCCTATTGGAAAATATGAGAGGAAAAAGTGTCTCATTCCTTAAATTTCATTATTTTAAACTCAATCCATTTTTAGAAGTCTGCGCCATTGAAAGGGACCGTACAGTTGGTGTATCAGTCTAGGAATATTTATTTTATATTAACACACAAAATTTAAATAATATAAAAATATACAAAATGCATCTTCGCAGAGTCATGCGGCATGTGTGACTCATTCCTATATTAATATACCTTCGGAATCAGCCCTCAATATATTAAACTGTACTGTCATAATCCCCCCTAAATTTATTTCACGGTCCCTAACCATCTTAAAACCAATTTTAAATCCCCGCAAGTACATATAAATCCATCATTAATCACCTGTGTCCGGGCTGGGCGCGTCGAATGCGCGGGCGCAGCCGGCCGCCCGTGACGTCACGCCGATCGCAACACCATTGTTTGTCTCCGAGATGGCTGATCAGCAATTATAACATTGGAGATATCTCTGAGGTATAAAGAAAACGTAGTATTGGAAAGCTTGCCAAACATATCTTTATAAGTAGGTATAAAGGTTTTCTTATACATATAAAAGTTCGAAAACAAGCGTACGACCGCAGATATAGATTTACATAGATAACGCAAATGCATGTACTTCGCGTGTACGAAACCCCGACCAAGCGTCAAGGTTAGTCGCCGCTAACTTACAGTCCGCGCGACTACAGATATAAACAATATGACTATGAGCGAGATAATCACTCGAGAGAATCGTAGCTTGCGGAGGGGCATCGGCGGCTTCGGTGTTTTCGAATCGGTTTGGATTTCCTGTCACTAATGACGTCACAGTAGGTTTTCAAAATTCGGCTCGCTTGGTTCAATACAAATCGTGATACTTGCGATATCTATGTACATCTATATCTGTGAGCTGGCCCGAAAATGAACAGTAGTCAATCGGTTTAGGTGTCAGTGGGATCGCTGCTAGACCATTGTACGGTACCCACCAAAGAATTTGTAATAATCCTACTAATATTATAAATGTGAAAGTTTGTGAGTGTGGATGTATGTATGTATGTATGTTTGGTACTCCTTCACGCAAAAACTACTGAACGGATTTGAATGAAATTTGGAACACAGATAGTTTATAACCGGGATTAACATATAGGATACTTTTTATCCCGATAACCCCGAAATTTTTGTTACGTTAAATACTACGCGGACGAAGTCCGTGGGCACAGCTAGTAATACGAGGGATGCCTTTTAAGTTTTGTCGTTTGAAGAAAAAAACACAACTAGAACCTTATAGTACTTTTTATTGTTTTTCAAAGTATTCACCACGTAGCTTAATACACTTTTCCATTCGCTCAAACCAGTTATTATAACATTTATTCCACTCTAAAGTGGGGGTGTTCAAAATGGCTGACTTGAAAGCGTCGACTGCTTCTTCACTGGACTGGAACCTTTGACCACGAAGACTTTTCTTAATTTTAGGAAATGTAAAAAAATCGTTAGGGCTTAGGTCAGGACTGTATGGAGGATGGTCAAGAATTTCTACTTTTTCCTGCTTCAAATACTCAATCGTTTGACGAGCGCTGTGTGAACTTGCATTGTCGTGGTGCAGGATGATGCGTCGCTTTGAGTTAGATTTTCGAAGTTCGGCGATGACTTGTGGTAAACAAACTGTGGTATACCACTCTGCGTTAACCGTTCTACGATCATCAAGTGCAATAGTCGCAACATGGCCGGTTTTTCTAACGAACGTGGCCACCATCTTCTTTGAAGTGCTTCGAGAACGAACAACTTTAGTCGGCTTTGGCTCGTCTTGAAAGACCCAGATTGTAGATTGTTGTTTGGAATCAGGATCGTAGGCATAGATCCAAGATTCGTCACCACTGATGATGTCGTAGACGTGATTTGACTCTCCTCGGTTGAACCTTTGCAGAGTTTTCTTACACCATCTGACGCGGGCCGCCTTGTGATCGTCGGAAAGCAGATGCGGTATCCAACGGCAAACTAGCTTTCTTACACCAAGCGCTTCATGCAAGATCTTCTGAATGGTTGTCCCTGAGATGCCTAATAGAGCCTCTATCTCTCGATACGTCACATGACGATCTTCGAGAATTAGTTGTCTCACTCCAATGATGTTATCTTCAGTGAATGCAGATTTTGGGCGACCTTCGCGAGATTTGTCACTAACACTAGTATGTCCACGCTGGAATTCTAAATACCAGCGTTCGACAGTCCGCAGACATGGGGCTTCATCCCTGAACACAGATATTAGCTCTTCAAAACACTGAAGCCGTGTCAGGCCTCTTCTAAAGTTGTAGAAAATTATTGCACGAACATTTTCCTTAGAAAGATTCATTTTCGTACGTAACCTGACAGATTCTAATCGACGCTGTGACTAAACAATAACATTAATCCTAATACATTCAACTGTTTTGAGATTCGAAATTTAAACACATTCGAATATAGAACAGTTCCAAATTCAAAATTGCCGGGAATTATGGAAACGACAGAACTTAAAAGGCATGCCTCGTATCATATTTTTAAAAGAAATAAATAAGGTTAACTAAAAAAAAACCGGGTGTGTGGTTATGGCACAAAGGTGTTATATGTCTATGGTCTGAAAGCGATCTTATGTAGGCTTTTGACAGGCCATTTTGCACTGGTGTGACATAGCGTTGCCTAACTATCGATAGTTGATGTATCGATAGTTGACCTCGAAAAATAGTCACAATATCGATAGGCCTATCGATACTATTGACATTTTACAATACTATCGATAGTATCTATCCAAGAAATTGAGCAATACTATTGATAAAGTGCAATATTATCGATAGTATCGATACTATTGGGTATTTACAAATTCTTTGGTACCCACAGTACAAGGGTTTCTTACATTAGGACCATAGGTGTGGTGTGAAAGCCTGGCGGAACTGGCTAAAGATGATGGACCCAAGCTGTAGCGACTACCAGCTCAGTAATGGGCTAGCTCGACTAGGGAAGTACCACCTTCTCACAGAAGATCAGTGTAAAGCAGCTGCTATTATAGCTATTAATGACTAATAATTTAAGCGTCAATAGCCTAGTGGTTAGAGGGGCCGTCCTCGTAGCTGAGAGGTTCCGGGTTCGATCCCCATCCTGGCCATTAAACTATTGACGTGAGCCCACTCCTAGCACAAGCATTAGCTTAGTTGGAGGGGCTAAAGGGAATACTAGTAATGTGATAAACACACATTGCTAGTAATCTTTATTTAAAAAAAAGACTGGAATAATGAGTGAGAGAGTCGGAAGTTCATTCCCTCTCCTTCCTCTTGTCCACTCTCCTATAGGCTGGCAACGTGTGAGCAATGCCATTGGTATCGCAAGCATCTATTGGCTACGGTAACTGCTTAACATCAGGTGGGTCGTACGCTTAATAAGTACTTAGGTTGGCGCAGTGGTTCAAGCGTAGGCCGCTCAGCTCACTACTCCAAGTGGTTACCGGGTCGATTCCCGTCAAGGAAAATTTTGGAAATGGCCTTTTCGTAATTTGCCGTGGTCTGGGTGTCGCTGGGATCGCCCCCAGTCCATTGTACGGTACCCATAGTACAAGCGTTGCTTAGTTTGGGACCATACAGTTGGTGTGTTCGTCTGGCAATATTTATTTCTTTATTACTAGTTTATGCCCGCGACTTCGTCCGCGTAGTATTTAACTTAATAAAAAATTCGGGATTATCGGGATAAGAAGTATCCTACTTATGTGTTAATCCCGGTTATAAACTATCTGTGTTCCAAATTTCATCCAAATCCGTTTTTCGTCGCCATAATAAATAACATAATATGTCACCTCGCACCAACGCGAACGTCATTCGATTCTGTAGATAGGTACCGAAATATACACACACTAAGTATGTGGTTTAACGTAAGTACCCACAATACATACGTCATCATATAAACCGACATTCTTTATAACCCTTCCACAATCTCACCCACCTGAGATGTGTAGCGTGCTCAGATGTATTTAATACTTTATAAAAATATATGTTTTAAATTTAATTTGCTATCTGGGGCCCAATTCAATTAACCGCAGGTATCTCGATTCTCGATCGACTCGCAATACGTCAAAACTGACCTATCACGTATCTGACGTATACGTCAGTTTTGCGAGTTTTTCTATAGAACATCTGTCAACAAAACTGACGTATTACGAGAGATTTATTACGTCAGATACGTGATACGTATTGACGTATTGCGAGTCAATCAAGACGCCAGTGGTTAACAGATTTGACCCCCTAATCTCTCGTAGTACAACGTATGAAACGCGGCTGTGATAAAGCTACTTTACGTCAATCTTCTATGAGAGGTTGGAATAACCGTGGTGGCGCCAAACCGCTACTGAATAATATAATATTACAGGCAATTTGAGGCAAATTTACGACTGCTTGTCGCAGTGGTTCGAGGGTAGGCTGCTCGGCTCACTGCACATAGTGGTTGCGGGTTCGATTCCCGCCGTGGTAAATTTCGGAAATGGCCTTTTCGTAATTTGCCTTAGTCTGGGTGTTACTGGGATCGCCTCCAGTCCATTGTACGGTGCCCATAGTATAAGCGTTGCTTAGTTTGGGCCCATAAAGTTGGAGTGTCAGTCTCGCGATATAAATAAATAATAATAATGTAGGGAATAGGTTGATATTTCAATAGGAAATATATCAACACAATTGTTTGACTCTGGTATTAATTTCCACATCATAAAACTACTTCCAAAATAATAAAGTATCAAAACGGTTTGTTCCTCCGCGTCCGGCCATCAAGATGTATAGAGCACCTGTTCTTCCCGCTGCAGGCGATCGGCAGTTGTCGGTAATCTTCGGACAACTTCGCCCCAACCCCTAGGGTTCATACCTTTATTGCAATTTAAGCTCAAATGTTAAGTATTAAAGTAGGTTTGCTTTTGTATTATTTTAATTATTCCAGTGACCTAAAGGGTTACTTTAGGTTCGTGGGAAAATTGTTGGATGTCTTTAAAGGTATGTTTTTGTATGAGCATATATTAAAACTAAACCACGGTCAACAAGAAGCGATACGAAATTAAGTGCAAGTCGGTCACCGCCGTGCTCGCCAACAATCGGGCGCTCATATTATATATTCGTGGTTCATTACTTGAAACCGTGATGTTAATTAAAATGAAATGAAGACGAAACGTTTTAAGTAACTAATTGAGTAAAATAATGAATTCATATTCGTATGTTATCATCTGAAATTGGTGATTTAATATTTTAAGGTATTTGTTGAGTCAGCGACCTCATCTCAATGCTGACATCTCTTGTCCCTACACCTATATCCTGTTCTATTGAAAGTAAAAACATCTTCGGGGTCTAATAGACATAGAGTTCACGAGGCTATCCTATCGTCAATGGATAAAAACCGCAGTTAAACTTAACATAATGGGACGCGAAGAATTTTTGATCTCGACCATATTGACGGAATATTTAATGCGACGTGTCAACCAACTAGATACACTATACAGGATGTAGACATCATTTTTTATAGCAACTAGCTGACCCGACAGACGTTGTCGTGTCTTAACTTTGAATATTGTATTCGAATTGTTATTTGTTCATTCATTTGTTATTGTTATTTAAAGCTTCTTATTTTTTTCTTTCATAAGCACCTTCTCCTGACAATAATAAACACAACAAAAGAATTAGCGAAGTCGTTCCATCCGTTCACGCGTGATGCGATGACCAAGGAAATAGAGATTCATTTTTATTATATTTTTTTTATATAGATTACCTACTAGCAATGTGTGTTTATCACATTACTAGTATTCCCTTTAGCCCTCCAACTAAGCTAATGCTTGTGCTAGGAGTGGGCTCACGTCAATAGTTTAATGGCCAGGATGGGGATCGAACCCGGAACCTCTCAGCTACGAGGACGGCCCCTCTAACCACTAGGCTATTGACGCTTGACATAATAATATAGATTAGACAAAAAGCCTTTGATTCAGATATCGTAGCCTTTTGATGCTTGCAATACAAAAGCCATTGTTCGCATGTTTCCAACCTGAAGGGTAGACATAAGGAGGAGAAGGTAGGAGGGTTAGGCTTCCGGATCTCTCACTAATCGTACAAAACGCCTATCTTCTGTGAAAGGGTGGTGCTACCCGAGCCAGCCCGTTTGAGAGCTGAAATCAATTGTTAGCCAATTGCTAGCTTGACTTTAACACCGTATATAATACTAGCTGTGCCCCCCGACTTCGTCCGCGTAGTATTTAACGTAACAAAAATTTCGGGATTATCGGGATAAAAAGTATCCTATATGTTAATCCCGGTTATAAACTATCTGTGTTCCAAATTTCATCCAAATCCGTTCAGTAGTTTTTGCGTGAAGGAGTAACAAACATACATACATACATACATCCACACTCACAAACTTTCACATTTTTAATATTATATAAGTAGGATAGATCATGAAAAATAGTCACACAATATGATTCAATTATTACCATTCTATAACCTTTAAATAATAATCATGGTTACCTGTGTAGGTACACATGTTGCTATATTGTTATGAATAATACCTATTATTTAATTTGCAAATGTAAAGGACAAATTAAATACAATCCACTTTGTTTTCATTGCGCCTAGGTGGGCACATTATTTTTTTATTGTCTCGCAGTGGACCTGACAATTACTTATTGACGTCATTACTAAGTACATTGCCAGTACCTACACAGCTCAGTATGTCATAGCAAAGTTCATAAGGGTGGCCACCACAGATATATATTTACATAAATAACGCAAGTATCAATTTCTATTGAAACCAAGCGTGCCGAATTTTTAACACCTACTGTGACGTCATTACTGACGGGAAATCCAAACTGATTCAAAGACACCGATGCCGCCGATGCCCCTCCGCCCGCTACGATTCTCTCGAGTGATTATCTCGCTCATACTCATATTATTTATATCTGTAGTCGCGTGGACTGCAAGTTAACGGCGACCAACCTTAACGATTGGTCGGGGTTTCGTACACGCGAAGTACATGCATTTGCGTTATCTATGTAAATCTATATCTGTGGTGGCCACACAAGCTGCACATTGACATAGATTCACAAACACTATCTAGAGACTAATTAAAAACTAGTCAAAGGATCTATATTCGCCTCCTTGATCTTCGCCCTACATATGGGATAAACCCAGTTCTATTTTAAGAAAAAAACTGCGTACATCGGAAATTACTTGATGCAGAAAGACTAGGAAAAAACTTTTATCTAAATATATATAACTCAAAGGTGACTGACTGACTGACTGACATAGTGATCTATCAACGCACAGCCCAAACCACTGGACGGATCGGGCTGAAATTTGGCATGCAGGTAGATGTTATGACGTAGGCATTCGCTAAGAAAGGATTTTGATTAATTCTACCCCCAAGGGGATAAAATAGGGGACGAAAGTTTGTATAAAACTTTGTCAATTAAATTCCACGCGGACGAAGTCGCGGGCACAGCTAGTGTATAGGTATATATATCGTGTAACCCTACTGACGCTTAGCACGGATAGAGTGGCCGCACGGCGAGAGCCCCGAACGAACGTATAGAAGGTTCGCATCAAAAATACGCAACATTTAATTTTTGTTATTGTACACTTTACAATCTCCACACAAATGTCACTGACCCATTGAATATTTGTTAAGGAAATATAAGTAATATAATATTTTATCACGTGTGTGTTACAATAATAAAAAGGTTCAATAAAGCGTACCTCGCCGTCAACGGCAATTCTCGTTTACTATAAGTAGTCTCGCAAGCCAACTTTCGATCTCGCAAATTACATTCCGTATCGTAATGGAAATAAATAACATCTTTTGTTCAACAATGCGATTTAATTCGGTACTTATATGTTCATATATATGTATGTACTGATGAATGTTAATTAGCTTCGTGATAAAATTGCAATTGCAATCTTAATTAGTTATTACTATTCTTGTGCCAAGTGTGCCTTTTGGACTGCCTATACCTGTGCCTTACGGTCTCGTCGATTCGAAGTTGTTAAAGTATAATTTTCTAATCCAATCCTATTTGAGTTTATAAGTCTTGCAAAAGAGATGTTGGGGACTTTTTATTTGGTGCCAAACATTGTAAAAAAGTTAAATATTTGACAGTAGCTGTACGTAAGTCTTGTTATTATTTATTTCCGTTAATAGCTATAATAAACAATGTTTTATTAATACTTGGCAAAAAAATCACCGCAATTTATTATTGTTCCGCTAACGAATGATTGCCGGTGAGATTATCGGGAATGTCATCTACAAACAGATTTAAAAAAAAGAATTTTGACCGGTCACCGACAACAATGGAACAACCTGTAGCTGCCTAACCCTTTCTTTGGCTGGTTTTTTATTTTATTTTTCTCCTTTTCGACTTTTTTTCAAAGATCGAACCTCTTTTTTTCTTTTTTTGGCCATTAGCTTTTTTTATTCGTGCGGCCATCTTCGTTTTTTGTGTGGATCCCAAATTAATATAATGTTTTTTGGTGGCGATCGTATCAGAACAGGTTTCTGTACTCGATCCTCGGTGGGAAAGGTTTAATGAAAGTGTTTTTTGGATTCTCTATAGTTTAGATACTTTCGATTTCGTTTAAGATAGATACTGTGAGTAGGTCGTGTGATATAGTAATATGGTGAGTGGTTATTTCAATTAGTAAGATAGTAGTGTATAGCGCCCTGAAAACTCTGACGTCAGTATTTTTTTCATATACATATGTTGCTATCTCTTTCCCACATTCTTATAACCACAAATCAGTGTACTATAGGTATGGCAGGTAAAAGTCTAGTACAGAAATAAATACGAGTATCAGAGACATCAGCTCTATCAGGGACTTTTTACGCTGATAAATAATCGACTCCTAGCGAGCGAATAAACTTATTTGTAGAGTTCACTGTTCAGAATAACTCTATCTGAAGTACTGAAAAAGATGAATAGAGTGTTCTTCAATACGTAACAGTAATCATATAACCTAACCGCTCGGATTTTCCAAATGCTGCGCTCTTTGAAACAAATGAAGTCGTAATATCGAATAATAATTATTTAAAAAATAAAAGGATCATGCGCTCAGCATCTGTCCGGTACTAATTGCGCTAGGGCGTGCGGGACGGACAACGGACAGGTTTCCAACCAAGTAGACGAGCTGGTCCAGGTTTATTTTTACCCTTTCGTATGTATTTAACTGCGCAAATCGTTGGTATTTAACCGGGTACTGTTATAATCCGCTTGAGAATAATTCTGTGCCATCGACGCGGCAACGACGGGTTAGTTATTTTTTTGCGCCCGGGTTATGGGTTTAGCAACCCGACCTGCGTAAGACTTGTTGAGGATAACGTGGGTACTAGGTACGTCTTAAGTTTATCCTCTGAATGTAAATTTAACGAATGTAAAACGAATTAACAAACTAATAACTTTTAGTGGTGAACCAACGGGTTTTTGTGGAAACGAAATTCGTGTAGAGAAAACGTCGTTCTTTTGCTTCTACTCCTTGAAACACTAAATTGTCCAAAAAAAATATCTATTTTATTTATTTATTAAGAAACAAACGGGAATTCACAAAATAATGATTAGGAACAATGGAAAAAAAAGAAACATATACCAAAAACATATAGTTACCTTAAGGTAACTAAGAATTAAAATAGATTATCAAAATGTAAAGGTAGTCGCCAATACAAGTAGATAATATATAATAATCTGTTCTTGGTGGTCACACATTAGGTTATTTATTTTATAATAAGTCTAATAATTGTTTACACCGTTGTTTAATAGAGTAGTCGTCGTTGTCACTCAAGAATAAGCAGCGTTTAAGAAACCGTCGTTATTTATCACATCATCATCATCTCTTTGAATGGCACTTCTCGGGATCGTCAGTTTTTAGTCTCAGAGACTATTTCAAAGGGAGCTCACTATGAATAATTAATAATAATACATTTTGGGACCAGACAGACATCAGCCAACGATTCAACAAAGTTATTTATTCCTAAAACTGTTAATGATCACATTTAAAACAAAAAAACTATCAAGGCGATACCTCACAGACTGTCGGGGGCACCCAAAAATCGCAATCGCCAATCGCATCTGCGACTTTTTTTCACTAAAACCGATCCTTTATCCGCGGTCCTCGCCAAAACGCCAGACGTAACGCATAAATCCTTATTTAGATATAACCCTTTTAGCACTAAAATTCACTCAGACATAACTGCCGGCGATTTGACAACAGAAAATGTATCTTAGCAGCTAACAAATATAATTCAATATCAGTTACAGAGAGTTAGATACCTTAAAATCTC
This sequence comes from Notodonta ziczac, assembly GCA_918843915.1. Taxonomy (NCBI): domain Eukaryota; kingdom Metazoa; phylum Arthropoda; class Insecta; order Lepidoptera; family Notodontidae; genus Notodonta; species Notodonta ziczac. The sequence goes on from OU974049.1 coordinate 10,834,041, forward strand.
AAGAAGCCCTAAGATTCGCCAAATACATTAAATATCAAACTTAAAATATTATATGTTAGGGTTGAAGGTGCCGTGTGGTGTTGTCAAAGGGTTTTTATAGCAATAAATAAAGGAATATCGAAGTTGGCTGTGTCAACAACGCGTTGCATTCTTGTGCAGCGTGTACGGCGCACGCGCACATGCGCAGCCGAGATGACTTGCGTCTGTGTGCGTGTGTGTACACGAACACTTATTGGTAAATGTTGACTTGGGAACAGTGAACGAGATTCACCATGGAGATTCCAATGGTGATAAATATTTTTGCACAATTCAATGTTCCAATATTTATAAAAAACACAAACAATGACATTCATACGTGAATACGATAAACTTATTTTAAAAAACGTAAAAACCGTACACCTAAAACCGTAAATTGATTATATGATTTAGAGTTTTGAGGACTCTTAACAGATTTAAATATGCACCGACACCAAATGTAACATACTTAATTGTAAAAATACGTACAAGTAGAACTGAGGGGTCAGTCGGTCAAAAAATAACTGAAAACAATTGAGGGCGCTACTATCGTATTATAGGTTAACTCACCTGAAGAAAGAATTCATTTTTTAAAAAAAAACATATCATTTGTATACCTACTTTAAAATGAATTTGGCAAGTGTCACTTCTCTTGCACCACTTCTAATGGTCTTATCTATTTTATATTTTATTTATTGTTGTATCACAATAAAACAGAAAACATTTAAATTGATAACTTAAAGAACCCACATTTGATTACCATATTCAGTTTTTAATAATACAGAGTTGCCAGGCAAAATAAAAAAATGTTTCTCTAACACTAACGCCTTGTCTTACTTGACAGACTTGAACTGCAAGTATCAATAGGTCAGTCAGTCTAGATCGCAAATTCGCAATACGGTTGCATCACGATTGGACAATGTAGATTTTTCTGTATCTCAATTTACTCAGATCATCTACAGCATCCTTTCCCAAAGTGGGCGATAACGCCCCCTTGTGGGCGGTGAGAGACCCAGAAAAAGAATGGGGTCGTTGTGTAGCTCACAATAATCAATTAATTTAATTTGACGTTATAGTGGTTTTTAATTAGGTGGAAAATGGGGGCGCAAAAAAATAATTTATTCTCAAAGTGGGCAGTATACAAAATAAGTTTGGGAACCACTGATCTACAGTATCATCTAAGCAGCGTAGTTTTTTTAAAATATTGTTGGATAATTCTCCTACCCACCTAACCGCACCGAGTGGAAAATATAAAACAGCGCGCAGAACGACCGACGAGACACTCTGCGCTTGATTCTCGGACACGACGGAAGTATTGATTGTGATAGGAAGGTTTCCTTATAGTTATTGTCAAAGTTATTTAAACGCTGTCAGTTGAATTGTTGAAGTAATTCATTGTGATAATTCAATTGTAATCTTGACGGTTGTCATGTTTTTAAAGAAATTACATTGTAGTTTCTTATAATATTATAACAAACTCGGCAAACAATGTTAAGCCTGATGTTGCTGTAGCCATTCGATGATTACAATACCAAAGCCTTTGCTCGGACGTTGCTGAACTAAAGGGAGAGGCGAAAAGAGGGGAGTTGGGCTTCCAGATCTCTCCTTCATTTAACGAAACGCAGCTATAATAGCTACAACACGATGGTCAGTCGACAGAGGGTGGTACTACCATACCTGTTCATACAATTTTTTTTAATCGGTTAAAAAAGCTTTATCATCAATATCGGCTCCATTCATCTCCTGTCCGTTTCCCCCTGACCTTGAATCCGGTTGACCCGTTCCCGCGAATCAGCCGGCGCGGCCGCCGCGTTGCCCGTCGCAGCTTCCACTGGATGGGGGGGCGGCTGCTAGTTCCGAGTAAGCTTTACGAGTCACTAACACCTCGTGAGTTCCAACTTCCAGTTAATATAAGGGTGAATTAATTATGATCTCTTCTTCTTAAGATACGAAATAGAATTTGCGTACAATCCTATTCTGAGCCTCGAACTTTATCCGGTCATGATTTTTTTAATAAGGATCTTAATTTTATGTACGGGGATTTATTCATCAATGTTCCTCAAATCTGAGTCACAGGTTGCAATGTTGCCAACGATTTTGAGATAACTCTATACTCTCTAAGTATAGTCTGACTTCGCGAGACATCTTCCGTAATTATTATTTCGGACTTTCTATCAGTGGTAATCCTATAAACAATACTAATTCCCACCCATACATTCTCAATAATACCCATGAGTCAGAAGATGATACTCATGATGGATGAGTAGAAAACTGCTCATATTTCCCTAAGAAGATTCTCATCTTGGTAGGTTTCTTTATCAGATCGACTACACTGCAATGAGCAATCTCTGTGAAGGAAATTATCATTGCCGCTTGTGATACCTTTTGATAATGCTCTAGCAAACGTCCAAATATGGTTAGGTCTCATTCACTGATCTCCATGATTTGAGATTTTTGACTATTTGGCAAACTTCAAATACCAATAATCAAATATAGTCCTGTCTACTCCTCGATCCAAAAGCTAGCTGACAGAGACCGCTTGCGATAAAACCGCGTGGTGTACCTACTCAGATATTTTTATCGTGTTTTATTGTTAATTATTTTATTATACCTTGGTATGCAATAAATGGTACCTATCTATACAGACTTTATATATCTTTTAAATATGTTGATTTTCTGTCAATGTTTTCCTTGTTGGTTCCTAAGGAAAAGGTATCAAATTCGGAAAACAAGTTAATTTTATTATCGCAAGAAGAGGCAATTATTTTCAAAAACCGATACAACCCCGTCGTTTGATCTCATCGATGCAGTTTTTCCAGGAGAGTTAGTAAGTGTGGACGTGCGTAATTTGGGATTGACCATTTAATTCAATCAGATAAGGACTCCAGTTTCGGAAGTTCGGAAGAATTATTTGTTGGAGTCACGAAAGAGCAATTATAAAACCCTCCCAGATTCTGTAACTGGAATTAGTTTTTCCGAAAATATAATAATGAAAGCTCATTAGTAAAGTATTTTTTTTCGGATATTCTGATACCTTGGGGTGTTACAATAACTATTAGAAGGGTGACAACCTTAGGTATACTGTCATCCTTATGTATAAAATTATTAGTTTTCTTTGAGTTTCATAAGAATCCTTATTACTTACATATATCTTTTAAAGTCTATATTTCTCTTGGAGGATCATTTTCATTGATTGATTAGTAGATTAACCTTCCATTCTAAGTAGTTAGTTAAACACCCAACCGTTGTTCCCACTAACAAGCAGCGTAAACGGTCATAACGAGAGTTTGTTGCACTAACTGCGATGGCAAACAGAATTACTTCAATAATCTTGTTTACTGACTGAGCCGCGACTGAGTTAACGGAAACTTGAATCTGGCAGTTTACTTTGTTTAACGTTTCTTCTGAAGATTTGATAAACATTTAAATGACAACAGCAAAGGTATTAAGCAAAATAACTGACACAAAAATAATAATACGACAATTGTTATTTGTAGTTACTAGTATCTTCTTTAGTACTTATGTTTTACTATTTTGTTTTATAATTACAGAAAAAAAATCTGTAATGCCTCGTTATCATAAATTATTTGCTGTAATTACAAATCGCTTAGAAAAAACATCTAAAAGGGGATCCTAGGAACTACACAAAGCATTTCTAGTCATAATTTTCTTTCTCAGTGAATTATACCAAAATGATGATTAATATTTCCGATATGAAATCATCTCAATATTCGATTAGTCCCATAAAAATCTTAAATCAATACATAACCATAAATAAAACCCCTTATATCTGAACGCAGCTTCACCATGGACCACAGTCGCGACTCGCGAGCCCTTCAAAATTAACCGGTTCCTATCCCTCATCCTTGTCACTCCACACTCCATAAACTATACCTGTCCCGCTTTGCCCTTCGGATATTTTTTTATCTCACTCTCACCACCGCTTTAACTACCACTTTCCCTTTTCAAAGGACGAAGACACCAATATTTCGTGTCCTTCTTTGGCTAAAGGAGTTGGGAATGTGCGTCTCGTTCTTCAGGAGTCAGGATTTGGCCTTGAGACTAAGATGCGGAGTCTGGTCAAAGTTATTTTTACTTTTTACTTGGAACGATGACTAAATGCGTTAAGAAGCTAGTGGCAAGTCCTTCGCTTGTTTTATCGTATGTGTTTTATGTTGGTAGGTGTGTGTATCTGTGCACCATTATTATTATCTGTAGTCTGTTGACCGTTGGTAGCCATTTTCAAGTTTAATTTTATCAAGCATATCGATATAAAGGTTTTTAGTATTGGTTATGGCCAGGATAGATACTTATTGGTTCTAATTACGTTGTCTCCATAATTACCGACAACTTAATTATTGACACACACAAAAATACTTATTTCTTGCTCATAATTTGTTTAATTTGATAGATAGTTTATTGGAAACAGGATCGTCCAACAATTTCTAATAATATAAAATTTCAGAAGAAAGTAAACATTCTAAGAAATAAATTCACCCAATCAGAGCGCGACAATAAAAATGGTTTGATGACTGTTGTGTACCTAATAAATATTCACATAAGTATGATACCTACTGCAATAATTTTAGGTTGAACACCATTGAAGTTTTAATTTATGTGCATAGGGAGGCAGTGTAAGGTCTTACGATGTGAGAGATACTTAACAACCTACGTAATAATAACTTGGTGCCGTGTAAGCAAAATGGAATCTAGGTAAGTATATAAGATTCATGGCCTCAGATGAAAATAATAAAGAAGACGGTGCATGTAGATCTAGTGAGTGAAGCCAGGAAAAGTAAAACCAAATAGTATAAATCGAATGCTTCATGATTAATTAAGCATACGATCTATCACATATCTCTTCGATTGCATGTACCCCTTAGTATCTTCTCATCTCAGATGGATGCGAGCAGCACAGGACCGGGGGGGGCTCTGTCTTTCGGCTGAAATGAAGACGATTATGTGAAGTAAGTATCTAATCAAAGGTGATAGACCATGGAGTTTTAAGCCCAATCTACTCTATAGTAGCCTCTGAATGTGTTGTATAGAATATAAGTAAGGAGATAGGTAATAAGGAGATATGGCAAAAAACAAAACAAAAATTAGAATAGTAACATATTTTACAATCATATCATTTTTTTGAAGACTCAAAAACATTCAGACTGATCTTTGGTCGTAACAAAAGGGAAGTGTTTCGACCAGTTGCCGTTGTGTGGGATCACACCTGAGGTGCCACCACCTGTTGCTGGAGCATCTTCGAAAAGATAAACCTGCTGCAAGCATAAAAAACAATTATTCGAGCATTGTGATTACTTTTGTCGTTAGTCCCCTCACCTAGTTTTATAGTGAAACGTTGTTCGACCATTAACTATATAATACAATGTTTCAGTATAAAATCCAACGACTATAAAATTCTATAGAGTCGTATATTTTAATAAAAAGTTTGCGAATATTTATAATTTTTAAAATAACTGGCTGTGTTTCTTTAACATTGTTGGTTCTAGATTTTCTCTATCAATCAATTAGACCACTGCTTGTTTGTTGAAACAAAGTTATAGAAATACACACCACATATGGCCCACTTTAAAATAATTATTTAAATTATACATGCGTTCCAAATATTCAATAAATAAAAAAATATCCAGCCGTATCTGATTTAAGATTGGGTAAAACTTCGTACATTGACCAAGAGACATAACAATAATGAAATAACAAGTGTGCTGTAAGAATTCAGCAAAAGAACGGCGTTCAGTTCAACGGACCGCAATTACCGGCACAGAGACCGGCGGCGGCGGTCGCATCTCAAAAACAAGCAAAGGCACCGACCTTGCCGAGGAAAACCAAAAAAATCACCCGACCACCGCCCTGACCTACATACAACCAACACACGCGATAAAAACGTATAAAATAACACAATAATAAAACTAAATAATAATAAAAAGGAAGCGGACGATGAAAAATAAAATAAATAAAAACAAAAATAATAATCACAAGATTACGGTTACGCGCGTAGTGGGCGCGTTTTTCATTCACGCTCCGGTGGAATAGTTCTCTTTTTAAAAAGGGGCCGGTACGTGCCTCGGACTCGGCCTTTTCTTTTATTTTCCGATTCTTTCTTTTTTAATCATTTCACGAATATGGAACGGTTTTATTTTCCCGCGCGTCGTCGGCGGGTGCGTTTCGTCCCATTCATGAGGTCGGGTTGCTCTGAGTTTTTGTTGGTCTGAAACAATTACAAGTTACAACCGGTCGTAAGATTTGTCGGCCGGCGGTATGCGCGCTGTTTATGTTTTTTGTAATGTAATGAAGAGCTAAGTCGCGTCCGAGATGAGTCTGATGTGATTGCTTTATTAACTCAACGCCGGTTTTGTTTTTCATCTCTCTTGTTATTACGAGCTGGTCATTTTCAGGATGACAAAACGATTTTGTTTTATAAAAGTAGCTGACGCTTTAGTGTTTACTGATTTGATGCACACTGTCATCGTTGGCAAAATTCAAAAATATTTACTCACACATCATTCATCTGTGTACAATCGACAAAATTGCATCATGACCGCGCTGAAAAACTCTTGTGACTTGCTACTAATAGTCTTTTAAATGCAATACACAGTACACACAGGAAAATACTTCTTAACAATTGATCCTGATCCTAATTGGATTTCGATCCATTCCAGTAGGTATCTATTACGTTTGTTATCATACAGTTGGATCTATGCCATTGTGTGGCAGAAAGGCACAGGGGCCGCTTTCAAACTGATCAACGTAGGTAATGAACAGTCTAACTTTTTTATCATCCATCAAGAAAAGTGACCGACCTTTGAATATTTTATACTAGTTGCTGCCCGCGACTTCGTCCGCATAGACTTAAGGAAAGTATCCTGTGTGTTAATCCAGGTTATAAACTATCTGTGTTCCAAATTTCATCCAAATCCGTTCAGTAGTTTTTGCGTGAAAGAGTAACAAACATACATCCACACTCACAAACTTTCGCATTTATACTATTAGTAGGCTAAGTAGGTAACAAAATAGTAGATATTTTGGAATTGGGACAACTGATTTACAGACATGCGCACGCGCAGTACGTCAGACATGCTGGGCTGGTTCGTCCGGGGCAGTATCAGTAGTCAAACAGATCGACGGTAAATAGTTACTATGAAAGATCCGGTAGCCCAACCCCCTTTTCCCTTACTCTTCCCCCTTCCCTTCAGATTGGCATCGAGGGAGCAATGCTTTTGGTATTGCAAGTATGTATAGGCTGGACTATTTGTTTTTTTAACACAATCATCTAAATATATATAACTCAAAGGGACTGACTGACATAGTGATCTATCAACGCACAGCCCAAACCACTGGACGGATCGGGCTGAAATTTGGCATGCAGGTAGATGTTATGACGTAGGCATCCGCTTAGAAAGGATTTTGATTAATTCTACCCCCAAGGGGATAAAATAGGGGATGTAAGTTTGTATGAAACTTTGTCAATTAAATTCCACGCGGACAAAGTCGCGGGCACAGCTAGTGAATATATACGGCCGCTTGGCGCAGTGATTCGAGCGTAAGCCGCTCAGCACACTGCACATGGTGGTTGCGGGTTCGATTCCTTACGGGGCAAATTTCAGAAATGGCCTTTTCGTAATTAGCCCCGGTGTGGGTGTTACTGGGATCGCCCCCCGTCCATTGTACGGTACCCATAGTATAAGCTTTGCTTAGTTTGGGACCATGCAGTTGTGTCAGTCTGGCGAAATTAATTATTTATTTATTTATTATTATTATTCGACCGTGGTTGTAGGATTTTTAGTAGGACTGGAACCCAACACCTCAGGGGCCGAGTCCTCGCTACTTAACCCTTGGTACACCGCGGGCTGACCGCAGCGAGAAAGTGCCCCGACGCTGGCGGCAAGCGGCAAAACGTTGTTTTCCGCTCCGTCCGCCACTCTCGAGCTTTTTGCCGTCTTGTTTCGCTCCGACTCCAATTTAACACTTGTTCGTGTGGCGCCTTCGACGCGTCGTGCCGGTGAGAATTGGCCACGCGCTATTGAAACTTTTTAGTTTCAGATATTCGTCTTTAGAAGGTAATAATAATAATAATAACTAGCCCAATATCACCACGATCGACTCGCAATCGACTCGCATTAGTCACAATACGCCAGTTTTGACAGTTTTCCTATAGAAAATCTGTCAGATACGCGATACGTCGAGTGCGTATCGAGCAAGATGCCTGGTTAACACAGTTGGGGTCATTATTATTTTATTCTACTGAATTTTATTTTATTATTCGTAATATATAATACATAACATAGATACTGTTCGGAGTTTACTTTAATTTGAATGCATAAGTCGTTCAATCCACAACTTGTTTTTTTAAAGTATCTAGGTATGTCTTGTTTGGACGGTATTTTTTTTCGACTCAGATGTTATGTAATACCTATTTATTGACAAAGAATGACCAATTTACTAGCACATACACAAACTCAATTTAACTAAACAAAATGCATTGCCATCTTTCTCATGGTCGTTGTACATGAGTGAGATAGCATTATTTTTGGAGTTGTGTCAAAGTTAGTGAAGTCATAATCTTTAGCCAACGATGCGTCAATTAGCAATGATTTCGTTGATTCAAAGCTAGTTTACCTAGTGGTATTCTATGGCATTAACGTGTTTATTTAATCAGTGGCCAATTCACAGCATTGCCGCTGCAGTGCGGTCAAATCTAAACTTTTTGCGTCCAAGAATGTCCGTAAAAAGCAGCCCGTGTAACGATGATCTGATTCGTCCGCGACCGTTAGCGCTCCGATCGGCCGCGACTCGCCCATTGTCCGTTCGACTCCCGGCCGGTGCAAAAAGATCGCGATAATACGTGAGGTATTATAATAAAAATAAAATTCACAGTTGTTCAGTTTGCGAGATATAAAATCAAAAATGTCATTTCGGGTTAATGATTTTACGTGATTTGTTGTTGTCGTAATTGATTTTGATGAAATATTTTGGTTGTGTTGGTCGCGGACACAGCGGACGTGCCGGAAAAGTTTACAATGAAAATATAATAATATAAATATAAAAAAATATTCCATTTCAACGAATCGTTGATCCTAGAAAATAAGTTGTATTGGACATTTTATAAAATAACGTTAACTTTGCCTTCACTAAAACAGACTATTTTTTTTTTAATGCTTTGATTATTTTCTTTAAGTATTCTGAAGCTGCCTTCTGAGTCTACCTCATCAATCACATGTTTATCTATGTATCCAATTATAAAGAACCTACTAAAATATAAAATGGTAGTTAAGTTATTGAAATAGCGAACAGTAGAGCCATCTAGCGCATAGCAATTGTAAATTCTGACATTAAATAAATTAAATAGGCGGCTTTCACATAGAGGGATAGGTCCCTAACCGAAGGAATATTATATTATTATTATCGAAGTACTTAGGTATATTTAATTTCATTGGGACCTACAGTACCTACATCACTACTACTAAGTATAGTATAAAACAAAGTCGCTTCCCGCTGTCTGTATGTCCCTATGTATGCTTAGATCTTTAAAACTACGCAACGGATTTTGATGCGGTTTTTATTAATAGATAGAGTGATTCAACCGGAAGGTTTATAATATGTATAATACATGCATAATATAGTAGAGAAACACCGATAATTATAGAGCCGTGCGAAGCCGGGGCGGGTCGCTAGTGTAACATAAAAACAACCTACCTAGCCATTCACTAATAATAATATAATAAGTTATTGTTTTCTTATATTTACGCGAATACTACACATTGAAATAAAACTATTTTACGGATTTTACGGTACGTCGGGAACATAAAAAGGTATAACGCGATATAATCCGTAAAATAGTTTTATTTAAACAATAAGTTATTATTAGTCTTCAGCTCTTTTTCGCATATTAGTGGTGTATGTCTATAGTTAAATGATGTTAATTAATTATTTATTGATGTCTATTACGTAATATAAAAGTATCTAATATTTATCCTAAAAAATCAACCTTTCGGTAGGAGCATTATAGCTTGCTTAAAAATGCTAAATAAAAGAAAGACTATCCAAGTCTGTATTGTTCATGAACTATAGCTCGCCTGTTTAGATCAAACAATGTTTTATTAGATTTAAAACCAGATATTTTCTTCTCATAATGACTCTATGGGTAATGTTGTCATTGTTGTATTGAACAACACCTTCAATACCTTTAAGTCACACCACAATTAATAACATAGACCAACGTAGTTCAAGGGAAACAGAGTACCTGATAGGTATTCCATTTTATGTTAAGTTTTATGAAGAGGGACAGCGCGCACGCAGTCCCTCACTACCAAAAATTACGCGTCCGAGTTATCCACATTAGGGATAATCGCAGGGGTCAACCCAACCGCAGTGCAATGGGAGGGCCTCGCCCTGGGGGAACCGCCTTCTTGATCACGGTGTCCCCTACGCCAGGTAAGTATGCCTTCCTTAACCCTGTCGGGGGTAGTCATTATTCCAACAGCGGTCTCAACACCGCGGTGCAGAAATTGAACAATGTTGATCAGCGCCATCTATGTTCTGTATTGTGAACTAAACTGTCATGGCTGCCGGTTGGTACTTACCATACATGATAATTTTTATTTACGCAAGAAAAAAATCAATTACGGAAGCATGTGGCCCGTAATTTGGGTGTGCTTACACCACGAGTTTTACGTCCATCTGTCTTAATGTGGTTATCGCGTGTTAGCTTGTTTACTCCGAGAAATGCATCGAGACACTCATTCCAATAAAAAGATGTGGGCGCTCAAAGTGACTTTAAATAATAGTAATTTACATGTAACATAATTACTACATCCTGTATGGTAAATAAGTGTAACGGGAAAATAGTTCTACTGTATTATTTGACGTGGACATTCATGGCTTTCTATTTTATTAAGTCTTTTTTTAATTGATATTAAAATCTGGCATAGGTTATCACCTTCAAATCTGTATTCTCGAAGGGATAGGCAGAAGCATTATGCCAAGATAACTTTGTCCCAATGTAATAGGGACGAGCGTGCCACGTACACTCCGCCTCGATGCAAGTGGGATTCGGGTTGTATTCCCGAAACTTCACTCGTATTTCGAAAGAAGCGGGATTCCTAACTAGGTAGCTTAACGCAGACAAATTACATGTAACATTCAATAAATATACATACGATACTAACACCTATTGTATGCATATATACTGTCCCATATAATGTGAGCCACAAAAACATAAAAATGGTATCGCGTATTTTTATAGCGATAATTAAATATCGCACAAAACCCGTCCCGCGGAACACGTTCTGAGAACGTCTGTAGGACGAACGAATGCTCAACATTATTTCTAGAAGTCCATAAAAAGCTAGAGGTCATGCCGACCCTGGCAACTATGGCGTCAGGCCAAGGCAAGGTGATAAAGGTTTTAAATTTTAATATACAAAAATGGCGAGTGGTTCTAACGGCCGGACACTACCCAAAAGCCCCATAAGCTGTTTGAAACCTTCTTTGTGTTAAACCAATTAAATATCGCCAGACTAACACACTGCATACATCCTAAACTAAGCAACGTTTGAACTATGGGTAGTGGGAACTTAAAAAATGTTTTGTGTAATGGACTGGGAGCGATCCCGGTGATAACAAGACCGGGGAAAATTGCAAAACACTATTTTCAAAATTTGCCACGAAGGGAATCGAACCCGCACTGTTGTCTTAAAAAATGCACTAACTAATCCACTAGTTTTTTAAGAGTGTAGTATATACCTAGGCATTAGGTACTAAAATTACTCCTGCCATTGTAAGCCTTGGGTAGATTAGGATCTAGAATGGTATCCAATGACGTGGCAGGGGCGCAGATAAACAATGTTACTTGTATTGTTGGTCTCAAAGTATCAATCAAATAAAGGACCAACAAGGCTATATTACTAATTCGGGTGCATACTTATTGCCAGAGAATTTTCTACCTTAAACCCCAAGAATAGAATCCAAGATCTCGTCTACCTAGTTAAAATCAAAGCCAGGATAATTATGTTGCATTTAGCAATCAAGCTTCAAAGCGATTATTCTGTTAGTACAGCTTATTTATAATCGTCGTGAAAAATGGATGAGTCATCTCAACACCCACAAAAGTTATTGTATTAACAAGATTTTTAATCGGTTAGAGGTTTAGGAATATAAATAATGAGGAACAAGTAGAAGTGACCCTCTCTCTCTTTTTCATTGTTATTCTTAGTCGCTGTCGAATAAAACCTACATCTCTCCCGCCCTCCGCTTCACTCTGCGATAGCTCTGCTCTGCTTTATCTAGACACGCGTTTAGGGTTTGCTTTCAATATATTTATTACATAGGTACTACCTACTTACCTATTTATATACGATTTATCCTATCCTACTAATATTATAGTTTGTGAGTGTGGATGTATGTATGTATGTATATATGTTTGTTACTCCTTCACGCAAAAACTACTGAACGGATTTGGATGAAATTTGGAACACAGATAGTTTATAACCGGGATTAACATATAGGATACATTTTATCCCGATAATCCCGAAATTTTTGTTACGTTAAATACTACGCGGACGAAGTCCGTGGGCACAGCTAGTATCCAATATATTGTTAAAATGTTGTGTGTATTTAATAATAATAATTCAGGTTCATCCCGTGTTGTAACTTTTTTATCATAACACCGTCAGCGGGTACGGTCAATATGACCGACGGCAAGTAAGTACTAGGCAAACGGACTGTTTTCGGGTCCACTTTGTAACTGGGACCTCTCCAAATTAAAGAGCGTGATGTCATTTCTATTATTTAAAAACTTTTCTATGGTTTAGGCGCGAGCGAGACGCGTTCGTCCGTTCATCTAATTTCATATCGGCCGATCGACAATCTGTTATCGCTCGTAACGATATGCTTTCTAAAACTCCAATTTTCTTTACATTGTCGAATCTGAGTGGCTTGGCCGGTCTGCATTTAATTCCTTATCAATGGTGCCACCGGCGGCCGTACCGTTATCTAATTTCTGAACGAATGGAGACGCCATTTTGCCGCCAAGCGTGACCAATGCGACGCTGGAGTCTAAGTTTTTTTTTGTTCAATACCTACTTATCGAACTGTAAGTTAGCGTTTACGATGCAATTAATCAACTAGAAATATATGGGTCCTTGGAGAACTAATTAAATAAGTTTAAGTAGTTTAGTAACTAGCGTTTGTAGAATGTTTAGCTATTACTTATTACCAAATATAATTTGTTGCGCTAAAACCGATGTGACTTTGAAGTGAATTTATTTTTTTAAATACTGCGAAGAAATGTGTTATAAGTTTAATAAGTCAATACTTAGGAATGAAACATTTATGTCCAGAACGGACGGACTGATTATGACGTGTATTTTTTATTCTATAGCTGGTTGCCCTTAGATGGTAAGTAGGAACCTATTTCTATGTTTGATGAAAATCTGGTCGGATGATGAGATTTTTTCTTCGGTTTCTTCGGAAAGTTTCGTATCACCATAGTGTAGGTAGTTATGTAAGGTATTTTCAGAATTAGTTATTTACCTATTTAGTTTACCTACTTCCGTATCTATAAAGTGAAAAGCCCCGGCTTATCTATGTGTAACAAACATTTCCCTCAGTCTCGTTTAACCCGTTTTTAAATATTTACAGCTTTATGTAGGTAGACAAAAATTTTTGGTGCATGGCGGGACGGTGCGGCAGTTGCTATGGCGACCACGTCGTTGTTTTGCCGATCGCGCTTTGTCTATGCCTTTTTATCCTTTTTAGGCCCTGTTCCGCTTTTTTCGTACGGAAATATAGGCATAGGCATTAGGCACGCAGACAAATGCCTTTTAAAACCTCCACGTTACATTTTGGAAGGCAGGTAGGTATACGACTTAGGTACCCAACTACCCAAATGCGACATTCATTTTTGTTTTCGCACTAACCTTTCGTTTTAATTTTGATAAGTCATAGGTACTTACCTACTTATCAACCTAAGTAGTCAATAGCCACTAGCTACCTATTAAAGCTAAAGCGCCCATCTAGCCCGCGAAGTTCAAATTTTTTGAGGTTTTTTAGATATTTTTCAAAATCTGACAATAATAAAAGGCACATTTTGTAATTCGCGACAAAGACCGTGTGCAGTGCATTCATTAATATATCCAACTTACTCTAAAACATTTCAAGAACGACAGTTATCCAGATAATCTGGCAATGATTGTTTATTTAGTGATTTACTAGTATCATATCCACCGTGATAATATTTAGAGTAAAATAAATGTATTAATAAACGCACTGCATACTATGTTTGTCGCAAATCACAAAATTTTGTCTTAAATGTTTTCATATTTTGGATAAACTATAAAAATACTCGAAAATTTTGAATTTCGCGGGCTAGACAGGCGCCTTCACCTCTGGTAAACTGCTAGTAACCTCTTAGGCAGTTACTTACCTAGGTTTATAAAGTCTGGCTTAAGATAGGTAAGTGGTGGAAAAAGTATTATCTCAGCCATCCAAGAGTAAATAATCAATAATAATTAAACGCACAAACCTACCACTCTTAAATCCTTCAACAATAAATATCACTACACACCTAAAAGTAGTTACAATAATCAGTAGATATAATATTTGCTGCTTTAAAGAGTTAAGGCGCTACATTAAAGACAGATCCATACTTTTTATATCAAAATCTAGCTGTGCCCGCGACTTCGTCCGCGTGGACTTTCATATTTATTCACCATTTAAACCTTCTCTGGACTTCCACAAATAATTCAAGACCAAAATTAGCCAAATCGGTCCAGCTGTTCTCGAGTTTTAGCGAGCCTAACGAACAGCACTTCATCTATCTATACAAATAAATAAAATTGGAGTGTCTGTTTGTAATATCAAAATAACACCTTTTCACTAAATGCATATGAAAGTACATACGACACCTAAAGCAAAAACGCGATTAAAAAAAATTGATGTCTGTCTGTCTGTCTGTGTGTTTGTCCCGGGTAATCTCCGAAACGGCTGGACCGATATTGGCGGGACTTTCACTGGCAGATAGCTGATGTTATAAGGAGTAACTTACTTAATGAAAAGGTGTTATTTTAAAATTACAAACGACACTCCAATTATATTTATTTTTATGGATTACTAGCTGTGCCCACGGACTTCGTCCGCGTTGTATTTAACGTAACAAAAATTTCGGGATTATCGGGATAAAAAGTATCCTATATGTTAATCCCGGTTATAAACTATCTGGGTTCCAAATTTCATCCAAATCCGTTCAGTAGTTTTTGCGTGAAGGAGTATTAAACATACATACATACATCCACACTCACAAACTTTCACATTTATAATATTAGTAGGATTTAGAATTCATTCAATGTAATATAGCTCTTACTGGCACAACTTAGAGTATAATATTGCTTGCAATAGCTAGTCAGTATGAAGTTAGCTGATGGTCGCTAATGAGGTGCGTTCCTAAAGTAACTTTTGTACTTATCGTTATATAGAAATATGACAACAAAATAATTTTCCTTAAGTAATAATTAAATCGGTCCCTTTTTAGTTATACATGTTATTATAATGTTATTCGTGGGTTGCCATTGTATTTCTAATGCTTTATTTGCAAAGCAATATAACTTATTATTAGTGCTGGGGTATTCATTCAAACGTGAATGAGTTTACGAACGCACCTTTCATTTCTAAATGATAACGCTGAAGTTAACAACGAACGACTTGTTCGCGAACAGTGTCTTCGCAATACTTTTTTGATAAATTCAATCAATCATCAAAATAACCATGTTATCCAGCCTCAGGACTGGAGTTCAGGGTTTGGTACGTCCATGATTAAACTTAAAAAATGTCACCAGTAAAGTAAACAGTCGTATTATATAATATCATTTTGACGTTTCAATGTTACGTTTAGTGATTTTGTGTGGTGATTTTCAGTGGCGTGTTTCTTCGAGAAGTCTTCAGACTAGTTCAGCTCTTCGTCATGACAGCCTGTTCGTGCACCGGGACTCTCCTGAGGACAACCCCAGCATTCCCTTTGAGTTCTCGCCGGCTAATCAAAAGGTAGTCGAGTGTCGTTTGTTTTGGTTAGAACTTCTCTCCTTTTCAGAGTTCTGTCAAGTTACTTTTTTAATTGTTGACAGAAAATTATTATTTTTTTGGTTATGTTGCCATTTGTACTCATAGATAATTAATAAATTAATTACTTTACATCATTATTTTGAGCAGAATACTAATTACACATCTTTGAGTCTGGACTGTATTACAACAGATTACCTACGAATATTTAGTAAAAATTATGCTTTAAGTTCGTATAGAATGAGATTTTTCTTGAAGTCATAAAGAATAGGGATGACTGAGGATTCATCCTCATTCTTTATGAACCTCAAGAAAATTAAACAATTGTAGAAATTACTTGCTATATCAACCATTTACTATTATTATCTCTCAACTAATTCCAGAGAATAGAAGCCCTGCTAGCAATATACCCGGAAGGTCACAAACGTGGCGCCATGATACCGCTGCTCGACCTGGCGCAGCGTCAGAGTGGAGGCTGGCTACCAATCTCTGCTATGCACAAAGTAGCTGAGGTGTTGAATTTGCCTCGCATGAGGGTGTATGAGGTGGCTACATTCTACACTATGTTTATTAGGTTGGTACAACAATCTAAATATATATAACTCAAAGGTGACTGACTGACATAGTGATCTATCAACGCACAGCCCAAACCACTGGACGGATCGGACTGAAATTTGGCATGCAGGTAGATGTTATGACGTAGGCATCTGCTAAGAAAGGATTTTGATTAATTCTACTCCTAGGGGATGACTAATCCCGAATTTTTTGTTAAGTTAAATTACACGCCAACTAAGTCGCGGGCAGAGCTAGTATTTGTATATTTTTTAAAATTATCTATCTGGGTCAAGCTTGACACACATCTGCAGCATAGCTCACTGAGTTGCATATTATGATTTAAAAAAATATATTCATAATCTATGAAAACTTGTACCAGAACTTAAGATTGTCCAACCTAATTCTATTTTTTTATAATTTGGGGTTTAAATTGTATTTCAGACGACCAATTGGTAAATACCATGTGCAAGTTTGCACGACCACCCCGTGCTGGCTGCGTGGCTCCGACGCCGTGCTCAAGGCCATCAAGGAAGCCACCAACTGTGAGGTTGGGGGCAACAGCCCTTGCGGGAAATTCTCCATTTCTGAGGTTCGTAAATATAGTACTTATACAGGTTGAAACATAAAGGGTATACTTTTTTCAAAACTTAAGTTTGTAATTCTGCAACTAACAGCTTTGGAGGAAACTTGAAAAACAAAATGTGTTACAGGGACACAGCTGTTGACAGCTTTCATAAGTCTACAAAACCTTTAGTACTTCAACTGTCCCACAAAACCGATAGTTTTAGATTTACAAAGTTGAGTTGCAAAAATAATAGTATACCCTTTTTGTTTCACCTAGTAGTTAGTTGATTGTGACGTCATATGAAGTAGACCCAAGATGTAGCAAATTGACTACCAGCTCGTGAATGGGCTGTTCGACTGGGGTAGTACCCCCCTCTCACAAAACATCAGCGTAAAGTAGCTAAAATAGCTGCATTTTGTACGTAGAGTGAGGGAGCCAGCAACTCCCGTTCCCGTCCTGCTATCCTAATTCCCACTCCCCGTCAAGTTGGCAGTGTGTGAACAATGCCATTAGCATTACAAACTAAATGGCTAGTCAAAAGTGTACTCAAGATCATTCTCAGATTTGAGATAGATTTATTAATATGGGCCTAAGAGAGATCAAGAGTATTAACATAGAGTAAAATGTCAGTTAAGGCATGATGGCTCAGTCGGTCCATGGATGGGTAATCATATTTATGGGTACCATACAATGCATTAAGGGATATCCAGAGATACCTACACCAGGAATAATTACAAAAAGGCCATTTGCGAAATTTACTCTGACTAGAATCGAACTCGCACCGCTGCGCCAGGCGGTCCTCAAGAAAATTTTTATTAATAACAATTTGAAATAATGTTTTCAGGTGGAGTGCCTCGGTGCATGTGTGAACGCGCCTATGATTCAAGTGAACGACGATTATTTCGTAAGTACCGAAAACTACCAACAAGTGCAAAAGTTATAGTAATAGTGCAGTAAATTTGGTTTTAAATGTGTAAAATGTTACAAGCTGTACTTCATTTTCAGGAGGACCTGACCGTAGAAGACACAAAAGAAATTATCGAAAAGCTAAAGAAAGATGAGAAACCAAAAGCTGGACCAAGGTAAGGGTTCTTCAGGCAAAATATAATTAGCTCACCAAACAATAATATAACTTTTTAGCGGAAAAGGGAAGATCTTCCAGGCAGGCGGGTGTTATGCCTGGCGGGGCAGCCGCTATGCCCCGCTGGTTATTCTCCGGGTCTTGTATAGGTATATAGTCACGATGCTTGCGAGTCTTAATATCGTGATTCAGTTTTTCTATCAAGAATCCGTACATTGTATTGAGGCGCTGCATTTAGCGCCATCTGTCCGTTACTCGTAGTAGTGTTTTAATTTCCTTGGCAATGAGATGGTCGTAGCTTAGAACCAATTAATCTTAAACTCTTAAGTGTTTACCTTTAGCTAAATAACATTACCGTGTCGTATCAGTGAACGCCGACCAGTCTGATGAAAAGACTAATATTATATTTGATTATAAAAATCTTTAATTGAATGTCCTTTTGCAAAGTGTATGCCACACATCTTATTATTGTAAGGGTTGATTTTGATTGGCAGGAATAAGTTTGGTTAGTTCCAGTTTCTAATTTAAGTTTTGTATTTGCAAAGGGTAAATTGCTACTGTTATTTCAATATTGGTGCTAATTCTGTTTAACCACAATTTATGTTACTTTTATATTAATTTAAACTATAAGTACCTACAATAAAAATATGACTATCTTGCTCATGTACCATGGCAACGTCGGCAAATACACAAAGTCCGTGTACCAACATAGTTTGTACCATTATCTCTAGCTACAAAACTAATAGAATACATGGTAAGTATACTGCCTTATTATTTTCCCAGGAGTGGAAGGTTCGCGTCCGAGCCGCTCGGCGGGCTCACGTCCCTGACTGAAGACCCCACCGGCCCTGGCTACGGTCTACAGGATGGCCTGAAGTCATAGACCAGACATTCAATTGTTTTTGTAAATTTTATCATAGGCAATATTTAAATAAATCATGTTAGATCACACTGTTTTTTATATTGTTTTTAAAACTTGAATCGCGATTCGTGTGTACGTTTGGATTGTAATATTTTGATTTTAGATGCCTGCAGATATATATTATAATTCAAATTGTAGGTAAGTACTTATAATGTAATAAACGGAATTGGTGTAACGTTTTAAAATGTACGGTCATTTTAGTTTAACTAACATTAGTTTATCAGCGTAAATCTTACCGATAGGTACGAAAAAATCAAGGTTTAATCAAATTCAATGAAAAGCACGTTAGGAAATACTGATAAAAGAATTATGTGCGAGTAACTTATCTCACATAGTAGGTACGATAATGGTGCATATTACCTTGTTTGATAAGATCTGTGTTGGGACAATATAGGTTTAGTAGTAAAGTTACCATCGTGAATATGACACGCAAGATTATTATTTAGTATCATACGACAGTAGAGTATTATTGGAGTGTTGAGTGTACCTACGATAAATATAGATAAATAGTGATTTGCTACGAAAGAGGTCTGAATGTAAAGTAGTGTTTTTTTATTAATCACTATGTTCAATTAAACATAAATAATAGCGGTGTCAAAATAGTGTTGAATTTCAGATGTTTCGTAGAAGTCCTAAAAATGATGACAATAATGAATCTACGAACATACAAATGTGGGAGGATATGCCTTGGGATCTTACAGTGAGTTTGTTTTATTATATTTTGATATAATCATCAATCGAATATCATAACATAACGTAGGTTCATATAACTTAGGTTCATGATCAATGATCATAATGCATAGTAATTTTATTAGTGAGTAGGTACCATAGACTTATAATTTTATAAACTTCATGGTAACTTGGTAAGTAGGTACTTCTCCATACTCTTAAGGGTAGCTTGCTACATATCTTCGATTCTATCCAGAAGCACTTCAAAATAGCGTCTGAACGCTATTTCATGAAGGCTTCTGAACACACCAATCCCTTAATCGTCGCCGCCGCCGATTATGCACCCGCACACGAGCCAGATACATGCCGCCGCAGGCCGCGGCATGTGGTGCTGGACCCCCCCGACCCACTCACCGCTCTCCTAGACTCAGATGTCGAGGAGAACGACACACGCACACTCCCCGCCAGACACCGACCTCGCCGGCGAGGTCGACGAACCCCCGCTTCCGCTAGAAGGTGCGTCTACTTACCTAGACGCACCTTGGCACCCGACAAGCCCGCTGAGTTTCTTGCCGGATCTTCTCAGTCGAGGTCGCGTTCCGATCCGGTGGTAGATTTACCCTCGCCACCTCTCCTGGCAGCGGCCCAAGCCGAGGTCGTGTCCCTAGTGACGCCCTTGAGCTAGCTGCCCCCCTGCCCCTATGGCTGGAGCGCACTTGCGCTCGCCCTCTGTCCGGGTGAAGTTGTTATGGCCACTCTGGCCAACAACATATAGTCAATTCAAAAAAAAAAAAAAAAAAAAAAAAGCTACATATCTCTAATTTGTGGGATAGGTACTAAGGAGCTGTCTTGAAATAATTATAAAACTAAAACCCGACTATTAAAAAATCACGCTCTAAAAGTATACTTAAAACAAAAAAATATTCTCACCTGAGACTGTTATATGTACAAGTGTACAAACCACGTACAAACTAGCAAAATGGCTGTGGTTGTATGTCACCCATCCTAACAAAACAGAACATTATATCAGTAGTAAGTAAGCTATCATAAGGGTTAGGGTAAGTGTATGTGTGTGGGCTTTGTAAATAATTACAAGTACTAAACTCCAGTCTAGTTGAAAAAAAGTCGATACTAATGTAAAAAAATAATATCAACCATATGATTGTTCCGATTACACCTCTACTCTAGTGTCAAAGTTGATTGACTGACGTGACATCTCGCAGAGTTGTCAAAAGTCTGTCAGTCAACAAATTGTCATCATCGCATCGCTTCGTTTCGTTCCGCCGCCCGTTCCACAGAGTACCTTGTATATACTAGAAATAGAGACCAATGTTATAGGTATATAAGGAAATGCATAACTAGCGCCTCTGGATTTTAAGTTAGGAACTAAATCAGGAATGTGGCTATAGGTACCTAGTAACCTGTATAGGTGCTATTAAATATATTATCTATTGAAAATAAAATGCTACATTATTAGAAACACATATTTATTCTTAATAAAATAGGAAACATAAAATGGACATACAATGATAGTAGATAAACAAAATAAACTGTAGATGAACAAAAGTATGTAACTTAAAAAAACAACAACCAGCTAGCTACAAACTACTGAAAGTAGATTTTATCAGTATACATTATACAAAATAATAAATTAAGTATAAAAGAAAACTAAATTCTAGCGAAAAATAAACAAAATAGGTAACATAATGGACGAGTTTACTTAAAAACATAAATTGTTGTATGATGCCTACAGTAGGTAATTGCTTACTTTACAACGTAATAGTTAAATTAATAGCCTATTATTAAATAAACTTAAAACTATAGATAAACACACGCCTTTCAGATTTACACAAAAATCAATACCAAGGAATGCCTTTATATATCTACTACTTTAACTTTCTACGTGCATTATAAATAGAAAATAAACACAATGCTATTAAATTATATAGCACATAGTTTATAATAAATATTCATCAATAAATGGTATTTGATAAAATATTTATAAAAACAGGAAATATAACATGAACATACAATGATATTAGATAAACAAAAACTGTAGTAGTAGTAGATGAACAAAAGTAGGTACCTTAAAAAACAACAAGCTAGCTACAAAGTACTGACGGTAGATTTCAGATCAGCATACTTCTTGTAAGCATTTATAATGCCTAGCGTAACGTACATGGAAATAATTCTCAATCATAAGTAAATCAAAACTTAAAAATTACCACACTTCGGAAAGCCCTTATAACAATTAGCAAAATTAGAACAATACACAGATTTTAGATTAAGTTTAACAATATAAACGAAAATGTACATTATAGAAAATAAGAAATTAAGTAAAAAAGATAACAAAATTCTAGCGTAAAATAAACAAAATATCTAACATAAAATACTAGATTTGAGAGTTTACTTTAAAAACCACAACAACAAATTTACCAACCTCAAAAAACAACACTGAAAGTAGATTTTATCAGTTTGCTTTTGGATACATTTACAATGCATTTGAAAGTTATCCTTATGATAAACAAACATTGAAAGTAATTAATTATTTGAAAAACAGCAAGTTATTAAAGTACCTAAAACTAACAATTAATTCAATAACAACGAATTCTCTGGTACATTTGGTTTTTATTAGTAAAATTTAACTTTTTTTTTTCGTTTACAACATTTGGCTAGAAGTTTCTTAGCTTTAACTTGATAAACGTCTTCATAATCATTTATTTGTTTTTCCCATACATATTTATTTAAATTCTTACAATAATTAAATACCATAAACCTACCACAGACATTCATCAAGTAATTTATCAATTTTTGTTTGGGCATGTTGCATGTTATGAAGTCAAAATCTAATAATACTATTAAAGCTGTATTAACTATGTCTTTCAAGCATTTTCTTTCCAAATGGTGTTTCAAAATTATATTGATTACATCTTGAATATTAGAAATTAATTGTATTAATCCAAGACTAGGAGAACAAAGCCACCGTCTTCCGGCATATGCCCTGTACCTTATATATTCTAACTGATCATCACTCATGAAATCTTTTTTACATTCCGAACAGTTTTTAAATATTCGTGTTTTAGTCTTTTTTAAGAAACACCCGCTCACATACTGTAGTGGTGCTATAATGCGGGGTCTTTTTCTTTCTCCTCAATAGAAGTAAACTGTGTTAAGAATGCTTTCAAAATCGAATTCTACTGAGCTGGTCTGGTCTGGCTGGTCTCCAATGAGGAGGGTGTGTAATGCATCACATAAATCATTCTCGCAATTTTTACCACGACTGTGTATACTTGTTACATTGTTAATTAATAATGTTGTAAAAGCCGACTCGAATTGTTCGCATGTTGGATTATTGTTACGGCATCCATGACTCCTAATTTCTCCCACGAAGTTTTCTAGGGTCTTGATTCATCCATCTGAGGTTCACCACAAAATCAACGCTTAGTTTCTTCAATAAAACTTTTACAGCTTCCAGTGTCCACAGCCAGTAATTATTCACTGTAGGAACAGGCTCGACTTTTCCAGCATCGTAATAAATTTCATTGATCAAAATATTTTTCTTCCTTCCATCCATATTGCATGGTGGCTTGAATTTGTTGTTACGGAATCGACTGGCGGCTTGGCTCTTGGCAATTTCATGAAGCTCCCATTCAACTAATCAAATATGTTGTCTAGGAATAGGAATAAATCAGTGGTCTCCTGGCATTCTGCTAGAAGAACTGCTTTTCCTGAAAATAAACACGACAGTTTTATTTTTAGAAACGGTAATCTTGATTCATAAATTGCGTAGATGCAAAAATAACCATTTTGGTCAGTAAATAAAAGCATATAATGATTATTTTCTAGAATTTAGTGGGTTATAAAAAATATTTAATACTAATTGTAATTAAAGTACGCTGATAGTAAAATTTCCTATCTACCGGTGAATTTTCAAGTGTGGGTGCGTGGCTTGATAAGAAACTATAGAGAATATCGAAAAATGCTTAAACGAACCTCTAGACCCATTTTGATTAAACTAAAACAGCATCATTTGATTTTTATTTGATTATCTAGCCAGGAATTGAACCCGTTGATTAACAAAAAGAAACAACATTCTGTACTATTGCACCATCCGATTAGGATCAAGTTCTGTGAAGTAATGAAATACGAGAAACTAAACAAAGTATTTTTTTTTGTTAATACTGCTGTATTTTCATACATTTATTTAAATTAAACCTTTACGTTTTCAATTGTTCAAATTGTCTTTGATTATGGTCTAACCGCGAAATGATAATCTTAGAAGAAATAAGAACGGTATAGTTTGCACGGTTTTTTATCAAAATATGTATCATAATTATATTAAAAGTTCTTTAGTTTGCGGTATTTCATTACTTCCCAAAACGTCATAACTTATTAGAGCCACCCGGCACCCAACCAGCTCCGCCTTGTCGTTCGGCGTCTACTCGTTGTCGACAGGAGGGTTACGGGCGCGCGGTCTACTCGGGACCCGATGGCAATGCGCGGTCAATGCAAGACGAGCGAACTTTATTAGCAACATTATCGGATGGTACAATAATACACCATATTGGTTTTTGTTTTCAAAATCAACAGGTGCATTTCATAGCTAAGGAAATTATCTATACAAATAAATAAAATTGGAGTGTCTGTTTGTAATATCAAAATAACAGCTTTTCACTAAATGCATATGAAAGTACATACGATACCTATAGCAAAAACGCGAATTAAAAAATTTTTGTCTGTCTGTCTGTCTGTCTGTCTGTGTGTTTGATCCGGGTAATCTCCGAAACGGCTGGACCGATTTCGACGGGACTTTCACTGGCAGATAGCTGATTTTATAGCGGGTAACTTAGGCTACTTTAATTTTAGAAAAACAATTAGGGTTCCGCGTAAAAAAATAAAAACACTTGAAATCAAAGAGTATCTCCGAAACGGCTGGACCAATTTTGACGGGACTGTCACTGTTAGATAAGTTATAAGCAGTAACTGAGGCTACTTTTATTTTAGAAAAACAAAATTCAAAAAATGGGTCCTGTCGCGCGGGCTTAGAACGCGGGACCGGGCTTTATTGTTAAGTTAAATTCCACGCGGGCGAAGTCGCGGGCTCAGCTAGTTTTATATAAAATATATAATAATAAATATCGCCAGACTGACACACCAACTGTATGGTCCCAAACTAAGCCTTGTACTATGGGTACCATACAATGGACTGGGGGCGATCCCAGTGACACCCAGACCTGGGCAAATTACGAAAAGGCTATTTCTGAAATTTGCCCTGGTGGGAATCGAACTCGCTACCACCTGGTGCAGTGAGCCGAGCGGCCTACGCTCAAACCACTGCGCCAAGCGGTTGTCGAAATCTATATGCATATGTATTATTGTATTAATGTGTTGATAATATTAAAGTAATAGTAATTATTTTATGTTTCATTCAGACCACATTAATGATCCATGCATATAAATAAATTTAATTTAAAATCACAGCTGTAATACTGCAACCCTAATAGTAGGTAACCATAGCCACATGCCACCAATTTAAATATTATGAAGTAATTGCTAGCTCAATTCCTAATTACGTTTTTATAATTTACTACTACGTGGACATTGTTTGTTGCAAAGAAACTTACTTTGATTTCGTTGCACATCTTTTGTAGAGATTGACGGGCTTGACGACTGACCTAGGTTGTTAGTTAGTGTCTGATTCTGGTATCACAGCCTCGAGCACTGGATCTGAAAATATAATAATACAGGTTAAATGACATTTTGTGTTAGGGTTCCGTACCTCTAAAGGTAAAAATTGAACCCTTATAGGTTCACTTTGTTGTCCGTCGGCCGCCTGTCTGTCTGTCAAGACCGTTTTTCTATCCCGCAAATATTGTTTAGTGTATTTCACTACTTTGGTTATAGATACGATACATATTGGCTATTGAAATGGGTTCAGAAGCCTTCAATGTGCATGGCCAGATGTACACATGTCCAGTTTTTTAATAAACAACTTTCAACGCACCTTATTTCTTATACTGCTGCTGCCTGCAACTTCGGTTGTGTATCAAACAAATGTGTAAAATTTATAAATAGTTACCTGCTGATGTTGATGGTTTTGTAAGAGCAATTTTAGTTTTAATTTGTTGCCACAGTTCTCTTTGCTTGATATATTTCAGCGACAATGGATCTGAAATGCAATGGGAACATTATTGAAACACTAAATCTAATATGATTTGGATTTTATTTGATAGACATTTTAAATTTCCTACTACTGGTTACAGGATTGTTTTATGCGAAAAAGATTCAGGACAAGGATTCAGGATTCAGTTTTAAAAAAATGCATAGTATAAATAACTTGTAAATACTAAATAATTGATGGATATGGATGCAATATTTTTTATAAAACTTGAGATAAATAAAATATTATGTACTTAATAATATTAATACAAACCTGGCATATATAATGTCGGAATCGCTTATCTTCTTATAGCGACAGAGATCTTCAAAGTGTCGTCGACGACAAACACAGCGATACTTATATATCAATTCATTTTTCAGCCCCACAATGGCACCACCAATTTGAAAAACCCACTTTGTTGAACCGTTCGCTATCTTTCTCTGGATATGGAAAAGAATGAAGAACTTTTTCTGTCCCTAAAATTAATAAAAAGTTGATATTATTATTAGTAGTTGATATTCCTTGGGCAATTTTACAACTTGAGCTAAGATTATGGGCACCACTGGCTACATAAATTACGTAAGTAATTAATGGGTTGGAGTGTAGCCTTAGGGGCGCTATGACTTAGGTTTAGGTTAGGTTAAAACAGTGACCAAAGCGCGGAAGCCGAGCGAGCGAAGCGAGCGCGCTGCGGCAGCGGCCGGTGAAGCGCCAGAATCCGAATGTGTCATAAGGTTATGTTAGTTTCCAGTTAGGGGGGCTATGGAGCCAGGATTTAGACGAATTTTGGAAAAAAAATATTTTCGTTTTGGTCACTATTCTAACCTAACCTAAGTCATAGCGCCCACATAAGGCTACACACTGACCCTGAACACATTTTCGATACCGATGCCGATGCGAAGAATAACGACGGGACCAATTACGAGGACTCCTCTTGGTAACTAGGTAGATAGGTATTTGAAAAATATCAAACAAAGCACCGGAGGAACACAGCACAGACTTACCTTGTATAAACTAGATACGCACAGGCTCAACTCAACAGTAATTCACAGGGCAACAACGTAGGTTGGTCGTAAAATCCAAAGAAACACAGTTAAAGAGTTGGAGATACATAAAAAACAATTAAAATTACCGTTTCAAAAATATTACACGACCACCATTTTGATTTTGAGCTGTTTGGGGTTTTTTCTTTTAATTTTTTTTTTTTAAATTAGTTTAACGGCCCTGGGTACAAGCCTTTTGAGCCTTTTTCTTTTAAAATGTTTTTAATGTTGCCAATTTACAATAAAACGAAATACCAAATTCGTATTAAAATTTCTACATCCATAGACCATACTAATATAATAACAGCTTTTATTAATTAAATTATAAATAAAATAAGAAAAGAAATCTATAAGTATATTGAATATTGACACAAAACATTGGAATAACACAAAAAAAAACATACTAAAGTATGAGGCACTTACTTACCATATTAGGTATTAAACATATTATTCTCTAAACGTTTTCATGTCATTTGTTTACAGCGCCAGAAAGCGGGGAATGTTTTTTAAGATTATTTAAATACTTTAAAAATATACTATTTTAGTAGATAGTATTTTCAACTGTGCCATAGGACCAAGAAGCTTAGAAAAGCACTGAAGTTCTTGCATAGGTATTACTTTGCGTGGAGCGACATCTTGTGAATCGATGAGTAAATAATTTGCATAACTTATAATAGTGCCATCTGTATTTTAAGTTTTTTAAAAATAATCCTAATAAATTAAAAAGCACCAACTATCCTTTTGCTGAAAAGAATGCTGTGTGCATCGTAATTTAGTAGCATGACTTCCCTTACATTCCCTTAATTTTGTTCTAAGATTGAGGACCCTGGCCCGTTCGCTGCGTCTTTTTTTCTTTTCGCCAGTAATTGTTCATACGCTGCTCGTCTGTGTCGTATTTCGGGTGTGAAAATGTCTATCGAAGCCTGAGCTTGGAGGCATCGTGTGAACAATGAAAAGTAGCCCCTCGCGTAAATATGAGAACTTCTCCAACGACCACCACGGGAAGGAAACGGACAAGTATTCTCTAGATAGCCAAGATACCGCCAGTGTGGTAAGTCCGACGTTGAAATTATTGATTTTGTTTGTGTACTGTATGAGACGCTATTGATTTGTCGCTTATTAGTGTTCGCATTAGTCATAGCATATGTTTTAAGTTTATGTGATCTGGATATGTGTTGATATATTTTATAAAGCGGCTGAAATGGGTGTCGGTATCGAAAATTCTGTTTCATCTAACGTATGTGCGCAAGTCGACCTAGATCATTCGAAATCCGTTCACAAAAGATTGGTCCAACCATATTTGAGTCTTTATTTTGTAAACTATTTTATTTATGGCTTGTTGTTGTTGCTTGATGGTTTATTTCGTTTTGCGCCTTCACTTTCACTAACATGCGACAGGTACCCACAATATTTTTTTCGCTTCTAAACACTCAGATTTAGTTTTCTTATTGACATTGCTAAACTGGTAAGACCTACTTGCAATATTCCCTGTCTGTAATATAGTAGCTATCTGATTGTAGTTTATTATTTATTACAATGTCTAGACAAGAAGGCTAGACTTAAGAATAATCAGGACTCAGCCTGTGGGAATTCTGGTTGTGATCCCACCATTACATTCTCACTTGTTTATTCTGCCAATCAAATTAATACTTAAATAAAATATCATTGAGTGACATTTGCATAAATTTGAGTTGTATATATAATGTGAAACTCAACTTTTTCTTAATATTAAAAAATACTAATAAATTAGGATGAATATTTCTTTTAAGCTTAAATAAGGTCTTATGACTGCTAATTTGAAACAGAGATAATTGCCAGATCCTTTTTCCTGTCTTTTTGCCAGACGTGCCAGAAGTAAGATTCAGTAGTTGTAGCCATGATTTTTGCCATTTATGTGGCTTGATTTTCCTCATTCAATTATATTTCATGCAAAATTGTGCATCATAATATTCAGTTGAATATGCAAACTGGTTGTTTTCCTTTAATAAAAGAAACCAAGTTCTTGTCACTGTAGGTACTTACATACTCTTGAGGTTGAGGTTGGTAGGTAAGCAGCTTAGCCCACTGCACCGGTTGGTGGCAGGTTCAATTCCCGTCAGGGTATATTTCGGAAATATCCTTTTCATAATATTTGATTTTCAAGATATTTGTATGTATTGAGAAAATAAATAAATAATTTTCCCTAGTCTGGGTGTCAGTGGTATACCATAGTACCTATTTACTGGCATTGCATAGTTAGCAACCATAGAGATGGTGTATTATTAGTTAGTTATTAGTCTAGAAATATTTATTATTATTTATTATTAGCACATTGGTCTCAGACCGCAACAGACCGAGACAAATGGAAGAAGGGAGGGGAGGCCTTTGCCCAGCAGTGGGACACTACAGGCTCCTAATAATAATAATTATTATTATACAGGTTGAAACGGAAAGAGTATACTCTTTTTCAAAACTTTGTAAGTCTAAAACTATCAGCTTTGGAGGAAACATGAAATACAAAAGGTGTTACAGGGATATTGTTGTTGACAGATTTCATAATTCTACAAAAGCTTTAGTACTTTAACTGTCCCACGAAGCCGATAATTTTAGATTAACAAAGTAAAGTTGCAAAAAAAAAATAGTATACCCTACTATTCTCATGACTATTCTCATCTTATTCTATACTATTCTCATCATGACTATTCTCATCCTTTATAGCAATTTGTACCATGTTTTCTATATAAATATCCTGGGTTTACATGATGCAGAGTGGATTAAACCAAGGTTGCCACCTTTTCTCAGATTGTGTAGTTATTATATTGGGAACTAGCTGAGCCCGCGACTTCGTCCGCGTGGAATTTAGGTTGCTACATATCTCTAATCTGTGGTGGAATTTAACTTAACAAAAAAGTCCGCTCTCGCGTTCTGAGCCCGCGCGACAGGACCCATTTTTTAAAATTTTGTTTTTCTATAATAATAGTAGCGCAAGTTACTGCTTATAACATCATTGATTCATGTGTTTTTATTTTTTTACGCGGAACCCTAATTGTTTTTCTAAAATTAAAGTAGCTTAAGTTACTCCTTAAAACATCAGCTATCTGCCAGTGAAAGTCCTGTCAAAATCGGTCCAGCCGTTTCGGAGATTATCCGGAACAAACACAGACAGACAGACAGACAAGAAAAATTTAAATCGCGTTTTTGTTATAGATGTCGTATGTACTTTCATATGCATTTAGTGAAAAGGTGTTATTTTGATATTACAAACAGACACTCCAATTTTATTTATTTGTATAGATAATACAAAAACATAATACTTGCCTAGTGTGGTTTCAAATCGTTTCAAAGTTTAATATTAGTTATCTCCAAAATGTGTTCAATTAAGTACTTAAGCTTTTAATTTCGGTGGCTTCCATATATCAAGACTTTTATGGAGTGCTGACCATCAGCAGTCTTTGGTCGGCCCGGCCTAAGTCCATAAAAATATAGTAAAAGTTTTGGTCCAAATAAAGCAGTCATTCATTGTAATACCAGGGTGGCATGGCAACCCTAGTAGCAAACTAAAAATGAAAAACCCAAGCAATATCAAACCCACAACCGCTCCACACATTAAAGTAACGATGCAAGCATCCAACATAATTTATTAATAAACTCCACAGCGAATGTAATGGAAAGCTAAACAGTTTTTATTTTACGCGTCTGTAAAGACAGCGAATCTGGTGAGTTTGCAGCCATGTGCAACGTCTTAATGCTGTTTTTGTTAAAGATTCGCCGCGGTAAGAGTTTTATTGCTTCGTGAACTATGTTTAGAAATGGACCGGTTTAGGTGATTGTTAACTAAACACTGGTTACTATCATTCGGATTTGTATTTTTGGTTTCTTAATTTTGTTTGCTGTAGAAACTGTCTGTTCTTATTTAGCTGCTCGCGGTTACGTCGATGTATTTTTGTTTTATTTATTGAAGTACAGACAGCAAACAAATTGTAACATAACGTTATATAAAGTGTTATTAACTTTAACTGAACATTTTCAAGAATAAGATAATCAAAAATTCTTATACGGTTTGACACTAGATTACAATAACCATTCTTTTAGTTAGGTGGTGATCATAAATATAATTCAATTTTTTTTTAACTCAAGAGTAAACAATGTTATCTTTTCTTAATTTTTAGACTTATCTTTTTTGGAACAAAGTTGTGACGGTTGGAATATATCTTTAAATAGTATATTTTAGCAGCTGATACTTCTAATACAGCGAGATGTCATTGCTTTACGACTTGTAATATCTCACACGTGTAATCTCGTAAGTAATAATAACTGTCACCAAATTATAATACACTAATATTGGCGCATAGCCATTGCAACGAACTGCCACTCTTTCGACATCCGTGAGTAATGTCCAGTGTAAAATTAGTGCAGCATTCTTAGTTATTGCACTGTTAAGAAAACTGTCGCAGAGCTAGTTCTATTTTAGATGCCAACAGTGGATTTGAAAGGCTTGGTTTAAATAAAAACAGGTGTAATGAGGTCCCTGTTAACCTGTGACTACCCCGTTTTCATATAGCTACCTAAGTATTTATTTCCTTATTTACTTGGGAGGTTTGAAGATTTCCGTCTATCATCGTAAATAATCTTCATATCCATTTCAAAGTTTGGTCATTGTGTAGCCTTAGGGACGCTATGACTTAGGTTAGGTTTAGGTTTCGGTTAGGTTAGAACAGTGACCAAACAAAACAAAAAAAACCCTGAAACTTCATCTAAGTCCTGGCTCCATAGCCCCCCTAACTGGGAACTAACATAACCTAATGACACATTCGGATTCTGGCGCTTCGCCGGCCGCTGCCGCAGCACGCTCACTTCGCTCGCTCGGCTCGCGCGTTTTGGTCACTGTTCTAACCTAACCTAACCTAAACCTAAGTCATAGCGCCCCTAAGGCTACACTCCAACCCAAAGTTTACGTACCATGCTGAGAGGGTGGTTTTAAAGAAGGCTAGCAGGTTTACCTACGATTATGTCGTGTCAAATATTATTACGTATTATTTAATCTATCTCAAGTCTTATAAGTAGCTATCTTGAGTACGCTGTTGAGTTGATATGTAATTTTGTACTGGTGTGACATAAGAATGACATTTGCAAGATGGATCTCAGACTTGAGATCGTTTTATTAATACGGGCCTCAATGCCGCACATTTCCTATCAAATGTGACAAATTATTGAAGATTAATAAATGTATTCAGCTGTAAAATTATTAAAAACTGATCAGCCCATACAAGACTTTCGCGTCGCCTGACATCCATTGAAGACTGTGTAGCAGGTAGACTTTCTACGTACATAGAAACAATACTCACGCATGTTTGTAATACGTACTGTGTGTATATCCTACTAATATTATAAATGTGAAAGTTTGTGAGTGTGGATGTATGTATGTATGACTGTTACTCCTTCACGCAAAAACTACTGAACGGATTTGAATGAAATTTGGAACACAGATAGTTTATAACCGGGATTAACATATAGGATACTTTTTATCCCGATAATCCCGAAAGGTTTGTTACGTTCAATACTACGCGGACGAAGTCCGTGGGCACAGCTAGTGAGTTATATACCTAATTAGCGCGCTGCACGAAAGGACAAGGACAATAACGACGCACATAATATGTATTGATATTTTAATGGCATTGCCACTTTCAAGGCGAACCTGTCCAGCGGTTATTAACCATTGAAATTCTCATCAAAAGCACGGCGTTCGAACTAGTATATCGTAGATAAGATCCTCGATCGATAATCGAACGAAAGTTGCTCTATATAGAAATGTGCTCACATCTAATTCTGGTCGACCGATTGCAGTGTAGTAACGCCTTTAGTCAGCTTTCAAAAGGTGCGCTTGAGTATTTGGCGGCTAGCTTTTTTATACTTACAACAAAGTCGGCGAATATACGTAGGACCTACTTGATGTTAAGGTGAAGGCGCCTGTCTAGCCCGCGAAATTCAAAATTTTCGAGGATTTTTTATAGTTTATCCAAAATCTGAAAACATTTAAGACAACATTTTGTGATTTGTGACAAACATAGAATGCAGTGCGTTTACTAATACATTTATTTTACTCTAAATATTATCACGGTGGATATGATACTAGTTAATCACTAAATATACAAAAATTGCCAGATTATCTGGATAGCTGTCGTTCTTGAAATGTTTTAGAGTAAGTTGGATACATTAATAAATGCACTGCACACGGTCTTTGTCGCGAATTACAAAATGTGCCTTTTATTATTGTCAGATTTTGAAGAAAATCTAAAAAACCTCAAAAAAGTTAAATTCGCGGGCTAGATGGGCGCTTTAGCCTTAAATAGTTACCGTGGCCTATAGATTTTGAATACCAAAGGCAGTGCTCACACGTTGCCTACTTGAAGGAGTGGGACAGAAGGGTCAAGGGAGGGGAGGTTAGGCTTCCGGCTCTCTCATTCATCGTACGAAACTCGGCTACAACAGCAACTTTACACCGATCTTCTGTGTGAGGGACGTACCATCAACAAACTCGACGCTTGATCACCTTAAGGTTGCATTTTGTATGCATTGACCAGCAGCCGCATGCGACTAGCATGGTCATAAAAACAATTAAAACAAATGGCTTTCTAAAAAAAGGGCCTTTGTCTCATCAGACGCTTTTCGTCTCATTGGACGACAACATCATGGGCAAGGCATCTTATGATTACTGCCTGCAAGGGAAAAGTGTTTAAAATTGATCAAGCGTCAACTTTGTTAATGGTACTACCCCGGTCGCAACAACCTGTTTACTATGCTGTAGTCAATTGTCTATTCAAATTCAAATCGTTTATTTTGTTTAGGCCTACGGGGGCACTTACAAATTGTCGATTTTACATTTTTTTTCTTATAACTACAATCGGATCGGAACGCGACCTCGACTGAGAAGATCCGGCAAGAATGACTATGACTTGGCTCTATCACCGTTAAACCTCCTGCCTCTTCTTCTAATTTTAATCGTGTTCATTATTAAGAGCTCCGCCTGAACGGCGCCTATAGCCGCATAACTTTGTGATTAAATTAATACCTTGTAACCCTTTGGCGGCGTTAATAATTGTTAAATTGCCACGAAGAACTTTACGCTAGTCTGCGTCTAGGGATTTATTGGCGAAAATGTGAATAAAAATACTTGCTTAAACATACCAAGAAAAGCTAATAAAAATTGGGTTTATACATGACAGAGTTCTCAGGTAAACACACATTTAAAAAAAAGTACACATGAATTGAGAACCTCCTTTTTGAAGTCGGTTAAAAACTAAGAAGTGATCGTGGTTATAACTTTGTTAACGCCTTTATTTTATACTAGCGACCCGCCCCGGCTTCGCACGGATGCAATAAATTATCAGTGTTTCTCTACTATATTATGCATGTATTATACATATAAACCTTCCTCTTGAATCACTCTATGTATTAAAAAAACCGCATCCAAATCCGTTCTATCTAAGCATACATAAGGACATACAGACAGCGGGAAGCGACTTTGTTTTATACTATGTAATGATTCGGCTTACAATTCAGTCCCTACTCTCTTATTAGGTATTTGCAAGCAACGTAGTTATACTACATTTGGTTCACTATGATGACAGATTTTATTCAAAACCTGTGACTTTGAGGGGAGCAAGCGAAGTCGCCAGGCGGGTCGATGTCGCTCGCTGACTTTGGTAGCGCAACAGGCCTTCGATAGCGGCCTAGAAATTCTGACGCGGACGCAGTGAATTCATTTCCCACCCCGAGTATTACAGGCTAAAATTATCCAATGTGTAGAACACGTTATGAATATCGCAGGATGCCGTCGATCCACAAGCTTGACTCTCGTGAATACCGGCAATTTTTTAATGTTTCCGCAATTCCAGATACCTGTATACCTACTGACATCCAATATACCGATTTATGATGTTGTCTCTTTTATGTGCTGTCGAAAAATAGGGACGACAGGTTCATGTTTCATGCAGACATGCAACAGTTTCTAGACTCAGCGCTGAAAGATCGATTAAAATGCTATAAACTCATGGATTCAGACTTCATAAATATATTTTTATCGGGTAATAAAATATGTATTCACCGTATCCTGTCGGTTTTTCTCAGTGGTACAATTTTAGAGTATTAGAGTTGACGTACAATGCTGCAACAGCAACTATGGATCTGCAAAAGTTTTTGTGAAAATCTTTGATTTTCCATAATCTTTAATCATGAAATTGTAAGGGAAGAAACAGCAGAATTATGATCGGTTTGGATCGCTCTCTATTGAAAACTATCAGGTAAAAACATAACCCTTCCTTGAGATTTGCCGTAGTTGGTTAAAAAAGAAAACTATAGTAACATATTTTGCTTTCAATTACTTCGTCTTCTATATTGGAAGAATATGAAACAAAAAATAAGCACATAGCGCATACCCTTCTCTAATCACCCTCCTGTACCTCGAGCCTGGTTTGCATACACACAAAAAGCCTTTTCACGATCTCTTCAATGTAATTGACACCTGCGTCTGCTGATGTCATTCACAGATAGTGGCCCAAACAATGTCTGTTTGTATTGATACAATATAATCAATATACATAGCACAGGTATATGTGATTCGTAATTACGATTGATTGTTGATGCTGTCAGAGTAAGCCTAGTAGAGGAGTATGGTATCACTTTATCTTTTAATTTATTTGTTTTGCTGCATAATTATCTGCTATTTCCTGTTAGTAAATGGTATCCTCCATCGTCCTTTTTAAAATTCTTCTCGAAAATTCTGCTTTATTTAAAAAATGCAGCATCTTCTAACTCCGAATTATTTTACCCTGTATCCATTCGCAGGAAAGATACATAAAAATAAGTGCCCGAAACACGAATAACATGTAAATAAAATAAAACACAATCGCAAAGAAAGTTAGCATTTAAGCTTCTAAAAAAAAAAAAAAAACATTTTTTTTAATCGATTGTATTATATTTTACTAGCTGTTGCCACGGACTTCGTCCGCGTAGTATTTAACGTAACAAAAATTTCGGGATTATCGGGATAAAAAGTATCCTATATGTTAATCCCGGTTATAAACTATCTGTGTTCCAAATTTCATTCAAATCCGTTCAGTAGTTTTTGCGTGAAGGAGTAACAAACATACATACATCCACACTCACAAACTTTCACATTTATAATATTAGTAGGATTGAACTTTAGCCAGGTCGTCTAAAATGAGTGCTACTGATCTGAGAAGAGCCTGTCCAAGGAAATCTAATGCGAATAAACACCTAATACATTTCGTAGCCATATACTTACTTTAATTCTCCCAATCGCGTCGGCATACGATTCTCGTTATTATTTCGCGCCGCTGCCTATCTGAATAAATTGCCGCCAACTTTACAATATCACCGTTTAATTGTGGCTTGCGATCAGTGTAACAGTTTACCAAGGCGAGCGCGAACGTGTTTTTAGTGATAAAAAATATCTATGTTGTTTTGTTACGACCTTCTGTGAAATATTCGATTTTACATCGAAGGTTGTTACTTGAAGGACTGTTGGTTGGTTCTCGTTTGATTTCTGGTGAGTTTTAGTAACTACAAGTTTAAGGCAAAACAAGATATTGTGTCTAAATGCCAAAGGCATCCGAATCATCACTGGCTATAGCTTATAATGATTTGAAGTGTGTTTGTTATACAAATTAATATTAATTAATGTCTATGATATGCTACCCATTATCTCTTGCGTGCTTATTGAAAGATACACGCTTGATAATTTTATATATTTATTCAACATAGCGCTGATACCTAATTAGATACTTATAAAGTAAATTAATGAAAAAATTACGTGTTTTGGCTAATTTATTGCTTTCTAGAGACATTATTCTTATTTAAGATAACGCTTAATTAAATTCATAAGTATACATTTGATGACGTAGCGTTGATAGTAGGTACATGTATTCACACACAACGAACAGGAAAATAATAAGGAATATTTTTATCTGTATAACTGGTTATTGAATCTTAAGTTCCGGAGTCTGCGTTTGCTCAAATAAATTGGGGTTTGATATAAATTATTTATATACTAGGTGAAACAGAAAGGGTATACATTTTTTTTTGCAACTTTACTTTGTAAATCTAAAACTATCGGCTTTGTGGGATAATTAAAGTACTAAAGGTTTTGTAGACTTGTGAAATCTGTCAACAGCTGTATTCCTGTAACACCTTTTGTTTTTCAAGTTTCTTCCAAAGCTGATAGTTTTAGAATTACAAATGTTAAGTTTTGAAAAAAAAAGTATACCCTTTCTGTTTCAACCTGTAGAAATAGTTATACGTACTTCTCATTGTATGTTTTGATCAATCACTTCGTGAAAACCCTTTCGACCGCCATGGCAACTATGATTCGCAACCAGTTGCGAAAGAGTATTTTTTTGTCTTTCTTGGCAACTGCTTGCGAGGGAAGAGTGTTATTTCTCAGCACACAACCAAGTTGCCAACGAAGAATGTCTCAAAATGTGCAGCTGTGATACAAGAGTATCTTTTCCTTATACGCAACTACACAGTCGCCTTGGGAAAAAATTAACACCGTTCTTTGAACTTGGCTGAGACACCGGCTTGCCTCCATAGCACCTAGATTGTTTATACTAGGTGAAACAGAAAGGGTATACAATTTTTTCAAAATTGTAAATCTGTAACTATCGGCTTTGGAGGAAACTTGAAAAAACAAAAGGTATTATAGGAATACAGCTGTTGACAGATTTCATAAGTCTACAAAACTTTTAGTACCTTAACTGTCCCACAAAGCCGATAGTTTTAGACTTACAAAGTAAAGTTGCAAAAAAATAGTATACCCTTTCTGTTTCACCTAGTATAGATGATTCCTCCTAGAAACAAAACCCATAGGTTGTTGGCTCCGTGTGTTTATAATCTGTGTTGTTGCAGCATTCGGGCGCGGAGGACGCTGGCGGGGGGCGGCGCGGGTTGAGCGACGTGGCCGCGGGCGCAGGCGACATGTGGATCAGCGCCGTCGAGAGCTCCATACTCAGCTGGGAGGAGGTCAGTACAGTTCCGTCCAGTGACGTCATATCCATCCCATACCGAAGCATGTCCTGAACATGTGAAATAAAATATCACATAATCTATGGAACTACTGATCCCATTCTTACAATTTAAAGTCTAAGGGGGCGTCCATTAATTACGTGAGGCATTTTTGAGAATTTTTCGACCCCCCCTCCCCCCTTGGTGAGATATCGTAAGATTTTCTTCAACTCCCTCCCCCCTCCCCTAATCTCACGCGAGATTCTTCAAAATGTATGTTTTGGCTGTAAATGTGTTGGATTATTGAATAATATTAGGAAAACCGTTGGCCCGAAAGGCGATCCTTGCAACTTCCCGCTTATTCGCTGGTCTACGGGGTTCGGACGAACGCGTCAAACACTATTGTCTCAGATTTGGTCATATTTAATTCTAAAAATAAATTTTCACGCAATTTTACACCGTTTTCTGCTAGAAAAATAATTACGTGATATTTGCCAAGACCCCCCCTCCCCCTAAGTGAGATTTGGAGAGATTTAGCGTGATCCCCTCCCCCCTAGAACACCTTACGCAATTAATGGACGCCCCCTAACCGGGTCGGTATGCGACCTCGACTGAGAAGATCCGGCAAGGAACAACCGCCCGTTGCTTATAATTTTTAAAGGTATTAAGAGAAGGTATTGGGTATTTTGGTATTACACCGATAATAAGTTACACAATTTCCGAGTGACAGATTATGTTTTAAATGACGACAGCACACGTCAAACCGCGGGGTCCAGATAGTATGATATAGGTACCGATCTTTTAAACCAATTTTTTTATAGTAATTTTCATACCTTTACTTCAAAATAAAAAAAAAACATTGTATTCAGCAAGGTTTTAAGGCGAAGGCGCCTGTCTAGCCCGCGAAATTCAAAATTGTCGAGTATTTTATAGTTTATCCAAAATCTGAAATAATTTAAGACAACATTTTGTGATTTGCGACAAACACAGTATGCAGTGCGTTTATTAATACATTTATTTTACTCTAAATATTATCACGGTGGATATGATACTAGTTAATCACTAGATTTACAAAAATTGACAGATTATCTGGATAGCTGTCGTTCTTTAAATGTTTTAGAGTAAGTTGGATATATTAATAAATGCACTGCACACGGTCTTCGTCGCGAATTACAAAATGTGCCTTTTATTATTGTCAGATTTTGAAAAAAATCTAAAAAACCTCAAAAAATTTGAATTTCGCGGGCTAGATGGGCGCTTTAGCCTTAAGAGTATTTAATACTATTGGAAAGGTACAGTAAGTACATAATTATCTCATGTTTTGTCTAAATGTAAATGAACTGATAAAGCGTAACGTCTTTATCGCCGAAGTACTCGTACGACGCGTCACCTAAGTCACGACGATATAATTTAGGAATGCAGATAACA
Source organism: Notodonta ziczac (assembly GCA_918843915.1). Taxonomy (NCBI): domain Eukaryota; kingdom Metazoa; phylum Arthropoda; class Insecta; order Lepidoptera; family Notodontidae; genus Notodonta; species Notodonta ziczac. The sequence goes on from OU974049.1 coordinate 10,873,545, forward strand.
ATAAAATATGCGTCATGGGCTATCCCAACACGCTGTGTATGGTATGTGTGTGTTTAAATGCTGTACTCTGAAAAAAGTTAACGTTTGACCCTGCTTAGCAAAGCACTGCCATGGCTTGAGTGTGGTTACTTTACCCCGGAATGTGTATAGATATTAGGCATTGAAATGATTGATACTTTCAATTCATTTTCATTATTCAGTACCCAATTCATATTAACATTAAAACGAAGTAATTATATACATGGTGAACTTCATTATGACTATTAATACTGAGTGATAGCCGATTGGTTAAGCACGCGTCTTGCGGGCACCAGGTCCTGGGTTCAAACCCTGGCTCGCACCTCTGGGTTTTTCGAAATCTATGTGCAATTCATAGTTTCTATAATATGATTATCTCTCGCTTACGGTGAAAGAAAACATCTTGAGGAAACCTGCAAGTCTTAGAAAATCTAACCAATTTTCGAAAAACATGTGAAATCCGCCAACACGCACTGGACCAGCGTGGTGGATTACGGCCTGAATCCCCCTCGTAGTGAAGGGAGGCGCGTGCCCAGGAGTGGTACGTCAAAAGGGCTAAATTATTATTGATATACTAGCTTGTACCCGCGACTTCGTCCGCATAGACTTAAATAAAGTATTCTATGTGTTAATCCAGGTTATAAACTATCTGTGTTCCAAATTTCATCCAAATCCGTTCAGTAGTTTTTGCGTGAAAGAGTAACAAACATACATCCACACTCACAAACTTTCGCATTTATAATATTAGTAGGATTATTAATGAATACTATGAAGTCGCTGATCGATGATTTATAATGAAAACCAGGCAGTACCGAAGCGTTTTGATTGCTATGATTTTTAACAGTTTCTATCTATGCTTATAGCAGATGCTACTTACGAAAACCTATATAATTACTACCTGACCGACAGACGTTGTCCTGTTTTTTAGGGGTATGAAAAATTGATAGTAGCCGATTCTCAGACCTACTGAATATATCCTACTAATATTATAAATGTGAAAGTTTGTGAGTGTGGATGTATGTATGTATGTATGTTTGTTACTCCTTCACGCAAAAACTACTGAACGGATTTGGATGAAATTTGGAACACAGATAGTTTATAACCGGGATTAACATATAGGATACTTTTTATCCCGATAATCCCGAAATTTTTGTTACGTTAAATACTACGCGGATTACGTTAAATACTAGTCGGGGGGCACAGCTAGTATGCATATAAAATTTCCAAAAAATTGGTCAAGCCGTTTCGGAGGAGTATGGTAACTAACATTGTGACACGAGAATATTATATATAAGAAAATTATTATACCATTAACGCCGGAAGGTGGTAGCAAACTTCGAAGCAGACCGAAGCGAACGTGGTTAGATGAAGTAGCTGTTATAGTTGCGATTCGTACGATAGGCGAGAGAGTCGAAATACCAACCCCCTCTCCCTTACCCCCTACTGCCCCACTTCCCGTCAGAGGGGTTATTTTAAATCGTGGGAATCGATATCGGAAACAGATTTGGCAACTTCAAACGTCTGTACTTTTGCCATTTTCAAGTTTATTCGGAAAAGTATTTGAATGTTAGTAATTGAATGAGCATGTATGACTTACGATTACTAATGGTGCCATATTTTTTGATAATAAATATTATATATTTAATAATTGCCATAAATATGTTTAATGGTTCAAATATCGATTCGAATGGTTTAAAATACGCCCGTAGGTCGGCAACGTGTGAGCGATGCCTTTCGTATTGTAACTGCTTAATATTAGGCAGGTCGTACGCTTTTGCCAACTTTGTTCTATGAAGTTACGGAAGAGGGAAGCTGAGGCCTGTTACTAGCAGTGGGGCAGTTAACAGGCTAAAAAATACAAGGAAAGGATAAGTCCAAATCGTAAAATCTTTACAGCGTCTTGGCAGAAATTTAGCATTCACAAAAGATTGCGCATGTTTTTTTATAGCGCATTCTGGCAATCTGTACCACGGAGATGTCGCCTTTATCTTATAATTCATTGTATTCGACAACCCGGCAACACGTCGTTGATTACAAGAACTGAAGCGTTGTACAGAGAACCGCTTCCATAGACTTCAAAAGAAATTAGATCAAAGAGCCGCCCAGTTTATACACGAGTGGCTATACGGAACAATAATTTACCTGGTACGAAGGATAAGCGGCTGTGGTCGAGGTCGATAGTAGTTGATATTCTGCTGAAAAAAGACTACAGTTTTTTGCCACTCCGGATGGGATCAATATTGATTGTGCAAATCTTATTTTCGGTGACGGATTTTTTTAAAGACAAAAAATTGTTACAGTGCATAGAAATAGTGAGCACACTCTGAAATGTTGCGATTTGTCCGAACGGAGAGTTAAGGATCAAGGCGCTGTAAATTAATTAATTATTTTTGAAGCGAAGTTTCTATACGGACGTTCGGGGCGCTCGCCGCGCGGCCACTCTATTTGTGCTAAGCGTCAGTTGCGTTACGATACGATATATGTAGGTAGGTATACAGAGTGGCAGCTATGGCGCCCTACGCTTTATACTATTGAGCTTCGCTATTATTCATACTTACCTACAATAAACTTTCAACTTCAAGGCAGTTTATGTTGGTATTGGAAATCGATTCAATGATGACATGGTGCAAGCGTTTGTTCTGCACACATTTTGTATTATTAATAGCAATGTGAATTTATCACGTGATTAGGATTTCCGTTAGTCTCTTCAACTTCTTTGACAACCGCTTGGAACAGTGGTTTGAGCGTAGGCCTCTCGGCTCACTGCACCGGGTGGTTGCGGGTTCGATTCCCGCCGGGGCAATTTACGGAAATGGCCTTTTCGTCATTGGCCCTGGTCTGGGTGTGCCACTGGGAACGCCCCCAGTCCATTGTACGGTTTCCATAGTACAAGCTTTGCTTAGTTTGGGACCATACAGTTGATGTGTCAGTCTGGCGATATTTATTATTATTTATTAATTAAACTCGATGCTTGTGCTAATAATGGACTCACGGCAACAGTATGGCCAGCTTGGTGTTTAAACCCGGAACCTCTCAATTACGATTACTGTGTCCCCTCTAATCACTACGGTATTGTCGCTTCAATGTGTCCAATTTAATTAACTTCAGTAATTATCAGCCACAGCTACTTTCACACACTTTTCCTTTCACCAAGCGCTGGCGATATGTCTAACGCTGACAAAGGCCACAGCTGAGAGCCACTCCGGCCATCAAGCTTGTCTATTTGCATACCGACCTAGTTTCTAACGATTCACTAAACCCTTTCAGTGTTGCTGTAATCACCCCATTTGGGAGGTTTACATGTAAATGATTTTGGAGACATCGTTTGTTTTGATGGTGTCCTTGTTTTCTCAATGTAATTGTGGTAATATGAATATTTCGAAGGACTTATTCATTGTGTTTTGGGCTAAATGTTGTTTTAAAGTCAAAGGGTTAGTGTCCTTTTCTTGTTTAGCTTGGCTTGGTTACAACAGGTCCGAACCTGTTCCATTACGGCCTGTATTAATAAAGCTATGTAAAGTCTGATATCGAACTTGGAAATATCATACCAATACAATATTACATATCAAAAGCAGACTCAAGATCGCTCTCTGACTTAAAATAGTCATTTCAGGAGATACAGGCGTCATGGTGGTGTTCATGATATAGGTACTAACTAAATTAATATTTAGTACGGCATTACGAACGTAGAAACTTGTCGATGTATTTCTACTGATTTAGGTGAAGATTCGCATCAAAGATGCAAGATGCATTCCGTGCCGAAAACATGTCTCTGAGTGAAAGTGCCCGCTGTTATAAATGCGTTTCAAGTATGAATGACGTATCGGCGTTGTTGCCAAAATATGGGCCAATGTGGTCTGGAAATGTTTGGCTTTTTTATATATAACAAAAGTTGGCAAACAAGCGTACGACCCGCCTTATGTTAAGCTGTAACCAAAGCCTATAGATGCTTGCGATACCAATGGCATTGAATGCATGAATTGGGATAGAGGCGGGTTTGGTATTCCGGCCCTCTCACTCATCGTACGAAACGAATAATCTTTTAAAAAGTATACACTAACAAAATATACCGTGTCTATGCGTAGTCTGTCCATAAACCTTTCTTAAACTATGTGACCCTATGGTATAACTTTTATTCCGAGGGTAGATTCGGGTTAGCTTATTTCCTTTTTACTCCAAATTGATCAATACAGAATTTTATTTATAACAAATAATAATAATAATAATAATTTAGCCATTGTGACGTCCCACTCCTGGGCACGGGCCTCCCCTCAACATGAGGGGGATTCAGGCCATAATCCACCACGCTGGCCCAGAGCGGGTTGGCGGATTAAACATGTCTTTAGAAAATTGGTTAGATCTTCTAAGACATGCAGGTTTCCTCACGATGTTTTCCTTCACTGTAAGCAAATGATAATCATGTAGAAATAATGATTCCCACATAGATTTCGAAAAATCCAGAGGTGCGAGCCGGGGTTTGAACCCAAGACCGGGGATTTATGGTGCCCGCAAGACGCGTGCTTTAACCAATCGGCTATCACTGCTGATTTTGCTAACTGCTGAATTTTATTTATTCCAACTTAATCCTTGGATTATAGTTAATCTTGCCCTAGTCTATGTTTATTAATAAGGCTGTTATTGTCTTATCTGTACCGGGTGCTCTATTGTCGGTTAATGCCTAGTTTATTTAACTACACCATAATATTGTGAGAACAAAGATAATAATATGTGATCTCGAACAAATATAAAAAGACACATGCTTTTGTATCATAAGATAATACCAAAGAATCGAGTTTGCGTAGCAGTTGCGCAAATAAATATGAATTAAGCTGTTTTGTTTTCGCCAAACATAATATTTTTATAACATCGTTTTGTGCGGGTATTGTTTAGAAAACATTTGGCCGTATGAATTACGTTAACAAATCACAATGGCGTACTTCACACGACACTGGCTCAGTATTGTCTGGCAGGGTTCTTATATGATTGGGTGAATTTATTTGAAAATTCCAGTGACGTATCAAAATAATGTAGAGTAGTCTTGACATGAGGATTAGCCTCCTTTATAGAGTTTAGAAGCTATTCACAATAATGGCTTAACCTACTTAATGTTTATCGGAAAAGTGAATTGTATTACCATTGTAGAGACTGGCGTGTTTTATTTGCAAATTAACAAAAAACCTGTTTGAAAGACTTTTGTTTTTCAAAATGAGAACAAAACTTTTTCTTTTGTTAACCATATTGTAGAGTCTTGTATCGATTTAACGTCGTTGTATTTCCATTCATATCTAAATTTACCAATTTGGTACATACGGGAATGACGAGCCGGATCGCGCCGTGAAATCATGGTAATTGATTCGCCACCGTGAATTTGGAATTTGTCGTCGTAATTTTCTGTAAACACGCACGGTATATGCGATGCAAATGGATTATACTCCTTTATAATATAGGTGCAAGTATGTACAGGTTTTATGGCTACCTGATAACACCTCTTATGTATACGCTATAGGGTGCAGAATTGAATATTCGTACACTTACTATTTTATTGTTTTCTAAGTAATATGACTGATACGGGGAGATGGTACTTAAATGTTCTGCCAAAGGTGTATATTTACCTAAACATTTTACTATGACAAACACTGAATACATAATAATATTACGGTTTATTTGTTATTATTGGATAATGGACTTTATGTAGATGTATTTAGACGTTATATAAAACTGCTCAATTCGTCTCAAAAATGGTCGTATAGAATTATCAAATTATCATCAATTCTACAAATTAACCTGTCGAAGAGTGAGAGTTTGCTATTATATTACCAGTTTCTTAAGGACATGTAAATTAAAATATTAGTGATAATATTTTCAATTACTTATAGGTTTAAAATAACACAGGTTGAATGGAACATGACATGAAAAGGATTTTGTGAGAATCATTTTCCAACAAGATTATCACTTGCTGAACGCCAAGGGAAACATAGTCACTTTCGCCTTTCTAACGTCTTTCGTGAGACATGTGGTGGTGGGCCAGCGTGGTGGACTGTGGCCCAAGTCCCCTTCGCATTGACGATGACTGGGTCCGTTACAATGGCCTTTGGTACGCCCGCGAGCGAAATACCTGCCTATACCTTGTGGGAATATAGGCGCTATGGTAAATGAAAACAGTTAAATGGTTATTAATAATATTAATAAATAAATATCGCCAGACGAACACACTGTATGGCCCCAAAACTAAGCAACGCTTGTACTATGGGTACCGTAAAATGGACTGGGAGCGATCCCAGTGACACGCAGACCTGGGCAAATTACGAAAAGGCAATTTCCGAAATTTGCCCCGGCGGGAATCGAACCCGCAACCACCATGTGCAGTGAGCCGAGCGGCCTACGCCCGAACCATTGCGCCGAGCCGTCGTACTTTTATGATAGTCAGTAATGAGTGCTCTATCTAGTAACCTATGTGTTTGTGCAGGTGGCTGAGCGTCTGAAAGTAGACGTTCGCCGCGGTCTATCATGGCGCGAGGCCAACGACCGCATGAACTTCGTGGGCCCCAACGAGTTCCAAGTGAAGGAGCAGGACCCACTATGGAAGAAGTACATCGAGCAGTTCCAAAACCCGCTCATACTGTTGCTACTTGGTAAGTTACGTTTTGTTTTCTAGCCACCAGGGCGGCGCCACGTTAGAGTGCGCTGACATTGACACATGACAATTCTGACAGTTTCATTCTCTCTCTCTCTGTCTCTAACCTAGTGAAAATTTGTATTTGTGGTGACATTGACAGAGGTGTATTTACAGAAAATGTCAGGCCTGTCCAACTAAGCGACATCAGATGATCTAAAAATGCTTTTCCGTCATGGTATAATTGTTAAAATTTCATTTTACGTTCTGTGCTGTCGTTAAATAACGTTTGAATTATATTAAGACAATATTTCTGCCAGATATTTTAATCAGACCATGTCAGTCAGTCAGTTTAGTCAAATTTAAAAAACAGCTCTAATGATGGACTTATTATGCATCATTTTATTATGTTATGTTACCTATGTATTGCATTAAAAATACAGCCTTTCCCGACTAACCTGTTTCAACTATAATAGTTTCAAATCGTATCAATAAGGTCGATAAGGAGGACCAGACCATAAAGTCCTAGAAAAAAGATTAAAAACTTTATGAGTCCTATTTCACCTTCGATTTCCAAGAATGTCACCTTAAATTGTCATCATGGTTTGTTTTATTATTTTTGAAGCTATTTTAATCTCCTCTCCGTCGCTAGTAGTATCGATATTTACCCTGTTTGAATCCGGTTTATAGATAATTATGCCATACAATTAACGTAAATCCACCTGTTGAGTCCTCGAATTAGAACAATTTTTTCGTCAGCACGCATGACTTCGCTGCGCAAACCTCAATCTATGGAAGTCGCTTTATCATAGATTATAGATGATGACAGAAACACTTGAGCAAAGCAGCTAGTATAGCTTCTTTTCGTACAATGAACAAATTTGATGCTCCTACGAATTTCGGTGGTTAGATTGATATGACTACGGTAAGGGGTCAAATTTTATACAGCGCGTTACAAAAGTCAGAAATAATGCACACAATAACACATTAACACCCAATTCTTTCAAAGTTTCAGGTGATTTCACGACCCATCGATATTTCCCATTGCACGCCTTCACTTTTGCTCTTCTAATTTTAATTTAATCGAAATAGATTGCTAGATTCGTAGAAATGCTATTACAGTCTCTCGTAAAATTTGTTCAGAACTGGAATGTAAATAGGCGAGGAATTCGTTTTGCCTGAAAATCGATGCCTAAAAATAAAAGTATTACGATATTTTTGCTAGGATTAGGATTTTTTTTGCATCATTAAGAAGAAGATGATATAGGTTTTTCGTTTGGGCCCTTTGACCTTTGTCAAAGGGTTATTAATTTCTATGTTTAGGTACGAGTATATGTATTTCGTCTCGATTGTGTTATGGTTTCCGGTTTTGATTTTTAATTTCTCCTCTGCTAAAGATGATATAGGTTATGGCATGTAGTTAAACGAAGGATTATGTTTATACTTAACTACTACTTTTTGTCTTGACAATTTGTTAGGTACCTAACCTAACAAATTGTCAAGACAAAAAGTAGTTAAGGACAAATGAATTATATTGCTTTAAAAAAATTCTAGAACTTGTTACACCCGCTGCACTCGGCCAGATCTTATGAGGGATAGAGCTATAGGAATACATTATCCAATAGTTCTGTCTCTTTTAATCCGCTGTCAGAGTTATTTAGGGAGTGTCGAGCAGATGATATGAATACGGACTTTCATACTGTACCAAGGATAATGGAAGTAAAGGGGCGTGCTTATTTTAAAAATCGACCATAACTATCGATGAGAAAAAGAACGGTAACGCGAAACCTAGACTGAATGCATTAAGTTGAGCTCTGAAGAGTATGTAATGTGCGTATGTATATCAAATGTCTATATTAAATATAGGGGATTAGGTTTTGGAAAAGGTGAACGTACTATGAGATGCCTATTGGCTGGGTGGAGCGGCATTCTGCGCATGACCGTTAGGTACTAGACGCCTGGAACGTAGCACTTATTATTTCGATGTCTGGAACTAACTACAGAAGCATGCATAGCTTAATCTTCAAACGTAATCATATCGCCAACGAAATCAAACAGACACTGTCATTCCTATTTATGCTATCTGTCAAAAGAGCGGGACGAATCATGCTTACGTTAGCGTAACATTACGTAAATTGCTCTCGAGCCATAGGTGCCATTGCTCTCTGTTGTAGAGGCAACAAAACTCTTAAAGACACGATGATAATGAGTTTCCTTTTTATCTTTCATAGGCACAGAACGAATACTTTCTACAAGTAAAAGGCTTCGCCAGTCATACTTTGAGCGCAGTATATTGAGTTCGTTGACTCATGTCCTACAAAAATAATGTCTATTCCATACCTAACTATTGGTGATTAATAGTCAGCCTACGTGGAATAGACTGGTTTTGTGTTGGCACGTAAAGATTAGCCTAAAAACCACATTAAATTGTAAGTAGTTAGCGTGTTTAGTACGCGGCAATGCAATATAATTCGCTCTACCAAAGTTAATTGCAAGCTATACGTACTCTACTTATATTTTTAACTGAATCAAATCTATAGAAACTTATTAATCCTTTGACCGAGCCAAAATGATTAAATTAACTAAAGCTGACCTATTAGTGGTCTGGGTTTTTTTTATATTCGACTGTTATTTTATTGTTTTCTTTTTCAACGATATATAGAGATAATTTTATACGCTACATAGTTTTAAAATATATCTCAAGAATACGTTATTAACAAGTACGAAGTTCGCTCTCTCTACTATGTAACTGGATTGAGGCTTTCATCAACGTGAAAATTTATTCCCAGCACCTGCGACTCTACGTATTTTAATATCGTCCTTTATAAAGGACTAAGCAGGCACACCTGACGCCGTTTTAGGGTTGACGAAATTCAAGTTCACTTATGCATGAATTTAGCATCCTTTGCAGTCACTGTGAAATTATTTTATATCTATTAAGCCCTTATATAACTATTAAGCTCTATTTAGTATTATAGTAGTATGAATATAGGCGAAAAGTACGATATCTCCAAAACAGTCGAGCCGACACAAGTCCGGCTAGACTCTATTTTCCCGAGACGTAATTTTCCGTCTGAATCTTTATACCTACTTTAAGTAACACCATGGGTTATAATATACATTTTAAGGCCATGATAGAAATTGTCAAAAAATAAATAATGTTTATGCGAACAGTATAATTTAGGATTAGAAAAATATTTTTTAAGGATTCCGTAGTCTCTGCGAGGAACACTTATAAGATCATCTAGTCCGGCTGTTCGTCCGTCCATCCGTTCGTCTGTCCGTCCGTCCGTCCGTTCATCCGTTCGTCTGTCCGTCCCAGTCTGTCACAGGGCCATAACTTCTACAGTTTTTGACGGATATTAATGTAATTTAGTTCAGCTATATCTTCAGGATAGATCTCACTTTCAAAAATTTCAAATATTACAAAATTACTTTTTGACTGTACATAGAACCATTCTTCCATATACATCCACAGGCGTAGGATTTTTGAAAATCCCTTCCCTAAGGGGTAGGGGGGCGGGGGTGTTCAAATAGGGGATGAAAGTTTTATAAAATAATACCTATCTTGCTAATAACATTTGTAGTGTAATATAAACAAATCGCCAACAGGTTTCTTTTATTGTACTAGAAACAAATTAAAACAAAAATGAATCACGACGGACGAACTAAGGACATCACAGGTGCATAAAGACATTATTAAGAATTTAGGTATTTTATCTATTATCAACTATATTGGTGTGTAATGATCATTGATTTTATAATTATAAATTTATCTATGGCGCTAATTCTGTTGTTGATCAGTAAACAAACTAAACTAATCGTACCTATTGCAATTTTTAAAATGCCCATAATTTATGAGATTTATCATGTCTGGATTGTGATTGTAACTTATTTCGTTCAGAAAAACACTAAATTTTGTATCAGGATAATAATTAGAAAGTTCGCATGTGAAAAGGTCTAGACGGTTCAATAATTGCCTGAAAAAATAATATTAGCCGCCCCTACCAGGGGGTGTATATAGGTTTAGTGTTTTACCAATAGCCCTGTATAATATAAACCTTTTATATATCAATAATGTGCCTCATGAAGACCGCCTATAGTGTATTTTAGGATATTAATAAACCCATTCCAACCATACCCAGAAAATTTCGACTAACGAAACATTAATACAGCGTTTGGTATGTTTAACATCATTATAGGCGTTCTATTTTAGAACTCTGAACATATTGATTTATAAACATGTTTCGACCAATCGCTGCATCGCACCGATGTATAGCCGTCTGTAATTTCCCATGAGCGTTGTGGGTTGTATGGTGATATGATATTGGTGGGCATTTCCATTTGCCAAGAAGCAAAGGTTCCGCGATCAAAATCCTTAGTACTACAAACTGGAAATTATTCGTTCAGATTACAATATTTTTTTCCGAAAACGTCTTGAGATTTGATTGATACTGTGAAGTCAAGGTTTCCAATGTATTTTAAGGCCGTCGTTATGACACCACTTTTCTATAAAACCCAAGTTTTTCAGTATATTGGGCATTTAAAATAATGGTTCTTATTTATTTTTCTTTAAGCTATTTACTGACTTAGTTCAGAGATTCTCGCAACCTTTTTACGTAGCTTAATGTTAACGTTACATACTACTTTTGACGACCGCTTGGCGCAGTGGTTCGAGCGTAGGCCGCTCGGTTCACAGCACATGGTGGTTGCGGGTTCCATTCCCGCTGGGGCAAATTTCGGAAACGACCTTTTCGTAATTTGCCCTGGTCTGGGTGTCACTGGGATCGCCCCCAGTTCTTTGCACGGTAACCATAGTACAAGCGTTGCTTAGTTTGGGACCAATACAGTTGGGTGTGCCAGCCTGGCGATATTTATTATTGACTAGCTGAGCCCGCGACTTCGTCCGGGTGGAATTTAACTTAACCGCTCCCGCGTTCTGAGCCTGCGCGACAGGACCCATTAGTTTTTTTATTTTTCTAAAATAAAAGCAGCCTAAGTTACTGCTTATAACATCAGCTATTTGCCAGTGAAAGTCCCGTCAAAATCGATCCAACCGTTTCGGAGATACTCTTTGATTTCATGTGTTTTTATTTTTTTACGCGGAACCGTAATTGTTTTTCTAAAATTAAAGTAGCCTATGCCACGCCTTATAACATCAGCTATCTGCCAGTGGAAGTGCCGTCAAAATCGGTCCAGCCGTTTCGGAGATTACCCGGAACAAACATACAGACAGACAGACAAAAAAATTTTTAATCGCGTTTTTGCTATAGTTGTCGTATGTACTTTCATATGCATTTAGTGAAAAGGTGTTATATTGATATTACAAACAGTCACTCCAATTTTATTTATTTGTATAGATTTACTACGTCCCACTTTTGTGACAGAACGATGACGGCATGAATTATCGATCGCGATACGATTACGCTAGTTAGAAGACTGGCAAAGGGGGCATACATATCGCAGCCACGTTTGCGTATGTTAATGTAATTGCAGATATTATACTGGTATTCCGCGACCGGCACTAGGGGTCATTGTCACAGCCAACCGTGCCACGGTAATGGTATATATGCACTTCACATTGGAACCTGTTTTGCGCACTTTTTAACCGCGCGATTAAACGCTCCGCGCTACAGTGGGAGGTGATTAATATGGCACGCACAGTATTATTGTGAAAGGAGTTAACGGACATTTTCATGTAGGTCACTGGTCAGGTGACTGATGTTTCTACGACGTCACCAAATAAACGACTTGTAGATCCTGATCATTACTGTGCTATTATAATTACCATAGTAATAATGACATGTTTTGAAGCGAAGCGGAAGCGGACGTTCGGGGCGCTCGCTACCCGGGCACTAAAACGGTGAAAAGCGTTACGCGTTAATATAATATATCTAATATCTACTGCAAAGCTTCGCTTCTTTCGGGCGTCCCTAGACGGCACTGATTTTTTTTTACATAGTTTCGCTTGTCTACTGGCTTTTAGTAAAATCTGCTCAGTAGCAGCTCAACTCTAGCTATCAAATAACCTTACGTAATGTGATGCAGACGCATTATGATCATTAGTTTGCTAATTATATTGTTGAATATACGTCCTTTATGTAGGACACTCACGATGTGTTCGTTATGTCCTATATAAAGGACAGTACTTATATACGATACAATTGTGCCATGAATATTGTCACCAAGTGTACCTAATCTGCAAAACGCACACCTGATTACCGATACAATGCATTTCGCGTGACGCTGATTGAATTTCATTGCGTGCATTTAGGCCTTTTGGTTATGAAATTGAATTTATCAACTGCCACGCTCCAGCAAGACACGTACGAAAACATAGTACATCGTACATACATACATAAAAATCTTGGTTATATATTTTTATTCCGTAACTACAATGTATGTTTCACTATTACTAAGAGTTACATTTTTTTATAATTGTACTATTTACAACAATACAAACGTATGTTTAATCTGACAGAAATAGAATTAACGAAAACGGTACGTACATAGATAATTTGCCGTCACTTCAACGACATAATATGCCAACGCGCGTGTTTGACAAAAGAAAGCGCTACATAACTTTCCCAACTATTGCTTTTATCGAAAATTGGGGGCAATTATAAAAAAAAACTGGAAATTATTTTACAGTACTTATGCTATTCTAAAAAAATAAAAGTAATGTACTTATCAATGTCTTTTAAATTCTCATTCCGGCAATTAAAAGGGATACTGGGAACTACTGAAAATAATTTGTTTTTGTTTAATTTTCTCAGGGTATCTGTTATTATTTATTCCAAGGACCTAATTTACGCTTCTCTCTTTCTACGTTTTTAGTTTATACAAAGAATCTCACTTCACTTCACTTTAAAAAAATATGGCTTTCATCGTTTAGACGATGATTTTCGGTGATTGTCAACTGAGTTTGATGAAGAGTATCACCATAACCTACCTATATTATGTCTATCAATTTGATATGTTTATTTTTTAACAAAGACGCGTCCAGTGTCATGAAATGTAGCACAACTTCAGTCAACATTGATCTACAGCGGTGATAAAACCACAACGTATCCAGTTTTTGTGGGGTTCTAGACATATGTCTATGGTAGGGATATCTCTGTACCATAAGTAGCTATGGTCTATGGCCACTTAATTTCTTTTTGCTCGTCTAACGACTAGTCTAAACTCAAGATCATCTCAGACTAGCCTTTTCTTGTGTTGTAAGGCCTCCGTAACTCTAACTGTGTCACTTTCAAATACACTTTCTTGGATTCTTCTAGCCAAAGACGTTAAGTCCGCCTCTTTTGGTGTAATCTGATAAACAAATTAGACAAAGAATTCCTCAAAGTGCGGTGTCGCTTTTAAATATATTTATTGCTTGACAGGTTTTATCTAAAGACCTGGTAACAATATTGTTTAACGTAAATAAATACAATGTTTATGCACCTACTTAGTAGATTTAACTGCGTGCTTTATCTACGTTTGTTAAATCCATTATACATAATAAACTGGGTATCTATAACAAAACATTAAGTTATTGAGGTTAACCGTATTTATTTTTGGAATTATGAAAAATAAATGTTCTTATACATTTCATAATAATTAGTAACGTCGGGATGATAGATAAGTAGTCCAGAATAAATATTCTACTAGCGACCCACCCTGGCTTCGCTCGTGCTCTCGGCTCTAAAATTGTCAGTGTTTCTCTACTATATTATGCATGTATTATACATATAAATCTTCCTTTTGAAGCGACTTTGTTTTCTACTATGTAGTGATATAATATGCTCATTTCGGGGTTATTTGTTTAGTAACAACCAAAGAATTTGTAATAATAAGACATTAGAAGTGGTATTGACGTATTATTTCATACAAAACCAGTGTCGCCACTTCGCGCCGCTTTCGCACTGCGCAGACAGCAATTTATTTGACGTAGAGTAGTTTCGGGAATATAGCACACTATAAGCCTTTTTGAAAATTTAATTCGACCTATTAACTTATATAACTAATTTTTATTGTTTACAGGCAGCACTTGTGATAAATTTTTTTTGCCGTTCTAAAATAAGTTACTCCTTATAGCATCAGTTTCTGCCAGTCAAAATCGGTCCAGCCATTCAACAGACGATTTTTTTTTAAATAGCGTTTTTTTATAAGTACCTACATATGCATTTAATGAAAACGTATTATTTTGATATTACAAACAGACATTCCAATTTAATTTATTTATACATTAATTCGTTTAAAATATCAGTAATCAATAACTAGGAGCTTAAGGCAATATTAAATACAGTAAAACCCATTTAAGACGATTTCACAGGGAACCAACCAAAAACGCGTCTTAAGCGAGAAAGCGTAATATGCGGGATACGGAAAATAAAAGCTACTATTATTATGTCTATATTATGTTCTAATTTCGTATATGTATTAGGTAGGTACTCGTATTAAATGAAACATTTATAAATTACATTAAATACATAGTGTAATAATAATTACGTTATTTAAAGTAATCACTTATTTTGGTTTAAAGATTTTCAACAGGTGACAAGAGAGCTGGCTCTATCCTCGTTCAAAAAATCAGCCTATCCATAGAACGAGAAATGCAGCCAGCATTCTTGGCACCATCACACGCGGGCAGGGCTTATTTTAATGTAATTTTATTTTTAAAGTTTTTCTGTTCTAACATTTATAATAAACAAAGGTACAAAATAAATAACTAGATCTTTAATTTATTGAATTTCGTACGGTGCCACATTGTAATCAATGGAAGAATATCCAGGAAAACCCTGCAGTATTATGGGTTCACCTTCTTCTTCCAACACGATGTCAACTACTTGTGAGCCATATTGGCCACTAGAAAATACTGATACAAATAAATTACCTATACGTGTTCAGCATTGTGTCAACCTGGACTGGAAATTGACTTACTTGGAGCCGTTGAAAAAATTATAATAGGATAATACAATTGACACTAAATCAGCCAATATTGCCAGGTTAATAACGCCACGTTCGATAAGTTATATATATCTCAAAATATTTGAACAATGTCTCTACAAATCTATCACCACACTACAGATAAAGGTTTTTTTGAACCCGAGACTTGGTAGCCCGCAAGACGCGTGCTTAACCAATCGGCTATCACTGCTTTTCCAATCGGCTATCACTGCTTTTGTACTTACTAATAATTTTAAAATATTTGGAAATACCCAATTTCAGTTCGTTGCCTGCCAAGGACACACGCGCAGTCACAGCGGTAGGCAGTGGCGAGAGTGTAGACCAACTAGGAATGTTAAACGCTATGAGTTGGTTTGTTTCGGAGAAATAGTAGTGGGCCACATTGGCGAGCTAGGTTATAAATACCCGAACATACTCTAAATAGCTAGTGATTGAATCAAATATAAAGTTATCGATTTGGTATCGATATTATGGTAATAAGTATGATATATGTTATAGCTTATTATATTCATAACCTGACGTACCCAAAATAGTTTATTTTCATATTTTTATTTAATTGAGGAGATTGTAAAGTGTGTTTAAGTAAAGGCTTTAATTACGTATAGAATGTGGATTCGTGAGTGGATGTTATTGGTATAGTGTGCCCCGATGGCATACTATCTGTTGACAAAAAATATGCTCATGTCATAATTTAGCAAATAACAACATCGTAATTTATCTATTGAAATCCTACGTCTGTAGTGCGTAAATTCCACACATTAATCGTGAGTATGGCTGATTTTATCAAAAACCGTATTTTTGGCGTGAGATTTGAATTATCTTCTTTATTGTGGACTGAAAAAATCGACTATAATTTATAGGAAACCAGTTCTCTTTGTCTGTCATTGTTATCACTTTTTCCTTGATATCTGAATTTGAAGGGAAACTAAAAATCGTCACGTAAATAAGTATATAGTAAGAAGGTAACAGGGAGGGCATAAAATTAAAAAATCGCTTTTATTCAACTCAGATGATACACTAGAAGATATTTATGGGCGGGAACAATAAAACCGTTCACTTTTTATTTTTTATTTAGTGGTCCTACGGCTTTAAGGCTGAGGAATTGGAACCAAGAGTTACAGCTAAATTTTTGTTTGA
Source organism: Notodonta ziczac (assembly GCA_918843915.1). NCBI lineage: Eukaryota > Metazoa > Arthropoda > Insecta > Lepidoptera > Notodontidae > Notodonta > Notodonta ziczac. The sequence goes on from OU974049.1 coordinate 10,890,265, forward strand.
TACGGACAATACTTCTTTAAAATCAGCAGTAGCCACAGACTCACGGTTTAGGTGGGCAGTACTTGCAGTATCAGGATTTAAAGATCGGAGGTTTAAATTATGGTAAAATTTTACTGTTATGGGAAGCCGAATACTATAGAAGAAGTGGTTGAAAAAATCACTGCAAGATTTAAAGCAAATAAATAAACAAATATACGAAGTCAAGCCAAATAAACTGTTTAAAAAAGCTTTTTAATTGTTGGTGGCTTTTAATTACTAGTGGAAATTATATTAAATAAATAAAGTCAATATTTCTTACAAAAATATCGATACAATACAAACATTGCAACATCACTAACTCCCGTCTGATGTTGTCACAATGACACCGCCGTACTAGTCAAAGTTCATACGCACGAGGATGTCGTAGGTTTCGCATTACATTGATTTTTACGGTTCGTCGCTATGCCGTACGTGTGATTACGCATGCAGCAATGGAAATGGGGCTAGTGAGATCATAGTAAATATTGATATTCTTGTGGTTAAGTATACATGTTGGTTTAAATTAGCAAAAAACCTGATTATTACCATATATATCTACTTACCGATGAAATGTAATCCCTTTATTTGTATAATTGCAAGTTTCTGAAAAAATTCCGCAATTAAAAATGCTGCAATACACCATTTTTACTAGATGTGTTTCGTACAACGTCTGGTGTCGTACTGAATGCATACACTGGACACTGTGTCCAAATGGACATACTCATAGTGCCAAAATTACGCGGATATGCCACTTCTAATGTCTTATTATTACAAATTCTTTGGTAACAACCATAGAAGAATCGTCAGACTTAACAAGGAAAAGATATCATGAATTCAATTGCAATTGATTGCCAAATTCGAGTCGTTCTCTGAATCTCCCTGTCACCAATCTCGCTATTTTTAAAATAGACTCAGCTAAAAACTGTTTATTGTCTCTAAATAAAAGGTTTTTAGTTTGTCCTATTACTTGGGATAAAAATGATTTTACATATAAAAAACTGGCCAAGTGTGTGTCACACCACGTAAACTTAAGGTTTCCGTAGACATCACGTAAAAAGGCCACTTTGGGTAAATGGGAATTAATTTTAAAAAATAGTCAAAGTAACTTCAACATGATTTTAATACCTATCCAACGATATCCCATTCGAATAAACGTACCTAGAATAATTTTGCTTTCAATATTTAAATATACAGTTTTGTAGCGATATCAAAAATATATTTATGTGATAATTCGCAGCCTTCTAGCCCTAATAGTCTCTGAATAATATGACTATGACTTCGGATGGACGGGAAGACATACATAGCGAAACTATAAGGGTTTCTAGTTTGAGTAAGGAACTCTAAAAAAGGATCTAAAAAACAGACCGCAATCTCTCCGTGTGACCAGCCAAATCGAGGGTTTAAAATAGGAAGGAGTTAAACGATTATCATCAGCAAAGATTAAAGTCAGATGCGACCTTGGTGCGGTTGTTAGTTTGTTACTACTAAACACGAGGCATCATTTACACAATAATTGAGTGTAATAAGCCGTGTCTATTATGCTGCAGACCTCGTCATTACATCTCGGTGGAAATACATTCCAGTTGCGTACTTTAATCACATACACACACTACTATTACATAATGGTAGATTGTAGAGTTAAAGGTTTTAGTTGCCATGAGATATTCGTACTTATTAACTTCGAATAGCACATTCGATACGCCATGTCGGAGGCAGTTTGCGGGTTTAAATCTGGAACACCAGAGATGGGCACTAGACTCTAGCTAATACGACGAAAACGTGCGAATATTTATCCAACAATTTCCTTGGCGAGTATGGATGCTAATTCTGATGGCTATAAATTACGACTTAACTACCTATGTTTGTCACAAATAAAAAATGTGTGATCGAAGTGATCGAATGCCTCTATACATTCAACCTCAACAGTAAAGCTGCACGTAATATACAAAAATATTCGATTCGATCGGTTTTTTGATTGTGTCAAAACTTGTACTAATCCCGCTCATGTGTGACGATAAGAGAAAGACTGCTGTTGTTTGTGTGTCACCAGAATTTGCACCATTTACACCCGCAATGTCGCGGACGCTGGAATCATAATGATAGTGTATGAATTGAATGTTTCTCATTTAGTCCTTATGCCCTTGTCCGCAGGGTCGGCGGTGGTCAGCGTGTGCATGCGGCAGTTCGACGACGCCATATCCATCACGGTAGCGATCATGATCGTGGTGACGGTCGCCTTCGTCCAAGAGTACCGCTCTGAGAAGTCGCTCGAAGAACTCAACAAGCTCGTACCCCCGTCTTGCAACTGGTGGGTGTGACGTCACGGGCTTACACCATATGAAGCTGATATAGTAACGCTGGACGTGACAGCTTGGCGCAGTGGTTTGAGCGTAGACCGCTCGGCTCACTGCACCGGGTGGTTGCGGGTTCGATTCCCGCCGGGGCAAATTACGTAAATGGCCTTTTCGTAATTTGGCACTATGCATTTTGGGTCTACCAGGTCTGGGTGTCACTGGGATCGCCCCCAGCCCATTGTACGGTACCCATACCCACTATGAGAAGCTATGTTAAACTGGCAAATTTTGTTCCGCACTTTGACACAAGTCCAAAGGTACTGTGTTAAATTAAGATAGACCTCATCTGTCTATGGCCTTCGGTTCGATCAATAATAAGAATATCAGTCTCCGGCTGGGTACACAATTTAGTTTTATTAATCCACTTACGGCGACAATTTGTTTGATAGCCGTTTAATTAATGACTATTGACCGATGTCTGCCGAGCGATGAAAGCGAAGCGGCTCTTCGTCGTCTGTAATAATATTTCATTCACAAATATACGTTTATTTCAGTACTTTATACCTAAGCTTGAGGTTATTAACCGTAATGTTCCCAAAATGTATGCGTACAAAACAAAAGGCACGCACTAAATGAGTCCAAATAAAACATAAATTCGCTTGACAGTGATCTGCGGGTCGGCCTAGCATAAAGTTAGATTAGAGAATACATTTTCACTTGAAAATAATTATACTTAACTAGCTGAGCCCGCGACTTCGTCCGCGTGGAATTTAACTTAACCGCTCCCGCTCCCGCGTTCTGAACCCGCGCGACAGGACCCATTTGTTTATTTTTTCTATAATAAAAGTAGCCTAAGTTACTCCTTATAAGATCAGCTATCTGCCAGTGAAAGTCCCGTCAAAATCGGTCCAGCCGTTTCGGAGATTACCCGGAACAAACACACAGACAGACAGAAAGACAGACAGACAGACAAAAAAAATTTAAATCACGGTTTTGTTATAAGTATCGTATGTACTTTCATATAAATTTACTGAAAAGATGTTACTTTGATATTACAAACAGACACTCCAATTTTATTTATTTGTATAGTTTTATTTATTTGTATAGATAGGTCCATATTCTGATCAAGTCCACATAGAATCCACCGAATTCACAGCAAATTGAATCATAAACACCAAAAACTAAAATTCAATATCCCATTTCAGTTTACGCGAAGGCAGTCTCGAGCACTTCCTAGCAAGAAACCTGGTACCGGGCGACATAGTGCATCTAAATGTCGGTGACCGCGTGCCAGCGGACCTTCGACTCTATGAGTCCACCGACCTGGCCATAGATGAGTCTTCGTTTACGGGGGAAACGGAGCCGGCGATGAAGAGCGTGCAGCCCAACAAGGCGGCCGCTGGGAGGGTCAATAAGGACAATATCGCGTTTATGGGCACCCTTGTGCGATGCGGGAACGCAAAGGTGAATGTTCTACAGGTTGAAGACAACAATTTAGTATAAATAAACCTTAATTACCTTGACATACGGTATGTATGAGCAGACGCGCGTAGTAGCTTGAGGGCGCTCCGAGCACCGCGTGCGAATTTATTCAAGCGACCGTATGTCAAGGTAGTTTAGGTTTATATCAAATTGTTGTTTTCAATTGCTCTCCGCTGCGAAAGAGTATACTTTTTTTTTCAAAACTTAACTTTGTAATTCTACAACTATCAGCTTTGGAGGAAGCTTGAAAAACAAAAGGTGTTATAGGTATACAACTGCTGACAGATTTCATAAGTCTACAAAACCTTTAGTACTTCAACTGTCACACAAAGCCGATAGTTTTAGATTTACAAAGTAAAGTTGCAGAAAAATAGTGTACCATTTCTGTTTCACCTAGTAGAATGAGAGAGAACTTGATGTGCCACATGTTTAAGTTTATACAATGAATTTCAAATTCAATTAATGGCAATTTGTGCAAGTTGTAAATTTATGGTAAAAGAATAGACGGCGGTTCTACCAGGATCCTAGTTTCATTACAATTTGTTAATATTGCAGTCAGCTGTTTCCTAATTTTGTTCATTATTTATATGTTATTCTGGTGTAGAATTAACGGTTATGTATCTTAGTTTCAAACAATTTAACTACCAATTACGAGAGAGTCTCGTAATTGTTAGTAAAGTAGCTTGGGAGTCTCCTTCCTTTCCAGCACATGCTGAGCCAATTACCTTTTCGGCACAGTTCGCACTGACCTTTTTTTTCTGTTTCCGTTTATGTTTTGTCTTGCGATGTGTGGTGAATGAATGTTTTTTTTCTTTCTTTAAATTACCATGTATTATTCTTTTCAATCCAAATATCCGGGCTTCATTCACTGTATTCTCATCATTCAATTTACCGTATCATCACCGATCTCATCACCAGGGCATAGTGGTGAGCACGGGCGAGCGGTCCGAGTTCGGCGACATATTCCGGATGATGCAAGCGGAGGAGGCGCCCAAGACGCCGCTGCAGAAGTCCATGGACACGCTGGGCGCGCAGCTGTCCCTGTACTCCTTCTGCATCATCGGCTTCATCATGGTGACCGGCTGGCTGCAGGGCAAGGCGCTGCAGGACATGTTCACCATCAGCGTCAGTCTGGCGGTCGCTGCGATACCTGAAGGTAGTTTTCTTGTTATTCTTCTAATCGTATAACTAAGGCCGCTATTAATAAAGCTATCTCAAGTCCGATGGTGATTTTGAATTAGACATGGGCGCCGCGCCGGCGCCGCCACGCCGCGTCAACCCCGCGCGCCGCCGCCGCCGCGCCATTTGTAGCTCGGCGTGAGTTGGACTAACATGTGCCATTTTGATTATTTTGAACATGACAACTTTACTTAATACTATATTCCATTTATTATAACATTAGACATAAGAGGCTCGCAGAAGCAGGGATGCAAAACATTTTATTTCCAAGTCAAAACAACTTTTATTTAGAGTCATTACATTGAAATTGTTTTAACATAACTTTTGGTAGATAAATCTAAAATACTAGCTAAATACTTCAATAAACAAAATAAAAGTACTTTTTATATTATGTTTTATTAATAACAAGTATCCGCACGGTGATGGATGATTCGCAACATGACGTTATCAACGGCTATACCTAGGTTTAACTATGTATACGTTATTTCGCATTGTTAAATGATTTTCAGTTCTGAAATTAATAGTCCTAGTTTCATTTCCAATTAATAATTTACAAAACTTGCTAACCTTATTTAAAATGCATCTAAGTGAGATATTATAGGTATTAACTTATATGTGACTAGCTGTGCCCCGCAACTTCATCCACGTAGTATTGGATTATTGGGTTAAAAAGTATCCTATATGTTAATCCCGGTTATAATCTATCTGTGTTCCAAATTTCATCCAAATCCGTTCAGTAGTTTTTGCGTGAAGGAGTAACAAACATACATACATACATACATACATCCACACTCACAAACTTTCGCATTTATAATATTAGTAGGATAACATCGTAGGTATCACATTTTAAACTGACAACAAAAAATGAATCAAACAACTGATTACATGATGATTTAAATCAATTTAAGATTAAGGGAAATAAAAGATTTTTTTTTAAACAATAATTTATTTAAAATAACTTACAACACACAATACATCGGTGAAATTTCCTCATCTTCATCAACTCACTTAGTCACTATCATCAGATGATGAAGATGATGAAGTTTCACCGACACTAATAATAAATTTTTCCACCACATCATCCATAATGCCATCAAGTTGACAAAACCTTTCTTCTTCTTTAATTGTATGTGACACGCAAGACTGCCATCGTTCTGGTGTTATATTAGCCAGAGCTTGTGGGAGTAGGCGTTTTATCTCGTCTAATTTGAATGTTTTATTTTGTTGCGCCACATACCCTTTCATTTGAGCCCATATTAATTCTATAGGGTTGAGCTCGCAGTGGTAGGGTGGGAGGCGCAACACTAAAATACCCTTTTCTCTTGCCATCTCATCCACAACAAACTTTTGATATGAATGTTTTTGTTCTTTTACTTTCTGTAATAGTGTTGCCCTAAGGTCTTTTTCCTCAAAAGGAATATTTTTTGTTTTTAACCACTCTTGTATATCTGCCTTTCGTGTGGCTGTAGTTGGCAGCTTTTCCAATTTTCTTGAGTGGTATGGCGCATTGTCCATTACGATTACAGCGCCACTCTCAATTTTAGTCAAAATTAATTTGAACCACTTTTCAAAATTATATGCATCCATTTCAGAGTGATAATCTCCATCTCCTTTCTTCGCATCAAATATTAATTCAGCATCCGTTAAAAACCCTTCACTTGATCCTGTGAAATAATATTAATACAAGTCAATTATTCTGTACCCCCTATAGGTATAATTTCACTGCTGGAAATAGGGCTGTGTATATACTTTACATATGTAGCAACAACACTTATGTTAAAACTTTAATAGTTGGCTTTGCATGTGTTAATTTGTAATAAAATATTGTTTACTTTACAATGCAATTGGGTGGTCACTTGTTGTCGGTGAGGATAGTCAACTTAATATATTAAAAGCAAATGCAAGTTAATCAAGTGCATACCAATATGGCCAATGATAAGCCGTCTTCCTTTTCCCGTTGGGTTCTTTAAACCAGTAGATAGGCCTTCCCTATGCGCATGTTTTGTGGACTTAATAGTGGTGTCTTGCCATATTAAGCTTTTTGTGTGACCTGTGTGTATGATAAAAGGGTATTAATTTAAAAACAATATTCACACAAAAAAATTATGAAATGATGTTGTACTTTTCTCTTATTTTATTTAACTGTATTTATAATATCATAATAAACAGTTATAACTTAATGACCCATCAAGCAAAAAAAAGATAAGTCTTATCTATTGTTATTGAATTTAGGAGGTTAAACACTGCTTGGTCCGTAACAAACTGTTAAGAAATATTAGTAGCACTGTACCTTCATTTAGCCAAGTCTCATCTAAATAATATATTTTTCTTCCTTCATTCCTTAGCATTTTTATTTCTTTGAGATATTTCAGTCTCCATAAGATGATCTCCTGCTTGTCGATGAGTGCACTTTTTCTGCTCCTTTTAATATAAGTGAACTTTAATTTTTCTTTCATTATTTTATATAGACTGCTTCTCTTAAAATCTGGCAGAGACTCGTCACTGTTTACTGCTTCCAGTATCTTATCTAAGGTGGGCAACTCATTATTGAAGAAGAAGGAATGAATTTTTCTGCGTACTCCACTTAAAGTTATGTCATCATAATCATGTTGCCTTTGCTTCGGCTGGCGAGGAGGGGGGGATTGCAGGCGACCTTTTGTGTTGTACTCTTTGAGCAAATTGTACACAGTAGCCCGAGATACGCCTATAAATAATAAAAAATATGTTTCATCATAATGCATGTTACTTTCAAATATTTTTATACAAAGAAATAATTTTATAAATATTCTTACCGGCAACTTCTGCAGTTTTCTTTATCATCTCAGTCTTATAACGAGGAGAACCTTCAGGCCAGGACTCATTAACTTGCTTGAAAATATTTATTACAGTTTGCTTTTCTACAGCACGCAGTGGAGTTTGCTTCATTCTCTTTTTCTTGGGAGACATTATTATGTCCTCGGGGTCAACTTTGGGGGTGCGTTTCTGACGCCGTTGGCTTTGGTCAGCAGACTCAGAACTTACATGTTGTAAGCCACTCGGGCCCGGACCGGGATCACCCATAGCTCGACAAAACGTAACGTTTTGTACAAACGAGTCAATAACAACAGTAATAACGATAACAAAACAATAACAAAGGAAAACAGTAACAAGTAACAATTAAATCACGAAAATTCGACAACAATAACAAACAAGGTATTCACAGGAACTTAAGAGTGCAGGCGAATGACTCAATGACAAACACTGACAGCACATTATTTACGTCAATCTCATAGATAACATAGTCCGACAAAATTAAAAATACCCTGCTGTCATAACCTCTGAAGGGATTACGTAATATTTTAGATTTGGTAGGATTATAATGAAGCGAAAAACGTTCCCGGTATGTTCAACCCTGCTTCTTTTAGGTTTTTAGCATCGACACTAATTTTAAATTGTAATGAAATAATCATTATTTAAATATAAGGCAATATATTTAATAAGATAAATAATTAATATTATTACAGTTAGGTGTGACAAGCTGGTATATAAATAGATTATATTAAATACGACGTCAATCGTAACTGTAACTCGTTAATTGTACTTTTATTACAAAGTGGACACTAAAAATAACCTTTTTTAACTTCTGTCTAATGCTATAACAAATGGAGGTTTAAGTAAACTTTCAATAACAATACTTATTGATGCTAAAACGAAAATTATGTCGAAATTCTCTCTTCTTAGTCGGGCACTCTTGTCAGAGTGGTCGTGGTTGCGCTGACGAGGTATATGGTGGAAGATTTGGTGAGGCCTTAGCATTTCCGAAGGTGGCTCTCCAGGCGATGTGCTTCCATTTCCGACGGTTAAAGGCGTCGCGACTACACTACACCATGGTGGACTCGGTAGCCTTTGTCATGACATTTATCCAGTGGGTTGGTACTCAACCGCGTGCTCTCTTGCCTTCCACCTGGCCCTGAACTACCAGTCTCTCCATAGAGTTCTCATTTCTAGAGATGTGACCAAAGAACTTTAGTATTCGTAGCTGCACATTAGATGATAGTCTGACTTTAATACAAAGCTCTTTGAGGATGGATACATTGGTGCGAAATGCCGTCCACGGGATCTTTAGGAGGCGTCTCCAGCACCACATCTCTAATGCGAAGATTTTGCGGCGATCCTGCAGTCTCAGAGACCAAGTTTTGGCCCCATAGAGAAAGATTGGAAACACAAGGCAATTCATCAATCTGACTTTGGTCTTCTTGGTAATTCTCCATTCCAAATCTCTCCCAGCCATTCTACTGCAGATCTGGTGATGGCGCACCGTCGTCTGATCTCGTCGCCACATCCTCCAGTGCTTGATATAGTAGAGCCGAGATAAATTTAGTTCTGTACCACTTCGCAATTAGCTATTTTGTGTACGTTGGTTCCACTTTGTTCAGCTCGGTCTACTATCATCATCATCGTCTTGTCTCGGTTGATAGCAAGTCCGTATTGGAGGCTGGTACTTTCTAGACGGGTCAGAAGATGTTCCATGTCTTCTCTTGTCTGTGCGAGACGGCTAGTGTCGTCAGCGTATCTGAGGTTATTTATCGAGTTATATGTCGAAATTATGTCATCTCAAAAGACCTGCTCTATAAATGTTGCACTTGTATTTCGTTGTGAAATAATAGACGCTCTAAAACCATTTACTGATTACGAATCATTGCCTCTGTTTCGTTTAAAAAGCGACAAGTTAGCGAATATCGATAAAAGATTTCCTGTTACTAAACCAGTAGTAGCTCCAGCTCTTTAGGATAAGCGGTTCATGGGTCTTAAAGGGTTAGATTTATATTTAGAGTCACAAAACATGTCAAAGTCTTCCTTCCTTGCCTTTTATATAAAGGAAGTTATAGATTGAAATAAAACTATTTTTACGGATTATATCGCGTTTATTTTTACTTTTTGTGTTCCCGACGTTTCGGTTGCTTTACAGCAACCGTGGTCACGGGGGGACTGAGGTGTTAGACGTCCTGATGTCATAGTTAAAAACTGGGTACCCTCAAAATTTAGTTGGTATTTGCGGTCCGATCCACGCAGAAAGTGCTCACTGTGTCTCGACAAAGCCAGCGAGCAAATACCAACTAAATTTTAAGGGTACCCAGTTTTTAACTATGACATCAGGACGTCTAACACCTCAGTCCCCCCGTGACCACGGTTGCTGTAAAGCAACCGAAACGTCGGGAACACAAAAAGTAAAAATAAACGCGATATAATCCGTAAAAATAGTTTTATTTCAATGTGTAGTATTCGCGTAAATATAAGAAATCAATATGTGAACCAGTACGGAAGTTATAGAGTTACATGATTTGCCCGGAAATTGTGATAGAAGCGAATCGGAGACTTCCGTTTCATTAAATACCAGCAGTTCCTCATCAAATATTAAGTAAACTCGCGAAGAGACATAGTGCTAGTCATGGAATCGAAGAGGATGATCCACTAGACCAAGAATGTTGGCGATATCTCGCTTCTGCTGTTGGGTCAACGGAGATAAAAAATTAGGATCTTTTATCTTTTTGGAACGAAAAGAAGAAATATTTTCCTTGGCTGTCTACTTTTGCTAGGGCTTTGCTGTGCATACCCGCTACAAGTACTCCGAGTGAGAGGGTATTTTCAGTTGCTAGAATGGTACTTTCCGCAAAAAGATCTCGGTTGAGTCCACAAAGAGTGAATAAAATATTTTTTATTCACGATAATATAAGGATTACAAAAATTGCTAAGAAAAATAAATTTTGTAGTATGTACAAAAAAATAATATTTTTTTTCTTAATTATTTGTTTTCTACTATATTGTTTCAATAAATAAAACGATTAATTACTTTGTTGCTTATTTTTTACAAAAAAAAATCTCATATGGCATATAAATTAGCCACGCCGCGCCGCCGCCGGCGCCACGCCGCCGCCGGGCTAGATTCATCAGCACGCCGCCGCCGCAATATTCGGGGGCGGCGCCCATGTCTATTTTGAATACGCTTTTGACACGTCATTAGGTACTGGAATTACATGCGAATGACATTTCTAAGATTGCTCTCAGACTTAAGATCGATTAATACGGCCCTTAGTGTCTAATTCTGGGGTCAGAGTTTTCAGACCACCCTAAGGCCTCCAATCTTGGATCAGCCATCTGGCTTAATGACGTTTCTGTTTGTACTTGTGTTGTGACTGTGTTGCGGGTATGTAATTGTTGTTGGAGGTAGTTTTGTATTTCTACTAAAAACCCGGAATTAGAATATGTTTTGTATCATTAGATTATTATATTCTAATTCGGGGGTAGGTTCTAACAAAAAAAATACAATCCTAACATTTTGTTCTTCAACATACTAATTGTTATTATGTGTTGCAGGTCTCCCAATCGTGGTGACTGTTACCTTGGCCCTGGGTGTGATGCGTATGGCGAAACGCAACTGTATCGTCAAGAAGCTGCCCACCGTCGAGACACTGGGCTGCGTGAACGTCATCTGTAGCGACAAGACCGGTGCGTACCAATAGTAGACCTCGCACTATTTGCTGTGTGTTTCCGTAGTGATTGGAAACCATGGCAAAATATTTGTATGAACAATTGGACAGTGGCACTCTCCCTCGGTCACTCGAGAACTCGTACAAATTCCGAAAATACTCGAAATGCATGTGATATTTATCTCAGATAATAGAGTTAAATTAGTTCTATTTAAATGAAAACTAAAAAAAAACGGAGACGTCGCGAGATACCTGGCAGATAAGAAACATCGAAACAATTTTGTATAGAAAGGAATTTTTGTAAATAAATGGTAGGTATAATCGAAAACAAAAAATACATTTGTTAAAGAAAAAAATAATTTAATTTATAAGATACTTACATATTAATTGCATACCAATATAATTGAAATTGAAAACCAATATAAACAAACCTTTAATTTGAATTTTGAACCTACGCACCGCTGAATGTTCATGCAATCTAATTCGTGTCGGGTCTTCAGTGGCGGCACCATCGCCAACCAGCGCGGTGCCTGCGACCTTTTAGGCTTATGCTGTAACAAAATGAAACATCGCATGTTGTCTGCTCAGGCACTCTGACGAAGAACGAAATGACCGTGACGACAATCTCGACGTCGGGCGGACACATCGCGGAGGTGTCGGGCTCCGGGTACTCGGCGCGCGGCGACGTGCAGCTGCGAGCTTACAAGGGCCGGGACCTGGACGCCGCCCGCGCAGGGGTCACCGCCATGTTAGAGGTACTGCACCACACGCTAGGGGGAGCTCGGGGTACTGAATCACACGCTAGGGGGAGCTCGGGGTACTGCATCACACGCTAGGGGGAGCTCGGGGTACTGCATCACACGCTAAGGGGGGCTCGGGGTGCTGCATCACACGCTAGGGGGAGCTCGGGGTGCTGAATCACACGCTAGGGGGAGCTCGGGGTACTGCATCACACGCTAAGGGGAGCTCGGGGTACTGCATCACACGCTAGGGGGAGCTCGGGGTGCTGCATCACACGCTAGGGGGAGCTCTGGGTACTTCACCACACGCTAGGGGGAGCTCGGGGTACTGCACTACACGTTAGGGGAAACTCGGGGTACTGCATCACACGCTAGGGGGAGCTCGGGGTGCTGAATCACACGCTAGGGGGAGCTCGGGGTACTGCATCACACGCTAAGGGGAGCTCGGGGTACTGCATCACACGCTAGGGGGAGCTCGGGGTGCTGCATCACACGCTAGGGGGAGCTCTGGGTATTTCACCACACGCTAGGGGGAGCTCGGGGTACTGCACTACACGTTAGGGGAAACTCGGGGTACTGCATCACACGCTAAGGGGAGCTCGGGGTACTGCATCACACGCTAGGGGGAGCTCGGGGTGCTGCATCACACGCTAGGGGGAGCTCTGGGTACTTCACCACACGCTAGGGGGAGCTCGGGGTACTGCACTACACGTTAGGGGAAACTCGGGGTACTGCATCACACGCTAGGAGCTCGGGGTACTGCACCACACGCTAGGGGGAGCTCGGGGTACTGAATCACACGCTAGAGGGAGCTCGGGGTACTGCATCACACGCTAGGGGGAGCTCGGGGTACTGCATCATACGCTAAGGGGGGCTCAGGGTGCTGCACCACATGCTAGGAGGAGCTCAGAGTACTGTACCACACGCTAGGAGGAGCTCGGGGTACTGAATCACACGCTAGGGGGAGCTCGGGGTACTGCATCACACGCTAGGGGGAGCTCGGGGTGCTGAATCACACGCTAGGGGGAGCTCGGGGTACTGCATCACACGCTAAGGGGAGCTCGGGGTACTGCATCACACGCTAGGGGGAGCTCGGGGTGCTGCATCACACGCTAGGGGGAGCTCGGGGTGCTGCATCACACGCTAGGGGGAGCTCTGGGTACTTCACCACACGCTAGGGGGAGCTCGGGGTACTGCACTACACGTTAGGGGAAACTCGGGGTACTGCATCACACGCTAGGAGGAGCTCGGGGTACTGCATCACACGCTGGGGAGCTCTGGGTACTTCACCACACGCTAGGGGGAGCTCGGGGTACAGCATCAAACGCTAGGGGGAGCTCGGGGTACTACACCACACGCTGAGTAGGGCTTGGGGCACTCCACCAAACGCTAGTTGGGGCTTGGTGTACTGCACCACACGCTGAGGAGTGTTTGGGGTACTCCACCACACGCTAGGGGGGATTGGTACCCCTAGGAGTACCCTGAGTATCCCATGCAGTACCCTGCATCATGAGCTAGCAGGGTACTGCCCACACGCTTGGGGGGCTCGGTCTACTCGGCGCATCGGTTATTGTTTGCCGTGCATGTCGTGTATAGTGACGTGTTGGTGTCCCGGCAGGTGGCGGTGCTGTGCAACAACGCGACCATCCGCGACGACACGCTGTTCGGGCAGCCCACGGAGGGCGCGCTGCTGGCCTGCGCCACCAAGCACGGCCTGCCCGACCTGCGCGACCAGCACACGCGCCTGCACGAGATACCATTCAGGTACGGATGGATACCTATAGATACCATTACATTACAATATTCAAGAAAAAATTAATAAAAATGTTGTGTCGTAAGTACTTCATTTATTTACAGTTGGCAGGAAAATAAGCTAAAAAAGTGTTTTAATTTCGACAAAAAATATATACACGATTCAATTCTATGCTTGATACTCATTCAAACTCCCGAGTATTTTTTCTGACTTCACGCTACTGACGTCACGGTGTAACGCTTCTGACGTAATTGCAATTATTACCAATGTTCTATCTAACCTTCAAGCCATATTTAGTATAAAGCTTAGGGCGCCGCAGCTCTGACGTCATCGTGTAACGTGTAAAGTGTAACGCTACGTCACAATTTGCACGGATAGAGTGCCCGGGCAGCGAGCGCCCCGAACGTCCGTAAAGAAGCTTCGCTTCAATACAGGCGTGATGGTGTCATATGGGTAAATGCTGCAGGGCATATTTCCAGATAGTTCAAATGACACGTAATCTAAACTGTTGGAAATACAAACCATAATCGCACACGTAATACGGCTACGCCGCGCGTGTTTTGTTTTCAGTTGACGGCCGCCGCTACATCAATGTAAATTTGTACTTATCACCGCCGTAATACAGTTCAAATTACAACACCCACGCCGCCGTCATAGACATAACTTTTCTCTCCACAGTTCCGAAACTAAAATGATGGTAGTGAAGTGTGCGCCCAAATTCCCCGACGGTAAGCTCAAAGAGGAGGTGTTCGTGAAGGGCGCCATCGAGAAAGTGTTGCCGCTGTGCACTCAGTACATCGACAGCGCCGGCAACTACGCGCCCATGACCAAGGAGAAGCAGAACGACTTCATGGCTGAAGCGTACAACATCGCTAGGATGGGTGAGTGGCTTTATCGTGACTTGAATCCAGCCCACTGTACGGTAATCATAGTATAAGTGTTGCGGGTGGCGCAGTGGTTCGAGCGTAGGCCGCTCGGTTCACTGCACATGGTGGTTGCGGGTTCGATTCCCGCCGGGGCAAATTTCGGAAATGGCCTTTTCGTAATTTGCCCAGGTCTGGGTGTCACTGGGATCGCCCCCAGTCCATTGTACAGTACCCATTATAGTACAAGCGTTGCTTAGTTTGGGACCATACAGTCGGTGTGTCTGGCAATATCTTCTTCTGTCATAAGTAATTTGACATTCGAAAGAGGAAGACAAAGCATGGTGGAACTATACAACCGCTAAACCTCGTTTATAAACCCTTCCAATGATCCCCATCTCTGAGTGCCCTCTGCCTCAAATGTCGCGATTTTTCGGAAGGATGGATTACTTTTTTGTTTCGTTCCGATTAGTAACGTTTTTTACAAGAATCGATACTAAACACTGATGGGTTTGACATGTTCGATCTATGAAACCCAATTATCGTTGGCGTGTTACTAAACGTAGCAAATGAACAACCAATGGCCGCGCGTGTAAGAATAAATATAATTATATATATCACTTTAAATCTCATTTATAGATACAAATATATTATTTAGAATTAAGTATATGCTACGTTTATATCATACTTTGTTACTATGCAATATCTGTCTAATATATTATCGATATGAAATAGAACAAATAAAAGGAACTGTTTTACTTAAATTTTTATTGAATGTTTTGCATATTGATTTAAACTTGAGACTACCCACAGTTCTAAATAAAATAATAAAAGAAAACACACATAAAATTCGGTACATACTTATTTTATAATTTTAATAATTTATCAGATTATGACCAACTAGCCAACCTTGTCTAGTTGTCAAGCCTGTACACATATATACATAATCACAAATAATATACCCATAATTATACACCATAACACATAATTTAATTACTTTTTGGTATAAGAAAACTGTATACTTAACTTGTAACAATTGGTCTTTGTTGGAGCTCCGTTCGGTCCGGCGGTCGAATACAGAATGCCCCTTGTCGCTTGATTGCGCCTCTTTTATACTGTCGAACGAGCAACGCCGAGAGACCACGTGTTCCCATTCTAACGTAATTATTGTATATTATTGCTACCAGAGTTATCAATAATTCCGGAAATATTTTATTTCTACATAAATATACATTAATTCATATTTATATATGTATAGTAAGCACCGCAAAAATATAAAGCTTCAAATATATTTTCGCATAATCTATCACGCGCGTCTTGGGTATAAGGGGAACGTGACACTTGCAGCATTCAAATGTTATTATACACCGACGTAAGTGCTCGTGACAGAGGTACGGGCAGAGGTTCCCAGACTTTTTTTTCTCAAATACCACTTTCAAGATCACTTCCGCGATCCTTCCCTTGCAGCGACATTTCTACCATATTTTAAAAACTCGACATAAATATGAGGATTAGATGGTGAAAAATCAAACAAGTTCATGCAAGTTTGCAAGCGCACACACACCACAAGTCGTATTTCGTCCCTTTGCAAATCTCAAGCTCGGTCGAGCTTTTAAGAAGCTACATTGATATTATCGGCCTACATTGATAGGTGAACCCCAACGTTTTTGTCACGCCAACGTAGACCCCTGTTGAGTCTCCCGTGGACCACTGGGGGTCCAATTGGACCACTTTGGGAACTACTGCTCTAGGGTATAAGGGTGTGTGTGTAGGGCTGCGTATAATCGCTATGGCGCGGGGGCCGCGGCTGGAGGCGCTGGCGTTCGGCGGCGTGTGCGGCGTGTGCGACCCGCCGCGGGAGGGCGTGCGCGGCGCCGTGGCCACGCTGGCGCGCGCCGCCGTCACGGTCAAGATGCTCACCGGCGACGCGCGCCCCACCGCGCTCGCGGTCGGTCAGTACCTGCTGTTGTTTATTTATTTATATCTAACAGGAACAGAGCAACTGTGGAACATGGTACAGTATTTATATTCAGCCCTAGGGAGAATCGCTTTCAACTGACAGCTGTCAAATTATTAAAAATAAACTAGTTCTATTTTGACATTTCTATTGAACCAGGCCGGCCAACGGAAAAAAGAACAAAATAGGCGGCAATCCGATTTGCTTTTTTTTTCGAGTTGTAGAGTATTGTTCAAGCAGTGATAGCCGATTGGTTAAGCACGCGTCTTGTGGGCTACCAGGTCTCGGGTTCAAACCCCGGCTCGAACCTCTGGATTTTCGAAATTTATGTGCGAATCATAATTTCTATATGATTATCACTTGCTTACGGTGAAGGAAAACATCGTGATTAAACCTCCATGTCTTAGAAGATTTAACAAATTTTCGAAAGATATGTGAAATCCGCCAACCCGCACTGGGCCAGCGTGGTGGATTATGGCCTGAATCCCCCTCGTGTTGAGGGGAGGCCCGTGCCCAGGAGTGGGACGTCAAAAGGGCTAAAGTATATTTTTTTTAATATTAGAGTATTGTTCATGCTTCCTTGTATTATTTCTTTAGCTAATTCCTATTTTTGTTTTTACTTTCCTTGTATCCGTAATGTAAAGCACAGTGTTTATCTCGGGTGATAGACTTATTTTATCCCTCGAACTATTGGCGCCCTCGCTACGCTCGGGTGCCAAACCCCGTCTCGGGACTCAATGAGTTACCTTCACCCCTAGGGTAGCAATGTACTATTTAACAGACTTCCAAAAAAGGATGTGATTCTATGCTCATCAGTATGTATGTATTTTTACCGAATGCTCCGTCACCAACCACCCATACTTCTGCAAACTGAAACCTACCTACAACCACTTGCAACTGGGGTTGATTTCAGTATACAGGAGTAAGTGTGAGTTGGTTCCATTTTGCAAAACTATGTCCAATAAGTGGACCGATTTTGAAAATTATTTATTTCTGTTTGAAAGGGTATACTCTCTAGTTAGTCTCATAGAGATATCGTCAAAATCGGTCCAGTAGTTTGAAAGATATTGACGATTTATGGTCATCAGGAGTTCAACAGATACTTTACCCGAAAAAACTCGAAATTTTTTTTGCTGTTTGGTCTGTGACTAGGTTAATCTAGCAGTGAGTGACAGATGAAATATTGTTTCCAGCTCAAATGGTCGGCTTGGACGTGCTGCACTCGCAGTCACTGTCCGGAGACCAGCTGGACGCCATGACCGACGACGAGCTGGACAGGACTATAGAAACTGTACGTTAACACTACAACTACTGGCTTGAGTTGAATGCGTAGTAAAACAATAATGTCATTGAAATAAAACTATTTTTACGGATTATATCGCGTTTATTTACTTTTAAGTTCCCGACGTTTCGGTTGCTTTACAGCAACCGTGGTCACGGGGGGACTGAGGTGTTAGACGTCCTGATGTTATAGTTAAGAAACGGTTCCTGTAAAGCAACCGAAACGTCGGGAACATAAAAAGTAAATAAACGCGATATAATCCGTAAAAATAGTTTTATTTAAATGTGTAGTATTCGCGTAAATATAAGAAAACAATACAATCATGTCACTTAAAAATTGCAAACAGTTAAAATGATTAACTTTGTAATTATTAAATATGTAAGCAACTGGCGATAAAAAAAAGAAATATAAAAAAAATGAAAAAGACAATCCCGCTGGGTTTCTTGTCGGATCTTCTCAGTCGTGGTCGCGTTCCGACCCGGTTGAATATAAGAAAAAAAAAGTAAAATTGCCTAATTTGTAAGTGCCTCCGTACGCCTAAACAAAATAAACGATTTGAATTTGAATTTAATACTTTCTATTTTAGGTGAGCGTGTTCTACAGGGTGACGCCGAAACACAAGCTGTCCATCGTCAAATCACTGCAGCGGGTGGGAAACATTGTCGGAATGACAGGTACATTATTCAGGGTGTAGGGGACGTCGTAACGAAAACTGATACCATGGATTCAACTCACGATTCTGGACCGATAAAATCATGATTCAATTCATTATTCTGGACACCCTAGAGTTGAAATAGTCCGTCGATAATTTCATGAATTATAGATAATTTTTTCAGCATTATTTAATAGATTTTAGCATGAAATCATTTTATAAATCAATCTCAAGTGATTTAAGTAAATTAATCAATATTTTAGACATGAAATACTGCAATTTAAAATTAATTTTCCCATGCTGAAAAATTCTAGCATAATTCATGAAATTATCGACGGACGACTTCAACTCTGGTGGTCCCGAATCACGAGTTGAATCATGATTTTATCGATCCTCTCAATGCTTGACCATGACTGACCCAATCAAAATGTCAATTGCGGTCACACATATGCAGTGGTACTGCATATAGAGGTGAGAGTCGCGGGGAGCCGTTGGATGCGGATAGCGGGCAACCGTCCATTGTGGCGTTCCATGGGGGAGGCCTATGTCCAGCAGTGGACGTCTTCCGGCTGATGATGATGATGATGATGACTGCATATAGGCGAGTCGACGTGCCAGCTATGCGGCGTCTGTGGCTTAGGGAACGTGTCCCGTTCAGCGGGGGAGGGAGGTCTTCAACATACCACGCTAGGTCACAGGGGCGGGAGAAGTGTGTGCGGGGTCTTAGGTATTTGTCACATACTCAATATCCTCTAGGGAAATCCTCGCGCTTTTTCGACCTATATTCAAATATGGCGCGCAGCGTTTGCAAACAGTGATTGAAAACCGTATTCATGAATTACTACGTGAAAACTAGAGGGGGAGGAGTATGCAATTTGGCATACTTACTTATAGTTTACATAGAGAAGGAGTGCAGCGTGCTATTATATTATTATAATACTTAGAAATGCATTAAAATCAAGAAATTCAACATTACACACACAACCATGAATTGACACACACACATTTGTAACCTCCACACCGACTGACTGTCTGACTAACAAACGGTGACATTTTGGACGGCGGGACTTCCATAGTGCATTCTGCGTGCCAGTATTAAATAGTCTTTGACAATAAAACGTTAATGACTTTTAAAATTAAAATTTAAATGAATTATGGTCGAATTTCGACCATCATTTTGACGACCGCTTGCCGCAGTGGTTCGAGCGTAGGTCGCTCGGCTCACTGCACATGGTGGTCGCGGGTTCGATTCCCGCTGGGGCAAATTTCGGAAATGGCCTTTTCGTAATTTACCCTGGTCTGGGTGTCACTGGGATCGCCCCCAGTCCATTATACGGTACCCATAGTACAAGCTTTGCTTAGTTTGGGACCGTACAGTTGGTGTGTCTGTCTGGCGATATTTATTTATTATAATGGGAATACTAGTTGTAAAAATGGGACCGTGGTGTTGGCAGGCGACGGCGTGAACGACGGCGTGGCGCTGAAGCGGGCGGACATCGGCATCGCGATGGGACGCAACGGGACCGACGTGTGCAAGGAGGCCGCCGACATGATACTCGTCGACGACGACTTCGCCACCATCATGTACGTACACGAACGACATCAGACTTCCTTACTAATATTATAAACTAGTTTATGCCCGCGACATCGTCCGCGAAGTATTTAACTTAACAAAAAAATCGAGCTTATCGGGATAAAAAGTATCCTATATGTTAATCCCGGTTATAAACTATCTGTGTTCCAAATTTCATCCAAATCCGTTCAGTGGTTTTTGCGTGAAAGAGTAACAAACATACATCCACACTCGCACACTTTCGCATTTATAATATTAGTAGGATGCGAAAGTAACTCTGTCTGTCTGTGTGTCTGTCGCGCTTTCACGCCAAAACTACTTTAATTATAATAATGTTAGCCCTTTTGACGTCCCACTCCTGGGCACGGGCCTCCCCTCAACACGAGGGGGATTCAGGCCATAATCCACTACTAACCGAACTACACTAATCCACTACTACTAATAACTACTGAACCGATTTAAATGTAATCTGGTACACAGACAGTCTAGAGCCTGAGAAAGGATATAGGCTACTTTTTAATTCGAATAAAGGGTTGTTATGGGTTGAAAGGGGGGATGAAAAGTTGTATGGAAGTATCGTAATTTTTAGTGGTAGAAACTTGAAACTTATTTTTTAGGCTGTTGATTCGATATAAATAAATATGACATTCAAAGTTTCCCTATCGTTATTTTACACCCTTGAGGGTGTAGTGAATTGGGGATGAAAGTTTGTATGGAAATATGTTTATGTGAATCTTTTATAAGCTTGCGCCAGGAGACAAAATATTTTAGATATTGTTATGTGATATTTACGGAGTCATTACAATATGTGAAACTGAAGTTATTTGTAAAATAATTTGCCTAAATAATTTAAAATACTACCCAAAGACACTATTCCGGACGAAGCCGCGGGCACAGCTAGTAAAAAAAAACTGCTGTCTAGGGACGCCCGAAAGAAGCGAAGCTTTATAGTATAGAGCGTAAGGCGACGCAGCTGCTACTCTGTATACCTATATGTATCGTGTAACGGTACTGACGTCGTCGTGTAACGCTACTGACGCCACGGCGTAACGCAACTGATGCCAAGGTGTAACGCTACTCTGACGTCACGGTGTAACGCTACTGAAGTCACGGTGTAACGCAACTGACGTCACGGTGTAACGCTACTGACGTCATGGTGTAACGCAACTGACGTCACGGTGTACCGCAACTAACGTCACGGTGTAACGCTACTGACGTCACGGTGTAACGCTACTGACGTCATGGTGTAACGCAACTGACGTCACGGTGTACCGCAACTAACGTCACGGTGTAACGCTACTGACGTCACGGTGTACCGCAACTAACGTCACGGTGTAACGCTACTGACGTCACGGTGTACCGCAACTAACGTCACGGTGTAACGCTACTGACGTCACGGTGTACCGCAACTAACGTCACGGTGTAACGCTACTGACGTCACGGTGTAACGCTACTGACGTCACGGTGTAACGCTACTGACGTCTCGGTGCAGTTATTACCAATGTTCTATCTAACCTTCAAGCCATATTTCGTATGAAGCTTAGGGCGCCGAAGCTCTGACGCCATCGTGTAACGTGTAACGCTACGTCACAATTTGCACGGATAGAGTGCCCGGGCGGCGAGCGCCCCGAAGGTCCGTAAATAAGCTTCGCTTCAATAAATGTGTATATTTCCCCCGCAGCGCGGCCATCGAGGAGGGCAAGTGCATATTCTACAACATCCGCAACTTCGTGCGCTTCCAGCTGTCCACCTCCATCGCGGCGCTGTCGCTGATCGCGCTCGCCACGCTCATGGGCATCCCCAACCCGCTCAACGCGATGCAGATCCTGTGGATCAACATCATCATGGACGGTAAGTCGTATAAGTCAACTAGCTGTGCCGTAATTCAACTTAACAAAAATTTCGGGATTATTCATCCCCTATTTCATCCCCTTGGGGGTAGAATTAATCAAAATCCTTTCTTTGCGGATGCCTACGTCATAACATCTACCTGCATGCCAAATTTCAGCCCGATCCGTCCAGTGGTTTGGGCTGTGCGTTGATAGATCACTATGTCAGTCAGTCACCTTTGAGTTATATATTTTGACTAGCTGTGCCCCGCGACTTCGTCCGCGAGGAATTTAATTGACAAAGTTTCATACAAACTTTCATCCCCTATTTTATCCCCTTGGGGTTGAATTAATCAAAATCCTTTCTTAGGGGATGTCTACGTCATAGTAGCTTTATACATGCAAAGTCTCAGCCCGCTCGGTTTAAAATTGACAAAGTTTCATACAAACTTTCATCCCCTATTTTATCCCCTTGTAGGTATAATTAATCAAAATCCTTTCTTAGCGGATGCCTACGTCATAACATCTACCTGCATGCCAAATTTCAGCCCGATCCGTCCAGTGGTTTGGGCTGTGCGTTGATAGATCACTATGTCAGTCAGTCAGTCAGTCACCTTTGAGTTATATGTATGTCGCCGCCAACTAGCTTAATTCGCCGTTCAATTAACAGCCTAGGCACTTAACTAAACGGCGCCGTTCAACTAGTGGCCTGAATGATATTCAGCCATTTGATCAAACAGCTAGGCAAATGACTTGGATCGATGACGTTTAACTACTTGCCTAGCCGTTTAATTACCTGCCTAGCCTGTTCATTTCAATTTAGTTTTTGCCACCTAGCGCCGAAACTCACCAAACTGTCAATATCTCTATATTCTATACTATTCTCTTTGGTCAATATGGCGTCGGAAAAATACAACTTTGATGGAATAATTTTATTAGGTACTTAGGTTTCTTTACGATTTTTTTTAGATCCACCGAATCTATTTGCCGGATGGGGTTTCTGTGGGGTCATAAAAAAAATAACCCTAACCTAAACCCATCCAGGTCGTTCTGCTTGGGTAGTATTTTGAAAAAGTTTTGCAGTACTTAAATGTCAACCAGTTGCCTAAGCATTATCCAGCCAGTTTATTAAATGTTGTAATAGACGATGCGGCTGAATATCATTTAGGCCGTTAGTTGAACGGCGCTGTTTAGTAAAGTGCCTAGGCTGTTAATTGAACGGCGAATTAAGCTATTTGGCTGCGACATATATTTAGATAGATAAGTAACTATCGCCAGACTGACATACCGACTGTGTGGTCCCAAACTAAGCAATGCTTGTACTATGGGTACGGTACAATGGACTGGGGGCGATCCCGGTGACACCCAGACCAGGGCCAATTTAGAAAAGGCCGTTTCCGAAATTTGCCCCGTCGGGAATTGAACCCGCAACCACCATGTGCAGTGAACCGAGCGGCTTACGCTCGAACCACTGCGCCAAGCGGTCGTCATACTGTCGTCATAAACACTAATATAATTATTTTAATCAAGCTTTCCAATGTTCAAACAGCATCTCAACATTAATATTACAAAAACAATCAATAAAGGTAATCTAGGGAGCGGTGGTAATAAAAAAGTTACGCTTTTCAATCTATGCCTCCTGTCAGAGACAAGTGATGTTGCATTCGGAAATGCAGGGACGTTCCAAAATATCCTTGTGTCACCATTCTAATATATTAATGCCTTGTAACACATATTTTATAACGGACTACTGAGGATCTCGGTAGGGTCTATCTATATAATACGCAATTCCGAAGTCGCAATTAAAGTTGTATTTCATGTATTTCCAGTCCTGTTTCAAGGACATTATCTCTGTTACTTAGTAAAAAACAATCAATGGCCTGTACAAACAATAAAGGTTGATTCGGGTAATCGTCACGTGGTGTCGGTGGGGTCCTAAAACGAGTGACCGTTCAGGATTTCAAGGTGTCCTCTCGCCTCCCCCTCTCGCCTCGGGTGCCGGTTGCGTCGGCAACGTTCGCGCTGCGTTGCCGTTTCTGAAACGAGTATTAAATCAATTTATTTATTTACTTTGTTGGATTACATGAATAAGAATATGTTTGTTTTTTGATGTTAAACATCTATTGGCGCACTTTGGCAGTAAAACCGACCATTTTGCGATCATGGCAAATGGCATGACGCTCTCTCATGCCGTGACGTTACTGCTCTCGACTCCCATGAGTGTGTGCGCGCGCGCGCTTACTAATACACTACGAATGTTTCACATCTACCGGGTTCTCGCGACGGACATTTAGTTTTATTGTGTTGTTGGTCGCCCCCGGTGATGACCGCCGTCATGTCCGCCTATGGTGGGTTCCCACCGCTACGTATATTAAGTAGAAGTGTTGTGCAGGCCCCCCGGCGCAGTCGCTGGGCGTGGAGCCGGTGGACCACGAGGTGCTGCGGCGGCGGCCGCGCGACACCCGCCGCCGCATCATCTCGCGCGCGCTGCTGCTCAACGTGCTGCTCTCCGCCGCCATCATCATCGCCGGCACCCTCTGGGTCTTCAACAGAGAGGTACTAGCGCCGCATCATCTCGCGCGCGCTGCTGCTCAACGTGCTGCTCTCCGCCGCCATCATCATCGCCGGCACCCTCTGGGTCTTCAACAGAGAGGTACTAGCGCCGCATCATCTCGCGCGCGCTGCTGCTCAACGTGCTGCTCTCCGCCGCCATCATCATCGCCGGCACCCTCTGGGTCTTCAACAGAGAGGTACTAGCGCCGCATCATCTCGCGCGCGCTGCTGCTCAACGTGCTGCTCTCCGCCGCCATCATCATCGCCGGCACCCTCTGGGTCTTCAACAGAGAGGTACTAGCGCCGCATCATCTCGCGCGCGCTGCTGCTCAACGTGCTGCTCTCCGCCGCCATCATCATCGCCGGCACCCTCTGGGTCTTCAACAGAGAGGTACTAGCGCCGCATCATCTCGCGCGCGCTGCTGCTCAACGTGCTGCTCTCCGCCGCCATCATCATCGCCGGCACCCTCTGGGTCTTCAACAGAGAGGTACTAGCGCCGCATCATCTCGCGCGCGCTGCTGCTCAACGTGCTGCTCTCCGCCGCCATCATCATCGCCGGCACCCTCTGGGTCTTCAACAGAGAGGTACTAGCGCCGCATCATCTCGCGCGCGCTGCTGCTCAACGTGCTGCTCTCCGCCGCCATCATCATCGCCGGCACCCTCTGGGTCTTCAACAGAGAGGTACTAGCGCCGCATCATCTCGCGCGCGCTGCTGCTCAACGTGCTGCTCTCCGCCGCCATCATCATCGCCGGCACCCTCTGGGTCTTCAACAGAGAGGTACTAGCGCCGCATCATCTCGCGCGCGCTGCTGCTCAACGTGCTGCTCTCCGCCGCCATCATCATCGCCGGCACCCTCTGGGTCTTCAACAGAGAGGTACTAGCGCCGCATCATCTCGCGCGCGCTGCTGCTCAACGTGCTGCTCTCCGCCGCCATCATCATCGCCGGCACCCTCTGGGTCTTCAACAGAGAGGTACTAGCGCCGCATCATCTCGCGCGCGCTGCTGCTCAACGTGCTGCTCTCCGCCGCCATCATCATCGCCGGCACCCTCTGGGTCTTCAACAGAGAGGTACTAGCGCCGCATCATCTCGCGCGCGCTGCTGCTCAACGTGCTGCTCTCCGCCGCCATCATCATCGCCGGCACCCTCTGGGTCTTCAACAGAGAGGTACTAGCGCCGCATCATCTCGCGCGCGCTGCTGCTCAACGTGCTGCTCTCCGCCGCCATCATCATCGCCGGCACCCTCTGGGTCTTCAACAGAGAGGTACTAGCGCCGCATCATCTCGCGCGCGCTGCTGCTCAACGTGCTGCTCTCCGCCGCCATCATCATCGCCGGCACCCTCTGGGTCTTCAACAGAGAGGTACTAGCGCCGCATCATCTCGCGCGCGCTGCTGCTCAACGTGCTGCTCTCCGCCGCCATCATCATCGCCGGCACCCTCTGGGTCTTCAACAGAGAGGTACTAGCGCCGCATCATCTCGCGCGCGCTGCTGCTCAACGTGCTGCTCTCCGCCGCCATCATCATCGCCGGCACCCTCTGGGTCTTCAACAGAGAGGTACTAGCGCCGCATCATCTCGCGCGCGCTGCTGCTCAACGTGCTGCTCTCCGCCGCCATCATCATCGCCGGCACCCTCTGGGTCTTCAACAGAGAGGTACTAGCGCCGCATCATCTCGCGCGCGCTGCTGCTCAACGTGCTGCTCTCCGCCGCCATCATCATCGCCGGCACCCTCTGGGTCTTCAACAGAGAGGTACTAGCGCCGCATCATCTCGCGCGCGCTGCTGCTCAACGTGCTGCTCGATTGGTTTTAGCTTGTAGAAGTGTCTCAAATTTTCATTTAAAGTCTGTCAAAATAAAGGGTGACCGAGATTTCTACTCGCGTTTGATTCGTTCAATTTCTCCGTTCCAGATGTCTGACAACAAAATAACGCCCCGCGACACGACGATGACGTTCACCTGCTTCGTGCTGTTCGACATGTTCAACGCGCTGTCCTGCCGCTCGCAGACCAAGTCGGTGTTCCAGATCGGGCTGTTCTCCAACAAGATGTTCCTGGTCGCCGTCACCCTCAGCCTGGTGGGCCAGATGCTCGTCATATACTTCCCGCCGCTCCAGCGTGTGTTCCAGACTGAAGCATTGACCGGAAATGGTGAGATTTAAAAGTTTATTTAATGTTTATTACATATTATATGTAGGGGAGGTAATTGTCAGTTGCTGTTTTTGGACTAGGTTTACCATGAAAAGCGGTTTCTTATGCATACTTATATCTTAGAAAAATGTTATAGAAAAAGAGCTTGTTTCAAAGGCAAATATCAAAAAAATACCGATTAGTAATAGATAGAATATAGCAAGATTGTTTTTGCAGTTGAAAAAGATTAAATCTATTTGAAGTTAGTTGGTAAATGTATGTATGTTTTATAAATAAAAACAGCGTCGTCTAGGGACGCCCGAAAGAAGCGAAGCTTTTTAGTGTAAAGGGTTGGACGCCGCAGCTGTCACTTTGTATACGTGTATACAAGGTGACACATAATGGGTATACTTTTTTTTTCAAAACTTAACTTTGTAATTCTTAACCATCAGCTTTGGAGGGAACTTGAAAAACAAAAGGTGTTATAGGAATACAGCTGTTGACCGATTTCACAAGTCTACAAAACCTTTAGTACTTCAACTGTCCCACAAAGGCGATAGTTTGAGATTTACAAAGTTAAGTTGCAAAAAAAATAGTATACCCTTTATGTATCACCTAGTATAACGTGTAACGCTACTGTCGTCTGACGCTTAGCACTGCCACTGATAGAGTGGCCGCGCGGCGAGCGCCCCGAACGTTCGTATAGAAGCTTCGCTTCAAAAGTCAAAGAAGAAAAGTTGTTATTTGTAGTGTTATTAATTAATACAGTCCCGCCAGCCCATACCAGCTATTTTTGTCTCGCGCTTGGCAACGCAGGGAAGTGGATTTTTTTCCTTCCAACTCCTATTATCTATTTCGATTAAATTCGTGCGGGTTCCAAGACAATTTAACTTTAACGCAAATGCATGTACTTCGCGTGTATGAAATTCCGACCAAGCGTCAAGGTTGGTCGCCGCTAACTCACAGTCCGCGCGACTACAGATATAAAAAATATGAGTATGAGTGAGATAATCACTCGAGAGAATCATAGCGGGCGGCATCGGCGTCTTTGAATCGGTTTGGATTTCCCGTCACTAATGACGTCACAGTAGGTGTTAACAATTCGGCACGCTTGGTTTCAATACTAATCGTGATACTTGCGTTATCTATGTAAATCTATATCTGTGGGTTTACCCTCCCATAAAAAGTTATCACTTCAAAAATACAGGGCCGCAGCGTTGTCGGTGTTCTGCCAGTAACCGTGTATAATTGATTGGCAGACTTAATATTCCTGGTGTGCCTGACGTCGAGCGTGTTCCTGGTGAGCGAGGCCAAGAAGCTGGTGGAGCGCGTCCTGAAGCGGCGCGCGGCCGCGCAGGGCCCGGGCAAGTCGCGCGACGCGCTCGACTTCGTATGACACAAGCCGGCGGGGAAGGCGCAGTAAGCGGACGGGGACCCTTTCTCGATACACGACGGAACCACCGACATGACCCATCTATCGTCCCTGACTATGTGTCATTTGATCGGAAAATGATAAAATGATAAATTATTAGATATTATCGCGGTATTTTTGTGTGTGCGGCTTTTATATTTATTGGTTACGACTGCGGTATATCTATGGTTGTTTTCTTTTTTTTTGTGAAAATGTGAGTGCGCGCGCGAAATTCGGTGTTCGATTATTTTGGCTTTTTTTCGTCGTGTTTTTTTTTCGGTGTCGTCGTTCCGTTCGTTGATGTGTCGTTGTTCGGTGTCTTGAGTGTGCAGCTCTTATTTTGATATTACTAATCGTATTATTGCAGATTGACATTTTAAATTTTTATATTATTATGTATGAATTGTTTGTATTAGAATTTTCGATTTGGAAATTATAATCATACTTATTAATTATTTTGTATGTCGCGAATTGTATGTAGTCTGCAATTTACGTGTTATTTATTTCAGTGATGCATTTATATTATATGTAGAGTGGCATAGCGTTGGACCGCATCCACTTGCTATGACGTCAAACCTTTCAATACAAAAGGTTAATTTCAACTATTGACAGTGACAATGCTATAGGACATACTGTATCATCCTCCAGTGTTATACAGGGTGATAAATCAAGAAACATAAAAGTCGTAAAATCACCATACACCGATTTATTACGGAGTCATCCTGTATACAAGTTTATTGAGCTCTTTGTGGTTTTATATTATATCAACCTATATAACAACAAATACATCATTCCTATACACAAAATTGTCATTAGATTCGCTAGTAATGATCGCACCCGTTGTAAATATATTATTTTAACTATTTATTCAATCATTATACTATAATATCAGCACCTTACGGAAAGCTTTCATAAAATATTATTCATATTGTACGAGACAATTGAATGTAAACTTAAACTTCTAAGTGATACAGTTCAATATACAGGAGAATATTCTCAATGGTTGACATGTTCTTAAAAATAATAGTATGTCTATTTAGTGAAAATACTAGTGATTCTTTGTACTCAAAGTACGTGGAATGTTTTAATTGTGTAACGATTAAGGCTGGACGCATATGTCAGGTGTCTGACCCGATTCTTCAGGGCCCTTATTACGTTAGCTACTTAAAACGCAATAGAAAAGCTTTCAAACGCTCGCGTTCGAGCGTTTGTAAGCTAATTTGGTCTCAAACGCTCGCGTTTGAAAGCTAATTCGCGTTGGAACGCGAGGGTTAGCTTTTCTATTGCGTTTTTAGTAGCATACGTAATAAGGGCCCAGCTTGCTTACCGGATCGTATGAGGCCCCGCTTATAATATTCTTAGTGTATTCCGATCCGGTGGTAGGTTCACCCTCGTTGTCTCACTCGGCAGCAGCTCAAGCTCAGGCCAGACCCTATGTGTAGAGACC
Source organism: Notodonta ziczac (assembly GCA_918843915.1). Taxonomy (NCBI): domain Eukaryota; kingdom Metazoa; phylum Arthropoda; class Insecta; order Lepidoptera; family Notodontidae; genus Notodonta; species Notodonta ziczac. The sequence goes on from OU974049.1 coordinate 10,919,890, forward strand.
TTTAGGTGTTGACAACAGGGAAATCTGACATGTGCGCCCGGCCTTATATATGTCGTAATGATTGGTTTCGTAAAGAAATCTCTAATGAATTTTTCGTCTATAATTCCGTTTAATCAAATCTGGTGTAGCTTGATCCAACATTGGATCCAGTATTTGTGTGTGGCTATTTCAATAAAACAAATTATGTTGTGTTATAACATTTTGAACTTAAAAGCTATTAGGAGTTGAGTGTATTTTTGTACTGAAAACTGATGTTTTGTACGATACCAGTCGTATGTCTAAGGGGAATGTGTCCAGTCTAATGGCAAAAGACTCGCTCACTTCATATCTAAATACCATCGATTTGTTAACATCAGTTTTCAAGACATGCTATATTCCTACATGATAAAACTTATATTAGTTCTCGTTGTAAAGGTATGTTTCCTAATCAAATCCCATACATAATATATGGAATATAATGATGGAAGAATGGAGAGTGGGATTATTATAATGTATTCGGTTTGGGAGTGAGTGTTGGCTGTGATAAAAAAGAGGAAAACTTGGTCCTTGTGTTGTATTAAAAGTTTATTTCTTTTCGAACATCTTTGAGCTCTAAATACGTAATTTCTTAGAGGCGCCACCTTGCCTCTTTATTTTTAATGTTCATATCAATCAGCGCCCCAAGCGGACAGTAGTTGTACTAGTAAGAAAATATTATGAAAATTATTTTAACAATCATGTCTAATCTATGTTTAATAATGCATATTAGATTGCATGTAACCATTATGATTTAAATTATGGCTATGCAGAGAGAAAGATTGTGCGTAATTAATAAAAAACGTTATTATATTTTTAATTGGGTGCAGTTTTGCAAAATGGAACCTCACACATACTACTGCAGACCAAAACCGATCCTAGTGCGAGCGGTTGTAGGTTGGTTTCAGATTGCAAAATTACATCTAATAATTAATAAATCCTCACGTTTTCGCAATCGATAATTCTCCAGGACTGTTGCTTAATTATTAACAACGATAGTTCCAATAAACGCCGCAGGTATAGACACATTAGTGGCGCTGTTTAATCTTTTGTATACTTACCTCAATGAATGTCGGTTTGGTCTAAGACGGTGCTTGATAGATTGTATGAAAGTTGTTGGTAGAATAATTTATTTATTATCTATATCTACTCACAATGTCTCATTGTTGTAACATTTCGTTTAAGCTGGAAACAAGTTCAGGTGATATATTTTCTAACGCAGTAACGAATTGTGATGGTCACGAGGAGAAATAGGTATAAGTGTCATTGACGACCGCTTGGCGCAGTGGTTCGAGCGTAGGCTGCTCGGCTCACTGCACATGGTGGTTGCGGGTTCGATTCCCGCCGGGGAAAATTTCGGAAATACCCGTTTCGTAATTTACCCAGGTCTAAGTGTCTCTGGGATCGCCCTCAGACCATTGTATAGTACCCATAGTATAAGCGTTGCTTAGTTTGGGACCATACAGTTGGTGTGTCAGTCTGGCGAAATTTATTTTTTTCTGCGATGGTAAAAAAAATATATCTATTTACACACTTATCCCGTTTTATTTCTCAGGTAAAAACCGGTATAAAAATAATAGGTATTTGAAATGGTACGAGCATGTTAGCGAATATCCACATATTGTTATATTAATAAATATTGTGTTCGCTTCGTTTCCAAATATCTACACATATTGTATGTAAATTTAATGTTAGAATATAAAAAATATCACCTTTCAATTAACCATAATGTCATTTTCGTTGTAAATGTGATTTCTCGCGACGTAAATAGTAATATCAAGTTGTATATGATCCCGAGTCGCTGGCATTCAAACAACAGATGCAACTTGGTAGGCGATGATGAAAATGTAAAATACTACCATTTTTAATGTGAGTGTTTATGTGAAATAAAAATGATATGTGGAACGCCTTTATGGACGAAAGGCGCGACTAGAATTGCGCTCGGGCGTTGTACAACGGGTCGGTATTTTTTTATTTATTTTCGTCATCGCCATTTTCGTTAATATTAATAATATATACATTGAATCTTCTAGTTGTCGTTGATCTGTCGGAAGCGCGTTTAGCGATAGCGCATGTTATATATAAAGTACATTTATTTAAATAAATGAAATTATTTTTTATATTTCTTTTGGCGCCATTTTAATTACACTTGATGATTTATATTTTTAATGTTTATATTACATTTTATGTTGATATTGACATTTTAATAGTATTTTTTTATTTGCATTGTAAAGAAATCACAAGAATTCGCCATTCTCTGTGTATACTAACGTTTAACTTAATTTTAATTAGTCCAATTATCCATTTATAGTTCATGTGACATTCGCTAGACGCGCGCTCGGCAGTAGTTATAAGTAATTTTGATGTTTTAACCACTTACATGTAAATGTAAAGTAGGGATTGACTCTCTGTAGATGATAAGGCACTTAGGGCATTTTGACGAGTGTGGGAAGCTACAAATTTTAAATGTATTTGAAATTATAAAATAATAATATCATTATTAACTATATCAAACGAATTTGATCAAAGTATTTGTAGTCTTTTATAAAGTTGATTGGGGTTGGAAATCCTTGCCAGTGTTTAAGAAAAATAACAGTGTAACGATTCTGCAGTAAAATATTGGCGTGGTCTGAGCAAAGTCGCGGCGCCTAAGGGCTGTTTCAGATAGGTGTTTTTTCCGACGCGTATAAGCTTGTTTTTGGAATCCCGTATCGGCGCGGATGGGCGCGCGTTTTGCCACACGTACACGTACTCGAATAAACAATATTTATTCTTCAGAATCCATATTATTACTGACTGAACCTATCGATTCGAGCGAGAATGCCGAAACAAATTTAAAGCTTCTAAGCCGATACAAGCTTATTTGAGCTAATGAACGCTTGTCTGAAACCGCCCTAAATGTAGCTATTTCATGAAATAGATTTCAATCCCAGTTAATATTTTGTATTCTAAATACATCTCTAGAACTGTCTTCACCTCTTTGTATAATAGTTCGTGGAATAAACCAATTAAAATTGTCTAGGACACAATTAAGGCCGTTTTTCATTGTCTGGGGCAGCAACATCAATAATAGAAAGAAGCTCATGATTACTTAGTACATTTTTAAAAATGGTAATTAAAAAATGTGTTGTTTGAGACAGTGTGAAATGCTCTATAGTTGAATTTAGTCAAATGTAAAACATTGTACGTTCGCAAAGCGGATAACATCTCCGCTGCGCGAGTGCAAATGGACACGGAAAATATAAATAGTCCCAAATGTGTGCGTTTGTTTCTTTTTCTTTACACCTTCCTGTTAAGAGTTAGCCACTGTAATTTACCGAGGGAAGTTACCAATAGTTAGTAAACTGTGTAGCGCCATTCTATCGACTGCCAACTGCTGTCAAAGTACCAGCCCCCCTATTCGCTAACTCTGTTGACAGCTCATAGTGATGATCACTTGGCAAAGTGTTCAACGATTAACTGTCAAACAGCTAGTTTCGTATTCCCTATGACCAGTGACTAACTAAGATGACGTCATGAGCACCGAGTAATGGTGATAGTCACCGTAACACTTTTTGAAAGATGTTTTCGTATCGATATTTGTATTATTGGTATTCAGTAAGCTTAGTGGACAACAAACTGATAGTCATTTCAAATATCAAAATATTCGTGAAAGAAACTGCTCAAGGGTAGTGTTTTTCAAGTAAAAGTGATGATCACCGAAGCCTGTAATTAGTAAAGCAAGTGAAAGTTGAAACTTTTGTTGTTTGTTTGTGATTCGTGTGCGTAGAGAAATATTATGGCACGTCTTATTTTGTTGGGATTTGCTAAAGAAAAGCGAAAACAAGGATTTTTAAGTACTTATTGAGAGACTACACTACTACAGTTGCCCAAGAGGGTTTATTGCAAATATAATTGTTTGAATACCTAAAGCTGGATTTCAACAGGCATTAGAAGAACTCGGTCTTTGATGGTTCATATGTGGCCTCAATCCGACCATGATCATAAGGAGGCATATTTTAATTGAAAAAATTGCCAATCTTTAAATGTTTTAATAGTAAGTAGTAACAATACCTAACCTACTAAAATAATAAGTACATCTACATAATATGTTTAAAAGGTAAATTAATTTCTTGTTTCAGATTTGTGATGCTGGACATGATTCATACCTACTTATGTGGAGTCAATACCCCATAAAGTGTATTTTAGAAAGACTTGAAAGAAATGAAGAACACTGTTGGCTATTTGATGAGAAATATTATTTTGGCTGGTTATTGATAATGAAGAGCTCAATGAATGTAAATGTGTTAATAGATATTTCGAGTCTTCAATCAATAAATAATTGAAACAAATATGAAAATTATTATTATTTTTAGGTGATTCTGAATATACACAGCACCCCTTGGATGATGACATCTAACTTAGGTGCAGCTCCGGGTTCACCAGAAGATCACTGCACAGACAGAAATACTGTTGAACGGTGTATTGGAGTACTGATAACATGTTGGCAGTGCTTGTTAACACACGGTACAACTACACTATAACCCAATTATAGCAGTCAATGTGGTGAATGCACATGTTGTTTTACAAAACATTGCCAATTCACTGAATGTTCCAATGCGAGAGTGATGTTGTCAGAACTAAGTCTACAGAGTGTGGTGGCAAGAATCATCGAAAATCCAGATAACTGTAGGGATATAACAGACCAAAAATTATGGAATGTTTCGAGATAATCATTTATAATTATATGTATAATGCATTCCATAATCATCGGGCTTAGTAATACTGATATTTTTGTTATTGTTTTAACATTTATTACATACCTAAGAACACAAATTACATGTTTCATATTAAGAAGACAATAATACTTTAAAATACATATAAAGCTTTAACTTGAATGCTACTAGAAGTATTATTATGTACATAACTATGTACATCTTCTCCAGTGTCCTTCATAAGCTCCATCACAGTTCCTTATGCAGCTGCATTTTGCTCTTCAGCAGCAATGTGCCGTAAGTATCTCAATGACGTTGGCCCAGCACCCACCGTCTCATCTCCATGAACTGAAATTTACATATTTAAATTGGTTTGATGTTGAACCCTATTATTATTTTAATTGATTTAAAAAAAACAAGCACTCTAGGAATTTTAAGATTTACCTAATGTGCGAATTTACTTTTTAACTAAGATTAATCACTCGCTGAGTATCCTACTAATGATGACTGAGTGATTTTTTTTTAGATTGTAGGTAAAATAACTATTTTAAGCAGATGGTTCATTTCTTGAGTTAATTTATTAACTAGTAAACTTACGTGGTCTAATGTAGTGGTTCCTTATGCCACAGGTTTAGCAGAATTGCTACGGAGTCACACGCTTCTCGGGTGACTAACAACTTGTGGACTTCCCGTAAAGTGACCCAATGATATATCGCGATGGGACTCCGCAAACTCCACCAGCAGTTTCATTTGGCTTACGGAAACTCTTCTGCATGCAGGCATCTTAAAAGTAGAAATAAATTAATATAATATATTAAATACATGAATTTACCTTCAGTTACTTTGATCTTATAGTGATTTCATTAGGTAATATTGAAGTTAAAAAAACTTTGATATAATTAACAATTTTCACATTATAAACCATAACTTAATCGTTAACTTACCTTTAAGGATTTATTTTAACAAACTTATGGCTTACATAACACAATTAAACGCAGTCATTAAAGTAATTACGCACCAAACAATTATTATAAAATCAGCACAAAATTGATTTCCCGCCATCTTTACATGTCATGTGTACATAAACCGCTTATGATGAAATGTTATCTAAAATGTAGTACTTCACACGTTCAAAAGGCGTTGTTCAATTTAGTCGTATAATAGTCGATAAGAAATAGAGGCGTCGAGTGTTGTATCGAAGAGCACCGCTCTCCGCCCGTTAGTCACCGTAACTTCATATCCACTCAATGTGATACGGAATACCAAAGTTGTACCATTCTCAGTTGTCATCAAAGTTCAGTGTACAACTGAAGCCAGTTAGTCACTGGTGATCATCAAGTTAGCGAATAGGGGGGCGTTCAAATATTACATAAACACATAGAAATAAGATTCCGGATACAGCTGCGGTCATCTAAGTTTAAACAATACAGGTTTTAAAAAAATAAAATAAACATATTAAAACAAATAAAAATAAAGAGAACTTTTTTGGTAATGATTTAGAGATAAAACAGAGTTTTCGTGAAATTAACTGGTATTCGATATTTTATGAAAATATATCGATACATCGAGTGAATCGACAGTTTGTCAAAACATCGGATTGATTCGATATATCGTATTAAAAATATCGAGTGAATCGAAATATCGATGTTTATTGAATATCCCTAATGTGCCGTAAGTATCTCAATGACGTTGGCCCAGCACCGCACCCTCTCATCTCCATGAACTGAAATTTACATATTTAAATTGGTTTGATGTAGAAGCCTATTATTATTTTAATTGATTTAAAACAACAAACACTCTAGGCATTTTAAGATTTACCAAATGTGCGAATTTACTTTTCAACTAAGATTAATCACTCGCTGAGTATACTAATGATGACTGAGTGATTTTTTTTAGATTGTAGGTAAAATAACTATTTTAAGCAGATGGTTCATTTCTTGAGTTAATTTATTAACTAGTAAACTTACGTGGTCTAATGTAGTGGTTCCTTATGCCACAGGTTTATCAGAATTCCTACGGAGTCACACGCTTCTCGGGTGACTAACAGCCTGTGGACTTCCCGTAAAGTGACCCAATGATATATCGCGATGAGACGCCGCAAACTCCACCAGCAGTTCCATTTGCCTTACGGAAACTCTTCTGCATGCAGGCATCTTAAAAGTAGAAATCCTACATTAATATAATATATTAAATACTTGAATTTACCTTCAGTTACTTTGATCTTATAGTGATTTCATTAGGTAATATTGAAGTTAAAAAAACTGATTCAATTAACAATTTTCACATTATAAACCATAACTTAATCGTTAACTTACCTTTAAAGATTTATTTTAACAAACTTATGGCTTACAAAACACAATTAAACGCAGTAATTAAATTAATTACGCACCAAACAACTAATATAAAATCAGCATAAAATTGATTTCCCGCCATCTTTACATGTCATGTGTACATAAACCGCTTATGACGAAATGTTATCTAAAATGTAGTACTTCACACGTTCAAAAGGCGTTGTTCAATTTAGTCGTATAATAGTCGATAAGAAATAGAGGCGTCGAGTGTTGTATCGAAGAGCACCGCTCTCTGCCCGTTAGTCACCGTAACTTCATATCCACTCAATGTGATACGGAATACCAAAGTTGTACCATTCTCAGTTGTCATCAAAGTTCAGTGTACAACTGAAGCCAGTTAGTCACTGGTGATCATCAAGTTATCGAATAGGGGGGCAGGAGCGCATAAGATACTAGGAGGTCTAATACTAATAAATATAATGAACTATTAACGCTGTCTATCGTTCAGTAGTAGAACTATTCGTTATATATTTCATCCATCCCACGTCAGATGGCGTTAGTGTCCTTAAAGATAATGTCTAACCTCCTTGCTAGTTATGAATCCCTGGTACTTTGCTGATCATTGTAGTCAAATACCTGGTACTTGTGCTTAGTTTTAGGAATACTAGCGACGCGGTAATATTAAAATCGGCAATGCTAATATTGAGTGAATAGTTTCAGCTATTGCCCGATTGATGTCACTAGTTTTCGTTGTTTTCAAATTTTTGGAGCCTGGAGCCTAGGGCGGCAGATTTTTGGGGCGGCAAATGTTTTTTATTTTGCTACCTCATATAAATCAAGCTCAATATATATTACTTTTTTACGTTTACCTAATGTACATGATTGTGTAAGTAGCATAGGTATATTACCCCGCCTTTATTAATTGTACATGATTGAGCTATGATTAGCTCAAAAATAAACCCAAAAAATAATGTTCGTGCAATTTCAACGAAATTGTTGTATTGTAAAATAATCTAGGCCATGACAAAAACTTTACAGCCTATACCTTGGAAATTTGTAAATCCGCCACTGATCACAATGATCTGAAACTCAAAAGCGATAAGATTCAATTTATTTTAATCACAAAAATATTACAAAGTAAGACTAGACTGATCACAGAGCGGCGACCCTCACGTAGTCCACCAGCATCTGTGGCTGGTTCCACGTGGAGAGCCAGGCCTGCATGTCTTGCCAGAAGTTGAGGAGCGCCTTCCTGCTCTGGTTGCTCCACGGCTTCGGCCGGCCGCTAGCCGTGGTGACGCCGTCAGGGAACTCTGTGATGCTGCCAGCACCAACGCCGAGAGTTATGTAGAACTGTGTGATAAAAAAAAAATTGCCAGACTGACTCACCAACTGTATGGTCCCAAACTAAGCAAAGCTTGTACTATGGGTACCGTACAATGGACTGGGGGCAATCCCAGTGACACCCAGACCTGGGCAAATTACGAAATGGCCATTTCGGAAATTTGCCCCCACGGGAATCGAACCCGCAACCACCATGTGCAGTGAGCCGAGCGGTCTACGGTCGAACTATTGCGCCAAGCGATCGACAATGCGGTCGTGATGGGGATGGGATGATAATATCCAATAATTTATTGTTATATTTTACCTTAAGTACAATCTCTTTGATTGGCATTAGTAGCCTTGACTTTTTATGACGTGAGGCACAAGCAAAAACTAGTTCACCTTGTTGTGCAGTAGGTACTGTTGAAGCGTCACCACGTGAAAGGTAATCACCAAGTGATCACCCTCTTCCCTATACTTTCGTTGAGGAGAGTGGTGCGGCCTTTCAAGTCATGCCGTTGGACCAATCCCCGCGGGCGCTGCTTGCGGGGATTGGTCCACCCACTTTCCTCTTAACAACAATGTTGTTAAACTCTATTCATTTATGTAGGCATAGAAGGGATCACACCAAAGCAATTATTTTCTTATATGCCTCTGTTTTATTTTTCATTATTATTATTTTGTGTGATTAGGTATGCACACCTCACTAAGCTAGCTTTCTAATTTAAATACCTAAATCTGAGTGAGATTTTAGTACTATTTACTTATTTAGTGACAATGGTGTTGCCTGTTCACATACTGTTGCTGTTCCTGAGACTGTAACCATCTTTTATTCATTGAAAAGAGTAACCATTGGGTTTCATTCCGAATTGGAAGCAGCATTCCGAACCGGTGGAAGATTCTGACTGTTCAAAATGCTTTGTTGGCTTACATGAATAAAGACAATTTTGAATGGTGTTGGTGACTCACGTGGTCGTCGAACGGCGCCATCTTGGTGCCAAAGGCGAGCAGCGCGGCGGGCAGCTGGGTGCAGGCGGCGGGCAGGCGGCCGCGCAGCCCGCTCGCCGCCGGCTCCACGCGCGCCCACTCCACGCCGTCCACTGACAGGGTTATGCGCTCTGGAGATATTCCATCGAAAATATTAATAGCTATTAATGATTTTCACAAAAAAAGTAAGTATTACGACTGCAAAACTCTAGAGCGCTAAAAGGCTAGAACTGTAGTCGGTGCCAATTTTAGTTACTTAGCAGTAAATGATGAAGATAATTACCTACCTACTAGTTGGTATTAGTAAGCTTAAACGTCAAAATTCTTGCAAATTTAACGGTGTAATAATATTCGAAACACTTTGGGAGTTGGCAAAAATGCATAAGTAGGTACGTTTATATTTACTGAATCTATTGACGATATCAATTCGAATGATTAGCCATAGCTTTCCAGTTTCATGTTATGTACCGAATGGTGACAGGTGGTACCTGGTGCCCATCTGACTGCGTACTCGTGGAAGTCGTCCCCCCACCCCTGGCCGTTGTCCAGCACTTTCCTCGCGAGAAACACGTCGTAGCACTGGAAGTCCATGATGGCGCCACCGTACAGCACCTGATGGACAAATTGTGAATGATCAGCGATAACCCTCTAGACTACGAAGGTACGAGGGCTTAAACTGTCGCAGAGTGACGCCACGAGGGAGTGGGCTGACATTGACACACGGTAGTTCTCTTTCCAACCTTTAATTTTGTACCACAGACATAGCACACATAGAAAGACAGGCACTGATACAACTTTAGCTATTTAGAAATTAATTAGATTAGTCATAGCTACCTTATTCGAGTAATCTCTGGTCCCGCTTCTCAGTTCCCGATTCCCGCGGGCTGAAGCTATCTTTATGACGCCTGAAGCGTAGTGTTGGCTGCCGTATTTCTTCAAAAACGGCTCCAAAAATATTTCTGGAATGCAACATGAAAAATAAGAGATTGAACTCTTATTTAGTTGAGTAGCAATAAAACTATGATGGGCAACTAGACAAGAATAAGACGCAGGGCCAACTGAAAATAAAAAATAAAAATTCTAAGAAATGCTACTTAAGCATTTTAACTCTGATGACACCTTAACAAGTCCCAGGGAAAAGCACGAATTTAATCCAAAAAAACATTAGGGGGAGATAGGAGAAAATTATCCACTTTCCTCCGTTTCAAAGCGGAGATAGAAATAACTAGGCTGTAACAGTAGCAAGATTTAACAGCTGATGGAAGACCTTGTTGGACCACGGATCGTCTAGCGTAAACTTATTAAAGTCCAGTGTCACATTCAGTCGAAGTCACTCGGAGTGTATGTAGTGACGTGGATTAACTTTTAAAAGCGTAAATTTTTTTTCCATTCTCTTTTTGGGCGAGCTACGTACCTGGATATATCCAGTCGCCCTGTGGCAACTTAGCTCGGACAAAGACCGTGCCGTACTTGAAGGCGAACGCCTTGGTGGTGATCTTCCCGCTGACGACAGGCGGCAAGATGTCGGCCCCCCAGCTCTGCTTCATACACGCCTCTGCGGAGGCTGTGCATCTGAAATATTTTAATATAAGTATAATAATAAGCAGTGATAGCCGAACGGTTAAGCACGCGTCTTGCGGGCACCAGGTCCTGGGTTCAAACCCTGGCTCACACCTCTGGGTTTTTCGAAATCTATGTGCGAATCATAATTTCTATAATATGATTTTCGCTTGCTTACGGTGAAGGAAAACATCGTGAGGAATCCTGCATGTCTTGGAAAATCTAACCAATTTTCCAAAGACATGTCAAATCCACCAACCCGCACTGGCCTACGGTCCGAATCCCCCTCACAGTGGAGGGGAGAGCGACAAAAAGGGCGAAATTATTGTTGTGTTATATTATTATAATCATTGATAATTTAACTTTTTTGACGTCCCACTTCTGGGCACGGGCCTCCCCTCACTACGAGGGGGATTCAGGCCGTAATCCACCACCCTGGCCCAGTGCGGGTTGGCATTTTGATGAGTAATAATCTCACTAATATGTCTATTATATAATTACTATGCTGGGTAGGTAGGTACGGCTAGAAATTCGATTGCACAACCGTGAGACGTGCGTAGAGGTACTTTGATCCGTATTAATAAACCGATCTCAAGTCTGAGAACGTCTTGACTACGAATTAGACAAGTCATTTTGTACTGGTATGACTTAAGAATTACATTTCCAAGATAGAGCAGCTGTCAGACTTAAGATCGATTTATTAATACGGGCTCTAGTTACTTAAGTATTTTACTGATAATTATACCCATAAAACAACAATGTTCTGTGAGAATGCCATTATGTCAATTGCTTTGACCCCAGATTACGACTAAACTGTATACCAATACTACATGAAAAAACTTGACTAGTGAAATCTGTCACCAGCTGTATTCCTATAACATCTTTTGTTTTTGAAGACACACACACGCTACATGTGAAATGTTCCATAACTATACGAAACCCAACCGTACTCTGATCTCCTATGAGAGGGTCGCATACTCTGATCGAGCCATCCCGTATGTACTCTTTAGTTAAATAAGTTTAGTAAAATTATTTGGCTTTAGTCAATTGTTTCTAGTTTGGCTCTAACATCATATTCACCACGTGTTTTAGATGTGACAATTATATACAGGTTGAAACATAAAGGGTACCCATACTGTTTTTTTCAAAACTTAACTTTGTAATTCTAAACTATCAGCTTTAGAGGAAACTTAACTAAACTTCAGCTTTAACAAATTTGGGACAAACAAACCGTCTTCCCTTATTTCACACACTTAGGGGTGGAATTTTACAAAATGATTCCTTAGTGGATATAATTCTAAAAGTATCAGCTTTAGAGGAAACTTAACTAAACTTCAGCTTTAACAAATTCGGGACAAACAAAGAGTCTTTCCTTATTTCACACACTTAGGGGTGGAATTTTACAAAATCCTTCCTTAGTGGATATATTTCTAAAACTATCAGCTTTAGAGGAAACTTAACTAAACTTCAGCTTTAACAAATTCGGGACAAACAAACCGTCTTCCCTTATTTCACACACTTAGGGGTGGAATTTTACAAAATCCTTCCTTAGTGGATATTTACGGTATAAAGGGTACCTACTGACAAAATTTCATGATTCTAACACCAGCGGTTTGGGCTGTGCATTGATTCCTTTGTTTTGATAAGTGAAATTGCAAAAAGTATCCGTATCATTTGATTGCGTTGTCTTAGAAGCTAATTTTTTTTCACACTTACAAGGGACCATAGCGTTTGATATTTGATATTAATTTCAACTTGATATCTCTATCAGTTTCAAAAAAAAGGGTCTTGACAGACTGTCAGACAGACGGACAACAAAGTGATCCTATAAGGGTTCCGTTTTTTCCTTTTAAGGTCTGGAACCCTAAAAATCTAAAGAAAACGATTAATTATTCATCTCAAAACGCAGTAAAGTGTACCTAAGTGCTGAAAAAGTGTTAATATTTACCTACCCGCTGAATAAGTTGATAGATCCGTTGTATATGGAGTCCACGTTGTAGCCGGGCAGGTTCTGCTGCAGCTTGGGCGCGATGCGCAGGTTGCCCCCGGCCACCGACACCGTGGGGTCGGCGGAGAGCCGCTGGTACGACACGAACGGATACTCCTGGGGACGATTGCAGCTAATATTAACTATATATACAAAGGCAACAGCAATAACGCCGCTATAACAATATGTAGAGGCAACAACAGCAATAACACTGCCATTATTAACAATATGTAGAGGTAACAACAGCAATAACGCTGCCATTATTAACAATATGGTGAGGTAACAACAGCAATAACGCTGCCATTATTAACAATATGGTGAGGTAACAACAGCAATAACGCTGCCATTATTAACAATATGTAGAGGCAACAACAGCAATAACACTGCCATTATTAACAATATGTAGAGGTAACAACAGCAATAACGCTGCCATTATTAACAATATGGTGAGGTAACAACAGCAATAACGCTGCCATTATTAACAATATGTAGAGGCAACAACAGCAATAACACTGCCATTATTAACAATATGTAGAGGTAACAACAGCAATAACGCTGCCATTATTAACAATATGGAGAGGCAACACCAACAAAAACATTTTGTTTTTTTTAACACCGGGGACTCCCGACTCTCGGGGGCTCCCGTCGAGAACGAAGTTCTTTGTTAAGTGTTGACTTGCATGCATACAATTTTAAGTTTTTAATAACTCACTTCCGCCTACTTTTTCACAATGTTAAAAAGTTATGTACTTACTTAAAACAGTTTTCAAGTATGACGATAACAAAATATCGCCAGACTGACACACCAACTATACAGTTGGTGTGTCAGTACCCATACGGTCGATACGGTCCCAAACTAAGCAATGCTTATACTGGCGGCAATGCCAGTGACATCCAGACCAGGACTAAGTTAGAAAAGGTCACATGCAAAAAAAAACCATGAAGGGTATCGAACCCGAACCTTACAATAAATCGTCAAAATTTAAAATTTACATTTATATTTATTTAGTTATAGATAGTTTCCGCGAATGATGTCGTGAGCACCTTTATTTGTTTATGCTAAACACGTAAAACCACACACTATCGGAACTTTTACAGGTAACTCAGTGATTCAACATCGCTAAAAAGTCCCGCGTCACGCGCGTCAGAGTAATTATCTTACGCCGGGCAATTACCTCTGACTGCCTTATCTATTTGCCGACAGATGGCGCTTACTAAACAGAAAATATAATATCTTTTTTTTATATTATAGCTACTTAAAAATGATTGCCTCCACAGGCGACAAGAGAGCTGGCTCTTTCCTCGTTTAAAAAATCAGCCTATCGATTCAACGAGGAAATGCTGCCAGCATTCTTGGCACCATCCCACGCGGGCAGGGTTTATTTTTAATATATTTTTATTTTATTTTGTAAAGTGTTTCTGTTCTTTTTAGAATTCGTTTAGTACCTTTATTTACTTAAAATGGTGTAATCAATTGAACTGAAATGAAGTTGAACCTAAGTTTTCAGGTGGTAGAGCCAGTGGCTCGCTCGGGTAGTACCAGGCTCTCACATAAAATAGGCGTAATATTGCCATATCGCGTTTCGTACGATGATTGATAGAGTCAGAAGCCCAACCCCTTCCTCCCTCTCCAACTGTCCCACTCTCCTCACTCACACACCTTATTTAGCGTACGAGTTTCGGAAACTTTGTCCTAAAGTCCGTGATGACAATACTTGCCGGCATATAAACAGGTATGTACTGCTCGATCTGCCACACGTTTTCCCTGAAGCTCTGGAAGTCGTCTTCGAATATGGTCTGTCCTGCGCACGCGCTGCCTCCACGCACTACCGTTGCAGTAGGCCCGCACGTCACAGTGGTTCCTCCATCCCCGCCCGTGGAATCCCTGTCTTCCAAACCTGGAAGATTAAGAAGTTTTTGCATACATGACTCCAAGGTACCGAGACAATTAACAGCCTAATTATAATACTTAATTTAGCCCTCTTTAGCGTGCAACTACTGGCCACGGGCCTCCCATCAAATCGAGGAGGATTCAGGCTATTATCTACTACGCTGATCCAGTGCGGGCTGGCGGATTTCACATGACCTTCGAAAATTGCTAAGGTTTTCTAAGACTTGCAGGTTTCAACTCAGAAGTGAGAGCTGGAGTTTGAACCCGGGATCTCGTGCTCGCAATTAAATTAAATCCTACTAATATTATAAATGCGAAAGTTTGTGAGTGTGGAAGTATTTTTGTTTCTCTTTCACGCAAAAACTACAGAACAGATTCGGATGAAATTTGGAACACAGATAGTTTATAACCTGGATTAACACATAGAATACTTTATTTAAGTCTACGCGGACGAAGTCGCGGGCAGCAACTAGTATATAATAATTTAACATGGATGTATTTTGTACCATTATTGTATTTTAATAATGCACGAGGAGACAGAACTGTGTCGTCTACTCGAACGAACGACCGCATAGTAAATGCCAAAGATGATGTAAGCACCTATCTACCATCAAAAACAGAAAATCTGATGGTACTGATGGTACTGAAGAAATTCTGATGGGGACAAGGGAAAATACAAGAAAATGACATAATATACAGGTTGAAACAGGAAGGGTTGTTTTCAAAACTTAACTTTATACTTCTAAAACTATCAGCTTTGGAGGAATCCCCGCCAGACACCGACCTCGCCGGCGAGGTCGACGAACCCCCGCTTCCGCTAGAAGGTGCGTCTACTTACCTAGACGCACCTTGGCACCCGACAAGCCCGCTGAGTTTCTTGCCGGATCTTCTCAGTCGAGGTCGCGTTCCGATCCGGTGGTAGATTTACCCTCGCCACCTCTCCTGGCAGCGGCCCAAGCCGAGGTCGTGTCCCTAGTGACGCCCTTGAGCTAGCTGCCCCCCTGCCCCTATGGCTGGAGCGCACTTGCGCTCGCCCTCTGTCCGGGTGAAGTTGTTATGGCCACTCTGGCCAACAACATATAGTCAATTCAAAAAAAAAAAAAAAAAACTTTGGAGGAAACTTGAAAAACAATAGGTGTTACCTACAGGGATACAGCTGTTGACAGATTTCATAAGTCTACAAAACCTTTAGTACTTCAACTGTCCCACAAAGCCGATAGATTTAGATTTACAAAGTAAAGTTGCATTAAAAATAGTAGGTATACCTTTTCTGTTTCACCTAGTATGATGGGAATTTCGAATGGCGCATTAGAGAAAAGAAAAATAAAGAAAGTACTTTTTACTAACTATTGACAGTAAAGCTCAAGTTATCCTTGACATATCCGGCTCGGTCTTTTGACACGACCACGTAATAGTTGATGACGTCACCAGGCTTCAGCTCCAAGTCAGGGTCCTCGAACGTCCACCTTCCGTTCTTCGCGCTCAGCACTTCGCCAGATATGGCTCCAATGTCGTTACGATCTATGTTTCGGTTTATGTTCCCTTGGAAGACGAAGAGGCTTAGGTTTGGGGCATCTGAAAATGCAGAATCTACGGTCAGTCAGATACGACCGCTTGGCGCAGTGGTTCGAGCGTAGGCCGGTCGGCTCACTGCACATGGTGGTTGCGGGTTCGATTCCCGCTGGGGTAATGGCCTTTTCGTAATTTGCCATGGTCTGGTTGCCACTGGGATCCCCCTCAGTCCATTCTATAGTACCCATTGTATAGTGCTTAGTTTGGGGCTATACAGTTGGTGTGTCAGTCTGGCGATTTTTATTTATACTATTCAGGATTCTCTACAAGGCACCTTTATTAAGGTCATCCAGTCCGTCCGTCTGTCTGTCCGTCCGTAGTCTGACAGTGTCATAAATTCTTCACAACTAGATAAGAGTTCATCTCATTTCGCCAGTAGTCCATTAGTCTGTACTAAACTAAGCTTGTGGTAGGAGTGGACCAATAGTTTAGTGAATAGAATGGGAATCGAACCCAGAATATCTCAGTTACGCAGCCCCTCAAACCACTCGGCTATTGCTGACGCATGACTTGATACTTAATATTAAGTAAATAGCAATATTTAATAGGCAGATAAGTTTTAGGTGTTATTTGGATACAATAAAATATAATATACCTATAATTGCCATTATTATAAAATATTCCTGTATTTTATTGACAAGTAATAACCATCTACTTACAATACTTGTAATAATCCTACTTATATCCTACTAATATTATAAATGTGAAAGTTTGTGAGTGTGGATGTATGTATGTATGTATGTATGTATGTATGTATGTATGTATGTATGTATGTATGTATGTATGTATGTTTGTTACTCCTTCACGCAAAAACTACTGAACGGATTTGGATGAAATTTGGAACACAGATAGTTTATAACCGGGATTAACATATAGGATACTTTTTATCCCGATAATCCCGAAATTTTTGTTACGTTAAATACTACGCGGACGAAGTCGGGGGGCACAGCTAGTATACGTATAAGTAAGTGAGCAAGATGATTTACAAATCTTGGGCAGCTTTATTTACAATTATCTCGTGAATTGTACCCGTTATCGCACACAATTAACAATTTATGCGAAATTATAAAATTGCTTACTGATAAACAGACAACATCTGAAACCAGAGATGGGGAAATAATCATGTATAACCTTATGATGTGGGCAGCATCTCTGAATGAACAGAGGGAATTCAGTAAACCAAATTTTTGTGGGTAACATTTATAATTTGTGTTATGGTACCTACCTATTAGTACCTATCTACTTCAACATTATTTATGAATGACATAATTTGGCGAAGAAAATCTCTGTTTTAACATTTAGGATAGGTACTTCATTGGAATTTGGTAACCATCCATATTTGTAGGATAATGATAGAAAGGTACGATCAATATAAAATATTTTATCTTTTCGATGTGTGGAAGAAAAGCAATCGAGCCTCGGATGTGCCAGCGGTTTTTATGACCGGCCAGAGATACTAGCCCGTCAGAAGCGATTGTTGACTAGGGAACCCATCACTATACGAGATCCGACACGCACTTGACCAAGGCTTTTAAATTTGAATAACTAAGTATATCCTGCCTCAAAGCGAAATAAATATGAGAAGACGATTGACGATAAAAAAAATATATATTCTGTGATGATCGTTATAATATTGATGGTTTTGGTATCGGACAAGTCGATGACCTTAAGGTCAATATAAATAAAGATCTGAATGTACTCACCGGGTATAGAAGCCCTGAATCCCTTGGGCTTCAAGGCCTGCACGCTCACTGCAGGCACTGCATATTGTGCATATGTTAATGTTAATTTAATAACAAACAATAAACAAATCACCACGCGTCTGTTCTTACCCGCCGACATTTTGATACTGAACTGTTTGTCTTAAAACTTTGCACTTTGTTGTGTGATGAGTCATGTTGAAGATGCGACCAGTTTTATGCCTTTTTTATTGTTTCAAGTTACCCAAATTTCGAAGTAATACCTGATTGCACTATAAACATTAAGTACTTACTATCATTATAAACTATAATTTCATTATTGATAAAGGTTATTGATGAAGTTATAAACAATTATAGATCTTCCGTTTTCATATTATAAAGTTTAATAATTTATACATAACATATCAATACCATATCAATGTCAGTAGAAATCGTGAAGCTCGTGTCAGCAAAACGTCAAAAGCGGAGCGTTTCAAACGTAATCGCGAGCGTTTGCTTTTCTATTACGATTTGAGTAGCTAGCGTGGTTAGGGCCCAGCTGTATTGTTATTTCATTATAAGTCATAAGTGAATCTCTTTCTAACTTTAATTGTAATTGGAATCTCTTTCTGACGCGATGAGTAGTTTGTAAGAGACTGATGCGTTTAGTTGCTAAGCAACACGAATGATTTCATAGGCCATTGCTGCCCGTGACTGTACTACACGAGGTAAGTACTTCGTGGCACAGGCACTATTATGGGCCACACTATTGCTGAATGTTGCCTAGACATTAAATTGCCCGGCCACATTCTGTAGTAGAATAAAGCTGAGAAATTATTGCCATTTGATTTTAGACCTTACTGACCCTGCTTATGTACTTATGTGGTTGGTATTTTTTTGAATAAGATGTAAGTAAGTAAATAAAAAAACAATATTGTGGTATAAAAATATTTTTATTTGTACATAATCTCTTTGTACGGAGTATTTGCGATAGGTTGACCCTGTTGATAATCTGAAACATAATAAATGGTTTAATGTCGTATGGCGTTAAAAATCGTTCCCGCCTAAATAGTCTGTGGGTTATAAGGTACCAGGGACCTATCCGTAAACCGCTGTCGCTTTAATCGACTCACACTTGACTCGCAATACGTCAAAACTGACGTCTGACGTAAATTAATACGTCAGTTTTGACAGTTTTATTATAGGAACTAGCTGTGCCCACGGACTTCGTCCGCGTAGTATTTAACGTAACTAAAATTTCGGGATTATCGGGATAAAAAGTATCCTATATGTTAATCCCGGTTATAAACTATCTGTGTTCCAAATTTCATCCCAATCCGTTCAGTAGTTTTTGCGTGAAGGAGTAACAAACATACATACATACATACATCCACACGCACAAACTTTCACATTTATAATATTAGTAGGAAGTAGGATAGTAGGATTCCGTCAAAAGTGACGTATTCAGTATTTACATACTTGGTAAAACAGAAAGGGTAAGTATACTATTTTTTTGCAACTTTACTTTGTAAATCTAAAACTATCGGCTTTGTTGGACAGTTGAAGTACTAAAGGTTTTGTAGACTTATGACATATGTCAACAGCTGTATCCCTGTAACACCTTTTGTTTTTCAAGTTTCCTCCAAAGCTGATAGTTTTAGAATAACAAAGTTATGAAAAAAAAGTATAACCCACAGATATACATTTACATAGATAACGCAAGTATCACGATTTGTATTGAAACCAAGCGTGCCGAATTTTTTGACACCTACTGTGACGTCATTAGTGACGGGAAATCCAAACCGATTTAAAGACACCGATGCCGCCGATGCCCCTCCCGCTACGATTCTCTCGAGTGATTATCTCGCTCATACTCATATTGTTTGTATCAGTAATCACGCGGACTGTAAGTACGCGGCGGCCAACCTTAACGCTTGGTCGGGGTTTCGTACACGCTAAGTACATGCAATTGCGTTATTTATGTAAATCTATATCTGTGGCTGTATCCCTAAACACCTTTTGTTTTTCAAGTTTCCTCCAAAGCTGATAGTTTTAGAATTACAAATTTATGAAAAAAACGTATACCCTCTCTGATTCAACCTGTATCCTGTAACCTGTACCTTTTAGAGTGCGAAGACCTTGACGTAGTCGACCTGCAGCGCGCTGGTGTCGTCGTACCACGTGGTGTGCCAGCGGTCGCGCGCGCTCCAGAAGTTGAGCATCGCCTTGCTGGCGGAGTTGTTCCAGGGCTTGCTGCCGCCGTCCGGGAACTCGTGCACGCCGCCCACGTTCAGGCCCAGGGATATAAAGAACTTGGCAAGGAGACAAATCATCAAAATATATACTAAGTGCGAGCATTGCTCAGGCCCTATCTATACCTACATCTATACAAATTAATAAAATTGGAGTGCCTGTTTGTAATATGAAAATAACACCTTTTCTCTTTTTATAGCAAAAAAACCGATTGAAAATGTTTTTGTCCGTCTGTCTGTCTGTATGTTTGTGCCGAGTAATCTCTGGAACGGCTGGACCGATTTTGAAGGGGGTTTTCACTAGCAGATAGCTCATATTATAAGCAGTAACTAAGGCTACTTTTATTTTAGAAATAAAACACAAATGGGTCCTGTGGCGCTGGCTAAAAATTGATTAAACTTAGCATAGGTGTTTCTTTATCAACTTCATTATTTTATTAAAGTCTGCGAACAGAACAAACTTTTTTTTTTATTAAATTGCCAAATTACGAAATGACTGTTTCCGAAATTTGCTCCGGAGGGATTAGAACCCGCATCCACCTACGCTCCAACCACTGCGCCAAGCGGTCGTCAAGTTCTGGACTGCATGGTCAATATCCGGATCTTGGATTCAATTCCCATCCTGGATACCATACAGTCATTTGCCCCGGCGGAAATCGAACCCGCTATCATCCGGTGCAAGCCTTGCGGCCTACGTTCGTAACTTCGCCATGCGTACCATGTCATCGAAGGGCGCCATGTTGGATCCGTGGCGCCACTGCGCGGCGGCCGGCAGCAACTGCGTGTCTAGACCCGCGCCGAGCCCCTCCCCCGCCGCCACCTCCCCGTACTTCTCGCCGTCCACGAACAGGGAGACACCGTCTGATAATAATAAAGAGACAATGGCAAGTAGATACAGTAAAAGTTATACCCATAGTTATCTCCACAACAGGTGTCATCCCAAGTACCCTCCATACTTAGCCTCAACACACTACAAATGCTCAAATCCACTTTCTCACTCATGCAGAAAGCAGTTATCCTTAATACCTGTCGTCTCACACGCAAATTCCTCCAAAACTCTTCATCATCTTAAACCCTAACTATAGCTGCTAGCTGGCACACTTGGTCAAGGCCCGTGTGGCAGTTATTTAACGCCTCGAGCAGGGAGAAAAATATAAACAAAAAACACTAAATAATAATAATGTTATTGCCACGAATTTATATATTTATTACAAAGTTAGTGGAGCACTCCTTATAAGTTTAACAAAACTTGTGATAGGAGGCCCCATGATATCACTCGAAGTGCATGACTACAAAGCATGATAACAACAGCGCAACGTGAGGAGTATAGGGGTGTGAGTGTGCGGTGTGCGGTGTGTGTGTGTGTGTGGGGGGGGGGGGGGGAGTAAGTGTGTGAGTAAGTGCGTACGATACGATCTCTAACAAAGCTTCAGATACAGATATAGACAAGAACAACTTATACTTTGGACAAAGACAATCTATTTCATAAATAACATTACTTTTTCCATGGAAAAGAGTTTGTTTCGAAGGATAACATAACTATTCCAACGGAAACAGAACTTAAACCAGGTGAAACAGAACTAATCCAAGGATAACAGAACTTATTCTATGGAGAATTGAAATTATTGCATGGAAAGCGGATTCGAGGTTATCCAATATCGATGGAAATCATCATTAAAAATAATGTGAGAAACTGAAAGTGAGCAGACTTACCCGGCCTCCATTCCAGGGAGTAATTGTGAAAAGCCTTGCTCCAGAGTTCGTAGTGAGATTTCTCTTTCAAATATTTTGACCTGCAATAAAATCTGATTGGTAAATTTCACAAGTCATAGAAGTAAAATAAAATAAGTGTATGTTTAAATAAATAAATATCCCCCGACGAACACACCAACTGTATGGTCCCAAACTAAGCAACGCTTGTACTATGGGTACCGTACAATGGACTGGGGCGATCCCAGTGACACCTAGACTAATGCAAATTACGAAAAGGCCATTTTCGAAATTTACCCTTAGCGGAATCGAACCCGCAACCACCCGGTGCAGTGAGCTTAGCAGCGTACGCTCGAACCACTGCGCCAAGCGGTCGTCATTGATTGCAATACCAATGGTATTACATGAATGTTTCCGTTCTGAAGGGGAGGGGGATATAGGAAGGGGAAGCGGGGGAGGGCATCGACTTGCGGTATATGAATACACTGTTGACTTCTAGGTACTTTGACAACATGACATAATTCTCTCCATCCAAAGGTTGTCTGGAAGAGATCGCAGTCTGCGATAAGACCGCCCAATGCACACTATTGTTTTTTTTATATTATTAGATATATTCCGAACTTTAGTGTGCAATAAAGAGTTATTCTATTCTATTCTATTCTATTCTATTCTATTCTATTCTATTCTATTCTATTCTATTCTATTCTATTCTATTCTATTCTATTCTATTCTATTCTATTCTATTCTATTCTATTCTATTCTATTCTATTCTATTCTATTCTATTCTATTCTATTCTATTCTATTCTATTCTATTCTATTCTAAACCTATTCTATTCTATTCTACTCTCACTTATCGTACGAAATACAGCACGCACCTGTAGGGCTCCGAGTCGCAGATGATGGGGCCGGCGTACAGTTTCTTGGAGTCCTCGACGTTGCCCTTGACGCACGCGACGCGCAGCACGCCCGAAGCGTAGTTGCGGATGCCGTAGATGTTGTCCCGCGGCTCGAGCTGGATCTCTGCACGGATAACACGGTGATCACGAAGCCTATTTATTATCTTATATATCTATAAAATCCTCGTGTCACAATGTTAGTTACCATACTCCTCCGAAACGGCTCGACCGATTTTCATGAAATTTTGTGTGCATATCGGGTCTAAGTATCGGCTACTATCTATTTTTCATACCCCTGTCAATGGTGGTCTACATTCCACACGGACGGCGTCGCGGGGCACAGCTAGTATACTAAATAATTAATGAATATCGCCAGACTGATACACCAACTGTATGGACCCATACCAAGCAATGCTTGTACTGTGGGTACCGTACAATGAACTGGGGGCGATCCCAGTAAGTACCTTACTTCAGCATTTATTTCCTTCAATATATCTGCAGTTTTGGTCATAACCAATGTTTTAGTAAGTTATTGCAAAATGATCTGCTGACTAAGTCTGCAAAAAATATAATCTGATGGTACCTACTTATAAATATTCTTTTTTGTTGGTTGGTATAGTTGGTTGGTTTGGTAGTCAGAGGTCTCCAAACCAATCAGTTTTTTTATTTTTTGGTAGGTATCTACATCATTATTGGCGTTTACTAAGGCGCCACGCAAAATATCGTGCTTAGGTTTTTTCAGAATTTACTAAGTACTAAGACTATGTCTTAAAATATAGCATAAGTAAGGCCCATATTAATAAATCGATCTCATGTCTGAGAGCGATCTTGAAAATTACATTCTTATGTCATACCAGTACAAAATGACATGCGAAAATCGTACTTAAGACTGCTCTCAAATTTGAGATCGATTTATTAATAAGTGCCTAGAATTCCTAGCTAAATATACAAACCTGGATAAAGCCAGTCGCCCTGCGGCACCTTAGCGCTGATCTCGATCCTTCCGTACTGGAAGGAGAACTTGTTCTTGGTGGTGATCTTGGCGGTGATGATGGGCGGCAGGATCTGCGGGCCCGACGCCTCCCGGACGCACTCCATCGTATCTAAGATGCCGGTACACCTGTGAAGAATCAGTGAAATAAATATATAGACATAGACTGATCATTCAACACTCCCACTACTGTTCTGCAAGTTCTATTTCCTCCTATCCATATAAGTAATCCACGACCGCTTGGCGCAGTGGTTCGAGCGTAGGCCGCTCGGCTCACTGCACATAGTGGTTGCGGGCCTTTTCGTAATTTGCCCAGGTCTGGGTGTCATTGGGATCGCATAGTACAAGCTTTGCTCAGTTTGGGACCATGCAGTTGATGTGTTCGTCTGGCGATATTTATTTATATTTATTAATCTATTGCTCAAAGAAATACGATGAAGAAAGAATGATTATAAAGGGCAGTTCTTCACATCTGAGACAGCTTCCATCCTGGATGCTGTACAAGGGACTAGAGGAAAATAACGTAAACACAACTAAAATAAGTGCTCACCTCGCAGTGATGTCAAGGGATTGTCTCACGAAGTCTTCTCCATATTTAGATTCCAGGGTGATGGGTTTGATGATCAGTCGGCCATCTCTCACTTGCAGGTTTCGGTCGTTGAGGTACACGTTGAATGGGAAATCCTAGAATCATGAAGACCAGGTCATGGTGATCAATTAATCTGGAAACATGAACAATGAGTTCGACATCAAAGTATTTACCAATATCTGCACGCTCAAGTCATCTAATTTCTGAAGGATATATGAACTCCTCTAACCACATAGGTCAGTATTTTAGACTGCCTTTGATTGAATTCTCTATGACTATAAATATTCAATGTAAGAATGTCTAAGGCTTATACTCACCGGCTCTCCGGGAAATTTGATTTCAGGTGTCCAAATCTTGCCCTTTTCAATTCCAGAGTTGAAATTGTCCTCAAACAATAACTGTCCTTTACAGACGAAGCCAGGAACGGATGTCTTGGAGACTGACCGCTCGCAGGGGTACACCACGTCTGACGGGGCAAGTGCTGGGGAGGCCTGGGTCTCTGGAATGGACTGTGGACTGCCTGGAAGGGTCCCTGCGGTATCTATAGCTGCGCCAGTGTAAGGGTCTATCGAGTTGCCGGCTTCGTCGACGTATCCTGAAGAAATAAGGCAAAATTACTGGCTTATTTCGACTAAATAACATTATACACGATTAAAATTATATTGCTTAGTAAGTACTTCCCAGTATAAAGGATATGAAACTAGTAAGGTTAAATAAAAAAAGAGATTTACAGCTCAATCTACATGTCAGGAGAAACATGCAAACTGGGCCCTAACCACGCTAGCTACTTAAATCGTAATAGAAAAGCAAACGCCCGAGATTACGTTTTAAACGCCCCGCTTTTGACGTTTTGCTGACACGAGCTTCACGATTTCTACTGACATTGATATGATATGGTGTCAGCAAAACGTCAAAAGCGGAGCGTTTGTAACGTAATCGCGAGCGTTTGCTTTTCTATTACGATTTGAGTAGCTAGCGTGGTTAGGGCCCAGTAACTAAGGCGTTGAAAAATCTATGGCGAATTGCGAGCAGTGAATAAAACATATTTCAATGTCTTTTAGTGAATGTTCTGCTCGTTGTTTGGCTTAATATCTTGAATAAATTCTCTTCGTAAAAAAAGGTTTTCGGAAATTCACAAAGCAGACCACACCTAAACGCAGATCGTTATATTATGATCGCTTGTTGAATTGATCTCGTATAAGGCGTAAGAACAAAAGATCTGATGATCTTCAAAAGGCTTACTGTGACATTCTAAAGAATAAAGCCCAAGCTATATCTGTGAGCATGCAAACATGCACGCAAAGGAACAGCCCACTTGATGACGTTTCAATGACGTGACACTCATCTCTGAGGTATTAAAACACAGTACTTGTTATTACAGGATGTTACAAGTCCCAAATTAGGGGATGAAAGTTTGTATGAAAGTTTATCAATTAAATTCCACGCGGACGAAGTCGCGAGCATAGCTAGTATTTTTATAAAACTATGCAATTTTTTAATAAACTTCTTGTATATTGGTGGCCGCTAGTCGTAATGCAGCTTGTACACTGCTTTCTAGGCCATTTAATGTGTATTAACGTAAAACAAAAGTTGTGACTGTGACAAATATTCAGGCATGTATTCCAAATAAATCAATCTCAAGCCTGAGAGCGGACTTGAGTATACTTTGACATTATCATTGTGGACTGGAATAACATAAGAATGTCATTTTCAAGATTGCTCTCAGACTTAAGATCGATTTATTAATAATCAATACAGTTTTTATTCATACGCATCTTTATAATCAGCTACGGTATGTGTACATTATTATTTCAAATATTTGATGCATCCTGTATATTGGTCGGGTTCTGGTTAGTTTTGTAAATATCATTTTCAAGTCAATGTGCTCCTTTGTGGTTGCCGTATTGGCCATATTTTTAAGTTCTTAGTATTATTATGAGGTACTTGCATTAAAATTTTCTTAAACATTATTTTTACATTAGTATTAGTAGTTATATTTACGCCTGAACCTCTAACAACTCCTTCCATGCTTATCTGACTGTACCAGGTATCAACCACATTTTTCGTACATAGATGTTAAAAAGGATATAATTATGCAAAAACATGTTAGCTATTATCTTTGTATTCAATCGTGACCTTTACGGATAAGAGCATACGGGTTAATTATTGTTTATGTTTACACGGACGTAAGTCTTGTATCTCTTGAAATCGGTAGGTACCTACTTATTCTAATTTTCAAATGAAAAATTGAAGCCATATCTAGCCCACTTGAAATACTATAGAATGGAATAACTCTTTATTGTACCTACACAAGAGTTTGACATTAAGTAACATAATAATACGGTTATGCACATTTGACGGTCTCATCGCAGGCTGCGATCTCTTCCAGACAACCTTTCAGTACCGGATTAAGCAAGCGCGGGGCCCGTAGCAAATTATTTCTAAGAGCCCTTGATCTACTATGGGTTCTTCAGTATAAAGTGGTAAATACAAATCAATAGTCTATACGTTTATTTGCCATCTATAGGTTACAATTTTGTGGGCATTTAGTAAATTACTATAGGCGCTGTTAGGCTCTGGACAAGTACAAAAAGCCAGAGATGAGATTTTCTGGCAATCCTACTAATATTATAAATGCGAAAGTTTGTGAGTGTGGATGTATATTTGTTACTCCTTCACGCAAAAACTACTGAACGGTTTTGGATGAAATTTGGAACACAGATAGTTTATAACCGGGATTAACGCATATTATACTTTTTATCCCGATAATCCCGATTTTTTTGTTAAGTTAAATACTACGCGGCCGAAGTCGGTGGGCACAGCTAGTATAGAATAATTTTGATAAGAAACTAACATATGCAACAAGGGGCCCCCCCTTTCGCGCGGGGCCCGTAGCAATTGCTACTCTTGCTATATGGTTAATTCGGCACTGCAACCTTTGGATGGAGAGAATTTTGTCATGCCGTCAAGGTAGTCACCAGTGTATTATCATCTTAATGGATTCGGCATCTGGGTCAGTGTGTAGCCTTAGGGGCGCTATGAAAAATAGGACTTAGAAAAATTTCACCCAAAAACAACGCCTAATCACACCTTCGGTATCCGGTGGGATGTGGGAGTATCAGGGTGGGGAAAAGGACACAAGTGGACTGTGACCTTTGACCTGCCTAAAATACTGGTTTAAATCCCAGTTCGTTGATGTGTTACCTGTAACAGTCCATTCCCCATTATCCTGCCTGTAGCCCAGTCCATTCTTGATGACGTAAGTCCAGAAGTAAACTCTGTCCCCAATCTTGAGTTGGGCGTTTCTATCTCTGAACGTCCACCTTCCGTCCTTGGCTTTCGTGATGTCCCTGGACCATTGTCCCGCCTCCAAGCCCTCCATCTCCTCGTTCAGCTTCCCGTGGAAAGCGAAGAGAGAGAACCCATCGTCTAAAAAAATATATATAGTGTATTTATCCTTAGAATTCAGATTTTGTAAAATTAAAGACATTAGGATTAGAATAGTGTATCTTCGCAATCATTGAGATAAAACAAAGCTGTAAGTATGTAATAATAATAATTATGAGGACACGGGATTACTGAAGATGAAAATTTTCAATCAGTGTCAGGATAAACGTGGCTTAAGTATGATCCTCATGAGACGGCTCGAGATCAATCAGTATGTGACAGATAGAGCCATGTTTGAAGTTTCTTTACAAGCGAGTGTCAGACATCTGTAAATGACTAGAGTCACCAAAATTGCTCAAAGAATTGCAAAGTTGAAGTAGCAGAGACGACTGCCGCAGTGTGCACAAAAATTATACCTTTATTTACCTTTACCTAATATTATTTTTTGTGGTGGGTAGGTATATCCTTTAAAATTTACTAAAGCGTCATGGAAAATATCGTGAATTATCCTAATAACACATTATAATATTTATATAATGAAGTCATCGTTTGTAAATATTGGACCTGCTTGTTGATGACTTAGCTATCTAATGTAATTAAATTCAGATCATAATAGTCAATTATTTAGGTATCTATTTTAACGACAAGGTCATCACCAGAACTGGTTTGCCGGTGACGTCACATTATTGTGCTCAAATTAAATAGCCGTTTGTTGCGGTTTGTTAATTGGTTTTCTGGTACCCTACCTATGTACCATTTAAAAGGCATGAATGTTTAACCAGGTACCTTCAACTCATGATAAAACATTGTATTTTATGTGAATTGAAGATGTAAAAATTGTGAAAAAAGTGCTTTCTTTTTTTATTTTCTACTCTATTCTTCTCTATTGTTTTTAATACTACTAACATTACCTGGTATCGACACCCTCAGCCCTTTAGGGTATACAGCTTCCAATTTCGCCGGCGGTACTTCATAACACCACGCGTTATTCAAATAAAAACACAAAAACAAAAACACACATACACTTGACATTATTACATGCACATCACTATGTAACCGATAATCGATAAAATGTGGGTATTTTTAATGACTAGAGATGTTATATCCACGGAGTGCGATCTCCAACTGGCTGTTATATCATCAAGTCCGCATATTTGTAGAAATATAATAAAGAAATCAAACATTGATTTTCACGATTGAGTATATTTAAATTGAATTTTAATTCCACATGCATTGAGATTAAATTACAACACCGCAGTACGGTTAAATGATTATGTATGGAACTGTTTACATATTTTTTGTTTTTGAGGTGATGAACCTACGAACGCCAAGCGCTGACATTGACTTGAATTATTCTAACTGAGACCGTTCTCTTGTATGACTAAAACTAAAATAAAGGTGAGGTTTTGTGACTACGAGTCAAGTACACTTAACTCTACGTAAACATATAAAAACCAAGGAATTCGTTTCTACGAAAAGCAATATGTTTTGTTGGCTCTATTTTTAACCTATAACACTTACCTATAGATAGTATGCACCTACTCCTATTCCAATGAAATTGCGTAAAAGCAACGTATCAATTCCGCGCTTAAGTTTATGTTATTATTTTTTTTGTTGACATAGCGTTCGAAATTCCATTATCATTACTTAATTAAGTGTAAATCAGGGTGTAAACTGGTAAAAATAATACCTATTTAAAGGATCTCGCTGGATAAGTCAATTTGTTCAACGTTTAGCCCAATATTGGGTTTGTTTAGCAAATATTCGTTATTTACACAATCGGTGACAATGTTTTTGGACTATTATAATATTATAAATGCGAAAGTTTGCGAGTGTGGATGTATGTTTGTTACTCTTTCACGAAAAAACAACTTAAAGGATTTGGATGAAATTTGGAACACAGATAGTTTATAACCTGGATTAACACATATAATATTTTACTTAAGTCTACGCGGAAGAAGTCGCGGGCAGAAACTAGTAATTACATAGTCTAAAAGCCGCTAGCCGCATCTGTCTGTTTGTCCGCTTAGTACTTCTAAACCACGCAACGCATTTTGATATTTGTCTTCACTCTCATTTAGTAAATTTATTCCGAAAGGTTTATAATGTATTTACACATTCTAATTTAATTTATTAATTGTAGAGCACAAGCCGCCCGAAGCCGCTAGTACATTTACAAATGTTATGTTCAGTTTTCTCTGACGATAAACCTAAGAAGACGAGAGACGATGAACTTTAACACGCATCTCTTTTTCTTGTCTCGTCTTGCCAAAGATTCATAGTCATTGACTTGAGAGCTCTATTATCTTTGATTATTCCGCGACCCGATCCTGTGAGTGAAGAATAATAATTTGTATATATCTTTCGATAAGATAGCCAGGTTAATATATCATTCGATACGAATCTTTCTGTTTAAAAGGGAAATTGATATCCTAAAAAAACTAAATGATTCTTGCATAAATTAATCTGCACTCCACTACTAATTGTGATTAGATCGGAGATTGAATTGTTGTCGTGTGATCCGATCTGATCACGACCATTTGGCCCAATTTAGTGCCAATATAGTTGCCGATCAATTCGTGACGCTGGAAGAATTACAGGAAATTCCAACTTTAGTCAGACGAAGTCGCGAGAAAAGCTAGTAACTAATACATTCTGGGTATACAGAAAATACCGCATTCTTATCTAATACCTGCCTTATTTATACCATGGTTTGCGGAGGGAATCCCGCGCTCCGAGCTTAACCGTAGCGAATAGCGCGCTAACTGGATTCTGAAGCAAAAAAACACCCGGCGACCTCGCGGCTTCACGATTTTATAAACATGTGATTATTGAGAATTATATGACGTATGTCTGCCCATAGATACATACAGAAACTTCCTTATATACATCAATGATATTGACACCATTTGTATATAAATAATAGAATTTAGAGCGACTAGGGTGTGGCTTAGGAACCAAGTGTTAATTGTTTCAAATGTATTAATAAGTACATAAATAGGTATAGCCAGACTAAGCCAACTGTATGGTCCCAAACAACACAACACTTGTATTATATAAAATTATATTTAATGGACTGGATTCCAGTGTTATGCAGATCGGGGTGAATTACGCACAACACTGATATCATAAAACTTGGAAACGGGGTTTAAAAATTATCAAAGGTCAAATTCACCAACAAATGGAATTACTGGAGAAGTTTTAACATTCCGTTTAATGTAACAACCCAAGGGTCGGGTTGGGGTAAGTGGAAAGATTGCATCTTCTAATAAGGTTCCAGACGAATGCATAGTTTGGGAAATGAAAACTGTGATGGACGCGAAAATGTGGACAATGCAGAATATTCACTATTTGGTATCAAAATAAATCCTTACACGGATTTAAAATTATCAGTGTTTCTCTACTATATGATGCATGTATTATAAATATAAACCTTCTTCTTGAATCGCTCTATCCATTAAAAAAGCCGCATCAAAACCAGTTGCGTAGTTTTAAAGATCTAAGCATACATAGGGCCAGACAGCCGGAAGCGAGTGTGTTTTATACTATGTAGTGAAATATGGTACCAGCCACGACAAGATGACTCAGTGAAACTAACACTATATGTTTTACATTGCTCAATACTTCTTTGCGTTCGAACGCACAAGAACCATACAGAAATGACCCTAATCGCGCATACAGAAGAATAATTGCATAAAAGCGCATGTAGATAAGTGATCTCGACGCATGTCCACGACTAAAGACGAAAATTGATACATTATTTTATGATATTTGTTGCTGTCGTTTATTTAAAATTAATTTAAATGGCCGCCCGATTAACCGACTTAAAGTACAACCTTTTTACTATTTAAATAAAATAAATATCGCCAGACGAACACACCAACTATATGGTCCCAAACTAAGCAACGCTTGTACTATGGGCACCGTAGAATATACTGGGGGCGATCCCAGTGACACCCAGACCTTGGCAAATTACGAAAAGTCCATTGCCGAAATTATTTTTCCATTTCGTATCGCTTCTCGTTAACCGTGGTTAATTTATTATTTCCCCAGTTTATCTAAACAACCACACGCTTTCTTTATTTTAAAAAAGGTAATAAAATAAAGCAAACCATATTTTGTTTAAAAAGTATTTATCACAATAATCTCAGTCGCTGTCTACAGTGCGTAGACCCTGACGTGGTCGACCCTCATCTCGGTGTTGTACCAGGAAGGGTGCCACGTGTCCTTGCTCCTCCAGAAGTCCAGCATGGCCTTGCTGCCGCGGTTGCGCCACGGCTTCCCCGGGCTGTCGTCATTGAAGTCGTGGACACCGCCCACTCGGAGGCCCAGGGAGAGATAGAACTGGGAGAAAAAATGACGTAAAGATTGCACGCTCTATTCTTTGCGGTGAATTGCATGATGGCTGTCATTCTGATATATTTTTGATAACAAAGTAACACAACTAGTCCCAATAATTGGGTTTTCGTAGGCATACGACATACGACAGTTGATTTGGTCAAATATCGGCAGACAATACGGCCAGTTTCTTCGTAGCCAACTAACAGCAAAAGCAACGAGTAATAGCTAAACATGTGAGGGAAATAAGAAAATTTTAGCGTCACTTTTACTTTAAGACATTAGCTGAAGAAACTGGCCGTTAAATCTTAGGGTACCACGGGAAGCTTAATAGGAGTATCAGACATTTTCAAGCGAAATAACTCCACGTGTTGTGCGACTCAGTGGCCAATACTGAGGGCATAACTTGAACCCTCCAGGTACCCTCGCACTGGAGGCTTCCCAGTGCTTTTTGATATTGTTAAAGACCTCTTCAATCCGTTGACTTTCTGGCGACGCTCGGCTGAAGTGGCTATCCAAATCCTCTCAAATGAACCAGGCGCTCCAAAGAAAGATATGCATACCAATTGGTCTAACGGTGCCATGATTGTTCCACGCAGCCATTTTGAAGCGTGTGGAACGGCGTGCTGGCGTCCCGATGCATAAAAACCATCACCTGGGTTGATGTTGCCATACTCCTCACCATCTACCAGCAATTGGATACCATCTGGAGAAATAATAAGCCATAAATTATGTTAAATTCAGAAAAAATCACCAGATAACCTCAAGGAAGTCTTCGCGAAAGACGAGGCTGAGGATGAGGATGAAGCTGGAAAAATCCTGACTAAAATACCCTTAAGTCGTACCCTTTGAGATTAGAAGGTATTCGCTCAGTGTAAATATCAGTAATCAGTAAATTTAGGGTGTTCTAAACTAAAGTTGGCACCTATTCAAAATTGAAAAGGACTACAAAGGTGAAAATCTTCGTTGGTATTTTTATGGTAACGGAAGAAAAGACTTAACACAAATAGAAAGATATCGCAGTGTTCCCATAATAGTGTTCGCATCGTAAATGTTACCTGGTCTCCAAACCATGGTGTAGTTATGGTACTCGTTATTCCAGTTCTCGATGCCGATCTTCTCCTTCATCAGCAGCGAACGGAACGGCTCTGTATCAGACAGCACCGGACCGCCGCACAGCTTCTTGGCAAAGCTGGGGTTACCCCTGGCGAACGCGACGCGCATCAATCCGGACTCGTAGCGGACGGAACCGTACACGTTCTCAGCAGGTTCCAGGTTGATTTCTGAGAAAACGAAATACGTTATTGGATTGTCTGTTACTGATCTTAGTATTTAATTTTTTTGAGTAGAACACATTTTAATTAATTCAAAATTCAAATCGTTTATTTTGTTTAGGCCTACGGGGGCACTTACAAATTGTCAATTTACATATTTTTTTCCTTATATCTACAACCGGATCGGAACGCGACCTCGACTGAGAAGATGTACTAACTGTAATGTTACTAGTATCCCCGTTAGCCCATCTAGCTAAGCTAAATGCTTGTGTTAGGAGTGGGCCCACGTCAATAGTATAATGGCCTGGATGGAGATCGAACCCGGAAACTCTTAGCTACGGCGGCCCCTCTAGCCACTGGGCTATCGACGCCTTCGATGCGAAGAGCGTCCACATAAAATCGTGAATAAACCCTATTTTTTGGGACTAAGTAGGCCTTTCCATACTCCTGATACTGTTACTCCTGTAATCCAGAATCGACAATAATGACCAGTGATTACAGCCAACTTGCAAATTGTGTCGAAAGATAACACATCTTAGCAGTTAATACATTTCTACATTTTCAAAGCTATTTAAAAAAATACTACTAACCAGGTATCAACCAGCTTCCAGCCGGCAGTTTCGCCCGCACCTCGACCCTGCCAAACTTGAAGGTGAACCGGTGCCTCGTGGTGATCTTGCCAGTCATCACCGGCGGCAGGATCTGCGCCCCGGACGCCTGCCGACTGCATTCTGACGTGCCAACTTGACCAGTGCATCTGGGAATTAAGGGAATCGCTAGATTAGTGGAACCGTCTTTGGGTGCTTTTTAAATAAACTACTCGAGAATCCATTTGAACAAGGGCTAGCGGGAATTGCTCACGTCACCGTATCGTAGCCGACAAAGAATGCTGTCACTGTAATTCTCATTTATTAAATCAGTTGTTAAAGTTTATAAACTTAGCACAATATCTACATAAGTGATGTGCGTTCTAAGCAGTTGAAAAACTTAGGAATAAAAATGATTACCAACTTCAATCTTACCTATTGGTGAGATCTAAGGATTCGCTCACAAAACCCTCATGGTAGTGTGACTCCGTCAGCACTGGAGTGATGACCAGGGAGCCGTCATCAAAGTTTACTGTACTGTCTGGTATGTACACGTTGAAGGGGTAGTCCTGGAAGTCAAGAATGTCAAGTCTAAGTCAAGATGGGTATACTTCCAATCAAAGCCCAAAGGGTCGTGGTAGCTAAGTGGGATGGTCGCGGAAGTATGTGAAAGCGTTGCCGTCGCCCCGTCATTTAGTGGGAATAGGTACACCGTGGGGTTTTCGCTGGTAAAAGTCTGGCAGAACCCGTACGCCTCCCCTGGAGCGTGCTGGTATCCATGAGGATTCGCACGTAAAAAAGCCTCGTGGGACAGACGCCAGCTTGTTTCTTACGACTGCGGTATGAGGTTCTTCTGAATCTGTTTTATGAGAAAGTGTATTCCAAGTCCATCGAGAATTACGGTCATAGTAAACATTTCCAACTTACCGGTTCTTCAGGGAACTTGACCTCGGGCAGCCAATTCGACAGATCCTTAAGACTGGTTTTGTCAAAATCTTCGCTGAAGATCAAGGTGCCTTTGCAAACAGCATTCTTGCCCTGGACTACGGTCTGAGAGGTGTGGCACACCGGCTCCGGCGCTTTGGTGGGCGGAGGTACCGGAGGTACGTAGGGAATGTTGGGGCTTGTCGCTGTCGTGGGTATAGGTTTGGTTTCTGGTGGCAAATTGCTGGGATCCACGGGAACGCCATCTTCATTTACGAATTCTGAACAAATAATATGAGAAATTGTTTTAAGTGAAAGTATTCTATATTACAAAATCGGGAAACAAACGTACGAAACCCTGATTTGTAATTGTAACGCACAAATCGAATTATAGCCAAATATTGACACTAACGGCCAAACAGGTACTGATAATTGTTCATCTGGTTTATTTCTACCACGGTTTAGCGGTATATCGGATCGTCAACTAATCATTTTACCGATCTCGCTAGTTCTTCTCAGATTCTTACCTGTGACAGTCCATTCCCCATCATCCTGTCTGTATCCTAAGCCATTCTTGATAACGTAAGTCCAAAAGTAGATCTTGTCTCCGAGTTTCAGCTCCGCGTTGCGATCCCTGAAGGTCCACTTGCCTCCTTTGGCTTTTGTGATGTCTCTAGCCCATTGACCAGCTTCTAAGCCTTCCATCTCCTGGTTGAGATTGCCGTGGAATGCGAAGAGAGAAAAGCCATCGTCTGAAATAAACACGTAATTCATATTGTGGGTTTAGTTGAACTATTCTATAATATACAAGGTGGAACAAAAAGGGTATACTTTCTTTTCAAAATTAAACTTTGTAATTCTAACGTTATCAGCTTTGCAGGAAATTTGAAAAACAAAAGGTGTTAAATACGAATACACCTGTTGACAGATTTCACAAATCTATAAAACCGTACTTCAACTGTCCCACAAAGCCCACAGTTTTAGATTTACAAAGTAAAGTTGCAAAAAAAATCGTATACCCTTTTTGTTTCACCTTGTATATTAAATTGAACATGGTAAGCAATATTAATATTAATATACTTATTAATCCTAAACGAAAACTTCATCATTGCATATGATTGCCACTAGCAACAACATCGATTTGAACCAGTTTTTGCGTTCCTCAAACCAGTTTGGCGATGTTTATATAGATGACTTTGGCATAGACGGGCGGTTCAACGCCTTCGGGTGGCACCAGCGTCATGGACCTCAGGACCTTGAGTCATTGACCATACACACGGTTAGTGAATCGTGAAAGAGACAATTTAAATTGAAAATTAAGTACTACAGTACCGAATATCGGCAATAGATGCAGTCATGGCAAGAGGTGATGCTGATTCTATTAACTCAAAGTATAATAATATATTCAATGTAGTGCATTCTACTCGTGGTTCGAACATTTAAGCAAGACAGAAATACTTATAATTATGCCAGATTTAGTTTCATCGCGATTTGGTGGCAACAGGATTGGCGTCTAGTTTTTTATTCCTTAATATTTAGTAACATGGTTAGCTACCCTGAGTTAGGTTTAGGACTCAGTGAAAATATACTGGCAAATGGTGTGATTCTCATGGCTGAGACAGATATGAGCCGGAACCACAAGCAGAAGTAGAAACATACATTTTCTAGAGATGTTTTTCAGTATGTACTTATTTATTGTTTCGCTCGGCTCTGGTGTGGTCACCTTCGTTAAGTTAATACCAGATTCTTATAATTATCATTTTGTAATTATTATGATGATAATATTTTATAATTATGAAAACTAGCTTTTGCCCGCAACTTGATAAGAGGAAAGCATTTTTAATAATTTCATAAAACATGTGTTGATTTTTGAAGTAAACAAGAAATTGTAATAATTATTACAATTTATTTGTTTGAGATATATTTATCTGTTACTTCGGGTTCGTTGCCTTCTTGAGTGATGTTAATTAAATAGATTAACATTAGTCCTCGGTCCAAGTTTATTAGCCTTTAAGATCCAGTCATACTTGTTCACAAGTCAATTAGTTTGAAGATTTCGGTAATACAAAAGATAAATAAGTTCCAACTGTAATACCGCTAAGGCCTTGATTTAAAGTTTACGTACACATTTTCAGTTGTTTTACACAAGACATAATTCTGTGTCCGTCAGTAGATATAAATAACTCTGAAGCATTTGTAAACATTTGTTCTAAGAGTCTGTACTTAACTAGGTTTTGAGAGATATGAAACGTTTAATATTTTAATATACAATTCGAAATTCTCCAATCCTTGGCATTTTGATTTCCCTAGTGTGCTTAACGGTAGTGATTGGAGAGGTACGACTAGATTCACACGGTATAAAAAACATCGCTGCTTACATAATTTTTGTCATTTTTTTTTTAATTTTCCTATACCTAATTCACTCAAAATGAATGAAAAAAGCGTTGCACTTTTCCTGTGTAACTGTCGGTCCATGATCGATCTGACGTTCTATGTAGAAACTGTCAACCGGCATCGATTCATCTCATTTTACCATCCATACCATGTTTATCCAAAGCACACAAGTGCAAGGGACTTGGTTATTTATTATTTTGGTTATAGTTCTTTTTGCCTACCTGTACCTACCTTCCCATGATTTCCTAATCTTTTAACTTTTGTTTTGTACCTATTCGTGTCTTTTATTTTGCTTATATGTGTCAACACCCTAAGGATGTTGGATAAGTAGCGTTTTAAAGCTTTAAAATCATTTTAAATCGAAAGACAAAAAATACAGCTATCTTCTCAATGTTTGATTATTTCGATATACTATTTGTAGGTCCTTTTGTTTGGTGGTAACAATTAAAAAGGACCTTGCTGTTATGACCTCCGTTCTCTGAAACATTAGGTATATTGTTTTATTTATCAAAATTTTGAATACAAAATCTGCTTTGAATATTCTAACTTTTATGTAAATTATTGATTAGTTTATATTGGTTTTATGTAGTTCGTGATACGTGATGGAATAGACAAAGTGTCTTAGGTTATCTCTAATAATAAAACACTACAGTTTTCCTTATATTCTTCTACAGGTGGCTGGGGTGTGAGTTATATCTAACAATAATATTTTAATTGGATTAATACAATTAGACGAAATGTGGATGTCTTGCAGCGTAACTCCGTCTGTCCTTTCAGCATATATAGGCGTAATTGTGTATTTAAGTTGCACGTTGAGGTTTCAAAACTAGGAAAAAAGCTTAAAATGTCTTTTGTAGTTTCTAGTATCCCTCTTAGTATTTTTCTACTAATTGTTTGAAAGTTTTGTAATTACATCAAATGATTTATGAATACAATGCAGTACGTAAACCTCTGCTGTAATTACAAAATGCAAAAATTATTTACTGTCGTAATGTTCTGTTCCATAGTACCTACGCATTGTTTATTAAAAAAAATGTGGTCGGGAAAATCCAAGACGGCGATAATAGTTTAATTTTATGACACAATACATTCAAATATAAGTTCCATGAAATGAGTCACATGAGACACATATGCAGACAGGACATTGTCTCTTTTATACTTCGTACCATAATAACTTTAGCTAGAAGTATTCCTACCTACTTACTATTGAAACAAAACCTTCAATGATACATTAATAAATGCATAGCTATATTTTATAATCATGTCTGTTTTCCTATGCGGTAGGCTAAGGCATAGGGTTAGTTTGTGTATCAAAATAATTAGCAACAAATTTGATCGAAATAAGGCACTGTTTACAGAAATCTACAGGCAGTGCTATTGAAACAAGTAATATTAAATAAATACAGCGGTTAGAGCTTAGAGGGGCCGCCCTCGTAGCTAAGAGATGTCGGGTTCGATCCTCAACCTGGCCATTAAATTATTGATGTGTAGTGGCACCCAGACCAAGGCCATTAAGGTCATTTCTAAATTTGAACCTAACGGGAATCGAACCCGCTACCACTAGGTGCAGTGGACCGAGCGGAGATAAAAAAAATACTTTATAAATCGTGGGGTATTCCCACCACGCACTCCCACCACAGTTACTCCTGTAAGCCAGGATCAAAGTCAAACTCGAACTCAAAATTGTTTTTATTCATGTAAGCCAACAAAGCATTTATGAATAGTCAGAATCCACCGCCGGTTCGGAATGCTGCTTCTACTGAGAAGATCCGGCAAATAACTCAATGGTTACTCAATGGACAATGATGTCCAAATTCGGGGGTATATCTACACCATAGTTTTCATTTTGTGTTTTTATATATTATAATAATAAAGTGGACAAACAAGCGTATGACCAGCCTGATGTTAAGCAGTTACCTTAGCCTATATTATGCTTGCACTACCATAGGCATTACCCGCACGTTTTCGGCTTAAAGGGGAGTGGTAAAGAGAGTGGGATGGAGATGGGGGGTTTAAGCTTATATTGTAACTTGCCGGAGTTCAATGGAGTTGTAGTATAAAAACGGATTTGTAAACCACGAGTAAGGTAAATTCCTGTTATTAATTAGTATTTGGGCTTTTACGTAAATCATTTGTATTTAATCTAATTCCTTGATCCATTAGCTTGTATTAAAAAAAAATAGCTGACTTACAAGAATGGAAATTATTTATGTTTTCCTTATACAAACGCTGCTTAAGGGCAAACTGATGTCATTAATTGTGTGTTATAATAATAAAAAAAACTTACCGGGGACAGTCACT
Organism: Notodonta ziczac; assembly: GCA_918843915.1. Taxonomy (NCBI): domain Eukaryota; kingdom Metazoa; phylum Arthropoda; class Insecta; order Lepidoptera; family Notodontidae; genus Notodonta; species Notodonta ziczac. Next base: position 10,959,533 of record OU974049.1, read on the forward strand.
CTTAAGCCCTTAGGGTAGATGGCCTCAAGCTTCGCTGGGGGTACTTTGTATGCCGCCGCACAGGGTTGTAAGTTTGTGCACGTTGCGATTAACGCAAATAAACAAACAATTGATCGGCGCATGGTGACGACCGCTCGCGCCCACTGTTGTTGACAGACTGGCGCAGCAAGTTACAGGATAATGCGCCCGCGCATCCGTAGAGTGAGGAATTGTAGAGATACGGCATTATTTGTGATGCGTAGGGTTGTCAAGGCAGCCAGGCAGCATTAAAAGCGAATATTAGGGCTGTCGATTGCTTATTTCATAAAGTTACTTACCTACACATTTTGAATATTGAAGAAAAAAATATGTTGTTACTCTAAGTAACAACATATTTTTTTCTTACCTAATACCTAATGCCTATACCTAATAGGTGATAAAATATATTATAATATTAGATACTAAATAGGTACTTCAATAATGTACATACAATATTATACACTATCAAATTATTATTAATGCGTACTATGTAAAATAACTAAATTCTTGAGATTACTAAAGGCTGACTATACTTCATAGACCGGTATGTAGAAGTTACTGATTTGTTTTGTGACTACCTATCCATTAAAGCGCCCTATTCATAATCCAACTTGCTATAGCTACATCCGCACACAATCTACGATGAGAATGGACATTGTACGGCCATGATATTTACCTACGTCGTTGATACAACGTATAAGTACTTCAGGCCCGTATTAATAAATCAATCTCAAGTTTGAGAGCGATATTGGAAATGTCATTGTTATGTCATTTCAGTACTAAATGACACGTCAAAGGCGTACTTAAGATCGTTCTCAGACTTAAGATCGATTTATTAATACGAGGCTAAGTGCACCGTACCTATTTGTATGTCGCGGATCGTGGAAATAGCTAGGTACATCATGATGGCTCGTGAATAAGGCGCTTTAGTTGGTACATGTGCTGTAAAGTAAAAACCTATCTGAATTAGTATATTAAATACCCAGTTCGTTTATTAACCCACTACAAATGAGAAGTACTTGTAACATGAAAATTTGAGTGTGATTGTTTCGGGTTAATATAGTTTCAGTTCGTGATACTCAGACATTAGCAAGCACGTTAGGAAATGGTTTATTTTACTGTTTCAAAGTTCAAGATTGCTCAATAGAGGTTAAATATTTACGTACTAACTTCGACGTAATTGAATACCGGTGGAAATGAAGTAAGCTTTTTTAAATTTTTTTACGGGGAGGAATGCTTGGAAAAATCTCTGAGCCTCTTTTTGGGAGAGACCTTGCTGGAGATATTTTAAGAAGATTTGATCAAATTTAAATATTTTTATTTTAAATAGGCCAGATTAACTGGCACTTTTAAAAAATCAAGCGCTAGGTGCATGTCCCAAAACTAAATCCTATGGAGAAGAACATGTAAGAAACTCCATGGATACATTTTTGCTTTTCTCTTTTTTAAATTATGTTTGCGTTTACAATAGGTATAATTAGAGGTGTGAGAACAATGTAATAGGCCCAGAATATTGCCAGAACAGAAAAGCTGACCAGTCCTGACAAACTCAGTATTTGAATACGTTCAAAACTTATACTAACTCCACTGTTAAGTAGACTTTTTTGAGAAGGCTTTGTGGATGAGTACCTACCTAAGTTGACTGCTACTAAATATTAAGGCAGTTATGAAATAATTAACTAGCTCAAATTTGTGTGCTCAAAACGTGAACCCTAATTTGTCTAGTGTCGCGTCTGAATATTAAGTACGGCTATGCTCGCGTTGACTGAACCTGCCCGTCCAGTGTCACCTCGCGGTCATTTCGTCGCTAATTATCTGCTTTTTAACACATCGAAACATGCTCATATATTCAACAGCATTTATCGAGGCTAGATTGTTCCCCACGCCTCCTTTCACACAAAGAAATCACAATTAAGTATTTCTTACCGAGATTTCTACCCAGAGTGGTCAAATAATGACATTTTCCTGACTTTTGGTCTGAATTTTGTTCAGGATTCATTAACTATTTTTTGTTACCAAAATAAATATACTATCTAATAAATCTATTTTTTTATTATTAGATAAGTACCTATATCACCATCTTTCAATTTCAAAATGTTCCTGACTACAGTTTTTCCTTATTTCTCTGACGGAGAGCCAGAATTCCGGATATGTTTGTACACCAAACAATCGTTTACTGATCTAACGGCCCGTGAAAGTGTTGTTGAACTCGGCAGATAGGCGAGTATTTTGTCAACTGTGAGAGCTTTCCTGAGGTCGCTTCTGAGATATCATTTTGTACGGGGTTTACATCAAAGTCCGGTCTCGGATTTGAGATCGATTTATTAATACCGCTCGTTGAGTCAATACTATTTTATATGGCTATTATTATCTAGTTATAGTTATTGTCATAGCTGGCATCATGAGTCAGCATTAAAAGCGGTAAAAACCACAACGGCCTTGAAAAACAGTCCGAGCTACAATCAAAGGCTGTAAAGGTGTGTCTACAAGTATTTCCGTTTCTTTCATAGTCCCGTATTATTAAATCGATCTCAAGTCTGACAGCAATCACGGAAATGTCATTCTTATTGAAAGAAAGAAACCAAGAAAGAAAAAACTTTATTGTGGCTAGCAGCAAATATAATAAAAAAATACAAATAAATAAATAAATAATAATTAAAAACTCTGCTCGCCCCAAATGGACCCAATTCAGCATGTGCTGGTCTTCCATTGGGCCCGTTTGGCGATATCACGGGCGCAAACCACAAAAAATAAAAATAAAATAAATAAAAAACTAAATTAAGACTAAAATTATTTATTTTATTTAAGACTAAAGGGCTCGAACCCAAAACTATAATACACATAAAATTAAAACGCAAACAAAAAACCTTAATCAGTCCATGCTGTACGACACATAAAACCAAGAATTTTATAGATAGCATTATGTTATACTAGTACAAAATTACAAGTCAAAAGCGTGCTCTAGACCGCTCTCAGACTTAAGATCGATTTATTAATACGGGTCATAGTGTCTTCACCCACCAGCGAGTGAGATTTTGAGTTCAATCCGTATTCGCTAGTGTATAAGCCCGGTTTTAATCTGCGTTTGTTTCGTTTTATTTGCTAGTGCTGTCCGTTGGCGCTGTAATTCGGGAACACACGATCGGGACCACACCGAACTTGTTTTTATTAGAAGCCGTTAGCGTAGGGTAGCGTTTAGCTTTGTTTTCCAGATATTTTTTCACGTGTAGTTTGTACTACGTTTTATGTTTTTTTTGTAACTTCCATCGATCTAAAGGGTTTATTACCGATTGTTTTCGTTTATTTGCACGTAACTGGGGTAGCACCGCGCTCTCACAGAAGATCGGTGTAAAGTAATAATGACGAGTTTAGTTCGACGACCGCTTGGCGCAGCGGTTCGAGCGTAGGCCGCTCGGCTCACTGCATCGGGTGGTTGCGGGTTCGACTCCCGTCAGGGTAAATTACGGAAATGGCCTTTTCGTAATTTTCCCTGGTCTGGGTGTCACTGGGATCGCCCCCAGTCCATTGTACAGTACCCATAGTGCAAGCGTTGCTTAGTTTGGGACCATACAGTTGGTGTGTTCGTCTGGCGATATTTATTTATTTACTATGTTTTTTTAATAAAGATTACTGGCAATGTGAGTTTATCACATTACTAGAATTCCTGTTAGCCGCCCCGGCTAAGCTAATGTTTATGTTAGGAGTGAGCCAACGTCAATAGTTTAATGGCCAGGATGGGGATCGAACCCGGAGCCTCTCAGCTACGAGGCGGTCACTGTAACCACTAGGCTATGGACGCCTTTTAAATTTATGTGGTTCTTTAATTTGTGTTACTTTATGGTCTCCAATCAATAGCTGCAACTAATTTATTTTGTGACCCTGTCTGCGTAAATATTTAAGACAAATTTGAACAGAAAATACGTTGTAGTGGAACAATAAAGAGTTCTGTCTACTATGTGTTCTTCTATCCTATTAGGGATACTACATTTAATGTTGAGTGTACCTATAAAACCATATTATATACGGTTTAAAAATCATTGACTCGTACAATACAAAAAATGTAAATAGGTAATAATAAATTATATTCCGTTCGTAGCATTTATTCGTTCGAAACGCCGACGTACGGAAATCCGCTCTTGTTTTCCACGGTCTGTTAATTTGATTCATGATTTGGCAAATTAACTGAATGACACAGATATACCTATAGGCAAAAAAATTCTCTTTGAGAAAATAAAAAAGTGCACATGGATAATAATAAATAATGGTAATAAGAAAAAACTGTATTTTATATTTTTTTAAACAATAATCCAACTTTTTACAAAACGATAACCGTATATTTTTAACCGACTTCCAAAAAGGAGGAGTTTCCATGTTAATCTGTATGTATGTGTTTTATTCCCTATTTATTTAGATCAGTAGATTACATTATGCCATAAGGTACATTCGGCGAGAGTAATGGTTTGAAAATTGTTACACATTTCCTTTTAATACAATTTATGCCATTAGTAACATTTGTTAGTATTTTTATGATTCCCATATAACTGTTGATTAAATAGTTACAAGAATTTTCTATAACCCAACAAAAATAATGAATTACAGGCTGAATTGAGCTTTAAAATATTCACCGACGCCATTTTTTACAGTGAAAAAATAAACGCTTTATTTATTTATATTTATGGCATTGATCAATTTATTTCAACGCAAGTATTTATGCCAGGAATATTTTAGTGTTTCCTATTTGTTTTAATTTTTCTCTTAAAAGTTTTACAAATGTGATTAATGTTTAAAAAAGAAAATGTAGAGATTTTTTTATAATTAAATTAACTTTAAGACATAAATAATTCTGCAGATTTTCTAGCTTTAACCCGCAGCAAAGCAAAAACCATCCAGGTGACGCTATAAGTACACAGAAATATCAACAAAATCAGTCAAGTCGTTTAGGAGGTGAAGAATGACAAACACACGCACACTGGAATTTTAAATATAAAGATAATATATATCTGATAAAACTAGAGAATTCGATCCCTTGATACTGAAACTCGAGATCCCGCGATACCGGCCGTATTTTGGACGCGAAATTTTCGGGATAAAATTTAAGGAATACCGGGATTATTTTTTTTATTTATCACGTTTCATTAACATTATATATTACAATCCCGGGATTAGTTAAAAGTGCCGGGATCGAATTCTCTAAATACAATTTATCGCGTAATCAAAAGCCACTGCGTTCAGTGATGCGTGCGGAAAGCTTATATTGTTTGATTACTATTGATTATTTTATCCGTTACTGGCACAGTGATAACCCACATTTTACTATCAATTACTTTTCCCATCCCTGTCAAGTAGCCGGTAATCCCCAAAGGCTTTGGCAGAGGTGTACCTACTTGTTATGTAAAAAAAATACATTATCTTCAGCGTTTACTCAAGCGATATGCAAAATATCGAGCATTATTTAAATAGCATAGCAGTGATTGGTTGAACACGCGTCTTACGGGCACAAGGTCCTGGGTTCAAACCCCGGCTCACACGTCTGGGTTTTTCTAAATCTATGTGTGACATGTGAAATCCGCCAACCCTCACTTGGCCAGCGTGATGGATTAAGGCCTGAATCCCCCTCGTAGTGAGGGGAGGTCCGTGCCCAAGAGTCGGACGTGAAAAGGGCTTAATTATTATTTTTTATCATCACTACATAGTATAAAACGAAGTCGCTTCCCGCTGTCTGTCCCTATGTATGCTTAGATCTTTAAAACTACGCAACGGATTTTGATGCGGTTTTTAATAGATAGAATGATTCAAGAGTAAGGTTTATATGTATAATACATGCATAATATAGTAGAGAAACACTGATAAAAATACCCGTGCAAAGCCGGGGCCGGTCGCTAGTATTGAAATATGACCTTATTGATGAGTATTCTTTACATCTGTATTGAAAACGAACATCAAGACTCTTAACACAGCAGCCTTGTCTCTGTAAATGTTGTCTGAAATTCAGTTAAACGTGTACCTACGCGTGTATTGTGATCACGTAAGGGATGAGTGGCAGGGGACGTCGCTAGGGATGCTTTATTGAGCGGGCGGTGATGTAGCTCCCACAAGGAGAGTGCATTGTTCTTTTAATAGCCTAAAGAAGTACCTATACTAAAGTGGTGATAGAGTCATCTTATATAGAGGCTGGCTCTCACAGAAGATTGGCTTAAGGCGAAGGCGCCTGTCTAGCCCGCGAAATTAAACATTACGTTTCAAACGCTCCGCTTTTGACGTTTTGCTGACACCATACCATATCAATGTCAGTAGAAATCGTGAAGCTTGTGTCTGCAAAACGTCAAAAGCGGAGCGTTTGGAACGTAACCGCGAGCGTTTGCTTTTCTATTACGATTTGAGTAGCTAGCGTGGTTAGGGCCCAGGTGGGATGACGATCTACGAAAGACTGCAGGCAGATGCTGGATGCGGCAAGCTGAAGACAGGGCGCTATGGCGCTCATTAGGGGAGGCCTAAGTCCAGCAGTGGACAAGTAAAGGCTGATGATGATGATGATAATGAATGGTAGAATTTAATTTCTTCTGAACTTCTGGGGGGTTAGTTATTTGTGTGATGCGCAGCAAATTAGTTTTTTTTGTGGTCTTAAATTCATTTGTAACCATAAATCACAATAGATTCCAGATAAAAATGTTAAGTCCAAATGAAACAAAACAGAACAATTCTGTATCCTATCTCTCTATTGTCAATTACAGCGCTCCACTCATAAATCAAGCCAATTTATTATTACAAAAGATTTAAATCTTGAAATAGATGCGCAACATCTCTTTCATGCCGAAGAAAACCAAATCTAAACAGAAACTCATATAAATCTTTGTACGCGTCCAACGCCCTAGAGATACCCGATTCCCTGATCCAGAATGTTTATTGAATAAACAAAGTTTTACGAATAAGTTGAAGGTTCATGTTAGAGGCACCGTTTCTTGAATTAAGTATATCTACATAGATGCTCACACCCGCTCATAAGGCAATACAAATTAGGAACATTTTAAAGAGCACTAATCTCATAATCCACGATGCAACAAGTAACCGCCGCCCGCCCTAGCGGTAGGGCGGGGGGCCGCCGTCCGTCCGCCGCTTACTACATTCAGTATCGCCGCGACCATGGCTACGGACGGACGTACCAAGCGCTCGCAGTCGATATGCGCTCCCGCCTCCGCGAGTATGGAGGCCCTCGCGGCACCGATGGAGACGACGCCGGCCCCTCGGCGCAGGCCGGCCGCGCGCTCCCAGTCCGCAAGGATCACCGGCGGCCGCTCCGTCAGGCATCGTAGGCAACAGCAGCAGCAGCAGTTGGATCGGGAGACGAGGACCAGGTACAGCTCGGAGCCTCGTCTCGCCGAGGCCGAGACGCCGCCTCAGGTGCGGCGGCAGGCGTCCGCCCGGCGCCGCCCGCCACCCGGCCAGCACAACCAACCCCGCCGCTCCAACGCCTTCCTCGACGTGCCCAAGACCGGGCACCAGCCCGAGGAGGAGCCCGACGAGGACTCGTACAGGCTACGCACATTCAACATCACGCAGAAAGGAGGTCAGTGCTAGCCGCAACGTTCGTTCACCCTCGACTATATTTAAACGCGCGAAAGTTAGTGCAACGTTTTTTTAATTCGACTCCGAACGAAAAACTTGGCATTCGGCCGGCGCGGCCGTACGACGAGATATTAAGTGCTCTCCCTTAGATTTGGAGTCGAACACGGAAGCCTGGAGTCGGACGGACGCCGCCGTTTTCGGAAAACCGGGTTAAAAAAGCGATCATTAAATTATTTTAGTGTCATCGTGAGTCATGTTGAGGAGCGTTTACGAGGCCGCTATAAATCAAGATACAAGATCGTTTGAGTTTACTTTTGAGGCTAAAATAAATCTGGACGGAGATGGAGACGCGAAAGTTGGTTTTAACCTTTGATAATAGCGATACGACGCCGTTCGTTCGCAATCTTCTAGGGATTGAAGAGGAAATCCCGTTGGAAGATTTGCGCTGAGCCAAACACGATCTGAAAGCTTGCAAATGTCTGAAGTCAAGCGGGATGTGCTGTGTTTGTGCCAATTTCTCCATAGCAAGGAATGGTATATCTAACGTGGGCCGTCGGTAAACAATGGCTGTCGCATCTGCTCAGAATAATGCATATTGAATAAGCACTGATGGCAGATATTGCCTGCGCGGCTTTGTTCCGCAAACAACTATCCATTAGATATCTTTTACTTTTAGTTGTTTATACAATTTTATAACAAACACGGCTCGCTGAGAGCATCTTCTTATTAATAAATCAGTAGGTTTCCTAGAATAATAGAGGGAATTTTCGTAAAAGTCTAAAGGCACAAAGAGAATACAAATACTTCTGATACCGTTTCTATATTATTTTAAATCACAAATTTCTTTGAATGTCGTGTTTTTGTTTGGAAGTCTGGCTACTAAGTTTATTCAGAGATATGTTTATTGTATAACTACGTAAAAGTTTTTGAAAGTAGGTAGTGTACATGTTATAATTTATATTCGAGTAGGTAGGTCACTTAAACTCACAAGGTCAGAAATGAACGTATTATTTTCACAATCCAACCACAGATACGAAATGTCGACACTTGTTGAAGTTTAATCTCACTATTATTAAAATGAAGTCTTAGTTTTTCTGTTGTCTTTAAGTAAGATGCACGGACTAACGACCCTTTGGACATTTTTTGCACTCAAGGACAAAAGTTTAAGAAACACATACCATTAGTGAAGTGTATATAATTATCGACGGACTAAGCACAATGGCGTTAGTTCCGTCCCCAGCCTCCGAGTTCTTTGAATTATTTTCATGCAAATTATTCCTAGTGCTGTTTGTGGCAATATGTGATAATAAACTAAAGAGTCAGCGTAATAACTGTGAAAAGATAAAATAATGCTTAGATGAGTATTAGTATTGGTAGTATTAGCAAAAATATCTTGGTGCTTAGATTAGTACTTATATTACTTAATTTAAAATACAAATTATCTACGTAGACTTTAGAAAACGAATAAGTCTGAATGACTGAACACTTGTGACCCCTTAAACTAGCCATAGCCATAACGATTTCAGCACGGCCATTTAAATTAGTTACTTGCGTATTGTTCTGAAACAATTAACGTGTTTAACAGAAAATATGAACCAACGCTAAGAACTTGAGAGGAAAGTTTTACGATTTTAATTGTCCAAATCTTAGAGGCGACGAGGCGTGGCGAGTTGTGCCTGCCTACCAGTTGAACAACTCCGAGGCAGGCGGAACTCTTCAGGAATATTTTAATTTAATTCGTTTCGGAATCCAAATTGAGAAAGTTCATCGTGATCCAATTACACAGGATAAAGGGGGAATTATTTGGCAAAATTGGACGCGACTAAACTATGCTGGGTTCGTGCGATGTGGTGGGTGCGGCATCAAAGGCGCCGGTTATTCTGATTTCGCGCCGCCGCGAATAGTTTAGACCACGTCAACTAACCCAAACTTTGCCTGTCATAATTTGATATCTAAATATTAGAGAGAGCAAATCTAAGTCGCTCCACATGTCTCAGGGTAATTAGATTGCGTCGCTTCTTGGCCGATGGAAATACGAAAAGGTTGTAATAAATAGATTTCTCTATGAGAGTCGGTAAGACGATTGTAGGGAAAGAATGTTGTGACAAATTTCCGACAAAAATTGATGACTTAATACGTAGGTAGGTGTTAAAAAATCCTAATAATATGTTTTTAACATTAAAATTCATTGTTTCGATTCGTAATTTCAACACGGCATTAAACGCGAGAGTGTTCAGTTTCATAATCCATACCTGATGTGATAATTGTGTAAATTTCAGAAGAGACTAACTGCACGAATTAATTCTCCAACTGTTTGTACGTTTTATTTGACGAACTTATCCAAAATAAATTACTCCAATAGCTCGGTCTAATTAATATTTTAATGAAGTAGTAGATAAGTCTTAATTAAATATACATTTTCCTAATAACGTTATCGAAATAAAAAAACTGATCTTCAAAGGAATTTCCCTGAATTGAAATTCAAGCATGTCGCGTTTATTATGATGAAGATCAGAGACAATACAATTTATGGACATGGCATCGGAACAATATAAAAAGGAGATGCTATGAAAGAACCCAGTGGATAGTCCAACTAAAATATCATGCTTAGAGAGGTTCCTTATCCTCTCTAGATAGCTCGATGTATCGATGGCCGTTCGGGCAGAAAACTTTATATCTAGGAGTGGACGGTATCCAGCTCACAGGATAATGAAAGTTAAAAATACAGTGTCGTCTAGGGACAACCGAAAGAAGCGAAGCTTTATAGTACAAAGCGTAGGGCGCCGCAGCTGCCACTCTGTATACCTATATATATATATATATATATATATAGCGTTACACGAGAGATATATATATATATATATATATATATATCTCTCTTTCTCGTGTAACGCTACTGACGTCTGACGCTTAGCACGGATAGAGTGGCGGCGCGGCGAGCGCCCCGATCGTCCGTATAGAAGCTTCGCTTCAATAATTATTTGTTCTTCATTATTTTGTTTAGGGCGGATGGAATCGTAGTAACTTCGAGGGCGCTTTATTTATTATTAGGTACTTCCGGAACATGTGTACGTGCTCCATTAGGCGCGCAACTACGCCAAGATTTACGACTCCGAGGAATTTCAGTTTTCAAGCACTTTAGAACTTCCGGCAAGCGAAGCTGAATGAAAAATTAAAAGCATTAATCTCTGTAGAGTATGTTTCGTGTTTGTCTTCGGGGAAGTAATTTTGTTAATATATTGAGAACAGTTTTATGGGTGTGTTAAGGGTGTGTTATAATATTTAAAGCACTTTTAGTTCTAGTAAATAGTTTAGTAAAAAAACATTGAAGGCATGTCATGAAATGTAAATAATAATCTATACAAATAAATAAAATTGGAGTGTCTGTTTGTAATATCAAAATAACACCTTTTCACTAAATGCATATGAAAGTACACACGATACCTATAGCAAAAACGCGAATTAAAAATTTTTTGTCTGTCTGTCTGTCTGTCTGTCTGTCTGTCTGTCTGTCTGTCTGTCTGTGTGTTTGTTCCGGGTAATCTCCGAAACGGCTGGACCGATTTCGACGGGACTTTCACTGGCAGATAGCTGATCTTATAGCGGGTAACTTAGGCTACTTTAATTTTAGAAAAACAATTAGGGTTCCGCGTAAAAAAATAAAAACACTTGAAATCAAAGAGTATCTCCGAAACGGCTGGACCGATTTTGACGGGACTTTCACTGTTAGATAGCTGATGTTATACGTAGTAAGTGAGGCTACTTTTATTTTAGAAAACAAAATTAAAAAACTGGGTCCTGTCGCGCGGGCTCAGAACGCGGGACCGGGCTTTATTGTTAAGTTAAATTCCACGCGGGCGAAGTCGCGGGCTCAGCTAGTAATAAATAAATATCGCCCGACTGTCACACCAACCATGGTATGATCCCAAACTAAGCAACGCTTGTACTATGGGTACCGTACAACGGACTAGGGGTGATTCTAGTGACACCCAGACCGGGGCAAATTACGAAAAGGCCATTTTCGTAATTTGTCCCGGCGGGAGTAGAACCCGTAACCATCATGTGCATAGCCAAGCGGCCTGCGCTCGAACCACTGCGCCAAGCGGTCGTAAAAAAAAGTGAACATTAATATTTACTTTGATGTAATGTAGTCTGGGACTAATATTATTAACCAACTTCCGAAAAAGGAGCCAACTCCTTTCTATGGTTGTCGGTATGTATGTTTTGATTTATGTTCCAAATGATACAAATTACAATGTTCTTAGTCATTTGTAACTTTTTAGTGCACACAGGATTTTTTAATCCATTTATTTTTTAATAAAAAAGTTTTTCGTATTTTTTTTGGTACAAAAGAATAAAATGTAACCAAAATTCGATAACTTCTGAAACACGATACCCATGGCACACACACAGTTCGTGACTTGAAATATTACATAAAGTTATTACCCACATCAAAAAATATTTCTCCACATCAAAGCTAAAATAAAAGTGGGTATTTCAAGCATGTTTAACCTTAAAAGTCGAAAGCCACCGTCATTCCGAACACGTATTTTTCAAATATCACCTTTATCTTTTCTCTTTTCAATTTAGATTGATTGGACTGGAAGCGGCGCGGAGAGTAACAATCGGAAATTTATTTGAAATATTTAAATCAAGCCCTTTCGAATATTGTTAAAAAACATTTTTAAACTAAATTATACAGGGTTACCCTGAATCCGTTAAAAATATGACAAAGTTCAAATTCAAATATTTTTATTTCAAATAGGCCAGATTAACTGGCACTTTTAAAAGTCAAGAACTAGGTGCATGTTTCAAAACAAAATCCTATGGAGAAGAACATGCAAGAAACTCCATGGATACATTTTTTCTTTTCTCTTTTTTTAAATTATGTTTGTGTTTATTTACAGTAGGTATTTAGAGATGTGAGGACATACTTCCGCTGTCTCTTCCAATCAGAAAGTTTCGTTCGTTCATGCAAACATAATTTTGAGCCCCGACACTTCATGTGAGCGGAGACTATTTACTATTTACAGTTAGTTAAGTGTGTTTTGCTAAGCTAAGCACATTCTTTTATTTATTTTTATTTCATTTTATTTATTGAAGCTGTGATCAGTGATAGCCTATTGGTTAAGCACGCTTCTTGCGGGCACCAGGACCTGGGTTCAAACCCCGGCTCACACCTCTGGGATTTTTGGAAATCTATGCGCGAATCATAATTCCAATATGATATCACTCGCTTACGGTGAAGGAAAACATCGTGAGGAAACCTGCATGTCTTAGAAAATCTAACCAATAATCGAAAGACATGCGAGACTCGCACAAGGCCAGCGTGTTGGTTTACGGCCGAATCCCCTTCGTAGTGAGGGGACGCTTGTGCCCAGGAGCGGGATGTCAAAAAGGGTTAAATTATATTTAGACAATTGACAGCAGCTCATATATAGGTTGGGTTAACTGGCGTAGTATCACACCCCTTCAGGGCGACGACGTCCGAGCAATGTCTTCAGTGGAGTGGTATACTACCTAAGCATATAAGGGTACGGCAACTGCTTAACATCAAGCTGGTCATACGCTCGTTTGCCGGCTTTGTTATCTAAATAGGGTAAAAGCCGGATAGTTGCCCCACTTTTCGAAAAAGCTTTATTTAAAAAAAATATGAACTTGCTGAAAATTAATTAGTATCGTAGTAGTAATCTCAAAACATAGGTCTTTTATCTTCCATAATAGCCTATTTTTGTATACATAATTAACAATGGTTTTGAATAAATACTGTTTTATTACACCTCTCAGAAAAGGGATAGTTGCCTACTATGGCGGATAGTAGCCTAGCGTGGAAAATGCTTCGCGGGATACTTGCCTCGTGCGGGGATAGTAACCTCAGTATGATTTTTATTTTGGATTGAAAGAAATTTATATCAATTAAAGTAATATTTATTAATTATTTAACAGTCTTTATAATTTACTTCTGTCAGGAGGAAAACCGGCGTCTCCGAGCTTCAATATATGAGCTACCAGTCTTTTTTCATTCTAAAAGGCAAGAACATGATATTTTCCTTGATTTAGCAGTTGCTGGTTACTTTTTTCGTAGCGTCTTCTTAAGGTTCGAGAGGATATTATGCATGTTCGAAAAATTTCATTGATATTTTTTTCTGTCTCAATTCTTCCAAGACAAGTGCTGAGCTATCTTCTGTCCAGTTGATGTTGCGTGGCACCACGCCTGGTTTTCGCTTATATTTGAGAGGCATTTTGCTTATCTGGAATAAATATATAAAACAGTTAAGTAGATATTTATTTTATTTACAACAAGTTAGATTCACAGTAAATTGGAAAAAACAACAAAAAATAAAATCCGTCTTTGATTGTTAAACAATATTTAGTCACTCTAGGGGCAACTATCCACGAAAGTAAGTAGGGCGACTATCCTTTTTGATGCGGATACTTGCTCTTTTTATTTACGAAGTAAATAAAAAATATTTAGCTATAAAACATAATAAACAATGTAATTTAAACTCTAATGCATGCAAAGAAACAAAAAGTTGAGTGAAACCACGATCAGTAATAAAAATATTCAATAGTAATTACTTACCAATATAATTATAACGCCCGTCAAAGTTTCGCAGCGGAAGGTTTTTGCTCACATGGACAAAACACTTGCACCTATTCTGATGGCTTAGACAGCACTGAGGCCTGCGGGGGGTCACTACTTATTGTAGTAAAGCGCAATCACAACTTATGTTCCCAACATAGTGTATTAAAAACCGGGGCATGTATCCGTCCGAGGCAACTATCCGGCTTTTACCCTATATATAACTCAAAGGTGACTGACTGACTGACATAGTGATCTATCAACGCACAGCCCAAACCACTGGACGGATCGGGCTGAAATTTGGCGTGCAGGTAGATGTTATGACGCAGGCATCCGCTAAGAAAGAGTTTTGATTAATTCTACCCCCAAGGGGATAAAATAGGGGATGAAAGTTTGTATGAAACTTTGTCAATTAAATTCCACGCGGACGAAGTCGCGGGCACAGCTAGTCTAAATATATATAACTCAAAGGTGACTGACTGACTGACATAGTGATCTATCAACGCACAGCCCAAACCACTGGACGGATCGGTCTGAAATTTGGCATGCAGGTAGATGTTATGACGTAGGCATCCGCTAAGAAAGAATTTTGATTAATTCTATCCCCAAGGGGATAAAATAGGGGATGAAAGTTTGTCAAGTTAAACTCCACGCGGACAAAGTCGCGGGCTCAGCTAGTATGAAAATAAAATGTGTATGTGTAGAATATCTTTGATGTGTATACTCGACGAAGCTTCGTTAATCCGCAATTGTTCAAATAAAGTAAACAAGAGATCTCATTATAAAAAAAACGTATTTTAAAATAATTGGCCGCGCTGCCAACGATCGCACCCGCCACGGGTCGAACCCATTTCAATGGCGAGCGAAATGTCAGCGTCAACACAATGTATGAATAACTTTAAATTAAAAATGTAAAAAACCCCCGCAACGACTTATTTTTAATCTTTTTACAAAAGAGCTGATAATTTTCAAACAGCTGAAGTTTTTCATGAAACTTAGCTAACATAGCATAGCATAGAACACTATCGATCCGAATGAGTAACTTTCTAACAAGAAAACTAAATTAAAATCAGTTCTTCCGCTTGGGCGCTACGATGCCACTGACAGACACACAGATACACATGTTAAACTTATAACACCCCTCTTTTTTGTCGGGGGGTAAAAAGTTTCGTTCCTACCGAATTCACAACACGTATTCGTTTTATGATACGATTCCTTTATTCAAATTTTCAGCGATAAAAGTTAGTTGTTGACGGTACTGAAACCGTTATTGTTCGTGTGAATTACATATTAATAAGTGAGTTTTGATGATGGGCTTACTATGTAGATATTAATAGTGATTACTAAACTTATAAAACAAAGTCGCTTCCCGCTGTCTGTCCGTATGTTTGCTTAGATCTTTAAAACTACGCAACTGATTTTGATGCCGTTTTTTTAATAGGTAGAATGATTCAAGAGCAAAGTTTATTTGTATAATACATGCGTAATATAGTTAAGAAACACTTAAGTATTAATTTCATTTAAAAGCAACTGGTAATAATTTGAGACATAAGTATTAAAAATAATCACGATCTTTACAAAAAAATTAAATAGTGGCTGCTACTCTTAGATCTTCACTTTAAACTTTTTTGAAGGTTTTGGACGTGTTCTGAATTTCAATACATTTAACTGTTTCTAGATGTCAAACACCTACTGCCACTATGTACATATTCTGTGTTGAAAATGTATAGATGGATCGGAGTCGGTTTCTTCGTGTGAATCACCGCTTATTCCGCAGCACTAAAGTTGTGACAAAAGGTCTGATACTTAAATGCTATAATAGCTACGTATAATATAATATATTATCTTCTGTAGGCTGTCACAGTCTGAAGAGTTATTTTAGTATTCTTTATGATCCAGCGTTATCAAATATCCACAAAAGATAACCCGTCCAATTTTAGTGCACCTCACTAATTCAATCTAAAGACCAATTAATCCATTCCCTCATCAACCCTGCCTTTGATATTATCAAAGGCCTTAATATTACGAAACAGCTACTTATATTTTTTATTTGAATTCATAATTAGACGATTCATGAGTCTATTTGGTATCAAAAGGAATGGCCACGAAAGGCGATTGACCGCAGTTGATTATACTTAGTACTCTTAGTATTCGAATACTCAAATTTATATTCGGATCCAGTAATAAATATAACAGGTATTTGGTATGAAAATGTACATCCCGCGTTTGTACAAAAGTACTTAGAGAATATTACAAAAAAATGACACTTATAATTTTTGTAGTTTTAATATTATATCGACGATATTCCTTTCAATATTTTCTTCTATTAATATTTTATTTATTTTGATATTTTTCGTACTTATAACGAAGATTTATGTGATGCCACGTATTCACAAATTATTTGCTTTAATCTCTTTTTTTCGTATAATATATATAATATACTGCGAAGTATTACAAAAGAAGTTGACATTATTTTTAGTAAAATTCAGTGTAGTTTCGTTTCATCGGTACATACATAGTTTAATTGTATAATGAAATATATCTTGAATAATAAATCTAAGAGGCCCGTGCCCAGGAGTGGGACGTCAAAAAGGGCTAAAATTATTATTTATTATTATATTATACTTACTTATATTTGAGTAAGTTTTTTTTATTAAACCCCCTGTCCTGAAAATTCAAAGGATTGTTCACAAATTGAAAGTCTCCATGCGTTTGTCAAAGAAGTCGATTGCGTCCTTTATCTATTTCTTACATATGGTGGTCATAAAGTTAACTGAAACGTGACGGTTATAGTAATGTGGAACTATGGGATAAATTGTTAGTGTAATGTAATGCACTTATAAAGCTGTCTCTGCAATTCTGCAGAGAAATAATATACAGGCTGTTTCAGAAGTCCAAAGTAATACTTTGGAAGAGTGTTGACTATATTTTCCTAGTTTATAAATAAAGGATCTGAGTCAAAATAATTTTGATGTTTATGCATTAGTGAGCAATGCAAAGAAGCCCAACAAAAATATTACATTTCATTATTTATATTTTATTTCATTTGTTTTCAATAAGAAACTTTTTTCAACCCTTTTTTGTTATAAGCATAATTTTTGACAACTTGAAACAAAATGGGTACGTTTCTTGCCAGTCGGTCGGAAGAATCAATTCATATATCCAGAGTAAAAGGACAATAGGGCGCGGTCAGGACTTTAGCACTCTCCAACAATATAAGAGATTGAACCGTTAGAAAACCGCTGTGATCTAGGAGTTAGATACCTATGGAAAAAACGGTTTTACCTAAACCTGGCTATTACCTAAAAGACAGGCCAATACGACGCCTAAACCGCAAATATAAAAATAAGATCACATACCTGAGTATATTTTCCTAATCGCAAACAACACTTAGCAAATTATATTTTTTTATTCCCAGATTTCATTTTATGGAAGTAAAATAAAAGGTCTCCCAATCGAAATATTTGCCTAAAACGTCAATTTTAGTACAAAGCTACTGTTAGTAAGTAAAATGTTGTTAGAACTAATAACTGAAAAATAAGTCTGTAGATAAAAAGCTGAAGTAATTAATGTGGTATTCAACAAAATGCTTAACGCTCATAAGCGTAATATAAGTGTAGGTATAAAGAGCTATATTAGCCTTATTATTTTGGTGTATTTAAGACCTTGAATTATTAAAAAAAGGATTTAGTACGTCTTGCATAACTCATTCCATATTATTATACTGCATAAACATATTTGTAAGTGGGATGACTTTATGCAACAATAAATATGCCAATTCAACAAAAGGTATCTTTTCTACAAGATAAAAGGCACATTTCGAAGATAAAACATTGATAGCTATCCATCAATGTCATATTACAGACATACTCCTCTGTATAACCGACACACAGGAAACAAGGATAATTTTACGAACCATTTATTATGCATAGTATTGCGTCATATTGAGGGAACTGTGATCACGAATACTCCACGATACAACGTGGTATTCAGTATTTTATGGGTAGGTAGGTACATATAATTATTATTATGGGATCTGCTGGCCACGAACTATCTCAAATGCAAGGCTGTGGGTGATGACTGACCAAAAACCCATCGACAAGGAGATTCTAATGAGAAAATGGCGCTGGATTGGACATGCGTTGAGAAGACCAGATAATCACCTATCCAAACAAGGGTTAACGTGGCAAGCGTATGGGAAAAGAAATCCGGGCCGCTCCCGTAACACCTGGAGGCGCTCAGTTGAAAAAGAGGCTGCATCAACTGGACTCGGCTGGAAGGACCTGGAAGCTGCCGCACAAGATCGAGAAAAGTGGAAATCGCGTCTTCGAGCCCTATGTCCCTGATGAGGGATTACAGGATTACATCATCATCATCATCACAGATTATTATAACCTATAAATATGTAATTAGTTAAAATCGTAATTCCCTTATTTCATTTCCGTTTTATGATAGAAACAAAGAATTATAGATACATTTTCGTCAGTATTAAAATAGGTACCTAACACATGTAATGAAACTAACTTTCTCAATTTAATATGAACTAATAATGTACGGAATAATAAAAACAAAATAAAGGCTACGTATCAATGATTAGGTATCCATATATTATAATGATTAAAAAAAACCCAATTGTTAATTATAATTATTATAATAGGTTGGTAGTAAAAAATGCAAGCCGCCGCCATTCATTTCCCGGCACTCTCTTATAATTTCCTTCCATTCAATCCATTTTTCGCTCAGACAAACAACTTTGTTATTTGTTACAAAAAAAAAATCTTTTGTTACAGGTAATGTTGCAGAGTCATCCACAAGATATTATTTCATTGTGATAGTTTAATAGAAGGTAAGCGACTAAGGAAAATCAATTTGTTGTCGCTTATAATAGGAAGAAAGACTAGAATGTTTAAGTACTGGCCTTTGTCAAAATTGTGAACAAATTTGAACCAAATGACGTAAAATTTATTATATTTAAATATTATGTAAGTACAAATATATTCCATAATGTTAAATACATTTTTTAGTTAGTTAGAAATAAGCATACAGTACCATATAATACCCAAACACGAAAGCTTTGCCCAAATACCGTACGCTTGCGACACGACTGGTTTACATTTGAAAGTAACTTTTAAATGTAAAAGGAGAACGGGTGTGATGACGTCAAAGCCTCAACACTTCCGACAACGCCTGACATTAAAATATGGAACATCCATTGTTAGGCCATCTTGAATGTAAAATCCTATATAAAATGTATTCACCTGAATTAGCGGCAAAGTTAAGCGACATGACACTCGAATTTACGACATTGCAGATAAAGTTAAGCGACATGACCGTCGACTTCTATGGCAATGTTTAGCGACAATATCAATCTTCTTCGCAAAGCCCAAAAGCCTTCCACTTCTGACGTGAGCTTAGTAGTAGTAACTTTATGTCGTTTTACCATTGAATCTAGTGTCTTTTCTCATCCTATCTTATCTTTTCACATTCCTTTCTAATGTGTGCTTAGGCCACTAATCATACTATAATATAATATTATAAAGAGGAAAACTTTGTTTGTTTGATTGTAATGAATAGGCTCCGAAACTACTGAACCGATTTGAAAAATTCTTTCACTGTTGGGAAGCTACACTATCCCCAGGTGACATAGGCTATAATATATTTTCAAAAAAATTAGGGACCCTTACTAAAACTCGACTAATGTAACCGCAATGTACCCGTGCGAAGCCGGGGCGGGCCGCTATATTTTATAAAAAAGTTACAAATACAAAAATGTGGTAACATAGAAGTCTCAGTAATAAATTGTCGTATAAACGGACCCCAGTCAACCACAACGTCAAATGCGACGCCATTTGTTCGACAAGCGGATGGACGCGAACAAATCTACAAACATTAATTTATCTGTAGATAGCTTAGAGAGGAAAATTGAAAATACGAAACATTTCATGAACATTCTATGAAAGTATTTTAAGTTAGGTACATAAAATAATATGGCGGGGGAGGTGTTACGCGAAAATGTAATGCAGTGTATTTTTACGACTTATTAAACGCCGTAGCTACATTGTAAATACTTCCATATTTTCATATTTTATTCATTGGTTAGATACAGAGAAAATATGTTGTTTTTATATTTAAAACCGGAATATTGAATGATGTTTCTGCTATAGTAAAATGTGCACAATGCACAAACAAATAGGAAATATTAACATTATTTAATTGATGTAAGTGAAGCAATAATTATTACAATAATATAGCCAGTTTGGTTGTGTTAACCAATAAATAACAACCAATAAATAAAAACACTATGTCATTAGCCAAGCTCTAAAAATGTTATATCATTTTCTTCACAATATATTGTTATTGATATAGGACTTGCAACTTTTTTATATTATTAGACAAGCTTTATTTTTTCATTTACAGATGGCGCTGTATTTTTGTTATAGAATTTAATTTCGAAAAGTTTTTGCGTTGCGTAAAAATTGTTAAAGAATCTTTAACAATGTTTACGTTTACATATGCCTAACCTCGCTTGACAATAATTTCCGCTTCAATTCCGAACTCCCTAATTGGGTCACGATTTAACATGAAACGTTGTAACTGCGGATCCACAGCGCGCCGGGGTTAGCCTGACCCGCAAACCACAGGGATGATAATATTATACAGTCCAGCGGCTTGGGTTCTCGGGTAAGGATACATTTGCGTATGATATGACCACTTCATAGGCATAGCTGTGGATGGATTTATGAAATTCGTATTATTTTAAAATTTTGTGACTCTGTAGGTCATAAACAAATAAGGAAATCAAAATGGTATTCAAAGAAAAAAACAAGAATTTATTCTCTTAGATAAATTGCAAATGTCGTTTTATATGTGGATAGAAACAGTAAAATCAAAATAAGGTCCTATATGCATTACGAGATCTACGCTGATTTATTTTCG
This sequence comes from Notodonta ziczac, assembly GCA_918843915.1. Classification (NCBI taxonomy): domain Eukaryota; kingdom Metazoa; phylum Arthropoda; class Insecta; order Lepidoptera; family Notodontidae; genus Notodonta; species Notodonta ziczac. The sequence continues at coordinate 10,980,633 of OU974049.1, forward strand.
TCATTATAACATTCTTAGGCCCGGTACCTATTAGTAAATCGATCTCAATTCTGAGAGCGATCATGGAAATGTCATTTATGTCATACTAGCTGTGCCCACGGACTTCGTCCGCGTAGTATTTAACGTAACAAAAATTTCGGGATTATCGGGATTAAAAGTATACTATATGTTAATCCCGGTTATAAACTATCTGTGTTCCAAATTTCATTCAAATCCGTTCAGTAGTTTTCCGTGAAGGAGTAACAAACATACATACATACATACATACATCCACACTCACAAACTTTCACATTTATAATATTAGTAGGATCAGTACACAATGACACGTCAAAAGCGTGCTTAAGAGCGCTCTTAAACTTGAGATCGATTTATTAATACCGCCCTAGTCATCACTAATCTATTCAAAAGTCAGTAAACAATGGACATTAATATTCTGGGCTTTACCAGCAGCCATGTTTGTAGACCTATATCTTATTGTACCTGATTGAATCAATCAATTCTATCGAAAATAATGCTATTCACTAACAAACGCGTGCATTTGACATGCGACACAAATGCGATATGCAATAAGTATATTTTATCTTATCTCTGCGTACGACGTAGGTACATTCACCCTTATCTGTGCGAGCGTAGCGTTCATTTTAAGCAGGAGCAGATGTACATGTCGGACTTACGCCTTTTATTTTTAAACTACTAGCTGTGCCCCCCGACTTCGTCCGCGTAGTATTTAACGTAACAAAAATTTCGGGATTATCGGGATAAAATGTATCCTATATGTTAATCCCGGTTATAAACTATTTGTGTTCCAAATTTCATCCAAATCCGTTCAGTAGATTTTGCGTGAAAGAGTAACAAACATACATACATCCACACTCACAAACTTTCGCATTTATAATATTAGTAGGATTTGTCAATTAGTCTGGGGAGAAATGTTTACAAATACATTGTTTCACTATCCGGGTCGCATAAACAGAATGTTGGCTGTCTTTTATCTTCGTTTACCTATCAGTTGTCCACGCGTGGGCGTGGGCGCACGTGGACGCGTGATTTTGATTGATATTTTTTTAATTTTGGGTAGGAACGTGCACCATTATATGCAACTTTATTGTATTGCTACAAAGGTCGCATCTACATATAGTATAAGTAGTTACTACATAATACCTACATTATCTCAGTACGTCAGCGGTCGGGTCAATAAAAAGGACCAATAAACGCATGGGACCCTTACTCCTACGTAACGCATAAAACTATCTTTACGACTACGATCTCATGACATACCATTATTTAAAAAGGGTACTATATATAAATAAACAAGTCTCAAGAACCCGAAATAATCTTGGGTTCGGCTCAGTGTCGGCCCAGATATTTTTTCACTATTTATGTTCCGTAATTTTGAAAAGATGGTACTTATATACCAAGGAGGTAGGTACCTACAATGGAAAACATTAACAACCTTTTGCTTTAATATTGGTGGGCTACAAATAAATGGACTTTACATATTTTTCTTAGGCTGTTGAATGTGTCCTAAGGCCGCAACAAGAAAGTCGTGACAAATATTCAAGGTCCCGCATCTCAGAATATATGATATTTACTTATGAGTGATCTGCCTTCACCAGACATTTATGTAAATACTAGCTGTGCCCACGGACTCCCTCCGCGTAGTATTTGACGTAACAACAATTTCAGGATTATCGTGATATAAAGTATCCTATATGTTAATCCCGGTTATAAATTATCTGTGTTCCAAATTTCATCCAAATCCGTTCAGTAGTTTTGCGTGAAGGAGTAACAAACATGTACATACATACATACATCCACACTCACAAACTTTCACATTTATAATATTAGTAGGATAAGCCAGCGTATATGTATCTAAATTATTTGACGACTGCTTGGTACAGTGGTTTGAGCGTAGGCCGCTCGGTTCCCTGCATCGGGTGGTTGCGGGTTCAATTCCCGCAGGGGCAAATTTCGGAAATGGCCTTTTCGTAATTTGTCCACGTCTGGGTGTCAGTGGTATCGCCCCCAGTCCTTTGTACGGTACCATAGAACAAGCGTTGCTTAGTTTGGGCCATACAGTTGGTGTGTCAGTCTGGCGATATATATTTAAAAAGGACTATATCCTACTAATATTATAAATGTGAAAGTTTGTGAGTGTGGATGTATGTATGTATGTATGTATGTATGTTTGTTACTCTTTCACGCAAAAACTACTGAACGGATTTGGATGAAATTTGGAACACAGATAGTTTATAACCGGGATTAACATATAGGATACTTTTTATCCCGATAATCCCGAAATTTTTGTTACGTTAAATACTACGCGGACGAAGTCCGTGGGCACAGCTAGTATACATATATTACTAGCTGTGCCCGCAACTTCGTCCGCGTGGAATTTAATTGACAAAGTTTCATACAAACTTTCATCCCCTATTTTAGCCCCTTGGGGGTAGAATTAATCAAAATCCTTCATAGCGGATGCCTACGTCATAACATCTACCTGCATGCCGAATTTCAGCCCGATCCGTCCAGTGGTTTGGGCTGTGCGTTGATAGATCACTATGTCAATCAGTCAGTCAGTCACCTTTGAGTTATATATATTACTAGCTGTGCCCGCGACTTCGTCCGCGTTGAATTTAAATTAACAAAAAAATTATTTAACAAAAAATATTTGTCTAGTTCGCAGAGTTTACGGAAAGTATTTTTTTAATAAAAGTAGCTCACGTTACTTCTTATAACATAAGCTAGCTGCCAGTGAAAGTCCCGTCAAAATCGGTCCGGCCAGTACTTTAAATACCAGAAGTGATAAAAGTATTTATTTTGATTTAAGGATTAATTTGTTACTACTAAATGTACATCCTAATAGTAAGTGGTAGTAGGTAATAAGACTCGGCCACCAGTTAGTTCGAAATAAATTATCAATTTTTATTGTATTTAAGGTTCACTATTTTGGCGATAATGGCTTGCACATAAAAAAACACGAAAATCTCACAGCATCGCCCTCGTGGTTTTCGATAATTGCCCCACGGGAACATACTATCGGGATGAAAAGTAATTCTATAGGTTAAGAATTATCTGTGTTCCAAATTTCATCCAAATCCGTTCAGTAGGATCGATAACTGTCCCACGGGAAAATACTATCGGGATAAAAAGTATCCCATGTTTTAATCCAGGTTTTGAACTATCTGTGTTCCAAATTTCATCCAAATCCGTTCAGTAGGATCGATAATTGTCCTACGGAGCATACGGGATAAAAAGTATTCGGGATAAAAAGTATCCCATGTTTTAATCCAGGTTTTGAACTATCTGTGTTCCAAATTTCATCCAAATCCGTTCAGTAGGATCGATAATTGTCCCACGGGAACATACTATCGGGATAAAAAGTATCCCATGTTTTAATCCAGGTTTTGAACTATCTGAGTTCCAAATTTCATCCAAATCCGTTCAGTAGGATCGATAATTGTCCTACGGAAACATACTATCAGGATAAAAAGTATTCGGGATAAAAAGTATCCCATGTTTTAATACAGGTTTTGAACTATCTGGTTTCCAAATTTCATCTAAATCTGTTCAGTATTATCGATAATTGTCCCACGGGAACATACTATCGGGATAAAAAGTAGCCCATGTTTTAATACAGGTTTTGAACTATCTGGTTTCCAAATTTCATCCAAATCCGTTCAGTATTATCGATAATTGTGCCACGGGAACATACTACCGGGATAAAAAGTATCCCATGTTTTAATCCAGGTTTTGAACTATCTGTGTTCCAAATTTCATCCAAATCCGTTCAGTAGGATCAATAATTATCCCACGGGAACATACTATCGGGATAAAAAGTATTCGGGATAAAAAGTATCCCATGTTTTAATACAGGTTTTGAACTATCTGGTTTCCAAGTTTCATCTAAATCTGTTCAGTATTATCGATAATTGTCCCACGGGAACATACTATCGGGATAAAAAGTAGCCCATGTTTTAATACAGGTTTTGAACTATCTGGTTTCCAAATTTCATCCAAATCCGTTCAGTATTATCGATAATTGTGCCACGGGAACATACTACCGGGATAAAAAGTATCCCATGTTTTAATCCAGGTTTTGAACTATCTGTGTTCCAAATTTCATCCAAATCCGTTCAGTAGGATCAATAATTATCCCACGGGAACATACTATCGGGATAAAAAGTATTCGGGATAAAAAGTATCCCATGTTTTAATACAGGTTTTGAACTATCTGGTTTCCAAGTTTCATCTAAATCTGTTCAGTATTATCGATAATTGTCCCACGGGAACATACTATCGGGATAAAAAGTAGCCCATGTTTTAATACAGGTCTTGAACTATCTGGTTTCCAAATTTCATCCAAATCCGTTCAGTATTATCGATAATTGTCCCACGGGAACATACTACCGGGATAAAAAGTATCCCATGTTTTAATCCAGGTTTTGAACTATCTGTGTTCCAAATTTCATCCAAATCCGTTCAGTAGGATCAATAATTATCCCACGGGAACATACTATCGGGATAAAAAGTATTCGGGATAAAAAGTATCCCATGTTTTAATACAGGTTTTGAACTATCTGGGTTCCAAATTTCATCCAAATCCGTTCAGTAGGATCGATAATTGTCCCACGGGAACATATTATCGGGATAAAAAGTATCCCATGTTTTAATCCAGGTTTTGAACTATCTGAGTTCCAAATTTCATCCAAATCCGTTCAGTAGGATCGATAATTGTCCCACGGGAACATACTATCGGGATAAAAAGTATCCCATGTTTTAATCCAGGTTTTGAACTATCTGAGTTCCAAATTTCATCCAAATCCGTTCAGTAGGATCGATAATTGTCCTACGGGAACATACTATCGGGATAAAAAGTATTCCGGATAAAAAGTATCCCATGTTTTAATACAGGTTTTGAACTATCTGTGTTCCAAATTTCATCCAAATCCGTTCAGTAGGATCGATAATTGTCCCACGGGAACATACTATCGGGTTATAAAGTATTCGGGATAAAAAGTATCCCATGTCTTAATACAGGTTTTGAACTATCTGGTTTCCAAATTTCATCCAAATCCGTTCAGTATTATCGATAATTGTCCCACGGGAACATACTATCGGGATAAAAAGTATCCTATATGTTAATCCAGGTTATAAACTATCTGTGTTCCAAATTTCATCCAAATCCGTTCAGTAGTTTTTGCGTGAAGGAGTAACAAACATACATACATACATACATACATACATACATCCACACTCACAAACTTTCGCATTTATAATATTAGTATCCCATGTTTTAATCCAGGTTTTGAACTATCTGTGTTCCAAATTTCATCCAAATCCGTTCAGTAGGATCAATAATTATCCCACGGGAACATACTATCGGGATAAAAAGTATTCGGGATAAAAAGTATCCCATGTTTTAATACAGGTTTTGAACTATCTGGGTTCCAAATTTCATCCAAATCCGTTCAGTAGGATCGATAATTGTCCCACGGGAACATATTATCGGGATAAAAAGTATCCCATGTTTTAATCCAGGTTTTGAACTATCTGAGTTCCAAATTTCATCCAAATCCGTTCAGTAGGATCGATAATTGTCCCACGGGAACATACTATCGGGATAAAAAGTATCCCATGTTTTAATCCAGGTTTTGAACTATCTGAGTTCCAAATTTCATCCAAATCCGTTCAGTAGGATCGATAATTGTCCTACGGGAACATACTATCGGGATAAAAAGTATTCCGGATAAAAAGTATCCCATGTTTTAATACAGGTTTTGAACTATCTGTGTTCCAAATTTCATCCAAATCCGTTCAGTAGGATCGATAATTGTCCCACGGGAACATACTATCGGGTTATAAAGTATTCGGGATAAAAAGTATCCCATGTCTTAATACAGGTTTTGAACTATCTGGTTTCCAAATTTCATCCAAATCCGTTCAGTATTATCGATAATTGTCCCACGGGAACATACTATCGGGATAAAAAGTATCCTATATGTTAATCCAGGTTATAAACTATCTGTGTTCCAAATTTCATCCAAATCCGTTCAGTAGTTTTTGCGTGAAGGAGTAACAAACATACATACATACATACATACATACATACATCCACACTCACAAACTTTCGCATTTATAATATTAGTAGGATTTAGATTAAAAAGTAGTTACAGTTCCTTGTATCTACTTTTTATCGAATTTGCTTCATTAATTAAGTGACGTACTCACTAATCCTACTAATATCCTACTAATATTATAAATGTGAAAGTTTGTGAGTGTGGATGTATGTATGTATGTATGTATGTATGTTTGTTACTCCTTCACGCAAAAACTACTGAACGGATTTGAATGAAATTTGGAACACAGATAGTTTATAACCGGGATTAACATATAGGATACTTTTTATCCCGATAATCCCGAAATTTTTGTTACGTTAAATACTACGCGGACGAAGTCCGTGGGCACAGCTAGTAAGTTATAAAAACCTATAGGATAGGTAAAGAGACTTCGCCACAACGGATAGTTATGCTAATTTTGCCAGAATTTAATTATAGCTCTTGGGCGTTTCATTATTCATATGCCTATGGGTTTATTTTGAAAAAATATACCATGAATATTTCTATCGACGCGATTCGTTATCGAATAAGTATCAATGGTTTTTGTGAACTGTAAAAGGAAACGTACAGTAATTGATACCTATTGGAACGAAATATCATTTTTTAGGAACTGATAAAAATTTAAATAATTACCTAGCTGATGCTAATTTTCCTTATTTCCCTTATTCATTACTTAACGCCAATAATCCCATGATCTTGTAAAATCCACAAAAGTTAACAATCTAATTTAACATTTCCCGGGAAAATCTCAAGATTATTTACCGTTTATCCCGTGATTCGAACTTCTGAAGCGTCCTTTCCTGTTATGACAGAACGGAAATATACCGCGATAAATTAAAACACCAATCAAAAACAATGGCCGCAACTCTCGTAATTTCCAACTTAAAAAAGTATAAACCAGTATATCCAGACCTGGGTGGAATTCGTTACCAAGATACTACCCACGATATACCTATGCAATATGTAACCGCTGCCTTCAGGGTACGACACGACGCGGTTCAAACAAATTGCAAGTCGTTTCCTACTCAATTCGGGTGGCGAAATCCAACCCAGTCTGAACGGATCTTAAAGGGATTTATTTTCGCGAATAAATAAATCATATGTCAGTCCCATCTGCGATTGACGTAATAAGCGCATTTTTGTTGGGTTTCACAAATCCTCGGAACCCTTTTCAATATATACATTTTTTGTTGGGTATTTGAAATCTCTCGGTATAATTTAGGCAAAAGTCCCACAGCAATCCCTCCCTAGCTATGTGAGGGGGATTCAGGCCATCATCTGCTAAGCCTAGTGAAGGTAGGCGGACTTAACAAGGCAATTAGGGTTGAATATTCAAGACGCCGTAATTTTTTTTATGCCCATTTTTCAATGTAAGTATACCTACCTATAATAATCATCAAAGCAAAACACAATTATATTAACAATCGCTGTTTTGGTTACATTCAAAAGTACAATCGCGCGGCGCGGTGGTCGGTACAGTCGAAGTAATAATTAAAATGTAATATTATCATTGAGTTGCCTCGAATGAAAGCATAACACTACCACGCGAACGAATCCATTTATGTTTTCTCATCACGGGTACCTATTATAAATTTTATACATTGCCATATTTGAGTAAGTATGTAAGATCAATTAAATTTTAGATCTCATAATTTTTGAACAATTACTTGATTTGACGACCGTTTGGCGCAAATTTCGGAAATGGCCTTTTCGTAATTTGTCCTGGTATGGGTGTCACTGGGATTGCCCCTAGTCCATTTTACGGCACTTAGGACGATTTATAAATCGTTCTAGTATGGCACCTGTAGTACAAGCGTTGCTTAGTTTGAGACCATACAGTTGGTGTGTCAGTCTTGTGATATTCATTTATCTTAATTAAATTTCGATTAAATGTCGACAATCAACTGAATTTCGGTGTACCTATTCCTGATCAATATGGTCTAGTTGGCGCATTGCCGTATATTACCCAAGCGCGCAGTCTGATTTGACTCCAGCAATCAGTTCACGCCATAGATCACATACTTCAACGCCATAGACTACGGAAAACTAACAAAACTGTCGTATTGCGAGTTCAGTGCAAGTTGAGCGAGATTCGAACGGTTAGTAAACTCAGGCCACTAGACCACCAGAGGCATTTCCAACTCAAGTGCTTCGGAGGAAACATTAAGCTGATTAAGCTGTCGGTTCCGGTTATCACAGTCGTTAAGCCATGTCGGAGGCTTTGAAGTCTTTGCAAACTCCGTCACTAGGACCACAAGAAAAAGAATAAGTCTCGCGAGGCAGCTTGGTCACGTATCTCTTCCCCTTTTTCTACTATCTCTGGTCTCTCCCGTTCGTTGACCGAGTCTGTACCCTCTCAATATTTTTAATTGCTCCTTGTTTAAGTTCAAAAGGGTATTACAGAGTAGGTAGAGGCACTTAACGCCGAACTGGCACGTGAGGGCTGCTCGCGGAGCCGCTTAATGAGTCGTTAATATTTTCATGTCTCTGTTAAAGTTGTATCATGAAACTTGTTTAAATGACTGTATTTTTTATGATGGCATGTGTTTTATTATTTTATTTCTGTGTTTAAATATTCAATATTTTTTGGTTGGAAGTACTTTTCACTATAGTTACTAAATAATACAACCTAATTTGTTATCTACCAAACACAATTGAACAATAATTGACGATCGCTTGGCGCAGTGGTTCGAGCGTAGGCCGCTCGGCTCACTGCACATGATGGTTGCGGGTTCGATTCCCGCCGGGGCAAATTTCGGAAATGGCCTTTTCATAATTTGCCCAGGTCTGGGTGTCACTGGGATCGTCCCCAGTCTATTGTACGGTAGCCTTAATACAAACTTTGCTTAGTTTGGGATCATACAGTTGGTGTGTCAGTCTGGCGATGACTGGCAATATAATGCAGACGAATGTATCTATCAACTACAATTGAACTATAATTATTTTTTTTCTGACTTAGTCATCATCACCAACATTATTTCAGCCGAAAGACGTCAACTGTGACATAGTAAAAGGCCGACTTATTGTTCATTTTTAGCTTTTGCTTCCTAGATATGTTCTCTTAGAAACAGTACCGGTTGCTGACGCACCTCGGTTCTACCTAAACCTGGATCGATTTGCATGATCGAGTAGAACAAACGCTGACGTCAGCAGTTGCGTCAGGGAACGCACGGCACGATTGATTTATACGTTTCAGACTTCACTTGCGTCATGAGATTTCATTCAGTAAAGAGTCAGACAGGTCGATGGAATAAGTGGTTCTATCTTTTACACGATGCTCTACCATAATGTTACGTCTAGTCGCAAGCGTTTGCATGGCAAATTGTACAACGCTTTTATCGGCAATCCGAGGAAGAAGTGAGTTGCCTTGCGTCTAATTATTCTAAAAGCTCCGTCTCCCTCTATTAGGAGATTGATCTCGACCAGAAGGTATTGGATTCGTTATACAATGCAACCCTCAAATTTAAAGTTTTAATCTATTCACAATGACGTCACTAAGCACTATTGTTTAGAGCAATGCTCTGTAAAGTTTTTTAATTCTAAAATTTTCTATAATTAGGTAGGTACAGGATGAGTCTTCAATATTGAGACTAGTACCGCCACACACTCCCACCACTGTAAGCCAGGATCGACAATGGTGACAAACACAGACATAGATTTACATAGATAACGCAAGTATCACGATTTGTATTGAAACCAAGCGTGCCAAATTTTTAACACCTACTGTGACGTCACAGATGGCGTGGAATCCAAACCGATTCAAAGACACCGATGCATCGGCAGCCCCTCCGCCCGCTACGATTCTCTCGAGTGATTATCTCGCTCATACTCATATTCTTATATCTGTAGTCGCGAGGACTGTAAGTTATCAGCGACCAACCGTGATGCTTGGTCGGGGTTTTCGGACACGATAAGTATACACATTTGCGTTATCTATGTAAATCCATATCTGTGGTGACAAATGACGATAAGACACCGAGGTTTCACCCTCCACGAGTACCGTATAAATCAATCTCAAATCTGAGAGCGGTCTGTAGTACGCTTTTTATATGTAATTTTGTACTAGTATAACATAAAAATGACTCAAACTTGAGATCGATTTATTAGTAGGTACTTCTGAATATTGAAAATAATCTGCTGTTTACACTTCCTTATTAACAACGCCTCAGATAACACCCACTGATTAAATACCACCAATACCGAGCATTGTATTCACACTCAAGAGTCAAGACGTCATCGAAAAACGAGGCACAGTTGCGCCTCGTGTGAGGGTATCGAGGCGCAACGAGGCAGGTGACGCGTTACCGCTCGTTACTTTATCTTGATGGTACATTGTACGAGTTCAAAGGTGAAAATGAATATTTAAAAATAAACAAGGCTTCACATAATTAGTGAGGTGTGAAATGTAAATAAATGCCGAGAGATGCCCGGGGCTTAAAAAGTTACGAATTTTACAACTTTTCTTAGGTACTTATTCATTAATAATGATTATTGTTGTTGGAATTTAATGAGGGCTTTTATGTAGGTATCTATATAGTCCAGAAAGCAAACGCTCGCGATTACGTTTCAAACGCTCCGCTTTTGACGTTTTGCTGACACGAGCTTCACGATTTCTACTGACATTGATATGGTATGGTGTCAGCATAACGTCAAAAGCGGAGCGTTTGAAACGTAATCGCGAGCGTTTGCTTTTCTATTACGATTTGAATAGCTAGCGTGGTTCGGGCCCAGTCATAATGTAAATCTAATGAGGATAATTTTCGGACCTATAGATAAGGCTCTGTATAGAATTTATTGTAAGGTGGACATGTAATATAGGTACATATTTTCCATGATCTATAAAACAGCTATATATTATACACCCAGTTACAAAGTCGGCAAACAACCGTACGACCTGCGTGATGTTAAGCAGTTACCATAGTCTCAACATGCTTGCAATTCCAAAGGCATTTCTCGCACGATGCCGACATGAAAGTGAGTGGAACAGGGTGAGGGGAATCGTACGGCTCGCACTGATCGTACGAAACGCAGCTAATAATGGCTACTTGACGCCAATCTTATGTGGGAGGGTGGTACTACCCATTTCGAGGAACTTGAGACTTAATTACTTTTGTAATTACTTCATCATCATCATCATCATCATCAGCCTATGCTTGTCCACTGCTGGATATAGGCCTCCTCTAATGAGCGCCATAGCGCCCTGTCTTCAGCTTGCCGCATCCAGCATCTGCCTGCAGTCTTTCGCAGATCGTCATCCCACCTGGTCGGAGGGCGACCTACACTACGCTTGCCGAGTCGAGGTCTCCACTCAAGAACACGTTTACCCCAGCGGTTGTCGGTTCTTCGTGAGATATGGCCAGCCCACTGCCACTTCAGCTTGCTAATTCTTGTAATTACTTATTATATAAAATCAATTTCGGTAATTAATAATAATGTTATTAATATCGGTAAGTAGGTAACTATATACATACCCACCTATAATGACCTACTAAAATTACCGTTTTATATTCCCGAGCTCATTATATTCTCCGCCTCGCATGTTTGAAATAACAAAGAATATTATTTCGTGAGTAGGTATGTTATACGTAAACATAATTATGGAAGCTATGGAAATGTAAAGAAATAAACGTTTGCTTGGTTATTTTTCTTTGGCATAAAAGAGTTGGGGGTTGAAATCATATCTATCGTGAGGTTTCCAAACCGTATTGTGGAAGGAATACAATGGGTTAGGGACAGTGAAAATTTCCATACATTTAACAGTATCTGAGTGTCAAATACAGCCAGTATCTGTCGAAAATGTAGAGTTAAAACACTTGAAATAAACTGTATACAATAAATATCGCCAGACAGACACACCAACTGTACGGTCCCAAACTAAGCAAAGCGCGTACTATGGGTACCGTACAATGGACTGGGGGCGATCCTAGTGACAACCAAACCAGGGCATATTACAAAAAGGCTATTTCAGAAATTTGCCCCGGCGGGAATCCAACCCGCATCCACCATGTGTAGTGAGCCGAGCCGAGCGGCCTACGCTCGAACCACTGCGCCAAGCGGTCGTCAAACAGTACACCTTCATAGTGTAAGTTACCGCAAATACTTGCAGCTTTCTAAAATGGTATATTTATAATCTTAAATTACGAAAACATTATTTAAGAAATGTTCCCCGTATTTATAAAAAAATCGTGACATATCTGGCGTGATACTCTGCAGCGGCGCCACCATGATAAAAAGTGACAAATCATAGTGGGAAAAAATGTACGATTAACGTATATAATGTACGCATATCGTATTTTAATGTACCTTTCCCAGGTACCGAGATAATTGACATTTTTAGTGGCGCCGCTGGGGAGTATGCTCTCCAGCGGCGCCACCTGGTTCTCATACTTATGAATGATATTGGCTGCTAAATTTTATTGGAAATAAATGTACCTATGCAGTCTACTATGTACATGTTAAAAAACATCAATATTATACAGTAGTTTAATTTATTTTGATCATTTATATTACCCTCAAAACGCCCGAACAGCTTAGGTTCACATACCTAGCACCGACAAAGCTAATGGTATTAGCAACTATATTCTATTGGAAATAAATGTTTGGACGCTAAATAAGAAGTACATGTTAAAAAATATAATTATTAGACGGTAGTTTATTTTTTTTCATTTATTTAAAGTTACCCTAAAAACGACCGTTTACAGTTGATATTCACATGCCTGGTACTTACAAAGTATTATGGTTTAGCAACTATATTCTATTGAATATATATATACGAATCCTGTATGTTATTTATAAGTTACAAATTATCATTATAAGACGATTGTTTAATTTATTTCAATTAATTAATTTTACCTTAAAACTCCCGTATACGGGTGAGGTTCACATACCTAGCACCGACAAAGCTAATCGTATTAGTAACTATATTCTATTGGAAATCAATGTTTGAACGCTATATGAGAAGTACATGTTAAAACATATAATTATAAGACAGCAGTTTATTTTATTTTATTAATATTAAAGCTACTTTGTAAACGCCCGTTTATAGCTGAGGTGCGCCGCGCCGCCGTTCGTCCTGTGACTCTGGCGAAGATTTTAAAAAAAATATTATGAAATTTATTATTTAAAATTAAAAGACAGTTTTTACATTATGACGATGTGAACAACGCACTCGCTAAAGTTGTAGATTGGTTCAATGTAAATAATCTTCTACTTAATGAGAATAAAACGAAATGTATAAAGTTCTCAACGCCAAATGTGAGACAAGTAGGAACCAATATACGACTAAATGGAGCAGAATTGGACCTTGTGGAGGAAACTGTCTTTCTAGGGATCTCTATAGATGCAAAATTGCAATGGGGTCCTCATATCAAAAAAATGTCGGGTAAACTCAGCAGTGCGGCATATGCTGTTAAAAAAATCAGGCACTTAACCGACGTTGAAACAGCTAGAATTGTTTATTTTAGTTATTTCCATAGCGTTATGTCATATGGCATACTGCTCTGGGGATGCTCCGCTGACTTAAACTCCATTTTTGTTCTGCAGAAAAGAGCTATACGAGCTATTTACAATCTAGCTCCAAGAATCTCCCTCAGATAAAAATTTAAAGAAATAAATATTCTAACTGTTGTGTCACAATTTATCTATGAAAATCTCATGTACGTTAAAAAAAATGCAAATAATTTTGAGAAAAGGAGCGACGCTCATTCTATTAATACAAGGAATAGGCACAAGCTATCCGTACATGTACCTCGTCTCCACAGAATAAGTCATTCTTTTATGGGACAATGTATACGTTTTTACAATAAGCTTCCCAATGAAATCCGAGATTTACCTATCAATAAGTTTAAAACCCTAATTAAAACTAAACTCAGTGCAAAGGGTTATTACAAAATCTCGGATTATTTGGATGATAAATCAGCTTGGGAGTAAGCAGCTCAAATCTCGACAGTCAATAATAATGTCAAAGCGTAGCGTGTATTGCCCTACTAGTCCGAATTATTTGTGTAATTCTTGTTAACATCAAAAGGCAACACACTGGAGCTATTATAATATTTATGTTAATATCTACTACCCTTTGTAATTATTGAATATAAGCAACTGGCGATTAAAAAAAATATGACATGTAAAAAGACAAGCCCGCTGAGTTTCTTGCCGGATCTTCTCAATCGAGGTCGCGTTCCGATCCGGTTGTAGATATAAGAAATAAATATATGTAAAATTGTCAATTTGTAAGTGCCCCCGTAGGCCTAAACAAAATAAACGATATGAATTGAATAATGATAATTTGTAACTTATAAATAACATACAGGATTCGTATATATATATTCAATAGAATATAGTTGCTAAACCATAATACTTTGTTCGTACCAGGCATGTGAACCTCAGCTGTATACGACCATTTTTAGGGGAACATTAAATTAATGAAAAAAAATAAACTGCTGTCTTATAATTATATATTTTAACATGTACTTCTCATATAGCGTTCAAACATTGATTTCCAATAGAATATAGTTACTAATACGATTAGCTTTGTCGGTGCTAGGTATGTGAACCTCACCCGTATACGGGAGTTTTAAGGTAAAATTAATTAATTGAAATAAATTAATCAATCGTCTTATAATGATAATTTGTAACTTATAAATAATATACAGGATTCGTATATATATATTCAATAGAATATAGTTGCTAAACCATAATACTTTGTAAGTACCAGGCATGTGAATATCAACTGTAAACGGCCATTTTTAGGGTAACTTTAAATAAATGAAAAAAAATAAACTACCGTCTAATAATTATATTTTTTAACATGTACTTCTTATTTAGCGTTCAAACATTTAGTTCCAATAGAACATAGTTGCTAATACCATTAGCTTTGTCGGTGCTAGGTATGTGAACCTAAGCTGTTCGGGCGTTTTTAGGGTAATATAAATGATCAAAATAAATTAAACTACTGTATAATATTGATGTTTTTTGACATGTACATAGTAGACTGCATAGGTACATTTATTTCCAATAAAATTTAGCAGCCAATATCATTCATAAGTATGAGAACCAGGTGGCGCCGCTGGAGAGCATACTCCCCAGCGGCGCCACTAAAAATGTCAATTATCTCGGTACCTGGGAAAGGTACATTAAAATACGATATGCGTACATTATATACGTTAATCGTACATTTTTTCCCACAATGATTTGACACTTTTTATCATGGTGGCGCCGCTGCAGAGTATCACGCCATATCTGCTCGTCCAGTAAAATAATAGTGTCACTTCTTAATAGTGTACTGTCAATTATTAATAGTGTCAATTCTGTTGTCGTCAAAATTTAATTTGACACGTCCAAAATGATTACCGTCTTGCTTATTCAATATGATCATGACAATAAAGGCAACATAGTAAGTGTACCAACAGAATTAGCACCAATATCCTTCATCTCGCTCGTTACAAAATATTTGTAGCTCAATCACAAATAACAATTGTACAAAACTTTTAATTGTCGTTTCGGGTTCGCAGCCAGCCTTACGGATTCCTTCTCAATTATTTGTTGGTGCGCAGTTCTGGCGGTTTGTTTACTTACCTAAACGAACTTGGAATACAACTTGATTTGCGAACAAACTTTGTTCTGTTACACATGGTAGAGTCAGCAAAGAAGGTCACTGATACTTATGAAAACTATACTGGAGCTCTACCATGATGTCTCTAGTTGATATCGTCTTTATAAAATATTTTTATATTAAATTGTGTGGCACGAATTGCTTTTTATTGCGTTGTAGCAGTCACTATTTTATTTAAATGTATGTTCGAAGTAAATCATCTGTCCCAAAAAAGGCTATTATTCTCATATAAAATAATCAATCAATCATAAAGATTTTAACCACTTAAAGTGTATCAATATTTAACACTAACGGCTCAGAGCAAATGGTAGAGCTACTAAGTTCTAAAATGTTAAAATATTCAAAACTGCCAAACACAAAATAACGTGAAAAATCCAGAGTCAACCGTTTTTAATAATGAAAAATCTGTGTGCCCTAACCATAAATAAGAAAGAACAGCGTAGCGCTTTCATTTGCATAGGTCGAGCTACGTTGTACATAATACAGGGGTGTGTTAAGGCTTTTGACTTAATCCTCACCCTTATACAGGATGTGTGGTAAGGTGCGAAACTGTTAAGCAGCTTAGGTAAATTTATAAAATCTGTGAAGCTATGTTGTCCCATTGTTGTTAATACTTCTGACTGGGGGAATATAATACCATAATCATAGACTTTCTTAAATACATCGAGGGCGAAAACAGTTGTAGATTATTGTGATAATTATAATTGAATAATCTCATATACAATGTGCAAATGCCAATGGAATGGAATGCTCAAAAACAAACAAATATTTTATTTCAATCATCAACATATATGCTTGATAATAGGTTGAAACGATGGAAAGATAAATTATTGTTAGATTTGACTGATGGAAAGTCACTTTACGAGAAATTTATGCTCGAGATTTGTCTTGAAAACTATGCAAAACTCCAGACAACCTCACCTGCAAATTTTTTTTTCAAAAATGTGCCCCAAGAGGGCGTCATATACGCGCTGCGATCTTATTATAACAATGCGCCTCTCGCAAACACTCAATTTGCACACAAAATATACATTTGTACAGTCCTCCCTCCCCACATGTCAGGAAGGAACATCAAACACAATTCAAAAGCTCGTATCACATAATGAAATCCGTTCGTCGTAATAATTGTATAGAAACATGTCTATCTTTACGACACGTTTTATGACAAGTCCGGGGGCTACACATTATGTACAATGAAACATGTTTAGGCAACGTTGACGAGTTGTTGTTTGTTTAATACGTCACCCTATACAATATAACACGTTTTTAGAACGGAAGATGTAGTCATCATAATTTATGTTGTTACAATTCAATAACATTGTTTTGACTCAGACAAATAAGGGTACACGTAAACCAGACGTAAACGTAAAGATACACCTAGGCTCGTACCTATTAATAAATCGATCTCAAATCTGGGGTGACCTTGGAAATGTCATTCGTATGTCATACGGCATACCAGTGCAAGATGACAGGTCAAGAGGTAGATCTCCATTTTGTTTTTCCAAAGTGGACGGTCGGACAATTTGGTTTTGTATTGTTATTAAATATTAATTTTAATTAATAAAATTTTGTAGCCTATTTTATGTCCCACTGCTGGACAAAGGCGTCCCCTTTTTTACGCCACAGGTCCCTATCTTCGGCTTGTTGTGGCCAAGATTTACCCGCAAATGTGTTCAAATCGTCGCACCATCTTCGCTTTGGTCTGCCGCGACGTCGGTGGCCGGCCCAGTCCCACTTTTGCTTTGCTGTTTTCTCGCCCACGTCAGCGATCCGAGTGATGGAGCGCAGGGTAGTGTTTCTGACGCGGTCCGTCCTTTTAACATGTAGTATGCTGCGCTCCATTGCTCTTTGGCAAACCAAAGCAATATTAATATTAAATAAACTAAATTGAACTGTGTGTAACAGCTGTGCAATAACTTGCTTGCTGTTATTTCACACACTAGCTTGAAGTGTCTGAAATAACAGCTTTTTACTAAATGCGTATATACGCTGGACCACATTAGGTATTACGAACTAGGTGCAACCAGCGTCAATTAGAAACCGCTGCCCATGCTAGCTCGTCGAATTCATGTGATGAAAACAAATCCAATTTTATATTCACCGTCACAAGGTTTACACTGTTGTAAGCATGCAAATCGGTCAATATATCTAAATAATTATATAACTCCCATTATATATAAAAAAACCATTCTGCACGAAGAGAAAACTTAGTAATCAAAGGAGCTAAGGATTAGCAGACTATCCTTGGCTCAAAAGGGGCTTATTAGCGTACTCTACGTAAAAGTTAATCGTAGGTCGTAGCTACCCATATGCCTATTAAGCTTGTATCCGACAAATTCTAGTTCTCGTGCCAGGACAAATTGGGGCATTGGGGGTATTTCAAGTGGCGGAGCTCTCGACCCCAGAACCCTCCTGACCTCACGCCGAGCACCCTAAAGGCTATTGAACGTTGTGCTCACATGTCTTCGACATACTGCGTTCAAGATTGATTGGAATTCTGCTAAACCATCTACGTAAATGTGTGAAATTAAAATTTATTCGCATATAAAAGGTTATAAGCACAGATATAGATTTACATAGATAACACAAATGCATGTACTTCGCGTGTACGAAACCCCGACCAAGCGTCAAGGTTGGTCGCCGCTAACTTACAGTCGCGCGACTACAGATATAAAAATATGAGTTAAGCGAGATAATCACTCGAGAGAATCGTAGAGGTCGGAGGGGCATCGGCGGCATCGGTGTCTTTGAATTGGTTTGGATTTCCCGTCGCTAATGACGTCACAGTACGTGTTGAAAATTCTCCTCGCTTGGTTTCAATACAAATCGTGATACTTGCGTTATCTATGTAAACCTATATCTGTGATTGTAAGACATTATTTTGCATAACATCTTAGTAAATGCTCCCTTGAGATATTATCTAGTATTAATTTGTCGCCTTTTTTATTTATTTAACTGTACTTGCTAATGCGAAGTATAGATGACAGCTTGGCGCAGTGGTTTGAGCTTAGGCCGCTCAGCTCACTGCACCGGGTGGTTGCGGGCTCGATTCCTGTCGGTGCAAATTTCAGAAATTGCCTTTTCTTAATTTACCTAGGTCCAGACTAAAGAATTTGTCCAGACGTTGTCACTTGCCCCCAGTCCATTGTACGATACCCATAGTACATGCGTCGCTTAGTTTGGGACCATACAGTTGGTATGTCAGTCTGGCTATATTATTATTTATTTTGTAATTTTTATGACACACACACGCCTCACCAGACCAAGCTTTTGAGGCGACAACACAATGAATGTGACGTAATCAGGCCAAATAATATTACCATATAAATCAGCACCTTTACATAAATTAAAATTTAAATAAGCGATGAGGAACTCGAGCCGAAAACCACAAACACTTTAGATGCCTCTCACACAATTTAAAGCGAAACACGAAAGAGGGGAGGCTGTATTTTATGGGAAGAGGGGTATCTTGGCAAATCCTGAGACATTCATCATGGAAGTGGTTTGGTAACCTAGCTAAGAAAATATACTTTTGAAGCGAAGCTTCTATACAGACGTTCGGGGCGCTCGCTGCGCGGCCACTCTATCCATGAGCGTCAGTAGCGTTACACGATATATATAGATATATATATATATATATAGATATACAGAGTGGCAGCTGCGGCGCCCTACGCTTTATACTATGAAACTTCGCTCTTCTCTTCTCTTCGCTTCTTTCGGGCACTGTTTTTAATAAGGAATATATTATATTTTTTGGGACTACTCCCGCCACACACTCTCGAAACTGTTCCGAAGTGAACAGTTCTAAAAGGTCTTTAGTTACTCCTATAAGCCAGAAACGACAATGGCACCATCATTGGGCGCCATTATAAATCCTGGCTTATAATGCATATATTATAGAGAATGCCTTGATGACAGTAAATTTTAACAGTAAAACAACCTCATTAGTTAGGTTAGGTGAACTAGGTATATATTTTTAGTATTTATGACTAAACGTCTTGTAAGTAAATCAAATATTATGTAATGCCTCGTATTAATTATTTGTTGCAGTAATTACAAAACATTTAGTGAAAAATACTAACAAGGATACTAGGAACTACATAAATCATTTCTTGCCTTATTTTTTATCCACCATTTTTTATATTAGGTTTATCTACTGTATATTATAAAACTCCAGTGTACGTTAGTTCGTAATTGTTCACCTATAAAACGGCTTGACCTATTTTAATGTATTTTTATTGTTACTATAGGATCACCTGTATACTGTTCCTAGTTATAGTTGGAGCTAGTTATAGTTGTTCTAGTCATCCAGAAAATAATCTGCGCTGGAAAAAACCGCGGGTAAAACCAGTGTAATATAAAGAAGCTCAAGAAGAGTGAAGTTACTCTTAATGTATAGCTAGCTAAGAAGCTCAAGCTTCTATACAGCTTATAAATCTCCAACCATAGATTACGAAGTCACAAATCCTTATTGATTTCTTATATTTACGCGAATACTACACATTGAAATAAAACTATTTTTACGGATTATATCGCGTTTATTTTTACTTTTTATGTTCCCGACGTTTCGGCTGCTTTACAGCAGCCATGGTCACGGGGGGACTGAGGTGTTAGACGTCCTGATGTCATAGTTAGTAACTGGGTACCCTCATATTAAGTTGTTGTTTGCGGTCCGATCCACGCAGAAAGTGCTCACAGTGTCACAAATCCTTGACTTATAAAACAAACATGCCAAGAGCTTAAAATCTTATCCCATATTTTACGTGAATCCAATTTCAGAAGAGTTTTAGGGGGCACCCTTCCCGTTTAGGAGTTACAAACCAACTTTTAGCTAACTTTTAGAACTTAATTAAGGTACCCAAACCTGTTCCCGTAAAGTTATCTCGCATAAGCGGACTTGTGAGGAATAAACAACACTGCAGTGGAACACGCGTCTTTGGAAGACGTGTGAAATTGTGTTGCAAAACTATCGATAATTAATGTATCGATAATTGACGTCAAAAACTAGTCCAAATATCGATAGTGTTTAATTCCAATACTATAAATAGCAACGATAGGGTTGGGCTACGGGCTCTCTCACTCAAACTACTAAACGCAGCTGTAGCTACTTTAAGCCGATTTTCTGTGAGAAGTCGGTACTACCTTTGTCGATCCGACCAGTAAATGAGCTGTAGTCAGTTGTCTGCGTCTCTACCACCGATAAATATTGTAGTGTTGTAGTGCAATGGAAATACTTCAGAAGGGAGATCACTAATGGGAACTTACACGAACACGGAAGGAAGCCTCGATATGGTATCGATGAAATATCTCCCAGCGTAATCTTATACTTAGTGAGAATTTGCATTAAAAAAAACAATCAATGTTTCGTAGCGGAAAAATACGTATTCTAAACTCAGTAAGTACATTGACATTTGTTTCGTGTTTATTTTTATTATAAAGGCGTGGCCCCACGTGCGAGCGAGTGCGCGCTTGGGCGATTTCCAAGTGACCAGCGACTCGATGTTTGTTCCAGATTAGTAGACCATTCAGTTCTGTGAACTTATAAAGCGTCATACTTACAGGATTTCAATTATTATGTACTTATAAACTGATTAACCCCTAGTCTCGCGAGCGCGATATAATTAAAATATTAATAGATACGTGAAGCAAAAAACTTTGTACCCCTTTTTACTAAAATTGCGCGGACGGAGGAGTATGAAATTTCCCACATTTATAGTTTACTAGCTGTGCCTGCGACTTGGTCCGCGTGAAATTTAGTTGACAAAGTTTCATACAAACTTTCATCCCCTATTTTATCCCCTTGGGGGTAGAATTAATCGAAATCCTTAGCGGATGCCTACATCATAACATCTACCTGCATGCCAAATTTCAGCGCGATCCGTCCAGTGGTTTGGGCTGTGCGTTGATAGATCACTATGTCAGTCAGTCACCTTTGAGTTTTATATGTATAGATATAGAGGAGTGCAGAATGCTAATATTTGTTTGTTAATTATTATGCATAAAAATACATTAAATTAGTTTATAAAACATTACACACACTACCATGAATTGACACACACACAGTTGTAACCTCCACTCGGCAACTGACTGACTGTCTGACTGACAAACGGTGACAGTTTTTTTTCTTTTTTTCAGAGGGCGGGCTTCCATAGTGTATTCTGCGTGCCAGTATCATATAGTATTTGACAATAGAACATTAATGACGTTTAAAATTAAAATGTTCATGAATTATGGTCGAATTTAGGCGTGATACTCTGCAGCGGCGCCACCATGATAAAAAGTGACAAATCATAGTGGGAAAAAATGTACGATTAACGTATATAATGTACGTATATCGTATTTTAATGTACCTTTCCCAGGTACCGAGATAATTGACATTTTTAGTGGCGCCGCTGGGGAGTATGCTCTCCAGCGGCGCCACCTGGTTCTCATACTTATGAATGATATTGGCTGCTAAATTTTATTGGAAATAAATGTACCTATGCAGTCTACTATGTACATGTCAAAAAACATCAATATTATACAGTAGTTTAATTTATTTTGATCATTTATATTACCCTAAAAACGCCCGAACAGCTTAGGTTCACATACCTAGCACCGACAAAGCTAATGGTATTAGCAACTATATTCTATTGGAAATAAATGTTTGGACGCTAAATAAGAAGTACATGTTAAAAGATATAATTATTAGAAGGTAGTTTATTTTTTTTCATTTATTTAAAGTTACCCTAAAAATGGCCGTTTACAGTTGATATTCACATGCCTGGTACTTACAAAGTATTATGGTTTAGTAACTATATTCTATTGAATATATATATACGAATCCTGTATATTATTTATAAGTTACAAATTATCATTATAAGACGATTGATTAATTTATTTCCATTAATTAATTTTACCTTTAAACTCCCGTATACGGGTGAGGTTCACATACCTAGCACCGACAAAGCTAATCGTATTAGTAACTATATTCTATTGGAAATCAATGTTTGAACGCTATATGAGAAGTACATGTTAAAATATATAATTATAAGACAGCAGTTTATTTATTTTCATTAATTTAATGTTCCCCTAAAAATGGTCGTATACAGCTGAGGTTCACATGCCTGGTACGAACAAAGTATTATGGTTTAGCAACAATATTCTATTGAATATATATATACGGATCCTGTATGTTATTTATAAGTTACAAATTATCATTATTCAATTGAAATCGTTTATTTTGTTTAGGCCTAGGCACTTAGAAATTGTCAATTTTACATAATTTTTTTTCTTATATCTACAACCGGATCGGAACGCGACCTCGACTGAGAAGATCCGGCAAGAAACTCAGCGGGCTTGTCTTTTTACATGTCATATTTTTTTTTTATCGCCAGTTGCTTATATTCAATAATTACAAAGGGTAGTAGATATTAACATAAATATTATAATAGCTCCAGTGTGTTGCCTTTTGATGTTAACAAGAATTACACAAATAATTCGGACTAGTAGGGCAATACACGCTACGCTTTGACATTATTATTGACTGTCGAGATTTGAGCTGCTTACTCCCAAGCTGATTTATCATCCAAATAATCCGAGATTTTGTAATAACCCTTTGCACTGAGTTTAGTTTTAATTAGGGTTTTAAACTTATTGATAGGTAAATCTCGGATTTCATTGGGAAGCTTATTGTAAAAACGTATACATTGTCCCATAAAAGAATGACTTATTCTGTGGAGACGAGTTACATGTACGGATAGCTTGTGCTTATTCCTTGTATTAACAGAATGAGCGTCGCTCCTTTTCTCAAAATTATTTGCATTTTTTTTAACGTACATGAGATTTTCATAGATAAATTGTGACACAACAGTTAGAATATTTATTTCTTTAAATTTTTCTCTGAGGAATATTCTTGGAGTTAGATTGTAAATAGCTCGTATAGCTCTTTTCTGCAGAACAAAAATGGAGTTTAAATCAGCAGAGCATCCCCAGAGCAGTATGCCATATGACATAACGCTATGGAAATAACTAAAATAAACAATTCTAGCTGTTTCAACGTCGGTTAAGTGCCTGATTTTTTTAACAGCATATGCCGCACTGCTGAGTTTACCCGACAATTTTTTGATATGAGGACCCCATTGCAATTTTTCATCTATAGAGATCCCTAGAAAGACAGTTTCCTCCACAAGGTCCAATTCTGCTCCATTTAGTCGTATATTAGTTCCTACTTGTCTCACATTTGGCGTTGAGAACTTTATACATTTCGTTTTATTCTCATTAAGTAGAAGATTATTTACATTGAACCAATCTTCAACTTTAGCGAGGGTGTTGTTCACATCGTCATAATGTAAAAGCTGTCTTTTAATTTTAAATAATAAATTTCATAATATTTTTTTAAAATCTTCGCCAGAGTCACAGGACGAACGGCGGCGCGGCGCACCTCAGCTATAAACGGGCGTTTTCAAAGTAGCTTTAAATTTAATAAAATAAAATAAACTGCTGTCTTATAATTATATGTTTTAACATGTACTTCTCATATAGCGTTCAAACATTGATTTCCAATAGAATATAGTTACTAATACGATTAGCTTTGTCGGTGCTAGGTATGTGAACCTCACCCGTATACGGGAGTTTTAAGGTAAAATTAATTAATTGAAATAAATTAAACAATCGTCTTATAATGATAATTTGTAACTTATAAATAATATACAGGATTCGTATATATATATTCAATAGAACATAGTTGCTAAACCATAATACTTTGTAAGTACCAGGCATGTGAATATCAACTGTAATCGGCCATTTTTAGGGTAACTTTAAATAAATGAAAAAAAATAAACTACCGTCTAATAATTATATCTTTTAACATGTACTTCTTATTTAGCGTCCAAACATTTATTTCCAATAGAATATAGTTGCTAATACCATTAGCTTTGTCGGTGCTAGGTATGTGAACCTAAGCTGTTCGGGCGTTTTTAGGGTAATATAAATGATCAAAATAAATTAAACTACTGTATAATATTGATGTTTTTTGACATGTACATAGTAGACTGCATAGGTACATTTATTTCCAATAAAATTTAGCAGCCAATATCATTCATAAGTATGAGAACCAGGTGGCGCCGCTGGAGAGCATACTCCCCAGCGGCGCCACTAAAAATGTCAATTATCTCGGTACCTGGGAAAGGTACATTAAAATACGATATACGTACATTATATACGTTAATCGTACATTTTTTCTCACTATGATTTGTCACTTTTTATCATGGTGGCGCCGCTGCAGAGTATCACGCGAATTTAGAGCGCGGCCGACCACTAGTATATAATATTAAACAATTGAATTAAATTCTGCCAAAAACGGATTATGAATTAATGAATCTGAAACTGTAATGGAGCTATGTATGTTCGAGCATCACAGGAAGACTAGACTAAAACCTAATGACATTAGCACACTTGAGCCAAACCATCAGCAAAGTAATGGCTGCGTCTAGACCACACGGGGCACCCGTGCGAAGCAACTCTTTAGCTCGCTCCGATGACGTTATTTTTAACGTGCTCAGACGTTGCTTGCGTCTAGACCACACAACTCAGACCAGGCAACGTTTCGCTCGCTCCGATGACATTATCGCTCGCTCCGATGACGTCGCTCGAGCGTGCCACTAAGTGAAGTCTGGACGCAGCCTTGAACAGTCACAAAAAACAATTGAAAATCAGAAAACAATTACGTTGTTCCACTGGAGGCTCCACTCATCTGCCATCGCCATAACAGTGGATCCACTTGTGACTTCTACTAACCAACCGCCGCTTCGTAACCCGAAGTGAGCCCAAGTACACACAACATGTAGTATATTAAATTTTGGCTGCTTAATCCGAGGGCCGGGCTCGGTAAGCTAAACGTCTTAACGATCCCTTGCTTACTGAATTCATTATGAGCTCGGTTGATTACAAACATATTAAGTGTACAAACATATTATAATGTGGGAAGACGAAACCGCTAAATATTATAATATCTAAGATGCTAAATTTGGATTTGTTAGACATTTTATATGAGGAAAGAAGTTTAATAATTTTTATAACTGTGCCTACCTCACCTTTGAATCCAATCACACACTATCAAGTAATAAAAACCTCATAATTTCTCACCTAAATGTACTCCTGCAGCTTAAATCGCTGTTAAACTACTTAATGATATTGCATATGTCTTGTCTTATCTCATAACTTAAACTTGCAAAATTTTACCCAATGTAATGCCTATCTTTAGCCACAAAGACGCCCAAGTAAGCCAAAGTTACCTTAACCCGTCCATTTAGACCGAGTGCCCCATAACTCTAAATTGGTCTCCTATAAAATATAGGAACTCCCAAACGATGTTGTTTCTACAATTCCCGCCTCAGACACCGCTTAAATTGGATCTAAAGATGAAGTTATAAAGTTCAGATTCTTTTAAATTGTTTTTTTTTTGCTTACAATATGTTTTGACGATTGTTACATGGATGACCGACTATTTTTTTTTTTTTTTTATTATAATTTTTTTGTTTTTTTTTTTATTTTATTTATATTGGTCCTATAAAATTACTACTCACATTCAGAAGAAATTCTTGAAGATCCTCTCTAACTAAGACCTTGTAACGTACCTACTTATAGTATTTGTAACGTAATTGACAAATAATAGTGTCACTATCCTACTAATATTATAAATGTGAAAGTTTGTGAGTGTGGATGTATGTATGTATGTTTGTTACTCCTTCACGCAAAAAGGACGTAACGGATTTGGATGAAATTTGGAACACAGATAGTTTATAACCGGGATTAACATATAGGATACTTTTTATCCCGATAACCCCGAAATTTTTGTCACGTTAAATACTACGCGGACGAAGTCGGGGGGCATAGCTAGTCAATCATATTTATGAAATCGGTTACGTGAGCGGTTACGTTAACGTCATAACGTAGGAGTTCCGGTCTCGCTCACGTAAAAAAGATCGTGCTTACAGTGCTGCTTACTTTAATATGGCTGGCTCACTACGCCATTTGTAGGGTTCCGTAATCCTGTAATCTCGTAGCCCATCCGTCCGTCCGTCCGTTGTTCTAGTTTGCCACAGCTCCATAACATTCACCGCTTTTGTTTTGCATCAAAAAGCTTACAAAATTACATTTTCATTCGATTTTCGTTGAACAAAGACTCATAATTAAAAGCTTGTTTCGACAAAGCTTTTAAAACAAACGGAATTAATATTTAATTTGTCAAACGCTTTGTTGGATAGCTGCTGAGTATCGGAAACGAATAAAAACAGCCAGTGTTGTGAGACTGCACTTAGTGCAACAGGTGCTCGAATGAAATATTCATTTACTGAAGAGAGGCTATGTTATTTTACGTTAGGGTTGCAATATGTTATCACTATGGCAGTTATACTAGGTGAAACAGAAAGGGTATACTATATTTTTTGCCACTTTACTTTGTAAATCTAAAACTATCGGCTTTGTGGGACGGTTGAAGTACTAAAGGTTTCGTAGATTTGTGAAATCTGTCAACAGCTGTAGCCTATAACACCTTTTATTTTTCAAGTTTCCTCCAAAGCTGATAGTTTTAGAATAACAAAGATAATTTTTGAAAAAATAGTATACCCTTTCTGTTTCAACCTGTATATATATAATTGAAACGATTAAATGCAAAAGATAAACTACATTCCGGGCATCGATTTCATGGATTGACTAAAACTTGTGAAATGTTCAATATGTACATCTAATACAAAGTGAAAATATAATTGTTTCTTATTACTTTACTAAATCTTTTTCAAAGCAAGTTTTCTTTTTATCCTTTATATCTTTATATTACTAAGTACGATACGATATGATCGTT
This sequence comes from Notodonta ziczac, assembly GCA_918843915.1. Classification (NCBI taxonomy): domain Eukaryota; kingdom Metazoa; phylum Arthropoda; class Insecta; order Lepidoptera; family Notodontidae; genus Notodonta; species Notodonta ziczac. The sequence continues at coordinate 11,008,204 of OU974049.1, forward strand.
TTCAATAATATCGATTCGAGTCGTCAAATTCCACTTGTACCTAATAACCTTAAAATCAATCTTATGGCCTTCCCTCAATGCAAAGTGGTTTCAAACCTTATGTGTGTGTTCAACTACGTAATGTGTATCTAGCTATATCTATGATCCCACTGCAGCTTTCATTATAGTGACGTTTACAGTGAGACTAATTACATTAATTATTATTATCCAATCATGTATGGTCCATAGCAAAATGAAACATTGGAATATGAACTTTAACATTAAATTCGTACAGCTCAATTTACTGGAGTTTATTCTCAATAGTGGACTCGTGATTGATAATTTATGTTCAATTCCAGAGCGGCGATTCTATAGTAATTAGCATTCAGTGTGATTCATTAACTATTATTTTACGATGTAGCTGGCGGTGCATGTAATTGGATTTTAAGCGTGGCAATGTAATTTATTACTTTTGGTAAATTAATTGATTATTAAAACATTAATTTAGACAGACAGAAAAAAAAGAATTCTCGTTGGAAAATAATGTTTTTATGTAATCACTAGATGACCCGGAAAACGTTGTTCTGCCATATAAATTATTTATAGGTATGAAAAATAGATGTTGACTGATACTCAGACCTACCCGATATGCACACAAAATTTCATGAAACCGATCGAGCTATTTCGGAGGAGTTTGGCAACAAATACCGCGACACGAGAATTTTATATATTAGATAGCCGACCCGACAGAAGTTGTCCTGTATTTAAGGGGTATGAAAAATAGATGTTTACCGATTCTCAGGCCTACCCGATATGTACACAAAATTTCATGAAAATCGGTCGAGCCATATCCGAGGAGTTTGGCAACAAACACCGCGACACGAGAATTTTATATATTAGAGACATGTTTAAATATGATTTGCTTTGTTCGTGGTTCGGACAATATCTATTCCAATATCGCTATTACAATATTTATAAAGTATTTAAAAACACACATTTTACTGTCAGGGTATATTTTGTGTACTTACCAAATTTTATCAACTTCTGTCAAAAACTGAAGAGGCTCTGTGGTACACTGGGATGGCCGGAAGATGGACTGGATGATCTTATAAGGATTGTATTTTAAGAGACTACAGAACCCTAAAAATACAACAACATAATTGTTATCAGTAATACAGTAACACATTGTACCTTTATCAGTAAATTTGTGACGTAAACGACCGACCCACGTCAGTTTAGTGTCGATACTTCACGACTGAAACTAAATTATTCAGGGCCTTCCTACCTGTTGCTCGTTTGTATTGAGTTATCTATACAGGGTGTTTCAAAATTCTGAAACAATACTTGGAGGTCTGAATGAGTATCGGGCAAAGAACGAAGTCGTAATAAAATTTGATGTAAATTAAATCGTAATTTATTCTATTATTTTTTCACGCCATGCCAACTTGAAAAAAGAAACATAAAATGCTATAAGTATCTACATAATGTTTGCAAACTTTTTCTTGTATATTGCTGGGAGCTACTCGTAAACGCAGTTAACACTGTTTTCTAGGCCATTGGGCACATCCAGTCCTACTTTATTGTTGTGGGAAAAGTGAGAAAAATATAATAATTACGTTTAATCGGTGTTCACTAAGCATACACATATCAGCTACTGTAACTCCGACTTATCTCATTATGTCAACAGTAATTTTATATTCGAAAGAAGAAGACAAAGCATGGTGTAACTAGTCAACCGCTAAAACATGTTTATTAATAAGTGGGGATATGATTATTTCGGACTTCTGAAACAGTCTGTACAAGGTCTTATTTTAATTATGTACAATTTTTTTCATGGCCCCTTTTAGAAAATGCAAAAGAAAAACCAAACTTTAATTTGTGTTAAGTGTGGACGACATAAACATTGAAATACATACTTAGTTGCAAAGTCTTACAACACATTATTCTCTGCGAATCGAAAACCAGATCTAATTGAACGCCGTAACAATGCTTGCAAAAAGTGGGTGGCCATCTGTCCTCCATACAGATGCTGGCTCATTGTCGCCGCCGAACAATGAGCTTTCAGCTAATGGAGACACAAAATTGGATATACTTATGCGGAATGGATCCAATCACACCTATTTCTGCAAACTGAAACCAATCTACAACTACTTGTAATGGGGTTGGTTTTGGTTTGCAGAAATATGTGTGGGTTGACCCCATTCCGAAAAACTATATCCAATTGTTCTATGTAATCATTGGGATAATTATATGTGGGTTTTTATACGTTACAAGTTTTTTTTATGTACTTTGAAAGGATTTGAAGACCATTCTCCTTATTAAGAAGTAAGTATAGGTGACTTTCTCAAATTATTTGATGTTTTCCAGTTTCGATACAAATTTCTGGAACACTTTAGAGTAGGTACATACAGGTAATTAATTAATACAATTAAAAAATCAATCTATAATCAGACTGAGAGTTGATAGGAGTTAGAAAAATTGATTTCAACCCTGAATAAATCCAGTGCTAGTCCACTGCTAGGTTTTAAATCACCCACTCAACATAAACTGACTCGTTATACGAGGGCATTAAATGCTAATTCCTACTCCAACATTCTGCTAAACCATGATCAGTATTCATTTGCATATTATTTGAGCATGGGCGGCCGACACAGCCATGTGCGGGGTTAATTGTATCCTGCGGCGAGCGGGCAAGCAAACCTGTTTGGCTGCAATTTCAGGGCGGAGTACCGTTTTCATGGCAGATGTTTTGCATCGCTATTTTCTCTCTTAGCTGTAGAGTTAAGCTTCTCTATATTACATTGAAATAAAACTATTTTTACGGATTATATCGTATTAAATAAACGATTTACTTTTTTATGTTCCCGCCGTGGTCACGGGGGGACTGAGGTGTTAGACGTCCTGATGTCATAGTTAAAAACTGGGTACCCTCAAAATTTAGTTGGTGTTTGCGGTCCGATCCACGCAGAAAGTGCTCACTGTGTCTCGAGGTGTTACAATGGTACGCTTGGTTTTGGATTTATTTATATTAGTTACTGGATCCCAAGTTGGTGGTAGCATCTTCCCTATTGAAATTAGGATGTTTTTCTCTATATTATACAAGGTTATTTGTAAAACAAACAACCTTTCTGGTCTATATAACTACCATCATAAAATACAATTTCTATTAAATAATAAAATTTATCGGATGTTCATTCATCAGTCCTTCATACAAAAATAACAATATTTATATTAAATGTTCTGAATGTTACGAAAACTACGGCCGCGTTGCGTCATTAGGTGGCCTTGTAGCGATATTCGGTAGTGCGGACGTAAATAATTGAAATCAGTTCAATGGAACTACGAAATCTTGAAAAAAATGGTAAATGTATAATGTATTGTAAAAACTTTTCATGATATTGGTAACTTTTTTATACATAAAAAAACATTAGCTTTTGTTATGTATCACGAGAAAATAAGTACCTATAATTTCCAGCCTGTATCTAGAAATATACAGAGAAAACTGGAAGAAATTGGAGGAGGCCTTTCAGAGGGGTTCCTATAGTATAAACTAAAAAAAAAAAAAAACATTAGGATCAATAACATTTAGAATTACTAACATACAAAAGAAAAAAAAAATAAAGAAAAAAAAACTATATTGTAACTAAAATATTTTAAGGTTTATAGGAAATAAAAAAGCTTAATAATTATTATTATTAATTATATCTAGAAATATTAATCCCGGGATAATAATTAACATCTCAGCGTCGTATTACAAAGTACACTTCACTATACAATACTATATAATACCTGGGAATAACATACACGGCGTTTTTTGTAGTGTATTTACATAATACAAAAAAACACATAATATTAATATCAAACCTCCCACGAATTTTCTTCAAAAAACTGACGCAACTTCTCCAATCTCAAAAGGTTTGTCTAACCATTAACGTGGTTGATCCCTTTAGCGAGGGCTGTCACTGAGTAGACGCTTGTACCTTCGGGAGTCCATCATTTATTTTCAGTGTCCGAAAGGGATATTTTCATTATTTGGTGTCGTGTTGAGCCGCCCCGATCTCAAGTGTGCGGTATAAAAAATTGATTTTGTGGAAAAGAATCCGATAAAATGTAGGTGGAGGAAATTTAACGACGATGCGAGTTTTTTTTTGCAAAGGGATTTGTCCACTGAAAGTAACCCAATAATAATTTATTGTACATTTTAGATAACATAAGACAATCATACTTTTCGTAACAAAATTACTTAATATTGAAATCAATTTTCAATTACAAAATTTCAAAATCCCTCAAATGCTACTAAACTGCTACGATTCAATCGTAGCATCTCTGAAGTTGTACCGACAACATAGCCCTAAAAATGCTACGACACCTACGTCATTAGTGTACGTAATTAATTCCAATGATGAAATTTCATTTTGTTTTTATCTCATACACGTCACTAGTGGGCTACGAGAAACACCGTATATTCGTAGCGGTATGACGTCGCGACTACGCCGTAGCGGTTTGAAGGCTACGCCGCCTACGTCAGCCCATTCATTTGATAATGTCACTTAACATGACGGTGACTTTATTTATGTAGGAAACTTTTTATTTTTATTGCTTGTTTTTTTATAATGTTCTTGAATATTAACCAAACACGATATATCATCCGGATTCACACGTAATTATTTAGAATAAAAATATTCTTAAAACAGCAGTAAAGTAGCAGTGATAGCCGATTGGTTAAGCACGCGTCTTCCGGGCACAAGGTCCTAGATTCAAACCTTGGCTCGCATCTCTGGGTTTCTCGAAATCTATGTGCTAATCATAATTTCTATATGATTGTCACTTGCTTACGGTGAAGGAAAACATCGTGAGGATCGAAACCTGCTTGTCATATAAGATCTTGGCAATTTTGGAAAGGCATGTGAAATCTGCTAACCCGCACTGGGCCAGCGTGGTGGATTATGGCCTGAATCCCCTCGTATTGAAGGGAGGCCCGTATCCAGGAGTCGGACGTTAAAAGGCCATTTTTTATAAATTTATTTATTGTTAACAAATAGTCAGTAAATACGAATATTTTGAAACAACTTTAAAAAATTGTGAAGTAAAAACATATCAATAGCCTTAACCTACCACTAGCCTAACGATATAGAACAAAACGATTATCCACTGATTACCTGCCCAAAACTCATTGCAAACTAGATAAAGTATCCACTTTACCTAGACACGGACCCCAGACTACGTGTAACCTCATTAGTTAGGTGTTTGGAACTGCATGCTAAAGGTCGCAGGTTCATTAAATTGATTGCGAGTAAATTAGGCATAGCTATGTTATAAGGAACGCTACTAGATTTATAACATATTAGATACTCTTTCTTGTAGCGTGTGGGTTGGTTTTAAAAAAAGAATATTTTAAAAATGAAAGTAATGAAAGAGTTAAAATATTATCTACTAGCTGTGCCCACGGACTTCGTCCGCGTAGTATTTAACTTAACATACATTTCGGGATTATCGGGATAAAAAGTATCCTATATGTTAATCCCGGTTATAAACTATCTGTGTTCCAAATTTCATTCAAATCCGTTCGGTAGTTTTTGCGTGAAGGAGTAACAAACATACATACATACATCCACACTCACAAACTTTCACATTTATAATACTAGTAGGATATTAAACCAATAGTAATCGAACGACAATAATTAAAGATACCTATTCATAAATTTCGAATCAAACATCTGTAGTTTGTTTACAAAGTGCTGTAGGTATTAATTTTAAATGATATTTATTCTGTCAACATCTTTTAGTTAGAGTGGAACATTACCTCAATATCTCTCGCGTGGAGAGGCGTGTAGCCAACATATTTACACTGACATCGCCACAGATTATAAATATATAAAGAATTAAATCACTCCTTCAAATCTAATGGTCAAGTCACTTTTTCAACATTTTATGTGCGTAAATTAGGAAAGGAAAGATTGATTTGATGATTCGTGTTTATAAATAATTTGCTGTACTAACAAAACGCCAGGTCAAAAATACTAAAAGGTATAACTAGAAACTACACAAAATATGTGCTGTGGTAATTAAACATTATTTTCTCGACGATTAAGGTGGTTGCCATAGGTGTTATAAAAATATAAATATGTGTTTTTTTACCTCAGAAAAATAACAGCCAATTTTCTGTATACAAAAGTTTTCTATCTCAGCGCACTCAGCTGCAAAAGACGGCTTTCGCAGAAAATAGATTCGGACTCCACCATGGAATAATAATTTCCTTTTTATTTACCTAAACAACGTTATTATGGTACAATATTGCTTGAATAATAATAATTTTTCACCGACTAAATATGTTCTTTTAAAAACAAATTAAAGTACAGTCAATATTAGAAGTGGATTGTCAAACAATGCTTTATTGTGGTCATATATTTCCGACATTTCAGATACGATAGTAGATAGTAGCTGACTACTTATGATATCGACTGTACTACCTGCCTATAATAATTTAAAGGAATAATTTGTTATTAATAGCAAAACCTATACACACCATAACAAACCTATCAATTACAAGAATATAAAAAACAAATATTACACCGAAAAAAAAATTGTTAGTTCCTATTATCCTTATAACATTTTTTTACTAAACATTGTGTTATTAAATTGCAAACTTTATAAAAATACTGAAAATAATAGGTACCTACTAGAAACTACAAAAACAGTTCGCTGTCATTTAATTTCAGTTCAGAAACATTTTTCGCCATCCAATTTCGAGCACTATGTTCTATAAACACGGACAAACTGGAAACAGGCTCGTTCGGAAACTGATTTCATTTTAAAAGGCGTATTGAACGACGTGCGATTCGATTAAGGCACACGAGGCCAAACTCATCCTGTCGGCGTATGTTTTTTTGCTATCCTCTTCGCACCACTCTACTTGTACATTTAGGTGGTAGAGACAACCTAACTACATCTCGTATACGAGCTGGGTAGTTCCACCCACTCACAGAAGATGGGCGTAAAGTGGCTTCTATACCTGTTGAAATAAAACTATTTTACGGATTTTATCGCGTTTACTAACTTTATGTTCCCGACGTTACGGTTGCTTTACAGCAGCCATGGTAAGGGGGGACTGAGGTGTTAGACGTCCAGCCCCCCTAGCCAAGTGGCTTCGTCTGCATTCGTTTCTACAATTCGCTACGCTTCATGTATGGAAGTGACATAAGTCACGTGATCTACTTATCGACTTGTAATGTCATTTCCATACATTTAAGCGTAGAATTTTGTAGAAACGCTAGTAGACGAAGCCACTTGGCTAGGGGGGCTGATGTCATAATTAGTAACTGGGTACCCTCATATTTAGTTGTTGTTTGCGGTCCGATCCACGCAGAAAGTGCTCAGTGTCTCGAGGTCTTGCAATGGAACACTTGGTGGTTTTATACCTGTGTTTTGCATTATGAATAAGAGAGCCGGCATGCGAATTCCCCATCCCTCTGTCTCACTCCTCTTCTGGTCGGCAACGAGCAAGTAATGCCTTTGGTATTGCGAGCATCTATAGGCTACGGTAACTGCTTAATATTAGGCGGGTCGAACGTTATTGCCGACTTTATATAACTTATGATTATTTAAGTATAAATTTGGACTACGCGTATTAATTTCGTGATAGAAATTACAACTTCAAGTTTTATCTTTAAACTAGCGGAGCCCGCGACTTTGTCCGCGTAAAGTTTAACTTAACAATTTTTCATCTCTATTTTATCCCCTTGGGGGTAGAATTAATCAAAATCCTTTCTTAGCGCATGCCTACGTCATAACATCTACCTGCATGCCAAATTTCAGCCCGATCCGTCCAGTGGTTTGGGCTGTGCGTTGATAGATCACTATGTCAGTCAGTCATTTTTGAGTTATATATATTTAGACGTAAACTTAAGAAAGCGATTATTTAAAAACAAAAACGTATTTTATACACACGAAACAACAATGCTCACCGAGCTTTGTAATTTTTGGTTGAATAATATCTTCATTTATTTAGGTTGTCGGAAATTTGATTATTTTGATGGGGTTACCCAATCTTCGCCCTAAACGTACCCTAAACTTCAATGATAGAAGGTATTAAATTCTTGGATAGCACTTAGTCTAAGTGCAACACGATTCCGAACTCTCTCATTGGTTGCCTAATTGAATCAATTCATTGATCTCTAAAAGGAAATGGTTTGAAAGGAACTGTCGGTCGGTTCTTGGATATTATATTGAGGAAAATTGTACACGTATTCCTTATGATTCGATATTTATTTTGTTAGCTCAAGGCAGGGCCATGTAAAGACAGAAAGGCTCCCATTTCCCTTTAGCTGTGGAACACTTGACAGGTGAAAAGTATAGGTTGCATTACCATTAAGTACTAATCTAAATAAACTGAACTTTTTTACCGTTGAAAAGTATTTTAAACCTGTATAATAATAATAGAAAAATAATAATAATGTATCCCTTTTAACGTCTCACTTCTGGGCACAGGCCTCCCCTCACTACAAGGCGGATTCAAGGCCGTAATCCAACACGCTGGCACGGTGCGGGTTGGCCGATTTCACATATCTTTCGAAAATTGCTTAGATTTTCTGAGACACGAGGTTTTCTCACGATGTTTTCCTTCACCGTAAATTTTAAACCTAATTACCATCAAACTTTTAAACCAATTTAAGACGGCAATAGTCAGGTGGTTAGAGGGGCCGCCCCCGTAGCTGAGAGGTTACGGGTTTGATCCCCATCCTGGCCATAAACTATCAACGTAAGCCCACTTCTAACACAAGCATTAGCCTAGCTGGAGGGGCTAACGGGAATACTAGTGATGTGGTAAACTCAAATTGCTAATTACTAATCTGAAAAGAAAAAATAAATAAAAATAAGTTTTATGCACGCAACCTTAATTTGCCACGCGAATATTTTCCGTTCGCAACTGAATTCCGCGTAGACAGGCCGCACTTTACACGACAGCACAGTTCAGTGGGCTGGAACCGAGGTGCGGCTCACCTACCCCGAATACCAAAGGGCCTTAATGTCAAGCCATAGACTTGCTTACGTGACCTTTTTATTCAGAATTGAAAACGTTTTCGTCAGAACTTTGAACGGTTTAAGAGAAATTACACGCGAACATGGATCTTATGTTTCTTTAGAAATTTTGTATTTGTTCTCTCTTTGATAGAAAGTTTTTTTTAGTTATTTAGTTACAGACTTCAGTTACACAATGATTACTAGAATGACATCTGTTTTAGCTAGGTGTTAAGGATCTGTTAAGTTTCGTACACCGATAAAAGATAGACATAGTCTAAGGCAATAAAAATCGGCGTAAAGTACCTAACTATTTTAGTAGCTTTAGCTTTAGGTTAGCAACGTCCGACTATTGCCTTTGTTATTGCAAGCATCTTCAGGCAATGGTAACAGCTTAACATCAAGCAGGTCGTATGCTGGTTTTCGACTTTGTTTTTAAATAAAGATATAAGCGCTAGAGTTCCAATATTTATTATAAATAAATATAATAAATATCGCCAAACGATCACACCAACTGTATGGTCCCAAACTAAGCAACGCTTGTACTATCGGCACTGTGATCCCAGTGACACCCAGACCAGGGCAAATTTCGAAAAGGCCATTACTGAAATGTACCGAACCCGCAAGCATCCGGTGTAGTGAGCCGAGCGGCCTACGCTCAAAACTGCGCCAAGCGGTCGTCAAGATAACAAAGTTGTCACTATGCTCACGTTGTTGACGCGAGGGGCAATCCAATTAAGTACCTAGTTGGCTATAAAGCAGGCAATCACATTAAACGCCCCCATCGCGCTTCCAATCGATGCAATATTAGGGTACATTGCGGTTACATTATTCGAGTTTTAGTAAGGATACCTAATTTTTTTGAAAATATATTATAGCCTATGTCACCCGGGGATAGTGTAGCTTCCCAACAGTGAAAGAATTTTTCAAATCGGTTCAGTAGTTTCGGAGCCTATTCATTACAATCAAACAAACAAAGTTTTCCTCTTTATAAAATTATATTATTACTAGCTGTGCCCACGGACTTCGTCCGCGTAGTATTTAACGTAACAAAAATTTCGGGATTATCGGGATAAAAAGTATTATATATGTTAATCCCGGTTATAAACTATCTGTGTTCCAAATTTCATCCAAATCCGTTCAGTAGTTTTTGCGTGAAGGAGTAACAAACATACATCCACACTCACAAACTTTCACATTTATAATATTAGTAGGATTATAAGTATGAAAAGTGGACTTAAAAATACCGTCTAAATACATGTCAGGCACACACAATGTAAGCCAGAATTCCTCTAACATTGAGGGGAAGTTTGTCCGGTATAATAATGGCAATGGACTCACCCCACACCAATGGGATGGGGGATGAGTCTTAAGAGGGACTTAAATACTATTGCCGAAAACTAGTTGCACTAAGGAGCACATCTGTTTACTTTTGGAATACAGAAGCGTGAATATGGTGTGATGTTTGAACGGGCGCTGAATTACATAAACTTGCATAGGGTATAAACTATTAAGGGAAGACTAACCTGTATTACTGCCTGCCTATTACGGAAGTGGACCGCGCAGTACGAAGCTCGCTCTCAGTTGATTACGTTTCTGCATCAATTTCAGGAGATATCTTCGGAGCATTAACTAAATTGGAAAGTACCTGCTGAAAAGAAAATTGTATTACTTTCCTTTTGGTTCAGAAATATGTAGAAACAGATTGTACTCTATGATATTATTTGGTTCACAAGGAATAAAAAATACATAGCCCAAGATCGATCCTGGTATTGCGTTTTCAAGACAAAAACTACTAATAATATAGACAGACTCCGCAAGCTGTAAGTAAGAATAAGGATTCATTGGATAAAAGCTCTATCAGTCAGTCGGAATGCGTCCCTTGCTGGACATAACCCTCCCCCATTGTCCTCCAGACCTCTCGACCCCCCACCACTTACGTTCACCACTCTATAACTAAATGATAGCACCCGAAATTGAACAGTGTTTGATGTTCAATTTAATTGATCAGTGAAGTCAAAGGAAATATTTGAAACATTCCGTTCAAATTAAACCAATAATTTATCGAAAGTAATTTGAACTAAACTTAGTTAATTTCCGTATTATGATGTAATCCGATTGGACTCTAGCCTTTCTCGTAAACAGCCGTAGAGAATGCTCCTCAGTCACTCAAGAGTCGCGCCGGTGTCATGCCACAGTTGTGGCGTGATTTTTAATAGAGTCGAAGCTTTCTCTCATCGCATCAGAAACGCAGCAAACGAAACGAAACGAGAAAATCTTTGCCAGGGTCGGAGCCACTTCGTGCCCTGAACGCGACCACGCCGCGATGCCGCCTCAACTTCAATAGGAGATAAAACTAAATATATTGTTAAAAATATATTAAAATATATAATCACTGCCATATATTGTTAAAAAATCTAAACACGGTGCGCCATCTTCAGATGGCGTACCTCGAGGCTACTTCTAATCTATAGAGTATGAGTGAGATCCCTTAAGGTAAGGATGAGCAATGCACTTAAGTAAAAAGAAAGCACGACTATAAAACGTTGAGATAAACGAGAAAACAATCAACCAATTGAGTTGCAGTATTCAAACGGCATTCCTATTATGATTGACGCCTGCTATTGGTCCATATTCGTCCAATCTAACCCTTTCCCTCGCCGCCGAAGTTAATAAATTCTCCTTTAGAATAGTTACGAGTCTACCGAGGTATTCGGTGTTAATTAAACCAATTTTATCGGTGTGCTAGTAACGTCAATTGAAAGGCCTCGAAAGGTCACCCGGTGACATTAATAGCCAATTAATTAGTGTTCTGTCTTTGTTTCAGGTAATAAAGGAATGCCCGAGTGAATGTTTGTTTGCGGTCGTATTGTAAGTAAGTCTGTAGCTATATATTTTACAATCCTAGAATATCAAATACTATAAATAGGTGATAAAACAGACATTAATTTAATTTCCGGATCTTCTCAGTCGAAGTCGCTTTCCAAACCGACTGTAAAGTTAAGTAGGTAAAGTAAAACGTCAATTTGTAAGTACCTTACTTACGGCTTCAATAAAATATTTGATTTAATTTATTTTTAAAAATTCTTCAATGCATCTACAGAGTATTTTTAATAACAAAGGTGCTTTGTAATCCCACTGTAAATCACTGTCAACTTTCTATAAATTTGTGGGCAAGCATGGTACATGGACGTAAGTCCTAGCTTTGACATAATTTCAAATTACTGCAAACATATTTAAAACAAATAGGCGTCGGGTTTAGAGGGAATTTATTCGCAAATTTCATCTCGGCCGGCGTATGGGATGTTCACACTCCATTTGTTCGGTGCTGTACAAACTCCGAGCCAATGGTCTAGAAATATGGGAGTTTGTAGCCAGTGAGACAGATAGCGTTCGCTACTGAACGCGGTACAACCACTATATGAATACATCCACAGATATAGATTTACATAGATAACGCAAATATCACGATTTGTATTGAAACCAAGCGTGCCGAAAATTTTAACACCTACTGTGACGTCACTAGTGACGGGAAATCCAAAGCGCTTCAAAGACCGCCGATGCCCCTCCGTCCGCTACGATTCTCTCGAGTGATTATCTCGCTCATACTCATATTTTTCATATCTGTAGTCGCGCGGACTAAGTAAGTAAGCAATGTGTAAGTTAGCAGCGACCAACCTTGACGCTTGGTCGGGGTTTCGGACACGCGAAGTACATGCATTTGCGTTAACTATGTAAATCTATATCTGTGAATACATCCATCGGCATTTCTCGCAGTTAGTGAATGAACTGGCTGGTAAAAAAAAAACTTGTTTTAAAATAATGCGTAATTTTTTTCGAATCATATTTAAAAATTGAGTGCCATAGTCACTGACAGGCTGATAAAAAATCAAATAAATTTTTTATTGTGTCAGTTTTTTTAAATAGGCGTTCTTCTTTCAAATTGAATAAACATTTGCTGTTTTTTTTTGTTTCAAATTAAGCCGTAGGTAATCGTTTTCAAAATCAAACGAAAGCTTAACTAATGGAGATTCTGTCGTAAACATTGCTCCAATTTGGGTTTAGCGTCGACGTTTTTGTGTCGCCAAACAACATTTTTCATTACCATTGATACATCTATAAGCACACAACACATTGTAAGCCGCGTAAATATTTGCGTACCGCGTACAGCGCTTAATACGCAATGCAAAGCATTTTTTAATTGATCTAGAACGGGATTCGCAGCTTTAAAATTTTTATTTTGTTTTTCAATTTTATATATCACGGAATTGTTTATTTATTTACAAATAAACCTCTAAAATGTGATCTGATTACATTTTAATAAATATTTCGGTGCAATAGTTATTTATTATGTTACATTAGAATTGATTTTGTCTGTTTGTAGATATGGGGGGTAATAATAGGGGTTGGGGTAGTTTATACCTTTGTGCTGGGAAGGTACCTTCGCACCATACATTGAGATCCGATTCCGTGAGTAAAACATGAGACCTAAAAACCTATCACAACCTACTTTTTTAAACCCCTGCTGCTTTAGGGGAGGGAATGATGTGGGAGGGGGATTTGGGAGTCCCCCCAGAGATACCCCCTAAAAACCGACGGAGTGCCATCATACGCCTTTGAAGTGGTAGCACAGGATCGTACTCAAATTCAAATTCAAAGCGTTTATTTTGTTTAGGCCTACGGGGGCACTTACAAATTGTAAATTTTACATATTTTGTTTCTTATATCTATAACCGGTTCGGAACGCGACCTCGACTGAGAAGATCCGGCAAGAAACTCAGCGGGCTTGTCTTTATACATGTCATTTTTTTTTTATCGCCAGTTGCTTTTGCTCAATAATTACAAAGGGTAGTAGATCTACCTATCCCTATGAAGTAAAACAGGCGTAATAGTATTTTATCGCTTCGACCTCCATTTAGCTTATTTGTTGTGTATAGGCTCCTTAGTATTATCGAATAAAATCTTCAACATATTCAAATAATAAAATCCCTAATCCATTTTACGATAGTCAAAGATTTTACGTCCGAAACCCGAGATTGAAACATATTAAATGTCCCATACGGCTGCCAGTTCAAAGTAATACATTTGATGGCTATTTAATGAGGCCCTTAATATTTCTTTGTGCGAATTCAAAGAGAAAAGCAGTTTTCACAACTTTTATTTCCTACGCGTTTTGATGAAGGAAGGAATTGTGTTTGGTGTTTGTAGTATAGTGTATAGTAACAGTTATATACCTATTATATATACCTACATATATCTAGGTACCTTATTTTAGTAAGTATACCTATGTTGTTGCTCGACCCTGACGCTCGGTTTAATATAAAAAAATATATATCCAGTAGGATTCAGAGTTAACCTATAATAAAATAATAAAAACCTATCAACCAAAAAATATTTATAAACGTAGGGACGCAGATGTTTCAAGTTTTTTAAAGTTACTGTAGCCACCCGATCAGAGACACAGCCTCAAAAAAAGTCAATTTTTGTATAGTTAGATCAACTTTGAATGTTTGTCAATACCAAATTTCGTCAACCTCCGTCAAAAACTATAGAAATTATGGTACTGTGATAGAATGGGACGGACGGACGGACTGGATGATCTTATAAGGGTTCCTCGAAGGGTCTACGGAACCCTAAAAAAATACAGACCAAAATTTGCCTTATCAAATTAGTATCGCTTTGTGAAACACAACTTTTGTCTCAAATCAAAGTGTTCCAAAGTTCCAAATTTAAAACAACCCGACCGCTGACCGTGCCGAAAATAGCCGAACGCGCCCGACGCGCTCCGAAAATAGCCGAACGCACGCCACCGCACCGCCGACGTAATTCTTGACCCTATTTCAGAAATGTCTAAGTTCTAATGTTAGATAATACGATCAACATGTGTTTTCCATCATCCTCGGACAGTCCCGTCTTGTCCGTTATGATTTAAGAGCGTAATAAAAAATAATATATTGCTCCGTTAATTAAAATGTGAATGAGACTGCTGTTTTATTAGTTAATCCTTACCTGACCTCGCGCTGTACCATAGACTACGAAGGCGAATAGACAAATCCATTTTAAGCGCGACACCTTTTTATTATCGTCATCGGGGCCCCAAATCTGCTTATATGTGAAAAAGTATCTAATTGAAAACCATTCACAAATAGGTATTATCTTCGTAAATTCTTTATTGTAATTTTTTTGGGGTCGACATGTTGTAGCCAGAGATGCAATTGTCCAGCAATAGACGTCTTTCAGTGGATAGATATGTAGGTATAAGTAACATTTAATTGATTAATATAGCAGTCATAGCCAATCGGTTAAGCACTCGTCTGCGGGCACCATGTCCTGAGTTCAAAACCTGGCTCGCACCTCTGGGTTTTTCGAAATCTATCTGCGAATCATAATTTCTATATGATTATTCCTTGCTTACGGTGAAGGAAAACATCGTGAGGAACCTGCATGTCTTAGAAAATCGAACCAATTTTCGAAAGACATGTGCAAGCCGCCAACTCTCACTGGGCCAGCGTGGTGGACGGTCTGAATCTCTCTGGTAGTGAGGAGAGGCCTGTGCCCAGGAGTAGGACGTCAAAAAGGGATATTTTTTTATTATTATTATTTATATCCCATAAAAAACTACTGAAACCATACTCTCACTACACAATTGTGAAACGTCGAACTGGGAAGCTACGGATCTGTTGCGCAAGCGACCGCTGCGCGGCGCACGCGTACACGCAGCCTCATTCACACGCTATTGATCACTTGCCAATAACGAACCACGCCTTACGCATTTTTAAATAAGCTGATGGATTTCTACAATACAATTTTTATAGTAGGTTGTAAAAGTAACTTCATTCAAAAGTACCTAACAGATTAGACATTTCGTTTATTCTTACCGTCCCTTAGCTAACAACACCGCATATGTCATTTTGACCAACTTTACAGGAGACGAATAAATCTGCGCGGTGTTGAGAGGCCAACGGCCTAGCGCGCTGTCACTACTTTTCGAATTACGGCTTCTGATTGGTTGAAATCTATATCATGTGACCAATGGTTAGACGCGCAATGAGCCGCTTCATCTAAAGGCATTATTATAACGAAACCCGCCAATTTTCGACTTGAGCGGTGTTTTAAGCTAAGAGACGTTATAAGCCTTGAATAGTTGTTTCCTTGTTGGTTGTCAATAGATATTTACGCGGAGCCATTGTCGTCTCTCCTCCTAGACTTAACCAGGGGGACTGTACCGGTTACCTAAGGAATATTTCAGGGTTCTTGACCGCCATTGTCTGTAAACAATGTAGACAATACGATTCCTGTCCTCCGCCGAAATTATTGATCATAGATGTTAGAATTTCAAATGGGATCGCTATCTCATCGTACCCTCCGAAGCACAGAGGAGCTATGAATCACATATCTATCCGATTTACATATACAGGCAGTTTACATTTACGTACAAAACTATTTATCTTTCGTTACATACGTAGTAACAACTTTCCATAAATTAAACTCGAGTCCCAAAACACTTTCGCGATAACAAACTCCGGCCAGCTCATGTTTTATTGAACGTACAACATATCGTCTTGAGTCCAACGAACAAAGGAGTCCCTTAAACTTAGAGGTCAAACTCTAATTAGACGCCTTAACTCTTGACTGAGGAAATAACATGTTAGTTAAGGCTGGGGCAAGTTAGAATTACTTACATTGAATACATTGTTGTTGTACAAACTTATTGGTGTAACCGTTTAAATTTAGTGTATCGGGTTCTCAATAAGATGCGCTCACTTTCCTCTCAACAACATTGTTGTTAAACTCTATTCATTTACTTATCCCACGCCAAGGAAATTATTTTCTTATCCACCTTTATGTTTTTTATTTGTAAGCATTGAAATTGATGTAAAGTGTGAATAAGTATGCAAACCTCACTAAACTAGCTATCTAATTTAAATACCTAATACCTGAGTGAGATTTGATTATTGTTTTGTTTAGCTGTTCCTGAAAATGTACACCATCTTTTATTCATTTAAAAGAGTAACCATTGAAATTCTTGCCGGATCTTTTCAGTGGAAGCAGCATTTCGAGCCTTTGGTATATTCGGACTATTAATAAATGCTTTGTTGGCTTACATGAACAAAAACAAATTTGAGTATGACTTTGAGTTTGATCATATTTTAATAATGAACCACATAAAAAATTCTGGTGATATAAGTAAATATTTTCTTTTTGTTGCCAGGTCGTATTCTTGTTAGCTGACTTTGTTACATAAAAAATGAACCGAAGCGACAACCAAGAGTGTTTTGCAACTCAAATCATATTCTGTAAGGTATTCCACCGTTTTACGAGTATACGGACAAAGAAATAAATCAATTTTACAGCATTTCGAATGCGTTTGGTTACCGTACTTCACCCGAAGAATACTAACGTCAAAATGGTTTATGTGTATTTGTGTAAATATGAATAGGGGCGATACATTAAAGTGATTAATGTACGGGGATAAAAAAGGAAGCAATATTTTAGATGGAGCTCGAAAACTTTACGGTGTTAGCAACAGGCTCAGCCTG
This sequence comes from Notodonta ziczac, assembly GCA_918843915.1. Lineage (NCBI taxonomy): Eukaryota > Metazoa > Arthropoda > Insecta > Lepidoptera > Notodontidae > Notodonta > Notodonta ziczac. Next base: position 11,025,741 of record OU974049.1, read on the forward strand.
TCATTCAGGGCCCTAACCACGCTAGCTACTCAAATCGTAATACAAAAGCAAACGCTCGCGATAACGTTTCAAACGCTCCACTTTTGACGTTTTGCTGACACGAGCTTCACGATTTCTACTGACATTGATATGGTATGGTGTCTACAAAACGTCAAAAGCGGAGCGTTTGAAACGTAATCGCTAGCGTTCGTTTTTCTATTACGATTTGAGTGGCTAGCGTGGTTAGGGCCCAGATGTACCCATTGTGGTAAACCAAGATTGAATTGAATAAGTAATGAGTAAAAGCTGTAGTCTACTGATTACAGCTAATATACGAGATTGATCGGGATAGTACCAACCTCTCACAGAAATCAGCGTAAAGAAGCTTATAAAGATGCATTTCGTACAATGAGTTTGAGAATCGGAAGCCTAACATACCTGACAATGGTGTCTAACAAGGACTCTCTGACAATGCAATGGTGTCTAACGAAGACTCTGAGGTATGACCGTCGACCCTCAGAAAAAGGATTAGATAGGAGGAGAAAAGTACTAGGCGCTCATGAATTGCGTGGAGTTAAGTTTAATAACTATAAAGACAGTGTGACATCGGCGACCCGGTAGGCTGCTCAATGAAATGAAATTGAATATTTTCCTTGGTGCTTTTGGAAGAATGACACTTTTTATTTCCCTTACCGAAGCGCTATTTTAGTATTTGAAAGCCCAGGGTTTTATAGGACCATGAAAAGTGAATTTGTGTTTGAAGTCAAATATATAGATACCTGCGCCTCTTTTCGTCTTTTTAGTTGCCACTACGTCATAGAATGCACATACCCATAAACATTATAGATGCCAGATAGTCATAAATATAGAACATAAGATATACATAATTCTTATAGATATAATCTTCTATATAAAATTCTCGTGTCACAATGTTAGTTACCATACTCCTCCGAAACGGCTCGCCCGATTTTCATTCATTTCATTCATGAAATTTCGTGTGCATCCGATATGCACACGAAATTTCAGTCGGTCTAAGAATCGGCTACTATCTATTTTTCACAATTCTAAGTGATAAGGGTTGTCCACATTCCACGCAAGCGGAGTCGCGGGGCACAGCTAGTATTATGTAAAATGGAAAACATGATGTTAACAATCTTAGTGGACCAAAACCAACCTAGTACAAGGGGTTGTAGGTTGGGTTTAGTTTGCAGATGTGTGTGTGGTTTGAGGGTAGCATCGAGAAAACCCCACCTTAGCTAGTTAAGTGACCACCCTCTGATAAAGTTATCACACAAGTCACACCAAGACAATTAAAGGAGACCCTTTGACTGTATACCTGCACATTAAAATTAGGGTGATGCCTTGCGCTAAGTTGGGTGAAGCTAAGAAAATGAAGCGGTCCTATTGATCGAAGCGGGCGGGCTCCCTACTTAGCTCAGCCAAGTAGACGGTTACCCTTATGTCTCCTCGCGAGCCCGCATTGATTCGTTAGGCTAGTTACAGACGGGTGACAAACAAATCGCAGGGCCGCACGTTCGTCCTGTTTGCATAGGACCCCTTGACAGCGCCGGATCAATGTGCCTACCTCGCACACTGAGAGGAAATATCGAATCAGGATATGAAATCGGATTTCGTACGTAGTTATTGGCTATTATAATAAACTATACTTTAACGACCGCTTGGCGGTGGTTGCGGGTTCGATTCCAATCAGGGAAAATTATGGAAATAGCCTTTTCGTAATTTGCCCTGGTCTGGGTGTCACTGGGATCGCCCCCAGTCCATTGTACGGTACCCATATCACAAGCGTTGTTTAGTTTGGGACCATACAGTTGGTGTGTTCATCTAGCGATATGTATTTAGTTATTCAATTCTCATAATTCTCCTCTCAAAGATTAATCTTTACATACCGAAACTATAATAAGTATCTTGGAGTTAACATATTTTTCTAGATTTCTAAATTCGGGTTTTTAACACTGTGGTGACCCAGTGTTATGATTATTTTAGTACACTTGCAATATACATATTACTACAGAAATGTAAAGCATATTCGGATGCATGCTCGTCTCTGGTTTACGGTGCTATAACAGCTACGTTACTTACGATGTGTGAGAGGGCGGGAAAACTGTCAAAACTGACGTATTGCGAGTCAAAACTGTCAAAACTGATGTAAGAGTCGAGTGCAAGACGAGCGTTATTGGAACTTGGCCCCAGAGCGTTTGAATGCACATGACACGTGTCATGTAAAGTTTGAGTTCAAATCAATTACTTAACCGAGTCAGGCCCGTACTAATAAAACTGTCTTAAGTATGGGAGTGGTCTTGAGTACGCTTTTGACATGTCATTTTGTACAGGTGTGACGTGAGGACGATATTTCCAAGATGGCTCTAGATCGATTTATTATTACGGGACTCAAAGCCTTATAAACACAAGAGATCTACTGCAAAACTTACCCTTGTGAAAAAGTTAGCCTACACGAATTAAAAAAGCTGCTTTTACACTCGAACGTGTAAAAGTTTTTTTATGTTAAAAATACGCGAGGTTAATCGCGTTCAGTAAGTCCCTGGACTAATTTTCTCTAAGTTTATTATTCTCTCGCACGCTCTTAAAACGTTGTATTGTGCCTTTATACGCGAACCCGCAGGATAGCACGTCTTAGTTTATCTGGATGAGTTCTGACGGCAAAGGCTTGGGGGTAACTTTAACTAACAGCACAGCTCAGCTTCGCAACGCTGGCTCGGTCACTTGCCGCGCTCGGCAATGTTGAATACCATTTAAATTTATGCTCCACATCGATCCAAACCTTTAGGTATTATTTCGGACTTTTGAGACAACCTGTGTCGCGGGAATAGTGCTGGTTCCTGATAAGGTAGGTACGGCTATGCTGGTCTAAATCCAATAAGGGAAATAAATATAAGGGGGAGGCAGAACTGTAAGAGTCAGGTCAATGTCACACGTGTACAGTACCGGCACGATGGAGGCGGGCGCATCCCTCGGGCGGTATGGCTGGATCGTCAGGTTCTTCAGCACAGGCACAACACTAGAGCGCTCGCAATGGTTTTAGAGTTCGCACAGCACAAATACACAGAAGGTGAGGTAGATTTCACCCGATTAAGAATTTTAGGCACAGGAGCACGCGCGACGACGTCTGTGCCACACGGAAGTCGGTCAGTACAGTGTCATGGAGCAGCATGTACAATAGTACAAAAGATCACATTAATCGGGGGTAGGCAGATGACAGTAGACGGGACACATTTTAACTAGCTACCTACATACAAAATTCTAAAGTAAACAACCTGTATTAATTAATATAATTATTTCCAAACTAACACATCAACTGAATGGTCACAAATTAAGCAGCGCTTGTGCTATGGGTACTGCCCAAGGCAAATTAAGACAAGGCCACTTCCGAAATTTATTCCAGCAGGTATCGAACCCGCAACCGCTCGGTACAGTGAGCCGAGTGGCCTACACTCGAATCAGTGCTCGCGAGCCATCTCGAGCAGTCAGAACACAGCTATTTTTCATTAAAAAATCACCAACTAACAGGGGCTCAATTACGCTAGCAACTTAAGTTGCAATTGGAAAGCAAAAGCTTGTCAAATGCTCAGCTTTTGACGAATTTCCGTATTCCACAAACCACAGATTCTCTTTTGCAACTGAGCTTGTTTTGGTATTATGTTGGCGTTTCAGATTTTGACCTTGAGCTTGCGACTGACATCGTTTTTTTTTAAAGTTAATTGCGGCCCTGCGCATAATGCAATTGGATTCATTTCGTATAAAATTATTTTTGCAGTTCCATGGATTTGATACGATGCACTATAGCGGATATAATTTTTTTTGAAATGTATTATAATTTTGAGCAAAAACACCACACATTTTTAACTTTTTAAATTAATTGTGATTAATTCGTGGTTGATAGGTCGCCACTGAACGAAACGTAAATTACATTCTGCTCTACCTCTAAAATATTAATCATATAAAATCAAACCAATAATTATGCAAAACAACGAATTGTCATAATAATTTCTAAAAATTAGCAATTATATATTTAATTAAAAGCAGACTGAAACGGAACGCAAAAAGAAAAAAGGAGATAAGAGCAATGGTCACGTAGCTATCTGTGGTTGGTGTTTTTATTTGGGTGACGAAAAACGTATATAGTGTAGGAATTTGATAAAATAATATATTGTGTGTTGAAAAACAAATAATCTCTCCCTCTCAAATAAGCTGATTATGAGGTAAAAGTTGCAGCATCTTAATTTTGAAGACGAAGGCAAGGGTAAGACAATAACCTAGTTTTTTTTCTCTAAATCACTCAACATTAGTTTTTTGTACTTATAATTGATAAAAAGAAATATTTTACGTCAGAAAAACAAGCCCTGGGTTAGCTTAACTTACTTTGCACTATAATTTATGTATATGACGTGTAATTGAAAAAAAAAAAGAAATACACAGCTACTGCCAATACAGTTTACATTAATTTGTTTGCAGGTGTTGACTACAAACTATATTGTTTTAGATTCAACCAAAAAGTTGGGTTCCGTGGAGTTATAGGCTGCATTGACAGTATCCATGTGGCATCTCTAAGGTCACATGTGTATGAGAAGCAATATTATAACTGAGAAGAATTCCATTCTTTAAATGTTATGACAGTAAGTTCTAACAATTATCCTTAATACATAATTTGATATTTTATTGTAATAACACATAACAATCTACAGATTTGCCATTTTGAATGTGGATGCCAGCAGCCTTGGCTCTGCTATGACTCCAGTGTGTGGCCGAGTCATACCTTGAATCACCATTTGAATTACCTATCAAAGAGTGGCAAAAAGTGTTTTTGTTGTATAAGTTTGTTAGTATAATGACTAGCTACTTATAGTTGGTTTGGTAATGAATTTACAGAAACATACCTAATTAATGTTCTTATTTCAGATGTGATAATTGTCATCCCCTTTGAAAAACCGTTTGACTGCCTGCAATACAGTAGAATGCTGCATTGGAATGCTCGCTTCAGAGAAGTGGGTATTTTCCTGTATGTAGCCCACTACCAATGGGCTAAAATGCATATAATTATATTTTGTAAAACATTTGTTTTAGGTGTTCACTAGCAGCATATTGGCAGCACATGGCAAGGTGTAATTATAAATGCAAGTTGTGTTCTTGAAAACATTGAACCACACCAATAACCCCGAGAATTTGTTGATGCTGATGGATGCTGCTCCAAGAAATCAAGCAGTGCTTCTACTTGTGTAGACTGCACCATAATTTACTAGCTAGAATTTACGAATGAATTATATTTAAATGTAATGTAGGTACATACACTTGTTTGATTTAATCCCTAACATTAGTACCTACCTGCTTAAGAAACCACAATGCAAACAAATATATAGTACTTATTAAGTATTTGAATAATCACAACATTCTTTACACATTTTGAACTGTTTAACTTTTGAAATAAACATTACCTTAAAATTATACCTACTTGCTTACCTTATATAGGTAAATATTTTAAACATACCTACTATACAATATTGAGTAGTGAAGTAGGTACATAGTTATGGAGGTACTTATCGCCTTTAATTTGGAGATAACTTGGTAAGTAATTCATAAAAAAGTGTACAATTATTTATTATATTATAAAGTAAAAGCTCCTTACTTAAATTTTGTGCACAACCTATAGCTAGTACAGTATTTTATATTTATTTATCACAGTACTAATATAGGTGTAACTTACTTTATGATTGCTGATCATTGTTTTTAAATAGAAATAAAACTTTACAAGTAGGTACTCTATTCTATTCTACTCAAGAAGCAACATTTAAAAATATTGGAACTTTTTTTCTATAATATTTTAAAATAAGTATAATAACTAGCTCTTTTTTACACTTGTTATACCTATAGTAACACCTAGTACTAAGTACCTAGGTACGTAGGTACCTATCTTATTATTTGTCTATCGTATTATTAGTACAGGCGTAACTTAATTTTTGTTTGAGGATAATTGAGTAAATAGAAATGAAAAAAAAACAGTTATGTACTAAAGATGCAATATTTATTGGATTATAATGTAGGGGATGAGAGTGCCCAAATAAACTCTCAGTGTTATCTTCCCTCCTCGCTCGAATCTCTGTTGCGACGACTGTAGCTCGACATGGTGCAAATATTCTAATTTATTGGTAGTATACAGTACGCAGGAGAAACTAAAACAAACCAATTATCATGATGAAGCCCAGTATATCACTTGGAATTTCAAAATGAAAATACCTTATTAATCCTTACAGCAATCATACCATTTGTTTCCTGACTGCTTTTACGACACAGGCTACGCCACGTCGGCCACAATACACATAATATAGGTATGAGTCAAAACTACCGGTTACGGCATTTGCGTGGACTGCAACATTTGCTGCACATTGACAACAACAACAAACGATAAAATAGTATTGTGTTTAAATCTGTAAACACATTATACCGAGTAAATTAATAGGATACTTGTAATGTAAATATTTTGAGCATGTATTGACATATTACTTTTTTATTTGCGTTGATTTGCTTTTCGCATTTAGCCATTGTCGAGTAAAATAAGATTTTAAATTTTTATATGAAGGTTTTGTCTAGGCCTGATGCTACCAGACTTATTGGGGGAACTCGAAAAATCATGTTTCATTACTATTAATCCAATTGCCCCTACTCACGGAGATTTTTTTATGAGTTTTGGCCTAATAGCCATATGCAATAATCCAAATATTAAAAAAACTACCAAGCGTTCGAACGCATATATGCAGCCAATCATATCAGCCTATATGCATATCAGCAGCCAATCGCAATTCAGTCGCTTGTAGAATACCAATTATTTGCCCAAGCGTTTGAAAGCCAATTGGAAATCAAACACTCGCGTTTGATTTCCAATTGCAACTTAAGTTGCTAGCGTAATTGGGCCCCAGGTCGAATATCATACTTCCGCAGGAATTTGATAAAAAGTATTCTAATAACAGCCGGTATGCCAGACAGTCTGAAGGCAGTCTAGCTTCCGGCGGAAATATATTAAAATAAATTTTGCCATTAGAAAATGTGAAGGGGGAAATGTCAGCCTTTCTTACTGCTACTGACGAGGAATGCTTCTGTACTCTGTGTTTATATTAATTTCTGTAGAGGAAAATGATGATTCAGTTAGTTGAATCTGAAATAATTGTTTTGTGCCGTAACTTTGTATCGTCTCTTTACAAAATGTCATTCTAAAATAATAAAGAGCTATTTCAGACATATAAGGCGTTAGCAGTCATTATTCACACGGCTAACCCGACACCGATAATTTATATTTTAATGTTTCCGGGTGTCAAATACTGCCATTACGTGATAATATGTATGGAAAAAACGGTGTCAGCTTCAAAATTCATTAAAACGGCACAGACGGCTACGTTTTCTCCATTCTCCATTCATATTTTCTTGACGTATAGACGACACGTGAAAAAAGGTACATTTTTAATTACTATTGGAGTGAAGTAGATTTAGTGTGATAGCAAACGAATTCTATAAAATAATATACCGTCCCCCCTCGTGTTGAGGGGAGGCCCGTGCCCAGGAGTGGGACGTCAAAAAGGGCTAAAATTATTTTTAATATAGCGTCAAAAGCCTAGTGGCTAGAGGAGCCGCCCTCGTAGCTTAGAGGTTTGGGCTTTGATCGCCATCCCTGGACTATTAAACTATTGACGTAAGCCCATTCCTAACACAAGCATTAGCTTAGCTGTAGGGGCTTACGGGAATTTTAAAAACAAAAGAAAAATAAATTGTACATTTACACCAATGAATTCACTAGTGCAGATTATTTCACCCTTCTGGCTCTACGTAAAAATATAAATTTACGTAGGAGCCTCAATATTGAGCATATGAAGACTCCGAACTCTAACATTCGTTGAAAGGATTCGCAGTGCAAAGCTCTCAAATAGCGCAAAGCCTTCACGCAAAGCCCACTGTCCAGCGCAGCCCACCACTGAAGCCTTGACCGAGACAGTGCAACGCAATTTAAACTTTCGCGAAAGTCCATTCACTGGTAGAGTTGGGATATTATTTGTCCAGTAGTTTATTGGAAAATAGAGTTTCTTTATCAAGTAGAGTTCCTCAAGAGTAGAGTAGACGCCTCAAGCGGCTTGTTCAGAGGTGACCCAGTTTATAAGATTGCTTTATAGTATAAAGCGTATGAACGTAGGAACTAAGCGTTAAAAACAGCTGCCTCTGTATACCTATATGTCGTGTAACGATCCTGACGCTTAGCACATATAGAGTGCTTATCACTTCAAAACATTAACAGAAATGAAACACATCGACTTTTAACCCCTTGAAATAACATGAAAACACACTATTCAAACAATAAATAATAGTGGATTTTCTCAATTCCAGGAAACCTTCTATACCTGAAACATTGTTTCAGAGTTCTGATAAACCCATATAAAACTATCCTCTTTTTATACATTGTCCCCCATCTATACAAATAAATAAAATTGGAGTGTCTGTTTGTTTGTATTGTAATATCAAAATAACACCTTTTCACTGAATGCATATGAAAGTACATAGTATACCTATAACAAAAACGCGATTTAAAAATGTTTTGTCTGTGTGCCTGTCTGTCTGTGTGTTTGTTCCGGGTAATCTTCGAAACGGCTGGACCGATATGGACGAGACTTTCACTGGTAGATAGCTGATGTTTTAAGGAGTAACTTATGTTAATTTTATTTCAGAAAAACTAAATTTAAAAAAAATGGGTCCTGTCGCGCGCGCTCAGAACGCGGGAGCGGGCTTTTTTGTTAAGTTAAATTCCACGCGGACGAAGTCGCGGGCTCAGCTAGTTGATCATATATTCCCAGCGGGAAAAAGCTACGTTTTCTTACACAAGGTCACTTTTTAATGTGTTACTGTTTACGGAGAGCACTCGCACCGATTGTGATGACGGTACGAGCATGCTTTAGACATTGTAAGAGCACATCACAGAGTTATAAGTTATTAGAGATGCTATAAGACGACCGATGGCACAGTGGTTTGAACGTAGGCCGCTCGGCTCGCTGCATCGGTGGTTGCGGGTTGGATTCCCGTCAGGGCAAGTTTCAGAAATGGCCTTTTCGTAATTTGCCCTGGTCTGAGTGTGACTGAAGTCACCCCCAGTCCATTGCACGATACCCATAGTACAAGCGTTGCTTAGTTTGGGACTATACAATTGGTGTGGTATCTACCAAGGAGGATTAATGATGTTAAATATAATAAAGGAAATAGCCTTTGTGGAATTTAAGAAAATGTGGTTTTCGTGCTAATGTTATTATTGTATCATTAAAATGATACAATTACCGCTTAGCGTTGTAGTTCAAGCGGGTTGTGGGACCGATGACCTTTAGGGTAAACATCGGAAATGGCCTTTTTGTAATTTGCCCCAGTCTGGGTGTCAATGGGATTACCCCTAGTCCTGTACGGAACCTATAGTACAAGCATTGCTTTGCTCAGGACCATAATATAATGTAGTTAGTGAATTAGTATGACGATATTTGAAATTTATCTATTTTAAACTGACTACTTTCAGGATATACGTTTCAACTATCACCTTTTTAGTCAGCTATTGTATTTTTATTAACAATTCAAAACAATTGTTTAAAGGCGCCTGTCTAGCCCGTGAAATTCAAAATTTTCGAGTATTTTTATAGTTTATCCAAAATCTGAAAACATTTAAGACAACATTTTGTGATTTGCGACAAACACAGTATGCAGTGCGTTTATTAATACATTTATTTTACTGTAAATATTATCACGGTGGATATGATACTAGTTAATCACTAAATATACAAAAATTGCCAGATTATCTGGATAGCTGTCATTCTTGAAATGTTTTAGAGTAAGTTGGATACATTAATAAATGCACTGCACACAGTCTTTGTCGCGATTTACAAAATGTGCCTTTTATTATTGTCAGATTTTGAAAAATTTCAAAAAAACCTCAAAAAATTTGAACTTCGCGGGCTAGATGGGCGCTTTACCCTTAAATCTTAACATCGTAAAGCGACTAAACCCGCGTCACGGCTAGCAAAACTGACGAGGAAATAAAAATAAATAAAATATCATTTACGTCACTTTACGAGGGTTTTATGTGCTTACGCGCACACTAATGTGCAGAGTTGCAAAAAATCAGGAAAATTGAAATAAAAAATGATTTTTTTGTTTTATTCATTTTAATCAATGATTTGATGATTAATTCATGATTTTTTTCATATGCTTTTACTATGATTTATTCATGTTTAAAACACTGATTTAAATCGTTTTTTTCGATTTTTATTAGCGGACATTGCGTGGATCGGAACGCATTCTACACAGATCGCGTCTTTGACATTGACACTTGACATCTCGATTGTGTGTTTCTTTCCTTCAGAACTTGTGATTGTACACAAAGTGTCAAAAACCTTTAAATTTAAAAGTGATTTTGTTATTTTTCGAAGCTATACAGCTTTATTTATTTTATAGACCTGTATTCTTTATTTCCTTATATCAACATGCATGACCTCTGCACCTTCTACCAAGAAAGAATACAATATTTGGAAGCACTACATTGAAGTTCCGAATGTGATGCTGCTAAAATCTAGTAGAGTTAAATCCTTAATCCTTAATAATATTATAAATGCGAAAGTAACTCTGTCTGTCTGTCTGTCGCTCTTCCACGCTAAAACTACTGAACTGATTTAAATGAAATTTGATAAGCACAGATAGACTAGAGCCGGAGAAAGAACATAGGCTACTTTCTAATGCGAAAAGGGTTCTAAGGGGTTGAAAGGGGGGGATGAAAAGTTGTGTGGAAGTATCGTCATTTTTAGAGCTGGAAGCTTGAAACTTATTTTTTAGGCTGTTGATTGATCGCCATAAATAAATATGACATTTAAAGTTGAGGGTAAAAGTTTTACCCTCAAGGGTTTAAAATAACAATAGTGTTTAGGGGATGAAAGTCTGCATTAAATATAGCTCTCACAAACCTACCTACTTAAACACTGCAAATAGCTCATTAAAGTATTTATATGTATGTGTCTTATTTGTGAAATAATTAAAACTGCTACCATAGTGTTTTTGACTATTCCACGCGGATGAAGTGGCGGGCACAGCTAGTGCAAAATATGTAACAAGGAGGTCATAGAGCTAGTGGTAAGAATGAACACACATTATGCAAATTGCAAAAGTATTGAAAATAATATGATACGGCCACCACAATAACAGACAACTCAGGTGATTTAATAAGTGTGTTATATAAGAGCCTGTTTTAAAATCGTCCCAACTTTTATCCACAAAATATGGCGTCATGACAGTTTTTCCTTAGAACATCATGTCATTACGCTATATTTATTTGGTTGATAAGTGTTATCTGATGATTCTGATGCAGGCCCTTGATAATATAAAATATTTTAAATAATAAAATGTTTATTTTCTACATGTACTAATAAAACAGCGTCATGTACATGACGCTGTTTTATTTGACTATCAAGTACTGATTAAATCATCTTTAAAACGTTGTTTAAAACATTGATTTAAATCAGGAGGAAAAAATCAATGATTTTTTCCCAAAATGATTAAAACATGTTTTAAACAAGGTGATTAAAATCAAATGATTTTTTTGTAACAACCCTGCTAATGTGTCAAGGAAAGTTGTGAGGCGCCAAGTCAATTTCATGATGGGGCATCCGAAATAACGGGGTACTGAGTTTTTTATTATTGTGTGACGTGCAATGCTTTAGAACTCACAGTCACCGTGATATATGATATTAATAGATGTGAACTGTAGTGAGGAATTCGTACCCGGAACCTTTTGGTTACGACCGCCGCCCCTTTAAGCAATCCGCTATTGCGACTTACTGCTTTTACCTTTGCACTTAAGCTAATGGATATTAACTAAAAACCAAAGACGCAATTTCTACTTTATTGAATTAATCCATTTGAGCAATTTCTTACCGAGTAATTCCCAACAGATTGTGGGGCAAAATGTGTCCCAACATTCAAGTTTGCCTTCCAAAAGTTTCTACGAAATGTTGCATGAATTTTAATAGGCTTTTTATGAATTCAGCAGGCTCGGATGCTTGTATCGCTCCTCGGACAAAAATACAAAGCGGTAAGCTAGAGAAATGAGTCATTTTTGTTATATAACAAAATGGGCGAACAAACACACGACTTACCTGATGTTAAGCAGTTACATAAGCCTATAGATGCTTGTATAAAGGCATTTCATGCACGTTTCCGAAGTGGGAGTGGGACAGGAATAATAATAATAATAATAAATATCGCCACACTGACAAACCAACTGTATGGTCCCAAATTAAGCAACGCTTGTACTATGGGTACCGCACAATGGACTGGGGGCGATCCCAGTGGTAAAATTACGGAATTAATTTCGGAAATTTGCCCCGGCGCGAATCGAACCCGCAGCCACCATGTGCAGTGAGCCGAGCGGTCTACGGTCTAACCACTGCGCCAAGCGGTTGTCAAACCGCCGCAAAGGAAGGGAGGAGGGTGCTTCCTCTGTCTCTCTCATTCATTCTACTAAACGTAGTTATATTAGCTACTTATACCGACCTTCTTCTACTTCGGCAAGAGTCAGTCCGTATATAAGCTGTCTACAATTGTCTACATCTTCGCTCTATGGCTGTAAAAAGATGAATGATTTATGGTCTCTGGTAAAGGCGCCTGTCTAGCCCGCGAAATTCAAAATTTTCGAGTATTTTTATAGTTTATCCAAAATCTGAAAACATTTAAGACAACATTTTGTGATTTGCGACAAACACAGTATGCAGTGCGTTTATTAATACATTTATTTTACTGTAAATATTATCACGGTGGATATCATACTAGTTAATCACTAAATATACAAAAATTGCCAGATTATCTGGAAAGCTGTCGTTCTTGAAATGTTTTAGAGTTAGTTAGATATATTAATAAATGCACTGCACACGGTCTTTGTCGCAAGTTACAAAATGTGCCTTTTGTTATTGTCAGATTTTGAAAAATTTCTAAAAAACCTCAAGAAATTTGAACTTCGCGGGCTAGATGGGCGCTAATTAGCAAATCTTTGAAAGATAGCACTGTTGACTGAACGGCGATAGGGTTCAATAGGAAACCCATTGAAAACCGATTGAAGTTTGCCGATTCTCACTGGGCGTGGTTGACTACGGCCCGAGGACCTCCCGCATTGACAGCGTGACCCGTACCTATATTTTAGGAAACACTTGACCCATAATACCATTACCGAATTAACAGCGTAGTGTGCTACAGCCCACCCCTTCGGGAATAGTCGTGATAGTGTACTAATTCAATGAGAACTGGAACATACGCGTTAATGTTGCCATTACAGAGGTGAAGTCTATTTCCAATGTTGCCATTTTATTAGCAATATTATTGATATTATCGGCGCGGGCGTGCACTTTATCGTTTTGGAAGCGGCCCAAACGTAACAATTTTGCGCGAAATTGCAAGTGTTTACTGATTTAAAGTGAATTCTAAATATAAGGAAGCAGGTAACGATTTTGTGTGACCTTGTTTGTTATTAACGTTGCTTGGGCACGGCCTCCCTTGAGGCAGGCGATACTAGCGACCCCACAATTACCTAGAACGGTAGGTTTTGAATTTTGAACGATGACTTATATTGGTGAAATAGATGGCTAAGTTGAGATATGTTACAGAATGTGAGTGAAATAAATAATATCGCCAGACCGACACACCGACTATGGTCCCTATCTATGTGCTACGGGTACCGTACAATGGACTGGGGCCGATCCCAGTGACACCCAGGCCAGAGTAAATTACGAAAAGGCCAGTTCCGAATTTTGCCCCGGCGGGAATCGAACCCACAACCACCATGTGCAGTGAGACGAGCGGCCTACGCTCGAACCACTGCGCCAAGCGGTCGTCAATTACCTAATATTGAAAGTTATACCAATATTGAAAGTATACACAATAGACACCCTAATTCAAAATAGAAATAAAATATACCTACTTATCTATAGTTATTTTCTAAATCATAACCACAGATCACGTCAAGTTTCTATTTCAAATCTTTTCTGCGAAGTGTTTATGGCAGACAGAAATCTGCGATTGATCTTATAAGAGTTCCGTTTTCCTTGTAGCAATATTGCGTCATATTCTTTTATGCAACAATGTCGGCGAACAAACGTTAGACCCACAGATATAGATTTACATAGATAACGCAAGTATCACGATTTGTATTGAAACCCATCGTGCCGAATTTTTAACACCTACCGATTCAAAGACACTGATGCCGCCGATGCCCCTCAACCCGCTACGATTCTCTCGAGTGATTATCTCGCTCATACTCATATTTTTTATATCTGTAGTCGCGCGGACTATAAGTTAGCGGTGACCAACCTTGACGCTTGGTCAGGGTTTCGGACACGCGCAGTACATGCATTTGCGTTATCTATGTAAATCTATATCTGTGTTAGACCCGCCTGATACTAAGCGGTTACCGTAGCCTAGATGCTTGCTATTCCAAAGACATTGCACGCACGTCGCCGACCTAAAGGGAAGTGAGACTGAGGGAGGTTGAGCTCAAGCTTATCTATAATCGCTTCTTTACGCCAATCTTCTGTGAGAGTGTCGTACTACCCCGTTTGAGCCAGCCCAAATATGAGCTATAGTTAATTAGCTTCAGGTTAGCTCTAACAGAGAAGATTTAAAAAAAAAAAAAAAAAACAACAAGCGTAACAGCGTAACAGCGTATAATTAGTACCGTATAATCGAAAAAATCTATACAATTAAATAAAATTGGAGTGTCTGTTTGTAATATCAAAATAACACCTTTTCACTAAATGCATATGAAAGTACATACGACACCTACAGCAAAAACGCGATTTTAAAAAATATTGTCTGTCTGTTTGTTCCGGGTAATCTCCGAAAGGGCTGGACCGATTTTGACGGGAATTTCACTGGCAGATAGCTGATGTTATAAGCAGTAACTTAGGCTACCTTATTTTAGTAAAGCAAAAAAAAGATCGCAAATGCTGCCTATCGCGCGTGCTCAGAACGCACGAGCGGGCTTTTGCGATAGTAGGCATATAAAACACGAAACATCGACTCGCAAATTTTAAATTATATTTTTGTTAAGTTAAATTCCACGCGGACGAAGTCGCGGGCTCAGCTAGTAAAGCATAAAATAAAACAAAGATCCAGTCCTCCCTGAGGCGTGTTCCCCTATCGAGCCCATGACAAATGTTCCAACTTAACTGCCTCGGATTAAGATAGGGGCTAAACTGCCCCATTAGTGGCACGTACAGACATAACTCATCGTTTATTATTAGATATCTTTACATCCTGTTCGTAGTAGTATTTTGTGCCAGACTGTTAGACATTTAGGCCTGTATTAATAGATCGATCTTAAGTCTGAGAGCGATTTTGAGTACGCATTTGAGAAGTCTTTTGGTAATGATCCTACTAATATTATAAATGCGAAAGTTTGTGAGTGTGGATGTATGTTTGTTACTCCTTCGCGCAAAAACTACTGAACGGATTTGGATGAAATTTGGAACACAGATAGTTTATAACCGGGATTAACATATAGGATACTTTTTATCCCTATAATCCCGAAATTTTTGTTAAGTTAAATACTACGCGGACGAAGTCGGAGGGCACAGCTAATATGATATAAGAATGACATTTCCAAAATCGCTATCTGACTTGAGATCGACCTCAGTTACCTACCAGACATAACCCTAAACCGGTTTCGGTTACGAAGGGAAAATATAACTACAAATGTTTTTTTTGTAGTTTCGAGTATTCTTTTTAGTAGCTATTTTAATTTACCAAACGTTTTGTAATCACAGCAAAGATTTATGAAATGCCTCATATCCATAATTACTTATGTATGTTATGTCTACGTGGTCAAGCGTCAAAACTGATTGCTCGGGCTCTCAGCTCGATACATGTGGACGCGCCTAATAAGGTATTACCAAAGACATTGTAATAATAATAATTTTAGCCCTTTTGACGTCCCACACCTGGGCACGGGCCTCCCCTCAACACGAGGGGGATTCAGGCCATAATCCACCACGCTGGCCCAGTGCGGGTTGGCGGATTTCACATGTCTTTCGAAAATTAGTTAAATCTTCTAAGACATGCAGGTTTCATCACGATGTTTTCCTTCACCGTAAGCAAGTGATAATCATTATGATTCGCACATAGATTTCGAAAAATCCAGAGGTCGAGCCGGGGTTTGAACCCGAGACCTGGTAGCCCGCAAGACGCGTGCTTAACCAATCGGCTATCACTGCTTTATATATTATTTTGTCTGCAAAGACATTGTAATATATTTAAATTTTATTGAGTAATACTCTGTACCTACGAGATCGATGATTTTGCAGACTGTGCTGTAATCGTAAAATAACCAAAAAAAATTTAATAAATGTCTTATTATTACAAATTCTTTGTAAAATAACACTACCTACAAAGACTAACTGCACTAATAAAATAATAGGTTTCGTTTCACAACGTCATGCTTAGTATACTCGTACTATACAGTACCAGTACAATAAACAAAGTACGGTCAATGAAGCGAGCGGGCGAGCGGACACCTGTCGGCTGCGCTTATCAGCCGGCGGCGGATCAAAGGTGTCGGTTGCTTTGTGTCCGCCCGCCCACTACCCAGCTAGGGTTGTCAGACTACCATGCTTCAGTATTTATTCATACAGGCTATGTATGCTAAATTAATTAATATAGTATAATACTTGTCATATTGTTTGATGTCCAATGCTAACTGTATTCTGTGATTTTAAATATTAAAATTAATGTGTATGTGTTTTATGTATTTTTATCTCTTGTCAGGGCTAGGTACGCTCCATTTGGTAATCATCCCATTTTCAGACACCATAGCGAGTATTATTCTAGATATGTAGTGCACTTTTAAAACTCAGATGTAAATGTATCTATACATCTATACAAATAAATAAAATTGAAGTGTCTGTTTGTAATATCAAAATAACACATTTTCACTAAATGCATATAAAAGTACATACGATACCTATAACAAAAACGCGATATTTTTTTTTTGTCTGTCTGTCTGTCTGTCTGTTTGTCTGTGTGTTTGTTCCGGGTAATCTCCGAAACGGCTGGACCTATTTTGACGAGACTTTTACTGGCAGATAGCTGTTGTTATAAGCAGTAACTTATGGTACTTTTATTTTAGAAAAACAAAATTTAAAAAAATGGGTCCCGTCGCGCGGGCTCAGAACGCGGGAGCGGGCTTTTTTGTTAAGTTAAATTCCACGCGGACGAAGTCGCGGGGTCAGCTAGTTATTAATAATTGTTATGCGAGTCTCAACGAAGTTAGAAGTTATATTACTTTACTAACCGAGCAATCCAACGACGACTGACCATTACCAAGCCAAACTTTTCTAAAAGTATCTACATTAAAACCTTTTTATAACTAACGCAATTATTGGAAGCACAGTGCTGAAGACTTTTTAAACGTGGTTTATAGATTCTTAATTGGCTTGGTAGCTTAAAGAAAATGTTAGACGCTAAATCTAGTATCAGCCAGCCCTGCCCTCCCTGTAAGTTTCCTCCAGCGACGCCCACTTCCGTCTGATTCACCGTTAGCTTACCTCGCTCGCGGTACCCACCGATCTGCGCTATATCATGAAGGAGTAAGATTAATCATTCAAAAACGATATTGTTATACAGAGGGCATGCTGGCCACGAGCATCTGTTGCGATGCAGCTCAATGACACAGGTCTTCTCATATAAGCAGATTTTAGACAAATGCCAGTGTCACTTTTCATCAAAACATGTCTCCTCGTGTACGCGCCGCGCAGATATTGTGCCGTCAATACAAATGCCCGCAGAGAAAGACAGATATTACACGTGCTCACGTCGTAGCGTACGCTACTCTGTGCTTGTTCATACGTTGCAAAATCTGCTCTGCCCTGCGCTGCGCGAATGCGTCGCCTGCGTCTCGGCAGACGCTCACACTGATGAGTGCATTAAGCCAAAGAATTAAGCGCTAATTTCCTTTCTACGTAAGACGATGCGACTGGCGCCGGCATTTAACGGGTTTCACCGCGCGTATCGGAAGATTGTTCATTAAAATTGTATTTAATCTATCTATATATATTATAAAAATGAATCTCTATTGCCTTGGTCATCGCATCGCGTGAACAGATGGGACGATTTCTCTCATTGTTATTTTGTTATGTTTATTATTGTCAGGAGAAGGTTCCTATGAAAGAAAAAAATAAGAAAGTTGAGCGGCACAATTCGAATTCAATATTCAAAGTTAAGACAGGACAAAGTCTGCCGGGTCAGCTAGTCCTTAATACATATCAGGTGCGCTTGACGCAGCCTGTCTGGCGGAGCGCAGATCGCACGAAACAAAATACCGCTTAACTATTTATTATGCTATTCATCCGAGTAATGAATTTCTTAGGGTAACGAAATCAATTAGTATTATAATTTGGCACTATCCTTTGGCACCACTTCCGCTGAATCATCAGACACTTTTGTCACTCACTCACTCTGTTAAATGATGTTATTAATTTTACTTCATATTTAATGACTTCCACATTTACCTACCTACGTAAATAACTAGGAAAATAACTACTAACGAATACTCCACGACAATAAGCAATACGAAAATGAATAGATTATATTGATTTTGCTTTTAACGTTTTGACTTATATTTTTAATTATATATTATATAATAATCTATACATCTATACAAATAAATAAAATTGGAGTGTCTGTTTGTAATATCAAAATAACACCTTTTCACTTAATGCATATGAAAGTACATACGACACCTATAACAAAAACGCGATGAAATATTTTTTGTCTGTCTGTCTGTCTTTCTGTCTGTCTGTCTGTCTGTCTGTCTGTCTGTGTGTTTGTTCCGGGTAATCTCCGAAACGGCTGGACCGATTTTGACGGGACTTTCACTGGTAGATAGCTGTTGTTATAAGCAGTAACTTAGGCTACTTTTATTTTAGAATACCAAAATTTAAAACAATGGTTCCTGTCGCGCGGGGTCAGAACGCGGGAGCGGGGTTTTTTGTTTAGTTAAATTCCACGCGGACGAAGTCGCGGCTCAGCTAGTTATATAATAAAATTACTGTGTCCCATCTAGAATGAACCATGAATTCATAAAATGGGATGTTGGCGAGCCCTGCAAGAACGGTTTGAACTAAAATATTAATACAATTTAGTATCTATAGTTTCTCGCTCACCAAGTTATAGAACTAATTGTTGTTTTTACGCAATAACACTACTGATGAAACTAGTTTTAATGTATTTTCCCCCAACGTTTCATACACTTTTAAAGAAACAATTACGGCGTGCGGTTTCTTAGGCGTCATTCACACGGAATTGGCGCGACAACAACTTTTCTATACAATTTGACCTAATTCGAATACTTTTAAAAAGTTTAAAAAAGAGTTTTGTTTATGTTGTGTGTATATTGCCACATCTAGTAAGTTTGAATCCTAGAGTAAAAATCCTACGGTTCAAATTCATTATTATTCTTGTCAGTAAAATATCCGTAAATAAAGATGAAAGAATAATCTTAGCTACGCCACTACTAAAAGCGCTTACTTCATTGGATTTGTTTGAATACAAATCTGTCGATCAGTAAAATGCTGTAGGTAGCTCATCCATATTCATAACGAATAACCTTGGTAATACTTAACGGAACGGTTGCCGACTTCCTACGCAAAAACCTACTAGCTTTTTTGATATTTCTTCACAGAATCCGACGTGGCTACTAGTTTCCAGTGAATAAATATACTGACATGTGCTTCAATAGTCCGAAATAATAATTTAAGTACATATTATACAGAAGCCGATATGAAGACCCTGTGAAGACAGACTGTACGAAACTTTTACATTTTCAAAATCATGGGCCTTGTAATTATTGTCATAACTTTCGTGTAGCGCGTTGCTACGCATCTGTCAAAGATTGGTCGTACCAACTCAGAAACCTTTGTGGGCTCATGCACAACACTTTGCTGAAGATCATGCATGATCAAATGCATAGTTTACGATTCTATAAAGGACATACAGACAAACATTCATTTTTATACATATATAAGGATAGAAGATTAAATGGCCTAGAAAACATGTTTGTGAAAATCTTGAATAGTATATGGCTTACAAGAGTGTTTTAAAAAATAATAATAATATGTATTCAAAAATACTACCCAATACTCATCCAAACCACTAAGTTATTTCGGACTTTTGAAATACACTGTATAGTACCCAGCGACGTAGTATCATTAATGGGGTTTGATGTATGTACTCAGTAGTAACTAATGGACAGACGAACGCCAGATATTTATTTATTTATTTATATATAGGGATAACAAACAGTTGCACAGTACATTGTAACAAACAGTAGGAAATTATAATATATGAATAAAAGTGCAACCCACTACGTTATCCTCATGTTACTAGAAAGATAAGCTATAGACAAGTGGTAACTGTAGCAGAGACGTGCTTCATTATAATTTACTATGAAATAAAATCACATGAAAAATAATAAAAAACAAAAAATGAGATTAAAGTAGTGAGTTTCCCAATATTTCTTTAACGTTCTTTTTAAATTGAAGAGAGTTACTGTTAAAAATGTCAACATTAAGAAATTTTTGGTTAAATATCTTACACATTCTATGAATAGGTGCACGAAGGCCCGAGTTTGTGCGAGATGCTCCCGTAGCAAACAACTGTCCATCGCGCACCCGTCTTTTATAAACAGTTGTTGGCACAAAGAAACAAAGTTTATTATGTAAATCAATGCAATCAAATTTGTTGTGACACAATTTATGTAAAACCATAGTTTGTAGCAGAATCCGTCTATTAGTGAGAGATATCATTTTATATGTGTCTAAGAGAGGGCCGTATGACATGCGGCAGTGGTAGCGTTTGTAGTGGATCGATTTTAGAAACTTGACTTGTACCATCTCTATTTGCTCTTTATATTTTTTGTAGAAAGGGTCCCAAACAGCACTCGCATATTCTAGCTGTGATCTTACAAGTGCAAAGTAAAGATAGAGAAGGGAAGCTGATTTTCTAAAATCCTTTGAGGAGCGCATAACAAAGCCGTACATTTGATAAGCTTTGTTTACAATATTATCTACATGCTTATCCAGTAAGAGTTTACTATCTAGGAGTATCCCCAGGTCTCGGACTGAGTCAACTTTATTTAAATGTTTACCGCACAATAGGTAGTCTCGTTTAAACAATTTGTGGTTTTTAGTAAAACTAATTGCGTTGCATTTATGTATACTTAGAGAGAGCTTGTTGGCGATACAATATTCTGAGAACCTATCCAAATCGCTCTGTAAGAGTGCACAATCGATGGGACTCCGTATAGCTTTATAAATTTTGAGGTCATCGGCATACAAAAGAATTTGGGAGTTATTAATGCAACTATTAATATCGTTGATAAAAATAATAAAGAGTAGTGGGCCAAGAATGGAACCCTGTGGTACGCCAGAGGAAACTGTTACATACTGAGAGGTATATCCGTTGACAACTACTCTTTGACACCGATTAGTTACGTATGAAACAAAATTATTTACTAACAAAAAGAAGCTAGATATACAGGATGTATCAAGCAAGAGTCCGTAATAATAAATTTCGATGAATGTACTTACATGATCATATAATAATTTTTTTTTACATTATTATCGAGCAAAAGAAGTAGGTAAATGGTAAAAAAAACATATTACGGAATGTCACCTATTGAATATAATCTTCTGTTACTTAGATGTCTTGTAACTTTCACACGAAGACGCCGACAACGTTTTCTCATAGAGAAATGTATCTATAAATATTTTCAGCAAATAATGACAAATTTGACATCCAGATAAAGTGAAATATAAGGAAATCATCAAGTATTGTAACTCGAAATATAAACTAATTATGTAGGTAAGTAGATAATTCGTAGTCTGTTCTTACTTAGTATTTATCTGCATAAACTTCAATATTATCAGACTGCATGATATACCCTGTACATAGGTATATAACATGTATCTCCATAACGTGCGGTTGAGTGAAAGAAAATATATATAAACATCTTTGATATACGAGCCTTAAGATTTGGTTTTGTTAGTTTTTTAAGTAAATTTGCGGGAGTCAATGTTTGACCACTTCCGCTTTAGATTTCAAACAAGTTGCTTATTACAACATAAATTAATAAATGACAATAATAAGATAAATATTTTTTTTAATTTTAAGAACGCAATCACCACGAACTTGTCGACAATAGACATGGGGAATATTGACACAGCTATCACTGTACTGATAGTTGTTTCCTTCCAAGGCCAAGAGTCTGGAGAAGCATCTTAGGAGGCTCGCGTTAGGTAGCTGAATCAAAGATCACTGCCTTCTGGCAGTAATTCTAGAGACGGCACTTATGTTAAGGAAGTTCCGCTCCTTCCTCGATATATTCTTTGTATTTTTAAATATATTTTGTTCCTCGATAGGTACCTACGACTAATAATAATATAAATTGTATGTTTTATATTAAATAAAGAAGCTTATACATTAATAGGTGATAATTTATTTAAAAAAATTCAAAAGCAACACGAGTGGCGCCACAAGCTAATGCTGATCTAATAAATTGTCTAACTAAAAATGCAGTTGTTTCAAAACAAAAGCAGTTCTTTGGCAATTCAAATGTGTACGTCACATAATATTAAATGCTGCGATATAAAGAAAAATCCTATGAACGTTGCCAACTACTTTGACAATAACGAAATATTTTTTTATTGTGAACAGAACGGCAATAAAATTGTGCACACTGAGCCAACTCTTAAATGTTGGCCAGACTTGCGTATTGGTTGGAAGCTGAATCATAAACGACCATTAGGTATATCTTATTTATTAATTACAATTATATTATTATTATAATAAATTAAAGCTTTCCGTACGTACTAAATTCTATTAAGTCGTAATGTAAAATCGTTTTTTGTTTTGCTAATTTATTATCATTTATATATGTATTACTAAATATATTACCGCGCCTGTATTCCACGAAAGGGTAGGCAGGAGTTCACAACAGTGCACCCAGATTTTATCAATAGTTTTAGGTACCAAAGCAAGCTTATTGAGGACCGCTTGGCGTAGTGATTCGAACGTAGGCCGCTCGGCTCATTGTAATTTTTGGAATGGCCTTTTCGTTACTTCTTCTGGTCTGGGTTTATAAAAGTAGGAATAGGTTACGTTATCTCCTGTGACTCCTGCATCGCCAGGCAATAAGTAGAGGTCAACAGTTCGGACACACACTAAACTGGTTAATGTTGCAGCCCACATCCTAAGCCTGGCCATAGTGGACATAAAACGGTAAGGATTAACACTGTTAGGGAGCGCGTATGTTACAGACTTGTAGCGACTTCAAATTCAAGACGCCGACGATAGATGGCGCTAAATTCGATGCCTCAATGCAATGTGTGATTCTTCATCGAAATCCTGAATCACGATATTACAGTTTGCAAGCGACGTGACTATATATACAAGACCCCGTTAACATTCACTGGGGTATGCCTGCCTGGATAATCTCCCCTTTGCCATTAAAGACTTTAAGCTTAGCGAGAATATACTATGCAGACCAGAATAACAACTTACCACAAAACTTTCCTCTCAATACAAAGTGATATAAGTAGGTAATAATATCTGTTTTTAATGTCTCCCCCCTAGATATTATAATATCTTCGATGCACTAAGTTATGACATGAACCCAAACTCAGATTAAGTGAACATTAAAGAATGAAAAGACGTCTAGCGATCATTGTATATATCTAAATTGCCCTACAATACACCACTATTATTTCAGTATGACTTGCCAAAATCTTTGTAGAATGTATCAGCAAAAATCCTCGAGCAAAACTATTCAATAAAGAGTTTTCGCTTCCGCACGGCGACATGTCAACAACCTTACGAATGGTGCCTTTATACCCATCGTTAGCCAGACACGGCTTAATTTTCCTCGAGATTGGATGGACGATGGCCGCAATTAGGGGTTTATGGCGGAACTCGACGGCAAAGTGGACCGGATTGTACAAGTATCTACAGAAAAGTATATTGTCTCTTGTTTATGTTTTTGTAGATATTGGATCGTGAAGTCCCTAGACAATTTAGCGCTGAAATGAATGGCGCTCGCCTTTTTAGTAGGCTTGATAGCTTTTTCAATTGACAAATAAACCCCTCTACAGATGTGGGAATGGAACAAGCATTGTGGAAGAAATATAAGCATAATATTTATTGAGCCAAAGATTTCCCATCTCTAGGTGGAGAAGAACATACAGGAAGCTATTATTTAATCCGAGAATTGATCCCAGAACTCATCTAAGGAGTTATACTTATTTTATATAGAGATTAGCTTTTTCCTGCAGTTTTACTGGGTTAGACTTTATGTTATCGATATCGACGACTGCGTCAACTACAGAGTCTAACTGCTAAGAATCATGCAAGTTACAACAAACGTAAAAACCGAAAAAATCATCGAAATCGGTCAAGGCTTTTAGGAGAAGAAGAATAATGAACAAACGCACACCGGAATTGAATATATAAAATAAAAAGATAAATATCGCCAGACTGACAAACCAACTAACTGTATGGTCCCAAACTAAGCAACGCTTGTACTACTATGGGTACCGTACAATGGACTGGGGGCGATCACAGTGACACCCAGACTAGGGAAAATTACTAAAAGGCAATTTCCGAAATTTTCCCCAGCGGGAATAGAACCCGCAACAAGGTATCATGTGCAGTGAGCCGAGCGGCCTACGCTCGAACCACTGCGCCAAGCGGTCGTCAATAATAAAGATAAATATTGAATAAAAATGAATGTTTGTTAATCGATCATGTTTGTTTACATTCTAAACTGGGTGGTAGTTGTAAGAACATTGTGTAACTAGGTTTACACACTAAAATATTGTCTAATGACGTCATTGGACTATTACAGTAACTGGCAGTGAGATTGGCACATCGCGGTTATGTAAGCAGTTAAAAATTTATCAAAGTTATAAGAAATAATGATAATTAATACCGTACTGATGGTGAAACAGAAAAGTGTTTACAAATTGATCATATTCTAGCTATCCCACTGTATTTCTCATGATGAGAATTTATTTTACGCTACAAAAAGAATTTCAGACACGGAGAAATAGCGTCTAACGTTCGTCGTGGTACACAAAATGCATCCAAATTGTCTCATCATTGGGTAAACAATTTTGTTAAAGTACTATCAATATCAATATCAGCAGTGATAGCTGATTGGTTAAGCACGCGTCTTGCGGGCTACCAGGTCTTGGGTTCAAACCCCGGCTCGAACCTCTGGATTTTTCGAAATCTATGTGCGGATCATAATTTCTATATGATTATCACTTGCTTACGGTGACGGAAATCATTGTGATGAAACCTGCATGTCTCAGAAGATTTAACCAATTTTCGAAAGACATGTGAAATCCGCCAACCCGCAAGCCCCCGCCGAGGCCTGTGCCCAGGAGTGGAACGTCAAAGGGCTAAAATTATTCTAATTATTTCTATCAATATCTGAGCGAATCTATTGATCTTTTTCGCTTTCAGATTTTGTTATATGTATTGTAAGTGACTGTAATTCTTTATTTTTATAGTTAGTCACATTAATACCTCTCGTGATTTCGAAACATCAAAGGTGTTAGTATAAGAACGTCATTATGTTTGTAAATAACATTGCAATATAAAATGATCCAAGTCTTTTAGATATTTATCAGTAAAATTCTAAGGATTTTTGGGTGTTACCGGGGGCCTAACTCTGTAAACCGCTCGCGTTTCGAACGACTCGCACTCGACACGCCATACGTCAATCAAAACTGACGTAACAGTTTTGACAGTTTCATTTAGAAAATCTGTCAAAACCAGGGCTTGAAACCGGTTTTGAAATACCGGTTAATTTCGTTCTTTAAATAACCGGTTAATGGAGGGAGCGGGTTTTCCTTCCTGACGCTATAACTCCAGAACGCACGAACCGATTTCCACGGTTTTGCATTCGTTGGAAAGGTCTCGGGCTCCGTGAGGTTTATAGCAAAGAAAATTCAGGAAAAATTTCAACAGAAAAGCGCATTTCACGCGGACGGAGTCGCGGGGCACAGCTATATTTAATAAAAAACTGTTTGTTCATCGATCATGTTTGTTTACATTCTAAACTGGGTGGTAGTTGTTAGAACATTGTGTAACTAGGTTTACACACTAAAATATTGTCTAATGACGTCATTGGACTATTACAGTAACTGGCAGTGAGATTGGCACATCGCGGTTATGTAAGCAGTTAAAAATTTATCAAAGTTATAAGAAATAATGATAATTAATACCGTACTGATGGTGAAACCGAAAAGTGTTTACAAATTGATCATATTCTAGCTATCCCACTGTATTTCTCATGATGAGAATTTATTTTACGCTACAAAAAGAATTTCAGACACGGAGAAATAGCGTCTAACGTTCGTCGTGGTACACAAAATGCATCCAAATTGTCTCATCATTGGGTAAACAATTTTGTTAAAGTACTATCAATATCAATATCAGCAGTGATAGCTGATTGGTTAAGCACGCGTCTTGCGGGCTACCAGGTCTTGGGTTCAAACCCCGGCTCGAACCTCTGGATTTTTCGAAATCTATGTGCGGATCATAATTTCTATATGATTATCACTTGCTTACGGTGACGGAAATCATTGTGATGAAACCTGCATGTCTCAGAAGATTTAACCAATTTTCGAAAGACATGTGAAATCCGCCAACCGCAAGCCCCCGCCGAGGCCTGTGCCCAGGAGTGGAACGTCAAAGGGCTAAAATTATTCTAATTATTTCTATCAATATCTGAGCGGATCTATTGATCTTTTTCGCTTTCAGATTTTGTTATATGTATTGTAAGTGACTGTAATTCTTTATTTTTATAGTTAGTCACATTAATACCTCTCGTGATTTCGAAACATCAAAGGTGTTAGTATAAGAACGTCATTATGTTTGTAAATAACATTGCAATATAAAATGATCCAAGTCTTTTAGATATTTATCAGTAAAATTCTAAGGATTTTTGGGTGTTACCGGGGGCCTAACTCTGTAAACCGCTCGCGTTTCGAACGACTCGCACTCGACACGCCATACGTCAATCAAAACTGACGTAACAGTTTTGACAGTTTCATTTAGAAAATCTGTCAAAACCAGGGCTTGAAACCGGTTTTGAAATACCGGTTAATTTCGTTCTTTAAATAACCGGTTAATGGAGGGAGCGGGTTTTCCTTCCTGACGCTATAACTCCAGAACGCACGAACCGATTTCCACGGTTTTGCATTCGTTGGAAAGGTCTCGGGCTCCGTGAGGTTTATAGCAAAGAAAATTCAGGAAAAATTTCAACAGAAAAGCGCATTTCACGCGGACGGAGTCGCGGGGCACAGCTATATTTAATAAAAAACTGTTTGTTCATCGATCATGTTTGTTTACATTCTAAACTGGGTGGTAGTTGTTAGAACATTGTGTAACTAGGTTTACACACTAAAATATTGTCTAATGACGTCATTGGACTATTACAGTAACTGGCAGTGAGATTGGCACATCGCGGTTATGTAAGCAGTTAAAAATTTATCAAAGTTATAAGAAATAATGATAATTAATACCGTACTGATGGTGAAACAGAAAAGTGTTTACAAATTGATCATATTCTAGCTATCCCACTGTATTTCTCATAATGAGAATTTATTTTACGCTACAAAAAGAATTTCAGACACGGAGAAATAGCGTCTAACGTTCGTCGTGGTACACAAAATGCATCCAAATTGTCTCATCATTGGGTAATTTTTTTTGTTAAAGTACTATCAATATCTGAGCGAAACTATTGAACTTTTTTCGCTTTCAGATTGTGCAGTATGTATTAAAAGTGACTGTAATTCTTTATTTTTATAGTTAGTCACATTAATACCTCTCGTGATTTCGAAACATCAAAGGTGTTAGTATAAGAACGTCATTATGTTTGTAAATAACATTGCAATATAAAATGATCCAGGTCTTTTAGATATTTATCATCAAAATTCTAAGGATTTTTGGGTGTTACCGGGGGCCTAACTCTGTAAACCGCTCGCGTCTCGAACGACTCGAACTCGACGCGCCATACGTCAAAACTGACGTATCAGTTTTGACAGTTTCATTTAGAAAATCTGTCAAATATGACGTATTCAGATACGCGATACGTCAGTATTGACGTATTGCCAGTCAAGTGCGAGTCTATCGAGATGCCAGCGGTTAACCGAGTTGGGCCCACAAATATAGATTTACATAGATAACGTAAGTATCACAATTTGTATTGAAACCAAGCGTGCCAAATTTTTAACACCTACTGTGACGTCACAGATGGCGGGAAATCTAAACCGATTCAAAGACACCGATGCCGCCGATGCCCCTCCGCCCGCTACGATTCTCTCGAGCGATTATCTCGCTCATACTCATATTTTTATATCTGTAGTCGCGAGGACTGTAAGTTATCGGCGACCAACCTCGACGCTTGGTCGGGGTTTTCGGACACGCTAAGCACATACATTTGCGTTATCTATGTATATCTATATCTGTGGTTGGGCCCTACCCAGATCGATAGTTAGGGTGCGTGTTACCACACCAATCTATATACCGATCGACCGATCTATCCATCGATCGATACTGAAATGAAAGTCGATTGACAGTTTCTATATAAAAAAGAATACTTTATTCTTTATTTTACACTATTTGCTACGTTAGTGTGGTGAAGAGAAGACTGGAGCGGACGTCACGTGAAACATCCGGTGCTTTTATTTTTAAAGTTTTGAACGACATGGAAAGATACTGGTGGTGTTAAAGTGAACTTAACCTAACCAGGTATCACGCAGTATCATAATCTAGTCCACGGCCAACGAGATGCGATACTAACATGAATAGACTTATTATTAATTAACATTACGGTTTCGGACACCGACTTGAACAGCGAAGTAATTAAATTCATCCCGAATGGTGGCGACCCCAGCGGTGACCGACTTGAAGGTTATACCAGTTCGTATCGCCACTCGTTGCCCGTGGTATAGGTAGTTTGAATTCTTATACTATAATAACAATTTCATCATACAAATAGCGTGGTATCTGTTTATGCACCTGAAAACAAAAGAAGCGTAACTATCTATAAAATTAAAATGACTCACGTATTTTCATCCATAAACAATTTAAAAACTATCAAAAATGTGACTCATGCAAGATGGATGACTCACAAACAGGGCTGCCAAAAAATGTCATCAGCATTTCACTGTCGAATAAAAGTTGAATAAAGTTAAGAACTCAAATGAATTACCTACCTGTGTAATGCTTTTTAATTGAAACCCCAATAATATTATATGTAAGTATATATATAAATATGAATCTCTATTTCCTTGGTCATCGCTTCACGCGTGAACGGATGGAACGATTTCAAAATTTTTTTGTTGTTGTGATTATTATTATCAGGAGAAGGTTTTGTTTATTATATTTAGGAGAAAAAATCCAATGAAATATTCAAAGTTAAGATAGGACCACGTCTGTCGGGTCAGCTAGTACTTAATAAACCATGACAGGCTGGACGAAATTTGGCATAATATTGGCAAACGTAGCCAGTTGATCTGGCATCGACTCATATAAGCAGAGCGTAATCGAATGATAACCACGTTAACATATAGTTTTAAACTATCTCAGGAATTGACAACCCTATCGTTGACGTTCGTCTTCCAACGCCACGTCGTCTCTGACGTCATTCCACCGATGTTTACTAACAGACAGTATGATATTTGGCAATGGCAATCGCAACCAATTGATACGGCGGTCGGCTCTACCAGAATAGCGTATTCAGTAAGATGTCCATGTCATAATGTTTTTAAAGCTATCTCAGGAAGTCGCTACCCTATTGTTGATGTGCAACTTGCATCACTACGTTATGTCTGACGTCAATCCACCAATGTTTACTAACAAGTAACGAAGGAACTTTTTAACTCCCACCCAAGGCGATGCAAGCTTGATATTTATGTCTGACAAGCTGTCTGTTTGATCAACATTGTCCTTTAAAGGTGAGACCAATATTATACACTCATTGTATTAACATGTGGGCAAATGCCATCACAAAATGGATGCCAGAAGACGGTAGCCGCAGCCAGGGTAGCCCCAAGACAAGATGACGGGACCATTTGGTCACCTTTGCGGGAGATAGGTGTCCCGAAACAGCACAAAACCGTAGTTTATTCATGGAGAGGCCTTTGCTCAAGAGCGGGATACACAAACAGGCTAGTAAAAAACAAATCTGCAACACTACATTTAAAGATTATCCAGTATTTATATGTTTAATTTTAATTAGCATTACATGAAGCCTCTTATCCTTTAACTATCTAACTATAGATAGTCAAAGCTCTCGTATGTATCTACCAGAGGTTTTGCCAGTAAATTAAACTCAACCTCTACTCAAAATGATTTTCGTTAATGCAAGCCAACAAAGCATTTATGAATAGTCAGAATCTACCACCGGTTCAGAATGCTGCTTCCACTGAGAAGATCCGGCAAGAAACCCAATTGTTACTCTTTTAACTAATAAAAGATGGTGTAACTTCTCAGGAACAGCAACAGAATGTGACCAGGCAACACCATTGCCACTAAATAGTAATCAAATCTCACTCAGATTTAGGTATATCTACTATATAAAAATAAGTCGGGTTTTCCTTCCTGACGCTATAACTCCAGAACGCACGAACCGATTTCCACGGTTTTGCATTCGTTGGAAAGGTCTCGGGCTCCGTGAGGTTTATAGCAAAGAAAATTCAGGAAAAATTTCAACAAAACGCGGACGGAGTCGCGGGGCACAGCTAGTAAATTATAAAATTATATTAGTGAGGTGTGCATACCTACAGGTGTATAGGTATATAGTATTCGTTTGAACTTCCCAAACACCAAGTGTGTTGCAGTGGTATGACGTCAATCGGCACATGTTTACTAACAGTCGGCAGCAGCGAGCCCTATCGTGTTTACTCACGAACTAAATTTAAATCACCGATTACCTACCGCCGGTTTATTTCCGAACATTTTACGGTTCCGGAGAAACTAAGGAATTGGTTCACCAGACTCACCCACGATTGACGCACTCTTACAAGCTCTACTTTACATTGTTTCCGAAGTATACTTACAACGTAATTTGACTTTTGAACACTTCCGGAAAGAGTAAATGGAGAATTTCAAAGGCTGAAAAGTATTGAATATTTACACACACAATAGGTTCTTCGTCTGATTTATCAATAATGCACAATATATCATGGCAGTAATATGTAGGCACGTATATGTATTTGTCCTGGATAAATGCCATCATAAAAATATTGGCAAAAAAACAATATCAACAAACATATTTTACGTTCTATCAATGATGTTGTCTGCTCACATTGCGTTGCTGTTTCTGTTAAGGCTAAAGCGCCCATCTAGCTCGCAAAGTTCAATTTTTTTGAGGTTATTTAGAAATTTTTCAAAATCTGACAATAATAAAAGGCACATTTTGTAATTCGCGACTAACACCGTGTGCAGTGCATTTATTAATATATCCAACTTACTCTAAAACATTTCAAGAACGACAGCTATCCAGTTAATCTGGCAATTTTTGTATATTTAGTGATTAACTAGTATCATATCCACTGTGATAATATGTAGAGTAAACTAAATGTATTAATAAACGCACTGCATACTGTGTTTGTCGCAAATCACAAAATGTTGTCTTAAATGATTTCAGATATTGGATAAACTATAAAAATACTCGAAAATTTTGAATTTCGCGGGCTAGACAGGCGCCGTCACCTTAATGTTTACCAACTTCTTTAACCGACTTCCGAAAAAAGGTGGAGGTTCCATGTTCGTCTGTATATACTTATTCTTCGTAGCTAAGTTTCTCGCTGGCTCCTCACAGTGAAGCAGCATTCCGAACCGGTTGTAGATTTTGACAATTCATAAATGCTCTGTAGGCCTATGCATTATCAAACTCTTTAATAACATTCTTCTTAATTCAGGGCAGCACTAGTTATGTTGTCTTTATATCACCTAGATATAAAGACAACATAACTAACCGTAAGTAACCTGCATCGAACAGGCCTGTAACTAACAGTATCTGAAATCAAACTGAAAGAGAATGCCTTAACACTCCCGCGAACATCACAATGTTCGGATGTAGCAGTTCAGTGATGTCAGGTCTATTGTGGCCGGCGCACTAAATCCCGCTTACGTCAATGGGAAATAAAACTGGTATTGAAACTGCAATGCAACGCCAAACGTTCGTATACACACAAATAAATCTTTTAGTTGCCGATTTACAAAGAACTTTTGTTCTAAAAATGTGTTATAAAGCTATTGTAAATGGATTCAGAATGTTTCCTTTCAATCTGGAGAGTGTAGGGACTATAGAATTGTAGGAGAATCGGTCTTGACTACCTCTAATGCCTCTATGTTACCTTCTGTCATATAATCGTATAGTAACCACTGAGTTGAAAGATTTTCTCAGTGAAGCTACTTCTTGTTAACATCAGACGAAACAACTGAAGAAATTTATAATGGTTCATCGTAGTAACTTCGGAATCCCAAAAAATGATTTAGATAGTTCCTATTTTATATTTTAATGTTTGTGTTGAGATAACATTTTAGATAAGCCTTATTAGCAGAGTTTAAGAAAGTTTCCTGATGGATTCTCAATTTACTTCTTAGTTTAGTTTTCAGCGGGCTATAAATACTGAACAATAGCTGCTTTTAATTACAGTAGTAGCAAACCATGTTTTGCTCGGAAAACAATGTTGGCATGCATAATGAGCGTTAAACGCGAATGGAATTTTCTGTGGGATTATTTTTGACGTCTATTGGCTGGGCAGTCGACTGACAAATAGTTTGGAAGTAGGTACTTTACGAAAATCATTAGGTATTTATTACGCATGGAATCTAATAATATGACGATTCAGATAAAACTTTTTACCGTTAGCGGATCGCTTTTATACTTTTATGTGACAATGGTGTAGACTGTGTTGCTTCTGTTGAAAAGAGTAACCATTGAGTTTCTTGCCGAATCTTCTCAATGGAAGCAGGATTCTGGGATGCTACTCTTAGCTACGATAATCGATAAATCTTGACATTTGTAGTGTCGAATCCTACTCTAAATTCTTATCGATTACTGAACGAACGATACAAAATTATCTTTCGTTGAGACAATATACGTCAGCAAAAATATGTAATTTGGAGTAGGATTCAACACTACAAATGTCACATATCGTGACTCTTTGCAACATAATATATATAATATTAATATATATCAATTATTATCGTTGCTAAGAGTAGCACCCCTGAATCGCTGGTAGATTCTGAGATTTAAATTTAAAACACCATTACTTTTTCTGTGATGGCGTACTCCCGTGTAGTTGTATGCGCGATTCACACACACCACATTATTTTGGATCCAGGCCTAACCGGTGAGATTTATTAGCAGCAGAACTGCTGAAAACAGTCCTCTGAAATACGGAGCCCGGACTGAATGGGAGGTAACTAATCCACGGAATCTAACTCGCAATAGGTGTTACAACCTGACTAGCTCACGCTTGAGTCATTATACCGAGGAGTAATCCGAAAGTCAAAGTCCTGACATCATTCTCTTTTTCCCAGGGATCGTCAACCGGGGGGACTCGTTCCGGCGCCGCCGCTCGCGGTCCGGCAGCCTCGCGCCGTCCTCGCCGGCCCAGGCCGCGCCCGAGTCCCAGGAGCGCAGGCCCGTGGCCTGCCACCGGGTGGCCATGGTCGGCGCCCCGGGCGTCGGAAAGACCGCCCTCATCAGCCAGTTTCAGACCAGCGAGTGTATCAACGCTTATGATAGACAGAGTAAGTAAATCCGTAGACTCGTTGATTTTTAACCCCCGACGAA
Organism: Notodonta ziczac; assembly: GCA_918843915.1. Classification (NCBI taxonomy): domain Eukaryota; kingdom Metazoa; phylum Arthropoda; class Insecta; order Lepidoptera; family Notodontidae; genus Notodonta; species Notodonta ziczac. The sequence continues at coordinate 11,059,675 of OU974049.1, forward strand.
AAAAGAGGGATGTTATAAGATCAACTTGTGTATCAGTGTGTCTGTCTGTGGCATTGTAGCCCCCAAGCGGATTGACCTATTTTAATTATTTTTTTGTTAGAAAGGCGTTCTGATCGAGAGTATTCTTAGCTATGTTTCATGAAAATCTGTTGAGCCATTTGAAAATTATCAACTCTTTTGTAGTTTAAAAAGTCGTCCCAGGGAGAGTTTTTTTATAAATTTTAAATTGAGTTATTTTTCTAAATTAAAAAAAACTTGACAAGAATTGGTTTGTTAATTGAAATTGGTGTCATGTTTGCACTGACATTGTCACTGTTTAATGCTTCCAATAGATTCATTTTGATATCGCTACTCGTAAGCCGTGGTAGACATTTGTATATCGGTGATATATTTCCTCACTGCAAAATATGAATCAGACGAACTAAGTTGATCCTGAGAGTTGATTTCTGTCCAATAGTAGGTACATAAGACACAATTTCGAGTATCCGCATTAAGTTACGACTTACGACACCATATCCAAAATGTTTCCACTGTCCGTGAACAATCTTGTTTTTCAACTTCAAACCCCTCTGATAATTGAATTCCATTTACGAGTTTGTGAAATTCGAAACCCTTAAAAGAATGGGTGCCTCAAATCGGGACATTTACGCGGATAACTTTACGCGGTTCCTGATTATGAGGAAATTTAACGCGCAATATAATATAATTGAGTCGGCAACCCCACTTCCGGCTGGCAGTGCTGATGGAATTGGAACTGCGGGATCCTTAAGTGTTAAACGTCTTAAGGTGAAGGCGCCTGTCTAGCCCGAGAAATTCAAAATTTTCGAGTATTTTTATAGTTTATCCAAAATCTGAAAACATTTAAGACAACATTTTGTGACTTGTGACAAACACAGTACCTATGCAGTGTGTTTATTAATACATTTATTTTACTCTAAATATTATCACGGTGGATATGATACTAGTTAATCACTAAATATACAAAAATTGCCAGATTATCTGAATAGCTGTCGTTCTTGAAATGTTTTAGAGTAAGTTGGATATATTAATAAATGCACTGCACACGGTCTTTGTCGCGAATTACAAAATGTGCCCTTTATTATTGTTAGATTTTGAAAAAAATCTAAAAAACCTCAAAAAATTGAACTTCGCGAGCTAGGTGGGCGCTTTAGCCTTAATATATTATTACGATTTTACTTACTGAGAACAGAGAAATAATCAGACCATCTGCGCAATAAAGTATTCGTCACGTAAAAAGAAGAAATGATAGTGGAGCCAAGCCGAAGCCAACTGATTACAGCTCATAAAGGTACGGGCTGACTCGGGTAGTACCATCCTCTCACAGAAAAATGACGTGAAGTTGCTGGTAGAGCTGTATTTTGTACGATGAGTGGGAGAGCCTTGATCTCCCTCTATCCCTCTCCCGTTTAGGTCGGGAAAGTGCGAGCAATGCGTGCCAAACCTGCCGTCTGTCAAAACCGTGCTTACAAAGCCTGGATTTACCTATAGTATACACTTTCCCCCTAATTAATACATGTGGATTAGCAGGAGAATAGGTACGCACCGAACGATCTCTTTCAGTTATCAGTAATTTGACAGTCGAATGAAGAAGACAAAGTATGGTGTAACTACATAGCCGCTAATCCATGTTTTATTAAAAACAGTGCTTAAAAGCGAAGCTTTATACTATAAAGCGTAGACACTAAGCGGCTGCGGCGCGTAACGTAATCGTGTAACGCTACTCACGTCTGACGCTTAGCACGGATAGAGTGGCCGCGCGACGAGCGCCCCGAACGTCCGTATAGAAGCTTCGCTTCAATAAGGGGGTATCTGTTTGCAATTCCTCACAAAGTTTACTCCACCTGTCTCTATATAAATATAGAGTCACATAGCGCTCTCCGAATAAACATTTACATTGGCGCACTCTTTTCACAACACCCTGCTGAAAGTTTACAGAAACAACGCGTGTTGCTCGAGTTACGGACGGCGTGTTAACGCGTCAAACAACTTTAGGTAGAGACTTGACGAAGTTACACAATACTGTTGTCACGACGTCGACAATTGTGACGTGTTCACCTGACACGCAGACACCTGCGTGATTGTTAGAGCAATAATGCTTTACAAATAAATAGAGAGTGTTACCTACTACCATGGTCGAATCAGCTACTACCAGCTCGTATATATATTATAGTTATATAATGTTATAGAAGACCGCTTGGCGCAGTGGTTCGAGCGTAGGCCGCTCGGCTCACTGCACATGGTGGTTGCGGGTTCGATTCCCGCTGGGGTCAATTACGGAAAATTGCCTTTTCGTAGTCTTCCCTGGTGTGGGTGTCACTGGAATCGCCCCCAGTCCATTGTACGGAACCCATAGTACAAGCGTCGCTTAGTTTGGGACTATACAGTTGATGTGTCAGTCTGGCGATATTATATTATACTAGCCCGCCCCGGCTTCGCACGGGTATTTTTTATCCGTGTTTCTCTACTATATTATGCATGTATTATACATATAAACCTTCCTCTTGAATCGCTCCATCTATTAAAAAAACCGCATCAAAATCCGTTGCGTAGTTTTAAAGATCTAAGCATACATAGGGACATACAGACAGCGGGAAGCGACTTTGTTTTATACTATGTAGTGATTATATAAGTACATAAGTTCGACTGGAGCAGTACCACCCTCTCACAGAGGACGGCGTAAAGTTGCTATTATAGCTGCGTTCGTACGATTAGTGGGTGAGCCGGAAGTACGAAATTCTGCTCCCTCTACCTCACTTCCGTTCGGGTGGACCATGCGCGAGCACGGTTAACATCAAGGGGGTATTAACAGAACTGTGAATAAACAACCCCACCCCTGGCGGTTCTTTCGCTTTGTTTGCCGACTTTGTTATAATTATTATGTTATATAATAAAAATGTCCCTGGAACACAAAATAGTACCTTCCTTCCTACCCAAAGTGAGTGTAGGTTTCGAAACGTTTCAATGAAATCCCCATTAGGTTCAAAACAATAAAACCTGGACTAACAGAACAATTCTCATAGCCAATCTCTCATAAATTTCATACCTAATTTATGTAAAATGGAAATAAAAATCCACATTAAAACCATTCATGTTCAGTCCAAGCCGCTTTACAATTCCCTTCTTTTTGCTCGACGATATCTCGTAATTATGAGAGAAACCAGCGCTCGGCACGGCGCGCGGCGGCGTCGTAACGAAATAAAAAATAAAAAGTTGCATGGGACCACACGACGCAAATAAAAAGGATATTCCTGAATAATTGGTTGTCAACTTGGTTAACAACAAGCCTTGCTTACTAAACAAAATATTCATAAAAGGAGTACCTACAAAAAAGGAAAAAGTTCAATGTCAACTCAAAATTGGTACGCACAAGATTGAATTTCCTTTCTCAGGCAACAAAGGTATTATTATATTTTTAGAAATACCGTGAGCCTACACTTAGAGCAAATACATAGAAAATATTTTATGTTCTGTGTGTTGTTTATCTCAAATAATTTAATTAATTGAGAAATATAAATCTAACACTTGTCCTTATTTATCCTACAGGCTCGTACCGCATGGACACTGCAATTATCAGTTTTTCCGTTTTTATTTCCACCGGCTCGTGGAGCAATAACATCACACACCACTACATGGAGTACCGGCAGAGAGAACCCATTTAACTGTGGTATTATCATTTTCGAGGGTTTTTTAATTTCAATTTGGACAGACAACTGCGAATCTGTTACTGGTGCGGACCAACCACTGCACTCGCACTAGGTATAACTTGTATCAAAATAATTCCAAAAATGTTGCAAGGCTAGAGCTGAGGCAAGGCCATTGTGATTGGTCGGGAGCGGAGGCAACGCATTGGGATTCGACAATCGAAGATCTTATACACCTTATTAATCGTATGTGTTTCGGAAAATTATGTCCTAGAGCCGGGATGGCGAACCAATGGCACGCGTTCTATTGCTGTCACGCGACAAAATAAACCTATTGTGCACGACACCGATCGAAACGATTTGCAAAGTTCAAAGTAACAATGTTTGTTCTTTCTGACTTAGTCTAAATTCTCTAAATTCTTTGACGGCACGTCAAGAGTCTCATTGAACAATTCTTCGGAAAAAATTGGTACGTTGATCTAACAAGGTTTGCTATCCCTGACCTAGAGCGTGGAATCTAAAGGGTGATTAGACCGCGGAAACGGGGTTTAAAATCACATAAGTAATTATAAAGTCTGATATTACTCTACCAATAGTCACACACACCGTGTATGTACGTCATTACACTTTTATTGTATTCGACCTTCTCAACAAAAATAACCCACCTCAGATATAATCAGTCCATTATGAGCTTAACCCTTACACTGACCGCATGTTCTGAATACGCAATAGGTCTAAAACATCCCAATAATGATACATGATCACTTCAAAATAATTTTGTAATAAAATATGCAATGTAAGGGTTAAAATTTGGGAATAAAGAAGGGTACAAAGGGGACCTGTTTGATTGATGAAATTCAATTTTCTAAGCTCGGCAGGGTTGACTTTTATTTAAATTAAATTATTAGGAAGAGCCACAGAGTACGATACGAGTAGGTTATATACAGAGTAGGTTACGATTACGAGCAACAAGCAAAGGAATAGATGAAAGTGTATCTCCGCGAAAAAAAGAAAATTATGGAAATTCTTCCAAGGATCACCAATTAATGCTATGCAATGCCTTAAGTATTGTAAGCATATATAGGCTACAGTTACTGCTTAACGTCAGACGGGCCGACTTTATCATAATATGCTTAAAAAACGATAAATTTATGAATTTCTTTATTTATTTAAAGTTAAATAGAACGGCCAAACGCCAATGACACCAATTAACTAAATATTAAGTTACTATAAAGTAAGTTATAAAAAACTAAATACTTAATAATCATTTAGATATTCATAAATAACAAAGATATTAACGTATATTTATAAACAAATAAAAAATAAGATCTTATTTTAATAATGCACGATATTTTGTATGGCGCATTTGTAAATACTAAAACTGATACAAGAAAAAATAATTAAGTAAGCCTTTGGATTATTTAACAGCGCATCTTAACGAAACATGCGAGTTTCAGTAGATAACCAAATTATGGTAAATAAAAAATATAGGTGCGCCTTCCGTATAATTCAACATAAATATTTCGGGAGTGAGTATCGTGACAATGATGTCCCCAAGTTCCGATACAAAGTACCCGTCAAACTCCCTAATTAGTTCCGCCGTGTTAATTCCCGGAACTCATGATTACACAATTTTAAACTTTCCGCGAAGCTACGCGGCGACTCGAAATGGAGGCGTAATTAAAATAGAACGACACGAAATATTAAACAACTTAACGAATTTGATATTTAAAAGATAGCAAAATATAAAAAAACAAACAATTGTTAGCTACCTAGTGTAATCGGACAATGTACAACAATGATTAGATACCTAGGTATCTATTGTTAGTAAAAATCAAAGCATTTTTAAATATTTTTGTTTGGGTTGTTTGGGTTGGTTTAAAAACGGAAAAATCCGTTTTTTGTAATTTAAAAACAAAAGCCGATCAGTAAAGTTCTATGGATATCTGAAATTCAATCATGATGATTAATAATATAACTCTAAATTGAAAATTTAAAAACCCCCGATGCGACGACCTTTTCATCAAATGTATACAATAATCAACAGGAAATCTGTGTAAAAGTATGAGACATTATTTTGTTATGACATTATAATAATTGACATTAGAATAAACAACGAATCTTAATATTGATGCCACGGAGGTTTCATTCCTAGTAAAATATTATCAATTATGATTCAATTTGATGTAATAACTCTGGTTGAGGTGGACGGGAGCAGCCCAACGCTAAAATTATTTTAAATTATATTTGTTCTTTTATATTTTTTCGCAATGGCGGAACAGCGCCCTCTAGAATTATTATAGCGTAATATTCCATGACCATTACCAAAATTTAACGCATGCGCGTATCCATCATTTGAAACGTGACTTATGGAACGTCTTTAGTTCATACACAAATCTCATTATAAAAATTGATAAAATATACTTTTTTCCAGAATTAGGGAATCTTTTCAAATTTATAATATTGTAAAAAGCCAGTTCAGACTATTACGATCATTTAAAAATATAATAAATCTAAATCCAATCATCTCAAATTTTGATTGGATTCGAGCCGTGGAAGTTGGTTTTGGCCTAGAATGTGGCTTTTTTACCTACAAAAGAGCTGATGATCTTCAAACGGCTGAACCGATTTTTATGAAACATAGCTAAGAACACTCTCGATCAGAATACCTATCTAACAAATTAAACTAAATTGAAATCGGTTCATCAGCTTGGGCGCTACGTTGCCACAGACAGACACACAGATACACAGATACACAGATACACAGATACACAGATACACAGACACACAGATACACATGTTAAACTTATAACACCCCTCGTTTTTCGTCGGGGGTTAAAAATTTCCTTTCATGAATAAGTAAATCAGTCAATAATATCTTGAAAAGTAGATGAAAGCTACAAATTGTCATTGAAACTGATTCAGTCGAAAAATGTATCGGATATTTTTTTACATTCAACGGCGCTAATACTAATTTATATTGACATTCATTGAGAAATAATCCAGATAAAATAGTCGTTCCTCATAAAATATTCTCACAGCTCTCCTGGCGCCCATCGCACCTTATATTGAGATGCCAACCAACACAACCTGTATAACAATACAGGGTGATCTGATCGCCAAAATAATTCTAAATTCAGTACCTACGTATTTTTTACATTTAATGATTTATACCGTTTTCGAATTTCAACTTATTAAACAAATTATTTAATTCAAATAAGAGATTAACTTTTTTTATTATGGTCTTGATAAAAAAATATACAATTATCTCGAAAGTGCGCAGATTTATAGCATTTTAAAGGTGACCAAAAGTCTCGTCTGAATTCATGCTGGCGTCGGTCAACATAAACAACTAATAGCCGATCTCGTATCAGATAAATTCACGTATAATGTAGTGAGGGTATCTCAGCGTGGCTGAGACATGGGTCGGGGGTCGGGGCGTGCTACTGCGGATGTGATCGAATTTTCTGCTGTCAACGTCATGAGTGTGTGGCTATAAAGTTGGCGGTGACAGTCGCTAGCGTATAGGGCAGCGTCCAATATGAGTTTGAATAAATCCTACATTGAATTGCAAGTGTACTCACACTAATATCACGAATAGTTAGTCTTAATACAGATCGCTTGATAACCATTTTAAGAAATAAAAAATATCGCCAGACTGAAATACCAACTGTATGGTCCCAAATTAAGCAATGCTTGTACTATGCGTACCGTACAATGAACTGGGTAAGATCCCAGTGACACTCAGAACGGGGTTAATTACGAAAAGGCCATTTCCGAAATTTGCTCTGGTGAGAATCAAACCCGCAACCACCATGTGCAGAGAGCCGAGCGGCCTACGCTCGAACCACTGCGCCAAGCAGACGGCCAAGCAGTTTAAATACCTAAATACTAAACTCACACTCAATATTACTGACAAAAACAGGCTGTTGCACATAAAATGGCACAAAACAATTGCCAATATTCCTCAGTGAATCCAAAATGGCCGCTCCATTTCGATTACGCTCGCTACACGTCACTCGAGCTTACCGCGTGTTTTATGGCCCCAGTATCGAGAGCCCCTATTTCTAGGGCAGTAATGGCTCCCCTTCTGCTTACGCCTCGCAGATGCAGGAGGCGGCTCCTGGTTCAATTCCTATAAAAGTGTGTACAGTTGCATATGTGTATCTCTATAAACGCTCCTTCCGTGAAGCATTTGGCGATAAATTACTTGGGTAACAGTAGACGGTTTAGTAACGTAATTTATTAGTTACCCGTTTACTAACTGAGTTTACTGCTTCGCTAGATACTAAGTCAGTACAAGTGTCTCACGCGAGGCAAATTATTACGCTGGGTCTTTCGGGCGCTGTCATTACCCTCATTCACTAACCTATATAGAACCTGGATAGACCATCACGGTACTTAGAATTTATTTAATTCGTCAATTATTTTTTTTAAACGTCATTAAGATTATTTGATACTGGCACGCAGAATGCACTATGGAAGTCCCGCCCTACAAAAACTGTCACCGTTTGTCAGACAGTCAGTCGGTGTGGAGGTTACAAATGTGTGTGTCAATTTATGGTAGTGTGTGTAATATTTTATTTATTGATTTCAATGTATTTCTAAGTATTATAACATAAATAAATTATTAGCATTCTCCACTCCTTCTCTACATAAACTATAAGTGTGACAAATTTTATACTCCTCCGTCCGCGCAATTTTCGTAAAATGCGTTACAAAGTGTTTGCTTCACATATTAATATACTAGCTGTGCCCGCAACTTCGTCCGAGTAGTATTTAACTTGACAAAAAATCGGGATTATCGGGATAAAAAGTATCCTATGTGTTTATCCCGGTTATAAACTATCTGTGTTCCAAATTTCATCCCAATCCGTTCAGTAGTTTTTGCCTGAAAGAGTAACAAACTTCCACACCCACAAACTTTCGCATTTATAATATTAGTAGGATATAGATTAGTTATTCTTACCGCCGTGTTCAGTACAATATTTTGCCTGTTCCCAACAAGATATGCGATCGATTGTGTCATGTGATAGGTAATCACAAAAGCCACTATTCAATAGTAAATTGCTCCATCCAGCCGTCACTTTCGGCTGTGGCGGTGTCATACGGCTATTATCAACGCGGTGGCAACCCTGATTGCACATAGCTTGCTATGTAGAATATCTACTGTCATTGTTATTCAGATCCACACCAAAGATTATCAAAAGATGTAAGGGCCCGTGCACACCTTGGTTTACACGCGCCGTCGACGCGCGTTTTAGAATTGTGCTTCGACGGCGCGCTTTTATCCTACAAAGGTCTTCAGCCTGCGTCTGACTCGCGTGTGTATCGCGTCTGTAGCGCTACAAACGCGCGTTGACGGTGCGTTTATAAAACGTGGTGTGCACAGGCTCTAATAGTAGTTTTATAATGGTTTGTAGCTTCAATCTAGGATCACGAAGGGGTTTTCACACATTTAGGTATGCTATATTAGTGTTACATACATATTGTTTTAAGAGTAACTTACAAATAAAATCTTATTTAGGCTCAATCGGTGTAGTACACTCTCACAGAAGATCGGTATAAAGTAATTATTATAGGTGCGTTTCGTAGAAAGAGTGAGAGAGCCAGATGTCCAACCCTCTCTCTCTCTCTTCCCTTCTCTCTATCCCATTTTCCTTAAAATCGGCGACGTGCGTGCCATGCCGTTAGTATTGCAAGCATCTATAGGCTACGGTAACTGCTTAATATCTAAAGGGTCGTAAGCTTATTTGCCGACTATCTTAAATAAAAAGAAAACAACTTTAAATAAATCACTAAGGAATAAATACAGAGGATACAGTGGAGGTTCTCTTAATGTTTGTTACCTCAGCACCGCGTCATTTATTTGAAAAATTATTTTTGCATTCGAAAGGATGGTCCTCCAGATTGGTCCCATTAAAATTTCATCAAAATCGGTTCAGTAGTTTGGCATTTAAATCAAAATAACTGGAAAAAATACATATTTAGAAGGCGTCATATTTGATTAAGCTACCGAAATACAGAAATACAGACTCGATATAGTGGGGAATTACCCCTCTTACCGATTAATAAATATTATTGTACCTAGTTCGGCGGGCGCCGTATAATCTGCCAATCATCTGTCATTACAAACGCTACTGGCTGCCACTATTTGAACCATGATTTGAACTGTGAGCACTACCATTGTTTTCCGATCGAGTACCGCAATAATAATAATTTATCAAATACATAAATTCTTAAGGTAAGTAGTTTTATTTTAAGAAAGTAGTAACATTTTTCTAGTTTTAGAACTATGTAACTACTTAGAAAGTAACAAAATAGTGCGATACGCCTGAGCAGAGTTTGGAAATCAAACAAATATATTTAGATACTAGCTGTGCCCACGGACTTCGTCCGCGTAGTATTTAACGTAACAAAAAATTTCGGGATTATCGGGATAAAAAGTATCCTATATGTTAATCCCGGTTATAAACTATCTGTGTTCCAAATTTCATTCAAATCCGTTCAGTAGTTTTTGCGTGAAGGAGTAACAAACATACATACATACATACATACATCCACACTCACAAACTTTCACATTTATAATATTAGTAGGATTGTTTTCTTATATTTACGCGAATACTACACATTGAAATAAAACTATCTCAAACGTCGGGAACATAAAAAGTAAACAAACGCGATATAATCCGTAAAAATAGTTTTATTTCAACATATATTTAGATTTGGAAGCTGCCAAACGAGACTAAATCCATAAAATAAATTAAAACCTTCGGAATTAATCGCATAATTTGGGCTAATAGCCCACCAACTGCACTGAGTTAAGTTATAGGTTAGAGTAAAAGTAATTTGGACAGGAGTAAAAGGTGATTTACCATAGTAATATAGCAATGCTTTAGTCACGCGACTGTCCGCGACGGGTTAGCGTGACACGGCGCTCAGCAACACGCTGATTTATTGCTGTTTATACAGCGCTTCCTGCTCGCAATGCCGATAAGCAATACAAGGCTACAATGTACCCATCTAATCAACTTAATACACCCGAGAGACCGTTTGGAAAGACCCCGGCTTATTAACGTCACAGACGGCTGTGGTAGTAATAATATAATATAACTAGTTGCCTGACAGACGATGTTCTGTCTTTTAGAGGTATGAAAAATAGATAGTAGCCTATTCACAGACCTACCCGATATGCACACAAAATTTAATGAAAATCGGTCGAGCCGTTTCGGAGGAGTATGGTAACTAACATTGTGACACGAGAATTTTATACTCGTATATAAGATAATATCGGGAAACGAACACACCAACTGTATGGTCCCAAACTAAGCAATGCTTGTACTATGGGTACCGCACAATGGACTGGGAGCGATCTAAGTGACACCCAAACCAAGGTAAATTACGAAAAGGCCATTTCCGAAATTTACCCCGACGGGGATCGAACCCACAACCACCTGGTGCAGTGAGCCGAGCGGCCTACGCTCGAACCACTGCGCCAAACGGTCGCCCTAGTGAATGCTGCAATATCCAAATTCCTGAATTACCAATGACTTGAATAATAAATTAATGACAATTGTGACGCCTGCTCACATTGTGTTGCCGTTCCTGTGAATGTACACCATCTTTCATTATATTGAAAATAGTAAAACCATTGAGTTTCTTGCCGCTCTTCTCAGTGGAAGCAGCATAGGTCTTGCGGGCACAAGGTCCTGGGTTCGAAGCCCGACTCGCACCTCTGGGTTTTTCAACATCTATGTGCGAATCATAATTTTAATATGATTTTCACTTGCAAGCAAATAAGCTTACAACGAAGGAAAATTAAGAAAATCGAATACATTTTCAAAAGACATGAGAATCCTAACCTCCATCCCCCTTACTGGGCTAGCTTGGTGGATTATTGTCTGAATCCCCCTCTCGTTGAGGGGAGGCCCGTGCCCAGGAGAGGGCCCGATTATTATATTACGGATACAAGATTTTACCTACATCCAACGAAATACTTAGTTGGATGTGTAAGAAACTTTAATAGTTACTTATAAGTTTCTCGGTAGAGTGAAAAAGTCGATTACCTCTTTCCATCAAAAGTTATCACTACAGGGAATAGCGTTTGATGGACTAACTTATAAGTAGGTATGTGACAAAACTTGGTGGATTAAATTAACTCTTACCACTTACTTTCTTAAGGAAGCCGTGAACTAAAAGGTTAAGCAATTTATTTGCTATTGAAAGGAAAGTCTATAGGTCCCTAAAAGGCCGGCACCGTGTCAAAGAGAAGTCCCTTATGTGCGTTCCAGACAGCACCATTTAGCTTACGACGGTAGGGTCGATTTTGGGATGTTTGAGTCAGAACTCTCGTCTCTACCGATCGTATGCCAAATCTTGCCGTCTGGAACACGCTTTAAGCTCAGATATTCTGGGCTACCGTTACCACAAGTACCTACCATCAATTGAACCATCTATTAGTGTGCCTACCTACATAAAAAAACCTACATGAACCATAATTATGGCGTTAACAGACATCTGGGCCCTTATTACGTTAGCTACTTAAAACGCAATAGAAAAGCTAACGCTTGAGCGTTTGAAAGCTTTTGCCCTGAAACACAAGCCGAACAAAGAATTGACCAAAAAAAAGTTACTCTTCGGATGGTTTTCTTTTTGTTTTTTAGTTGTGTGTGGTACAGCCATTAAAGGAACGCAGAAATTTAAATTAAATGACATGTTCCATATTAGAAGTATGTAGGGCATCACTCAAGCTGGGAGAAACAGCTTGGTAATAGCTTAGATTGGACGTCGTCTGCAGCGTCCCCAATGAGTGACAGCTTATTGCATGTGCCCTGTAGGACGCCTGTGTCGTCTATTATAATCTTATCATGTTATATGTACAGGGTGTTTCCAAAGTCTGAAATAAGAATTGGTTTGGATGAGTATCAGGCCAGAAGTATTAGGTTAAAAAATAAAAAAACGAAATTGGAACACATTTTAAAATAAATATTGGCTGACAAATTTTCCAAAATTCCCATATCAAGTACCGTGCAATGTTTTACAAACTTTTGACAAAATATTGGTGGCTGCACCTCACAAATGCAATGTACACTGTTGTATAGGCCATTGGATGTGTTTTAATGCTGCAACATGAAAATTGTAACAAATATTCAAGGACCCGTAACTCTAAAAAATTTTTTGTTATATAAGTATAAAGTTCGTCTTAACTAAGTATCTTAAATTCAGCTACTGTACATACATCTATATTATTATTTCTGACTTTTAAGACACCTGTACACAGTCGCCGAAGCTCCGGTAAACTTAGTAAACGAGTAACAAACAACACACTAATTCAATTTCAGTTCGCGAGTTCAGTGTTAGCTGAACTGCGAATTATGTCTCCCACACTCAACAACTAAACAAGCAATTAACTTAACACAAAGTTACTCGAGTACCTATTTCCGAATCGATTAATACCAGACGATTAACGCTTAATACATAAGCTTAAATAAACAGTGAGTTAATATTATTTAAGCACGGTTTCTATTTACATAATTTTCTTTCACTGCTTTTCACTAAGTTAGTACAAAGCAAAGGGATTTGTAATACGCACAAGTAGTACTTAGCAATAGTTTATTTGTGTGTGTGTTACGTGTTATGACTCTAATGATATTGGCATATGGATCAATTTGCAATAATTCATGCGTCTTCGTGAAATGAATTGACTTAAATATACAGGTTGAAACAGAAAGGGTATATTTATTTTTAAAAAACTTTACTTTGTAATTCTACAACTATCAGCTTTGGAGGAAACTTGAAAAACAAAAGGTGTTATAGGAATACAGCTGTTGACAGATTTCACAAGTCTACAAAACCTTTAGTACTTCAACTGTCCCACAAAGCCGATAGTTTTAGATTTACAAAGTAGAGTTGCAAAAAATAGTATACCCTTTTTGTTTCATCTAGGATAAACTGATTTGTTTGTTCTTCGATTGTCCGTCCGATAGGGGCATATACAATTAGCCAAACATATTTTTTTACGTAGGTGCTGGCGACTTGCGAGCGGGAACATCGTGCTAGAGCCGCTAGAATATCAAAGTTCATTCCTATATCGTGTTCAATGGTATCATATGTCGTTTTTAACTACTTTAACCCATTTCAAAGTTGAGTCGGCTGGGTGGCGCGCGTAAATCGATAGGTATGATTCGGTGTCAACATCTTGGCCCCCAGACAGTCTTTCAGTCAAGTCAGGTCATTTTCAACCTAATTCAAAAAGGAGGCAGTTCTGAATTTGATTGTATTTTTTATTGCAAGGATTTTCTTTCATTTTGGTCCAAATTATAGAAATTATGAGGTCCCTAGTTATTCCTAACTTTTTAGTGCGCCCAGCTTTTTTGGGTCAGTTCAATTTTTTTTTCTCAGTGCAGTTGCCTAATTACTCTATTTTCTATATGTTGTAATAGTGTGCGGTTATAATTTGGATTACGAGTTACGACAGATGAAGTCGGAAGGCGTTAAAGCGGAACGGCGCGGGCGCGGATGCGGTTTGTCGGTGATTCGGAAAAAGACGCAGCGCGATAGTAGTAAAACACTATTAGGATAGATTTACTAGAGAAGTAGTATGATACTTAAAGCGATACAAATGGTAATAATGTTCGTGTGTAATATTTTATTTATTGATGAATTGACACACACACATTGGTAACCTCCACACCGACTAACTGTCTGACGTTTGTCAGTCAGTTACAGGTGACAGTTTTTAGAGAGCGGGACTTCCATAGTGCATTCTGCGTGCCAGTATCAAACAGTATTTGACAATAAAACCCTAATGACGTTTAAAATTAAAATTTAAATTCATTACGGTCGAATTTCGACCATTATATCGGGAATACTAGTTACTTTAAATAACCCAATAAAAATAATTAAAATTGCTACATTGTTACTAGGTACTTAGGTGCTCAATGAATTTGCTTGCAATTGAATTAAACCTTAATGTGTTATTTGCTAATAGGTACAATTATCCAACGTTAATCACTTCGAACGGCAAGTCTGATCAAAATTGAATAATATTATCTTCAATTGGTTCAGTCTCCCGAGAAACCAGAGCCAGACGTGCGCCAATTATGAGTAGACCCTCCGAATTATCTGCTATTCATGCTTCATTGGAGCCAGGAGCACGCCGAAGGCCCAAAGGGCCGTACTAGCGACACTCAACCTTCTAGTATTCCCTATAGGTACTAATTTCTATCCCTGGTTAGAAAATTCCTTGCTAAAAGTATCTACCATAAAAAAAGTTGACGCTTGATCAATTTTTAACACTTTTCCCTTGCAGGCAGTAATCATAAGATGCCTCGCCTATTATGTTTTCGTCCAATGAGACGAATAGTGTCCGATGAGACAAAAGCCCTTTTTTAGAAAGCCATTTGTTTTAATTCTTTTATGACCATGCTAGTCGCATGCGGCTGCTGGTCACTGCATACAAAATGCAACCTTAAGGTGATCAAGCGTCGAGTTTGTTGATTGTACCTATCTAGATATGGCTGACAAAACTGAACGTTCGTTACACAATATACTTACCGTTTGAAACTGTCATTGTAAAAGTGTGTTACCAATGTAGCATGTAAGAGAAATTCGACGTTATAGAATTTGAATTGCTAATCGAACCTGACGGCACCCACACCACTGCAAGAATAGTTTCCTATCGAAGTATTAACAAGATGACTCCCCCTCTTTCGAGAGGACTCGACCCCTAATTTCACTTTGAAATTTGTAACACCTTCATGCCTTAGTGGGAACTTATATTGGACATGATGTGATGTAAGTTACACATTACGAGTAAGTGCCAATGTACACGAGCAGCTCACGCACGTTTGCGTAAAACGCGCATCAAACTCTATCGCGTAATCGCAGCCGCACGCAACTTTGTTTACGCGATTCACAAATTCGTGGTTTGCCTAAAATGCTGTCACATTTAGAGGCCCTTAGTTAAGAAAGACCTACGGAACTCTATACTTCGTATAGTTACTCGCTTGACCGGTCACAGTAATCCTGTATTACATGATCAGGGTGAGCCTTCGTGTGCCAAAGAAGGTTAAGAGCACATTACTAAATAATTAGGTAATATAAATTAAGCCACATTATATTACTAAAACAATTAAAAGTAAATAGTTTCAAGTAAATTATTCCACGTAAATAAATAAGACGAGAACATAATCAAAAACATGTATATATAAGAACTGAGTAGATATACAATAAACCGACGTGGGATAGTTTCAAGCGATAACATTTTTGTAATTTCATTATCATAATGTTAGATTTACTGAACCTCTTCAATAAATTGGGCCCTTGTATTCAATTTCACCCTGTATAAATAAATGTATATCATTAACAAATGACTAACCCACCAATGACGTGCATCAATTTATATGAGTCTACGCAGACTGTTGAATCGCTCACTTCAGAGCCCGAAATAAATTCGGCGCGAATCGGGCGCGATGACGTCACGGGTGCGCTGTTCGCTCTCATTTGGCGTTCATCTGACAGCGAAATGATTTATGGTAAATCGAATTCGGTGACAGCGCTAATAGCACAGCTGCCGAATTTGTCATTACCGGGTTTCAAGCGGGATATTGTATTTGTTCGGTGACCGAGATTTGGTGGTGAACGAAAAGTATGAAAATTGGAATATTTAAGTTTTGTTTGTATACAGGTCAAATACTTACCACTTTGTAGGATTGTATTCATAAACCATACATACTTAAAAATACTCTAAACCATAACTTTTGTTCGAAGACTTTTTACAAAACATAATAAATTTACCAAAAAACAAACATTGAAGAATTCGTTGTTCTATTTAACACATTTCAATTCTTTATACGTCCGCAATAGCGAATATATCGCGCCGCAGCCGTGGAGTTAGTAACATTTAGAACGTTGATTATAAATATTTTTACGCCAAAATAAATAAATGAAATAACTAAATTATCTCATATGCGCCTATTTTTTCAAATTGAAATCGTTTTTTCGAAGATAGAACGCCGTTACAATAAATCTTTGCAATTCAAATAAACTCAAGCACTTCTTTATTGCTATTCGCGTAGACTGGCCAGCTAGACGAATTATACGACCAAATTAAACTCACGAAAGGTGTTCGAATTTCGTAATAGGCAGCTGCGAATATCGATATTAGAAAATGTATGATAATTTATTATATAATTATATTGTTATTATTATATAAAAAAAATCGTAATTTTAAATAACTCAACCACTTTTTGCGTAGACTGGTCGCGGTCATACAAATTATACGACCGAATGAGACGTACGAAAGGCGAATTCTGAATTCAAATGAGTTTCTTCTAATTTCGAAATTGGAGAAAATTTTCCAAACATGAATACAGTTTTTTTTTTAATTAACCATCATAATATCTATTCATCTTAGTTGGTGACTTTTCTGGGATTCGTTAAGATCATTTTAGTTCCAAAAGCGTACGACTTGTCTGATGTTAAGCAGTTACCGTAGCCTTTAAATGCTTGCAATACCAAAGGCGTTGCTCGAAAGTTCTCGACCCGAAGAGGAGTCCGACAGAGAGACGGGAAGGGATGGGGGTATGGGCTTTCGGTTCTTGCACTCATAGTTCGAAACGCAGCTGTAGGTAATAGCAACTTTACACCAATATTCTGTGAGAGGCTGGTACTACTCTGGTCTAGCTAGCCTGTAGCCTGTACCATCATTTCCTATTGCCAAATGCATACTACCCCTTGTATTACCTAACTAAACACTTTAGAAGGTTGTATCTGTGTATTCGTCGCTCCACGTCAACTCATGAATACAAGGAGGATAACAGTTTTCACTCGCAAAATGAAATTTGAAAATAAATTGTGGGTCCTCTCAATATTCCAGAAAAAAACACTGGAGACAAGAGACTTTATCTAGAAAAGTTTTAGGTTGAATTTCAGATTTTATTTTTCAGAAACTCAACTTAGTATTTTTAATAACCTAGAGGTTTCTACAATTAAACTTAGTCGTAATAAGTTTGGGATCTCACTCGCCAAATAAAATAATTATGAGTCTGAATAAAATTGTATTGTTTTCGCAGATTATTTTGGAAATATAAAAAATATTCCTATCAATCTCTGTGATTAAATTATTGTTATTATAATTTTATAATCAATGTGATGATTGATGCATATCATTTTTTTCCAGACGTCGACGGCTCAGAACAAAAGGTCTCTATCATGCTAAATGGCGAAGAATCCGAGTTATACTTCGTGAATTGCACCACAACTAAGGTAGAGTTGTTACTTTATGTCTATCTTCATTTCATAGAATGAAACCCCGTCTCGCATATCTAGGTTTTTCAAAATCCATGCGCATATTATAATTTCAATATGATTACCACTTTCCTGGTGAAGGAAACATCTTAAAGAAACCTGCATGTGTTAGAAAGCGGAAGCTCTTCGAAAAACATGTGAAATCCGCCAATCCACACTGGGCCAGCGTGGTGGATGATGGCCAGAATATCCCTTGTATTTAATGAGATATTAAAGATATTAAAGACTTTTCACAAATGAGACCTAAGTACATAAAAAGTGCAAACCAAGCAAAAAAAATACACATTATTTTTAACATCTGTGAGAATAGTAATATCATAACTCATGTCATAAAACCGTGTCTACTCTCATCCGCGCGTCGTCGCTGGTAACCGCATGCATTTCGTACAAACAATACGGTTTCACGCAAATAGTTTCAGCGGCTCACCGTTATGCGGTTTACAGCAAATGTTCGCGATTTTACGAGCGGAAAACACACGTGAATGTTTGCTGTTAAAAAGTTGTAGTTCAGAAGCTTACGTTGATACCTAGGTACTCTTTTCCGAGTCTCTTCTGATCCCATCGCTTTGACTCTAACCTGAGGGATCCACCCCTTTTGCGGTTTTCGTAACTAGTGACGATGGAAAAGTTTATTCACTAACTTGTACGATTATCAAAAAGATTTCACCACCTTAACATACCTGCCGAAGTACAGGTACCTCCTTAACAAGCTTGAATTAGGGTGACCGTCCACTCGATTGCGCTATGAAGCAGTCCCGCTTGGCTCGACCAATGGGATCCCTTCATTTCCTCAGCCTCACGCGGCTTAGCTCAAGTTGAAAGGAAATGAAGTACTCCTATTGGTCGGCATCGCTTCATATCACAGTCACAGCCAAGTAGACGATCTCACATAATATTTCCCATTTGTCATACAGGAGGAGATTGAGCGAGCGGAACCTCCTGACGCGTTTGTAGTGATATACTCCGTGGTAGACAAGGCGTCCTTCCAGAAGGCGGAGCAGGAGCTAGCCAGGCTGATAGACTTCGACATGTTGCGGTCCAGGCCGGCCCTGCTCGTTGCCAACAAGATTGATCTGGCGAGGAGTCGAGCTGTTTCTACGCAAGGTGAGATAGTTAACTATCATCTCCTTTATACAGATTTGGTGTTAAGTGCCATATATTTATACAAGTTTGGTTTGAACTATCGACATTTTATTCCAATTTGACGTCACTTTATTTCATCTAATTGGATTTGACCCATATTTTTTATTCCAATTTCACAAGCAGTTGAATTGAACAATTGTCTTAATTCCAAATTGGCCTGTTAGTACCATTATCTTTTTTAAACCAGATTATCTTCGATATAAGTTAGTATTGTATCGTATATCTGTTCCCTATTAAGACCAGTTTGTTATCCACACTCCAAGACGTTCCAGCAAGTTGTCGCGCTGGAACGTTATCTCAGAGATAATAAACTTATACGTCCGCACAAATTACTTTCTGATCACGAGATTACAAGGGGCCGATGGCACTAGCTTAGAGTTTGTTGTAGACTTGTCACTATGCTAGTAAATTGCTAGGTATAAATAAATAAAATAAATAAATATCGCCAGACGAACACACCAACTGTATGGTCCCAAACTAAGCAACGCTTGTACTATGGGTACCGTACAATGGACTGGGGGCGATCCCAGTGACACCCAGATCGGGGAAAATTACGAAAAGGCCATTTCCGAAATTTACCCTGACGCGAATCGAACCTGCAACCACGCGATGCAGTGAGCCGAGCGCCCTTCGCACGAACCACTGCGCCAAGCGGTCGTCAAAGCTATAGTAGAGCAAAGGCTTAGAACATGAAAGTAGAGACCTTATCTCAAATATCGTAATGTAATTGTGTTTAGGCGTCAATAGCCTAGTAGCTAGAAGGGCCGCCCTGGTAGCTAAGAGGTTCCAGGTTCGATCCCCATCCTGGCCATTAAACTATTGACGTGAGCCCACTCCTAACACAAGCATTTACTTAGCCGGAGGGGCTAACGGGAATACTAGTAATCTGATAAATTCACATTGATAGTTTTTTATTTTAAATATTATTATTATTAGGTATTTGAAGTGTACCAGGTTAAGCAACCATTTCTCTTGTGCGTATGACGCATGCATTAGCTCGCACATTTAGCAATGCCCCCGACGCAGCAGCAACAACTCCCACAATCGCCTTTGGTTTTTTTTTGCTTTCATAGATTCGTTATGTCAGAACGCAAAGACAAATACCACCATGCATATACCACCATTTATATTGAGAACCAATTCGTTCACCTCATTATCTCCCATCGGAACGACACCAAATTAATTTCCCAGCGGCGGCCAATAAGCCTCGGTCTAATAATACCCACGAATACTGTTCCACACTTACAACCGTGGATACAATGGTACGGAAACCATAAAAGCGAGCAGTATTGAAATGACTTCCAATAAGGCTTATTATTTCTATTAGCGCTGAAGCCATTTTAATAAGCGCAATTTTTTCGCTATATGGGTTCCTATTGCTATTATTTACATTGGGCTCTGTTCGTCGACTAGAAAAGGATAGATCTATAAGAATAAAAGAGTCGAAGCCCTTTATAAGGGCAAGGTTTATTATGTTCGTGCCCGAATTTGCTGAAGCACGAGCAGAATATCTAATAAGAATTAAAAAATGAAAACAGTGCCGTCAAGAGACGCCCCAAAGAATTGAAGTTTAAAAGTATAAAGCGTAGGGCGCCGCAGCTGCCACTCTGTATACCTATATATATCATGGAATGCTACTGACTTCATCGTGTAACGGTACTGACGCTTAGCACGGATATAATAGCCGCGTGGCGTGTGACCGTACGTCCTTATAAAAGTTTCGCTCCAAAAAGAACCTGATTGTCAAATGAATTCGGTGAATATTCATTGTTTAGTTCGTGGTGTCACCGCAACGCAACCACATTTACCGAGCAATGTTATAACGTTACGTTTACGTGGTCAGACGTCATCACTGATTGCTCGGATGCGCTGTCCGGTACATGTGGACGCGCTTAATAACTATGAAGCTAATTGTCTTTGCATATACGTACCTAACTAAACCAGAATGACAACAAATCAAAATGTCAGCAAAATAAATGTAAGTACAATGCTTACGTCAAAATCATTAAACAAATATTTCTTTCCGCAGACGGCAAATGCCTCGCCTGTACCTTCAAAGCGAAGTTCATTGAAGTGTCAGTCGGAATCAATCACAATGTCGACGAGCTGTTAGTCGGGATCCTCAACCAGATCAGGCTGAAGAGACAGCAGTACACCGCGGAGGGCGGCCGGGAGTCCTCGCCCGCCCACTGGTATAAATCCCGGGGCGTGGTGCGAGCCAGCATGAAGGCCAGACAGATGTTCACGTGGATATTCGGGAAGGAGGACTCGAAGTTCAAAAACTGTGAGAACCTTCACGTCCTGTGAGTGGAGACTGACGGACCAGTGTTCGTCTAGTGGCTTCAGACTGGGACTAATGACTGTGTTAAGTGGTTTTTCGTTTTTAGTTGGAATATCTGGGACCGTGGGTTCGATCAGTCGGTGGTTGTTGCTTACGTCAACCAGTTGCAATCAGTTACTAGTTTATATCGCAACGTAATAATGGAAGCTGTGCCAGACAAAGTAACAGATAATTGCATCTCAAACATCTAACTATGACTAGCGGCGAGTTTCTTTATAGCAAGTAACAGTCAATGTCTAAAAGTAAAAGTAGGTGTTAAATGGGTTTCTTTTCTTCACAATTTTAGCTGTTTTTGAGCGCAACTTCTCATCAAGCATCGTCAATAAACAATGCCCATCTAAAAGTATCTGAGAGTAACAGCGTCTTTGACAGTTCTAATAGGATTTATCAATCCCAGGTAGATCGAATTCATGGTTAGTTTATTGACTGACTGCATCACATTCTATATTGATAAATACAATCCTTATAAACAAAGGCTGGCCTTAGCTTGGCAAAGCCAGGGGCCCAACTCTGCTAACGTCTGTCGCTCAATTCGATTCACATTCGACAAGAAAACTATCAAAACTAACGTGGTTAGTTACGACATATTGAGTCAATTCGAGCGACATTCGTTAACAGAGTTGGACCTGAAGTCTAATTTCAGAAATAATAATACACAGAAGGTGGGGCTCTTTAAAAAAGGGGTATTTACACTAAAAATTAACATTTATGTTCATTTGAGGTATATCCAACATGGCCAAACACGGTATTGTGATGCATTCAGTCAATGAACAGTCCAAATAATGCCAAATATAAATTGGTATTCACTAGTCTTAAATGTGCCAAATTTGAGAGAATTTAATAAACCTACTTAAGTTAAGTTAGTTAGTATGTTAGATAAATATTATTATTAAGTGAGACGTACAGTATTTTACGGACTACATTTAATATATCATTAAAATGGCGTATCAGCAATATATTATAATGATAAGTGATATATGACGTAGGCAGATATATTATGTAGGTACTATATTATATCAAATATATTATAGTTATCGGACCATCTGTACTTATTACGAACGTTATATTATATAGACGAATACACCAATTACCTATTTACATAGCTAATATATAATATATTATAGGATATTGACATATACGTTAATTTCATGAAGTCCTAATGTAAAATATCAAATACCTACCGTATCTTATGATTAACTTTTTCAATCAACAACTATATTGACACTTACATCAATATTAAATTTGTTAATGTTTCATTATTACAATGCCCAATTATAACAATAATTAGCGCTCCTCTTCACTCCTCCAAACTGTCCCACTCCGTCAATACGAGAGGGGCTCGGGCCACAGTCCACCCCACTCTGGCACGGTGCAATCTACTAAATATTATAGACTAGCTGTGCCCACCGACTTCGTCCGCGTAGTATTTAACTTAACAAAAATTTCGGGATTATCGGCATATAAAGTATCCTATATGTTAATCCCGGTTATAAACTATCTGTGTTCCAAATTTCATCCAAATCCATTCAGTAGTTTTTGCGTGAAAGAGTAACAAACATACATCCACACTCACAAACTTTCGAATTTGTCATATTAGTAGGATAAAACATAAGAAACTTTTCTATGTAACTGAAACCCCGGGAAAAGGGTGTGGAGTTTCAAATAAAATTTATAAAACTAATAACAAAATTTCCTCAAACATTAGGACTTTAATAACCTTTTATTGAAATAATCCAGGGTCCACTGAATTCCTTCCATCCATGCCTATATGCCTACTTACTTTTGTCATTTTGAAAATACCTAATGTATAAGAAACACGAATCCCAAAATAAGTACTTACCTACTACTAATTTCTTTTTCTGATCCTGTGTACAAAAAAACTACGGATAAATATTTATTGGATAAACTTTTTTAACTTTCATAGAAACTAATTTACAACTAAACGCCTCGACAAATTCGTTATTAAGTACTTTTATCAATATACTTGGGGTCCGTTCCAGAGACATCCGACAACGTTTATTCTTCAAATCAATTTGACGTTTTGACAGATATTATACATGGAAGAACTGTCAAAACAGCCAATTTATTTAGAGTATACGTTATCTGATGTTATTGAGTCGGTTCCTTATATAATTTATTATGTAAATGTATAATATAATAAATGCGAATGCACGTAAGGATTTGATGTTGTCTAATAATATAAATCTTTGTATAATTGATACATATTCAGTGTACCTACTAGTTATACTATATACTTCCCATAGGAACTTAGCTGATTAGAATAAAATGATTGTAAAAATATACTTATAATAAAAAAGTGCATTTATTATCCCCTCATTACAGAATTGGCAAGATTTTCAATTACAAAAGCACATCACAGTTCTCTAAAACAACTCCTTTGAAATAATAGTTACAAGTAATTTCAAATAATGTTGTAATTTAGATAACACAAGATTTATATTTTATTGCCTACTTATATTATACAATCATTTGTTCTTAATCAGTAAAAAAAATCAAGTGAAATGACTGACGGCAAAAAATATTTCCTTTCGAGTATTCCCTAACATAATTTGGATTACGATTCAGAACAGTGCCTTTTTATTGTTAAAATATTATAATTATAACCTGTGCAACTTTTGTTATAAAGTGTAAAATATACATATTTAGTACCT
Organism: Notodonta ziczac; assembly: GCA_918843915.1. Taxonomy (NCBI): domain Eukaryota; kingdom Metazoa; phylum Arthropoda; class Insecta; order Lepidoptera; family Notodontidae; genus Notodonta; species Notodonta ziczac. The sequence continues at coordinate 11,083,803 of OU974049.1, forward strand.
AACTATATTTTGAATGTATTTTGTCCTTGGATCTCATTCGTACGATTATTTTAACGTAGATACGCTTTACACGGTGAAACGAAAACGGTATATCCCAACATTTTTTTTTTAAACTATTTTTTTAATTCCAAACTCATTCAATTTGGTGGAGTTCGAGAACAAAGGATGTTGTAGGAATAGCTGTTCAAAGATGTCATAAGTCAGCAACACATTTTGAGGCAATTTTGAGTTACAAAATTGAAAAATAGTATAGTATGTATCACCTTGTATACCTACCTTAAATACTTTGCTAACGCAATACCTATGGGCACTTTTATAAATTACCGTTGCAACGCACGGATTTATCGTCGCTGTCCGATACGAATGGAGAAAATGCATGGAATTGTATGAAGACGCTATTACATTATTATTTTCCATGACCGGTCGACGGCAACGGATAATAATTTAAAAATGTGTTTTACAATTCTACGCCATTATTTGTCTTAAATAATAATTTTAGCCCTTTTGACGTCCCACTCCTGGGCACGGGCCTCCCCTCAACACGAGGGGGATTCAGGCCATAATCCACCACGCTGGCCCAGTGCGGGTTGGCGGATTACACATGTCTTTCGAAAATTGGTTAAATCTTCTAAGACATGCAGGTCTCCTCACGATGTTTTCCTTCACCGTAATTTGCCATTATTTGTCTTAACTTTTGTTTTTAAAAATATTAATAGCAATGTGAATTTATCGCATTACTGGTATGCCCGTTAGCCCTTCCTGCTAAGCTACAGCTTGTGTTAGGAGTGGGCCCACGTCAAAAGTTTCATGGCCCGGATGGGGATCGAACCGGAACCTCTCCGCTACGAGGGCGGCCCCTCTAACTACTAGGCTATCGACGCCTTATTTCACTTTTACATTGTATCATGACGATAAACCGTGATGCGCAACGGTAAATTGTAAAAGCACCTATGTCGGGTAACATAAAATCTCGTACGAATGTGGCCACAGTAATTACATTAGGGTGCCCGTCCACTTGACTGTGCTATGAAGCGAGGCCGCCCGCTTCGACCAATAGAATCGCTTCATTTCTTCAGCTGCACCTGGCTTAGCTCAAGTCGACAGGAAATAAAGCGGTCTAAGCGGGCTTGCCTACTTCTTAGCATAGCCAAGTTGGACGGTGACCCTTCTAGTCTCTATCATAGTTTTTTTTTATATATTTATATCAAGTATTGCTGACGTCATGTCGGGCAATGTTTATACTGCCCGGGTAAAGCCAATATTGCCCAAATAATGAACTTTGACCGTCAATATGTCATGGCGTCTATTGTATGTGAAGTAATTTTTTTGTAAATACAACTTTACTAGTATTATTGTATGCATTTTACGAAATGTATGAGCTTTTAATTATTATTATTAGTAGGCCTAGGCGATGCTGGTATAGTGGTGAATTAAAACTGACAAAACTTATTCACAAATAAAATAAAAACATCACTTTATAATTTCATACAAGACTCTACTTTCTTTTTTAATTACTTAAAAAAATTGAAAACGTGGCTCCGGTATTTATTCTCATAAAATGACACAGTAATTTAATTTGTAAAATATCTAAGTAGGCATTTTAATTTATTTAATTAGGTAGGTATAAAGAATTGGATGATTTAAGTATTACCGGTCAATTCACCACTATAACCGGTATAATAATTTGTGGGCCAGTAAGATTATTATCACTACTGTACTATATATATTATATTTGTAGCTAGTGTTTATTGTAAATAAACCGATTGACAATAAATTTGATTACTTTAACTTTACAACAAATTGTTTATACGAACCTACATTTTCCTTACACAATTTCGAGAGTACTTCGTTATTTCAGAGTGTCCGGTAGCCCGAAATAATACTTAGGTAAAGGTGTGGACCACAGATATAGATTTACATAGATAACGCAAATGTATGTACTTAGCGTGTCCGAAAACCCCGACCAAGCGTCGAGGTTGGTCGCCGATAACTTACAGTCCTCGCGACTACAGATATAAAAATATGAGTATGAGCGTGATAATCACTCGAGGGAATCGTAGCGAGCGGAGGGGCATCGGCGGCATGGGTGTCTTTAAAGCGGTTTGGATTTCCCGTCACTAATGACGTCACAGTAGGTGTTAAAAATTCGGCACGCTTGGTTTCAATACAAATCGTGATACTTGCGTTATCTATGTAAATCTATATCTGTGGTGTGGACGAATATTAGGCATATAATTAATCGAAATTCGAACTTTATTTCATCAATTTTAAAAATCTGAAGTACTAAGTATGTAAATGATTACAATATTTTTTGAATATTGGTAGCTGCCATGTACTCCTAAATGCGGCTTAGTTTGTGTTTTGGGTCATTAAATGTGTACCTACGTTGACGGCACCACTAAAGTTGTGACAAACATTCAAAGACCCATAGTTACATACGCACAGGTATATAGATATATACCATATACGTCTTCATTAGGTATCGACATATCAGCTATGGTATACGTATGAAATATATTTCCAAAGTATACATGGTTATAAATATGATAAGTAATAAGACAAAGTTGAACTGAGTAAGGCTCTCACACTAGGAGTAGCCTGTATCGTGGGGTCCGTAAAAAAGGCTTACCAGCAGTTAAGTATACCGGTCGGCAGAAAAGTAAGAACAAGAAATGTATAAACTCACCTAAATTTTAATTTCGGACTTTTGAAACACAAAATAAAAATCCGACATTTTGATTGGATAACGTGACTGAAACCTCAACATGAAAGGTCGGCCTGCTTCATAAATTTCAACTGAAATGGGCACTGAATGGTAATCAATTTCCGACGTACATTCATAAAAATGGCCAAATCCAGCGATATGCATGATTCGCTCACACGCACTCAGATATTGTACGCACGGGAAATGACGTCACGAGGGCATGTAAATCGTAAATTCTGAACATTATACTGATCTCATGAGGGTCCATATATAACCCTTTCTCGGAAATTCCAGGAAGGTTATCTATTTAACCACTGAGGCAACGCAAAGATGGCGTATATTATCGTAACTCCCAAACTGATAGACCGATTTCAATGCGGTTTATTGTTCGATCACTGGTATTTCCAACCTCTTGTTTATGTTTGGTGGAAATTAATTTAACCGCTTTCAAGATACACGCATCGAGATTTTTGGACTAAGAGTGGGTTCAACAACACACTAACTGACCGTTAGGGTAGAACAGACGGTTGTTACCTGTTCATCTAACAAACGGTTACTGACTGCTCTAACAGTACGTCCTGTGTTGATTAGCTGGGCCCTAAATATTGTCAGCTAACTGAAAAAAATAATAGGGAGTCGAAAGCTAATTTTCCACTTCCCTCCGTTACAAAGCGGGAGACGAAAATTATTGTACCTATAGACTGATTGCCACAGGAGCAAGATTGTTACAGCTGACAAAAATACGAGGCGGCCAATTCTACTAACAATGTGTAACAATCAATCCAGTTTGCGCAGCGGCGCAGGTGCGATTATGTTTCCACGACTACTGAAAAACCTATTCTACTATTGTTAAGAACAAATTGTCAGGCACCACGAATCGTAATTAGACTTTTTAAATAAATAAATATCGCCAGACTGACCCACCAACTGTATGGTCCCAAGCTAAGTAGCACTTCTACTATGAGTACCGTACAATGGACCGGGGGCGAATCCATTTACACCCAGACCAGGGCAAATTATGGAAAGGCCATTTCCGAAATTTGCCCCGGCGGGAATCGAACCCGCAACCACCATGTGCAGTGAGGCGAGCGGCCTACGCTCGAACCACTGCGCCAAGCGGTCGTCGGTCGTCGACCGTTATGGATCTATACTCGTGAGCTATATAAATTTGATTACAATAATAGGTAAGGCAAAAGCGCCTTAACGCACGGAAATTGTCCCTGGTTTCCCTAGTGGTGTTAATCTGCCAGACGTCAAATCAAGTGGTCTACAAGTACCCTTTGTTCTTGATAATATTGACACAAGTTGTAATCAATAAAGTGGGGTCAATAGCCCATCAAACCAAAGCCCATCAAGGACAGTGCTGCACTTAACTTAGCAAATTGACACACAATATTATGTGACATAGTCAACAAACATTCGCTCAATATCCGCATAGTAATAATAAATAAGACAACACGTAAACAAAGATTGGATCCAGGAAATCCATAGACAAGTAAAGTAACTGATATAGCTTTAAAGTTAAAGTGAGTGGAAGAGGGTCATAGCTTGCAGAACAGTGGCGTAGTGGCAGTATAGGACCTAGAGTCCTATACAGAGTAGCAGATTGTGGTAGATTAAATAAAAACATATACATACGGAGACCAGACCAGATGTTTAATGTACAGCGTATTTGACAGAACAGAATATAATTATATGTAAAAAACAATTGCTAATATAAATTACACGGAATTTAAATACTAACTATAAAAACAGGCCAGTGCTTTGATGATTACCACCACGTAGGTTTCAACAGGCAGGAAGGTAAGTGTAAATAAAGTAAAGTAAAATGGTAAAATAAGATGACTTATTTGTGGGCTATTCTCGCAACCAAGTTGTGACTTTTGACGTCCCACTCCTGGGCACGGGCCTCCCCTCACTACGAGCGAGAATCAGGCCGTAATCCACCACGCTGACCCAGTGCTGGTTGCTGGATTTCCCATGTCTTTCGAAGATTGTTAAGATTTTCTAAAACATGCAGGTTTCCTCACGCTATTTCCTCACGATATTTTCCTTCACCGTAAGCAAGTGATAATCATATATAATTATGATTCGCACATAGATTTAGAAAAACCCAGAGATGTAAGCCGGGACAAAAGACAAATTGAAAGATAAATAGTTTTTGTCTCATTCTCTCTTATAAATTCAGACAGTTTCTTTGACAGCGACTCAGTGCGCTACCGTCCGTGACAAACATTTTGTCTTGCCCGCTAGCCGTGCTTTCAGTACCAAGTCACGTGCCGAAGCATGCGTCCGATCATATGATACGTCACACAAGATACGCACAGCGCCGAAGGCTTACAAGAACATAGCACCTAATTAAACTTCCTTGTATCTGCCTTGTGGAACAATACGTCGTCTGCTGGGGCGGGCACGGGCGGGCATCAATCACGGGCCGCACGTGCCGCCCCGGCCGGCCCGGAGGTGTAATGAGATAACTGGGTCATTGGCTGAAGGGATTTACCCAAAAAAAATTTTTTTTTCAAGTTATTGGTAAAACACTAACAATCTCTCACGACCATATTATTATAGTCATAAACAATAACTTTTGTGCTATGAATTTTAATAATTCATCAGATTTTCATTTTTCGACTTTCATAAAAATATAATTATGTTGAAGGTACCTACAACGTTCTAAATGTTACAACCTCTACGCCCGGGTCATATCATGTGTCTTTGTAGCGACATTCGGTAGAGCGGACGTAAAAAAATAAAATATGTTAAATTGAAACAGGAAACAAGGAAATCTTTGAAGTTCACAAGATCACACGCACACCTTTTAAATACAAAGATATGATTTTACGTTATGGATCATGTAGAGATAGGTAGGTACTAAATTCCTGGTAGGTTTCAAAAAAAAAAACATTGGAAACCAATATCTGGGCTTTGAATGAAACTCCGTTAATTTAATTTCAATATCTCTGTTAACAATGGCTAACAAGCTCCCTTATTTAGGCTTCACTCGCTCATAATAACAAAAACCTTTTGCCAACATCGCCAATCCCCTCCAGTGAATATTTAAAAAGCCCTTTTATTAGAATTTTATCGTCAAATATTGTCATAAAAATGTAAGTTAGCCTTTTTAGGGTACTGTATCGCTAGAAGTAGGTAATTGTTGGTCCCATTTTTTAATCGTGATTAAGCAGGTATTTTTTTCGATATAACAGCTCGTGACGCTACAAAAAAATAAGCAGACAGATAGAGAAGGCTACCTTAGTTATTACTAGGTGAGGTTAGGCGATCTTATCCCTGGAAGTAATATTAAAACAATCTAATTCGGTCGTGACAAAAAGGGAATAATACAATTGAAATTGAAATAAATGTAGATATTGAAATAATATTTTAGGATGCATTTAAGTACTGTTATACTGGAATATAACAATGTAGAGAACCTTTCGTTTATATTACAAACACACTTAGCACATTTTTGTAAGAGATTGGATAATGAAAACCCTGTTCAATCAATAGGTAGGCGGCTTTTCGAATTCTTAAAGGGTTCTTATTAATGAAATTGATTTTTAATTTTGTTTAGATAGACTACCCTCCTTATATTGATTGTAGTACTTATCCATATCTAAGTTAGAACTATTATGGAAGAGATAAAGCGAATATTCAATGCATACACAATATATAGGTACCTAAGTACCTGGGTACTGTAATTTCTAACCAACTTTCTGTGTTTCCAATTAAATAAATCAAGATTTAAACAGTCCTCGAGAAATGAAAAATAAGATACAAAAAGACGACATTTCAATACCATGTACCGATCGGATATGATCTAGAATAAGGAAATAAGGTTCCCCACAGACGACATAGCATGTCGCGTAATGAGACTGTCGCCGCGGCACCAGGTGCGAGATTAGTGAACTCCGAGATAACGATACGAAAGGTCGCGAGTACGTGTGGAGGATACTGGAGAGATTTTTTTCTTTTAAATTATTTAGTTCGGAGGATATTTTTTAATACGAGGAATATTGGACGAAGTCTGCAGTACTCGCTTAATAATAATAATAAGTAATAATAAATCGCCAGACTGACACACCAACTGTATCCTCCCAAACCAAGCAACGCTTGTACTATGGGTACTGTACAATTGACTGGGGGCGATCCAGTGACACCGTGACCAGAGCAAATTACGAAAAGGCTATTTCCAAAATTTGTCCCGTCGGGAATCGAACCCGCAACAACCATGTGCAGTGACCCGAGCGGCCTACGCTCGAACCACTGCGCCAAGCGGTCGTCAATACATATGAGTTATAATAATTAAATACATATAAGTTAGAACTTTTGTAATGGCTATTCTAAGAACTATGTGGAAAATTATGTGTTGTATGGAAGTGTGTGAACACGAAAGCCAACGGAAAAATGTTTATCGAAAGTTTTTAGATTACCCAAAGTTATAATTATGAAACTAGTTCATCCAATTGGGTCAGACAAAAATCTAGATGGGCCTTTCTAATCATTATAATTCCAGTGCAGTAGAAACGTGGTAATTAAGCAAGTATAGACTCTTGGTTATATAAGAACAGGATCTTCTTTTGCGAGAGCAGGGTGCGAAGTCCGCAGTTTGAAGAGCGTCGTTTGTTTATTAATGCGGCTAATGGAGGTAAGTTAAGTACTTTGAGTGATGTATATAAGATTTAAATTTCTTTATACTTACGTATAAATTATTTCAAAACCTTAATTAATTATTTACATCATATCAGATACTTATGTACAGTCACATAGACACCGAAAACTGCTTGCAGCTTACGAATGGAAGTATGGACTAATCATTAAGTCAAATTTGGATTAATACATAAAAATGCATTTACAATTATGATCCAAAATCATTATAATAATAATATTTAGGCTATTTGGTTCGTCCTTCGTGTTTTTAAAAGATCTCTACGTATGCCCAGTAGAGTCATAGAGCTGCAATCGAGCTGTTTCAGTGAAATTGAGTATATATGCCTAATATTACGAGAGAGTACGTTATGATTTGAGAGATAGTTTCCAGAGCAAAGTAGAGTTACCTAAGACGGCATAGAATAGGTTATAAGTACGCGAAGACACGACGATTTTTCTCCTTTAAGAGTGATTGACAAACACCGTTGAAAACCAAGACCAATCGAGGGGAATTAGAGAACCTTGGCCCAACTTTGTTTCCGAATAAGTCCATAAAAAAGTATTTACCTGCAGGGGTCCACATAAATGTGTCTCTACAAATTGAGTTCAATAACAAAAGATTGCGAACACTCGCAGAAGACGACAGAAGGTATTACAAGTAATCAAAGTTTGACAAAACTGAAATAGTTTCAGGGGCCATTTTTGTGGGGACACCAAAATATATTGTAAAGTAAAGTAAATAAAAGCTTACCGTGGACAATCAAACTTTAGAACTGGTACTAAAGAGTTTTTAAAAACTGCCATTAGAAAAAGGACGCAAGTTATCATAATGTATTTTGTTATCAACGTCTACTACACAGAAAATCAAATTGTGTAGCACCCAAATACATAGAAGGTTATATTCAGCAAATGCTTTATGAAGCCATTGGTAAATTGATTAAAATTTATATAAAAATTGGGGCAACTAAAGTCCACTTTAAACATATTCACATATTTATATATCTACAAGGCTCAGCATTGATTACCCAATAATAGGTACTTTCACAAAAAATAAAACCAATCAAATGAAACAGCCAATAACTTTACGATTTCCTCCAAATTACAATTTCAAAACCACAATGGAATCAAATTAAACGGTTTGTAAGTAATATAAAAATGATTAATTTTATTAAGAGTAACGGCTGGCGACGGGGTATGGAAAATTCCGAGCAAATATTAATTGAATGAACGAGTGAAGCCCTGCAGGGTTTCGATTGGTGCCCGAATTCGGAGAATAAGGCTAAGCGTATGCTGACAGGCTGGCGACACAGCTCAGCATAGTAACAACCACAGATATAGATTCACATAGATAACGCAAGTATCACGATTTGTATTGAAACCAAGCGTCCCGATTTTTTAACACCTACTGTGACGTCATTAGTGACGGGAAATCCAAACCGATTCAAAGACACCGATGCCGCCGATGCCGCCGATGCCCTTCCGCCCGCTATGATTATCTCTCATATTTTTATATCTGTAGTCACGCATACGGTAAGTTAGCGGCGACCAACCTTGACGCTTGGTTGGGGTTTCGTACACGCGAAGTACATGCATTTGCGTTATCTATGTAAATCTATATCTGTGGTAACAACAGTATTGGCAGGGCCGCCTTGTTGACGCAGACATAGGCCAGGAACGTACGGCTAATATACATATAACCCCATTTCCTCATCTAGACAATTGTCTTGCGGTGCGGTATCCAAAACTCCGATACCAGAGTTGGCCACTAAGGCTCATATTAATAGATCTAGTCTGAGACTGATCTTGAGCACGCTTTTGACATGTAATTATGTACCAGTATGACATGAGAATGACATTTACAAGATCGCTCGCAGCCTTGAGATAGTTTTATTTATACGGACCTAACTGATACAACAATAAGGGGTTAAATCTACAAGTACTTTGTCAGGCTCATACATTACGACGATAACAAAGATGGCAATACATGACTTTTGAGAGAACAAATTCGGCATAATTGAATACGTCACAAGGCCTGAAAAAAGTAAGCGAAGGCGAAGAAATACAGACGCTATATTGATTTAAGTCACATCACGTGCTGAGGATGACGGTTCGTTTAACACAAACGGCTTGTTTCATTCTTTATTATTACTGTTCCTTACGATAGTTGATTTAGAGTTCAGTTTGTGTATATTTGGAAACTTGAAGAAAACAACGTGTGACTGTCACTAGTGTTTATTACAGACTGAGTGCGATCAATATTTTTGTACTATTTAAACGGTGCAAACATGCAGCCCGCCAAAAGGCACTTAAGGCCTTTTTACATTAACTAAGTAACTTTACTCAAAACAAATATTGCTATTCTACTTTAATTACAACCGTTTCGCAAACAATAAAATTTCTAGGTAGACCTAACGGGCAATGCACACAGCTTTGTAACAGTTCTCTTTGTAATTGAATCTCCACTTTTCACACTGTATACTCTGGTAATTCCATCCGTACCAGGGTGCTTATCAACGATTCGCCCCAACAACCATTTTCCAGGCGGCAAATTGTCGGTCTTGATTAATACTATGTCTCCTATAGCAAACTCTACTTCCCTTCTTTGCCACTTAGGGCGCTGCTGTAATCTCGACAGGAATTCATCTTGCCAACGCCGCCAAAAATCATTTAACATTTTTTGCGTATGCTGCCACCGCGATAAGGCATGCACCCTTACGTCTCTCATGTCAGGTGATGGTACAATTATTGGTGCTTCTCCTACTAGAAAATGTCCCGGAGTAAGTGGGTTCAAATTGTCTGGATCAGTGTCATCTAACGGACATAATGGACGGGAATTCAAACAGGCTTCAACTTGGCACAAAATTGTCGTCATTTCCTCGTACGTAAGATGGGTAGTGACAATTCTCTTTAGGTGGTATTTAAGTGACTTCACGCCCGCTTCCCATAATCCACCGAAGTGGGGAGTGTAAGGCGGGTTAAAGTGCCACTGTGTACCCTCCGTTGCTAGAGTTGTAGCTATTGGTCCAGTGAATTTCAGGTTGGCTTCGGTCCAGGCATCATGTAGCTCTTTATTAGCACCTACAAAGTTGCGGCCTTGATCACTCCAAAGCTGACTACATTTTCCTCTTCTGGCTACAAAACGTCTGAAAGCACCTATAAATGCCTCAGCAGTTAAATCCCCAACCAGTTCAAGATGGATCGCCTTGGTCGACATACATATGAAGATGGCTACATAGGTCTTGACTGTCTTGTTTCCTCTGCCCTTGCTTAGTAGTGTTTGGAATGGTCCAGCAAAGTCCACACCGCTATTTAGAAATGGTCTGGACGGGGTGACTCTGACCTTGGGTAAGTCTCCCATGATTTGATCTCTCGTTCTTGCGCTTTGTTTAGCACATATAATGCAGTTATGAATATGCTTCTTTACCAATGATTTAGCTCTCAATATCCAAAACTTATGACGTAAATAACATAGCATCATTTGAACGCCACCATGAAGAGTTCTTATGTGTGCGTCCGCAATAATTAAACGTATCAGTGAATTCTGGTTTCCCACAATTATTGGATGTTTTCTGTCATCAGAGTATCTAGTGTGTCTAAGGCGACCGCCCACTCTGAGGATGGTTTTCTCGTCTAAATATGGGTTAAGGGACCGCAATGGACTTCTATTACTTACAGGTTTGTTGGTCTGTAATCGTCGTATCTCTTCATCATATTCGTCCGCTTGAACCATTTTTAAACAAATATTTAGGGAGTCCTCCAATTCCTTAGTAGTGATTGTATCTGCGTAACTGTTTCTCTTAAAATTCAAAAATCGTCTGCTGTATGCTATAATTCTTTGCAATTCACCTAAACTTTCAAAATTTTCAAAATCTAAAATTCCTTTTTCCTCTTGTTGGTTTTCTGTCGCATTTAACATAACCCTAATTCTTCGTTTTTCTAAGTCCGTTGGACTTGCACTTGGTCTTTTGAATTCAATGTTATGCTTGGCAAGAAACCTTGGTCCATACCACCATAATAAATTAGCCTGTAGCTCCGAGATCGTAGATCCTCGAGACGCGACGTCAGCTGGGTTGTCTTCTGACGCTACGTGATTCCATTGACTGTTGTTGACACAATCTAATATCTCCACAACCCTATTGGCGACGAACGATTTCCATTTATTCGGTTCTCCTGATAGCCAAGATAAGACTATGGATGAGTCGGTCCAAGCATAAACTTGACTCGATGGTATTCTCATAGCTTGAGCGGCGTGCCGTAATAGCTTTGAAAGGAGCACTGCTCCACATAATTCGAGACGAGGCATGGATACGACCTTTATGGGAGCAACCTTAGTTCTAGCGGCCACGATATTTGCTTCGATAACTCCATTCTCATTTATCACTCGACAGTACACCACGGCTGACATTGCTTGCATTGAAGCATCGCTAAATCCATGCAGAGTTATTTGTTTTTTAGCAGTACTAAGTGTGTTCAGCCAACGATTGATTTTGATACAATTCACATTGTTTAGTTCATTTCGTATGGCAAGCCACTGCCCCTCCAATACATCATTCACTTGGTCGTCCCAGCCAATTCCTTCTAGCCATAATTTTTGAACAAATATTTTAGCTCTTACGACCACTGGAGCAATCCAACCCAGAGGATCAAATATTTTTTGCAAATCGGCTAGTATTATCCGTTTTGTTAATTTATCTGAAACGGGAGGTAACTGGTAAGTGTAGTGAAACTCATCGCTTCCTAAATTCCAAGACAATCCAAGAGCCTTCACAGTTCCATCCATTTTAAAATCGATGCTTGCTTTTATCGACCGGTCATTTGGTTCTATTGATCTAAGAAATTCTGCGTTATTTGAGACCCATTTTTTAAGATGAAAATGACCCTTGCTGAGAATGGTTTGCAATTGCTTGCTTACTTCTATCGCCTCCGTAATAGTGTCACAACCAGAGGTCAGATCGTCGACATAACAGTCTTCTTTGATCATTTTGGTTGCGACTGGGTAACTTTCGCCTTCATCGTCCGCCAGTTGTATGAGTGTTCTGACAGCTAGGTATGGAGCGGAGGCTGTCCCGAAGGTTACTGTTCGAAGCCGGTAGTCCTTGACCTCATCAAATTTAGAAGTATTTTGTCGCCACAATACTCTTTGGAAGTCGGAACTGTCCTTGGATACTAATACCATTCTGTACATCTTTTCTATATCACTTGCGAAGCATACCTTGTGTAAACGCCACCTCATTACAATACTTCTTAGGTCTTCTTGCAATGTAGGTCCAGTCAAAAGCTCATCGTTTAGCGATACTCCATTAGATCCTTTGGCTGACGCATCAAATACTATTCGTGTCTTAGTCGTTTCCTTATCTGATCGAACCACTGCATGATGTGGTAGATAAACTGCTTTATTGTGAGTTTCTTCGGTTGGAACTTCTTCCATATGCCCCATTATAATATATTCTTCTATTACTTCCGTGTACGCTTTCTTCAATTCTGGGTTTTTATTTAGTCGTCTTTCTAGATATTGTAATCTTTTCCATGCTATGTTACGTGTATTTCCTTCTAACGACATCGGGTTGCTCGTTTTGAAAGGCAAATTGACAACGTATCTACCGTCTTCGTTTCTTCGATGTGTATCTACATAAATCCTTTCACACACTTCCTCATCCTTTGTCAGTGTTCGGTTTGTATTGGTATCTATCTCCCACAACACCTTTAACATTTCGTCCACTTCTATCTGATTGTGTAGCACGGTCACTGGCTCTTCTGTGCAAGGTGCATCTAGTTTCCCAAATAAGATCCAGCCCAGGCTAGTATTTTGAGCGCATGGTGAACCTGGTGGACCTTTGATTATGCCCTCTTGTATTATTTGTGCATATTCGTCGTGACCCAAAAGTAAATCGATGGAACCTGGCAGATGATAGTTGGGATCTGCCAGTGTAAGTCCCGTAATGTGAGGCCAGTTGTGATGTACTATTGTTCTTTTAGGAAGCTGAGTAGTCAGTTGATGTCTTACAACGTAAGCTTCGATCTGGAGGTTGAAAACTTCACATCTAGACGATACCTCGAGCTGAACTACTTGATTGATTGTAGATTTCATGTTTCCCATTCCTAAAACCACTCCTTTGATTGGATTTCCTTTGGCTCTCAACACTTGTGCTGCTCTTGCGGTAATAAAGCAACTCTCTGATCCAGGGTCGATCAGTGCTCTTAAAACAGTAGTGTAACCATCGATGCTCCGTACTGAAACTACTGCTGTTGCTAATAATGCTATCTTCCTTTTCCCTGTGTAAGACGTCATCACTGTGTGAACGTTTGTCTCCACTTCTTCTCCATCTACTGGTACATGTGATGATACCCTTGATTGCGAATCGTGACTTGGGGGATCTTGGGCATCTGGATTTGGTTTTGAATTATGAAGAAGTGTATGGTGACGCCTGCGGCATATTCTGCATGATGTTGACAGCCTGCACTTCTTAACTGTGTGTCCATAATTCAGGCAATTAAAACAAATAAACTTTGTTTTAACAAACTCGCTTCGTTGTGTAGGTTCCATCTTTCCAAAATTCCGACAATGACATAATGAATGGTTCTCGTTACACATTGGACAAGTCTTCTCAGCAGTGGATGTGTGTAAATTGCGTTCTCGTATCACGCCTCTCTCCTTCGTCGACTGTGGTGCGAGAAGTTCAAGCATGCGAAATCTAGTTTCCAAAAACTTCATTAGAGTAGATAACTTGGGCAGCGCTTCACTTTCATCCTTGCTAACATGCTCCTCCCATTCCTTGTGCGACTCACAGTCTAATTTTTGCACGACTAGAAATGTTATCAGCGGGTCCCAGGAATCGGTTGTAACACCCAGGTTCATAAGACTGTTTAAGCATTCGGTGGTAGTGTCGTGCAAGGACTTAATATGGTTGGAAGTCTGATTCTGTATTTTTCTTTGGTTGAACATGCGCTTGAGTATTGACGTGACGATAAGTCGTTTATTGCTATAACGAGCTTTGAGAATAGTCCATGCTTGTGAATAATTATCTTCTGTTATTTGTATATGTCTGAGCAAAGTGTCAGCTTCACCCGTAACGCTTGATTTTAAATAATGAAGCTTCTGCACATTACTAAGTGTGTTGTTTATATGAACCATTGAAGTAAAAAGGTCTTGGAAAGTAGGCCATTCTTCATAATTTCCTGAAAATGACGGCAAATGTATTTTGGGCAGCTTAATTTGTGAATTTGGTACGTGATGAGTCGCTGTACTGGATGTTCCGGTCGTTATAATTGGTATTGTAACCGACGAAAGTATATGCGCCTTATATCCGCCTTGAGTTGCATGAATGTATCTTCACAATGGGTGTACACGTCGTTGCTAAAATACTCCAATTGTTTGCGTTTATCTTTCGTGACCACCATTAATAAAGCCTTGTGCGCAATTCTAAAGGAGTTCCAATACTCATCTACACATTGCAACTTTGCTTCTAAGTATCCCTTGGTTAATCGGACCTTAGGACACTTTTTAAAGTTATCTTTCGTCTTTTTTATAGTGTTGTACAAGTCCTCCAGTTCACTTAATATTTGTTCGACTGTTTCCATGGTTTCTTGTTATTCCTTATGCGTAAAACTTATATCAATGTGTAGAAGACAAGTCATATGACGCGACTTAATAATCAACGTTTCTTGAATTCACTTGCAAATGTCCAAAATCCACAAAATACACTAATCACTTGTAATATTAACGGCGTATTAATTAGTTGTAACTTGTATGCATTCGCTGCAGGTGCGGAAAGGAATGCGGTTCTATTGTTCTCTTATCGCTGCGTCTTAATTGACGATCCGGCTCGGTTAGGCCAATATGTTCCTTACGATAGTTGATTTAGAGTTCAGTTTGTGTATATTTGGAAACTTGAAGAAAACAACGTGTGACTGTCACTAGTGTTTATTACAGACTGAGTGCGATCAATATTTTTGTACTATTTAAACGGTGCAAACAATTACAGTTCAAGGTCAAAGAACTTGGGACAACCCTTTAAAAGACAATAATAATATGACTTTTGTAGGTCAAAATTTATGATTAGCCTAAAATATCTTAACTTGACTACTTAAATAGCGACGTTTCAGAAAGTTTGTTTAACCGTAACTAATCCTATTTATCTTTGTTTTAAACAATCCTATCAAAGTTCTGGTAACTTAATTATTAATCCTGGCTGATTTGCTTTTAGTTGGGCGATGACCCTCGACAATTCAATGCTTTCTACATGTAGTATAAAGCATACCTGAATACACTCTATTTATAGGTGAATATTTATACCTTTCAGGTAAGATGCAATTTCAAAAGATTCAAGACTGGAAGGCAAATTCACACACTAAGTAGTTAATATGTTTTTAGCACCCTTATGCGAGCTAAAGGAACATTAATGGCGTCAGACGCTATAAGAGACTAATTTAATTTCAACCTTATTGGTGCTCAAGGGTCTTACGATAAAATTTTAATTACCTTACAACGTGCCTGAATACGTTACACCAAATTGTTTTATAGGAAATAAAGTACACAATCATTTAACAATCCATTTAAAAGTAAGAGAAATATAAACGTTTAGAAAGGTACAAAAAAACAAATGCTTCTAAAAATCTGCCCTAATACTGGAGTCTTGCTCTTGCTCTTGCTTTTTTGCAAGACCAAGACTGGCACATGAGCAATGAGGCAAGAGTCTCGCAGAAAGTTAAGTAAAGCTTTTCTTTCTTTTCTATCTTTTCAGAATCTGTGTTGAGGACCTTGTGACGGCAAACACAATAGGTGTCAGAACATGGTATTTATAACATTCCCATCCATGCTTAAGAGGGCACGTTAAGCTGTAGTCAGTTTGGGCTATTACAGTCGTGAAGCCATGTCGGAGGTCTTGAAGGGCCTGAAAACTCCAAGACCAGAGTTGGCTTCATACGTGCGAGTCTAGTTCTTTTCTTTCTTTAATTTATATAACAAAGTAGGCAAACAAACGTGCGACCTCCCTTTGTTAAGCAGTTACCGTAAACTATAAATGCTCGCAATACCAAAGGTATTTTTGGCACGTTATCGACTTCAAGAGAGTGGGACAGAGGAAATGGATGCGGGGGGGTTTGAGCTTCCAGCTCTCTCACTCATCATACAAAACACAGCTATCTAAATATATATAACTCAAAGGTGACTGACTGACTGACATAGTGATCTATCAACGCACAGTCCAAACCACTGGACGGATCGGGCTGAAAGTTGGCATGCAGGTAGATGTTATGTAGGCATCCGCTAAGAAAGGATTTTGATTAATTCTACCCCCAAGTGGATAAAATAGGGGATGAAAGTTTGTATGAAACTTTGTCAATTAAATTCCACGCGGACGAAGTCGCGGGCACAGGCAATGGCATTATTACTTGTTTCAATTCAACCTTTATTTACCACAATGGGTACATCTGAATGAACACCAACTTAGACCAGCTTGGCGGAACTAGCTTCCCTTGAGGCCACTGACCCCCAGACTGACTGGCTGGTCTTAAGAACTAGTGGACTTTTGGGCAACACAAAACCATGATATTATCAGAATGACAAATGTAAGTGAAACAGCTCAAAGGTCGCTACCGTAGGCCCGCCTCGTTAAAAGCACCGAAACCTGGTCTATTTGCACCCAATTAGCGCGACTAATATTCGCAAAGGCAAACACTTTGTTCAAAGCTCTCCCAAATTCACTATGAATAATGGAACGGGCGAAATGGACTGGTTTTTATCAATTAGTAGTTAAAAGGATAGAAATAAATGGTGACGCAGCTTGTCTAGAATACATTTCGTTTGCTGTTTTCATAAATGGCTAAAATATCAAAGTGCTACGGTCTATCCTACTAATATTATAAATGTGAAAGTTTGTGAGTGTGGATGTATGTATGTATGTATGTTTGTTACTCCTTCACGCAAAAACTACTGAACGGATTTGAATGAAATTTGGAACACAGATAGTTTATAACCGGGATTAACATATAGGATACTTTTTATCCCGATAATCCCGAAATTTTTGTTACGTCAAATAGTAGGCGGACGAAGTCCGTGGGCACAGCTAGTGAAATTAGAAAGACACTAACTTTGCTTTAGTTTCTGACTATTTAGATGCACATATACTCTAATTAGGTAGGAACTTAATTATTTCGAACACATACTTTAACTACACAATAGGGTAGGGTGGGCATAGTGTGTTGCCACAAAAGTCGATTGATCATCGATCGATATTCGATCGAACGTTGCACTATGTAAACTGTCTATCGACGTCGGTCTCATTATCGACATATTAATGATCGCTATTCAGCCAATTGAACGAAGCTAATACAACCCCTTGGAGTTCCGACTTCCATAATCTTTACGAGGAATCCATTTTATACCAACAATGAAAGTGGAATTTTGGCACAAAATCGACAATTCCAATGCGACGTAATTCATTAAAACGTATTCGTACGTTGGCAACACTGCGGCCGCCATATTGCCGGCTGCCAATGCCGTTACCGCATGCGTTCCAATTTTAAATATTCCAACCATTCCAACCGTTTTTCCGGACTGTTAATATTGTGGCCAGCATTATTGAAAGGGTTATGATGTTTTGAATCTTATTTTAATGGGTTATAGGTACGCGAATCTTTCCGCTATCACAACATGTTTTTAGTAGACGGATTATCTTAATAATTATTACTACTTTTTAAAGAAAATATTCTAACGGGCTTATCAATAAATCAATCTTAAGTCTATGAGAGGTCTTAAGAACCCTTTTGACAAGTCATTTTGTGCTGTTATGACATAATAATAACAGTTCCGAGGGTTTTAGAATGATCTTTTCCATAGATCAAACACACTTCAAAAACCACAATTATATTAGCGGCATATTTAATATAGAGGGATTATGCCGCCGAGTCGTCCTTAAGTCTTTCCTCAGCATAATATCGTAGACTTTGTGTTCTTTCCGGTGGATATTAAACGCTTGCGAATAACAGAAGCAATTTGTCTCCCTGTGCAAACATTACTTATCTTCACTTTGAGTAAAAATACACAATATAAAGTAACAATTTAGAGATTAGGAAGCGCTAGACTTAATGAAAAAAATATATATTATAAAGCCCTTTTAACGACCCACTCCTGGGCACGGGCCTCTCCTCAACACGAGGGGGATTCAGGCCATAATCCACCACGCTGGCCCAGTGCGGGTTGGCGGATTAGTGGTGGATAGACTAAAATAAAAATTAATTGTAATGGCAATCATTTTTATGCCGGGCCCTGAAGTTTACACCCTACATATTGGTGACAATAATATCAAGTAGGTAGTTAGCTGTAACTCATAAACCACCACCAACACTTTCAAAGAAAACCCATGCATTTTTAAGTAAAAAGCTCCGTATATTTCCGTAACTTCCATCACACGACTAGCATTTCATTTGGAGTGCGCCGCAGTGCACTGTGCTCTCCATATTAAGCCATTTGATGCAGCCAGCCATGCGGCACTACACTTCACTTCGTTTGCTAGACTTCAAAAACTTGGCCACAGTATAAATAGGGGCAGTAAATCAAATACAACAGCTTTACCTAAGTTGCATAAGACCTAATTGTTTTTAAAACATGCAAAACAGGGCCCTTATTACGTTAGGTACTTAAAACGCAATAGAAAAGCAAACGCTCGCGTTCGAGCATTCAAACGAGAATTAGCTTTCAAACGCGAGCATTTAAACGCGAATTAGCTTTTCTATTACGTTTTATGTAGCTAACGTAATAAGGGCCCTGTAAGCACAAAAGCGTAGGTTCGACGCGCCAGGTGTAAGCAGTTACCGCATCCTATTGATGCTGCAATGCCAAAGGCATAGCTCGCACGCTGCCGCCCTAAAGAGGAATACAACAAAGGGAGGGAAGGGAGGGAGGAGGGTTTGGGTTTCCGGCTTCCATATTAATCATACGAAATACAGCTATAATAGCTCCGTTACTACCCCAGTACCAGCCCGTAAATACGTTGTTGTCTGGCTACAGCTTAACTCTATTACCCTCACTACATCTCTACCACAGATATAGATTTACATAGATAACGCAAGTATCACGATTTGTATTGAAACCAAGCGTGCCGAATTTTTAACACCTCCTGTGACGCCATTAATGACGGGAAATCCAAACCGATGCAAAGACACCGATGCCGCCGATGCCCCTCCGCCCGCTACGATTCTCTCGAGTGATTATCTCGCTCATACTCATATTTTTTATACCTGTAGTCGCGTGGACTGAAAGTTAACGGCGACCAACCTTGACGCTTGGTCGGGGTTTCGTACACGCGAAGTACACGCATTTGCGTTATCTATGTAAATCTATATCTGTGCTCTCTACACTGCGCCTAAAAGGGTCAAGAGAGAGATGTCAAATAAGAGATCAAATGAGGATAAATATGGCCTCCATTTTGGTTTTCAAAAGTGGACGGTCACATTTTTGTATTGTATTTGTATTAAATGTGTTTGTATTGCATTTGTTTGTATTTGTTACTTGCCACTGGCGAAATACCTATTAAACTGGGTGGGCCATATTTTTAAAGAAAGAAGAAGGAGATGATAAATATTTTTTCACAAACAAACATTTTGGCAGACGTCAAGTAAACCTACTGTTTAGAAGATTCCATATGAGTATAGGTACACAGGTGACATTCTCAGTCTAATGAAAACAGCTAAGTACAAAGAAACTTGAGTACAAAGGAGTATGTGTGTGTAAGTTATATTGTTGCATAAATGAAACGATACCTCTTGTTTTGTTTTTATCACACGTCATAGCACTATTGGACTAATTAGGCCTGAAAATCTTTCCGTATTATTTAGGTAAGTACCTACCTATGTACATGGAATAAAACGTACAGCGCGTTTCCGTGTGAATGACTGGTCCTGTCACATCAAGAGTGTCTCTCGAAGATCTTCTGGAACGTGTTTCATCACATAATTACCTTCGCCGTAAGCTTGTCATAATTAAATACAAATTGTTTTACATTTTGGTTAAAACAATACAATGCCAAATTCGCGTGTTTCTCAATCAATTGGGCGCCCAATTTAAAAAATATATTCTTACTCAAGTGCAGTGCGAGTGCGAGCGGAAAAAAAATGTTTCAACAACATTACAATATAGGTAATGTTTGTGGAAAATTTCCACATATTACCTATGTTACACACGGGTTACGCATGCTGGATCCAAGACCATTTGGCTACTTGTTGAGGGTCAAACCTCAACGTCATCATTGGACACCACATGGACACCACTGTCGCTTCTAGCTTAAAAGTGGAAGCAGGAGTTATTTATTCATTACTCGACCTTCGACTAGTCCCGGGTAAAATTAATACCTGGTCTTAGAACCTGCACAAATTTAATCGAAAGAAAGAATAGTACTACTCCCCTCCGTTATAAAGCGGGAAACAAAAAATCTGCATATAGGCCGATTGCAATAAAACTAAGACTCGTTGAGAGTCAAAACTCAGTGTCTTCGTTGGACACCATTTTAAATCCTGGTTTACAGGAGTAACAGTAATTATGAGTGTGTGACGGGCCTAGTCCCATAGAAAAAAGTAAATTACTCGATACACACTTCAGTCTATACAGTACCTTATAGTAAGGTACTTAGATACTATTCTCTAATAGAGTCTGCTAAACTATCAAACATCACACAAAATGCGACACACACCGCTAGCCGCCGCCACTAACACCACACCCCAATCCATTGAAAAGCGATTACACCATTCGCCAGACACAGATAAGCACGAGTATTAAAATGCCGGCTCACACTCCGCCTGCCAGTACTGGGCTATCAGGGTCCATCGGGGATCGTCAGCACTGAGATATTGGAACGGAGAAGTTCACCGAAATGGAGAGGATAGACGCTACCGACGAATCCTTTTGGGCATTCAAAGGACAAGGCAAGTACCAAGTGTCTTATTATTTTTGATCTAAGTATTTATCTGGCTAAAAAAGATTTTTGAACTCCAATATAACCAAACAACAATAATTATGGTGAAATTATAAAATATTGGCAATATTACGGGCGCTCGCAATAATACTGCAATGAAAAAGTTTTATCAACTACCTTTTGTTTTAGGTTTAATATTCGTTCCCAAACCTTACTGTAGCCCATTATCACATATCATTTAAGGATACCTTTAAGGATAAATAGGTCTTTAAATATGATGTTACGCCTGCCACTTAGTAAATATGAAAAAAAATGCTCTAAAAGTTATTCCGTTTACCTAAGTAATCTGAATATGTCCAGTCAATATTAAACGCAGAAATGTCCAAAATATCCATAGAAGCTCCGCTAGGGAGTCGTATTAAATAACCCTGAAAAGATATATCCAGCTGGCGTGGGCTCCCGCTTGCAATTTTCATTAATTACACAGAATTACTGACAATTAATTCACGCGGCGGTTTTCCGCATTCGGGATTAACTAGTATTCTGATTAAAGTTGGAAGAGAGGGTCTCGAGAACCTTCCACGACCAGATTAGATCTTTTACTTAAGTTAAGTTGTAAATGAAGTGCAAAAGGTCCATTAAACCTTCCGGAAGAAATTCTCTTAATGATATAGGAAACCGCATCAAAATTATTTGCGTAGTTTAGAACAATTATGCGGACTAACAGACAGACGACGATATAAATTAGTTCTATACTATTAGAGATTAAAGATGTTGCTTAATTTGTCCCTCGGACCAACCAAGCTCTAGGATTTGGATCATGTCATTACATTTATGGTAGAGCAGTCAACCCAATAAAACAAAATAAAAGCTTTTGTCACAAATATCTCGCTCTCTATCAAACAGGGTCCTGTTATCATTACAAAACTTTATCATTTTTTCTTACAGAGGAATACAGTGACAAGAAATTCCTGGTAGCCTCTCCATTCCCGATTGCCTTCATTCTGATCTCCTACCTCTGGTTCGTGCTCAAATTCGGGCCCCAGCTGATGAAGAAGCGTCCGCCATTCGAATTGAGGAACTGGCTTATCTTTTACAACGCAGTACAAGTGGTGCTATCCTGCTATCTTTTTCAATGGGTGAGTGCAAGATATCTTTTGATATTAATTAGTGTCGTACCAGGAAAATATGGCGTTTTTATTTTCCACTACATCCATTCATCCTAATCAGGATTAGGATGAATGGATGTAGTGGAAAATAGAGACGTTTGGAGAAAAACATTGCTTTTAAAAAAATCGCCATACTAACACACCAATTATATCTAACTAACTAAGGAACGCTGGTATCATGGTATGGGTACCGTACATTGGACTGGGGGTGATCCCAGTGACCCCCGGATAGGGCAGACTACAAATTCGCGGTGCATGTTAGAGCTATCCCGTGGCACCCTTCGAAAGGCGAATTATGGTACACCGCTGGTTTTAATGGCTTTGCCGGGATACCCACCTACTCCGCCTGCCTTCCCTGAGGCGAGAGGGGATCCATAAAGGATTTTCCAACATAAAAAAGGGAAATTACCAAAAGGCCGGGACGGGAATCGATCTGGTAACCGCACGGTGCCAAGCCGAGCGGCCTACGCTAAACCACTAGACGAAATTTATACGATTGTTGAGTTAGGTTACCTGGATTCAGTCTATTTAGTTAAGCCCGTTCAGCTGTTTCTAAAATACACAGGAGACTACCTTAGTCACTAATAAAGTGGCTTTTATTCAAATAGTAGGTAATTTCCTGTGCAATATGCTGTTACAATGCTTTAAAAAGGTTTTCCATTATAAGTATATATTAAATAGTGCAACGGTGGAAATTAGTGGTTAAACTCATAAATAAGCCATTAAAAATATAACCCTACCGACTACATTATAGAGCACTAACTCTAATGTGAGAGACACGATTGATCAAACAAACCGTGGTCAAAACGATAACACGGTTTTGGTGAGAGCTTTGCACCTAATTAAACATTCTAAACTATCGACTCAAAAAATTAATATCGACTCAAAAAATATTTATTTAAATAATAATAAATATTAATATTTTTTATAATTAGGTGCCACTGTAGAGGGCGTGACGAGTAGGTATTCATGTAGGGTAATGTACCCTGGAATTAATTAATTAGTTCCGAACATAAAAAGGTCAATCAACCCGAGATCCTTCAGTGTATGTCTATAAAAATTAATCCTATTATTCGTCTGCCCTGTACACCTTGCTTTGTAATATTATTTCTTCATATGCAAATAAATATGCTTATGCACATGCATATGCTTCATATTTTAAATAATTAAGGGAATAATGAACTCGCTCCTTTAAAGAAATAGGCTTCACAGACTATGCATGTACTGAATATTATATGACAACTATTTTTCTTGTCAATAGATAGTCCTGAAAGTTTTCACAGGAGGTTTGTGAAAAATTCTGTTTTGCCCACGACCTCGTCCGCGTAAATCTCGGAACGGAATTTACATACAAACTTCCATCACTTACTTCACCCTTTCTAGTTTAGTATACCTACTATGTCCTTTTCGAGGTCCAATCTATCTCTATAAATATCAAAATTCATCACAGTTTAGGCGTGAAATCGTAACAATTCGACTGACAGACAGAGTTACTTAATAAGTTTGGATACGTTACACTTGCTACCAACCCTTCTTACCTCCATGACTAATAACGAGAGCTAAAAATAATTGCAAATCCTTCGTTACTATTCGTGTGTATCGTACATTATCGGCCAGCGAATTTTCTGAATCAAATATTAGGTAAAATTAAGATTCACTTTCGACATAAATCAATAATAAAATTATGATATTTCATTGTGATATATGAAAATGCATACCAAGTAGCAAGCACATACAAAGTAGCTCACTTCCCAGTTAGGCTACCTCTGAATTCGTGCCTTCTAGGTTCACACGGGCAGTTGAAGCAACCACGTCTTTCAATACTCCATTGTTTACGTTCGGGAGCCAGTTCAATACCGCTGACCCTCAGGTCTGAGGCGACCTCCAATCGAGACTCAATCATTACGCATACAATTACTCGTCAGGTTAAAAGGTTTAGGCAGGTATTGAACTTGACGATCGTGGAGGTATTTTACCAGTTGCATCAAAATGGTAAAATTTGCATAATTTACACGCATAAGTATATTTATTTTGACGACCGCTTGGCGCAGTGGTCCGAACCACAGATATAGATTAACATAGATAACGCAAGTATCACGATTTGTATTGAAACCAAGCGTGCCGATTTTTAATACCTACTGTGACGTCATTAGTGACGTGAAATGCAAACCGATTCAAAGACACCGATGCCGCCGATGCCCCTCCGCCCGCTACGATTCTCTCGAGTGATTATCTCGCTCATACTCATATTTTTCATATCTGTAGTCGCGCGGATAGTAATTTAACGGCAACCAACCTTGACGCTTGGTCGGGGTTTCGTACACGCGAAGTACATGCATTTGCGTTATCTATGTAAATCTATATCTGTGGTCCGAACTAAGGCAGCTCAGCTCACTGCACATGGTGGTTGAGGGTCCGATACTGCGTGGGCAAATTTCCGAAATGGCCTTTTCGTCATTCGCTCAGTTCTGGGTGTCAATGGGATCGCCCCCAGTACATTGTACGGTACCCATAGTATACGCGTTGCTTAGTTTGGGACCATACAGTTGGTATGTCAGTCTGGCGATATTATGTAGAATTGGTAGGTACAGAAGAAATAAATTATTTTTACCAATATTTCGACAGTAGAATTGCGGTATGGTCATGAGGCTTGACTGTAGAGACTAATGATATAGCTAGGTACATATTCTCACTCGAACTAAAGTTGAACAAACATGCCGATATCAAAGACTATGCCGCGGCCAAGGAGAAACGATACGAAATGGCAATATTTTTTATGGTGGCAGAGCCAAGATTTAGCCAAATGACTGCAGCTCCTAGCTCGACCGGGAGGTAGTACCACTCTTACACAGATGATCGGCGTAAAGTAACTCTTATAGCTACATTTCCTATGATTAGTGAGATACTGGGACCGGGACAAGTCCCACTCCTCTTTGGTCAGTAACTTGCGAGCAATGCCTTTGGTTTTGCAATCATTTATAAATACATACTATTGATCAGCCGTGGTCGAAATTCGACCATAATTCATTTAAATTTTAACTTTAAACGTCATGAAGGTTCTATTGTCAAAGACTATTTGATAAAGGGCACGCAGAATGCACTATCCTGCCCTCGGAAATAAAGAAAAAAAAACTGTCACCGTTTGTCAGTCAGTCAGTTACCAAGTAGAAGTTTCAAATGTGTGTCTAGTCTAACGCATGGTAGTGTAATGTTTTAATTAAAGAATTTTTCAAGCATACTTTTTTTTTAAATATTAGTATTCTGCACTCCTCTATCTTCTATCTATATATATATAACTCAAAGGTGACTGACTGACTGACATAGTGATCTATCAACGCACAGCCCAACTGGACTGATCGGGCTGAAATTTGGCATGCAGGTAGATGTTATGACGTAGGCATCCGCTAAGAAAGGATTTTGATTAATTCTACCCCCAAGGGGATAAAATAGGGGATGAAAGTTTGTATGAAACTTTGTCAATTAAATTCCACGCGGACGAAGTCGCGGGCAAAGCTAGTATTATTATAAACTACAATTGTGCCAAATTTCATACTCTTGCGTCCGCCCGATCTCCGTAAAATGTGGCATAAAGTTTTTCCTTCACGTACTAATATATAGATAAGCCGTGCTGAACATCAGGCGGGTTCTACGCCGCTGGTTTGTCGACTTTGTTGTTATTATATTATAAAAAAGAACATTCGTACCCATTAGACGTTCAAAGAATTTGCATTTAAAATGCATCGCGTTAAGCTAATAGTGGCATTTTATGTGTGCCGGCGCGCGCAGCATCATGTGGCATTCCAATGAGAGCTGCTCGGAACGTTTTACGTTTGTACGGTTATTGTAATTAAACCGTACACGTATTTAATTGCGATTTACGGTTTCCATTCACGAACCATCATACGGAATGAAAAGGGTTGTGAACGGTTCTCTACTTTTTTCATTTAATTATATTTCCCTTCAATCCCCTGGTTCGCAACTCCGGGTTTTCGAAATCTATGTGTGATACATAATTTTAATATGACTAAAATATTATCACTTGCTTACGGTGAAGGAAAATATTGTGAGGAATCCTGCAAAGGTCTTCTACAAAAAAAATATAACTAACTAGCTGAGCCCGTGACTTCGTCCGCGTGGAATTTAACTTAACAAAAATTTAATTTAAAAAAAGCCCCCTCCCGCGTTCTGACCCCGCGCGACAGGACCTTATTTTTTGTTTTTTTGTTAAATAAAAGTATAATTTACCGCTTATAACATCAACTATCTAGCAGTCAAACTCCCGTCAAAATCGGTCCAGCCGTTTCGGAGATTACCCGGAACAAACATACAGACAGACAGACAATTTCTTTTTTAATTCGCGTTTTTGCTATATGTTACTTTGATATTACAAACAGACACTCGATAGATTTTCGAAAGACGTATGAAAACCCGCACTGGGCCAGCGTGGTGGATTATGGTCTGAATCCCCCCCGTAACGAGGGGTAGCTTGAGCCCAGAAGTGAGACATTAAAAGGTCTAATTATTTTTTTTTCTTTATTTCACTTTTTTTCAAACTAGAATAAGTATCTACCACCCACCTGTTTTTAAGCTGTTACCGTAGCCTATATGTACATGCAATACCAATGGCAGTGCAATGGTGAGTGGGATAGAGGAAGAACCTTCCGGTTGGGCTTCCGGCTCTATCACTCATCATACGAAACAGCTATACAGTGGACCCGCGGTAATCCGACAAACGTTTTGCAGGGCAGTATCGAACTATCGAATTTGTCGGATTATAGACTACTGCCTATGCCTAAGACCCCTCTAATGATCGGATTTTTTTTACAAAAGAGTACCTTGTAATCTGATATAATATTACAGGTCCAATGATAAGATTATATATGTTATACTCTGAAGTACAAATGGGGCCGGATTACCGGGAGTCCACTGTAATAAATACCTTACGTCATTCTTCTGTGAGAGGATGGTACTCCCCGGTCGATCCAGCTCATGTGGGCTGTAGTCAGATGACTACCACTTGTCTCTACCACCCTTAAAAGTAAGGTGTTTAAAATATTTTTAAAATTAATGTGTCGTTTAATTTCCAGGGTCTCCAGTTTCTAATAGAGAAGGGCGTCTGGCACTCGACCTGCTACTACGAACACGACGATCTTAGGAAACAGGTGAGACCAGGGACCCCACTCTGGGCTGCTACTCTTAGCAACGATAATCGATATATCGTGACATTCGTATCGTCGACTCCTACTCTAAATTCAACCATCTAAATGCGGGTCGTATGGATTACTGAACGAACAATACAAAATTATCGTTCGTTCAGACGATATACGACGGCAAAAACGATGGAATTTAGAGTAGGATTCAACAATACGAATGTCACGATATATCGATTATCGTTGCTAAGAGTAGAAACTCAGTTAACGACTGTCTCTTGACAGGACTCAGATTTGACTCGAAATATGTTAAAAACTGACGTACCTACTTATCGAGTAAATGAATACGTCAGTTTTGACGGTTTTATAAAAATGACATATTCAGAGATTGGAATCGAGTGACAGTCGTTCACAAAGTTGGCCCCAGATAACGTTCTAATCTAAACAAATAGTACATTTGGATTTACGGTCGCATATATAATTTCCGCCATAGAAATAGTGAGATACCGAGAGTTCCATATACAATACTATGGATAACAATTTGAAAAATGATTTTATCCCAGCTGTGTAATTTTTAGTTTACCTATCTGGTTACCGAAACATCCTACAAAGATTCCTTCCGAACGAAATTACTTGCTACATAATAAATATTGTACTTAGATAACGTTTTGAAATTTTGGTTCAATTTCTGAATTCTAAGTAGTAATATTGGATGTTGAACACGGATGTGTATTTGTGTAGCACCAGCGAAACGCCCGATATAATTAGTATGGCGTAGGATAATAGGCTTACAAGGCCCGTTGTTCAAGTAAAGGGTCTTTGGCAAGGTAAAGGAACCAATTCCCGGCATAGAACTACCTACTACTACTTATAACTAAATTCAATTATTATTCCTCAAAACCAGAGTAAAAAAGCGAACTAGAAAAAATAACATAGCACAAAATTACCCCTACATCGTTGTGCTTTTTATGATAGTAAAATAGTCATAACTAATACCACATTATTTTAAAAAAAACTTCCCTGCGTACCTACTTAAAACAGAGAAAGTATTAATAAATACATATCAGTGTATGTTTTGTTTAACATTAAAAATACACTCATATTCATTTATGTACCTACACAAATCGAATTAGCTACACTACGCATATTTTACTTAGCCCACCACAAATCTTTACATGAATCTGGCGCACTGACCCCACTCACTACATTACACATTAAAGCGGGCTAGTCAAAATATTTCCCCCGAGCACGCCTAATCGTATTATCAGTAACAACATCATCACGCTCTCCTTGCGCGGAGATGAATAGTTAGAAGATCGCCGCTGAGAACAAGGATGGTACTTACTTTGTGGTTAAATATAAAGGTTAGGCTATTGAAAGAAGTCTACGCTAAATTGAATCGTATGAATTATAATGATACCTACCAATATTGACTGTTTAACACTGAGAAATAATAAGACAGCAAATTATTTGTATACATAGTTCCTAGTATCCCCTTAATATTTTTTAAGAAACGGTTTATAATTGGAGCATATCACTACATAGATAGTATAAATGAAAGTCGCTTCCCGCTGTCTGTGCCTATGTATGCTTAGATCTTTAAAACAACACCACGGATTTTGATGCGGTTTTGTCAATAGATAGAGTGATTCAAGAGGAAGGTTTATATGTATAATATACCTATGCATAATATAGTAGATAAACACTGATGTTTTTAGAGCCGTGCGAAGCCGGGCGGATTGCTAGTAATTTATAAATACGAGGCATTACATAAATCTTTGCTGTGTTCTACGTTGGTAGAGCGAGCTGAATCCAATTCACTAGAGCTTATATTATAAGGACTGATCCAACCGATATAGTACCACCATCTCACAGAAGATATGCTTAAGGTAGCTACGTTTCGTGGAGTGAGAGAGCTCGAAGCCCGATACTCGTCCTTTCGCCTCCCCCTGTCCGAATCTCTTTCAATTCGGCAACATACGATCAATGCCTTTGGAATTTCAAAATTCTTTAGTCTATGACAGAGCTTAACATCAAGCGATCGATTTTTTTATATAATACTAGTTTATGCTCGCGACTTCGTCCGCGTAGTATTTAACTTGACAAAAAATTGGGGATTATCGGGATAAAAAGTATCCTATGTGTTAATCCCGGTTATAAATTATATGTGTTCCGAATTTCATCAAAATCCGTTCAGTAGATTTTGCGTGAAAGAGTAACAAACATAAATCCACACTCACAAACTTTCGCATTTATAATATTAGTAGGATATAAAAAAAGAAAAAAATCGTCCTAATCAAAACTATATGTCGAGTTGAATTCCCCCTCCCCGCCTCATTATTTCAGATGCACGACGGCAACCACTTGTACTTCATAGCGAAGGTCATTGAACTCCTCGATACAGTCTTCTTCGTGCTCCGTAAGAAGCAGCGCCAGGTCAGCTTCCTCCACGTGTACCATCACACCATCATGGTGATCGCGACCTGGTCCATCGTGAAGTACAACAAGACGGATAGCGTGGTGTTCCTCGGCACTATCAACTCATTTGTGCATATCATCATGTACGGATACTACGGGCTGTCGGTGTTTCCCGGGATTGCGAGGTTCCTATGGTGGAAGAAGTACATCACTATAATGCAGTTGGTGAGTATTTATTAGGGGTGTCAAACTCGCGATCCCGATTTTGAAAACATCAGGTACCCAACTCTGTTTTACATATTTTTCTTATATCTACAAGTGGATCGGAACGCGACCTCGACTGAGAAGATCCGGTAAGAAACACAGCGGGCTTGTCTTTTTACATTTTGAAATATGTATTTTTTTTTATTGCCAGTTGCTTAAATATAATTAATAATTACAAAAAGAAGTAATGTTAATGTAAATTTAATAGCTCCAATGAGAGCTTTTGAGCTTTTAAGTTTACCAAGAATTACATAGCTAACCTAACCTATCTTGGCCACCACAGTTGTAAAATCCCGGCTTCACAACATTCCAGAAGGTACCCAATTGTGTTTGAATAGCCATATATAGAATACCTATCTTTTTGTCTAATTATGTTGTCCGTCGAGTTTGCGTCTTAAAGAATACTTATAAGTGCTTAAATGAATTTGACGACTGCTTGGTGCAGTGGTTCGAGCGTAGGCCGCTCGGCTCACTGCACATGGTGGTTGCGGGTCCGATCACGCCGTGGCAAATTTTGGAATTGGCCTTTTCGTAATTTGCCTAGGTCCGGGTGTCGTTGTGGCCCCCAGTCCATTTTACGGTACCCATAGTACATGCGATGTTTAGTTTGGGACCTTACAATTTGTGTGTCAATCTGGCGATATTGATATATACAATTTACTCTTTCCAGATACAATTCAGTCTAATGTTCCTCCACGTGGTGGTGAGCCACGCGACCTCTGAATGCCGACCGGCCCATATTCTTTTGTTTAGCGTAACTTCGAACACTGTCCTCTTCATGTACCTGTTCGGCGACTTCTACATCAAGTCTTATATCAAGAAATACAGGGAGAACAACGCCGCCAAGGTTCAATCAAATAATGCCAAGAACGGGCTCAATTGTACAATGAAGCAACATAAGCTGGCTAACAAGATTCATTGATGGACTCATAATCGAGAGATTATGGTAAAAGCTAACTGAGATGTTGGAATTGTGCGTAATTTTATTGTGATAATAGTGTAAAATTTATTTTACTAAGTTTATTCTTAGGTATTGAACTCATAATTTGTAGGTAGGTAAGTACTTATTTTAGACTAGGTAGTTTAATATAGCCTGTGTCACCCGGGGATAGTGTAGGTTACCAATAGTGAAATAATTTTTCAAATTGGGTCAGTAGTTTCGGAGCCTATTAAATGCAAAAAACAAACCTTTCATCTTTATAATATTAGTACAGATAAAGCAGTGTGGCAAGGTAAAATACTTTTCTGTGATAACACCGTTGATTCTGTTACCTTATTTACTAGCTTTGTCCCGCGGCTTTGCTAGGGTCAATTTCATTTTCTGTATGTCGACTCTATCGCCCCCTACTGGATCCAACTTCAGCTAAGAACCATCCAGGTGTCTCCAGTACAATGTAGTAAACTAACAATCATCAAAATCGGTCAAGCCGTTTAAGGAGAAGAATTACGAATACCACATCGGAATTATATAACTATGCAAACAGAAATAAGAAGAAACCAATTAACAAATTACCAATGTTAACTTTTTTAATATTCCAGTTGCTAAAAATGTTTCGCCTAGGTATATAAAAAATATAGTCTATTTAGCCAATAAGTTATTAGTTATAATTACGTAGGTAATTTTATTATGTAAATCATCTTGTTCTCAATAGGTAAAAATCGATTTGAAATATAAAATGAAATGGAAATTAGTTATTTTTAATTCATCTTTCACGGACTTCCGTTACCGACATATTCCTTATTTTTATGTAAACCTGCCTAAATTATTTTCTCTACAAAATAACGATGTTCTTTTTTATAAATGGGTTTTCATTTGAAATATCGTTTCGGTTCATTTTTCCATTCCCATTCACCGCCCACTGTATCCGCGTATCCGCCTACCGGCCATCAATGCATGACAGACCAAAATTAAATTTCATTCGTTCGTTCATCAGATTCGAAATTTGAATTATTGACGTCATCAATTGGATTGTTATGATGATTTATTCCGATCATTGTTTTATGGATATAATGAAAACTATTGAATACATTTTAATTATTTTTTAACACAGATTATAAATCAGTGTTCCCAATGTAGATAAGAAAGTAGGTATATTCGCAGTAGTAAGGTATTGTACTGCATAAAATAGGAGTAAAAATCATGCATAGTTAATACATAACTTACCAATACGCGGAATGGTTCTGGGATGGGTTCCACAGATCGACAGGCACAACACAGCACACCAAAGAGAATATAACCACTACCGGCACACATCCCTGGATTCACAAAACACACAGGAAGAGAAGGAAGAACTGCGCAATTTACAAATTTTCACTCGCGTTCCACGAGTTACGCGTCAGAACCGAGTTTGGATGGAACTAAAGTCTAAACCAGAACAAACTATTTAACATAGAATCAAACTACCTACTAAAACTCAGAATAAATGAAACTGAGGGTAGGTCACGTTTAAATATCTGACTGAAGGAATAGCTAAGTTATTTTAATATGTGGGTAGATAGAATAATAAAATTATATTTATAAGTATATAATTTTATTATTCTATCTACCCACATATTAAAAAAATCGAAAGGCCAGCTGTGACAAACAAAATATGGGGAATATCGACTTTGTCTCTTTCTCTGTAATGCATTTAAACAGAGTGGGAGCGACTTTGTATGACAAAATCTGCGACATAGGTAATCGTGTCGCATTGATGGTATGCATTAAGTACCGTCTTTTTAAAGGGCGGTTCTATTCTAAGATTTATGAATGCCCAACTACGTACCTATAATTAATAATCATATTTAATTCATATAAATGTAGGTAATTAGGACCTGCCTAGGTAACCCAATAGGAGACTTATCTATATAAGGTTATCGTGAATATGAATAAGCTTTATATTTGGCTAGCTCTATGTAGTCAAGGAAATGTCAAGGTAAAGTCCAACAGCTGAGGTTAGAGCTATTTAGGTCCTTTGTTTACACGTCTTGAGGACAATTTTGTAAAACAAGTGTTTAACTTTGTAATACCTAACACCGCAAGTCTTCTTGTCAAAAAGGTCACGTATTATACATTTTTAATCATTAGTTAATGTCCGCTATTTGTCCATGCCTGACATAGCATCATTAATCTTTGGATACCCTAAAGCCTGGATTAAATTACTCCGCAACTAATTCAATAGCAATTTAGGTCAAACGTTATTTGTTCAATGTTGGCAGAACTTTCTGTTGGACGGATAATAGCCATTGTGAGGTAAGCCTTGAAAACAAGGACCAATGAAATCCACCTCAACATCCACACTATATCAGACGAAAATATTTCAGCTCCTATCATCTTCCGAAGGTTTCATAACATCACATTCTCATGGGCAACATTCTATAGAGTTCTAAGACTTGGAAGTGACTTTTTAAGTAGTAGTTACTAGTTACCAGTTTCTAAGACTTTAGAGTGGTTTGAGCGTAGGCCACTCAGCTTACTGCACCGGGTTGTTGCGGCTTGGATTCCTGCCGGGACAAATTTCGGAAATAGCATTTTCGTCATTTTCCCCGGTCTGGGTGTCACTGGGATCGCCCCCAGTCCATTGTACGGTACCCACAGTAGCGTTGCTTAGTTTGGGACAATACAGTTGGTGTGTTCGTCTGGCGATATTTATTTATTCTAAGTTCATCAAATTCTCATAGGCAGTATTCTATAGACATATAACACGTAAACAAGCGTACAACACGCCTGATGTTAAGCAGTTACCATAGTCTATAGATGCTTGCAATACTTAAGACTTTACGCATGTAGCTGAAGGAGATAGGTCTTCCTGCGCTCTCACTTATCGTTCGAAACACAGCCATAATACCTACTTGACGCTGATCTTCTGTGAGAGTGTGTGGTGTAACTACCTACTCCTGTCGAGCCAGCTGGTATATGAGCTGTAGGTCAATTGGCTACAGCTTATACTAGGTGAAACAAAAAGGGTATACACGAATTTTTCTGCAACTTAACTTTGTAAATCTAAAACTATCGCCTTTGTGGGACAGTTGAAGTACTAAAGGTTTTGTAGACTTGTGAAATCTGTCAACAGCTGTATTCCTATAACACCTTTTGTTTTACAAATTTCCTCCAAAGCTGACAGTTTTAGAATTACAAAATTAAGTTTTGAAAAAAAAAAGTATACCCATTATGTTTTACCTTGTATAGCTATAATGTTGAGGTTTTGTGTTGCGACTTGCGTAGTTGTTGAGGTTCCGTGCTGCCAGTAACTAGTTCCCTAAAAACAAAAATTGCCCTTTTGACGTCCCACTCCTGGGCATGGGCCTCCCCTCAAGACGAGGGGGATTCAGGCCATAATCCACCACGCTGGCCCAGTGCGGGTTGGCGGATTTCACGTGTCTTTCGAAAATTGGTTAATTCTTCTAAGACATGCAGGCTTCCTCACGATGTTTTCCTTCACTGTAAGCAAGTGATAATCATATAGAAATTATGATTCGCACATAGATTTCGAAAAATCCAGAGGTTCGAGCCGGGGTTTGAACCCGAGACCTGGTAGCCCGCAAGACGCGTGCTTAACCAATCGGTTATCACTGCTCATAGTTCCCTTAGAACATTTATTATTAAGTACATCAGTTGTTCAGGTTTTTGTAGCAAATTAATTTCTCCATTTCGTTCCTTCTTGCGTACCGACTTGTTCCTCAATTATAAGTTCTCTATGAATTGACATTTAATTATAACTTCACATTGAACGCGCCGCGACGGTGCTGCCGCCGTGTGCACTGTTTCCCTGTTACAGTTTTTAATTATATCTGCCGGGATTGGCACAGGGACGAACTTAGAGCATGGGTGCAGCGGGTAAAACGTAAGTAATTAACTGCAGGGTGGAATTTAAACGATATACTCACCCTTTCATCGGATATATCCGTTAATCAGATACTACTACAGATAGACAATCCACCCCCACCTTTTCCGTCCCTCTGTACCACTGTATTTCAAGCATGTGTTGTAAGCTAGAAGCCTAGTCTGCTAAAAATCTAAATGGCAATTATCGCCAGACTGATACACTACCTATATGGTCCCAAACTAAACAAAGCTTGTACTATGGGTAACGTACAATGGACTGGGGACGATCCCAGTGACCCCCCGACCAGGGCAAATTACGGATAGACCATTTCCGAAAAATTTACCCCAGCAGGAATCGAACCCGCAACCACTATGTGCAGTGAGCAGAGCGGCCTACGCTCGAACCAGTGCGCCAAGCGAGCAATCAAATGAGCAATGAGTTTCAGTTGCTCGGTATTGTCAATATTCAATAGTGCAATGTACCTACGCACTTTAACTTACATTAATTTCATAGGATGCTTCCTATTTACTAAACTTCGGATTGCGCTATCAACTTGACAGGCAATTTTTTTGTTATTTTCATCAACCGATTGCAATTGAGATAATCACTATTTATCATCATTTAGAATGTTAGCAGACTTGGTCCCCAGACGGGTCGCACCCTTGTCACAATCGGGCTGCTAGCGCGTAGAATATGACAATACTGTTATGTATTTACTGCTAGGTAGCACCCGCTAATTAATTCATCTTTCACCCCCTTATTTAAGTGGCATCCGCATCCGCAGCTTCCCCAATCCGTCCCTGTCGACCGCCTTGTGTTAACTCGGTGCGGTTTTAATTACTCCTCTGTAGCGTTGCTTTAATGAACACTTCCCTAACAGCTAACTATATCTTACCCCTTTACCCTTTCCCGGCAATTTAAGTAATGATAATAATAAAATAATTATTTAGCTCTTTTGACGTCCCACCTCGGCACGGGCCACTCCTCCCAACAAGGGTGATTCAGGCCGTAATCCACCACGCTGGCCCAGTGCGGATTGGCGGATTTCACATGTCATTCGAAATTGGTTGGATTTTCTAAGCCATGCAGGTTTCCTCACGGATGTTTTCCTTCACCTTAAGCAAGTGACAATCATATAGAAAGTATGATTCGAACATAGATTTCGAAAAACCCAGACGTGCGAGCATGGGTTTGAACCCAGGACCTAAGGAAATCTAAGTAATACCTTACGTTAAAGATTTATTGGTGAAGTATACCTACTATGTTAAATTTTATAAATAAATATTAAAGTACCTACTGATGCCAATGGGGACCAGACATTTTCCAGGTTTTTCTTTGCCACTAGGGTGGCACTACGATGCCGTGGCGTGACATTGACACTTGAATCGGCCCCACTTTATAAGTACTAATTGAATCAGTAACCTACTTAAAAGTACAAATTTTGTCATATCGTTAGAATTTCTACTAAACTAATAACGAATTTATTGTTTTGACTTCCAGCAGCAATATTTACGCTTTTACAAAATTCAATTTTATTAAAATGTACTGTACATCTCAAATGCAGGTCAGCCGTAAACTCGTGAGTTTCCGCTAACTGCATTCAGTTAACTACAACTAGGTAGTTAACACTAACGAGTGGCAACGCCTCGCGCTTCGCCGCTCGCACGCAATTAATTTATATTTCGTGTATTTCAAACATTTTGTCTGCACAGACACATGACACATAAATGTAGAAGTTTCACATACTCACGCTTTGGTATTTTGTACCGACGTAGGTACGTACACCACTATACAAAATGAGCTAAGTAGATACTTACCCCTTCCAATCATCCCCACCTCCGAGCGCTCTCTGCCCAATGTCGCAATACATATTACGAAAATATGTTTTTTTTGTTTTTTAGGGTTCCGGACCTTGCAAGGAAAAACCGGAACCCTTATAGGATCACTTTTTTTCGTGCCAATCAGTTTTTTTACAATAATCGATAACGTAGTCATTGACATAATCGATCTATGAATCCCAATTATAGTTGAAGTGTTACTAAACGTAGCAAATAAACAACCGATGGCCGCTCGCGTCTTATACCCACCCGTAGGTGAACGCGACACTCTAGGGGTAGAAGGTGAATTTGGATGCACTGCATTTAAAAGTGGGCAAGCCTTGCCATTATGTATTTTTATTCTACACTAGTTGCTGCCTGCGACTTCGTCTGCGTAGACTTAAGTAAAGTATTCTATGTGTTAATCCTGGTTATAAACTATCTGTGTTCCAAATCTCATCCAAATCCGTTCAGTAGTTTTTGCGTGAAAGAGTAACAAACATACATCCACACTTACAAACTTTCGCATTTATAATATTAGTTGGATTAGGTCATCTGATAACTAAATTAAGTCCATGATAATACAAGCCAATATCCACCACGTCGACGTCGATAATTATTAAACCGATTCTGCACGGGTCACCGCGCCATATTGGAAGCCATAGATAATAGCGTTATTGGAAAGCACAGATAACAGCTTTTGCGCGGCGGTTTAGATCGTAAAGTGTATTTTACGCGCGGTCGGACTAATGGACGCGCGGATCCGACCGACCGTGGAACAATGCACTAATGTATACTCATAGCCACTGGTACATATGTATAGCTTTTGTACTTCATAAGATAGGACTAATAATACCTGTCCTGGATTCTGTTGGACAATCCCGGTAATGATTATCCAGAAAACCAGTTAGACAAAAAGTTTGAAAAATTAATTTTTGTTAGCAGTTCCCTATATACTTTCATTATGCATTCAGTAAAAATCTATTATTTTGATTTTACAAAGAGACACTTCAATTTTTTTGTATATGTCGCAGCCATCTAGCTTAATTCGCCGTTCAATTAACAGCCTAGGCACTTTACTAAACAGCGCCGTTCAACTAGTGGCCTGAATGATATTCAGCCATTTGATGAAACAGCTAGGCAAATGACTTGGATCGATGACGTTTAATTACTTGCCTAGCCTGTTCATTTCAATTTAATTCTACTTTCTGCCACCTAGCGCCGAAACTCACCAAACTATCAATATCTCTATTATATTCTCTTTGGTCAACATGGCGTCGGCAAAAAACAACTTTGATGGAATAATTTTATTACGTATTTTACGAAATTGTTTAGATCCACCGAATCTACTTGCCGGGTGGGATTTCTGTGGGGTCAGAAAAAAAATAACCCTAACCTAAACCCATCTGGGTCGCTCTGCTTGGTTAGTATTTTGAAAAAGTTTTGTAGTACTTAAATTTCAACCTTTGTTGCCTAAGCATTAGCCAGCCAGTTTATTAAATGTTGTAACAAACGATACGGCTGAATATCATTTAGGCCGTTAGTTGAACGGCGCTGTTTAGTTAAGTGCCTAGGCTGTTAATTGAACGGCGAATTAAGCTATTTGGCTGCGACATATACATACCCCTGTACAAGTTAGCTTGATATTTTTGACAGACGGCCTAGTGACGGGAAACCGAAAATATCTAGTAGTCCAAAAAATAACGTTTTAAAATACTTGTAACTGTGACGAGATGGTGTGGGTGCATTATGAGTGAAATTCTTTATTGCACTAGACATATAAAACCTTGGGTAGATAAGCGACGGTGGGTCAATATTCATAATAAGTACCTATTTGATATTACAGGGTTATTTTGGACCTCCCGCCTGGTTCAGACCATGAAAGTAAACAATATTCCCAAAGAAATACGGGTCGAAGATATCAAAAAAAATTCTGACCTTCCATACGAAATCGACCTTTTTACCTTATTTTTATTAAAATAGTTATACCAGCTAAAGTTACCCCAACCACTAGCCAAAGAGACCCCAACCAAAAGGACCCCCCCGTTCGTAACAATAACCATTAACAATGATCTTTAATAATTATTTTTTGTAATCGATATTTGTAACAGTTACTGCCTGTTATTTGTGTCCCTTCCATCCAACCGATGTAACATTGCACAAGCGTCTATTATTTTAGTGTTCCTATTTAAATTTTACTTTGAAGCAATAAAAAGTCTTAAAATTTTCGGATAACGCTTGAATCTTTAGGAACTTTTGTGTTATATGTATTTTTTTAATATTTTTAAAAGCTATAAATTATGAAAATAATATGTTCGTCATTACAAAGTTATGTCGATCAGAAAAAAATACATCTGTCAAAATGATCATGCTAACTTGTACAGATACCAAAAAGCTTTGGAGGATACTTGAAAAACAAAAGGTGTTATAGGAATGCAGCTGTTGACAGCTTTCACAAGCCTACAAAACCTTTAGTACTACAACTGTCCCACAAAGCCGCTTTAAAAAGGTGTTATAGGAATGCAGCTGTTGACAGCTTTCACAAGCCTACAAAACCTTTAGTACTTCAACTGTCCCACAAAGCCGCTTTAGATTTACAAAGTAAAATTGCAAAAAAATAGTAGGTATATCTGTTTCACCTAGTAGATATATAAAATTCCAGTGTAGGTGTGTTCGCAGTGTTTGTTCTCCCAAACGGCTTGACTAATTTCGATGTTTTTTTTACTTATGGGGTCATCTGGAGCGTTATTATTCATGGGTCAACTCAGTAGATGGCGCTGTTGTCGACATCCGGAAAAAAGTCTATGTTAGCAAAGCTGCAGGCAAGAGCTAGAATATTCTAAAAAATGTGATACCTTCTAGATATAACTTATTTTATTAACAACTAAACTAACTAATAATCATAGTATCCTAGTTCTTCTTATAGAGTGCTGATCCTTTAGGTTTGAGTCTGTTGGCGATGATGTTCTGACGTTCATCTTCAATAGCCCGGAGGGTCTTCTGGTACCGATCTTTGGCAAAGTCTAGTTCTGAGCACATCTCCACAATCTTGGTTGCAAATGCTCTCTGCTTGTCTATGCGCTTTTTTTGTTTATGCTGCAAACAGATTAATAAATGTTGTATTCAAAATTGCCTGTGAACTGTTAAAGACAATCTCAAGACTCCTATGGAAGGTATTATATCAGTTATGATGGTGACAGACCTGAACCAATCAATGAATATTGATTTTAAATCACTCCTCTTGAATTCTTACTTCCAGCAATACTTTTAAAATATATTTGTTTTTAATTAATTTCTAAATTTTCAACCCTAGTAAAGCAAAGTGGAACCAACCTAAATGTATCTTTGCAAACTCGAACCAATCTACACTACTGGCATTAGAATTGCACAACTGTCAAATGGCTCTGAGGTCATAATGCTGTCAATTATGCATTGAAATGTACATATCCATGCACTCTTCAGTCATAAAGTAGTAACATACCAGCAGTGGCGTGGGTCTCCCGTCCAAATATGTGTAGTCAGGCCCATCTGTGAGGAACCCCTCGGCGTTGCGGTTGACGGGCAGCCCGCGCTCCAGCCGCCACTGCTTCATGCACAAAGCCCCAGTACAGCTGAACGATCGGGATACCACTGAAATGGTAAAAAACGAGTATTATTTTTTATAACTGGATGTAGTTTTGCAAATTGCAATCAACACACACATATTTCTGCAAACTAAAGCCCACCTTCAGTCACTCAAACTAAGGTTGGTTTTAACTTGCAGGAGTACAGACGGTTGCACCATGTCAGTTTTGAGCAGGTGAATGTAGTGGACGACCGAAATATGTGGAATTCATTAGAGGAGGCCATGTCTAGCAATTAAGGTCTTCCAGCTGATAGATGAATGTACAACGTAGCTTTACAAGTGAAAATAACTCTTAATGTAAATGTAACTCACCTTTTGATTGAGAGAACACACAACTTTTTAATATAAGACTCATTATCGTAAAACAAATTCAAGTTTAATGCAATTTTTTAAAGTTTTGATTGAGGTTATGTTTCTTTTTTATTTTGACAAATGACTTTGACAACTAACAGAGGCAATAACAGAGACAGTTTGAGTATATTACAACTCTGTGGCCGCTTTTCCAAAATGCACGGTTATATCTCTGTATTGTATTGTAATTATAATTGACACTGGCGAAATACTTATAAAATTGGGTGGGCCATATTTTTAAAGAAAATAAGACTTTGTAACGCAACCACTAACTAATTTTGATTGATTAAAAAAACTGTGCCGGTGTTCCATTTGAACTAAAACTGATGCGCTGAGCAAGACAAAGCATACTCTATGCATCCCACTTACTCTAATGCAAAGGTGTAGATATGTGTTGCTAAATTATTAAAATAACAGCTACCGACAATCAGGAAAGTGAACGGTTGATCTATTTTTTTGTTTTCTATATAAAAATAAATACTGAAGTCAAAAGAGGATTCTCAAATTGACGCATATGTAATATGTAAATAAAGTCCATAAAAAACAGACACGAAAACCATGGACTTGCGAAATCTTGGCTCATCACACGTTACTTTGGGTATTTTTTTGGGTTTATCATGGCAATTTCACATGAAGTGTGAGAGGGACAAAATGTATGTATGTCAGAGAGGTGTTAACTAAAGGAGGCGTAACGTGCTTCATTTTACTAATAAAAAATTCTGTCAAATTTTGGGGGGGACGAGGTAACCACTACAAAGAAATGATGCACAATTACTAAAAAAAAATTGTGTCATTATGAATGCACACTTAAATAAATATTCAACACTAGTAACTTTTACGCACACTAATCGGTCAAATACGTCAACATGCAAGAATTTACGAGTGTAAGACACTAAGTGCAATAGGGAGAAACCAATATCGATATTTCTAATTAGATATATCGATAGTTTTACTTGCTCATTATCACAAAAATATTGCATAGACGTGTGCATTGCTTCATCTAATACAAAATATGAATTATTTTGTATATTATGGTATCCTAGACAGTACGATGATTTATCGTTTATGCATTACTTTGAAAAAATCCCTCGATGTGGTAATGAAGCATTTAAAATAAATAATATTTTACGACAATATACAAGGTGGAACTTCTACTGCATCACTAATATATATACTTCACGTGTGTATATCAGTGAAATATTTTTTTAGAATCATGTCAGCAGAAGTATAAATAAAATACTTACGGCATCAGCTAAAAAATAATATTGGTACGACATTATCTACTATTTTTTCGTCGTTTATTAGATGAACATTGGAATTGCGACGAATCAAAGTGTACTGAACAAATAATACTTGTGCGAGTAGGTTCCCAACCCCACTTTCTATTGCAAGATTTTTCCCATTTGGTTTTAATTGAGGGTCTTTGGGAAATCTGGAAAAATAGTCCACTATTTTTCCAGATTTCCCAAAGTAAAAAAATAACAATAAGTAATTATATTTTTACTATATATAATTTAAAGTAAAATATAATAAAAACTCCAAAAAATATAATTTTATCGATACACATCCACAATCATAAATTTATCACTGCCGCAACACTATTCAAAATGGCGAACTCGAGATACCATACTACACTTTTCAATTATTTCGTACTCGATTGTTTAATCGATAATGTTTTCGATTTTATGACATTTTATATTTTATTTATTTTAGTTAGAAATAAGGGATTATTTACACCAAAAACACTTACATATGAAACGTTACACCGTTTTTTTGTAGATTAGAGGTGTTTGACCTCTTCTTGCAATGGTTTATAGCGCAGGTCGGCATTTTTTATGGAGCACCTTTCACATCGAAAACGATACTGACTTTGATTAAATCGATTCCATAAACACTTTTTATAAACGTGTTAGACCTTATTGTTCTTATACCTTGGCAGAGGGGAATGATCATGTAAGTCGAGTCCATAGATAAATGGTCTAAGATGTATGTATGTAAAAAAAAACCTGTCTTCACTCCATAGTTAGTTCTACGTGCACTCTCCAGTGGTATTCTAAGCTTCTTGGTTGTGGGCCCCTAAATATTTCATTCACAGACGTCAGACCGACTAAACGTAGTGGTTACAAACTCTTATTTGATTTGGTCTGTGGAATCTGTGGGTGTAACTGACGTATTGTGAAAAAATAACTTTGCGTTGTGTTGTGAGTGTGTGATTTAATTCGGTGAAAACATAATTCAGTGCCGTTTTATCAAGTGTTGATCTAATTAGCAGGCATCTGTTTGTGCTAATATAAGTACTACAAGCAGGTGAGATCATTTTTTTGCATATTATTTTAGCATTATTTTGAAACAGATCGATCATTTATTGCGCCATACGTCTAGCACTTTCCAGGGACTTGTCCATTTTATATGCAGGTAATCTTGTTTCTATAATTTTGAGAATTTCTTTCATAAGCATTATCATGTGTCAAAACTACTGTAAAATATAAAAGTGAATAATTTTCAGTACTTACCCTAATAAAGAGAGTTGCATCATAATTTTTATGACGTGTGATCAGTAGTGATCAATAAAAACATTGTAGGTGGGCCGAAAGAGAACACCTACTTGAGAATATATTTAGAACTATGGAATTTAAACTCGTTATGGTAATAACCCATTAGCTTGCAAATCATTGACTTGTTAATATGGTAAGATTTTTATCATAGATTACCTACCTCAGAACATAAAATTCAATTTTAAATCACTGATAGTTATGATTTTCTCCGAATTTCATTTTTGACTATGAAGATTAAACCTTCGCCTACATACCTATAGAAATACTTATTGTTAACAAGGGTGAACTTAAATCTTAGTTAAACAATATTATAGAGAAGCATCTCCAGAAAATGCTATTGCGTTCCTTAAAATGAGATACAACATTTTAGAAGCTCTACATCGACGACTCCTACGTAGAAAGCGCCATGTCGAAACAAATGTTTTCAGACATGTCGCTTTATACGTAGGGGCCGTCGACATATAAGATGCTTTTGATACACAAATGCAATTCAAATGTACTTTGTCTTGTTACACACTCTTGTTACATTCGTGTAAACGTCATGTGAGCTTGCACTAGCAAAACATATCCATCAATGAATGTTGTCTTGTTTTTTGGCAGCACCAATAGAGACATCACAAATTAGGACAAACTTTTCACCCGTTCAAATTCACATTCAGGCCCACAAGCATCTTAAAATAATGATGTGTG
Organism: Notodonta ziczac; assembly: GCA_918843915.1. Taxonomy (NCBI): domain Eukaryota; kingdom Metazoa; phylum Arthropoda; class Insecta; order Lepidoptera; family Notodontidae; genus Notodonta; species Notodonta ziczac. The sequence continues at coordinate 11,127,905 of OU974049.1, forward strand.
ATGTGTCATATAATCACTTCATATCAATATTGTTTCAGCTTATCTGTGCACCGTAAGTGAAGATAAACATTCAAAACGGCAGCCGAAAAACTAAACTCCAAAGATCAACCTAATTACAACACAATGTGTATGTATACTTGTTATTTTCACTATTATTTCTAATATCAATTAATTTTCGTCTACAGCATTAGCGTGGGACAATGTGGCAGAACCCAGGAGTTTATCCGGGAGGTCATTATTTGGAATATTTATAGCACTGTCTCATAACCATACACGTATAATAACATTTTTGTAAGGGATTGTTCAAACTGACGCGACAAGAAAGCATCGATAGAACTCCTAGAGCTCAGTCGGTATAAAACATGCGCAGTAACTCGAATCCACACTCACTGCTCAAAGCATTTGGAAGTTCCTGAAGGCCTCGGGACTAGGCAGTGAACTATAACACTTCAGTGCTAGCTACAAAAGATCAGAAATGGTCGAAGCAGCAAGATGCCGCCCGAGCGGCATAGGGCACAAAACTTAATAATAACAACTGACGCGACCGAGCCTGCTATTTGTTACCAGTAGCTCGCTAGCTTGTATAACTCGCTCGCGCCAATTTGAACACTCACCAGTCTGTGTACAACAGGACCATGCTTTAAAAGCACTCTATGTGGTTGATGGAAATCATTATATTTGTTAGACGTGAATGTTTGTTCCGTGTTGTGCATGCATTGCTTGTCAACCACATGAAAGCTTGACAAGCTTTGACCATCTAGAGAGCTCTTATTTATTCCGATTTGTGATAATATGAATACTATCCATTAATAATATTGCCATTAATCTGAAATGTGATAGTTAGGTACCTAATTATCATAAACAATATTATAGAGGCCACATTTGCTGTTGAAGATATTATTGTTATCAGTTTGACTGAATACGTTGAAATTGGCAATATTTCGCCAGAAATCACGTAAGTCTATCTATGAACCCAGACGACCTTGAATTTTTTTTTATATAAAACAAGCTTTTAACGCCCACTTCCCTTGTGCAGATGAGATAAAATAAAAAGTAGCTTAGGTAACAGGGTAGGTTACCTTCAAATAGTATTAATAGGCTGAGCTTTCCTTGTTACAAGTTGATTGAAGAGATTACTCCTATAACGTATTAGGAGTGTACCTATATGTAGGTGGATTTCATATCCATCTTTTGCGTTATTGCATAATATGATGTTCATTGCAAGTAACAGTTAAATTGACTTCTTTTGATCACAATTTGGCTGTTTGAAGTAGTTCCCTGTACTCTTATTGGCCACGAAGAAAATAATGTAAATGTAATAAGACCAGGTATGGTCTAGTATAAATTACTAGACTTGGCTTTTTAGGTACTGAGACGGGATGCTTTGATTTTCATAGCCAAACTCCTATCATTTAAAATTTTCAGTAACAAGGTGTGCCATAATAAAGAAAAAATCCATATGAAAATTAATTAATTTTAACTGAAAAACAGATCAAACCTTAAACAACATTAATTGTGGCGTCATGTTTTGTGGTTTTATCATTTTTGTTATTTACGAAGTTGTATGTGTGTGTTTGGTTTCCGGTCTGCTTGACATTTATTATTTACCCGCGAAATGGTGAGCCTCGGTACACAAAAGTATAAATTTATACATACAAAATTGACAATTTTTACAACAAATTCGGCAAACAAGCGGACTTACGACCCGTTTGACGTTAAGCAGTTACCGTAGCCTATAAAATATGAGTACCAAAGGCAATGCTTGCACGTTGCCAACCTCAAACGCAGGGGAGTTAAAACTTCCGGCACTATCGGTCATCGTACGACACGCGGCTATAATAGCTACATTATGCCAGTCTTCTATGATAGTGGTGTAACCTATAATAGAAGACTGGCATAATGTAGCTTATAGTCGAGTCAGCCCTTGTAGGAGCTTGAAGTCAATTAGCTGCAGCATAACATTACAACACAAAGCGAATAATATGTTGCAGGCTAACCTTGCCAGAGTTTAAATGTGGGTAAATTAAGGTCAGGACACGCGAATAATACCGCTAGTCTCAATGTCTAGTTATAAGGGTTTAAGTCCGCACTTAATGTGATTAACAAATGATATTGAAATAACTACAGACCGATACGTCATACTACCTATACATATCCTACCTATCTACCAGTTGGTCGTAGGTTAAAGACTCACGCAAGTAAGCACGCATGCATGATTTCATTAATGCTTAATTTGGTACCTACAAACTTTTTGATGAGTATTCCTAGTGGCGTAGCTACCGGAGGGCTAGACGGAGCAGTGGCCCGGGGCCCCTCATGAACGGCGTTCGACAAATTTCTATAATATCCTGCCCTATAATGGGCGATAAGAAGCTGACGACGAAGTAGTTTTGCATCTTTAAAGTATTTAGTTATGTTTAAATAGGGCCCCAATTTCATTATGCCCTTCACGGCACAAAGTATTCCTATTTGATTATACAATTTTAAATGTAAATTAGAAGTTTATTATATTTATTTCTATAATTTATTTAATGATAATATTCCACTCCTGAGCAGGGGCCTCCTCTCAATGCCAGGGGGTTTTGGGTCACAATCGCCATGCTGGCCCAGTCTTTAGAAATTTGGTAAAATTTTCTTAAACAGGCAGGTTTCCCCACGAGTCACGATGTGGTATTTTTGATGATTGGAATTAAATTCAATTTTATTTTTATCCATGTTACTTATCGGGACATAGCGAAGGAAACAATAGCCAATTTTGTTTTTCTGAGTTGCGGTAATCAATAGCATGGACACATCACAATGCAACTTTTATTATGCATGTGTGTGTGTGTGACTGGTGTTTACTTGATATAATAATAGATGCTGCCCATGTGTTGGTGGGGAGATCCCGACCAACTGGTCGTAGGTATACTTTGTGTATATCTTCCTCGTACTAATGCTTGCCAACACCAACCGTTTCACAGAACTTGTCATGAGTAATGTTAGACATATGTCACAATTTCACTAAATTCCTTTTGTTGCACTGAACTACTGTTTATCGATACTAATATTATAAAGAGGAAAGATTTGATAGTTGGTTTGTTTGCATTGAATACGCTGCGAAACTACTGAACCGATTTGAAAAATTCTTTCACTTTTGGGAAGCTACTACTATCCCCGGGTGATAAAGGCTATTTTATATTTTCAAAAAATTTGGAATCCATACTAAAACTCCAATAATGTAATCGTAATGTACAAGTGCGAAACCGGGGCGGGCCGCTATCTAAATATATATAACTCAAAGATGACTGACTGACTGACATAGTGATCTATCAACGCACAGCCCAAACCACTGGACGGATCGGGCTGAAATTTGGCATGCAGGTAGATAGATGTTATGACGTAGGCATCCGCTAAGAAAGGATTTTGATTAATTCTACCCCCAAGGGGATGAAAGTTTGTATGAAAATTTGTCTTTTAAATTCCACGCGGACGAAGTCGCGGGCACAGCTAGTTTTTTATAAAACTAAGTCGGCAAACATGTGTACGTCTCGCATGATAAGCAGTTGCTCGCCCGTTGCTGAAGTAGAGTCGCACAGAGGGAGGTGAAGGGATTACTTTTGGGGAGGCTGTCGGCTCCCATTCATCGTACGAAACATAGATACCTACTTTACGCCTTTTTTTGCAAAAAGGTAATGAAATGAAAAAAGTGAAAAGTGAAAGTGGCTAGAGCTTGGCTCCACCTACTTGGCATACTGTAATCTATACAAATAAATAAAATTGGAGTGTCTGTTTGTAATATCAAAATAACACCTATTCACTAAATGCATATGAAAGTACATACGACACCTACAGAAAAACGCGATTAAAAAAAAATTGTCTGTCTGTCTGTCTGTCTGTACCTTTGTTCCGGCTAATCTCCGAAACGGCTGGACCGATTTGGACGGGACTTTCTCTAACAGATAGCTAATGTTATAAGGAGTAACTTAGGATACTTTTATTTTAGAAAAGCAAGGGAGCGGGAGCGGTTAAGTTAAATTCCACGCGGACGAAGCCGCGGGCTCAGCTATAAATAAATAAATAAATATATATCGCCAGACGTACACACCAACTGTATGGTCCCAAACTAAGCAACGCATGTACTATAGGTACCGTACAATGGACTGGGGGCGATCCCAGTGACGCCCAGACCAGGGAAATTACGAAAGGCCATTACCGAAATTTGCCCCTGCGGGAATCGAACTCGCTACCACCCGATGCAGTGAGCCGAGCGGCCTACGCTCGAACCACTGCGCCAAGCGGTCGTCAACTGTACCTACTTATTTTAAGCTACACAAACCCAATGTTACTTAAGCTTGCTTGAGAATATTGTTGATTGACTTGAGCCTTTACTTTGTAAAGTCTTATAAAAACTTTAGCCGGTTTCTTGCGTTTTACCTCTCCATTGGGATGACATTGCATACAGTCGTCAAGTACCTACCTAGGTATCTAATATCCTCAACAGTATCTTTGACGATGCTTACGTACACTTGTTGTGTACCACAGATAATACATACTTATTTACTAATTACGTAAACAGTCTGATTCACAACCTACGTCGTCTCCGCGTAAGCTTGACTCACCAAGAGATATCGGATCGCTCTCAGATACCGTGTCCTCAACACCGCTATCGCATTGTTTTATCTTATGTAACAAAATCGGCAAATATTCGTGCGACCCGCCTGATGTTAAGCAGTTACCGTGGCCTGTAGAAGCTTGCAATACCAATGGCAATGCTCGCAGGTTGCCGAACTGAATGAAAGTGCGAATCAGGGAGAAGAAGGGAGGGGCTTTGGCTCTCACTCATCGTACGAAACACAGCCATAATAGCTACTGTATTTTCTGTGAGAGGGTGGTCTTACCCCGTTACCCCTCGGGTATACATACACCATTAGAGCTAGAGGTATAGGCTGGGTAGGCAGAGATGTACTGCAGCGCCGATGGGAAGTACCTACATATTTTGATGCCAAACTAGGTGAAACACAAAGGGTATACTATTTCTTTGCGACTTTACTTTGTAAATCTAAAACTATCGGCTTTGTGGGACAGATGAAGTACTTACTAAAGGTTTTGTAGACTTATGAAATCTGTCAACAGCTGCATCCCTGCAACACATTTTGTGTTTCAAGTTTCCTCCAAAGCTGATAGTGTTTGAATTACAAAGTTAAGTTTTGAAAAAAAAGTATTAGTACCCTTTCTGTTTCAACCTGTAGAGGACATCCTTGGGTCCGCCTGTAAAAACAAACGCAGTGCAGGGTAAACACGCCCATCCTTCAACCGTCTTGGCGTGCTTCCAATAATTCATATCGAAACTGGCGCCGTCATTATCGCTACATATAGTTCGAAAAATGTTACTCATGCCATGTCTGTCTGCAACGGCTAGGTATTTTTAGAAGCAAGCATTTTGATCTGGATTTTCAGTACCTATTCCCATTGATGTGTTCATAGCAGTTCTGCGTGTAATTTAGACACACGTAAAGCTAAAATAAGACGCTCCTGATGTCACAATAGCCTGAATTCTCAGGTTAATGTCCTGACCATGGAGTTCTTAACATTCACATCTGTAAATAGGCCATTGGTTGGTCAGGTACATTTCTCGTATCCCGTCCCACAACCGTGACCGCGACCCCACACGAAAATTATTATAATTGTAATTTTTCTATTACCATTAAAGTTCTATCTATAAAAAAATACCCGCTATTCGGTCCAATGTAAACAACACTGGTTAAGTGTAATTATGATAATACTCTGCAAACAGGCTGAGTAAATAAACATATAGGTCCCTAATAAAAACTTGTCTGAATTCCGAGACAGAAATACATTCGGGGGTTCCCCAGCTATAGAGTGCAAGATACACTGTGCCAGCCTTCACACATTTCATTATCGCCTATTGAATCGTTACCACTCTAGCGAACGATTTTACACCTTACTGCACTGATGATAACAAGGAAAGTGGCTTATTTGTATTTTACCTAGGCATAACGGATACATGCGGTCACTATGTAATCAAATATTGTTAGTTATGTTGACGTCATAGAGGTAGGTATCTACCTATAAACAGGTAAAAATGTCGACAAATCTGATTGTAATGCTTATAGGAATAAAGGCTAATGTTGTAATAATCAGTTAATAGGTAGTATTTCTTTGTGCATAGCTAGGTACAAGGTCAGTGCGGCCAATCCGTCTGTGCATGGTAAATCAAAAATTGTAGCAATTCTGAATACAGAATACTGTTTATGTCTAGGTTGATAAAAGGGTATACAATTTTAATCCCGACTGCATAGTATAACACAATACGGGAGTTACGGAGTTAAAGAGAGAATAAAATCAACTGACTTCAGGAAAACCTGGGTTCACTAAAAAGCTATTTATAAGTATAGCTAAATAACTAGGGACCTTATATGTTCTCTCCATATAACCTCCCTTTTTGAGGTCGGTTAACAAAATAAGATGGTATAATTGCCCTCATTTACCCTAATAGGTTTTTAATTGGGGTTTGTTATTCATAAAATCCTGGTACGTCGTGTCAGTTAGTCGTTTGTGATCGTCAAGTTTGTGTTGTGTGATGACTGAGGCTAAAGGTATGATAATGTTATCAAACCAGAAAATAAAATCATATTTAAGGTGTTTTAAAGAGCATCTAAAGCAGGGTCGCTGAGCACGAAGAATTTCGTACAATGTGAATTCTTTTTCATATGGCAAGTCTTTATAAGTACGTCTTCGTTATTGGACCATTACATACCTACAAGTTTAAATATAAATCATTGCGAGTGACTGTAACAATAAATGTATTTAAGTAAATGTTATGTTTGAGCTAAGCTAAAATTACGTCAATGTTAATTGTACTGCATTGTTTCAAGTGCTTCACCAATTGTTAGTGCTTGAAATATGTTTTATAAGTACTTGCCTACAGTCGCAGCCATTGGTTCATTTGCGCCAGATTACCCTGCATCCCCATTGTTATGAGGAGGAGGCATTATCCAAACACTGGCCACTTAAAGATCTTGGAATTCCTTGTACAATGATTTATCCAATGTCTACGGCTCTACGATAACTACCTGATATTTACTCAGTTCAAATATTTGTACAGATCAAAATCAAGGCGGTTACCCGCAAGGGGGATACCCGCAAGGTGGATACCCGCAGGGTGGGTACCCGCAGGCTGGATACCCACAGCAGCCTGGGTACCCACAGGGTGGGTATCCACCCCCACCGCAGCCTGGATTCCAAGCCGGAGGATACGGCGCGGGATATGGTGAGGTACGTAATTTTATTTTGTAATCTCGCCCTCGTCACAGTCTCCCTATAATATACCTTACCCATGAATGTTTAGAGGTCAAGTTCACGCACCAATGTGCGTATGGTATGCTCCAAAACCCAATCGTCCCATTCATTTGGCTATCGCGGAGACAAGACCAGCAGCATTATACACTACAGACTTCACTAGCAAATTATTAAACTATGACTAACGATTGTTAACAGAAAAAATCCTACAACCTATCAACAACGCAGACTTAACATTAATTATTATTATATTAAGATACAAATCTCATATAAATACGTAATGCTACGCGACCTTTACCTAGTCCCAAACGCATTGTCAGTAAAACAGTTTATTCACTATCACTTCGTCACCGCTTCCCCTTATCGATCTAGTGAGTCACGAATGAAAATAGCAAATGACAACACGTCTTTTATTTTCATTATTATGAAATTAAATAGCGGATCCACGTCCCGGCGAAGTCCCAATAATGGAATATGCAGTTGTAGGTTTTAAAGTGAGTCATAAATAATGTTAATAAATCTAGAAGTCCGTGCCGAACTAAGGCATTACTCCATCAAATTCAAACTCAAAATTGTTTTTATTCATATAAGCCAATAAAGCATTTATGAATAGTCAGAATCTACTAACGGTTCGGAATGCTACTTCCACTGAGAAGATCCGGCAAGTAGCTCAATGGTTACTCTTTTCAATGAAATAAATAATGGTGTTCATTGTCAGGAACAGCAACATAATGTGAGCAGGTAAAACCATTTTCATTAAATAAGTAAATAGTAATAGAATCTCACTCAGATTTAGGTATTTAAATTAGAAAGCTAGATTAGTAAGGTGTGGACTTTACATTAATTTAAATTTTATACAAAGAAAGTATTAATAATAAAAAATAGTGGTGAATAAGAAAATACATAATTGCTTTGTTGTGATGCCTTCCATGCTAAATAAATGAATAGAGTTTAAGAACAATGTTGTTAAGAGGCAAGTGAGTGGACCAATCCCCGCAAGCAGCGTCCGCGCACGGGTATGACTTAAAAAGCGGCATCACTCTCCTCAACCATAATAGAGGGAAGAGGGTGACCCGCTCCACCAAGCCACCCCAAACAAGGACATCAAAGAGAGCATGACCAACCCCTCACCGTAGAGACAATATGTCAGCAAGGTTTATAAGCACGCGGCTTCAAAAGCAATACCTTGCTCGCACGATACGCGCATCTAAACTCACAAGCTCGATTCTGGAATTTCTCATTGGATATATTATCTGTGATAACTTATCAGGTAAGAGACGGGTTTGGGCCAATGAGCAGTTCGAGTCATATCATAAGATTGATAACGTAACAACAAGGCTCAGTATAGCGTCGATCCCTCAAGCGAGATGGCTCAGGTATTCTTGACGCTTTCCACGGCCAAAGAGCAACACCAATGAGATGCATTAACATTTAAATTGTATTTTCCTACACCTCTGTAATGAAATTAGTGGAAAGATGAATCGGTTCAGTCGAAGTTGTTAGGTTGTGTTTCACACGATTCGGTAACCACTACGGTGCGGGGATGATACCCAATTGTTTGTGTTGGTTTCCAGCCTGCAGGGTACGCTGCGCCGCCGGGCGGCCTCGGGGAAGATGGAGAAGTCAAGGGGTTCGACTTCACCGAGCAGTCCATACGGAGGTCTTTCATCAGAAAGGTGAGCGGCCTTCATCGGCACTAATGAACACAGAATTCCCTATAATTCCCAAAAGTCACAATTACTGCATTGCCAGTAGCGGCTATTAGTTACGCAAATATATTAATTTCATACTGAAACAATATTTCTTGATGGCTAAGCTTGCTTTCAAACTGAGAGCGAAGTTTCTAGCTACAGAAGACAATGATTATACAAGTGTTTTCAAAGGTCCGAATAATAAAATTCCCGTAACTCGGAAAATATGATAGTTACGAATAGTCTGTCTTCGCTAGGCATTTAAATAACAACTACGGAAACGGATAGATGGCGCTGAATGTGGCGCCTCAATACAATGAACGGATTCTTCATAGAACAACTGAATCACGATATTAGGACTCGCAAGCATCGTGACTATATATACAAGACCCGGAGAATAACCAGCGGGGCATAGCAGCCGCACCGCCAGGCATAACACGCGCCTGGCTGGAAGATCTTCCCTTTTCCGCCAAATTTGTTTCGGACTTCAAAACCATGTATAAATATATTAATGTGTTATAATTGCAGGTGTACTCCATCCTGATGTGTCAACTCCTCGTGACCATGGCTTTCATCGCTTTGTTCCTCTTCAGCAAACCGGTCAAAGCGTGGGCATTCAATAACTCGTGGCTTTTGTGAGTATATCCTTAAACTTGCGTACGTTTGGTCTAGTAGTTGAAGTCAACACCTCAGTGCATCAGGGTTCTCCGCACGGGAATCGAACCTGCATCGGGTGGTTGCGGGTTCAAATCGCGCCGGCGCAAATTTCGGAAATGGCCTTTTCGTAATTTGCCCTGGTCTGAGTGACGCTAGAATCGACCCTAGTTAATTGTACTGTACCCATAGTACAAGGGCTGATTAGTTTAGTGGAAAACCAACACAGCGTATAAAAATCCAATAATGTTAGGTAGCTTGTAGACATAGAATAGGTAAAATACAGAAGAACAGACACACCGGGATTATAAAGAAACTAGCTGAGCCCGCGACTTCGCCCGCGTGGAATTTAACTTAACAATAAAGCCCGGTCCCGCGTTCTGAGCCCGCGCGACAGGACCCATTTTTTTTAATTGTGTTTTTCTAAAATAAACTAAACTAACTAATCTAACAGTGAAAGTCCCGTCAAAATCGGTCCAGCCGTTTCGGAGATACTCTTTGATTTCAAGTGTTTTTATTTTTTTACGCGGAACCCTAATTGTTTTTCAAAAATTAAAGTAGCCTAAGTTACCCGCTATAAGATCAGCTATCTGCCGGTGAAAGTCCCGTCGAAATCGGTCCAGCCGTTTCGGAGATTACCCGGAACAAACACACAGACAGACACACAGAGCATATAAAGTTAGAGACGGAACTTCATACAAATGGTTTTTTGCAACTTCATAACCTTTTAGCACCAACAACGCAATAATAACCCATGTTCACCAACCTAAAAATGGTGAAATGTCAAACGAACTGTCAACATTAGAGATGTCCAGCATCATATCGATATCACGAATTTCATCGATATCGATAATCGATAAAATTCACGCAGTAAGGATTCAGTGTATTATTTATTTATTTATTTACGAATACAAATAATGAAAATATCATCAATATAAATAGTGATTTATTTATTTATTTATTAGGCTTACACAACAGATTACAATCACGGCAGTATAAAAGCTATTCTTGAGATCCAATAACAACACAGGATTACAAGCAGAAAGACATAAAAATATGATACTAGCTTAAAATTACAGGGTTAACAACAACAACAGGGTTATAACGCACAAATAAGTATACTTTCAGAAAATCTAAATCTACGTATATCCTACTTCCTACTAATATTATAAATGCGAAAGTTTGTGAGTGTGGATGTATGTATGTAGGTTTGTTACTCCTTCACGCAAAAACTACTGAACGGATTTGGATGAAATTTGGAACACAGATAGATTATAACCGGGATTAACATATAGGATACTTTTTAACCCAATAATCCCGAAATTTTTCTAAGTTAAAATACTACGCGGATGAAGTCGCGGGGCACAGCTAGTTATATATAATTCAAAGGTGACTGACTGACATAGTGATCTATCAACGCACAGCCCAAACCACTGGACGGATCGGGCTGAAATTTGGCATACAGGTAGACGTTATGACGTAGGCATCCGCTAAGATAGGATTTTGATTATTTCTACCCCCAAGGGGATAGAATAGGGGATGAAAGTTTGTATGAAACTTTGTCAATTTTAAACCGATTACATTTTTGTCAACCTTAATTCCACGCGGATGAAGTCGCGGGCACAGCTAGTAATATGATATGTAAGCTACATGATATTGATATAACAGCAGAGTAAACGTAACACACGTAAAGGTATCTAAAAGTAACAGCAAGTCAAGCGTAAACATGACAATTATTACTTTTACTAGAAGGCCGCCACTTCTGAATATTTCTAATTTCTAAAATCGGAAGTAACCGCGAGCCAAAAATATTATCCAGATTAAGATTTTCAGACTTGTGCTTATTGTACGAGGGACACATGCGTACCTACTATTGGGTTTAAAACAATTGGTAATTATTAGGTTATATATCACGTAATATTAATCATCATTTTAAGTTATCACATGGGCGTTTTTCCACTTGCTAGCCGGCAGCGGCACCGGGGCGCACCAGCCCAGCAACCGGGGAACAAAAACGTACGAAAATACATATTATTTGATGCATTTTTCCACTGACGGCAACGACACGGTGATGACTTTCATTGTTGCTGTCATCCGTTCCGGTGCTTGCATAGTAAGCTTCCCGTCCGCCGACGAAATCCTCATTATTACGTAATAATGTAAGCCGTAGCAATTTGCGTGAACGCGGAGCGGTACTTGGGGACGCGATGTGGGAAGGCTGGCACCGTCAGCAGGACAATGGAAAAACGTTCAGAATATAAAAATGAAGCTATTTAGCAATTCCTTGCTGTTGAGCTTTTTTACTAGCGTCAGCCGAAATTTCTTCCTGTAGAGAAATTTTCAAATTTTCCCTTTGGCATTGCCGTCGGATCAGTAGTTGAGCCAAATGACTATAAATAATATTGACAATCTCATTGCCATGCTCTGCACACGAGAAGAATGATGGGTCACACCTGGCCATGAATAAAGTTATTGTAAATTTTGCAATATTTAAACTATGCAGACGTGGTATTACATGGTTTTCAAAGGTATCTATTGCCGCCTCAATCAACCTGCACAAACTTTGCGTTGGATATGTAAGTGATTTTGTGTCTTTCCACCATTCTCTATGATGTATGTAGGAATATACAGGGTCATCTTTGGGATCTTTAACCCTTAGATTCTGTGCACAACTAGCACATTTATGTATTTTTAAAATACTTGAAGCTATGTACCCACTCAAGTACACCAAAGGCTGTTGCTCAATTTTCGAGAGATCACTTATGACTTCGTCATATTCCTCTGGGATATTTAAAAGTGGAATTTCTTGATCCGCAACTACAACTAATTCAGTCATCTTAGCATTTTCATTTTCTGTTTGTATTTTAGACAGCTCCTGTATCTGGGGGTCTTCAAAAACAAGGTCGTGAAAATCTGTTAGTAAATTTTTATAATCTCTTTCACAATTGGACCCCCTATTGTGAGGAGCTGTCAGACCTGAAATTATTGCTGATTTTAGGGCGGCAATAAATGAGAAGCACGTTGGGTTTCGATTTGTTGGGCTGTGCTGCCTTATGATCCCAAATAAATTTTCTAAGGCGTCTTGGTTTAACTGCCTTAGATTCAGATATTTAAATCCAAGGCGGCTAAGGTCATGCCATATGTCGCGCAAAGATTGCAGGGTGGTTAAGTATCCCTCGATACATCTTACATTTTTAGCTACCGTACCATTTTGGTTTTTGAACTTTAGCGTTGCTAATTTTGCACGATATTCTGCCCAAACATTTACATGGTCCGACTTTAAGGATACATTTTCGCGTCGACCTTTTTTTACGTTACCCGGACAAGACGGGCCATTCGTTATATCGAAAAGTCGGTCCAGCTCGTGAATGATAATACCGGTCTGCATAATTTCCTCAGCTTCAGCAGGGTCTTTTTCGATTTGGGATAACAATTTTAATATAGCTGACACTGTATTGCTTAGAATTTGAGCGGCATACTTTACTTTCATTTTTGCCCTAAATTTTGGCTGAACATGCATTTGTGTTATTTTACTGAGGTATAAAAGTTGTTTATTTTTTTCCTCAACTTTTAATAGATGCACCCATTTAGCCTTCATGTTACTCATGTGAACTTCCCCATAATTATGAAAATTATTCCTTATTGACTTAAATAAGTGCGGCACATCATATATTATGTAAACTTTTTTGTCGTCACATTTAAAATAATTTTGATTTTCTTCGTGAGGAGGGGAACACAATGTTTTTAAAATTTTCAGAGCCCCCATGTTTGTAGGGCCCTGATCACATACTGTATTTAATACCTTAAATCCTGTTTTCTCCACGGCACGAATATTGTCTTTTATTAACGTGGCCAGTCTTTGGGACGAAACAGTGCCCTTTACAAAATAAAATGCTAAAGGCTGTTTATATTTGGCATGCACCCCTTGCAACATAAAAACCATAGCATGGTCAGCCAGTAGAGGGCTACGCCCTTCCTCTCCTGCACCTAGATCTTGGAAACCTTCAACTTTATCAGCCGATACGTCGTAAAAAAGTCTTTTTTTCAGTGCTATTTCATCAAATAATAGACAGCAGTACTTGTCGGCTTCACTTCTTCTTGGTGAATTTTTTTGGAGGTGATTTATTACTGCTTTATTGATACCCGATTCCATAGGTATTTTCTTTAATACATTATACAACGTCTTTACCGAAGGCAATGGCATGAGATGCTGCAAATACCGGTACGTTCTTGGTGACCGCTTAAAGATGGCTAGTGCCGAGATTTTATTTGAAGTCGTCCAGCGACGGCCCTTTGGTTTTCTTTTTTGATTTTTTATCGCCGATGAGATAATCTCTTTGAGGACTGACGACTCAATTTGTTCAATCAAATTAGCGCTTTTTCTTAATGACGCTAAGCTGCATTTTGTTTTTCTTAGTTGTTGTAATAATTTCTTTTTTCGCGGTGTTAGCTCTGAAAATAAAAATAGGATAAGCAAAACATTTGACTAATTATAATTAAATGCAAAAGTGGGTTTGTTTGTAAGTTTGTCTAAGCATGACGCAAAAACAGCTCAACGAATGCGGAGGACATATATTATACTTACATATATTATACATAAATAATAAAAACAACAAGTTAGAATATTTTAATATATTGTTCTTGTACGGGGGCCCATCTGTTGGGTCAGTGTGTAGCCTTAGGGGCGCTATGACTTAGTTTAGGTTTAGGTTAGGTTAGAACAGTGATTAAAACGAAAAAAATGTTTCTCGAAAATTCGTCTAAGTCCTGGCCCCATAGCCCCCCTAACTGGGAACTAACATAACCTAATCACACAATTGGATTCTGGCGCTTCGCCGGCCGCTGCCGCGGCACGTACGGTTCGCTCGCTCGGCTCGCGCGTTTTGGTCACTGTTCTAACCTAACCTAAACCTAAGTCATAGTGCCCCTAAGGCTACACTCCAACCCTTTTTTCATCCCAATTGTATGTTTTGTGGGTGCGTTAGTATGCAATAAATCTCATTTCATTTCATTATTATCGATACAGAACTCTAAACTTCAATTATTTAAGTTTTTACATCTGTCTGTGCGCGCATCACGCCATAACTACAGAACAGATTTCAATGGAAAATGGCACGATGATAGTTGACAGAAATTATTGAGGTTTTTTTGATTTATTTCGAAAAATAAAGAATAGGAAAATAAATCCCTGGAACAGGTTAAATCTATACAAATAAATAAAATTGGAGTGTCTGTTTGTAATATCAAAATAACAACTTTTCACTAAATGCATATGAATGTACATACGACACCTATAACAAAAACGCGATTTAAACAATTTTTGTCTGTCTGTCTGTCTGTCTGTCTATCCGTCTGTCTGTCTGTCTGTCTGTGTGTTTGTTCCGGGTAATCTCCGAAACGGCTGGACCGATTTTGACGGGACTTTCACTGGCAGATAGCTGATGTTTTAAGGAGTAACTTAGGCTACTTTAATTTTAGAAAAACAGGTAAGGTTCAGCATAAAAAAATAAAAACACATTAAATCAATGAGTATCTCCGAAACGGCAGGACCGATTTTGACGGGACTTTCACTGGTGGATAGCTGATGTTATAAGCAGTAACTTAGGCTCCTTTAATTTAGAAAATAAAATAAAAAATGGGTCCTGTCGCGCGGGCTCTGAACGCGGGAGCGGGCTTTTTTCTTAAGTTAAATTCCACGCCGACGAAGTCGCGGGCTCAGCTAGTAATAATAATAATATCGCCAGACAAACACATCAACTGTATGGTCCCAAACTAAGCAACTCGTGTACTATGGGTACCGTACAATGGACTGGGGGCGATCCCAGTGACACCCAGACCAGGGCAAATTACGAAAAGGCCGTTTCCGAAATTTGAAAAACGAAAACGAACCCGCTACCACCCGTTGCAGTGAGCCGAGCGGCCTTCGCTCGAATCACTGCGCCAAGTGTTCGTCAAGAAAAACATATCAACACAAACAGCGTTGCAAGCACAACCAGTTTAGTAAAAAAAACGTATGCATACCAATTTTCGCCTTCACAAGGATCTGGGAATCATGCTGGACAGTTGATGCAGCTTCCTCTGGTACAGAAACTGAAATGTTGTCAATATAATATTAGTATAATAAAATGAATGTAATAAATTTCATATTTCGTGCCTATATTTATCCTAAGTGTTAGTCAGTAGAATGCTAACTTCGGAAATGAGTGATTCAAATTCGGGCTGCAGTGGGCCAGCGTGATGGACTATAGCTCAAATCCCCCTCCCATTGAATAAAGAGTCCTCATTTTAATGGCTTCAACTTTAACTTTAATACAAACGGCGAAATCTGAGTGTAATATAGTGCAACTCTGCCTACTCCTTCGGGAAATAAAATGTGCTAGTAACCATACCTAATTAATATTAAGGTCGGTTTTTTGGGTCTGTTTGGACTGTACTGTATCGATTATTATTATCTGATATTCTTTGTGTAATTTCGGAACTGCGTGAGCAGTATGCGTTTGGTTGGTTTTATTCAATATTTATCTGTTTACCTGGTAATTGCTGGGATTGACTTGTTTTACTTTTTTTCCCTATATGTTCTTGAATTTCGCCAGACCTCTTCCGACACTGCATTGGCAATAGTTCTGAAAAAAAAACAGAAATTATAAGTAAAGAGATTTCAAGAATAAGTTCCACCACAATTTCCAGTTACACAGTGATCTCTTATTAAACTCTATCATTTTTCATAAATGTGCTTACTGTTCATGCCTTAGCAGTTACATTTGCTTTACATTACAAAAAAAAGGTAAATTTGAACTATTTTAGACAAAAAACAAACAATATTGAGATTCAAGATTTGTTAACTGTATAATATCTTTATACACACCATTTTCAGACAGCTGTTGAAGGACATTCCCTTCCTGTTGGCTTGTTGATGGCCCTGGCTTAGGCAAATGATACGATATACTGTCAATGTTTCCTTGCTGCTGGCTTGTGGATGGCACTGGCACTAGCTTATGCAGTTGATCTGAAATCAACCCAGATTTTAGAAAAAAAAATAAAAATTATAGGGTTACCTAGAAAAAAAATACTATTTGGCAACATTTCACAGAAATATTCGATCTTATTAAAAAGAGATGCAGTACGGCACCACCGACAGCATCATCAAACACCATTATAAAATAATGTCTAGCACACTAGATATACATACACAATATGATAAATCACAAAATTCTCAGTTACTATAGGTGAGTTTTGTACGGCCATAAAAGGTTGTCAATCTGATATTATATTTTACCTGTTTGAGATTGTATGTCTGGTATATTTTCTTTTTGTTCTGTTAGTAGATGTAAAGTAGATTGAGCAGAATCTGGAACAAATAATAGTAGTAAGTAAGAACAGCCATATTAGTGTACTTATAGAAAATATTAAGTGTATAGTAACAATATACACCATCACAATCACGCCTGTATTCCCCGAAGAGGTAGGCAGAGGAGCACTGGCAGTGCACACACATCTTGCCATTGGTGTTTATAGGACCCAATGTAATAAAATGGCAAGTCTATTGCCATTTTACTGGGCACATCTCCTCTTAATGTGAGGGGGGTTTGGGCCATAGTCCACCACCCTGGTCCAATGCGGGTTGTTGCACTTCACATGTCTCTCGAAAGACTTGCATAATCGAAAAACCCAGAGGTGCGAGCGAGGGTTTGAACATAAGACCTGGTGCACACATGATGCGTGCGTAACCAATGGTGTGTAGATTCTTAGTCCATAGTAAACATAACTCTTTACCTATTTTATGTTTCTTTGTATGCTGTTGAAACTCCGCTAACTGAGTATCTGTAAGAGGATCCGCAACCAAATTTAAGGTTGGAATTGCATATCTTTTTAGCCGATTTCCCTTCTTGTTCATATCTTTTCTTTGAAAATGATTTTTACATATATTTCGCTGCTCATGCAGTTTCTCTATTGGTAAATGTACCAGTTCTTCATTACCAACAGCTTTCAGCCACTCTCGACATCTGTAATTCCAAGGATAGATTTAAAAAAAAAATTACTACGATGTGGAGTTAGTTTTCCACTGTACCATATACAATTTACTGAAAAATATAGAAAATATTAGCCTTTATTGACACATAGTATTATTCAATAAATTGTTTGATGTTAATAATCCTTAAATTAAACTTGACCAACGTCTATGGGTCAAATGTTGTAAGTAGGTTTGTAGTGTAATAGATAAGGATGTACAGTATGTTAACCACAAGCACACAAGTTTACGTTTGTTTAAGCCCGTTTGCTTAGTGGCCAAAAGTGTATGTGTGATTTTATAAAAATATACAAAATTGCTAAGGGTATGCCTAGTTTCTATTGACAGCGCGTTAAAATAGGTTCATTTATTCTTGTCTTGTAAGAAGGTAGGTATCATTACCTATTAATTTTAATTTGACTTTTTCTTTACCAATATAAAATGAAATTTTATTACTTACACAATTAGCATTATCACTATAGTATAAAGCCGAAAAAAAAAAAACAAATTTTCTGTTAGAAAACACAAAAAATCCCCCAACAATATCAGTCGGAATTTAATTATTACTATTGATTTAACCTAGACCAAATATGTTATGGTACCTATATCGGTGGCGACAATATCATACCTATACCTAATAAATACGAAAATAAAAGGCTTACAAAGACACTATATATTTGTACTCACCGGTTTGGATCCAGTGGGAACTTGGAAAAATACAAGGACTTCTCCTCGGTATGTCTTTCCTTTACACCACAAATTTCACATGTTCTATGACCTTTACCCATGTTGGATGAGTCATAAAACAATCACAATTTTCGAGTCACTTTCTCAGATATACTTAACACTTAAAGCTAACAGAGTCTATTATATCAATTAAATACAGAAATTATAGGTGGATCACTTAATCCTCGTAACTATTGACGAAACGGAGGAACAGAAGCTCAACTCAACGTTTTTATCATAGAAGTTACTCCTGTACTTCTGACATGCTTGCAAACAATAGCAATACAGTTTTGTAGGAATTTGTAATGGAATAAAACAAAATAGAAACAAAAAACGACAAAACTAACATGCACTTAATAACACGGACAGTTTTTTGTGTTATTGCCATATACAAATCAGGAATATTTCTACAGTAAAGTAACACAGTATCGTAAAAAAATTGTTAATCGTCTACTGTTGACATAAATCTTCTAAAAATTTGCAAGCAGAAAACATAATAAGATAAATTACATTTTACTTAAAAAGAAAAGAAAATACCCTTACATTATTTCTACCATGTCTTATTATTCTACCATAATTTGTTGTCGGTTCTAAGGTGGGCATTACTTTGTACTATAATGTTGGCAGCAGTTACGACAATTTCCGAATGTTGGTTACAAAAGGTTACGAACTCCATACAAAAAAAAAATATTCTAAGTTACACACCACTGGACAGACAGACAGACAAAAATTTCTTAATTCGCGTTTTTGCTATAGGTATCGTATGTACTTTCATATGCATTTAGTAAAAAGGTGTTATTTTGATATTACAAACAGACACTCCAATTTTATTTATTTGTATAGATACAGTAACGACGAATAGTACAAGGATTCGATATAGAGTTGAGTGTTTCGGTTTTATTTAATTATTTATAGGCAACTTTGTCATTATTTTCGATAGAGAAAATTTTATGTTATCGCATTAGTATTATAAAGTCCTCAAATTTATTATTATTATATTAATCACAAAGTGATCGCTTCAGCATCACATAGCTCAAAGAATTAGCAAGCTGAAGTGGCAGTGGGCTGGCCATATCTCACGAAGAACCGACAACCGCTGGGGTAAACGTGTTCTTGAGTGGAGACCTCGACTCGGCAAGCGTAGTGTAGGACGCCCTCCGACCAGGTGGGATGACGATCTGCGAAAGACTGCAGGCAGATGCTGGATGCGGCAAGCTGAAGACAGGGCGCTATGGCGCTCATTAGAGGAGGCCTATGTCCAGCAGTGGACAAGCATAGGCTGATAATGATGATGATGATGATGATCGCTTCAGTGGTGTATATAAAATCCGGGCTTGAAAAAAGGCGATTTCACCTATTTATTAATCCTTACTAATATTATAAATGCAAAAGTAACTCCGTCTGTCTGTCGCACTTTCACGCCAAAACTTCAGAACCGATTTAAATGAAATTTGGTACAAACTAGAATCTGAGAAAGAACATATAGGCCACTATTTAATAATAATAATAATTTTAGCCCTTTTGACGTCCCCCTCCTGGGCACGGGCCTCCCCTCAACACGAGGGGGATTCAGGCCATAATCCACCACGCTGGCCCAGTGCGCGTTGGCGGATTTCATATGTCTTTCGAAAATTGGTTAAATCTTCTAAGACATGCAGGTTTCCTCACGATGCTGTCCTTCACCGTACCTTCGCTACTATTTAATGCGAAAAAGGGTTGTAAGGGGTTGAAAGGGGGGGATGAAAAGTTGTGTGTAGGCATCGTCATTTTTAGAGATAGAAGCTTGAAACTTAATTTTTAGGCTGTTGATTCGATATCTATACAAATAAATACAATTGGAGTGTCTGTTTGTAATATCAAAATAACACGTTTTCACTAAATGCATATGGAAGTACATACGACACCTATAGCAAAAACGCGATTTAAAATTTTTTTGTCTGTCTGTTTGTTCCGGCTAATCTCCGAAACGGCTGGACCGATTTTCCACGCGGACGAAGTCGCGGGCTCAGCCAGTAAATAAATATGACATTCAAAGTTTGTAAAAGTTTTACCCTCAACGGTGTGACACTATTCCCGGACGAAGTCGCGGGTACAGCTAGTGGAGAATAATTGTCACGAAACGTTTGTTCCAGCTGGGTGGCGCTGGTGACGGTGTTCGTGTGCCTGATCGCGATGGCGTGCTGCGACAACGTGCGGCGGCAGGCGCCCATGAACTTCATCTTCCTCGGGATATTCACCCTGGCCGAGAGCTTCCTGCTCGGGGTCACCTCCAGCATACACGAAGTCGATGCGGTCTGTATGCCACAGATCGCTTTGTTTAAAGTCGATTTTTAGGGTTCCGTAGACGAAAAAGTAGCTCCTTTAGATTCGCCATGTCCGTCTGTCCGTCAGTCTGACGTCACAGTCGTTTTATTTAGAAACTATAAGGGCTAGATGGCTGCAAAATTGCAAATAAAGATATGTATGGTACCGCTACAAAACTGGATTTATATTTTGATATTGAAAAGATTCTAGGGTGCCTCCCTTACTTGGGAAGGGGGAATAATTTAGCTGTTTAACATCCTACTCCTGGGTATAGGACTCCTATCAATACGAGGAGGATTCAGGCCATACATAATCCACCACGATTCACAGTGAGCCAATGATAATCATTATAGAAATTTGATTCGCACATGATTTCGAAAAATCCAAACGGGGTTTGAACCTTGGTTCTTGTGCCCGCAAGATGCGTGCTGAACCAATCTGTTAGCGATGCTACTCTTAAAATGTACTGGCTT
Source organism: Notodonta ziczac (assembly GCA_918843915.1). Classification (NCBI taxonomy): domain Eukaryota; kingdom Metazoa; phylum Arthropoda; class Insecta; order Lepidoptera; family Notodontidae; genus Notodonta; species Notodonta ziczac. The sequence goes on from OU974049.1 coordinate 11,149,063, forward strand.
GTATTTTGGATTTGACGACCGCTTGGCGCAGTGGTTCGAGCGTAGGCCGCTCGGCTCACCGCACCGGGTGGCTGCAGATTCGATTCCCGTCAGGGTAAATTTCGGAAATGGCCTTTTCGTAATTTGGTCTAGTCTGGGTGTCACTGGGATCGGCCCCAGTCCATTGTACGATACCCATAGTACAAGCGTTGCTTAGTTTCGGACCTTACAGTTGGTGTGTTCGTCTGGCGATATTAATATTTATTTATTTATATTTTTATGTGTGCAGGTGCTGATGGCGGTGGGTATCACGGCGGCGCTGTGCCTGGCGCTGACGGCGTTCGCGTTCCAGACCAAGTGGGACTTCACCGTGCTGGGCGGCGCGCTGCTCTGCGGCGCCGTCGTGCTGCTCATCTTCGGTCAGACACTGTTATTAACTAGCTGTGCCCGCGACTTCGTCCTCGTGGACTTTCATATTTATTCACCTTTTAAACAAAATCGGTCCAGCCGTTCTCGAGTTTTAGCGAGACTAACGAACAGCAATTCATTTTATATATGTCGCAGCCAACTAGCTTAATTCGCCGTTCAATTAACAGCCTAGGCACTTTACTAAACAGCGCCGTTCAACTAGTGGCCTAAATGATATTCAGCCATTTGATCAAACAGAGGCAAATTACTTGGATTGATGACGTTTAATTACTTGCCTAGCCTGTTCATTTCTATTTAGTTCTACTTTCTGTCACCTAGCGCCGAAACTCAGCAAACTGTCAATATCTCTATGTATTATATTATCTTTAGTCAATATGGCGTCGGCAAAAAACAACCTAGATGGAATAATTTTATTAGGTATTTTACGAAATTGTTCAGATCCTCCGAATCTACTTGACGGGTGGGATTTCTGTGGGGTCATAAAAAAAAATACCATAACCTAAACACATCCGGGTCGCTCTGCTTGGGTAGTATTTTGAAAAAGTTTTGTAGTACATGAATGTCAACCAGTTGCCTAAGCATTAGCCAGCCAGTTTATTAAATGTTGTAACAGACGATACGGCTGAATATCATTTAGGCCGCTAGTTGAACGGCGCTGTTTAATGTCTAGGCTGTTAATTGAACGGCGAATTAAGCTAGTTGGCTGCGACATGTATATTATTAATTAACTAGAATACACTGTGTAAGGGGCATCGTAACGAAAACCGATACAATGGATTCGAACTCATGATTCTGAAATCTCCAGAGTTCAAATTTACCGTCGATATTTTATGAATTATTTAAGTTTTCAGCTTTAAAAATGTAATTTAGCATGAAATCATTATACAAATCCATCTCAACTGATTTTACATAAATTAATCAATAATTACAATTTTGGATATAAACTAACTGACCCGCCACAAGTTGTTGTGTCATAAAAAAATATTTCTGTATAAATAGGTATGAAAAATAGATAGCAGCCGATTCTCAGACCTACTGAATATGTATATACAATTTCATAAAAATCGGTCGAGCCGTTTCGAGGAGTATGCGAACTAACATTGTGACACGAGAATTGTATTTATAAGACTACAATGTTGGTTAGGTCGCTGGTGGCTTTTTAGGCGTTTTAGGATTTTATTGTGAGATTTGAGTAAAAACACAGCCTTTCTGTAATTCACGTTTTCCCAAGAGGAAGTTTTTTTTTCCATAGACAAAGTAACAAAAGACCACAGACTTAAAAATACAACTTAAAGACAAACATATTATAAGAATGTTATACATTTACCAAATGTAAATAAAGACAATGTAAAAAATAATTTAAAAATGTTAATTAATATTTTGTGTTGTCCAGGCATCGTCGCGATATTCCTCCCGCACAACAAGATCATGACCCTGGTCTACGCCTCGTTCGGGGCGTTCCTGTTCTCCATCTACCTGGTGTACGACACGCAGCTGATGATGGGCGGCAAGCACAAGTACAGCATCTCCCCCGAGGAGTACATCTTCGCCGCCCTCAACTTGTACCTGGACATCATCAACCTCTTCATGTACATCCTCACGATCATCAGCGCCGCCCGGGAGTAGACGTGTTTAGGTATCGGCATTGGTTTGGCGGCTGGTTGTTGTTTGTAAACGATTTCGATATGGCATTATAGTTTCGTTTTTTTTCATACATTTGCGGGTAGAATATTTTCTATCAAATTAAATTCAGGTGGTTTGGCAAAAGTTTTGACTGTATCAAATATCGATCGAGTGATCGGATATCCATATCTTCGGATCGGATCTTTTCAGTTCTCTATTGTCAGTTTTATTTTTTTCTTCCAACTCCTATTATTTCTTTCGATTAAATTCGTGCGAGTTCCAGACAATTTAAACTTTTCCCCGGGACTCGTCGAGGGTCAAACCTCGACGTCATCATTGGTCACCATGTTCGATCCTGGTTTTCAGGAGTAACAGTGGTGGGAGTGTGTGGCGGGCAAGTCCCATAAAAAGTGAAGTAAAAAATACGTACCTATATCATAATATCACGAAGATGCGTGAATTATTGCAAATTGTCCCGTATGCCAGTGTTATAAGAGTTCACAGCACGCGTCTTCGTGTAATGATACAGCAGCGCCACTACCGGCAACCTGCAGGTTCACTGATTAATTAATGGAAACATCCAATCACTCGATCGATATTTGAATGCGTTCAAAATCTTATTACTTTCGATGCCCGCTTGGTGCGATTCGATCGTAGGCCGCTAGGCTCACTGCACAGGGTGGTCGCGAGTTCGATTCCCGCCGAGGCAAGTTTCGGAAATGGCCTTTTCGTATTTTGCCCCGTTCTGGATGACTATAAGATCGCCCGTAGATTGTACGGTACCTATGTAGTACAAGCGTCGCTTAGTTTGGGACCGTACAATTGGTGCGTGATACTCTGCAGCGGCGCCACCATGATAAAAAGTGACAAATCATAGTGGGAAAAAATGTACGATTAACGTATATAATGTACGTATATCGTATTTTAATGTACCTTTCCCAGGTACCGAGATAATTGACATTTTTAGTGGCGCCGCTGGGGAGTATGCTCTCCAGCGGCGCCACCTGGTTCTCATACTTATGAATGATATTGGCTGCTAAATTTTATTGGAAATAAATGTACCTATGCAGTCTACTATGTACATGTCAAAAAACATCAATATTATACAGTAGTTTAATTTATTTTGATCATTTATATTACCCTAAAAACGCCCGAACAGCTTAGGTTCACATACCTAGCACCGACAAAGCTAATGGTATTAGCAACTATATTCTATTGGAAATAATAGTTTGGACGCTAAATAAGAAGTACATGTTAAAAGATATAATTATTAGACGGTAGTTTATTTTTTTTATTTATTTAAAGTTACCCTAAAAATTGCCGTTTACAGTTGATATTCACATGCCTGATACTTACAAAGTATTATGGTTTAGCAACTATATTCTATTGAATATATATATACGAATACTGCATATTATTTATAAGTTACAAATTATCATTATAAGACGATTGTTTAATTTATTTCAATTAATTAATTTTACCTTAAAACTGCCGTATACGGGTGAGGTTCACATACCTAGCACCGACAAAGCTAATCGTATTAGTAACTATATTCTATTGGAAATCAATGTTTGAACGCTATATGAGAAGTACATGTTAAAATATATAATTATAAGACAGCAGTTTATTTTTTGCTGATTGAAGATTATCAGCTCTTTTCTAATTGATGAAGGGATATGAGCAACTTCCCCAGGTCTGATCGATTCAATATTTGGTTGATACTTCAATGATATTGCAAGAACATGGGACCTTGACCAGCTGCTGCAAAGTCACCAAAGTAAATACTATTAATTCATATTAAATATTTAACTATTAAACCATTATTAAATTTATTATTTTTGAAATATGTTTTTAGCGGCAAAGGGTAGATCTTCCGGCCAGGTGGTGTTATGCCTGGAGGGGCCGGCCGCTACGCCCAACTGGTAATTGTTGGGATCACGTATATATACTGACGTGCTACAATGTATCAAGTATCAATGAAGATGTTCGTCAATGTATTGAGAGCGCTGGAATCAACGTCATCTATAATCAGGCGTCCTGAATGCGATTTCACTGTAGCGAAATGTGAGGTCACTACATATATAAGTAATAAGTACCTACCTATAGATAATTACAAAAAACGAATTAAGCATCACGACAAAAAACAGTACAACGTATTTAGGTAGGCACATAAGTAAGAGTATTAACAATAAATTTACAAAATTTGGTTCATGCAGTAGCGCATATTCCCAAAAAAATCTGACATTGCTAATCGTATTTTCACTCAATGACTGAATTAATCATAATATTATTAGATGTAGGCAAACAATGATAGTTTATAATAATACAAAATTATAACATAAGATGGAAATGACATAACCTGACGGTAGGCACATTTTTTGTTGGTACTATACGTATATGAACCTCAGCTGTATACGACCATTTTTAGGGGAACATTAAATTAATGAAAAAAAATAAACTGCTGGCTTATAATTATATATTTTAACATGTACTTCTCATATAGCGTTCAAACACTGATTTCCAATAGAATATAGTTACTAATACGATTAGCTTTGTCGGTGCTAGGTATGTGAACCTCACCCGTATACGGGAGTTTTAAGGTAAAATTAATTACTTGAAATAAATTAAACAATCGTCTTATAATGATAATTTGTAACTTATAAATAATATGCAGGATTCGTATATATATATTCAATAGAATATAGTTGCTAAATCATAATACTTTGTAAGTACCAGGCATGTGAATATCAACTGTAAACGGCAATTTTTAGGGTAACTTTAAATAAATAAAAAAAATAAACTACCGTCTAATAATTATATCTTTTAACATGTACTTCTTATTTAGCGTCCAAACTATTATTTCCAATAGAATATAGTTGCTAATACCATTAGCTTTGTCGGTGCTAGGTATGTGAACCTAAGCTGTTCGGGCGTTTTTAGGGTAATATAAATGATCAAAATAAATTAAACTACTGTATAATATTGATGTTTTTTGACATGTACATAGTAGACTGCATAGGTACATTTATTTCCAATAAAATTTAGCAGCCAATATCATTCATAAGTATGAGAACCAGGTGGCGCCGCTGGAGAGCATACTCCCCAGCGGCGCCACTAAAAATGTCAATTATCTCGGTACCTGGGAAAGGTACATTAAAATACGATATACGTACATTATATACGTTAATCGTACATTTTTTCCCACTATGATTTGTCACTTTTTATCATGGTGGCGCCGCTGCAGAGTATCACGCCAATTGGTGTGTAAAAGCGGCGATGTTTTATTTTTATAATAAGAAATATATATTGTAGTTAAATGCAGAGAAGTATTATAGGGGGCTTACCCCAGGAGTGGGACACAAAGCGGCCATTAAAAAGAAAACAGTAACTATTAAATGTTATGAAAAGATAGGAACTATACCTGTTCAGATTGCGGTTGGATCCTCAAGCGAGCCCAATTTCGAACAGATGATAATAATGTCATTCCTATATTTGCTTCGGCGACTTTACGTGTAGCTTGTACGGTATCGAAAGTGTGTCGAATGCTTTGATGAATGTCAGAGACAAAATATCGAAGACATTAGGATTATCTTTTGATGAAAAAGTCATTACTAATTTATTCCAAGATTAATAAATGAGTCTGATGTCGATTCCGTTGCGGACGAGTCACATGCTAAATTTGACACATCTAAAAGTATTTCTGTCCTGCTTACGCGTTGCAACCACAACAAGGATGACAATACGGTCAGTTGAATCAAGTTTAGTTCTGTGCCAATGGAATCAGCACTTTAAATTCTGTCCAAAACAATTACTTTTCTTATGATAAAATTATTAATAAGTTCACCATGAGGTAGGTACCTATCATGGTTTATGGCCATTATGCATGATTGGCTGCATTATTCCTTGTAGCATTTATTGGAAGAGGTGAAGGCCCGATTCCCTAAAAATCAACGTGGTTTATGAATATGGTTGCCAATTGCCATATCTGCTACACTATAATTGGGCAAACAATTTTATTTTTTTATTTAAAAAGAAAACATAGTAAGTTTACTACTAGCTGAGCCCGCGACTTCGTCCGCGTGGAATTTAACTTCACAAAAAAGCCCGCTACCGCGTTCTGAGCCCGTGCGACAGGACCCATTTATATTTTCTAAAATAAAAGTAGCCTAAGTTACTGCTTATAACATCAGCTCCAGTGAAAGTCCCGTCAAAATCGGTCCAGCCGTTTCGGAGATTACCCGGAACAAACAAACACACAGACAGAAAAAAATATTTAAATCGCGTTTTTACTATAGGTGTCCTATGTACTTTCATATGCATTTAGTGAAAAGGTGTTATTTTGATATTGCAAACAGACACTCCAATTTTATTTATTTGTATAGATATTTGGGCGAAGAATAATATTTTTTTATAGAAAAATAAAACATAGGGGCTTATTTACTATATGTTTATGCTGTAGTAAACCCTCCCTAGGAAAGTATGGGCGGATTCAGATCAGCGTTTTTTCAGCACTTATAAGCTCGTGTAATGTCAACCCGCGAGAGACACCTATACATGCAAAAACAAATCGCTAGTCTGAAGCCACCCTAACGGGAATAGCTTATGTTAGTCAAGGAATATCACGGGTCGCACGAAACTGCTTTATTCGCTCTAGAAACTTATTACCCTATTTATAGAACGTTATAATAATGGAGACTGTAAAATTATTGTATGTAAGGCCATTACAAATATCAACTAACTATTGTTTTCTTATATTTACGCGAATACTACACATTGAAATAAAACTGTCCATGCGAACATGCCCTTATCAAAGGACTACTAGCGGAAGGAGGAGCGCGGGGCGGGCAAATCGGAACGCGTCCGGCAGCCAGTCCAGCGGCCATTACGAATAAGCCTCTAGGACCGCACACACGTTTTACCTTGTCGCGGCTCCTCCTTCCGCTAGTAGTCCTTTGATAAGGGCATGTTCGCATGGACAAAACTATATTTCGGATTTTATCGCGTTTATTAAATTTATGTTCCCGACGTTTTTCGGCTGCTTTACAGCAGCCATATAAACGCGATAAAATTCGAAAAATAGTTTTATTTCAATCAACTAACTAGTTATCGCTATATATTCACTTAATATAGTTACCTACTCCAATCACACAAATAATGTTATATTTACAGCATAGCAAGTGATATATGGTCAGTATTGTGTTATCTATATACATACACAACATACACAGACTATTAAGATAGACGCCGCTCACGTCCAATATTGTATGAGAATGCAATTGTCAAAAGTTTTAAGTATCGGGAAGAACGGCTAATTTTGATCGGTCTGTTCAGGGAGTCCTTGAATGAACCAATCAAAATGCCAGTTGCGCTCACACATATGCAGTGTTAACGCATATGGTAGGTGAGTCGGAGTGCGCGGCTAAGCGGTGTCTATGGCTATTGGTCTGGGTCTACATAGTACCAATTTTGTGCGGTTGTATGCGCTTCAACATCACGCATAGTCATGTAAGCAGCTTACCATATAATCGAGACGAATGTAACGTTCTAATATTTATAACAATTAAAATAGATCTTTATTGCTTTGCTGTTAATGTTCAAATTAAATTAATAAACCCAGCCCTGTGATATATTTTTCTAGGCATACTTATGATATAGTTTTGCAATTTTCGACTGTAATCGTATTGATTCAGATCTCAAATTGCATTAGTATATCATGCCTGTTACCATTAATCACAGCAATCATACAACCGTGCGGTAACAACAGAATGGTGTAAGGATTAATTAGAGGTTATTCATAATTACTTAGCTATAGAAGTTTATGTTAAGGTTTTTGTTATTATCCTTGATGAATTAAATGTAATATTCATAGTATTATGAATGTTTTATTTGGTTGTCCTCCGTACCTATAACAGATTTTTATTTATAGAATGTGCATCTTAGAACGTAAACTTAATATTATAGGACGCTTGTGTCCTGTTATAATAAATAATATTATACCTACCTAAAATAATGATAATATATTTTGGTGACAATATTTAACATTATATTTAAATAAATGACTACTTTCATTACTTTAAAATACAATTTAAAATTGTACATCCATATTGGTTTCACAAAATAGTAATCTAGTTTTAAAATGTTTGTAACTTTAGACTGTGTGTCCACTGAAACAAAATGGGTTACGAAGTAAATAATACACATTGGTGGGCACGCAGCCGAATTAACGAATATAATAATCGTGCTTTTCGTATATGGTATAGTATTACTAAATATATTAAAAAAATATTGAAAAATTTAACCTTTATGTCAATAATTTAAATTAATATGTACGTTAGCCATATAGGTATATTATTAATCATTCATGTGTATAGTTAATCTGATCGTACATTCTTTCAAGAGCAAAAATATTCTCATGTTGATGTCCTAATACTCTAGCGCCTGTTAAGAATGTCATACATTTTCCTGAAATAAATTCATTGTATTATCTATAGCTTAGTTTTGTAATATTTATACTTCATTTAGTAGCCGACTCCACTTTCATTGTATTTCTGGTTTTTAGAAAATTTATTTGGTGCCTATTTGTCACCAAGGGACACCAAAATCATCGCACGAATATTCTACAAAGTTTGATTTGTAATTGGACGAAAATGGAATACAATTAGACATGGAACTGTTCCCTAAACTTGTACCTTATTTGAACTGTCAATTTACTTTAATTAAAAAATAGTCCTAAACCTTCTGTTTTAGTCTTATTTTGATTTGGCTGCTCTGATGGCGATGCTTACGTATTCACTGCCCTTTAAGGTGAAGGCGCCTGTCTAGCCCGCGAAATTTTTTATAGTTTATCCAAAATCTGAAAACATTTAAGACAAAATTTTGTGATTTGCGAGAAACACAGTAATAATTTAATAAAACTAATAAATATTATCACGGTGGTTATGATACTAGTTAATCACTAAATATACAAAAATTGCCTGATTTTCTGGATATCTGTTGGATATCGGTCTTTGTCGCGAATTACAAAATGTGCCCTTTATTATTGTCCGAATTCTAAAAAACCTCTAACAATTTGAACTTCGCGGGCTAAAGCGCCCATCTAGCCGTGTGCAGTGCATTTTTTAATATATCCAACTTACTCTAAAACATTTCAAGAACGACAGATATCCAGAAAATCAGGCAATTTTTGTATATTTAGTGATTAAATAGTATCATATCCACCGTGATAATATTCAGAGTAAAATAAATGTATTAATAAACGCACTGCATACTATGTTTGTCGCAAATCACAAAATGTTGTCTTAAATATTTTCAGATTTTGGATAAACTATAAAAATACTCGAAAATTTTGAATTTTACGGGCGAGATGGGCGCTTTAGCCTTAAAGGAATCCACAAACGTGAGAGTCATTCTCTCATCGATTTACCCTCGCTCGATGAAAAATAGAGCAATCAAAATCGAGTTGTTCTAGCACTAGCGTTGTCGTAAAGCATTGGTATAGCAAATTTGGCCGTTCCTAGTTGACTGTTGGTCTATGGTTGTCTTACTAGATTGACTACTCGGTAGCCTTACATATAGGGCGTAAGTACCCTTTCCCCATTAGTGTTAAACTGTAAGAAATAAAATTCAAAATTGGTCCACAATTGAAGGAGATATCGGTGACCATACAAAAAAAATAATCATGCTGGCAAACCTAGAACCTCCTTTTTTTTTGAAGTCGGTTAATAAAACAGATGTATTTTAATCATTTGAAAAGTACTAGGGCACCATAACATTAAAGATGGTCTCAATTTAAAACAAGGAATATTAACGAAATAATCGTATGGGCCAAACTTAGACTATCAAGCGTACTTCATCCAAGTAATTGGAGTGAACCGCTACATAGTTATGATCCATCATTTGAAAAGTACTAGGGTAGCATAACAATAAAGAAGGTCTCCATTTAAAACGAGGAGTATTAACGACCAACCGAGGAACTAAGAATTTGTCATACCAACATTTCACGTAGACGGTAGCGACTTTGCCACAGCTTTGATCCATGTCACGGAATCTCTAGATATTTAAGCGCGTATTAACATATCGATCTCAACTTTGAGTCTGGTCTTGAGTACGCTTTTGACATGACAATTTGTACCGGTATAACATAAGAACGACATTTCCAAGATCGCGCTCAGATTTGAGATCGATTTATTACTACGGGCGGGATTTATTAATAAGTTGTGTTGTAAGTAGGTTATTGTCACGCGCTACCTGTGAACAGACCTGTGCTTACAGTATGGCATAGAATAACAAAGTCCCAGTGACCTGTCTAGAATATTGGTTATTTCATAAAGCGGAGTAATATTTTGTGTCTTGTATAAGAAGTTATGAATAAATGTTTACTTCTCTTAAACAAGCGTTTTTATTTCTATTACCTTCGACGGCTTGGCGCAGTGGTTCGAGCGTAGGCCGCTCGGCTCACTACACCGGGTGGTTGCGGGTTCGATTTCCGTCGGGTTAAATTTCGGAAATCCCCTTTTCGTAATTTGCCCTGGTCTAGGTGTCACTGGGATCGCCTCCAGTCTATTGTACGGTACCCATAGTATAAGTGTTGCTTAGTTTGGGACCATACAGTTGGTGTATGTTGTGATTGAAACGAGATTTAGATCAAGACTGATTTATTATATTATATTTCATGCATACCCTCTAGTGTTATTATAAATTTATCACTACATCTTCCCTTTTTCCTTTTCTTAAAATTACATGAGTACAGCTACAAATGAAAGATTTATAAATTAATTATAAAACTTTTTGTAGATAACTTTATACATAATACAATTATTATTAATATTATTGTTAATTTATTTATTTATTATTATCCTTTTTTTTTTTTTTTTTAAAAACACTAACAAGATACATAGGTACTTCCAACAAAATTTCTATTTACAAAGTAAAAAGAAAATTGTTTGTGATAACATATTAAGACCTAATATTATATAAAAAAATACTGTAACGGTAGGTACGTATCTTAATTTCTATTACATTTGGTGTGATTTATACAATCTATTTATATTATCGAGAGCGCGAAGGGCAGCCGCCCGTCTACCTGCGTGTGCTTCGTCTCTGTCTAACAGCGCGGACGCAGGGGTGACGGTGTCCTGTAATGTTAGATCGGCATCCTCGGTCGTCGCCGTGACGTCCATTTCTAAATCATCGCTCGAACTAAACTCAGCAGTCGCACTTTGCGCACTAGACCACTCGTCCTCGTCGCCTTCAGTTCGACTACTTGGACTGACCGAGCTAGTCGTGGTGACGTCCTCGACGCGGGGATTGCCTATCGGAATTAAATGTCGACGATTGCGTCTGTAGCGCCGACCGTCCGAATCTGTAATGAAATATGATCGCGGCTGCGGTGCTCGTCCTTCCACTCTAACATACTTTCGCTTATTATCATCTGCCATTATAACCGATTGGCCGCTATTCAGCTCTGGTAGTTTGCGGGAACATCGATCGTAATAAGCTTTAGTTATTTGCTGTTTATGTAAAACGTTTTGGTAGCTTTGTTCATTTGTGTATCGTGGACGCAATTTTATGTCATGAGCCGGTAATCTCGTATTAATTCTACGTCCCATTAGTAACTGAGATGGAGAATCTATATTATTATCCCGTGGTGTCGCTCTAAAATTCAATAACCCTAGATAATAATCAGTTCCTGATTTTATAGATTTTATCAAAATATTTTTTATCGTACGAACACTTCTTTCACTACGGCCGTTAGATTGAGGATAGTTAGGAGAGGTAGTAATGTGGTCAAATCCCCAATCACCTGTAAAATCTTTAAATTCTTTCGACGCATAGGCTGGACCATTGTCTGTAATAAGCTCCTTGGGAATGCCATGACGTGCAAATTGATCTTTCATAGCCTCTATGATCGCTCGACTACCAATACTCTTTAGTGGACACACCTCAATAAAATTGGATAAATAATCCACCAACAGCAAAAAGTATTTTTTTCCAATTTGAAATATATCGGATCCTAGTTTCGCCCAAGGCAAGTCCGGAATGCAGTGTGGTAGTAACGGCTCCCGAGTGGGGCGCGCGGCACGCTCGGCGCACACGCCGCAGCGGCGTACCGCCTGCTCGACATCGTATGACATTCGCGGCCAAAACATTACCTCCCTCGCATTCCTTTTGCATCTGTCTATACCCATGTGTCCATCGTGCAGTCTGTTTATCATTTCAGGACGCAATTCCTTCGGAATGAATACCAGATTGTCTTTAAAAATTATACCATCTATGTATTCAAAACACTCCCTGTACGACCAAAATTCACGGACCCGACAGTCTACTGCATGTTTAGCATCTGGCCAACCATCTCTGATATATTTAATAATCAAATTACATTCCACATCACTCTTAGTAGTTTCTCTAATTAGTCGTTGTTTAGTATCGCTGAATCTGACCTTGGTCAACAAAAAACATGTTTGCTCAGCAATTTCCTCGGACAACTTCTCCGACATAATGTCCGGTAAGGGCGCTCTAGATAACGTATCTGCCACAAACATGTATTTACCAGGTTTATAACAGACCTTAAAATCATACCCTTGAATGCGAAGCATCATGCGTTGAAGCCTACCTGGGACGGAGTCCAGCGCTTTATTAAACAACGCCTCAAGTGGCTTGTGGTCGGTCTCCACTATCACGTCTCGACGACCAAAAACGTATTGATGAAACCGTTCTAGTCCAAATACAATAGCTAGGAGTTCTTTCTCAATCTGTGCATACCGCGTTTGCGTCTCTGTTAGCGTTGAAGACGCGAACTCGAGCGGTCGATCGGACTGCAGTAGCACAGCGCCGAGTGCACGCGCGCTCGCATCCACCGACAGAACAAGCGGCTCGTGCGGTGAGTACAGCGTTAGCACGGGCGCGCTGCACACCAACTCCTTGAGCCGTCGTACGGCAATTTCTTGTGGTTCGTCCCAAATCCACTCACTATCTTTCTTTAAAAGAAATCGCAGCGGAGATGCCACCTCGGCATAGTTTGGAATAAATTTTGATAAATAGTTGACCATTCCCAAAAATCGCTCCAGTGATGTTTTATCCTGTGGTTTAGGCATGTCCCTGACAGCCTTTAGTTTTGTTTTATCGATACTCATCCCATCTGCATCGAATGTGTGTCCCAAATAAGTCACCTTGCTCACACAAAACTCGCATTTTTCCTTATTAAATTTTATACCTATCTCACGTGCTCTCTCGAGTAGTTTTTTCAAACGCACGTCATGCTGTTCTTTTGTGGACGCATATACTACTATGTCATCAACAAAAGTTTCCACCCCGTCGAGATCCTCTAGCAACTGATGCACCTTCGAGTGGAACACCTCTGAAGCGCAACTGATACCATACGGTAGACGTAAGTATTGGTACCTTCCATAAGGTGTACCGAAGGTACAGAGGTCTGCGCTGTCTTCAGTTAATTCGACCATCCAAAAACCAGATCGAGCGTCGAGCTTGCTGAAAAACCTGGCCCCGTACAGCTTGGTCGCAATTTCGGTGAGTGTCGGCAACGGGAAATGCGCACGGCGCACCGCACGGTTCAGCGGTCGCGGATCTAGGCACACGCGCAGACTGCCGTCTTTCTTAGCCGCCACCACTATCGCATTAACCCAGGGTGTCGGGTGCGACACTTTTCGGACCACCCCTAACATTTCCATACGATTCAATTCGTCTAACAGTTTTTCGCGCACACCTATTGGAATCTTTCTAACTGGACAGACCGACGGCTGCACTTCCCGATTGACAATGATTCTATACTTACCTGGTAATTTACCTAACCCGTTAAATAAATCATGATACTCTTCCATGTTCACTGAAAATACACGATTAATTAAATTCATTTCCTCACAAGCAAATTTTCCTATAATACTTTGACAATTTTGATCGGAAACAATAAAATGTAATTTATAAACGTTACCCTTATACACCCAATCAATAACGCATGATCCAACGATAGGTATAAAATTTCCACAGAACGATTGCGCTTTAGTTTTATCAGGCCGTAGAATTTTCTCGCTTAAACCTAAACTCCTAAATGTATCCCTTGATATTACATTTAAATCGGACCCCGTATCTAATTTAAAATTTTCTTTTTTACCATTCGTACTCAAAATTAAGTTCTCATACCATTTCTTAGAGTCCTTACCACCGTTGGGCGCTTTCTCAACGGTCGACACGTAGTACAACTCGCTCTCAGTGTTTACACTTTCACCGTAATCGTCCTCTAATTGATGCACTGATTTATTATACCTACTCGGACACATTCGTACAAAATGTCCTTTTTCGTCGCACAAATAACACTTCACCGTTAAGGCGCGACACCGCGAATCTCCAACACATCGCCCATCACCACAAGCGTCGCAAAAGCGCCTCGCCGCCGCCGACGACGCCGCGGGCGCCACCGTCATCGGCTGGGAGCCTCCTCGGCGTTCGCCGCCGCCGCGTCGCGGCCAACGCGCGCGCCTATGGGCGCCGCGGTCGCGGGTCGCATAGCCGCCGCGCGCGCTGCCTCTCAGCGCGTCCACTGCCACGGCTCCCTCACTCCCGCGATTGGTCTTGACCCCCTCAATCTCCCGTTTCTCCTCGGAGGACATCTCATTGGCCTGGCAAATTTTAACAGCCTGTGCGAGCGAAAGCTCGTCGGTTCTCAGTAATCGATCACGTACTGTGCTATCGTTGACGCCGCATACTATCCTGTCACGAATGAGACTCTCCTCGAGATGTTCGAACTCGCACAACTGGCTAAGAATTTTGAGTGCTGTTACATATTCGTCGATTGATTCTCCACATTCTTGACGTCGGGTAAAAAACTTAAATCGAGCCATAGTAGTATTTTTCTTAGTTCCAAAATGATCATTAAATTTTTTCACCAAAATCTTTAAGCTGTCACGATTTTCGTCCGTTGAAAATTTAAACGTAGAATATATGTCATAGCCATCCGGCCCAATCAAATTTATCAGCAACGAAGTTTGTACATCTTCTTTTTCTTTTGCAACACCAGATGCCTTCAAGAATACCTCAAATTGTTTGAACCATTTACGCCAAGCCTCGGCCCGTATTGCTGGCCCGCCTTCTAAACACAGCTCAGCCGGTGGCCGCGCGTGTTCCATTTTTGCACAAAAACTACACCAACGTTATTCAATGTGGATAATAATAACAGCGCACACAATAAACAGTCACTGTACTCAGTATTCTGTAGTTTTCACTATTAAATACAATTAATTACAACACCGCTGCCACCATGTTGTGATTGAAACGAGATTTAGATCAAGACTGATTTATTATATTATATTTCATGCATACCCTCTAGTGTTATTATAAATTTATCACTACAGTGTATTCGTCTTGCGATATTTATTAGTACTATTTATAATGTTATCTAAATTGTCGTGCAAGTCTGCATACTATCTATCTTTAAAAAAATAATTATAATAGGTAGGTACTGATAATATCGACCTATCGGCAGCTAATACTATAGGCTTATCTATTTCAAATACTTAACTTCCAACTCAATTAGTAGAACCATTGAGTTCGATTTCTGGGAGCCTTTGGTAACAACCACAAATAACAAGGAATGTAAATACCTAATTAATCTTATCTCCCCCTGACATTTTCCTACGGATACCATTAAGAGTTTAATTGGCTAAGAAATAATTTAGCAGGTATGAGTTTTGAATGTATTTAGATGCTAAACGATCGAGTGAACGAATTTCGTCAAACATTACAGGAACAAAGATCTTTAAACCGACTTAAGACGACCTGTGCATTGATTTATGATGTCTATATTATGTTGTGTCAAAAAATGGAGATAAAAATTAGTTGAGACAGATACCAAGCAAGGATTTGAACTTTGGTATATTACTTAATAAGTTGTTTAATCACGTATATTTGATTTCAACGTAACGCCAACCCACCATGTTTGTTCTACGTGGTACGCATTCACAAGTAAGTAGATACCTACTTAATACCATCGACATTTTATGCGAAAGGTATTCCGAATATTATGTTTATAATATGGTTAATACCTTATTGTAAACATAAGACTACTATGCGATATAATAAATAAATAAATATCGCCAGACAGACACACCAACTACACGGCCCCAAACTAAGCAAAGCTTGTACTATGGGTACCGTACAATGGACTGGGGGCGATCCCAGTGACACCCAGACCCGATAGACCCAGACTAGATATATAAGTAACCGATTAAACCTTTACGCACAAGTATATAAGTAGGTAGGTGGTAGGTATGCCATACTGTAAGGGGGCGTCCAGCGTACATGCGATCCAAGGATGCCAACTAAAATTAAAGGAAAAATCTACAAATCGATTATAAGACCGGTAATCATGTACGGCTCGGAATCCTGGGCGGCTAAAGTGCGGGAAGAGAAACGTCTCCACTCTGCTGAGATGCGAATGTTGAGATGGATATGTGGAGTGACGCGAATGGATAAGGTGAAGAATGTGTATATAAGAGGTAGTGTGAGGGTAGCGCCAATAACAGATAAAGTGAGAGGTAGGAGGCTGGAATGGTTTGGACACGTGATGAGAAGGGATGAGAAGCATGTGACTAAACGAGTGATGAATATGAATGTGGATGGATACAGTGCGAGAGGAAGGCCCAAGAAAAGATGGATGGATTGTATTAAGAATGATATGAATGAGGTTGGAGTGGATGTGAGTATGACGGGAAAGCGCGAAGCATGGAAGGAAAAGACATACTGCGCCGACCCCAGATAATGGGAAAAGGTAAGGCAGATGATGATATAAGTAGGTAGGCACCTATATACATTTGTTATTTGTATGTTAAATCCAATATACTAACTCCCACCAATGCTCACTTCAATAAATCAATACACATTCATACCCACTTCGTGTTATCAAACAGGGTGTGTTAATAGTCCGAGGTTATAGTAAGATATCCAGATGCCTACTGACGACTGGCTAAAGATAGGTATCTACATAGTACGTAGGTAACTTTCAAATTTTCTGAGTTACAGTGCCTTTGAACATTTGTCACAACTTTTTTTACGTCCTTAGAATACATTAAAAGTCCTAGGAAACAGAGCAAACGGAATTTTATGAATAGTAGCCACCAAAATTCAATAAATAGGTAATAGCAACGCTTGTACTATGGGTACCGTACAATGGACTGGGGGCGATCCCAGTGACACCCAGACCAGGGAAAATTACGAAAAGGCCATTCCCGAAATTTACCCTGACGGTAATCGAACCCGCAACGACCCGATGCGAGCGGTCTACGCTCGAACCACAGCGCCAAGCGGTCGTCATAACATAAATAGTTTAAACCATTTCAATGCGGTCCGATGCTCGCATACCCCAAGTATTATTTCGTACTTTTGAGACACCCCGTATACATATATACCTACCTACTATTAACCTGTATGTAATACTTATACATATTGAGTATTAGCAGCGCAGTGTACATTATTATCAGTGAGTTATCTACCACCATTACACCGAACACCGCACGATATGGCGCTCGCGTTTGTAATACTCGCTTTTATATTGATATTACTCATTTACAGTGTGAAATGTAGAGATCCGAAGCCGATATTCGGAATATACGCGGTGCCCGGCAAGTGGTATTACTTGAAATATGTGATATTCGCCGGCATTTATTATTTTAGAAAGGTAAGTTTGGATTACGAAGTATGTAGGCAACTAACTTGATTTC
This sequence comes from Notodonta ziczac, assembly GCA_918843915.1. Lineage (NCBI taxonomy): Eukaryota > Metazoa > Arthropoda > Insecta > Lepidoptera > Notodontidae > Notodonta > Notodonta ziczac. Next base: position 11,166,822 of record OU974049.1, read on the forward strand.
GTTGGATATTTTCTCTGACCTTAATATTTTGATGGCTTTCTGCACGTTATTAAATCACCATAATGAGAATACCTTTTTATATAGTACTAGCTGTGCCCCCCGACTTCGTCCGCGTAGTATTTAACGTAACAAAAATTGCGGGATTATCGGGATAAAAAGTATCCTATATGTTAATCCCGGTTATAAACTATCTGTGTTCCAAATTTCATCCAAATCCGTTCAGTAGTTTTTGCGTGAAGGAGTAACAAACATGCATACATACATACATACATACATACATCCACACTCACAAACTTTCACATTTATATTATTAGTAGGATTATAAAGCAAACAAGCGTAAGATCCGCCTGATGTTAAGCTGTTACCGTAGCCTATAGATGCTTGCAATACCAGCATTGCTCGCGCGTTGTCCACCAGAAGAGGTACGGTACAGAGGGAGAAGGGTTTCCGGCTCTCTCACTCATTGTACGAAACTCAACTATCTAATAGCTACCTACTTTATGCCGATCTTCTGTGAAAGGGTGGTACTACCCCAATCGAGCTGCCCGTATATAGGGTTACCATATCTCAGGATATGTCCTGAGATTACAGGAATTTTCGACTTTTCTCAGGATTGCGGGCGGATTTTGCACTGTATAAAATCTCAGGACTTTTCCATGGTAATCAGGCCTTTTCTCCGGTATTTTGATTTTTACATCTGGTAACCCTACCCGTATATGACCTGTAGTGTATTATATATATTGGTGAATATATTGTGTCTACCTCTTATCAATAATGATTTTTCCATAATTACAATCCTTGCTTCAATCAATGTATAGTATCAAACAAAGTCGCTTCCCGCTGTCTGTATGTCCCTATGTATGCTTAGATCTTTAAAACTACGCAACGGATTTTGATGCGGTTTTTTTAATAGATAGAGTGATTCGAGAGGAAGGTTTATATGTATAATATAATACATTCTAATTAAATTAGCAAATAGTAGAGAAATCCGTGCGAAGCCGGGGCGGGTCGCTAGTATATATTATATATGCGAAAGTAACTCTGTCTGTCCGTCGCGCTTTCAGGCCAAAACTACTGAACCGATTTAAATGAATTGGTACGTAGATAGTCTAGAGCCTGAGAAAGGACATAGGCTACATTTTCATGCGAAAAAAGGGTTGTAAGGGGATGAAAGTTGCATGGAATTATCGTATTTTTTTGTGCTAGAAGCTTGAAACTTATTTTTTTAGACTGGTGATTGGATGTAAATAACTATGACATTCAAAGTGAATTTGCGGGCCACAGCTAGTATACCTATATATACAAGGAATGTACTCTTTTGGGGAAGACTCGAGACGGCAAGATGGCAGCGTATGTAGAAGTAATAAATCCTATGTTTCACCATCACGCCCAGTGTAGATTAAAAAAAAACCTTTGGGAGCTGATGAATGAATAATTTCGCGCGAGTAGGCAACTACGGGCCTGGATAGTAACTAGCCCAACTTCCCGCGAACGTAGAAACTCTTTGTAGAGCAGAGAATTTAACCCGACACGAGAGTTTGCAAGCCAACACCTGGCTGTTTCCCAATCTTATTAAATATCCTGACAAACCCTGACTGTCGCAATTCAACAGAAATTTATTTCGATAGATACTAGTCATTAGCTCAGTAGGTAAATCCACTTAGAAACAGTTATCAGCTTAATGAACTTTACAGTAGATAGGTACATGGGCCCACGGTATCAACACCTGCAGACTGATTTATCATTATTCAGACTGAATTTCAATCAGACAATATCACGATTACAATTAACAACATACTTACTAGGTACATACCTACTTAGGTACTAATAATGAGTGCTATTCTAAGCAACGATAGTCGATATATCGGGACATTCGTATTGTCAAATACTACTTTACATTCAATTTCTTTTGGCTTCGCATCAATTACTAAAGAACAATACAAAATTATCGTTCGCTCAGACGATATAGGTACAACGGCAAAAAATATGGAATTTAGAGAAGGATTCGACACGATAATATATAATATATTACCGTTGCTAAGAGCTGTACGCTCGTATAGGTACCATACCTACTTACTTAATGATAAAAACAAATCTGATTAGTTTATTTCCAACAGCTGACTTTTGATTTAATGACTCGCTAACAACCAATAGAAAGAGAGTTATTTTGTGTGATAGTTAAGGTACTTCCTGATTGTTATAGAGCTTATGTACAGGTAACACAGCCTCCTCACATAAAATTGGTGAAAAGTAGCTGGCTATTATAAATGCGTTTCCTAAAGTAAGAGAGCGAGCCGAAACGATTTTTCTAAAATACCAAAAAACAAAAATACTTCCCACCTCTGAACCAAATTCTGTGTCCGCGCCTGTAGACGGAGGTACCCCAGAACTGAATCCTTGATATGTAGTTTTGTACAGACATGTCTTTAACTAGTTCGCAATCAGACATGAGATCAATTTATTAAAAATAAATAAATAAATATCGCCAGACGAACACACCAACTGTATGGTCCCAAACTAAGCAACGCTTATACTATGGGTAGCATACCATTGTATGCTATGCTACCCATAGTATAAGCGTTGCTTAGTTGGATTGGGATCGCCCCCAGTCCATTGACTGGGGGCGATCCCAGTGACACCCAGACCTGGGCAAATTACGAATAGGCCATTTCCGAAATTTGCCCCGGCGGGAATCGAACCCGCAACCACCATGTGCAGTGAGCCGAGCGGCCTACACTCGAACCACTGCGCCAAGCGGTCGTCAAATACCGGATCTATGTTCTAGTACTCAAGTAAGCATGCAGCAGGCACGGACGGGAAAGCTGGGCAGGGAGTGAAGGCCATAGCAGACCCAGCAGACATGGACAGGGCTCAACAGCTCAGCGATCACGCCAAGGTACGTATCGCCAGAGTACATCAATTGTATGGTACCAAACTAAGCAACGCTTGTACTATGGAAGACGTACAATGGACTAGGGGTGATCTGAGCGAAACCCAGAACAGGGAAAATCAAGAAATCCTGGCGGGAATTGAACCCGCAACCACCCGGTGCAGTGAGTCGAGCGGCCTACCCTCAAACCATTGAAAGCGTTGGTTATAAGGTCAACCTAGATGCCTACCTACCTACGCGAAATCGTCTTTATTTTTGTAACCCCTATTAGGCAAATTTGGCTGAATTTTCCACAGGCATACCTACCAAGTGTGCCCGATGACGTTACTATTCATATTATATTCTTTTCTTACTTATTGTGTGAAAGTTGCCTACGTGTCGGAGTTTTTAGGCCGCCAGAAGACATCCGACATAGCTTAACGTGTCCTTCGAAGCACTAACGAAAGCGTTTGGTTTTGGTAACGTGGTATAATATTCCCACATTTTTTCGTGTCAAAAATGCTGCGGCTAGGATTTCAACCCACAACTGTTAATGGCATATGCCGGGGTCATTCCCACTCAGCTACCACGGCCCTACGTTGATGCGCTCAATTGTTAGATTGTATTCATTTCAGGCCTTCGACGCGGTGTTCTTCATTTCTGCTAGAAGCGAGAATGATAAAGGCGTGTACATAATATCTGGCTGCGAGCGGAGGTCCATGGGGATGTGCCACGGCGTGTTTTATATAGGTGTAAGTAAACCTATAATGATGAACACATTAGCCGTCTTTGCGGCGCGCAGTCGGGTAAAAAGAAACCTTATTTCGAACTGTGGTGTACAATAAAGAGTTATTCTATTCTTATCAGTATTTATAAAGATAACATTAACAAGATAACAAAACATAATAATGTAAAATTAACATCACGTGTTGTTACTATATGCAACACTAGCGGCCCGCCCCAGCTTCGCACGGGTACATTGCGGTTACATTATTCTAGTTTTAGTAAGGATCCCTAATTTTTTTGAAATTATATTATAGCCCATGTCACCCGGGGATAGTGTAGCTTCCCAACAGTGAAAGAATTTTTCAAATCGGTTCAGTAGTTTCGGAGCCTATTCATTACAATCAAACAAACAAAGTCTTCCTCTTTATAATATTAGTATGATAAATAATTTCACGTGTTTGTACTAGATTAAACATTACTACCTTACATAATGCATCTGGTAAAAAGTAGTGTCTAACCCCTGCTTTGCAAACGCAGTTATAATAGCTACTTTACCAGAACCTTTTGTGAGAAGACGGTACTGCCCCGTTCGAGCCCGCCAGTATATGAGCATCTATAAGCTATCGCTTGGCTTTGGCGTACCAACGTTACCACCGACTTGTTTATGTTGTCCCTATTTCGTGCTCGCAAAAAATAGAGACAGCAATATAACTCGGCGTAGGTAATGATGGCCAAGAGTAAACAATTTTGAATTTGAGTTTGAGTTGAGTTTATGTTCCCATCAGCTGCCCGGTAAGGGGTTGCTGTGTGGTAAGAAGATCCCGGACACGGTGTTGTTCGGCGCTCAGATCGGCGAGTTCGGAGCTGAGGGGCTGAAGATCGCACCAGTCACGGCCATGGCTAAGTGGACCATTTCGTACAAGGGACAGATGTGGTAAGAACAAGCTGTGAACTACGAAGGCACTTGGTAGATAACGAAAATTGAAAATTTAGAAAACCCCCGATGCGACGACTTTGAAACTACAAAAGAGCTAATAATTTTCAAACGGCTGAACCGATTTTCATGAAACAAAGCTAAGAACACTCTCAATCAGAATACCTATCTAGCAAAAGAAACAAAATTGAAATCGGTTCAACCGCTTGGGCGCTACGAGGCCATAGACAGACACACAGATGCACAGATACACAAATACACATGTAAAACTTATAACACCCTTCTTTTTTCTCGGGGGTTAAAAAGGGAATAACTGAAAGAAAGTGAAGAAGATTTTTTTATGTACCAAAGTCGGCAACAAGCGTACGAGCCGCCTGATGTTAAGCAGTTATCGTCGTACCTCAAGGGAAGTGGGAGAGAGATAGCGGATTCCGGGGGGTTCGGCTTTCAGTATTGCTGCGGAAACACTGTAATACCCACAGATATAAATTTACATACATAGATAACGCAAATGCATGTACTTCGCGTGTACAAAACCCCGACCAAGCGTCAAGGTTGGTCGCCGCTAACTTACAGTCCGCGCAACTACATATATAAAAAATATGAGTATGAGCGAGAAAATCACTCGAGAGAATCGTAGCGGGCGGAGGGGCATCGGCGGCATCGGTGTCTTTGAATCGGTTTGGATTTCCCGTCACTAATAACGTCACAGTAGGTGTTAAAAATTCGGCACGCTTGGTTTCAATACAAATCGTGATACTTGCGTTATCTATGTAAATCTCTATCTGTGGAATACCTTATTTTCCATTACCTACCCTCAGGTACCAGAACGACCCCAGCAAACTGGTGGATGTGGACTTCTCTGGTGAATGGAAGGCCACCTCCAAGTACTTCGACTTCGACACCGACCTGTACCCCCCGGCCGTCATCAGGTCCATTGCCAGGGAGAAATGGAGCAGGGAGTACTTTGAAGGGCTTAAAACGTAAGTAAATCTACTTCTTCATAGGAAGAAACTGTGTTGGGGCAAACGACGGGTGTAAGTGACGCCTTCGAGAATGTATTTAAACGAGTTTGGATGAGTGAGTAGTAGGATGTAAGTACCTATTAGATTCATAAAAATATCCCACGCTACGGCAATGGACGAATATGGGTTGCTCAGGGTGCTAACCTCAACGATCGATCGATCGTAAAATGTCGCCGTTGATCGACAGTTTCTACATATAGCAACTAAATTAGATATAAAGGAATTATTAGATGATCCGCCTTTTTCCCTTGATACCTCTTCCAGTGTTATGATACCCTAGTACTACCTAGTACTTTGTACGAGTGATTGTTTGCTATTGTTTGAAAGGTGTATGTATAGTCTGTGTTCTACTGTATACCTACTCAGTGATATATATTAAATTCTTGCCTACTCACTATAGAAAACTCCGACATTTTGACAACGTTTTGAAAGTCCATTTTGTGACTCTGCTTTTTCGGATCTGACATCCACACAAACACTGGAAGTAGTGTACCTACCTAAGTCTTCGAGGGCGGAGAGACCGATATAGATTCTACTTACAATTTTCTTTTACAGCGCCCACCAGTCCCACTACGAGCAATTTGGTACATTGAAATGCAAATTCAATATTGAAAACGAGACCTTTGAGTATACACTGCCTTCCTTCAGAGACCACAGTTTTGGTGAGAATCTAATTATACTGCTTTACAATAAAATTAGCATAATATATGAGCCAGTTTTCGCCCTGTTGGTATAAGAGTACAAAACATTCAATATCGAGGTTTTAGTAACTTTAGACAACATCTATTTACAGCAGTTTACGGCCGGTCACGTACCTTTATCTGAAGTCGTTATTATTAAACTTCCCTAGGTACCTACCTAACATCTATCTAATATCTAAGCTGCTCGGAGTCGAGCTGCATAAAAAAAACAAAGTAAAATTTCAGTGCCGATTTTGGGGATCGAAAATAAATAAATAAACATCGCCAGACTGACACACTAACTGTATGGTCCTAAACGAAGCAACGCTTGCACTATGGGTACCGTACAATGGACTGGTAGCGATCCCAGTGACACCCAGACGAGGTCAAATTACGAAAAGGCCATTTCCGAAATTTATCCCAGCGGGCATCGAACCCACAACCACCATGTGCAGTGAGCCGAGCGGCCTACGCTCGAACCACTGCGCATAGCGGTCGTCAAATCTGCGCTAGCGATGCTGCAGGTAACTGCTTGTAAATATACAGGTATTTTCAGGACAGAAACGCGATTGGACGCTGATGCACAGATATGCTTTCCACCATATATTCCTGGAGAATGGTGTCAGCATCGCGGTGGGAGTCGTCTGCCAGCCGAGCACCGCTTCTATGTGAGTCATTCAAGTTCTTGCTTCAAAAGTTATTAGCAACTGAGCCATGTGCCGGGCTAAGTAGCTGTAAACTATTTATTTATCGTATTCCTAATTGTCTGGCTGCTGATGTCATGTCGTTGTCGATTGACAAGGTTGGTCAATAAAGGACTCTACTGACCCATACGCAGTCTCATCTTGTTAAAAACAGCGCAAAAAACAAAACTTAACAGAGCCACTGAGAGAAAAAAATAAGACAATTTGTGTAGTTCCTCGTAGGTACTATTCTTTTTAACCCCCGACGAAAAGAGCGGTGTTATAAGTTCAACATGTGTATCTGTGTGTCTGTCTGTGGCATCGTAGCGCCCAAGTGGATGAACCTATTTTTTTGTTTTTTGTTGTTAGAAAGGTATTCTGATTGAGAGTGTTCCTAGCTATGTTTCATGAAGATAGGTTCAGCCGTTTGAAAATTATCAGCTCTTTTGTAGTATAAATAGTCGTCCCATCTTGGGTGTTTTAATTTTCAAGTTAAGAGTTATTAGTGTATTGTATACTAGCCGAGCCCGCGACTTCGTCCGCGTGGAATTTAACTTAACAAAAAAGCCTGCTCCCGCCTTATGAGCCCGCGCGACATGACCCATTTTTTAAATTTTGTTTGTCTAAAATAAACGTAGCCTAAGTCACTGCTTATAATATCAGCTATCTGCCAGTGAAAGTCCCGTCAAAATCGATCCAGCCGTTTCGGAGATACTCTTTGATGTCATGTGTTTTTATATTTTAACGCGGAACCCTAATTGTTTTTTCTAAAATTAAAGTAGCCAAAAATTACTCCTTATAACATCAGCTATCTGCCAGTGAAAGTCCCGTCAAAATCGGTCCAGCCGTTTCGGAGATTACCCGGAACAAACACACAGACAGACAGACAGACAATTTTTTTTAATCGCGTTTTTGCTATAGGTGTACTTTCATATGCATTTAGTGAAAAGGTGTTATTTTGATATTACAAACAGACACTCCAATTTTATTTATTTGTATAGATAGACAATGCCACGTAAATTAGTTATTTGCGGTAATAACAAAAATGTACACGTTAACAAAACGTTGCGGCAATGTGTGTGAGCGTGTATGTGTACAACAGCATCACGTTTGAGGTTTTAATGTTTTTAACAGTTTTGAAGTCGGAGAAGTGGCGCTTCCGAACGGCGAGGTCCTGGCGGTCAAGTGGGTGGACTTAAAGCTTTACCAGCACGGGGAGGCCGGGGAGGCGCCGAGAGACTACGCCTTCAGGTTCCAGGCTGGCGATGAGGAGTATACCGTGCAAGTGGGTGCCACCTTTTAATGCAGTTTAAACAGAGGCGGCGTAAGGCGTGGGCGACGTGGGCCATCGCCGACGGCCTCGCACTCCTAAGGGTCCCGCATCTCGAAGGCAGGACGAGTAAATTTTTTTGCCGCGTTTATAACGCCGAAAAAATTACCTACTTGTCTTTAAACAATAATCCTCACTCACTCATACTTACCAAATTCTTTTTTATTTCGGGTAGCAACATTTGCGGTAAGGTTGCTCTATTGCGAGTAACTTTATGCGTTACCAGAGGGTTTCGCAAAACGATTGTTGCCCATATGAAATTTAAGTTTTGCTCCCCATCGGGCTTCAAATCATTGGACACCATTCTTTCCAATCGATTTTTTTCTACCTCATACGACAGGTTTTGGAAAGATGTTAGAAGAACACAAATCAATCCGCTACGTGTCTTCTATACCAATACCTCTGGTACAAATTCATCTCAGGACCTCTATAAATCACAAATCTTCTCCACCATCAGGTGTTAGTGGAATACGAGTCCGTGCATTACGTGTCGTCCGAGTGGGACGCGCGCATGGTGGAGCGGTTCTGCAAGTTTGTGGTGAACAACGTTCCCGGACGAGGAGTCTCCGAGTTCCACTACCGGCACACGGAGGGGCGGCCGGAAACTGTCGCCAAGAACGACCCCGAGTGGTACAGGAAAATGTGCCACAAGATTTGAGGAGTACGGTTCACTTTTGTAAGAACACCCCCTCAAAAGACCTTGGCTTATATAGGAATTGTTTGCTGAGTGTGTCTGGTTTCAAGGAAGCAATCAACTACTAATCCATGTGTTTTAAATTTGCATTTACAATATACGACTGATTTTTGTACAGACTCATTTTAATTTATCCTTACTTGCCTACCTACCAACCCTAAGACCGGTACCTATTAATAAATCGATCCCGACTCGTCCAGACTTAAGTAAACCCTTGGATTATAATTTCGTTAATTCAAAATCTCTGAGCACGATACGCAATAGTTATAGTTAGATTAAATAGGTTCACAAGTTTTACATGATGCTCAAAGTACAGCACTTAACTTCTAAAATTAGAACGCTAACCATTATTTGAAAGATACAATTACTAACAGATTAATACACACGGAACCAATTCCTTGCTAATAATAAAATCACCATCACATACATCGCTCGTTAGCCTAAATAAAATTAAACATTTCTAAGATATTTACCATCGATGTATACCGAACTTGTTTAATTTAACGACCTTGTCCAGGCAGGGAGGGAACAGTCCTGCCGCTGCCCAATTATACCGCTAATCGAATTGACTGTTCGTAGAATCATGCTAATCTATGGTAGAATTGAATAATTGCGCACGCGCATCCTATTGTATGTACATGCAGTGATAAAAAAATGATATTTAAGTTACTACTCGAACAAACTATGAGCATGGCAACTACATAATAAAAGTACTGTGCCAACTCTTCATAGGGTTTACCGTGTATTAATTAAAACATTTATTATATTTATCTATTCATTTATATTCTTATTTTAAAACACAACTTATTACATCGGTACCCCGGTTGTCACTGCCAGCGCACCGCAGTTCTTTCAATTTCAATACAATAATCTTTTCTTAAGTTTACTATTTTCTCATCAGCCAGGAACGTCTATCGCTAGTGGCCAGTGCGCCGACATAAAAGAAAAATAATTTAAAAAATAAGTTGTATGATGGTAGAGGTTAGCTCTACCACCATATACGGATCAGCTCCTATTCGGGCTAGATTGACCTGGGTAGTACCACTCTCTCACAAAAAATCGGTCCAAAGTAACTTTCGTTGCTATACGTATGATGAATAAGAAAGTCGGCTACGTAGCATAGTATCTATAGAATGAAACATATAATAAATAATAATAATTTTAGCCCTTTTTACTTCCCACTCCTGGGCACGGGCCTCCCCTCAACACGAGGGGGATTCAGGCCATAATCCACCACGCTGGCCCAGAGCGGGTTGGCGGATTTCACATGTCTTTCGAAAATTGGTTAAATCTTCTAAGATATGCAGGTTTCCTCACGATGTTTTCCTTCACCGTAAGCAAGTGATTATCATATAGAAATTATGAATAAAACATAGACCACGATAACTGCAAGTTTGTTTTTATAAACAATCGCACCATTGTACCACCACCCTGTATACAGATTACAAATCGGCAAAGTATGAGTACCATAGACGCCGGGACTGCCCGCCAGTCGTACAAACCTCGCTGGGAAGACTGGACCATGGGACAAGCCTAGCAATCACTTAACCACAGACAGGCAAGCTGGGACATTCCAATAATACATCGGTTAATCGATCAGCCAAACAAATTGTGCATAATAATAATTATTACAATTTATTTGGTGTCAATCCTTTCCAGCATGGACTTCGACGCAATTCTCGAAGACGTGGGCACGTTCGGTCGATATCAGAAGCTGGTCATCTACCTGATCTTGCTTCCGGCAGTCATACCGTGCGGCTTCCATGCGTACGCGCAGCTTTTCATGGCCGCGACCGTGGAGCACTGGTGCAGGGTGCCGGAACTGGATATCGTATCGGACATCAATATTGTGAAGAATTTAAGGTATGTAGAGTCTAGTAGAGACAGATGGCGAGCTATTGTAAGGTAGAGCCACTTCTGCTCCTGAAAACTTACAGGATCACCATGACCGCTCCTATCTCTCTAATATATAAAATTCTCGTGTCGCGGTGTTTATTGCCTGCCAAACTCCTCCAAAATGGCTCGACCGATTTCCATGAAATTTTGTGTGCATATAGGGTAGGTCTGAGAATCGGTCAACATTTATTTTTCACACCCTTAAATGTTAAGGGTGGGCCAGCCCTTAATAATTTATATGGTAAAACCACGTTTGCCGGGTCAGCTAGTTATCGTATATGGACAAAGAAGAAGAACATGCGAAATACTAGTCTGCCGCTTACTTCGTGTTCTAGGAGGAGTATATAAAATCTAATAGTAGTAACATAACTTGTAATACTGACTCACGGTGGCACTACTATTCCATTACTACTGCTAGATACCTACTTTGAAATCCGAATAACCTGCCAGTACATTTACAAACCAATGTATCTCTTACAGCATACCATTAGAGTTCAAAAATGGTCAGCCTCAGTACTCCCAATGCAGCATGTACAAACTCAACTACAGCGATATCTTGAAGAACTACCAGAATCTGGAGGTAGCTATACTGGAAAAGACACACGCTGACGTCATACCTTGCACAAATGGCTGGACTTTCGATAGGAGTACTTATAAGAGCACTGTGGTCACAGAGGTAATGACACCTTATATTAAGTATAATAACAGTTATTTTTGTTCATACATCTGCTGTAAAATTGTATAATAAAAATCTTTGGTCTTCTAAAGCATGTACCTGTACATTTACATACACTTTGATGGTGTTAGACAATATTTCTAAGGAATCCTCTCCATTCACAGTGGAACCTGGTCTGCAATAAGGACTTCTTTCCAACCCTCGGGTTAGTACTACTCGCAGTCGGAGGCATCATCGGAAATTACATATTCGGCTACCTGCAGGACTCCATCGGAAGGAAGCCTTCGTTCTTCATATACCTGTTCATTGAGTGCATCTTCGGAGTGGCCACTGCGTTCTCACAAAACTATATAGTCTGGGTGCTGTACAGGATTGGCGTGGGGTTCACTGTCCCTGCCATCATGACCACTCCCTATGTTCTGGGTACGTAAACTGTTGAATCAGCAATCTGAACAAGAAATAACTGGTTTTTAGGACCTCTTTGTAGCTCTGCTATGACCTTTACGCATGCTTTACGCACACTATAGACAATGACGACCATAATCGCTAGTGTCTACTAATATATCTCCATTATATTTTAATGTTCTAGCTATAGAACTAGTCGGACCCCGTTACAGAACGCTTTGCACAATACTCTCCAACATTGCCTACTCCACTGGCCTGATACTCCTCGCCGGAGTAGTGTACCTGATACGAGACTGGCGCCACCTGGCGTTGGCCACGACGCTGCCGTTCGTGTGCTTCTTTATGTATCTGTGGCCGATGCCCGAGAGCCCGAGGTGGCTGCTCGCGAGAGGACAGTTCGAAAAGGCTGAAGTTATCTTGAGGAATATGGCCAGGTAACTTTATGACTTTATTTACTTTAAGAAGGATCAAGCTTCGGTAGGTTTAGTTGCTAATAGGTTCAATAATATATGTCTCCTCTTCGAAGCGGAATGAAATCTTTCATAATGTTTAGTAAGTATTAGGTAATGACAATCAAGATTTTCTTATCCCATCTTTCTTCTTACCCCCAATTTCACAGGCATTGTTCAAAACGAAAGCGATTTGTAAGTGCCATTCCAAATGGATTGTTACTTTCTGTTTTGGGGTAAGAATAAGTAGGTATCTTCTTTTTCTTATCTTGAAAACGATAACAGCCAGCATAATTTTATTTGATAGATTACTAACCAAAATGGTTAGACGTTAGCTACCTACCTACAATCCTCAATTATTTTCAGGATCAACGGCAAATCATTACCCGCAAATTACATGGTCCAACTCCACCGCAAATATGAGACAGATAAACAGAACGAAAACATAGACAAAACGAAGTCCCGAAAATACGGCATCTTAGATCTGTTCCGAACGCCCAATTTGAGGAAGAAAACTATTATAATCACGTTTATATGGTTCACTAACACTAGTGTGTATGTCGGGTTATCGTACTATGCGCCGGTTTTGGGTGGTGACGAGTTCCTGAACTTCTTTCTTGCTGGGATTGTGGAGCTGCCGACTTATTTGTTCCTATGGCCGTCAATGGAGAGGCTCGGGCGGCGGTGGACTCTGTGCATGAGCATGGTGGTTGGAGGCGTCGCGTGTTTGACTACGTTTCTAGTGCAACACGGTAAATATTGCTGCGTGGGGAATGTAGAATTTGATACTGAAGGGCTCAGCTGAAGGGGTACTAATTATGGCCACAACGTTCACTACGTCTACGATCCTATGTAAAGGATGGGATTTCTCATCGGGCGAGACTGAGGAACTTCCATAATAGCTTTCATCCCCTATTAACTATTTACCTATAGATGAAAGGCGAAGTGAAAAGGTCTTTGATATACTTAACCCCCTTATGGGATACATTTTTAATATTTTGAAGCGAAGCTTCTTTACGGACGTTCGGGGCGCTCGCTGCCCGGGCACTAAAACGGTGAAAAGCGTAACGCGTAACGCATAACGCGTAACGCGTTATTTTTATGTTACACTCTGCCTACCCTGTTTCAAAACCCTATGCACGCCACTTATAATATATCTAATATCTACTGCAAAGCTTCGCTTCTTTCGGGCGTCCCTAGACGGCACTGATTTTTTATTTCTTGGTGCTCACGTAGGTTACGTTATACAGAGTGCTTCTCATGTCCGAAATAGTAATTTAGGCACATAAGTAGACTTCAGAAAAGACAGACTACTTCTAAGACAGAATACATCACCAATTTTCAAGGTTCGTAATTTTGTACAGTAAGCTAAATACTCTTTTTTTATACTTAGTTTTTATTTCGTTCATTCTAGTTCCTCTATCACACCCTGCAAAGATTACGGCGATACAAGTAACCATGTTTATGTTTAGTTCATAACTATTATTATTTTTTACAGAAACAAACGTTACTCTCGCACTATACTGCGTCGGTAAGATGGGCATATCGTCGTCATTCGTGGTGCTCCCGCTGATGGCCTCGGAATTGTACCCGACGGTCGTCCGAGGCCTGGGCATGAGTTTGAGCTCGGTGTTAGGCATGCTGGGGCCCATTTTCATACCAGTAGTTAATTATTTGGTAAGTAGACAATTTAGCTTTTCCCCGAAGCTCCTCGACGGTCAAACCTTGGCGTCATCATTGAACACCAGTCGATCCTGAGTTACGGGAGTACCAGTGGTGGGATAGGTAGGTAGGTTCAAATCACGGCTCGCACCCCCAGGGTTTTTCGGATTACACATGCGAGTCAAATTTCCAACTGAGATTTTGCCATTTGAAAAATGGCGGCAACACCAACCTGCACTAGGCCAGTGTGGTGGACTATATGGCCTGAATCCCCCTCGCATGAAGAGGGAATGGGCCCGGTACCGTGGCAATAGACTCGCCCCCTAATACATTGGGACCGAAAACACTATAATATGGCACTGTAGACTACAGTCCACCTCTGCCTCCTCCTTGAGGAAATACAGGTGTTGTAGTAGGTTCTAATTTTGTGTTTCCGACAATTAATGACCTACATATTCTCCCCAGGGCTCGGATATCATGGTGCTCCCATTAATTATCATGGGTGCGCTACTGGTAGCAGGAGGTATAGCGAGTTTACTTCTACCAGAAACATTGAATCAACATCTGCCGCAAACATTAGAAGATGGCGAGAAAATGGGCCTGGACACCGATTTCTGTTGCAACCCACCAGTAAAAGACACTAGTCCTCGTCATCCTAAGAAGCCAGAAAAAAAAGACAAGGACCAACGTTGTTGTAATACTTGCAACGCTTTATGCTCATGCCAAATGGTGAATGTGCCTCTTCCTCATGTAGATAATATCGCCGCGGTAATCGAGAAGGATTGCGAGAAAGTTAATTTTATAATTGTAAAATAATGTTTTTAAAATATTTTATCTTTCCGGTATTATTAAAATAAACTCTAGTACCTACATAACAATAATCTTTCTTTTTTTTTTTCTTTTTTTATATATACAGGGTTATAGGGTAAGTCGACCTAAATCCTTTAAGAGATGGTAGTTTCCATCATTCCTGACCGATTTGACTAGGAAACCCCATATCCCAAACTAAACCGTTCTCAAGTTATCGGCCTTTGAATTTATTTTATAAAAATTACTGATTTTTTGTCGATTGCCCCCTTTTTTTGTGTTTTGTGTTTCAATTTGTTTTGTTTTTGCTATTTTTGTGTAGTAGACTAGTTGCTTTATTATTTTAAACCATAAAACTGCAAGTAACTATACCAACTGAGTCGTAGTAGACAGTCAATTGTAAAAAAAATTAAAAAAATTGAAAGAGTTTATTTTTATTTGTAAGATATTTTAAAAAAAGTCTATGACAGGTGTGCTGCAGATGTACTATAAAATATCTACGGTTCTTCAGCTTTCCGATAAGGTATAACATGCTAGGGTATTGTTAGGATTCTCGGTAAAAACTTCAAACAAAGACGCCCAAGTAGCAAACGTTAAGTTGCTATACTTATGCTTACGATTGAGGTGTTTCTGATTTTGAACTGTTGAAGATGACGACCTTTACGAACGAAGAATATGCTGATATTTTGATTTGTTATGGGTACTGCAACTGTGTATCTTTACGAGCCCGTGAAGAATACATAGTACGTTATTCTGGCCGCCGAATACCGGATATTAGTGTCTTCGACGGAGTTTACCGACGACTTAGAGAGAATGGCTCTGTTTCAAGGCGACGAACAGACCTGGGTAGACCACGTATTAATGATGACGATGAAGAGCAAGATAATGAGATAGTTCGACGATTTCCGACTACGTCAACCAATGTTGTTGCTCGGGAACTTGGACTCTCACAGTGGAAAGTGTGGTTTACAGTGCATACTGCCGGTCTCTACCCCTACCACTACACGCCAGTACATGTCATCGAAGAAGGAGATCCTGCGAGGAGGCTGGACTTCTGTAGATTTATGCTCAACGCAGATTTGGAAGATCCGTCCTTTTTTAGAAGCATCTTGTGGACTGATGAATCGAAATTCGATCAAGACGGGATAACTAATTATCACAACGCACATTATTGGGCCCCAAAATCTCAAAGAAATCCCAATAAAAAAGGATAAAGGGTTCACAGAGACGTTTCAGTCTTAACGTGTGGATGGGAATAATTTCCAACCATTTGATTGGGCCTTACTTTCTACCTCAAAATTTAAATGGAGAAAACTATGAAAAAATTTTGAGACAAGATTTAACTGGTTTGCTCGACGATATTCCATTAAACCTCATCCGTGACATGTGGTTTCAACACGATGGGTGCCCCGCGCACTTCAGAAGGAGTGTCAGAGAGTGGCTAGACACTAATTATCCCAATAAGTGGATCGGAAGAGGTGGACCTATACCGTGGCCAGCCAAGAGTCCAGACTTGACCCGTATGGATTTTTATGTGTGGGGACACATGAAAAGTTTGGTGTACCATGAACCGAACCCAATACAATCGATTGAGGTTATAAGACAAAAAATTATTGATGCCGCTAACGAATTAAGAAGAGGACTAACGACTGGTGTTGTAAAAAGTGGCCTAAGACACAGAATGCGTGTATGTGTGCGAAACAGAGGAGGGCACGTGGGACATTTTTTATTGTAAAAAAGACCAATAAACAAAATTTGATATGTATTTGGATTGTTTTATTTTGTTTTCTGACGCAAAAGCAACGCTTGATTATTGTTAGTATTTACTACTACCTGGTAGTATTTCATCAATGCTTTTATTAGATAATTCTAATAATACCCTATGTTATTATACCTTATCGGAAAGCTGAAGAACCGTAGATATTTTATAGTACATCTGCAGCACATCTGTCATAGACTTTTTTTAAATATCTTACAAAGAAAGTTAAACTCTTTCAATTTTTTTATTTTTTTTTACAATTGACTGTCTACTACGACTCAGTTGGTATAGTTACTTGCAGTTTTATGGTTTAAAATAATAAAGCAACTAGTCTACTACACAAAAATAGCAAAAACAAAACAAATTGAAACACAAAACACAAAAAAAGGGGGCAATCGACAAAAAATCAGTAATTTTTATAAAATAAATTCAAAGGCCGATAACTTGAGAACGGTTTAGTTTGGGATATGGGGTTTCCTAGTCAAATCGGTCAGGAATGATGGAAACTACCATCTCTTAAAGGATTTAGGTCGACTTACCCTATAACCCTGTATATATAATTATATATATATTAATGGCCTCTTACAATTGGGTCAAGCCCAATATGATTCTGCCAATGTCGAGTAATGAATAGCAATAACAAACACAATTAATAACAATAAAATACGAAAATGTGACCGTCCATTTTGGAAAACCAAAATGGAGGCCCTAATCTTTCTATTTTTCTCTCAAAACTGAACGCACCTATCAGAAAACCATAAACGTTAGACTTATACTGACCGTCAGTGTCACTGTCACCGCCGACCACCGTCTGTCAATCAGTCATATGTTCAATACAGTTCGGCTTTTGGATTTATGGAATAAATAATTTATGAAATTTCGAACACGTTTGTTACTATTTAATTATGGCGTTATCATTTTTAAGAACTAAAGTGATCGCTCGTCATATAAAGAAACAATTTTATCAAAACAAACGTAACTCTGGATATGTCGTACTGTAAGTACCATTGATTTTTGGAATTTGATAATTCTTGTAATAATAATGCATATTAGTAGCAATAACCCTTATCTGAAGCGTCTGTAACTTAAATATAACAAGAAATTATCGTAATGACCTGCATGAGT
The DNA here is from genome assembly GCA_918843915.1 of Notodonta ziczac. NCBI lineage: Eukaryota > Metazoa > Arthropoda > Insecta > Lepidoptera > Notodontidae > Notodonta > Notodonta ziczac. The sequence continues at coordinate 11,184,542 of OU974049.1, forward strand.
TTAATCAGTTCTTATAAAAAAATACTGGAATTAGGACCAAAATATGATTCGTATTTGTATTTCTTTAGATTAACAAACTATGTGTGATTGATACATAAATAAGCTTATCCTAGCCTAGAGGCTTCAAGCAGAATGGCTAATAATGGAATAATTTTAAAAACAAATAATTATATGTAGATTGTCTGATAAACAGACGGCTAGCAACTACCTAATAATTTACACTATATTATATTAAGTAATATTATTTGCTGATAAGACCACTTTGTTAAAAGACCAGACTAAATAATCTCAGTCGAGGTTGCATTCCAAACTGGTTGTAGACTAAGTGCATCCACAAGCCTACACACAATAAACAGTTTGAGTATACAATTAACGGTTTCTCACACTTATGCATATTTATTATACCTATATTCATTATTAAACTTGCAACTATCTAATAAGTATAAAACAGTAAAATAAATATTACTCCTTCCATCCCAACTTATCTCTGTTCTTACATTTTTCAGTATTCCAGAAATAGGTGAAGATGCAGAAAACACACTGCTCTCAGAGAACGGCCTGCCAGAGTTCAATGACATCAGCATTGAGAAGTGCATCGCCACCATCAGTAAACAGAGCATAGAGTATGAAAATGGCATTCGACAAGTGGAGCATTCTGCGGAGGACTGTAAGAACGCTTTTGTTGAGATATTCCAGCCTTTAGAAAAGTTGGATTCACAGTTAGAGCTCACTTGGGGCATGGCAAAGACTCTGTATCTAGGCAACAGTTCCCTAATGCCTACACAGTCTTACATACAAATCCACGAAAGAGCCCACAAAGCTAGGTCAGCCAAATTCAACAGCTTGCCTATCTTCCAAGCTGCCATCACTGAAAAGAACCGTCTTAAAAAGCTAACTGATGAAGAACAAAGACTCCTTGATAAATACATTTTAGAAGGAAAACTGAACGGTTTGGATGTCAAAGGCATTAAAAGGGACCGATTGAACAATGTGCTTAATTCCTTACAGAAGGAGAGGCAAATATTTAGGGATAAAGTTAACGTAGCCAACAAACTGTTTACAAATACTGTAGAAGATGCTAATATATTGAGGGAATTCCCTGAGAGTTTAGTGAAGGCCATGTCAGTGGGTGCTGACCCCTATAGAGGTCCCTGGAAGGTGACACTGCAGCCGTACATCTTCGAACCATTCATGCAGTACTGCCCTGACCGGCAGCTCCGATGGAACATGTGGCAGGCACACATACAAAGATGCTCGAGCTACGTGAACAAGGAAATTGAGACAGCCATCAATGTTGAGAAAATTAGGGGTCTCCGTATGGAGCAGGCCACTTTATTAGGCTACGAGACCTATGTAGATATGAGTATGGAGACAAAAATGGCAGGATCCGCTGAGAATGTTCACAATGTCCTCGATAGCTTACTGGAGAGCGCAAGGTCGATGCAAGACGTGGAAATTGAACTACTACAGAGATACGCAAAAGAGAGAGGGTTTGACGACAAAATAGAACAGTGGGATATACCCTACTGGCAAAGGAAGCAGAAGTGGTCGCTCTATGGTTTTGACGAGGACAAAATTCGCGAATACTTCCCATTGCCCAAAGTAATCAATAGCCTTTTTAATTTGTGCAGCACACTGTTCAAAATACAGATTGTCGAAAGATCGGGTACCAATACTTGGCATAAAGATGTCAAGTTCTATGATATTTTCGATGACTCTAGCAACACACCTATTGCTAGTTTCTACTTGGACCTCTATGCGCGTGAGGACCAGAAAATTCGCATCCACGACGACGCAGGTTGGCATGTTGCTATCCGCAACAAATGTAGTTCCACCGCCACGAATCCTTTATCGGCATTAGTATTCAATTTCCAAGCTCCGCATGAGGGTAAACCGTCCTTGCTTTCATTTAACGAAGTCAGTATTCTGTTCCAAAGATTCGGACATTCTCTACGTCATTTGCTAACCAAAGCCAACTATTCTGAGGTTGCTGGATTGTCTAACGTCGAGTGGGACGCTGCGGAAGTTTGCGGGCAAGTGATGACGCACTGGCTTTATGACCCGCATACTATCAGCGCTGTCAGTGGACATTACAGTACTCTGGAGCCTCTCCCTGAGGACATAATCAAGAACCTTCAAAACATACGAGGGCACATGGCCGGGTACAATCTATGCAAGGAGTTGTACCTCTCGAAACTCGATTTAGAACTTTATTCCAAGAAGCCCTTCTGGAGAGACATTGTGAGGGAACTGTGGCCGAAATACCACGCGTTTCCTTTCGATAAATACGACTCGCATCCGCTCTCGTTTACGAAGATATTCTCAGAAGAATGGGGGGCGGCGTATTACTGCCATTTATGGTCGAAAATGATCGCCGCTGACATTTACAGCGCGTTTGAGGAAGCCAGGAAAGGGGATCAGGATATTCTGGCTGTGGGCAAGAGGTATAAAGACACCTTCTTGGCGGTGGGCGGTAGTTGCCACCCTAGCGAGGTGTTCAGGAGGTTCCGCGGCAGGGACCCTTCCCCGCACGCTCTGCTCAAGAACCTTGGACTGCCCAAGAAAGTCATAGAAGAGTAAACCAGCATTTGTTTTATGTAATATAATTATATTCCTAGTAATATAATGTTCCTGTTTATATTGTGTGATGCATCTTCGAATTACTTTATACAAGATACTTTAACTCCTAGCGGGCACGAACCATAATGCAAAACATATTATTTAATAATAGATATCATGAAATTATAGAACATTTTATTATTTAAAACTATTACAAGCTTCCTTCACAATTTAATCAGAATCTGGGTTCTGTTCCCACGCTCTTTCCATGTCGTAAATATCTTTCTTGATGCTCTCATCTTCGGGTAAGAGCTTTGCGGCCGCCTTCATCTCGTCTATGGCCTTGCTAAGGTACCCGACGCGAGCGAGCGCGGCGGCCCGTCGGGCGATGCACTTGGCTCGACTGCGACGGTTGCTTTCACACGCCGGCGTCATTAAATCCAAAGCCGTGGAGCAGTCGTTTAGCTGCAAAACATACACATTAAAATAATTCAAAACTCTTCATAAAAGCATCTTCCAGGACAAGTCTTGGTCAGTCTTGTTACACACGTCTTTAGGATCCTGGTTAAATTCCACCACCTAGAATTCTACGTATCACTGTTTTAATTCACTAAAATACAGGCAAACTCTTTATTTGTGCAACTTGTGCCTGGAATCGTTGGCCTCACAATTATTTAAACTAACATTAATTCATTGGTAAAAGCTTAACTTGCAGTGGGCATAACTTACACATTTATTGAAATTCCCAAGAGCGAAATGAACAGCCGACCTGTTGGCGAACAAGCTCGGCAACTTATCTGAGAGCGTGATGCCGTGTGAGTAAGCGCTGATGGCGGCCAAAAAGTTACCGTTACGGAAAAACTCGTCCCCTTTCTCCTTGCACCACTGAGGGTCCTGCTCCTCAGGACGAAGGTCCTCAGACATAAAACCTGTGACAATCATCATTATTTGGTTAAAAAAGTCTTTACTTTTGGGATTTGACTACTGCTGGTGACCAAACACCGGCGTGGCTAAATTGACTTTAAGCCTGCAACTGTTTAAAATAATAAACTGCTATTCTCTCGTCTGGTTCCAATTTTCTAATCTGCATTAATGAATAGGGAAAAAGACTCAAGCCTTATATGGAATCATCCCGAAAAGTCCACAAGACAGTTTAACTAAATATAAATATCGCCAGACTGACACACCAACTGTACCTACGATCCCAAACTAAGCAAAACTTGTACCATGGGTACCGTACAATGGACTGGGCGATCCCAGTGACACCCAGACATGGGCAAATTACGAAAAGGCAATTTCCAAAATTTGCCCCGGCGAGAATCGAACCCGCAAACATCATGTGCAGTGAGCCGATCGGCCTACGCTCGACCCTCTGCACCAAGCGGTCGTCAACTAAAATTGCTATGATGTATTGTAATCATCATAATAATTTTAGTTAAATTATGATCATGATAATATTAAGTGACCTGTGGCCCTCCGAGCCATCGTTATGTTCTTCAACCAAGCCTGTTCCTCATTGGCCGTAGACTCCCTACTAGGAGTAGGAAACGTCCTAGGAGTGTGTGTGACTTCCAACTGCGCCGTTTGCCTCAATTTAGGCAACACCCTTTTGGCCACCTCTTTCTTCTTCTTTTCAACATACTCTGATCGAACTGGAACTTTTATTGTTTTTTTGGGAACGGAATTGACAGGCCGTTTAGTTGTTACTCTTGCCTTTTCATCTTCATCATCAGATGGAGGTAGTTCAACTATTTTGACGCCATTTCGTTGTACGGTTGGAGTTTGCGTCGGGATTTTGTTATCGACGACTTTAGTGGCTTTCCATTCTTCCAATTGGTCCATAGCTTTCTTTCGCTCAAAATCCCGTCTGGAATCCATCAGCGCGTGTTGTTTTGTGTCTATATCCATCGACTGCTGCACTGTGAACCTGTCCAATTGGCTTTTCTTGATCCGTCTAGCTTCAGCTTCTTGTTTCGCCTCTTCCTGACATTTCTCAAGAATCTCCTGTTTTATTTTCATTTTCTCGGCCTTTGTCAATTCCTTTTCTAAACAATCCCAATGGATGTCTTCTTTTTTCTCTAAGTCTAAGATTATTAAGTCTTCCTTTACTACGCATGTACTCTTCTTGATGTTAACCTCGTGTAGTAGAAATACTTCGAAGAGAAAAGGGCTGAAATGTGCCTTTATGTAAGAGTCTGTGGGGAAGAGGTCCACTTTTTCATGACGAACTGGATTCAGAGGTACCCTTATGTGTACAGTCTTATTCGCCTGCGTCCACGTAAAGTCTTTCACTATAATTGGCATTATGTATTTAACTGCAAGTCGTTTGCCAATCAAATTGCAAGAGCAAGTTTAAATTATTAAATTATAGCTATTTTTTGTTATATTCAAGAACTGTTTGCTAACGTCAAACAGAAAATTAATTATTGTTTTCCGTAACCATAGCAATTAGCAAAATAATTTGAAAAGTGGCGCACTTTTGCGTTTCATTTCACGCAGAGTTTTGTAGCACCTAGAGGGGATAAAGATGATGATAAATGTTAAAAGTTGTGGTTAAAAGTTACATAAATTGTTTCAATATTGTATCGTGTTTGTATCAAAGATATCACTCCTATGATAATGAGCAGACGACTACTGGGAAAGGTATCTAAATATATCCGTATGATATATAAAGACCGTAGGTATAACATGTAAATAGAAACCACATGATAGGTGTTTACAGTTTTAGTGATAACGTGATAAGACAATAAAAACATACCTACAAAGCATCTCATCACATGAATATAATAGAAAGAGTCACAAATTCATTTGCTGAGAAAATGGCTTCAAGAGTTCAGACCGGTGAGTATTTTTAGACTGTTTCTATGAAAAGTATGCCAAGGACTATGTTATTATCGCACGCTTTATAACCGTAACCTATTTGGAAATTTTATGTGAATTTAATGTAGCTAGGTAAATGCTTTTTGTAATGTTCCCAAAACGCTTTATCGGTGGATGGTCATATGTATTCGCGTGTAGTAGGTAATAGTTGGTATTTATGTGGGATGCCAGCAGGAATCCGTAATGCTGTGTGGTGACTGGTGACATCCTACTCTATGACTCGAATATCGTAAAAGGAGACTAAAGGAACGATCACCAGGATGGGACTACCTAATATGAAGTTACATCCTACTAATATTATAAATGTGAAAGTTTGTGAGTGTGGATGTATGTATGTATGTTTGTTACTCCTTCACGCAAAAACTACTGAACGGATTTGGATGAAATTTGGAACACAGATAGTTTATAACCGGGATTAACATATAGGATACTTTTTATCCCGATAATCTCGAAATTTTTATTACGTTAAATACTACGCGGACGAAGTCGGGGGGCACAGCTAGTCTAATAAAATAGTACCGACATGTTGCATGTGCGTTGATAATCACGTACGGGCGAGCGTAGCAATATTATTTTTGCTAGAAGGGACCATTCGGGACCATATCACTATTTAGGTATTCGATGTTAGCAAGTATTCTGCTGGTGTAACGTGGCTTCACATTTGAAATATTTGGCTTTTACCTACCACGGATTATGCTGCTGCATTATGACCTACAAAATGATAACTGATTTTCTTACATTTGATTAGTATTGGGAGATGTCAGCCCTTCCGAACTGGGACGCACGCTTACCCACGAGCACTTGGCCATGGACTTCACGCACTTCTACAGGAAGCCACCCAAGGAGCTGGCGGATAAGTTCAAGTCGGGGATATCGTTGGACAAGGTCGGCTACCTCCGGCAGTACCCGTACAGTTCTCAGTACAACCTGGTGTTCAACGACATGTATGCGAAGCAGGCAGTCTTGAACGATGTCATGGACTATAAAAAGTTTGGAGGAGGTGAGCAGATTGAGTCGTTAATCTAACTATGAAATCGTTAGCGTAATATTGCTTATTCCTATTTGAATAAAAAAAAGGAATAAATATATAAATATCGTCAGACTGACACACCAACTGTACGGTCCCAAAATATGCAACCCTTTTACTATGGGTACCGTACAATGGACTGGCGGCGATCCCAGTGACCCCTAGACCTGGGCAAATTACGAAAAGGCCATTTCCAAAATTTGCCCCAGCCGGAATCGTACCAGCAACCACCACGTGCTGTGAGCCGAGCGGCCTACGCTCGAACCACTACGCCAAGCGGTCGTCAAAGGAAGGTTTGTTATTGCATATATCTCCACCATTTGTGAACAGTTTTATTTTTGTTGAGTCCTCATGTAGATGGGCACCGACTTTTGGTTCTAGTTTAGCAATTATTGGTAGTCATTCGATTCAAACCGACAAGACAAACTATGTAGACGTTGTACCTAATCGTAGGTACGTAGGTACTTACCGTCAAAAAAATAATGTCTGCAGGCACCATCGTAGAAAACTCTACAGAAGGTCTAGATCGCGACGTGGGTTTCTGCAAGAAATTGTCTGAGACTACTGGGGTGCACGTGGTCGTTGGCACGGGCCACTACATCGCCGACATGCAGCCCGACAACTCTCTGCACTACACGCAGGAGGAACTCTACAGCCACATGGTGAAAGAGCTGACGGAAGGCTGCGTCGACGAGCCCAGCGTTAAGGCGGGGTTTATGGGAGAAATCGCCAGTGTTTGGCCTTTAAGAGGTGAGTAATTGTTATTTGGAAACTGTAGTCGTAGGATTTAGCGATTTTTATTATATGGGTAAAAAAATATGGTCCAGGGTGGTGGATTATGGCCTGAATCCCCATCGTGTTGAGGGGAGGCCGGTTCCCAGGAGTGGGATGAAAAGGGCTAAATTATTTATATGAGTTACAGGCATGGCCCAGCCACGCTTTGAACACCGCACGGACAAAATATGCCGAAACACATACGCCAAATAAGGTGTATAAGTTATACTATCGACCAATCACAACGCGTTGCCTCTGCTCTCGACAAATTTTGGTTCCCTGGAGTGTTGCCTATATTATTGTTTATTAGATTTCGAGCGTAAAGCAATAATGGCGGCGGGGCAGGCGCAGAGCGAGCTGGGGTTCGGGGTGAGCTTCCACCCGCACCGGGCGGAGGAGGCGCCCTTCGAGATCCTCCGCCTGTACCAGGAGGCCGGGGGCTCCGCTGATAAGGCCGTCATGTCACATCTGGATCGTAAGTATCTAACTCAAACTCAAAATTGATTTTATTCACGTAAGCCAACAAAGCATTTATGAATATGTAGTCAGAATCTACCACCGTTTCGGAATGCTGCTTCCACTGAGAAGATTCGGCAAGAAACTCAATGTTTACTCTTTTGAATATTAATTCATTCTTTTATTAAAAAGATGGTGTACATTCTCAGGAACAGCAACAGAATATAAGCAGGCACCACTATTGTCACTAAATAAGTAATATTAAATAAGTAATCAAATCTCACTCAGATTTGGGTATTTAAAAAACTTGAGAGGTGTCAAGGGACACCCGGATGGAACGAAGTTGCAATATCAAGAATTGTGCAGAAACACTGTCAGGATTAATTATTGTTAGAGGAGAAGGTGGTAATGTGGTCCCCCACTTTATTTTTCAGGTCTCATGTAAAAAATAAAAGGAAAACACACATAATGAATACATTATTCGTTTTCTTATTTATTTGCCAATACACGACGTAATATGGAACAAATAAAAAGGCAACAGATAATTCTAAAATATATTTATTAAAAAAAAATAGAAATTTGACAATTTGAGATCTAGTGAGGGTTATATGGCACCCAGGGGGCCAAATTAAATGTATTATACTTAACGGCAAAAATCGCAAATATAATATTCGCCTTCAGGTCCCGCGCAGTCAGTATGAGCCCATAAGTTGCAGCTTTGGCACTGAATCCACTCCTCACCACGTCTGTCGCTGGAGTAATTATTGTCACAAAATATACAAACCGTATCTGAGTCTTCAGGTACTACAGATGGAGAGACATTTTCATTTGTTTTTACCGCCTTTTTATAGCCCATGTTCTTGGTTCTCACTGCTTCAATAGCCTTTTTCATTTGGTCAGGATCCCAAGTTTTTCTTTTTTTAGAAGATGGAGACGCTAATCTTTGTCGTGGCATCTGTAAGTAAATAAATAAAAAATATATTACTCATGTATGTTATATGGCCCCCGGGACCATAATACAACCAATATGCGGGGGCCAAATTACCAGTACTGTGAATTCTATAAACCAACCTCTAAAAATATGTAACATCAAATATATTCCGTACGTACCTTCAAAATCCAATAGGAAAACGCTAATCGAACACAATATCCAAATCTCAGATGCGTAAACTCGGTATTTCCAGAATTATGCAATTAAATTCAACATAATAACAAAGTTTTTGCGGGTGCAAGTTCAAACTGGCTCGAATAACAAACAAATGTGCTGCCCTCACTTATTTTTTTTGTGTTTTAAATCGCAATTGTCATTGATGCTCCCCGTTACAAAAACGTTTTGCTAGATGTCGTGATTCTAAACTAGAAATATCGAAAGGGGCCATAATACCAGCGGGGGTCACATTACCACCTTCTCCTCTATTATTTTAGATTATTTATTATGTATAAAAACCTGTATTCACTCAACAGAAATTATCGTAAAAGTAAAAGTAAGTCGCGACACCACACTGTTCAATGCGAAATAGAAAGACGAAACGAAAATAACTGGCTGTGTCGTTACACACTAAATTTTTTCCGTCTAGCCCCCTTTCGCAACGCGCGATAAGGAACTTCGTTCCAATAAAATGAGCAAGCTATTTTAGTGGGGTGTGTATACCTACTCATGCGTCTACAGAACCATGAGTGCTTGCAGTGGCTTTGTAAAGCGGGTCACCCTCTGCGCTCTATTCCCTCTATCATGGTGAAAGGGAGTGATGACGCTTCTCAAGTCATGCGCAAATTCGTTTTTTCGTCGTCTACTTCCCATTACTCTGTCTATAAGTACCTACCTATTATTTAAGTTGTTACGTACCTATGTTTTATCATAAGTCCGGAACTTTTAGATTGATTTGTCTCCTAGTTACTTGCCTGCTACTAACACCGCTGCTATCATTTCCCCCAGGTACTCTGCTAAACAACGACAAGCTGCTTGAGTTCTCCGAGCTGGGTTCGTATTGTCAATTCGATCTGTTCGGCGTGGAGGTCTCCTACTACCAGCTGAATGTCGCCACGGACATGCCGAACGACGCGCAGCGAATCGAAAAGATCGCGCTGCTCGTCGCCGAGAACAAGTGGGACAAAGTGCTGATGTCCCACGACATTCATACGAAGCATAGATTGGTAAGCTTTACGAACGAGGATTTACAGGATTATGTTCCGTAGCTACGCCATAAGTAGGTAAAATATATATTTTTTAAAGTAAAGTAACCTCACTTCACTTCACCGACGGATAAATGGCTCTGAATGCAACGCCACAAAACATTGTGTATTTTCTTATAGGAAACCTGAATGACGCCATTAGAGTTCGTATGCAAGGTATACACTGTACACTGTAGAAGTGGCATGATAACGAAAACTTTGGTAGGTAAAGATTACCTACCTTACACATTATGTTGAAAGTCACGTCAAGTCATTAGGTTACAATTAATTGATTTGTATAATTATTTGAGATGATGATGCTGAATAATTCTGTGGCGTTTATGTACGCACATTTTTGTGACACATGTCAGTGTCATGATGACAACGTCATCGACTGACAAGACACGGTTGAGGTTCGAAAAGAGATGATTATTATTATTACTTCTGTAGACACAACGCTGACTGATTTTGATTTGCTGTCTTTAATTATTAATATCCATAAGTGTTAAACAGACATAGCAATCTAGATTTATAGTAATTACAGTGTTTAATAGTGAACGGGACTTTCATTTCGGTATCCACCTATATACAAGTGATCGACGAAACAGACCCGTTATTGGTGACTCCGAGTTTCGACACGCACTGTGGGCCGTTTTGCCTGCCTGCAGCGTATTTTTGTTGCTGAAGAAAACTCCGGGCGGAGCCGTTCGAGTCATTCAACGAGGTTGCGCGGCGGAAAATCACGCACGCTTGCGAACTTGTGGATTCGTGACCCACGTTTCACCGGAAGACACCTTTGGTCCGAGAGGAGCCAAGTGTTCTTTCTTCCTGCCACTACGAGGGAAATCCTGCTCGACTGCCGATTTTCGCGTACCTACAGCGAATCACGGTTCTGCGGCGGTTTTCTACAGCAGTTATTAGTGCCAGTGGTTTATGTTTGCAGCGCATTTACGCCAGTCTCGTGCTCAACGCCCTAAAAAACTTTAGAGAACATTCTACATGTCGTATGTTCAATAAGATTTTGGGACATCCTAAAATACTCTGAACTTTCGAACAAGAGTTAGTATTATAGTGCAAGTCGTGCCATCTACAAGTGAGGAGCAGTACTACGATCAGCGCGTTCCAGCCACGCAAGTATTGCACATATTGTACATATTGTTTTGTGTGGTGGAAGAACATTGGACTTTTGCGTTCCAGTTTTATGTAGCATGAAAGTTTGGCATTGAATGACATTTAAAATTCTGTACTGTCTATGTTTTATAATATTTTAGTTTTGTAATACACATTTTTAAAACCAAAATAGGTTACTAACTACCCTTTGTGTATGAGCAGCTGTGCATGTTAAGCAATAATTTAAATAAATATTGTTTACTGGGCCGCCTATAATCATTCATAGATCTAGGCAATTCAACGCATAGACTAACACTTACATAATTGGCTGCATGTACTTACTACACTAATGTTTTAAATATCAGCTACTTACACCTGTTTTAAAAGCTGGTTTTCCAATCACATTAGGTTACTAGCCAATATTTTGTGTGGATATTTTATGCTTCGTTTTTTTATGGGGGAATTTATAATAACATGACTGCTAGTTGTAAGAATTACATAATTATCTATTGTATACTAACAAATGTTTGTGGATACTTTTTGTACTCAACCCCCTAACGGAGAAGTTTTCCTATTATCTATACAGTTTTATAGTTTTTTATTCTTCCTCCCCTTGTGTTGTTTGGGCTTAAATTGATTGCTTATTATTTTCACAATGGCTGAGGCTTTGAAGGAACAGATGGAGAAGCTTGTGGCTGAAAATGCAAGTTTACAGGAACAATTCCAGCAGCTTTTATCATCAAAATCTGATCTTACACAAGTGGCTAAAGTATCTGTCAAATTGCCACCATTTTGGTTGGACAAACCCACGGTGTGGTTTGGGCAGGTAGAGGCCCAATTCGAGAATGCCGGTATCGTAGTTGACAGTACAAAGTATAACTATGTAATCGGTCAACTAGACCACAAAATCGTAGCAGAAATTCAAGACATTATAGAGAACCCTCCAAAAACTGGAAAGTATCTAAAGCTGAAGAATGAGCTAATCCGGCGCCTGTCACTGACAAAGGACCAGAGAGTTCGTCAACTACTTAGTGATGAAGAGCTCGGAGACAGGAAACCATCTCAGTTCCTCCGTCATCTTCGCTCACTTGCAGGGTCTTCAATCTCGGATGAGAACATTATGCACCACCTATGGATTTGCCGTTTGCCACAACAGGTTCAAGCTATTCTATCTTCTCACTCGGGGCTTGACCTTGATCAATTATCAGAAATGGCCGACAAAATAGTTGAGTGTTCTGGATCTGGCCGGGGAGTATGTTCAACAGCAGTATCTTCCGTGTCAGAGCTCCACAACTTGGTAACAGAATTAGTGGGTAAAATGGATGAATTAGGGAAGGAGGTTTCTGCGATCCGCCATGAATCCGGCACACAACGTCAAAACCGCTCCCATCCTCCGCCAGGACCATCAAGCAGTACAATGCCAGCTGGGTCAGAAAAGAGACGATGCTGGTACCACAAACGTTTTGGTGGTAAGGCCACCAAATGCATCGAGCCATGTGACTGGAAGCAGGAAAACTGCAAGGACAGTCAGTAGCGGCGGCGACTGACTCTTTTCCACTTAGCCGTCGTCTTTTTGTTGTTGACCAGACCACGAAACGTCAGTTTTTAATTGACACGGGATCTGATCTATGTTGCTATCCTCACAGTTGGCTTCCTCGTCGTCAATGTGTTACCGACTATGCCCTTACTGCCGCGAATGGAAGCGATATCAAAACTTATGGAACAGTTAACCTGCGTTTAAATCTAGGGTTGGGTCGTATTTTTATGTGGCAGTTCGTTATCGCTGATGTAAAAACAGCCATTATAGGTTCCGATTTTCTTTCATATTATCACCTCCTCCCGGACTGCCGTAACAAACGCCTTATTGACAACTCGACTGGTACGAGCTCAACAGGCATAACCGCCACAAGCAATCAACCCAGTGTCAAGGTCGTAGTCGCCGGGAACTCCAGTTATGCACAAGTGCTAGCCGATTTCCCGGAGATTACACGACCTCCTGGATTGCCCAGAATTGTGAAGCACAATACTGTACATTATATAAAAACTTCGGACGGGCCCCCAGTCTCATGTCGACCTCGCCGTTTGGCTCCCCTGAAATTGACCGCGGCCAAACAGGAGTTCGAAGCCATGTTGCGGTGTGGAACGGCCCAACCGTCTAAGAGCGCATGGGCATCTCCCCTGCATATGACAACCAAGAAAGACAACACCTGGCGTCCATGCGGCGATTACCGCGCCCTGAATGCTAGGACGGTGCCGGATCGATACCCAGTCCGGCATATCAACGATTTTGCAAACAATCTAGCTGGTGCTACTGTGTTCAGCACTTGTGATCTGGTGAAAGCATACCATCAGATTCCCGTTTTTAGGGATGATGTACCGAAGACCGCCATTGTTACACCGTTTGGCCTCTTCGAATTTCCTTTCATGACCTTTGGCCTTCGAAATGCTGGCCAAACCTTCCAGCGATTTATCGATGAGGTCACTCGGGGTCTAGATTTCTGTTTTCCTTATATTGATGACATTCTGATTTTTTCGCCAGATGAAGCTCAGCACAAGGAACACCTGCGCATTCTCTTCAAACGCTTTCAGGACTACGGAGTTGTTATTAATCCGTCCAAGTGCGTTCTTGGAGCGAGCGAGGTTGTGTTCCTAGGTTACCACATTAGCGCCGGAGGTACTCGTCCTCCTCAGGATCGTATCCAAGCCCTGCTAGATTTTCCTCCACCCGCAACTGTACAAGGCATGCGCCGTTTCCTCGGCATTTTAAATTATTACCGCCGTTTCGTGCCTCATGCCGCTCAGTTTCAGGCGCCACTGATTAATGCTTTGGTGGCTACGAACAGCAAGGGTGCAAAGCCATATCCATGGACACCCGAACTGCTGGAACAGTTTGACAATTGCAAACGAAGTTTGTCTGACGCTACTTTACTCCATCATCCAGTGGACAACGTGCCTTTGGCCCTGTTCACAGATGCCTCGAGCGCACACATAGGGTCTTGTTTGCAACAGCAGGTGGACGGTCAGTGGTTTCCTCTTGCATTTTTTAGCAAGAAACTAACCCCACAGCAATCTCAGTGGCCTGCTTATTACCGGGAGCTTTTAGCGGTGTACGAAAGTGTACAACATTTCCGCCATATCCTGGAAGTTCAGCACGTAACCATTTTCACGGACCACAAGCCGTTGATGTATGCCTTCGTGCAACGCCGAGAAAAACTCCCACCTCCCCAACTGAACCAGTTGTCTTTTATAAGCCAATTTACGACTGATATTCAACACGTAAAAGGGGCGGACAACATCGTCGCAGACGCTTTTTCACGTGTCGATGCCATTTTCCTCGAACAGGAGTACGAGGCTCTTGCCAAATTTCAACAGTCCGACTTGGAGCTACAAAGCTTGGTAAAAGGCGGTTCTAGCCTTCAGCTGACCAAGATATGTATTCCAGGCACTAGTGTCTCCTTGCTTTGCGACGTTTCGAATAACAAACCTCGTCCCTATGTAACACCAGAACTTCGCCGCGTGGTTTTCAATAAACTTCACGGTTTGAGCCACCCTGGCGCTCGTGCCACAATTCGCCTCGTTACTGAGCGGTACGTCTGGCCATCGGTCAGAAAAGACTGCCGTGAGTGGTCTCGAAGCTGTGATGCATGTCAGCGCAGCAAGGTTTCCAGACATAATACTGCCCCTCTTGGCGATTTCCATCTTCCATCAGGTCGTTTCCTGCATGTCCACATGGACATCATTGGACCGCTGCCAGTCTGTAACGGATTTCGTTACTGTTTGACGGCGATAGACAGGGTGACAAGGTGGCCTGAAGTATGGCCAATGCAGTCCATCACCGCAGAAGAGGTCGCGGAAACATTCACTCGAGAGTGGATCCCGCGCTTTGGGGTACCCTCTATCATCACAACAGATCAGGGCACTCAATTCGAATCAGATTTATTTCGCCGTCTCCTCAACATCTTCGCCACTAAGCGCATTAGGACAACGGCTTATCATCCAAAAGCAAATGGTATGATAGAACGCGTGCATCGGCAACTGAAAGCTTCCCTGATGTGCCACGGCCAATCCTGGACAAGCGCTCTGCCATTTGTTCTATTGGGCATGCGTTCCGCTTTCAAGGAAGACCTTAAAGCTTCTACTGCTGAATTGCTATACGGAGAAACATTACGCCTACCTGGGGAACTGCTTATTTCAACGCCATATTCCGACAAAATGGAAGACTCGGCCGATCTAGTCGCAAAGCTGCGACGCCACATGTCGACTATTCGACCAACTCCAGCGTCACGGCACTCGAATCCAGCTGTTTTTATTTTTAAAGATCTTGCCACAACCTCACACGTGTACCTTCGTGAAGATGCGGTGCGGCGACCGTTACAACCCCCATATTTAGGGCCCTTTGAAATTATAGGGCGGGCCGATGACGGAAAAACTCTGACCATTGACATCAAGGGTAGAAGAGCAACGGTAAGTGTAGATAGAGTTAAACCGGCTTTTGTTACGGACGATGTATCACCGGTTTCTCCATCGGTTCCACCGTTAATTCGTTCACCAGTTCCTGGGCCTCTCAAAGCTCTGTCATCTCCTTCAGTTCCTATTCAGCCCGCACCCATTCAATCTCCCGTAGTCCCTACTCAACCCGCGTTAGTTGCTTTTCCCCCGCCATACGTTACTCGGTCTGGCAGACGTGTTAAGTTAAAAACTTTTAACGATTGACTATCCTTCTCCGTAGGGGGGTGGTGTGGCGTTTATGTACGCACATTTTTGTGACACATGTCAGTGTCATGATGACAACGTCATCGACTGACAAGACACGGTTGAGGTTCGAAAAGAGATGATTATTATTATTACTTCTGTAGACACAACGCTGACTGATTTTGATTTGCTGTCTTTAATTATTAATATCCATAAGTGTTAAACAGACATAGCAATCTAGATTTATAGTAATTACAGTGTTTAATAGTGAACGGGACTTTCATTTCGGTATCCACCTATATACAAGTGATCGACGAAACAGACCCGTTAATTCTAAATATAAAATAACTAGCTGTGCCCGCGAATTCGTCCACGTGTAATTTAACTTAACAAAAATTTCGGAATCATTCATCCCCTATTTTATCCCCTTGGGGTAGAATAAATCGAAATCCTTTCTTAGCGGATGCCTACATCATAACATCTACCTGCATGCCAAATTTCAGCCCGATCCGTCCAGTGGTTTGGGCTGTGCGTTGATAGATCACTATGTCAGTCAGTCGGTCAGTCAGTCAGTCACCTTTGAGTTATATATATTTAGATTAAATTTGAGCATAATTCTTGAAAATATGGACGGAAAATTTCAAAACATGGGTTGAATCCATGGTATCAGTTTTCGTTACGTTGCCCCTTACAACCTGTATACCTATGCTGGAGTATATTATACATCTATGGTATATATGTCGCAGCCAACTAGCTTAATTCGCCGTTCAATTAACAGCCTAGCCATTTTACTAAACAGCGCCGTTTTTTAATTAAGCTAGTTGGCTGCGACATATACAAGACCCCGACAACCTTTGCGACATTTTGCCAGCCCGCCAGGTATAACACATCTGTCTGGGTGTCACTGGGATCGCCCCAGTCCATTGTTTAGTGCCCATAGTACAAGCATTGCATAGTTTGGGACCATACAGTTGGTGTGTCTAGGGATATTCAATAAACATCGATTTTTCGAATCACTCGATGTTTTTAATACGATATATCGAATCGATCCGATGTTTTGACAAACTGTTGATTCACTCGATGTATCGATGTATTTTCATAAAATATCGAATACCAGTGAATTTAATGAAAACTCAGTTTGATCTCTAAATCATTCTCATTCATGGTTTTAATTTTTTGTAAACAATATTTGTTTCAGTGATGGTTTCCATGTGTACAGTGATGGCCGTACTAATTTGTCTGATAGGGGTTGGGTAGGGCTGATAGAAATACTGATATAGCTGATAAAAGTTGTGTAGCTCGCGAGCTACTGACAAAAAATATATATATCGGTACCAAAGAGCTAATCACTCTTTATACTCATATGATTTCAAATTATATCTTTATATCTCTACGGATATCGTTTCAATTTGAGTTACTGAACTAAGTGATTGACATGTAGTAGACAGGTGACGTAGCTCACTAGCTCTTTAGATCAGCCCCCCTATTCGCTAACTTGATGATCACCAGTGACTAACTGGCTTCAGTTGTACACTGAACTTTGATGACAACTGAGAATGGTACAACTTTGGTATTCTGTATCACATTGAGTGGATATGAAGTTACGGTGACTTACGGGCGGAGAGCGGTGCTCTTCGATACAACACTCGACACCTCTATTTCTTATCGACTATTATACGACTAAATTGAACAACGCCTTTTGAACGTGTGAAGTACTACATTTTAGATAACATTTCATCATAAGCGGTTTATGTACACATGACATGTAAAGATGGCGGGAAATCAATTTTGTGCTGATTTTATATTAATTGTTTGGTGCGTAATTAATTTAATTACTGCGTTTAATTGTGTTTTGTAAGCCATAAGTTTGTTAAAATAAATCCTTAAAAGTGAGTTATCGATTAAGTTATGGTTTATAATGTGAAAATTATTAATTGAATCAAAGTTTTTTTAACTTCAATATTACCTAATGAAATCACTATAAGATCAAAGTAACTGAAGGTAAATTCATGCATTTAATATATTATATTAATGTAGAATTTCTACTTTTAAGATGCCTGCATGCAGAAGAGTTTCCGTAAGCCAAATGGAACTGCTGGTGGAGTTTGCGGAGTCTCATCGCGATATATCATTGGGTCACTTTACGGGAAGTCCACAAGCTGTTAGTCACCCGAGAAGCGTGTGACTACGTAGCAATTCTGCTAAACCTGTGGCATAAGGAACCACTACATTAGACCACGTAAGTTTACTAGTTAATAAATTAACTCAAGAAATGAACCATCTGCTTAAAATAGTTATTTTACCTACAATCTAAAAAGAATTCACTCAGTCATCATTAGTAGGATACTCAGCGAGTGATTAATCCTAGTTGAAAAGTAAATTCGCACATTAGGTAAATCTTAAAATTCCTTGAGTGCTTGTTTTTTAAATCAATTAAAATAATAATAGGCTCCAACATCAAACCAATTTAAATATGTAAATTTCAGTTCATGGAGATGAGAGGGTGCGGTGCTGGGCCAACGTCATTGAGATACTTACGGCACATTGCTGCTGAAGAGCAAAATGCAGCTGCATAAGGAACTGTGATGGAGCTTATGAAGGACACTGGAGAAGATGTACATAGTTATGTACATAATAATACTTCTAGTAGCATTCAAGTTAAAGCTTTATACGAGGGATGCCTTTTAAGTTTTGTCGTTTGAAGAAAAAAACACAACTAGAACCTTATAGTACTTTTTATTGTTTTTCAAAGTATTCACCACGTAGCTTAATACACTTTTCCATTCGCTCAAACCAGTTATTATAACATTTATACCACTCTAAAGTGGGGGTGTTCAAAATGGCGACTTGAAAGCGTCAACTGCTTTTTCACCGGACTGGAACCTTTGACCACGAAGACTATTCTTAATTTTAGGAAATGTAAAGATATCTTTAGGGCTTAGGTCAGCACTGTATGGAGGATGGTCAAGAATTTCTACTTTTTCCTGTTTCAAATACTCAATCGTTTGACGAGCGCTGTGTGAGATTGCGTTGTCGTGGTGCAGGATGATGCGTCGCTTTGAGTTAGATTTTGGAAGTTGACGATGACTTGTGGTAAACAAACTGCGGTATACCACTCTGCATTAACCGTTCTACGATCTTCAATTGCAATAGTCGCAATATGGCCGGTTTTTCCAATGAACGTGGCCACCACCTTCTCTGAAGTGCTTCGAGAACGAACAACTTTAGTCGGCTTTGGCATGTCTTGAAAGACCCAGATTGTAGATTGTTGTTTGGAATCAGGATCGTAGGCATAGATCCAAGATTCGTCACCACTGATGATGTCGTAGACGTGATTTGACTCTCCTCGGTTGAACCTTTGCAGAGTTTTCTTACACCATCTGACGCGGGCCGCCTTGTGATCGTCGGAAAGCAGATGCGGTATCCAACGGCAAACTAGCTTTCTTACACCGAGCGCTTCATGCAAGATCTTCTGAATGGTTGTCCCTGAGATGCCTTATAGAGCCTCTATATCTCGATACGTAACATAACGATCTTCGAGAATTTGTTGTCTCACAGCAATGATGTTATCTTCAGTGAAGGCGGATTTTGGCCGTCCTTTGCGAGATTTGTCACTAAGACTAGTATGTCTACGCTGGAATTCTATATACCAGCTTTCGACAGTCCGCAGACATGGGGCTTCATCACTGAACACAGATGTTAGCTCTTCAAAACACTGAAGCCGTGTCAGGCCTCTTCTAAAGTTGTAGAAAATTATTGCACGAACATTTTCCTTAGAAATATTCATTTTCGTACGTAACCTGACAGATTCTAATCGACGCTGTGACTCAACAATAGCATTAATCCTAAAACTCTCAACTGTTTTGAGATTCGAAATTTAAACACATTCGAATATAGAACAGTTCCAAATTCAAAATTGCCGGGAAATATGGAAACGACAGAACTTAAAAGGCATGCCTGGTATGTATTTTGAGAGCAGTGATAGCCGATTGGTTAAGCACGCGTCTTGCGGGCTACCATGTCTCGGGTTCAAACCCTGCCTCGAACCTCTGGATTTTTCTAAATCTATGTGTGAATCATAATTTCTTTATGATTATCACTTCCTTACGGTGAAGGAAAAACATCGTGATGAAACCTGCATGTCTTAGAAGATTTAACCAATTTTCGAAAGACATGTGAAATCCGCCAACCCGCACTGGGCCAGCGTGGTGGATTATGGCCTGAATCCCCCTCGTGTTGAGGGGAGGCCCGTGCCCAGGAGTGGGACGACAAAAAGGGCTAAAATTATTATTATTTATGTATTTTAAAGTATTATTGTCTTCTTAATATGAAACATGTAATTTGTGTTCTTAGGTATGTAATAAATGTTAAAACAATAACAAAAATATCAGTTTTACTAAGCCCGATGATTATGGAATGCTTTACATAATTATAAATGATTATCTTGAAACATTCCATAATTTTTGGTCTGTTATATCCCGACAGTTATCTGGATTTTTGATGATTCTTGCCACCACACTCTGTAGACTTAGTTCTGACAACATCACTCTGAGGCTCTGCATTGGAACATTCAGTGAATTGGCAATGTTTTGTAAAACAACACGTGCATTCACCACATTGACTGCTGTAATTGGGTTATAGTGTAGTTGTACCGTGTGTTAACAAGCACTGCCAACATGTTATCAGTACTCCAATACACCGTTCAACAGTATTTCTGTCTGTGCAGTGATCTTCTGGTGAACCCGGAGCTGCACCTAAGTGAGATGTCATCATCCAAGGGGTGCTGTGTATATTCAGAATCACCTAAAAATAATAATAATAATTTTCATATTTGTTTCAATTATTTATTGATTGAAGACTCGAAATATCTATTAACACATTCACATTCATTGAGCTCTTCATTATCAATAACCAGCCAAAATAATATTTCTCATCAAATAGACAACAGTGTTCTTCATTTCTTTCAAGTCTTTCTAAAATACACTTTATGGGGTATTGACTCCACATAGGTATGAATCATGTACAGCATCACAAATCTGAAACAAGAAATTAATTTACCTTTTAAACATATTATGTAGATGTACTTATTATTTTAGTAGGTATTGTTATTACTTACTATTAAAACATTTAAAGATTGGCAATTTTTTCAATTAAAATATTCCTCCTTATGATCATGGTCGGATTGAGGCCACATATGAACCATCAAAAACCGAGTTCTTCTAATGCCTGTTGAAATCCAGCTTTAGGTATGCAAACAATTATATTTGCAATAAACCCTCTTGGGCAACTGTAGTAGATTACTAGCGTCGTGCAGGCGGCGTTTCTCAATAAGTACTTAAAAATCCTTGTTTTCGCTTTTCTTTAGCAAATCCCAACAAAATAATACGTGCCATAATATTTCTCTACGCACACGAATCACTAACAAACAACAAAAGTTTCAACTTTCACTTCCTTTACTAATTACCGGCTTCGGTGATCATCACTTTTACTTGAAAAACACTACCCTTGAGCAGTGTCTTTCACGAATATTTTGAAATTTGAAATGATTATCAGTTTGATGTCCACTAAGCTTACAGAATACCAATCATACAAATATCGATACGAAAACATCTGTCAAAAAGTGTTACGGTGACTATCAGCAATACTCGGTGCTCATGACGTCATCTTAGTTAGTCACTGGTCATAGGGAATACGAAACTAGCTGTTTGACAGTTATTCGTTGAACACTTTGCCAAGTGATCATCACTATGAGCTGTCAACAGAGTTAGCGAATAGGCCTGCAGATGAGATAGAAATCGCACACGACGTAAAAATGAAAGAGACTAGCGATACGAAGCACTGCGCATGAGCGTTGGCCGGCCGTCCGTTATTGGATAATAGATCGTAGGAAAATCGACCTTTAAGTCGAAAGAATAGAGTATAAATTTTGAGACATTGTTTGTGTAAAATTCAAAATTGCTTGTATTTTTTCAACCCGTTTTGTTTTAGTTACTTTACTTACGAATTACGCCTATGACTGAACTGAGTAATAGTAATTTTGTGTTTAGTATGTACGGTATTAGTTTTTACCTACAAGTAGGTCTTCTGAGCTATAGCGTTGTAAAAAACACATCGCTAGTTCGCTCAGTCTTCAAACAAATCTTTATATCACTAGTGAGCTACTGATATACAATAGTGATATATATCACTGAGCTGAAAAGATATATATATTGGTTCAGCTCAGTGATACATTTTGCGCATCTCTAGTTGTTATATTATAAAACTGACATTAAACGTAAGTAATGGGAGTGAATTTAATGAGGGGTGAGAACGTGCGGTTGCTTGATGACCGATGACGAACTGATTTTGGTTGCAATACAATTTGCGTTAATGTGAACATTTGGGTCAAAGTGTGATTGCTGCTTCGGCAAATGTACGTGTATGGTCGTACACCATTTAAAGTAGTTTTTCTTAGTTATATAGATTTCTTCAACATTCAGCATCCTTGAACACACACAATAAATGTGCAGACATGGACAGTGCTGGTGTAGGAGTAGTATAATAATTATAACTTGACGCTTGCGTGGAGTGTCATATACCTGTCGTATTGTATGGATCAGAGTGCTGGGCTACAAAAGCGGTGCATGTAGCAGAGATGCGAATGTTGAGATGGATGTGTGGTGTAACAAGGATGGATAAAATTAGAAATGAGTATAGGGGAAGCCTGAAAGTAGCGCCAGTGACAGAGAAAATAAAGAGCGGAAGGTTAGCGTGGTATGGACATGTTATGCGAAGAGAGGATGATCATGCGGTCAAAAGGACGATGGGTATGAGAGTGAGCGGTAGTCGGGGTAGGGGACGTCCTAAAAAGACATGGATGAACTGCGTGAAAGAGGGTATGAGCGAAAAGGGAGTGAGTGCAGAGATGACGGATGATAGGCTTGAATGGAAGAAAAGAACGTGCTGCGCCGACCCCACCTAGTGTGGGATAAGGGCAAGGAAATGATGCTTGCGTGGAGTGTCAGAAGGCTGACTAGGTGAGGGCTTTGTAGTGTGATGTAATGTTAGAAAAAGTACTCGATATTTAGTAAACATCGATGTTTGTAACCGATACATCGAAAGACATCGATACACACTTCCGATATATCGCATCAAAAAAAACATCATGTTTTTTCGAAGTGGACACCCCTAGGTGTGTCAGTTTGGCGATATTTACTTATTTTATTGACTGTTTACAGGCTGATTATGGCGGCCATGGCTACTCACACATCATAAACAACGTGCTGCCAAGGATGAAAACAAAGGGAATATCACAAGCAGTCATAGATCAGATTACCATAGAGAATCCGGCTAGGTGGCTGGCCATAGACAACTAATCCCCCCATGCCAAGGGAAGTCTTAATCTCAGAAACTGGTCCACTCGATTTGTTCAGACCTGCACCTATCGTAAATGTTACTTTTCGGGTGAGTTGGGTTGTGTAATAACAATAAAAGATCTACATAAATTAAATTTTTCTATTTACAAATACAAAATATTATTTTCACTTTCAGCAACAATATATTGTTATTTCATACTTTACTTACATATTTTTTATAATTTCAACTAGCTATTGAAAAAAATATGTTAGAATCAAGATGAAATAGGTTTCTTTAAAACAAGACGGCATTCGATGCGACCGCAATATGCAAGTATTGAATAACACCCATATCCAGATGTACCTATGTGAAATCAATCTCGATTAAAACCTGTGGGGTTGGTATCAGTTTTGAACGTATTCAAATACCGATCGAGCAATTAAAAGTAGGCATATTTCACCAGTGAAGTTGTGCGGTACCGCTAGGGGCGCTGATGTCAAATGTATGGAAGCTAGAGTATCCATAGAAAAACAATTGTCTCTTCTATATCTATATTAGTCTGGCCAAAAGCCATGTCTCATTGAAGGGAGGCTCATGCCCAGAAATGGTCCTTTAAAAGGTATTTTTTTTCTTACAGTATTTCAAAAGGGTTTTAATTATCTATGGTATGGTAATGTTCGATCACTCGATCCGACTTGACACAGTCACGAAACTTGTACTAAGCCCCGTCAATCGATTACAAAACCTGTTAAAACATATTTCCAAGTTCGAAAACGAGTAGGCTCTGCCAATATAAAAAAAATAACAATTTACAATCAGCATCCGTAGCATGTACAAAGAATGTCTTGAAGAGGTCGACATGCTTCGTCAACAGCCGCAACCTTAAGCCACGTTCACACGGTAAAAGTTCAGTTGGACAAGTACGGATTACAAGTGGACTGGAAAATTGCAGTTTAGACACAGCCAATATAACTGCATCAACACTGCCAACTGACCATATCCGGACTTCAACTCTGCCTATAACTCCACTTGAAGCCTCTATACAGATACAGCTTGCTTAGGTCGTGGCTATGAGTGAACACACCATGCTTTAATTTAAATGCGCTTAGAACCCCCTATAGTATCACTTTCAAATCCTGATCGAATGTCTCCACACATATTCTAAACTGTAAAGCTGCACGTTTCCGCTAGGGGGCGCTTCTGTGAAATGAGATGGAAAGATTCGATCATTTGATGCTGTCAAAACTTGTCCCCTAGTCCCTTGTTAGTCCAGCATATTCCCCACAGATATAGATTTACATAGATAACGCAAGTATCACGATTTGTATCGCAACCAAGCGTCCCGAATTTTTAACACCTACTATGACGTCACTAGTGACGGGATATCCAAACCGATTCAAAGACACCGATGCCGCCGATGCCCTCCGCCCGCTACGATTCTCTCGAGTGATTATCTCGCTCATAGTCATATTGTTTTTATCTGTAGTCCGCGCTGTAAATTAGCGGCGACCAACCTTGACGCTTGGTCGGGGTTTCGTACACGCGAAGTACATGCATTTGCGTTATCTATGTAAATCTATATCTGTGGATAATTGCCACGAGCTTAATTACTGCACCCATTGCCACGAGCCAGTCATCCAAGCGCCCGGCACTTAGTGCAGTACACTCGCCCTGTGTAAACGCGGCTCGATGGTGGAAGCGGCTGTCGGCTGCCCCCTAGTCGTCCAGGTCCAGGTTCTGCAACTCCTCGTCCAGGTCCTCGTCCAGGAACAGGTTCTCGTTGATGGGCACGGCGGCGGGCGAGTCGTCCGCGGCCGAGTCGCCGGGCTGCGAGCTCGACTCGGACTTGTCGCCGTCGCCGTTCTCGAGCCCCTTGCCGAGTTGCTCCAGCCTGTCGTTTTTCGCTTTGGTGCCGGAGTCGTCCACCTATCGTATAAGATAATAATAATAATATTGCTTTATTGCAGACACAAAGATCCATAGTTTTACAAACACATTTTAAAAGCTAAGAAAAATGTAAAAAATAAAATAATATACTTATAATATAAGTAAAAAAATAAAAAAAAATATTACTTTGTTATATTCATGTTAACCTTTATATAATAATTTAGCCCTTTTGACGTCCCACTCCTGGACACGGGCCTCTCCTCACCACGAGGGGGATTCAGGCCATAATCCACCACGCTGGCCCAGTGCGGGTTGGCGGATTTCACATGTCTTTCGAAAATTGGTTCGATCTTCTTAGACATGCAGGTTTCCTCACGATGTTTTACTTCACCGTAAGGAAGTGATAATCATATAGAAATTCTGATTCGCTAGATTTCGAAAAATCCATAGGTGCGAGCCGGGGTTTGAACCCAAGACCTGCGGCTTAACCAATCGGCTATCACAGCTTATTGTTATGTAAACCATTAGGCATACGAAGACGACGCAATTCATGCAACTTTCCACGTCCAATATACATGAGACATTGTCGCGTGGTTAATGGTAAACTACAGGGTCTACAGAGGGGTTAGTATGGGTTTTGAACGTATTTAAATGTCGATCGAGTGATCGAATGTGTTCATACTTTCACTTGGTTCCGCTAGAGGCGCTGTTGTGAAATGTACGGTAAGATTTGAACATTTGTTCTTTGTATTCAATGGTGTCAAAACATGTACTAAGCCACGAGGATATTTTGAAATATTCGAATCGATATCGGAAACATAAGGCGTCAGTGATTTTGCAAATTAATTTTCATTTCGAAAAATATTTCACAGTTTTATGTCTTGCGATTACTCACAGTGAAATAATTGTCAATATAAATTTCAAATGGGCAATAATCCAGGTGTATAAAGTTTCCGATATCGATTCTGGCGGGTATTCACAGTAGACAGAAAGTTTCCGCTGTCAAAAACGACAGCTTCCATCCTCCTTTTACAAAGCATTTGGAATCGGATTTTGGTTTTCCAAAATGGACTTTTGTATTGTATTGTTATTGCTATATGTTACTTGACACTGACGAAATACCTTTTAACTTGGGCGGGCCATATGTTCAAAGAAAGTGTTCTCTACTACGTCGACAGTGGCAGAATCACATCGGGCCAGACCCAATGGAAAGAGGCCATTAAAGAAGCATTTGAAGAAGGATGTAAGCTGTCATTTCCTACACCGACACTTTCCATAGACTGTGAATAGGTCCCCTGCTGTGTCTCGACCGTGAGAACAGAGGTTGCTGACCTCGCAAGCCTCCATGCCGATGAGGTCGAACTGCACTTCGCGGTAGTCGGCGGCGTCGGGCTCCAGCCCGTAGGCGCGCAGGTCCACGGCCTCGCCGTCCTCGTCGCCGTCCGCGGCGGCCGCCAGCGCCGGGTCGAACGAGAACATCTCGCGCCCCGACAGCCCCACGGCGCGCCCCGCCTTGAAGTCGCTGCGCCGCTGCTCCTCCGACTTCGTGAACGCGTCCTGGGAACCACGCGAGACGAGCTTCAATACATACCAGACCTTACACGGTTCAACAGAAAAGGTTTACAAAAGGCGCAGTGATGGAGGGCTAATAGATAATAACAATAATAAAATATATTAATTAAACCCTTTTGACGTCCCACTCCTGGGCTCGGGCCTCCCCTCAACACGAGGGGGGTTCGGGCCATAATCCACGCTAGCAGTGCGAGTTGGCGGACATGTCTTACGAAAATTGGTTAGATCTTCTAAGACATGCAGGTTTCCTCACGATGCTTTGCTTCACCGTAAGTAAGTGATAATCATTTAGAAATTATGATTCGCACATAGATTTCGAAAAATCCAGAGGTGCGAGCCGAAGTAAGACGCGTGCTTTAACCAATCGGCTATCACTGCTTTTTCAATACATACAACGAAATAAATAATATTGACGACCGCTTGGCGCAATGGTTCGAGCGTAGGCCGCTCGGCGCACTGCACATGGTGGTTGCGGGTTCCGATTCCCGCTGGAGAAAATTACGGAAATGGCCTTTTCGTAATTTACCCTGGTCTGGGTTTCACTGGGATCGTCCCCAGTCCATTATACGGTACCCATAGTACAAGCGTTGCTTAGTTTGGGATCATACAGTTGGTGTGTCAGTCTGGCGACATTTGAAATACCGCATATTGGACCTTAATACTTCACTATAAAGATACAGATTGATGTCCACTATACCAGCTTGTCCTTGATTTTCTTCTTCTTCCACGCGAGGAACGTCTCCAGCGTGATTTTCGTCTGGTTGGGCCCGAGCGCCGCTCGCTCCCTCTCTATCAGGTCGACCAATGAGATCTCATTCTTCTTCTCTTCCATCTTCTTCTTGTCCCGCTTCAGCACGAAGCCGGCTGGCAGCGCATGCCTGTATATGCACCTAGTGCCGGACGGACACTCCCAGAACCAACCGTATTTTGATCTCTCCACAGCTTCTAGGAAATGTTTGCATATCTGTAATATAACAAAAAAATACTAGTTGTTTAATATCCTCATTTAACTATAGTACGAAACTGCCCTATATCTGTCATTTATGTTGTTAGGCCAAAGTAATTGGCCCTGGCCAAAGTAATATGCCTGTGAATCTATGTTATTGAGTTCCCAAGCTAGATTAACAAAATTTTAACCCAAAACATAGTGTAATTATTGTCAAAAGTTGTTAATGAAGTTTATAAGATCTAACATCTATTTCCAACGCAATTGCAAGATCACAATGTGGGTATCAAAAGTGTGTGTCTCCTGTGATGCTTGTGTAGATAGTGATTTGTAATGGTAATGGTTGTACGTACAATGTCAGTGGTCGGCCGCAGCTTATCGCCTTCACCGTGTTTCTTCTCCACAACTTCCTTCAGCTTCTCTTCATCCCAATTGTCCATGGTGTCTTCATCGTCACGCATGTCCACGTACAAGGAACGTTTCTCAGCCTACATGAGTAAGATAACATATTCATTTTCTAAAAGGTTCAGTTCATAGTACCTTTAAATGGTGGTAGTATAAACAAATGCATTAGAATCCTAGCATAAGTCTCAGCCTACCTATATGAAATATACAGGCTTGACTATGGATATGACTCAGCTTACTCAATTGGGTAGACATGGCTCCTCCTGTGCAAACTTGATTCTGCATTTGGTCTGGGTGTAACTGGGGTCTTTCCCATACATTACACAATAAATCTATTACAATTTAAATTGGAAGAATTTAACAATATTTCGTTATAACAATGGTATAAAACGATAATACATGTGACAAGCAAGAGAAGGCAAAGTGAACAGTGTGTTAAAGGAGTATATAAGATGCAAGAGTGGAAAGTATATACAAACCTTTCTTTCAATAGTCAAATCGTGAGAGAACTTGCAGCGATCACCCTTGGTGCACTGGCCTTGTTTGAAGAACGCACACACCACTGACTTAGGGTCTGTGCCTGGAAACAAACACAAACTTGAATACTATTCTATTACTACTATAAGGCCTCAATCACACACTAGTGTCGAGGCCTGGGCTCCAAACAAACATGTCTAATCTTCTTTATCTTTTGGAATATATAGTATTGAGCTCATCTATTAATCAAGGCGGCATCGCAGGTGAGCATTTCAGTGGACCCGTGGTGTCCCACTGCATGGCAGAGGGTGGTACACCATTGGTTTTTAGTTGGTATACTGCGCCCTTTTGGCGCAGGGACATACCCACATACCCCTCTCGGTCTCCCTCGAGGTGGGAGGGGACCCATAAAGGGTTTTCCAACAAAAAAAAAACAAAAAGGCCCACAATGTGTGCCTCTTCGACACTGCCTTAACCATACAGTTGGTGTGCTAGTCTGGCCATATATATTTATCTAATTACAGTAGTAGTAGTAAAAAAATGAAAGCAATAATGAATATTCAATACCCTTCTCAACTTTCTGTGTCTGCACCGGCTTGAACAGCAATGACATCTCTTTTAGCTCCTTTAGTTTCTGGTCCTTGTCTTTCTTCTTGTCGTCCATCGGCTTGGCGGGGTGTATGCCACCGCTCTTCACTTGCTTCTCCACTTGTTGAATGAACTTCTGCTGTTTCGCACCCTTCTTATTCTTGAGACCAAAGGTCTTGTCCTGAGAGGATGAATAATTTATTTAATTATTTTTATAGATCGAATGCTAACCTACGATATGTGAAATATTTAATTTATATTATCAATGAAGTGTAATGTATGGAATTGAGGTAGAAGCAATGCTATATGTATATATTGCTCTGTATTTTTTGGTGTCATAAAAATGTGAGCACAACATTTGATAAATGAAACAAAATTGTTACATGAAACTATGGATATGTTGTATTCAAAACATGGGCTTCAAATACTGTTTTATTCATGGCAACAATGGAGTGGTACAGTACCCACATATGACAGATGGTCCATAAGGACAACAGTATTAACAGTGTCATTATAAGTCCATAGCTGGGAGTTAAGACGGCCTGCTAGGTCGTGTCTGTTTATTGACCAGTCGGGAACATAAAAAATTACCTCAATAACTTTCTCCTTCTTCTTCTGTTCGGTTTTTTTGCTGGCTCCGCCGCCGCCGCCGCCAGCGCTTGTCTTCTTGGGCGGCATGGTTATGCGGTTTCTCGGAACTTACCGACCAAGAGAAAACTACAAGTAAAATTAACTTAGCCTTCTAACTATTTCAATAAATACCGCAAATTTTACAGCATTCAGTGCTGATTTTAGGGTTATTTTCCAGACGATAAATAGGTGCCATCCACCGTGGACCAACCAACCAACTGAAT
The DNA here is from genome assembly GCA_918843915.1 of Notodonta ziczac. Classification (NCBI taxonomy): domain Eukaryota; kingdom Metazoa; phylum Arthropoda; class Insecta; order Lepidoptera; family Notodontidae; genus Notodonta; species Notodonta ziczac. The sequence goes on from OU974049.1 coordinate 11,214,276, forward strand.
GAATGAATGAATGAATGACGAATGACACGTAAAATAATGTCAATTCTAGTGTCAATTGTCAATACCATAAAAGTCGCTGTCATTATTTATTCACAGCCATAGACGTGCTTACATGGTCAGAGCTGCCCATTCTGCTGCTTCTGACAACATTAGAAGAACTGCTATTTTTGGTGATTTGATAAATCTGGTGAAATTTAATGATATAACACGTGCGCTCTTTTAATGTGTTCGATTACATGTAGCACGCCATATGCGCGCAAGACAGAGTGTGTATGCTACGTCCAGCATCTGGACGTTTAGTCTCTGGCCTTTAATGCATAGAGATTTTAATTTATCCAATGTCAGTCAAGATTGTTGACATTTCATGTAGGTACCTTACTTACCATTTGTGAACGGCGATCATTGTGGTTGGTTGTTGATTTGATTGCTTTTAAAAATCTTCAAAATTTGTAATACTACGTAAACGTGAAATAAACATTGCCTAAAAATTAGGCCATGGCAAATGATATCCAGTGCAATTTTAAAGTGTACGAGTAGGAAAACAGTGTTCCGATATTACATAGAAAAAGCATCATGGAAATTGTCGACGTCGAAGAATGCCAGAGCGATCCCACAGCGGTCACCAGAAAAAGAAGTTTATGTTCCAAAATAAACAATAGGACAACGTACAGCTATTTAATTAATGTCGTAATATCAATATTATTGCTGACTTGTCTGGTTCTAGTGCTTTATTTCTTCAAAGAATATCTAAAGACGGTTTTATACTGGGTCGACGCGCAGGATCCTTGGATAATATTTTTATTATTTATGGGTTTGTTTTTGATCGTCAGTTTTCCAGTGACGATAGGGTATTTGGTGTTAATAATAACAAGCGGTTATTTGTTCGGGATTCCGAAGGGTTTGGGTACTGTTTTGGTGAGTGCGAACTTTGGTGTTGCGGTGGCCCATTTCACGTTAAAAGCTCTACGGAACTACCTGCCGCTGGACCGGCTGCTGAAGAACGAGACGGCGCGAGCACTGTTGAAGGTGATCGCGGGGCCGCAGGCATTCAAAATAGTGTTTTTCGCAAGACTGACACCAATACCCTTTGGGGTACAGAACACAATATTTGCTGTGAGTACACTTTTTCTTTTTCATCGCCATAGATAAAAAAAAATTGTTTCAGTCCCTAGTGAAATATCTAATTATTCTCTGAGTAGATTTAACTACCTGTGGAATAATATTTTCACTAATTGCGAGATAAAATATTATCAGTATTTTATTTAACATATTTTTTATGAGCCTGACTCAATTACAAGTGGCTGCTTGTAATTGAGTCAGGCTTGTGAAATATATTAGGTAATATAAAACATATTGAAATAAAACTATTTTTACGGATTATATCGCATTAATTTTTTACTTTTTATGTTCCCAATGTTATAGTCCCCCCGTAAACACGGTTTCTGTAAAGCAACCGAAACGTTGGGAACATAAAAAGTAAAAAATAAACGCGATATAATCCGTAAAAATAGTATTATTTCAATGTGTAGTATTCGCGTACATATAAGAAATCAATATAAAGCATATTTTTATGAACTATCTAGCTGTGCCCGTGACTTTGTCCGCATGGAATAGTGTCTTTGGGTAGCATTTTTAATTATTTTGGCTAATTATTTTACACCCTTGAGGGTAAAACTTTTACAAACTCAAATGTCATATTTATTTATATCAAATCAACAGCCTAAAAATAAGTCTCAAGCTTCTAGCTCTAAAAATTACGATGCTTACATACAACTTTAAATCCCCCCTTTCAACCCCTTACAACCCTTTTTTCGCATTAAAAAGTAGCCATTGTCCTTTCTCAGGCTCTAGACTATCTGTGTACAAAATGTCATTTAAATCGGTTCAGTGGTTTTGGCGTGAAAGCGCTACAGATAGACAGATAGAGTTACTTTAGCATTTATAATATGAATAAGGATCAAGTTCAACTTTTTAGTCTTCTGACCTAGGTCCTACCTACTGTACTAGCGTTTGTAATGTAGCCATCAACAATATGCATAATATTCCTGGTACATTGGCATTTCATTGCAATACCTATCTTAACTATATTTCAATTGGGGTTTCCCTGCAGTATTCATATTATATTAAGTACTTAAATAGCTGTCAATACAATTAATTAAAAATTGTGTACCAAACTTGTGCTATTACCATTGACTACAAAGAAAAAAAAATGTGGTTACCTATTGAAATTGTTTATGGTGTAATAAAATATTTCTCACACCCCATGCCTAGTCACACTGCAGACCAAGAAAATAGTACTACTATGTTAAACTGCTGAAGGCCACACTAATATACTGCTGTTAATATTTTCTTTGTACCTTACATATAAACTCAAGGACAGGCATAGGGCTGTAAAGGGTAGCTGACTACACATTGTATTAATAAAGCAACATCAAGCTTTCAAGGAGTCTTCATTCAGCATACTTACACTTTATACACAACACTAGTGATTAATTGTACAAGTAACCTTTTGAAAGCGCAATATCTTGTTCGTCTTTTAAAATATTCCAGCTAGCCTTTCAATAGCCTATACTATACATAGGCAGTAAGGCAAGTGTGTAAATTATAGGTATATTGGGTTGGATAAAAATCTGCATATTATTTACCATACAGTTCCTTTCAAAAATAACTATAGATGGTGCTTCTGACAGAGGCTTCTACTAATAATTAGCCCTTTTTAATGTCACGCTCCTGGGCACTGGCCTTTTTTCAATTCAAGGGGGATGCAAGCCATAATCAATTTGGTTGCCAACCTACCTGAGTTTCAATTTAAGGTGAAGGCGCCTGTCTAGCCCGCGAAATTCAAAATTTTCGAGTATTTTTATTGTTTATCCAAAATCTGATAACATTTAAGACAACATTTTGTGATTTGCGACAAACACAGTATGCAGTGCGTTTATTAATACATTTATTTTACTCTAAATATGATCACGGTGGATATGATACTAGTAAATCACTAAATATATAAAAATTGCCAGATTATCTGGATAGCTGTCGTTCTTGAAATGTTTTAGAGTAAGTTAGATATATTAATAAATGCACTGCACTTGGTCTTTGTCGCGAATTACAAAATGTGCCTTTTATTATTGTCAGATTTTGGAAAAAATCTAAAGAACCTCAAAAAATTTGAACTTCGCGGTCTAGATGGGCGCTTTAGCCTTAAGGTAGGTATACCTAGAACCTGACTAATGCACAATAAGTGTGTGTTTAGCATCTTAAGACTTCACACAATATAGATAGATAACTATTTATTGGCCATCATTATCCTACTTAATATTATAAATGTGTAAGTTTGTGAGTGTGGATGTATGTATGTTTGTTACTCCTTCACGCAAAAACTACTGAACGGATTTGGATGAAATTTGTAACACAGATAGTTTATAACCGGGATTAACATATAGGATACTTTTTATCCCGATAATCCCGAAATTTTTGTTACGTTAAATACTACGCGGACGAAGTCCGTGGGCACAGCTAGTTATAATTATACACCCATATAAGGAATGAATAGCAGAGATTTTATCACAAGTGATCTCGCCCAGACTAATTTTGGATGGAGAGGATTTTATCTCTCAAACAAGGTGGCAGTCAATTGGGGACCAAATTTTGATTCCTTTATCATTATTATGAGCATGTTCTGACGACATGCTTCCAAGGGCCTTGCATTGTAAACTTCTGGAATTAAACCTCGGTCATATCACGTATTTCCCTACGTAGCTAAGCTACGTACGGGGAATCACGTGTTCACCCTGACAGCCTAATTGTGTCTTTGACCTTAGCAACAGCACGACATTAAAATATTATCTTATCAGCAAACTAATTGGCGTGCGTTCAGAAAACATTTAAATTTGCCTTTTAAAAGATTAGCGTAATTTTTTTTGTATATTATTATGACTGGACGCACTTTAACGTGATTTTTAAACTTAAATAAATACTTGGGGCTTCTCATCAAACCATATTCTATAATATATCTTGACTAAACAACATTAACTGAGGACCATTATGTACCTATTACCGCAGTTAGTAAATCATACAGCCAGTCACTGTCTCCCGAATGACTATATACCTACCTTATGTTGATTATTATGGTCGCCTCCAGTAAGTAATTTGCGCATTCTTTTCTACACAGCTAAGTTCAATATTCTGTAAGGACAGTGGTGTTTTTGTTACTTAATAAATATGTAGCTGATATACCTACTACCTACCAGTAAAATATACTTTTACTGGTAGGTTACCTCTGTCTTGTCCAAATTGGAGTACTTACTTTAAATCAGACACCTACCCACTTACTGCTAAAACTAAATTACTCGAAGCCAGTCAATTATTGTCTTAAATTCTCGTTGTCATCTTGTCACTGACGGTAATTTACGATTATAATGACATCTTGAATCACAACATATGTTCACCAAGCTGCGTTCCCAGCCCGTGACGTGACTACTTCTCTCTCGATACATTAAAGAAATTCGTTACTACCCACATACCCATTTCACGTCCTAACGTCATTTTATCCGCTTCGGTCCAGATGGAATTCACAACAACCGGTGTAAAACTGTTATCATGCTCACGCGCATAGAACGAATTCTTTTTATAATGAATGCCCACACATTTGCTACATTTACAGTTTGTATATACGACTCTCTTCGGCTTTGGAAGATAAGCTGGCGGATGCGGCGATTGTGCCAAGTACTTACCAATTAACTCCTTAAAAAGTCTGAAATGAGGAAGATCACGCCTTTGCCATTAAGTAAGATTTCAAATCACAGATTTTTCAAATTATTTCAATTATCTAATATCAAACGACCATGCAAAGCCTAATATAATGTGAAGACAAATTATGTCACTCAATTAACCCCACTATTGAAATGTCACAATGACGTAGGTACATTTTATAACGCTTTGATACGCCCTGTGAACGTGTAAATGACATTTAAAGAGTTGATTGCGATGGTTTAATCTAATTGGATTCAATTTTAGGCTGCTACTACAAAGACTATTACTCATTGAGTGTACGATTTTATTGCAAAATCCTCTTTGATTTCCAGATAGCTTTCATGAACCAAGTGGTTCTGTTAGCTTCTTTAATAATAATTATGTCTGATCTGTAATTGAGATTCCCGAGCGCACTGCAGGGGGACCGGGTGGTTATTTTAAATCATTCCAATCGATATTCTGATGTACCGAATGATTTAAAATAACCCCTCAGATTTCCATTCATCAATATAAAAGTTTGCTTTCTCCACTTTGTAGTCAAGTCAAACTGGTTTTCTTTTTACCACGTCTTACGAGGTCTCGAGCAAATAACCAACCACTTGTAGAATGTGTAAGGACACGTCTATTTAGCCAGGATCTTATTCACACTACATTCGTCTGGCTATTAAATGATTAAACCGCTACTCAGTGGCCTCTTGACAATTTAACAAGATTAAATTTGCAAGCTCTAAACGAATTGTAGAGCGGCTCATCGTCGTCACAAATTGATTAATAATATGGTACCGTGAAAATCGGAAATAACATATTTCAGCTTCAAAGAAGCCTTTTCCATTTGTATCATTAGACCATAATCGCGTTACGTGGCCTCTATCCCTTATGAAGACTTGAATTTTAAATGCTACCGTAACGAATGTATGAAAAGTCTTAAATTGTAGCGCAAAAAGCCAAAAACTTAATGTCTTGTCAGGGTTAGGTTTAAGTTATAATGAATTTCACGATAGAATGCTTGTTTATTTAGCTGAAATTAGTTAATTTTAAACCCTTTCTAGCAGTCTTCACGGACTTAAAGATCTAATGAATGAATGTTTTCATAATAACATGCTTCTCTATTGATGAGCAATGCCACGGAATCCGAAAAGTTCTTGGAAACCTTTTCAATCATGAGCATGCAGTCCTCTAAACCGATATTTTTTTAATTCTTAATACCTAAATGTGAAATTCGTGCATTTTTCTTGAGAAAGAATTAATTTATAGACACAATCAAAACCGTTATCTTTACAAGATTCCTATTTGCTGATGGAATGGTTCTACTCGATGTTTGCGTACATAAACTCCACTGGGTACGCTTGATGATAACATTAAGCCATTGTACTTGGCTGTGTATCTAGGACGTCGCCGTATGACTATGTACTTGCCCCGTTTCGCTTTCACTGCGGCGCTGGCGACATTTTCGTTACGATCAAAGTTGGGAAAAATTGTTTATTGTATTGATCTGACTCTGCTCTTGTTAACACTGACACTGGATACTAAAAAACAGATAGGTAAATAAATTGTATTGGAATTGGAATAACATTGAATACGTTTCATGTTTTTATATCAGGTAGAACTAGAGACGGCCCCAACCAATATTGAACCTTGGGGGACTCCTACGTCAACGTAGCATTTTTCTGTATTGTATTATTAAAACGATATTCCTATCGTACATAATAATAACGAAATAAATCATTTCTCGTCTGCACTGGGCGAAACATTGTACTTAAGGTGAAGGCGCCTGTCTAGCCCGCGAAATTCAAAATTTTCGAGTATTTTTATAGTTTATCCAAAATCTGAAAACATTTAAGACAACATTTTGTGATTTGCGACAAACACAGTATGCAGTGCGTTTATTAATACATTTATTTTACTCTAAATATAATCACGGTGGATATGATACTAGTAAATCACTAAATATACAAAAATAACCAGTTTTTCGCGTTACCTGTCCTTCTTGAAATGTTTTAGGCTAGACAGGCGCCTTCACCTTAATGTTAAAGTAATAATGCTCATGTCTCATTTTTTATCTATACATCTATACAATCTATACAAATAAATAAAATTGGAGTGTCTGTTTGTAATATCAAAATAACACCTTTTCACTAAATGCATATGAAAGTACATACGATACCTATAGCAAAAACGCGAATTAAAAAATTTTTGTCTGTCTGTCTGTCTGTCTGTCTGTCTGTGTGTTTGTTCCGGGTAATCTCCGAAACGGCTGGACCGATTTCGACGGGACTTCACTGGCAGATAGCTGATCTTATAGCGGGTAACTTAGGCTACTTTAATTTTAGAAAAACAATTAGGGTTCCGCATAAAAAAATAAAAACACTTGAAATCAAAGAGTATCTCCGAAACGGCTGGACCGATTTTGACGGGACTTTCACTGTTAGATAGCTGATGTTATAAGCAGTAACTGAGGCTACTTTTATTTTAGAAAAACAAAATTAAAAAAATGGGTCCTGTGGCGCGGGCTCAGAACGCGGGACCGGGCTTTATTGTTAATTAAAATTCCACGCGGGCGAAGTCGCGGGCTCAGCTAGTGTTCGATATAGTCGTTAAATATCAGAGTAATAATAGCACTTGCTCTCCACTTAGTACGCTTCAAAGCCATCTGAACTGGTTATTTGACTGTTTTTCTGCATTTACGTCAGCGGGTTAAAAAGTTTGAATTTAATTATCTCGGTTTTGGCACTTATTTATTCCACAAAATGATCTCTTTGTTTGGAAAATCTAATGTTGAAAACGTCTTTAAATTATTACCCCAAACAAATTCTGTAGGAAACATAATTGCTGATCCTTCCTAGAACTTATTTGAGATAACTTAACGATTCTCCTGCGAGAGTGCCATCTCAAATAGTTCTGAAAACACTCGTAAAACGTTGTATCGAATTTAAGGCCATTTCCTTACTCCATTTTTCCTCAATTTTCATTATTACCAAGACCAATATACCTACTATACCTACATCCAAATCAACACTAAACAATCAAATCTTAATCTATTGATCCTGCAAATAAATCATTATTAGCCGCATTCATTTCGATAAGAGGAGTCTGGCTATTTCTTAATATTCATATCAATCTTATCTATCAGTACAGAAGTTAAGTTCTTTAAAAACGCAAGTCATAATCCATTTACCTTAGTTTATCTTGTTTATTAGTTGCACTGATTCTGATAATGAAAACGTTTTTTTAACGTCATCCTTTTTACTGCTTCTTTATCTAAATGCGTAAATAATTTATTTTCTTATCGCCTTGGTCTGCTTCGACAATGGTTATCTTAATTGAGAATTAAACCTTGTTTTTATGCGTCGTAGGGCAGTCAACTTTCGTCGCCGTCGATTTTGGTCTTCAGCCAAACGCATTTATTATTTGAAAACTACATATAGACTGCGGAGTGTTTGCGTGGTCTCCAATATTGTTATATATCTGGCGCATTTTACATATAGGACGAATGTAGCTCGCGATCGTCTTCTCAATTGATGGTTCAATGCTACGATTCATATAATAAATTGGCTGACTTTGGTCGTTATTATAAAGTCGTATAGTATTGTTTTGTCCAGGATAACGCAAGCGACTCTGGTTGACTTAAATTGCTGTTTAACAGAAAGATAGGGCCGGCATTCAATCCCAAAGAAATCTGATAAATTTTTTACGATTTTATTTTAAAACTTCGTTCATATTACAAATACGTTTTTGAGAAAGCATGTTGGAAATTTCCCGAACACTATGCCAAATATAACACCGGAGTTTCAGCGCTAATAAAACGTTTACACCAACAAATATTTACATTCCGTCAGTGATTTCATTACACATTTCTGTAATAATCTAAATACATCTCCGTGAAAAATAGACGTAATCTTTTGACGGGATGGTATTCGATAGAGTAAGATTAAAATATTTAGATAGAAACAAATTGGCGTCACAACGATCCCAGGAGTGGGGAGCATTCAATCGTTTGTTTACAATGCCAATTTTTTTCGTACACCGATTTTCCTTGGGACGATAATTGGCCTACTTGGAACACACTCGACTTGAGCCGTCGGAGCAAGGTCGAGAGATCGTCCAATCTTAAGACAGGAGAAAAACAATCGACCAAGCTTTTTTGTCGCGTCGTATAACCGTGACTTCTGCGAATTTCTGAGAACATAATTTGGATGGTACTGTAGAAAGTTGAAATACCTCTACATCGAAGTGGTTTGTTTATTCATAGCTTCGGTTTGCTTCAAAACAAGGCATTACCTACTTACCAATGAAATAACGATCTAGGTATCCCTTAAACTGCGCCTATACTCAGTTGCATCTTTACTATTTAGTAGTACTATAAAGAATAAAATGAATTAAGTGTTGGTAGTCGGTACATACATAAATCCTCTCTCCTTCTGCTATCCAGGTTTTTGTGTCATAATCTCCAACCATAGTATGTATTACTTTCACACTACATATTAATAAACAAAGGTAAAGCTTTCCAAATATTATTGTATGCATTCATACAACAAATTGTTACGTGCTAATGTTTCATTTATACAACCGTCCAGCTATGTTAATTCACCATAGCAATGCCTTGTCGTGATTCCATGCAATAGTAAATAGCCACTTAAAAATAATTGTATTTCATCACAGCGCGAGTTTATAATCTTAAAAAAAAAGATTGATGAGTTTTAGTTTTTACTGTAATTGTGAAAACCATATGTAGACTTTTACCTCAACTGTAGATGGTATCACTGTAAGACTACCATGATGCATACATGCTATACACATTTTAAATGTTAGCATGAACGACAAATTAAAAACAAATGGTTTTTATATGCATAGTATCAACAAATCTAAGACAAGTTATTCGTATGCATATTTTTTTCGTTAAATTTACGTATTTGGAATCTGTGTATCCGTTCCAAAATCTACTTTCGTCTACGATCAGTCTCTATGCATCCACGACAGTTGTTCTGCTCTACTAGATATTCTCTATCCTTCCTAATGCCTAACAACGTATTACTTCTGTTATTCAGCTGCAACTACTTACTTGTCGCCAGGTAAGCGACGTCCGTGGTTGCGGGTACCACATAGCAACGATGCTGGGTCTGCTGCCGGCCCAGTTGATCAACGTGTACCTCGGCTCCACCCTGCGGTCCATGCACGACGTACTCCATGAGTCGCATGTAACGGGATACATAGTGTTTGCATTTCAGGTAAGAGTTCAGAAAAGTTTCTAAGACCTTCTAAATCACCGAGCACCGGGTTATCGGAAGACATTGCTAAATGTCGATTAATGGTAACGTATGGTATTTATTGTAGTGTACTACAGTTGCATTACTTGCTTACGGACGACAAGCCGAAAAGAAATAAGTTCCTACAGTAGATGGTTACAGAATAAAATAATGAAACAATAAAGGAATACCATCTTTTAATTATGGTCGACAGGTGGGGCGTTTTCTCATTTTAAACTTTATCATTCTAATAAGCCTAATAGGGTTATTATTACCTTGATCTCATGGCAATAGGATAAGTTTGTTGACGATTGAAAAAATGATTTTTGTTAACCATTTGGCATTTGGCATTATTTCAGCAAGCAAATGTCACCATTGGCAGAATTTCGAGAATTTGTCGTCGTAAAAAACATTTGTGACCATTTTATTATGTAGCATGCTGAAGATGCGTGAATATTAATTGATTTAATTCCTGCAACTTGTGCCAGATACCTTGAGTAACGGCCCAGTTTTACGAACGTAGTCTGCTCAAGGACACCCCCCCATCTCATGTTTTGTAACCCACTTTTAGGAGATAGGGCTATTCCTACATTAACACGTTTCTAGCTTGTTCTGTATTTCTTCCAAATGCTGTTGCTGCTATCTCTCTCTCTTTCCCTCCAAAGGTATGTCTGACTTTACGACTGACGTAGCGATCTCTGCTTCGTCATCTTAACTCATGGCATTCCTTCCTTGTGTCTCACCCAATCACGATCAACGAAGCGTACGTATCCTCGTTCATAAATGCCATCTTTGAAATTAATTCCCGTGGGTAGTAACTTCGCATATTATCAGGACGCATTTAATGTCATTCTTGACTCACAGTGTGTCCACGTGAGTGATAAAATAAAATGAGTTAGCGGTAGAATGGCGCCAACAAGGATTTTGGCAGGTGGCCAGTGCGAGGAAAACCTAGAATCTAGTGTATAAACAAATCCGACGAAAACACCGTTTTACGACGAATGTTTTTATTCTGAAGAAAAGTATGCCAGCAAAGAATTTGAATTTCAGATATTTTCGCGTGTACAGAAACATTTCATCATTTAGGAATTATGATTGAGTCATCGTCAACGTAGTAACTGCCTTTAGGTAGAGATATAACTAACAAGCGTAACAGACAACATAATATAAAGATAAACTGCTGATTATATAGCTATCTCTTGTTTCTTAAGATGTTATCTGTTGAGTTTGAATTGTAAAAAATATAAATCTTCGTCACTTAAAGAAAATCTGCTCCATGCTTATACGGGTATGAAACCCCTTTGAAAGGTGGTAACTTTAATATCACTAGCTTCTATTGTCTCGTTTCGTGATCTACACTACACTAATACATAGTGATAACCGTTTGCAACTATTCATATAACAGAAAGGCCCATAACAGTTATACGTAGATGTTGAAATAAAAAAGCAATTACTTTATTGACAGGTAACGCCTACGCTCCATCGTTCATATAGCCAATTGGGTCTCCCATTTATTGCTTTTCCGATATTGGAACTGTAATTGTTTGTTTAAGGTTATCTGCCATCGGTGTTGGTGATAGTGTGTGAAGGGTAATATTGACTAATCCATGATTACTATGGACTTTGAATTATATTACCAATATTCAAGTTTTTGTATAGTCTTCATTAAATAACTGTTGAGAGCGTGTGCGCCAGTAAAATCCTTAACGAGCACGTAGAAGCCGTAAAGGATACGTAGACCAAGGAAGACGGAAAAAATGTATGGACAAAAAACCCAGAATCGACAAGAACAACACGATTACCAATAAGTTAACTATATAGTAAACCTTCTTCATCACATGAGTCACGTGTAGGTATTAATTATTGGTCATATTTAATTGTTAATTAGTTGTTCTCCTTCGTCATATGTCTCTTCAACTAATTAAGTTGTCAAGCCTTACGTATTATGCTGCAGTAGAATCGGATTGGACCGAGTTTCTAACTGCATCATACCTACTATTGTTTGTTGATTTTACGACTCTAAGATCGCTGTTCAGAATAATAAACAACCAACCAACGTCTATTGTATAGAATTAACATACGTCTCAAGGAATATTTCGTTATGACAAGCTATTTTGTTTTCCTCTATGTCAATGCGCCGTTATTGTACAAAATGTATATTGAAGACTTGCTGATGCGAATGGCACCCAAGGTTGTTTTACAATGATGTTACGTTAAATTTAACGGAAAATGTCATGTGGGAGGATTGTAAATTGTGATGGTTGACTGATAAGATACATTGCTAAAGGTAGGCTTCTAAAATCATTTGAGGGAAGAACCCACATACCCCCTATTTGGCAACCACCAAAATTTTCTTCCTACTCCTCTTATTCTTTCTTCCGATTAATTTGTGCGGGATCTAAGAAAATTGAACTTTTCCCCGGGAATCAACGGGGTCAAACCTCGGCGTCATCACTGGTCACCATTGTTGACCCTGGCTTACATGAGTAACAGAAGTGGAAGTGTGTGGCGAGACTAGTCCCATTCAAACCTCCAAAATTATAAACCAAACAAGTGATATTCCACCCCACCTGATTCAATGCATTGGACATCTTCCATGTCTTCTTTGGACTGAACATTGCAGAACTTGACAATTTCGCACCGACAGTTACCTGTTATTTTTAAACTAAGCGTGAAGTGAATAGCCTCATTCATAAGAGCTGGTCCAACGCGCAATTATCGTATTCTATCCATTATTCGGCCTCAATGACAGTGAGAGTTGGCTAGTATCTAGGGGATTTAGCTTCAAGGCGAGCTGAATTATTCAGTTTCTGTTGGGCGGAAACTTAATCCTTATATAGGAATATCAATTACAGCAATGGCATCAATTCTGATGGTATGCAACCGAAACTGAATGTATTCCCGTCCTTTTCATGACCGTAATTTCTGAGTAAGACAACAATATTTTTTGCTATGTCAAAATTAGTCTATCGTTAGGCCATGTATTTAATTCCTCTCACAAAAACCGGGAAATATAGAGGGCACATAAAATAAGACTTGTACTGTGATGATGGAGAATGCCGTAGAAGGTAAAATATTAATAGCACAACAATTGATTGAAAATGAAACAATGGTGAATTTTATCCGCTTAGGTAATCGTTTATGTTTCATTCGATTCATTGTTTGATGGAAAACTGCCGTATTGACTACGCTTGATACCCTCGAGGTATGGTATAAAGTGTTTAAAAAGAAAACATTGCGCTTTAATTCAAATACTGTGTGGATGAATAAATAATAATCAACGATTCGCATATATATTCGGTAAACGGGTGGTGTCAGAGATTACGAGCGACCATCTGTTCTTGCAATTCAGAAAACAACTAACCAATAAAATAGACTTGTTTATTGAATGTGCCATACAATACGGCCCGTCGTGCAATTGTTAAATTATTGGAACCAGGGACCAATAGACGGTCCCCTCGGTGGTGTTGGGGACGCCATCTTTATGACGTCACAAATGACTGTTGTTTTATCTCCAATCTCCACTAACAGGCAATGTGGCAACCTCGGCGTCACCAGTCGTCACTGCAAACACGGAAATCTGCGACTTGCGTAGAGTCGTAAATTGATTGTGCAAGCTGTGGGGCGTAGCACGGCCAGCTGTATAAAGACTAAGTGTGATATACTTATCGATAATTTCTTTTTTATACATTTTTTTATGGGACTAGTCCCGCCACAAATTCCCACCACAGTAACTCCTGTAAGCTAGGATCGACAATGGTGGCCAATAATGACGTCGAGGTTTGACCCTCGACGAGTCCCGGGGAAAAGTTAAATTGTCTTGGGACCCGCACGAATTTAATCGATAGAAATAATAGGAGGAGTGTGAAGAAAATATTTCTACTTCCCTCCGGTGCAAAAACGTCAGAAAATTACAATATTTATAATTTTGATAATAGATAAAACTGCTATTTAGTTATTATACTCTGTGAACGAGTAATAAGCCTATGTCTATGACTACAGCACATTATAAATTATTCATGGCAACTTTCACTAGAGGACAAACGGGTCCGTTCAGAACTGGGTACATATTGCTATGTTGTAGCAATTTCTATCAATAGATTTTATCTCAACCGACCTAGCTGCTATTTATAAACAAACCTATCCCTCGTGTATACGATTCAATGTCGCAAACATATATTTCTACAAAGTTTATAATTGGACCTCAGTCTGTAGTAGTGACTAATTAAATATAGTAATAATAACCAGTATTCCCGTTTTAATGGTCGATATTCGACCATAATTCATTAAAATTTTAATTTTAAACGTCATTAAGGTTTTATTGCGGAGACTATTTTATACTTTTATGTTTTAAATTTAATAGATTGACTTGACAATCGCACTAAACTAAACTAAATACATTGTGTTTTCATGCGATAGCCAAGTCAATCTATTTAATTTAAAACATAAAGAGTTTTAATTTTTAACCCCCGACGAAAAACGAGGGGTGTTATAAGTTTAACATGTGTATCTGTGTATCTGTGTATCTGTGTATCTGTGTATCTGTGTATCTGTGTATCTGTGTATCTGTGTATCTGTGTGTCTGTCTGTGGCAACGTAGCGCCCAAGCTGATGAACCGATTTCAATTTTGTTTCTTTTGTTAGATAGGTATTCTGATCGAGAGTGTTCTTAGCTATGTTTCATGAAAATCGGTTCAGCCGTTTGAAGATCATCAGCTCTTTTGTGGGTTAAAAAAGCCACATTCACGGCCAAAACCAATTCCCTCGGCTCGAATCCAGTCGAAATTTGAGATGATTGGATTTAGATTTATTATATTTTTAAATGATCGTAATAGTCTGAACTGGCTTTTTACAATATTATAAATTTGAAAAGTTTCCCTGATTCTGAAAAAAATGAATATTTTATCAATTTTATTGAGATTTGTGTATGAACTAAAGACGTTCCATAAGTCACGTTTCAAATGATGGATACGCGCATGCGTTAAATTTTGTTTGGTTTGTTAATGGTCGTGGAATATTACGCTATAATAATTCTAGAGGGCGTTGCTCCGCCATTGACAAAGAATATAAAAAAACTAATCTAATTTAAAATAATTTTAGCGTTATTGAAAATTCTTCCCCTAGGCTGCTCCCGTCTACCTCAACCAGAGTTATTACATCAAATTGAATCATAATTGATAATATTTTACTAGGAATAAAACCTCCGTGACATCAATATTTAGATTCGTTGTCTATTCTAATGTCAATTATTATAATGTCATAACAAAATAATGTCTCATACTTTTACACAGATTTTCTGTTGATTATTGTACATCTTAGATTATAAATGAGGAAGCCAAAACAATGGATATATGAAGTAAACTATGGATACTGAGCTACGGGAGCTACGCAAATCGCGCTAACATCATTATTTGGAAGAACTAGGTAAATTATACATTTGATGAACAGGTCATCGCATCGGGGGTTTTTAAATTTTCAATTTAGAGTTATTATATGGTCACAATAAGATTTTGTTAGGTTAGCAAGTTACGTAATACGTAATACTGAAGACAGAAGGTCCCTTAAGTAGGGACTTAATAAAGTAACCGACTTGGTATTACATGTATCTCACCACTTTTTACAGTAGAGAACTGAGTTGCGAGACTTGGGTTTTTTTACAAGTTTTGTTTTTTATGGGATTACATTGTCAACAGATTACGACTATACTAAAATTGATAAGACTAAAAAAAAATAAAGCTGTCTTGCTCATACATAACGATTGTGAAAAGCACGGCAATAGACTTAGCTTAATATACCAACATAATAATATATAGCACTTCAAAGATTATGTTTAGGATGTTATTGTATCTTCAACCTGGTGAAAATTTTAGTACCTATAGTTCGGACAATGCACAATGAACGTTGCGTCATTTTCACATGCCGCTGATAAATACAATAATGTATTATTTACACAAATATATATACATACAGTTACAGCATTCATATATGACTGTCCGGTGGTCTGCAACCATGAAGTAGGTAGGTATATAGAGTGCCAATGTCCCGCATTGCAACGCCGCCGTGTGAACGAACATGCGTAACCGGGAATCACAACACGTCATCACGTACTACCGACCTAGACTAGATATATGAGTCGGTTAACTTAGGTATCTAATAATCTAGGTTGATTAAGACCCGTTGAGCTCTCGTAAAAGATAGATATTCCTGCCCGTAGCTTAATCATTTATATTGTTCAGTAAATTAATGCAAAATGATGACCTTCTTGCAGTTTACTGCTGATGCATCAGTTGTGCAGAATTCCCGTTAACAAAGATAAATAATAATTATGTAGTTTTAAAAACGGAAGATGAGGTTCTCTGATAATACAATTAAATAAATAGCGACTCTTGTTACAACGCAATGAAGTGCAATTCAGCTTGGACTTAGATAACATTGATCTACTGTAGAGTATGTGCTTAAATGCTTGATTATCCTTTTGCGCAACTGCTTAGTGTAACTCACTCCAGTTAAACGTGTCACTCAAAAGAACTAGGGCAAGTAAATTCAAATCCACAATGATATTCAAGTATTGCGTGCAGTTCACGTAATTACCGTTTTCCATAAACTGACTTGGTTGCCCTTTAGTAGCGGCTGGGGGCCGTGCCTGCTTAAATATGGATAAGCCTTGCCATGGGGTTTATTTATACTTTAAACCACTACAGTACTACCCACATCTTTTACACAATTCTGGACTCCTTACTCGTTATTTTTTCAGTATACTTACGGCTCTTTTCAGTCTTCCAATGTGCCTTTCTGTTTAGAATTCCGTAGAAAATGTTCCTTAACGCTTACTTCGTCTTGAATTCAAGTTAATCTAATCTGCTTAACCTTTTTTAACCAAACAATTTGTGACATTTGCTTACCCTTCCTATTAAAGCCTTTTTAAACAAGCGTGTCTACCTATCTTTATGCGTAAATGTATGGGCGTGGCATGAGTGACTGATCTACTTGTCTACAGCTTAAATGTGATTTCCATACATTTAAGCAGGGGGCAGGGGCAGCACATTCCGGGGCATACATATTGTGTGCATTTTCCAGGCATACATAGTGCCAACCATATTAAAGCGTATAGTTTATTCAATACTAGCTGTGCCCACCGACTTCGTCCGCGTAGTATTTAACTTAACAAAAAATTCGGGATTATCGGGATAAAAAGTATCCTATGTGTTAATCCCGGTTATAATCTATCTGTGTTCCAAATTCCATCCAAATCCCTTCACTAGTTTTTGCCTGAAAGAGTAACAAACATCCACACTAACAAACTTTCGCATTTATAATATTAGTAGGATACCAGTTAAATACCTTTAAAAGAGATCAAAGTTTCTGGGTAAGCAATTCTAATAATAATATTCAAACTGTTCACAGATACTCATCGGCATAACGCTTATGGTGTGGGTGGTACAGAAGGCCCGCAAGGAGTTAACGATAGCGATAATGGCCGCGGAAATGGGCCGCGAGACGATATCCACCTCCTCCAGCTCGTCGGTCAGCTAGCCCACGCCCAGGGCGTCCACGGACGTGGACAGCGTGTCTGCAGAACGATCGAGCTAGGGCCTGCCCCTCGGCGGCTGCCTCCGACCGACGGAGGACCGAGATGAAACTTACGTGTGAGTAGGGGACCGTGGTATGGATGGTTTGTTTGCGATGACAAGGGAATCATTGCAAATTGACACGTATGTCAGTGTGCTAAAGAGTCACAGCGCGCGCCATCTTGAAATGTCCGAACTGTATCGATGTTTGGTTGGTCGATTTGATGAGATTATTGGAATCGATATGTCGATGCTGTTTTACATTTGTTTCTGTAATTTGGTGTTGTTATTTTCGAAAGCGCCATAATGAATAATTACCTATAACGTTTTTGACCGTTTATATGCAGAACACTTTTTGTAATTCGTTTATCCAGAAGTCATCCATTTAAATCGATTTTCGATATCGATTTTAGAATCGACGTCACAACATCGATCATCCCTATAATGATAAGGTAGGGTTGTTAACCCTGTGTGATATTATTATAATCGCCATTGTACCTCTAAGAGGATAGTCGTCTTAATATTATGTTTATAAGGGGGAGTACCCACTGACGAGAAGATGTTGATATTTATTAAGGTTGTTTCCTTGTAACAGTTACCTAAGGTATATTAATATAATGAATCTCGCTCATAATGTGTGATGCGAAATGTCTTGATAAAGAATTTTGAGCCTTAAAGTAGGTTCGTTAATAAGTACCTACTTCAAGCGTCACAGATAAAAAATAATTATCTAAATTCATTTTGAAACGTTTTACATGTTACCCCCTCGTTTGCACCGACATAACAATGTTGTCTCTATTATATTCTGACAAAAAACTGAGACAGTAACATACATTTGTGTGAATGTTTTGCCAGTGCAAACTCACGGTTAGAATACAGACATGGTTGTAGGAATCTTTAGCCTACAAGCTATTCAATAATATAAATTAACCACTACTTAGCATAAGCGTCTCTTATACACGATGGGGGATTCAGATAATATCCCATCACGGTAGGCTAATCGGACTTTTCTTTCGAACAAATGAAGTAAAATATCGTTAGAAAACCCTCACCAGGCCAGAAGATGTGGTGGTAGACTATTGCTTGAATCCCCATCATCTTCTCCATCATCCCTATCATCATTGATCACCATAATGGCTTTCAGGAGTAACAGTGGGTGGTGTGTGTGTGTAATTGTTCTCATTGGAAATGCCATTTGATTGTAATCGCACGTGTAATGAGGCCGCGGGTTTTTCTCAGTAGGTATAACTGGTTCACGCTCTTGGACACATTCCAATAATAATGTCGGGTGATTCTGGACAAGGTTGGGAAATGGCGCGGATTAAATTGTACACACACAGTATGATAAGACGCCTGGTTTTGCTACATGGTATTTTTATTTTCAATTCTAATAGTTTAAAGCAATAAAAACTCACGAGTGAAGCTTCCAGGTAGTTTTTGAAATGATGTCTAAAAAATCGTTAAAATTATAACATTTTTTTAATAAAATTAAAATTTTCATTGTATTAGATTTTTTATTTCCGACGACCGGTTGGCGCAGTTGTTCGAGCGTAGACCGCTCGGCTCACTGCACATGGTGGTTGCGGGTTCGATTCCCGCCGTGGCAAATTTCGGATGGGGCCTTTTCGTTATTTGCCTTGGTCTGGGTGTCACTGGGATCGCCCCCAGTCCATTTTACGGTACCCATAGTACAAGCTTTGCTTAGTTTGGGACCGTACAGTTGTTGTGTCTGTCTGGCGATATTTATTTATTTATATTTATGTAACAAAGTCCGCAAACAAGCTTAAGACACGACTGATGTTAAACAGTTACCGTAGCCTATACATGCTTGCACTACCAAAGTCATTGCGTTGACGACCTAAAGGGGAACGGGAGCGAGGGAGGCGAGGGGAGGGGAGTTGAATCAATCAGGTACATCGTGGCACTATATTGTTGAATGTTCAGATTTTGAGTAATTAAGGCTAAAGCGCCCATCTAGACCGCGAAGTTCAATTTTTTTTGAGGTTTTTTAGATTTTTTTCAAAATCTGACAATGATTAAAGGCACATTTTGTAATTCGCGACAAAGACCGTGTGCTGTGCATTTATTAATATATCCAACTTACTCTAAAACATTTCAAGAACGACAGCTATCCAGATAATCTAGCAAATTTGTATATTTAGTGATTAACTAGTATCATATCCACCGTGATAATGTTTAGATTAAAATAAATGTATTAATAAACGCACTGCATACTGTGTTTGTCGCAAATCACAAAATGTTGTCTTAAATGTTTTGGATAAACTATAAAAATACTCGAAAATTTTGAATTTCGCGGGCTAGACAGGCGCCTTCACCTTAAGGCATTTGTTTTCTGTACAGTCATCGTCAGTGACATTAATCCAATTTACACAAACGGAATTACGCAATTAAAAAAAAACTTGTCTGAGCGCTATTAACCGGTAATTGTATTAAATACCGTTTATTGTACCGATAGAAAACTCATATTAAACAAAACGATTGTATAAAGATAGATAAGCTATCGTCTAAGTATGTGCTAATCAGCTACTGGCTGGGCGACCGAGAAGAGATAAAATGTCAAAAATATTGTCGTCTTGCTATCGCGAGTATAATGTGACAAGATTCACGTGTGTCTTGTCTGTCACAGTCCCCCGCGATATACGAGGTATTGAAGGTTATATCTACGACGTGTGTTTTACGGCAGAACTAATCCATTAAGTTCATGTTCAATTATACACTCTATTCCGACTGATGTAGCGTTGATATTCACAAAATTATGTAAGTAATATACTAGCTAAAACGGATGGGTGGAGATAAGCCAGTCAGGAAATATGGATTACTTATTGAATACTTTCATTTTCAAATGCTATATTACTATGTGATACACGACTAAATGTCTGACAGAAAAATACAGAGTTACAAACAAAATAATAAGCAGTATTGTCTTAAAAAAGTGTTTCAAACTTAAAAAAAATAACAGTTTTTTTGTTTGGTTTTAATGAAAAAACTTTAGTTTAGTTTTTCAATTCTGATAATATGAATACTGATATAAGCCTGTTTTGTTGTATCACTTATTTGTCTTACAAAAATGATTAACAAAACGCATAATTGTAATGATTCTCGAGATTCAAGCTTTCACTTAACTTCCTATAAAGTATTAAATCAACAAAATGTTTATAAAGTTACCCATGTTACATGAAACACTATGTATATAATTTGTCTCCGCTTACCTGTCTCCAAATAGGTACTATACTAATTAATGTAATAAATTAAATACCAAATAATGTATTAAATGTATATAACCGGTATCGGTATATTTCCAGATAGTCACATATGTATAGGACGATTTATTTTTCCACAATTTATTAATAGCAAAAGAAACATACTTTTCGGAACATGTATTTACCATTTAGTATTTTAAATGTTGCCAAATTTCGAGTTGCACAGTTTAGTATTAAAAAAAAAACATTACAATTTTCTCTATGTTTTTGGTCCCTTATAGAGCCCAGAATTGATGGTTCCAGCGAAGATTTTTTAATTCTAGTTTATTTGATGTTTATAAACAGTCCTTCAAAGGTCAAAGTAATGAAGCACCGTCAAAACATAATAGTGTACGAGATAGTATAGTTAAATACTTATACACAAAGCATCACGTTTTACCTACCGAATACACTAACGACGAAATTAGTAGTAAAATGCGTTAACATGCATGTGCTTCGCTTTTTCAACAATCTGTTTCGTGGATCTAGCTAGTGGCGTGACTGGCGTGCTACTGGCTCGTACGTTATACAGTTTAACATTAATCCGGTTTTTAAATATTCAATTTGAAACGCTTTATAAATAGGCCTTAAATGCTATTGTAGTGAAGGGAACGGTTACTTTGGGTTGAGATTATTAATTTTATTGATTTTGTCTGTAATATATATATTTTCCCATGTTAATATAGATATGCTAAAATTGATTGCCATATCTATAAACCGACAATTATTTTTGAAAAACATGCAGAACTATTTTGCACGTGACTGTACGCATTATTTTGACGCCAATAACAATATTGGCCTATATTTATCTCACCCTCGCTAGCAGCGGTTATTTATGATTACATAATAATATTGTAGTAATTGTGAAATATATTCTTATGTAAGTACAAAATGTATTTATATTATTATTAATGGTAATATTGGAATACAGTTACTGTACTGTATTTTCATTTATCATATTTGATTATTTAAATTGTTACAATGTTTCTTATTTATTTTTAATAACTTCCTAACAAGATATTATTGCTCATCCGGTGCAACATAGTCAAAATTGATAAAACCATATTTTTCAGGACAGTAATTTTAATTTTATTTTATGTTTCAAACCATGATTGTGACTTTGTTACAATGAGTATGTACATAGTTAAACTTAGTTTACTACAAACTATTGATAGAAAGGCTTGAATAACATAATGCAAAGTAAAAATAAATATTGAATAAAATGCAATTGTGACCTTGTTGCACCAGATGAGCGTTATATAAAATAATATTCTAACTTTATTACTTATCTAAATTGTGCAATATTAATGTGGGAATATGATATCTGAGAAAAAGTAAATGTGATTTGTTTTTAGATAAGTAAATTAACTTGATAGTGTAAATTAAGATAATATTAATTATGGCATTAATATGTTAAAACTAAAACTTATTGTGTACATTACCTAAAAAGTGACATAACTTATTCTTCCTTTTCGATCTGAAGACTGATTAAGTAGGTACGTTTATTTATTTATTTATTTTCTCGTAAAGGCTTAATAATCATTGAAAATCAACTCTAATAAAATATTTATATGAATTGTTTTCTTTTAAATTCATTTATATTAGCAGTTAATTTAAATTTTCAAATGTAATTAATATCTCATTATAAGCCAATGACAGATTTAATCATCCTATTATATTACGAGTATGAAAATAATTTATAATTATCTTTTTAAATTACTGCAGTCTTTTGTAATTATATTGTGTAATTAACAATCACTTGTGCCAAATTGTTTTTTGAAAATTAAACCAATATTTTGCTATTTTGTTCGTGTAAATAACATCAGTATGTTTAATTTCCATTGTTATGAAATATGTGGAGAATATTTAAAATAAATATAGTTTTCTAATAATATACCTTTGTTCTCATAAAATTTCCTCATCATTGTACTGCATATAATTTCTAAAAGAAAGAGAAATCTTGAAAGATATTATGCTAAGAGACTCGATGCAATATTTTGTAACTTGAAGGCAGTCAAGGTTTAATAATGCCGCCGCATAATTACTAAAAGCCGTTTAGTGAGTAAACCAAATATTGAGCTATAAACAAAAACATGGGAAATTATGTATCTAGAAAATGTAAAGATATGCAGATATTTTTGTTGAACCCAACTAGAAATGATAAGAAAATATGACCCAGACTATATATGGAGAAAAAGTTGCTTTTCAAGTAATAAATAAATAATCCTTTTAGTAATCGCACGGCATTGATAAATAATTACTGACCAAATGATGGTTTGATTTGTATATATTTTAATTATGTATCACTAGTGGAGAATTTTTCTATACTGAAATATTTTTCTGAAAAAATATACCTACCTGGTTCTCTCATTAATATCTAGCGAGTCATCCTAATTTTTATAAAATTCAATTTTTGTAATAGTTATTATGTAAATGTCTAATAGTGTGATGCTTACAAAATTATAACGATGCTCAGAAACTATAAATTATTTCACTATTTTTATATTATAAAACTTAATAATAATATTATGATAGTCTAATTATGCATTTATTGTTAACGAATTTATTTTGTTGATTTTTAATAAATCCCACTGTTATTAATTTTTAATACTTGTTGTAAAGTATGTAGCGAATATTTGATATTGTAAAGTATGGAACGGTAAAATGGAGCCTTATAGCCGTAATAAACAATTTCCCTATTAAATGTCTTTTGATTTTTTAAATCTACCTCACCTAAGAAAGTCCATTTTCCAGAGGTATTATCGGAAGGCGGTATTCATGAAGTAATTCTATTGTATATATATCTATCATCTACGTACTATTACTTTTAAAACGACAATATTTGTTCCATAGCCGAAGCGTAAGTAAGTATGTATCTACCCAAGATGCTAGCTGCATTTAAACAACGCAACTCTCCTCGACTCGCCACCGCCGCCGCAGCCACCGGTTGCGTCAATCAATCATTTATTTCAAGGAGACCCTTTGTGCCAATGCACAATACCTAGGGTTTCGATTCCAAACGTACCTACAATACCAAAATATTGATACCAGTCTTACTTTTTCACTCAGTTACAGTTGTCACTCGAGTTAGCCAGCGTGATGATATTAGTGTTCTTGATTCTAAATAAGAAATATATTCTATTGTATTATTTTTGTACATTGGCGTTCTTCGTATTTGAAAAAAGGATATAGAAATACCTACTTACGTGTGGAATTTTTATATTTTACATTGTAAATATTTTAGCAACCCGACAAAGTGATAAATTATCTGTGCAACCCGAGATCGAAGTTGATACGTTTACAATTGACGTATTGATTTTTGAACGGAATAAATGACACTAGTGGTTCCCGAACGCACGAATCAAACGTCATTTTTCATTATCATGGCGGAGGACGAAGATGGTGTTTCGAATAAGAAGTCGCCTCAAAATTCAAATAACGCAGCGGCTACCCAAGAAAACGAGCAGAATGGGACAAAACCTGACTTAGGAATCGAAGAGGCAAAGTACAACAGCAATGAGAACGGGGACGCGCCCCCCGCCGAGGCGAAAAGCTCAACTTCCAGTGAGTTTACGAAGTTGTTTTTTGTCCTAAATATAAAGGCATTCCTGTGCGACTGTTCGTTTTTATTGCAGAGTCGACGGGGGCGACGCGGAAGGACGAGAACCCGTTCTCGTTCCGGCATTTCTTGAAGCGGGACCTGTCGCTGCCGGGGAACTCGACATACGAGAACACGGGCGCGCGCCCCAAGGTGTACGCCAACACCGTGCAGCACTCGCCCACCAAGACGGACGTGCATGCCGACTCGCGGCGGGACAAGCCCCGCTCCAGCGACTCCCCAGCCAAAGAGAAGCCTAGCGAGGGCTGCAGCCACCGCATAAGTGACAACACATCCTCCAGTAGTTCCGTAGAAATACCTTTTAGTGTAGTGGACAACTCTGATTCTAAGCATAACTTTTACGCGGACAGTAACGATGTGCCGTTCTATCACAGACCAAATTTGGCTTCGGAGCCTCTGGGTATACCCTCCCTGCCGGACTTTGTGCAAGACCACATACTGGTGGAGCAGGCATACATTGGCAACTCAAATGGGCCTATATCTGTTGATTTGGATAATTTGCCGGACTTTACATTTAATACTAGTTTCAACACGGCATCATCTTCTTCGTTGGGGAGGAGGAATAATACCGGTTTTGGTAGGGGGTACGATTATGACGTGTACATGGGAGTGGCGTCAACTTCGAACGATTCTGGTGCTGGTGTCGGTATCCCTCTGGACTTGCCTGTGGGGGCAGAGGCAGCCGGGCCCATGCCGCTGGACCTCCCCCCACATCTGAGCCTGGATCTCACAGAGTCCGTGAACCCTGCTGACAGGAGGAACATGTCTCCGAGAAGCACCTTCCCATTAGACCTGCCTCCTAATGCTGGTAAGTCTTTCAAAGTTCATTTTATTGTATGTTGACTACATTTGAATCTTAATGTACTATTGTTTTCCTATTTTAGGAGAAGTCGTTGGACATTTAATTGTTTGATTAACTTAACTACAAGCCAGCACCCAATTCAATAACTGAATTTATTAGCATCATGTGATTTTGTAATACAATTAAGTGTGCCATTTCTAATCCAAGATATATCTATTTTGGATCAGCATAGTGATGTCTATAATCAATTTTTCAAAGCAGTTATTTTTAGTCTTTCTCAATTTGTATTGGGACATTATCACCCCACCCCTATTACCTAAATGAGTAGACGGAAGTCCAGTGTTGTATACCCACATTATACTATTGACTTTCATAAATGTATTGTCTCAGACACATCACACCATAAATACTAATAATTGCAATATATTGTTTGCAAATCCTATGAATGCTTGCGTTGCATATTAAAATTAACAATTTAATTAGCTTTTCAATCATAATTTCAAACCCGATTGGCTGTATGCTACCATATAAAATAATGGTTTTATCAATTTTATAGGTATTGTTAATGTGATACAATTTGTAAGAATACTTAATGAACCTGTTGCTTGGCACTAACATATTTATTATTCTTGTCTTATCTAGCTGAGCCCGCAACTTGGAATTTAACTTAACAAAAAAGCCAGATCCCGCGTTCTGAGCCCGCGCGACAGGACCCATTTTTTTTAAATTTTGTTTTTCTAAAATTAAATTAGCCTAAGTTACCCCTTATAACATCAGCTATCTGCCAGTGAAAGTCCCGTCAAAATCGGTCCAGCCGTTTCGGAGATTACCCGGAACAAATACGCAAACACACAGACAGACAAAAAAATTTTAAATCGCATTTTTGCTATAGGTGTCATATGTACTTTGATATGCACTTAGTGAAAAGGTGTTATTTTGATATTACAAACAGACACTCCAATTTTATTTATTTGTATAGATTTAAAAACTCCCAATTTGATGTCCCATCACTAAGACATAAGTGTCATTTTTCCAAATTTGAGTAATATTATTATAATATCTGTAAGCGAATTTTTTCTCATTTTTTCTGGTGTTTTTGCTTATAGATCAAATTTGGGTTAACTCACTGCCTTTTAGTAATTGGATAGCAGCAATTCAAACCATGACAATTAATCAATTAACATTATACCGAACAGGTACCTGCCACTTGTGTTTTGGTGGCATTTCTTTTGAACTCTTGTTACTGACCTTTTGAATTAATTAATTACGTACGACATACCTAATTAGACCCTGTCGTCGTAATCAGAAGAGAATCCTTAATCGGAAGGTGTGTCTTTTTTCTACTATATTTATTTCAATGAATATCTTCATTTATATATATATTCAGTTTGAATTCACATCATGATATTAATATTATCAATAATTTGTTACCTATAACATCTCAACACAACTCAACTCAAAATTGATTTTATTCATGTAAGCTTACATAGCATTTATGAATAGTCAGAATCTACCACCGGTTCGGAATGCTGCTTCCACTGAGAAGAGCCGGCAAGAAACTCAATGGTTATTCTTTTCAATGTACAAAAGATGGTGTACATTCTCAGGATATTACTGATGGTGTAATTGCCATAGATCACATAACACCATGTGGTATTGTGTTCCAACGGTGCAGGCGCGGAGTCGATGTGCCTGCCGGACTTCCTGCCGGTGCACCCCGGCCGCACGTCGCCGGAGCCCGAGCACCAGGACGAGCAGATGCGTCAGATTATCGGGGAGCTCGAGCGAACCAGGTGGGCATTGAGACACATAACTGAAGTCTGCTCATTTAAAACTAGATGTTTCTCGATTGGTCTGGACGTTATGTCGCTTCACTTTTGTCTGTGTTACTACGAATCCGACTACAGAATCCGAATGTGTCATTAGGTTATGTTAGTTCCCAGTTAGGGGGGATATGGAGCCAGGACTTAGATGAAGTTTCAGGATATTTTTTTTTGTTTTGTTTTGATCACTGTTACTACAAATACAAATTATTGCGAGGTCAGAGGGGATCCACCAATTTGGTTTTACAAAGTGGATGGTTGCATTTTGTTTTATATAATTTTTCATGTGTTTGTTAATGCTTGTTACTTGAAATACCTAACCAAACTTGGTGGGCCATATTATTAAAGAAAGAAGAACAGATCGGAGGTCAGAACTGGAAGTATTCATGTCTTTAATGGCACTGCCATGGTGGCAAAAAAGTTGCTAAGAAAAGGGCTTAATAGTACATTGTTACACAAGGGGTGAATGTAACCCTCGAGCTATTGGCCAAACCACGTCTCGGGCCAAAATAAGTCTCACCCGAGGCAAATACTGTGCTTTTCATTACGAATACAAGAAAAGTAACAATAAAAACAGGAATTGGCTAAAGAAATAATACAAGGAAGTATGAACAATACTCTACAACTCGAAAAAACAAATGAAGATCGGATTGCCGCCTATTTTGTGTTTTTTTTCGATGGCCGGCCAACTTCATTATTTTGCCATTATTTTTCATTTTCATCTTTAAATATTTTGCCCAAATCTACGTTATTTTAAAGAAATTGTTGAAACTAAATTATAATTAAGTCATTTCAAAATATATATCCTTAATTAATACATAACTTTATTAAATTAAAACTATTTTTCGGATTTTATCGCGTTTTTTAACTTTATGTTCCCGACGTTTCGGCTGCTTTACAGCAGCCATGGTCACGGGGGGACTGAGGTGTTAGACGTCCTGATGTCATAGTTAGAAACTGGGTACCCTCATATTAAGTTGTTGTTTGCGGTCCGATCCACGCAGAAAGTGCTCACAGTGTCTCGAGGTCTTGCAATGGTACACTTGGTTTTGGATTTAATTATATTAATTACTGGATCCCAAGTTGGTGGTAGCACCCAGCCATCTTCCCTATTGAAATTAGGATGTTTTTTTAATTTCAATGGCCTCACGTATCATCCTTGGTCGGAATCGGTGTTCTTTTGCGAGGATCTGTGGTTTATCAAATCTGATATAATGGCGGGTGCGGTCCTGTACATGTTCACAGATTGCAGACTTCGTGGAGCGCCGGTGTTTCACGTCAGCTATATGTTCTTTTACGCGGGTTTTTACTGATCTTTTAGTTTGCCCTATGTAGGAGAGCCCACATTCACAGTCGAGTTTGTATACCCCTGCATCTTGTAGAGGAATGTGACACTTGACAGGTGGTAAGAACTGACTAATCTTCTTTGGTGGCTTGAAATAAGTTTTGATTGAAGCACGTTTCAAGATGTAGCCAATCTTGTCTGTGACACCTCTTATATATGGTAGTACAGCAGGTAGACGCTCGACTGTGGCTGGTTTCACTCGGTCACTGTGATGGAGGCGCGGGATCCGGAGCTTGTTGTCATGCAATACTTGCTTGACGTGACGGATCTCGGCAGCCAGGTGTTGCTCATCACAGATCCCTTGTGCTCTCTGAAACAAAGATTTACCCACGGTAGCTAACTGTGTTGGATGGTGGTGAGATTCACCGTTTAAGTACCTATCAGTATGGGTCTTTTTCCTATGCACGGTGTGGCCTAAGGTGTTATCAGGATTACGGATTACTAAAACATCTAAGAATGCTAGAGTATTGTTGGCCTCTAACTCCATTGTAAATTTGATTTTAGAGTGTATGGAGTTAAGATGGTCCAGAAATGCTGTTATTTTGTCATATGGTAATATTGTGAAAGTATCGTCTACGTACCGTTTGTAGAATCTTGGGGTCACAGGTGAAGTGCGAAGGGCTGTCTCCTCGAAGTCTTCCATGAATATATCGGCGACAACAGGAGAAACAGGGGAGCCCATCGCTACACCATCTACTTGCTTGTAGAACTGTTCATTCCACAACAGATACCCGGATGTGAGGCAATGTCTTAAGAGTTCAGCATATTCCTCTGTCATGTTGTTCTCTGCTAGCTTCTTTGATACTATAGTGATGCAGTCTGCTACAGGTAGACAGGTAAACAAAGACTGAACATCAAAACTGACCATAGTTTCATTGTCAGCAAGATGTAGATGTTTAATCTCACTGACAAAATGGTATGAATCCTTTGTATGTGCTCTTGTGTGTCCTCTTAGTAGTGAGAGCACCTTCGCTACGTGCTATAGTTTTATTTCAATGTGTAGTATTCGCGTAAATATAAGAAAACAATACATAACTTTATGTTATTTCAATTTTACATCGTGCTGTAATTGAGTGACTATAGAAAAAGTTGGAAAATGGTTCCATAGAAATGTGAAAATGGAACTTTTTTTTAAAAATAATTTGACAGCTGTCAGTTGAAAGCGATTCTCCCTAGGGCGGAAAAGTATTACTTTCAACCCACTCCTCAGGCAACTTCAGACCTACTTTCCGAGTATGAGTAATGAAAAAGTGTTAAAATGTTCTCCCCAGGTCGGAGCTGTTCACGGAGCGCAACCGGCGGTCCCGCGTGGAGGAGGAGCTGGCGAGCATGCGCGAGGCCGCCTCGCTGCTGCGCGCCGAGGCGGCGGCGGCGCGCGCCAGCGAGGCGGCCTCGCGCGCGCGGCGAGGCGACGCGAGGCGAGCCGACCGCGACCTCGCGGGCCCGCTCGAAAACCACGTCTCGGACGTCGCCGTGAGTCTAGCTATAGTCAGTCGGATATAGTTTTGCAGAAAGGAATCAACCGTGACTGTATACCAAAACCAACCCTATCTTAGTGATACTAGGTTGGTTTTAGTTTGCAGAAGCGTGTGCGGGTTGGTTCCATTTTGCAAAACGACGTCCAGTTCATTTCACGAACACGAGTGAATTGTTGAAAATTGGTTCATGTTCACAGCTCGCGTTTGCGTGAAATGAACGAACTATACCTAATAAACGATTGCTATTGCTGTCCTATGGAAGGTGATCATAAAACCCTTTAGATTCTCTCTTTCTTGCCTGGGGTTAAAAGAATAAATAACTATGGTGACAAAATAAACAACGCGCGTATATTGGACTAGGGGATGAATCCAGTGACACACAGACCAGAGCAAATTAAGAAAAGACCATTATACCCACAATTATATAAATTATCATAAATTTCATCATTCACTCTTTGTAAATTGATTACAAAACCCAACTGCGTGCTATGTATTTTTACAACGGTACGTAGTAAAGTTTCCATAAATATACTACAATACTATGTTGCATAGTATGTTTGGCAACAAGCTAAGCCGCGCACGCCATGCAGTGTTGTGATGTAATTACCTACTAACACACACTTATTATGTGTTATGTAGCTACCTAAATGGATTCAGATTAGTATTTGTACGCCATTTGTGTCTACCACTGCATGCGCAAGTGACGTGTATATCTATATATTAATACTAGCTGAGCCCGCGACTTCGTCCGCGTGGAATTTATCTTAACAAAAACGCCCGCTCCCGCGTTCTGAGCCCGCGCGGCAGGACCCATATTTATATTTGGTTTTTCTAAAATAAAAGTAGTCTAGGTTACTG
Source organism: Notodonta ziczac (assembly GCA_918843915.1). Lineage (NCBI taxonomy): Eukaryota > Metazoa > Arthropoda > Insecta > Lepidoptera > Notodontidae > Notodonta > Notodonta ziczac. The sequence goes on from OU974049.1 coordinate 11,245,021, forward strand.
CTACATCAGCTATCTACCAGTGAAAGTCCCGTCAAAATCGGTCTAGCCGTTTCGGAGATACTCTTTGATTTCATGTGTTTTTATTTTTTTACGCGGAACCCTAATTGTTTTTAAAAAATAAAGTAGCCTAAGTTACTCCTTATAACATTAGCTATCTGCCAGTGAAAGTCCCGTCAAAATCGGTTCAGCCGTTTCGGAGTTTACCCGGAACAAACACACAGACAGACACAAAAAATTTTTAAATCGCGATTTTGCTATAGGTGTCTTATGTACTTTCATATGCATTTAGTGAAAAGGTGTTATTTAGATATTACAAACAGACACTCCAATTTTATTTATTTGTATAGATTATTTGTATAGATGTGAAGCAAAATCTTTCAACCGCTTAATACGAAAATTGCGCGGACGGAGGAGTATGAAATTTGGCACACTTATAGTTTATATAGAGAAGGAGTGGAAAATGCTAATATTTTTATATTATAATACTTAGAAATACATTAAAAGCAATAAATAAAACATTTCACGCACTACCATGAATTACACACATTTGTAGCCTCCACATCAACTGACAGTCTGACTGACAAACGGTGACAGTTTTAGAGGCCGGGACTTCCATAGTGCATTCTGCGTGCCAGTATTAAATAGTCTTTGACAATAAAACGACGACCGACGCTTGGCGTAGTGGTTCGTGCGTAGGCCACTCGGCTCACTGCACATGGTGGTTGTGGGTTCGATTCCCGCTGGGGCAAATTTCGTAAGTGGCCTTTTCGTAATTTTCCCTGGTATGGGTGTCACTAGAATCGCCCCCAGTCCGTTTTACGGTACCCATAGGACAAGCGTTGCTAAGTTTGGGACCATACAGTTGGTGCGTTCGTCTGGCGATATTTATTATTATTAAATCCTTAATTATAATGACGTTTAAAATTTAAACTAAATTCATTATGGTCGAATTTAGACCATTATAACGGGAATACTAGTACGTGTTAATGTGCGCATCGCACATGGTCGGACGGATCGTTGACTGCGCCGACATCAATCGACCATCGATCGATAGAACGTTGCTCTATGCAGAAACTGTCAACTTCTCATGCTACTATGGATCTATGGTGGTATAACCACACTGGCAAGGCAGCTCAAGATTATGAAAAAACGTATCAGTAGTTCCGAGATTCCGATAAACCAATTTAATTTGTATGGTGAATAAAACAATTGTGGTGTATAAATATTTTTTTCAGACACGAGCAACAGAGGCTGATTCAACAGTAGCAAAATTGAAAAATCAAATAAAGAAATTAAAGGTAAATTATTTGTTATCAGTTCCCAAATCGTTTATTATGTACTTGCAAATTGCCTTTTTTCATATTTTTTTCCTGAAGTCTATAACCGGATCGGAACGCGACTTCGACTGAAAAGCTACCTATTTAATGTTTGAATTTGTATATATTCAGGAGGAGTTGGCCCTATCCCAGGAGGAGGTCCGTTCTCTCCGGGGCATGCAGAGCAACGCGGCCACGGACCTCCGGCACGCCACACTCGTCGCTGAGACCTCGCTCAGGTAAGACTGGTTTTCTTTTACCACCAGGGCGCCGGCGCCACTTTCGAGCGCGCTGGTATAGACACTTGACGATTGACTTTGACCGACTTCGAGTCTTCTCTATCACATTAGATTAAAAAGTCTATTATAATAAGATACTTATGTGTAAATAAAATTTAAAAAGTTTATATTTTGGTTTCCAAACTGATATTGTAAATACGAAAGTAACTCTGTCTAACTGTTTATTACGCTTTCACGCCTACACCGCTGAACCAATTTCGATTAATTTTGGTATTATACTTAGATTGAATCTTGGAGACGGAGATGGGCTACCTATAGTCGTGAAACTAAAACTACAGCGCGTGAAATAGGGTACGGAAGATTGTAAATTCCGTTCCGAGATCCACGCGGACGAAGTCAAGTCTTCAAAAATAAAAAAATATTTATTTAATTCCAGAGAACTATTAGCTGGTCTGGAGCAGTTGAAAACGTTGAGCACCAATCTCGACCCCACATGATCACCCCTGGCGGGATCCAACCAGCCCACACTAACCGCCAACCAAACCTCCGAAACTACGTAAGTTAATCTAACCATTATTGTGTTTACATTGTAAAGCTGGGTTTACGTTTTCGTCGTATGAAGTTTGACTTTGGATACAATCGGAAATGGGTACTTCTGAAGTAATATGAACTAGACTTTAGATCTCAATTTTTTTTGTACCAATTGAATTTCGTTGTTCAAAATTCAGCTTATTTCCTATCAATTATATTATTCTTAATATTGTAAAAAGTTATTTTGTCGTGATAAATGTACACAACTTGTGTAAGAAGATATTAGTATATAAATACCTCTATATAAATCAATAAAACAATTGAATAATGTACGGAGAAGCTTAGTAATGTTTTATTAAACATTTTTTTAGTGTGAGTTCACATAACACCTCGTGTACATTGATGAAAAATTTACTCAGATTTGTTTTCTTGCCTAGGTAGGCATTCGCAGAAGGTCCATCTAATGGTAAGTGGTAGATAACCCTCGCCCAGAACAGCTGCAACTGATCATACTGTGTCTATATTTCTGCAACTCAAAAGGATTTGCCTCTCCCTATACTAGGTGAAACAGAAAGGGTATACTATTTTTTTGCACCTTTACTTTTTAAATCTAAAACTATCGGCTTTGTATGACAGTTGAAGTACTAAAGGTTTTGTAGACTTGTGAACTGTGTCAACAGCTGTATCTCTATAACACCTTTTGTTTTTCATGTTTACTCCAAAGCTGATAGGTTTTGAATTACAAAGTTAAGTTTTGAAAAACAAGTGTACCCTTTCTGTTTCAACCGGTATTGTGCTGTTAGTAAAATTACAAAACCAGACATCGGTGTGGTGAACGTGTTTCGTCAGTACAAACTAGGGATAGCATTTCCATGAAACTTGAACAATTTATGTGTAAAAAATATTTTCAGTAGGTAGTTAAAATACTACTTATATCTCATTTTTGTTACTATGTGTTGTGTGGCACGCACGGGCGTGTGTAACGTTGTCTATATATAATTTTCAAACGCACGTTATATCGATACCGCTTGCTTTATATTGTAAATTATATTTGTTAGCCTAAGCTTCGCACTGTGTGGGAAATTATAGTCACAATTATGTATTCCAGACTTGTTATTTTACCACAATATATATTAAAAGCACACAGACTAATGGCGAGTTTCTTCATGACAAACTAAAGTAAAAGCAACAGCTAAAAACAGCTGAAATTGTGAAATAGTGGGCAATTTAACTGTTATTTAATTTTTATTTTAAGACAGTACTTTGGTTGTTACTTGCAACAATGTAACTGACCGATAAGGTTTACCTCTATTTAGACAAAAAAAAACATTGTCGTCGGTGCAATTTGATATTACTGCATCAAAACTCAGCAGTCAGCATGCAGTCTGCTTGCAGTTGGCAGGCAGTCAGCTTCCAGTCGGCAAGTAGACCGCTTGCAGTTCGTTGTCAGTTTCGATGCAGTTATATCAAGCGCACCAAAACCGCATCCAAACATGTATCGGTGTGACGACCGTAAGAAATATCTGGCTTTTTGAACTCGGACAACAATATAAATAATGAATCTTCATTGGAGTTTGTAAATAGGAGTAGATACGTATATTTTTGTGTGCCACCGAGGCTGTTTTCATCTATCCAATGATAGCACGACGCTTATCTCGTTGTATTAATGTATTTCCGGCCACGATCATAACTAACTTCATATCTTAATTGTATGTCAACTGTGTGAGCAGCTATGGACGCACTGCGATTATACATAATGGGATTTATCATTAGTTGAGTTTTTGGAAGAATACTATTCCCCTACCCCCAGCCTACTAAAGGCGGTGACACACCTGAGCAAGACCACGAGGGACAAGGAATATTCAAATATTGGTGGTTTTTCTCGTGTTTCGCCTTAAGTCTGCACAAGCCAATGCGCGAGCAAAGATGTGATTGCTTCGGTAATATCTACGGTATTGTAAATTATGCAATCCCTAAAAATAACTCTCGTGAAACTTGTTTTCCACACTGTGATTCAACATTTGCGATAACAATCAATCGAAATAACTCATTAGTGCTAATTAAAAGATGGCAATATATAAATATAGAAAATTAAAATTGTATATGTAAAACAAGCGATATTGTTTTCAGAGTTGTCAGTAAAAACTTGTTTCTTCTAGTACACTTTCTTGACAGACTGAAGTTTAGCCAACTTTAGTCGTGTATCAACAAAGACGTGATATATCAGTCTCGCGACTATTATAACCTGTGGTGCGTTCATTTATTAGATTATAATTAAAATTGTACATAATCTGTGATTCGGTGGTTCCAAATTGTCATGTCGTTTAATAATTCCAACAAAATTACGCTTAGCGTTTACGCGTAAAGATTGTGCTGTTAGGAGATGTTTATGTAAAATGGGTGTGTGTAACTTTAGGTTTGCACTGACGAAATACACATACACAAAGCATATAGTTATCTATATTGTACGATCGCTCGGCGCAGTGGTTCGAGCGCAGGCCGCTCGGCTCACTGCACATGGTGGTTGCGGGTTCGATTCCCGCCGGGGCAAAGTTCGGTGGTCTTTTCGTAATTTATCCAGGTCTGGGTGTCACTGGGATCGCCCCCAGTCCATAGTTAAAGCGTTGCTTAGTTTGGGACCATACAGTTGGTGTGTTTGTCTGGCGATATTTATTTATTTTTATCAATAAAAAATAGAGAACATGTTTCAGTGGAATGTTTCGTTCAATGCAAACCTATGGTAAGTAGTGTAATACATTCTGGCGTAAGAGATCACGGGTATAGTTCGTTAATTTCACAAAGACGCGTGCTGTGACTCTTATTACACAGGCATAAGGGGTCAATTTGCAATAATAAACGCGTCTTTGTCAAATGAACTGGCTATAGACATTAATCTACCATGTGTTTTACGCGTTCTTTCCGCTCGCTAGTTTCTGTGTAAACCATGGCCAAAGAGAAGCGATACGAAAAGTATTTTATTAAATTAGTAATTTTAATCGTTTCGCCTTCATATAGTTTTTATAAATTAACATAATGGAACACAGAATAACTACGAATGTATAAAATGGCTAAATGTTGGCGAGGCCGTCGTTGACCGACTTGAACTCGAATATGTAACTATGTATTTCGTATCGCTTCTCGTTGGTCGTGGTATGCGTAAAATATTTGTATGGGAAATTGTACATGGGCTCTATAAATCACTTGCGGAATAACAAAAGTGAATGAAAAACTAGACGCTAGCTCACAACTTCTATTTCTACAATAGTGTCCAATGAGACAAACTTTTTTAAATTAATGTTTTATGATAGTTAAAATCTGAGTATTTGTAATGTAAAAGTACGCGTCAACTTGTCGAATAACACGTTGTATTTCAATTGCTTTGTATAGTTACTCTAACTGCGTTAAAATTCATCGGCAAACTGCATTAACGCACTTAAGTAGTCGAAATAGAACATTAATTCGCTTAACAGTTGACGCGGTTCATACAACATTTATTGAAGTTACTCACAAAGGATTTTGTGTTGTAGTTCGGTGCGATCTGAGCCTTTAAGGGGCATATTGCAGTGTCAAGCTGCGGGGAGTACTATCATGGACACTTTTATTATTGTGATGCATTTGTTTTGTAAGGTCAACGTAATTGACAGCGGAGGTTGAATATTATGTTAATATAAAATATTTATGTACGGAAACTCTAAATGTAACTTATGAGAGCCTGGTAAATAAACGATTACATTTTAATATGGCGTTTCATTTGATATTGATAAAGGTAATTACCCACGGCACTGCACTACCAAGCTACACTACCAGTAAGGTAATTTTTTTAATTAGACGGAATAATGACAGCTAGAAATGTCAGTTCCCTGAATTCGAAACTCATTTGCTCTATTTCCAAGTAAAAGTGACATTACTTGTCAATTTGATTAGTCTATTCAATATTTTGACTTTTATGACGTGGGTATTTTAAACGAGTCCCACAATCTCAGTCCCGGATCAAGAACTTTATACATAACACTGGATGTTTTAGCACGAACAATGTTTTGAAGCCAAGAAATTTGACCTTGAATGACGTCACATATGTTTGTTGAGTGTTGTATCAGTGTTGCTAGATTATTAAAATAACAGCTACCGACAATCAGGAAAGTGAACGGTTGATCTATTTTTTTTTCTATATAAAAATAAATACTGAAGTCAAAAGAGGATTCTCAAATTGACGCATATGTAATATGTAAATAAAATCCATAAAAAAACAGACACGAAAACCATGGACTTGCGAAATCTTGGCTCATCACACGTTAGTTTGGGTATTTTATTGTGTTTATCATGGCAATTTCAGATGAAGTGTGAGAGGGTCAGAACATATGTATGTATGAAAAAAACCTGTCTTCACTCCGTAGTTCTACGTGCACTCTCCAGTGGTATTCTAAGCTTCTTGTCCCGGATCTACAATTTTTCGAACTGGAGCATAAACTCGATAACTCGCCCTTCTCCAGCGTTTGAGATAAATTACTTTAAAAAAGCCACATGTACTTAATTATTGATGTGCCTTCGAAAAACATACAGCAATGCTGTTGAAAAAGCAGTTGTGTTATACCTCGCTAGTCGATGATATACTCGCTGGAAGTTGTCAACTTCCTGCACATAGATGGCGCTAGGGGCGTCTTCCGGTATTTGAATTTATTCGACGCGCCATTTTTCTTCATAGCGTTGTTAACCTCGCTGGCGATTACAGATCGCTGCGCTCGCGTAAAATATATTGATTCTGAATATCTTAAGTGCTCAACATGAGTGCAAGTGCCAGTTTCGAAGAAGATCAGCGTGTAATCGAACAGGAAGGCGTACAGGTTAGCCACGTGGTGCGGCGGCTACCTCGGAGTCACCTTCGCCGCGGCAATCTTCGCCAGCTAGAAAAGAAGAAGAGAGACCCGCAGCGCCACCAGCGGGTATTATACAAAATACAGACCCAAGGATTGATGCCTTGATGAACCAGGTATGTTTCCTATCAAATCTTATGATGCAACTTCAAATATTTTTTGTGAACAACGTGGGACGACTACATGCCAGAGAAATAAATTCAAGTGGCCAAAATATTAATAATAATAATAATAATAATATTAGCCCTTTTGACGTCCCACTCCTGGGCACGGGCCTCCCCTCAACACGAGGGGGATTCAGGCCATAATCCACCACGCTGGCCCAGTGCGGGTTGGCGGATTTCACATGTCTTTCGAAAATTGGTTAAATCTTCTAAGACATGCAGGTTTCATCACGATGTTTTCCTTCACCGTAAGCAAGTGATAATCATATAGAAATTATGATTCGCACATAGATTACGAAAAATCCAGAGGTTCGAGCCAGGGTTTGAATCCGAGACCTGGTAGCCCGCAAGACGCGTGCTTAACCAATCGGCTATCACTGCTAATTAAAATTTATTTGCCATCAATTTCAACTCACTTACATGTTAGTAGGTACATAGACGAAATAAACTAGGGTTATAAAACAATGGTAAGTGAAAAAAGGATGATGTACCTGTGGCTTCCACACTAGGACAAGCCTGTCTCGTGAAAGCCGGCTTATATTTTACCTGGGAGCAGTTTCCGAGATCGAAATTAGGTAACATTCAAATGGGGACATTTAAATAAAAAGTTAAAAGCTAAATAATGTAGGTACTAAAATTTGGTAATGAATACAAATAGTAAAACAAATAAAACAATATCAATAAATCTAAATATATATAACTCAAAGGTGACTGACTGACTGACATAGTGATCTATCAACGCACAGCCCAAACCAGGACGGATCGGGCTGAAATTTGGCATGCAGATGTGATGACGTAGGGAACCGCTAAGAAAGGGTTTTGATTATTTCTACCCCCAAGGGGATAAAATATGAATAATCCCGAAATATTTGTTAAATTAAATTACACGCGGACGAAGTCGCGGGCACAGATAGTATATATATTTGTTTTATCGCCTAGATCCAATATCCTTTGCGACTTGGACGGGCTTGTAGAAAATCTTTGTTAAATATATTCCTCCTTCAAAGGCTTACAAACTGTTCTGGACTGGATTTCACACAGTTCATAAACAGACTCGTTTATATTCATATTTCTTCTGTACGCCCGTGTCCATGACCTGACATATCTTGATATTTCAGCAGAAAATATGATTGACGATAGTGATCGTATAACTTTTACGCCCAATTTCCGTTTCCAGACTGATAACCACTTAGACAGTCAAAATAGGTATTATCGCAACATAATAACAGTAAGATATGATATGATTAGAGAATTATTACATACTAGCTGAGCCCGCGACTTCATCCGCGTGAAATTTAAATTAACAACAATTTTATTAAACAAAAAATTGTTCAGTTCGCAGAGTTTACTAAAAAAATGAAGTTGATAAATAAACACCTATGCTAAGTTTAATAAATTTTTTCTTTATATACCTATGGCAAAACCCCGCTCCCGCGTTCTGGGCCCGCGCGACAGGACCCATGTGTATTTTTTTTCTAAAATAAAAGTAACCTAAGTTACTGTTTATAACATGAGCTATCTGCCAGTGAAAATCCTGTCAAAATCAGTCCAGCCGTTTCGGAGATTACCCGGAACAAACACACAGCCAGACAAAAAAATTATAATCGCGCTTTTGTTATAGGTGCCGTATGTACTTTCATATGCATTTAGTGAAAAGGTGTAATTTTGATATCACAAACACACTCCAATTTTATTTATTTGTAAAGATGTAGGTATAGATGTCATTATTAAGGAGGCAGTCAGTGTCGAGTATAACACCTCTATTCATTACGTTGAATGGTCCCGTAAAACCAGCATCTAGGACTATTATCGGCAATTGCCCGGGGAAATTGAAGATGCGAATCTACATTCTATAAAAAGGTAGTCCCCACTAGACAAACAAATGATGTAGGTATTGATTAAGATAATAATAATATTGGTTTTAGCATACCTTATTATTTCCTTAGAGATACCGATCAACCTGGTGAGTTATGATTGTAAGTTCCTTTTGTTACCTAAACCAAAAGTATACCATAGCAAGTGCTTTATTTCATTTTGTTATGATTACATGTCAATCATCATCATAGCGTTGTCTTCGACGACCGCTTGCCGCAGTGGTCCGAGCGTAGGCCGCTCGACTCACTGCACATAGTGGTTGCGGGTTCGATTCCCGCCGGGGCAAATTTCGGAAATGTGGAAATACCTATTTTGACTGTCTAAGTGGTTATCACGTCGGGGTCACCAATAAAGAGGCGCTGGCTCTTTGAGTGCTTGGTGATTTATAATAAAACACGTTCGTGTGTAGAAATACGGAATAATTTATTTACAAAATGCTTAATTAATATATACAATTTAGGTCTTAAAACTAGTGCACAATGAACAGAATTATAAGAGGAAAAGAGAATACTGTGCGCGACAGAGATAGAAAGAGCGCGCGATGATGCGAGCCTATAAATAGCACCCGCGCGGTCGCGGCGCGCGGATTCGCCGGCAGCTCAGTCGAACGCACGTCTGTTCACATTGGCTCGAATCCTAAGTAATTAGCGAAATTCAATTCTGTTTTAATTATTAAAACTTGAATTGAATCGCGCCCGCGTAATTCCTCGCGGCGTTGACGCCCATCCCGCGTGAGGCCAGCAAGGCTCGACCCCCACATTCCCGCCAGCTCCCGGCTCGCCCGGTTGAGCAGGATGTGGTGAGGGTCGCCGAGCTAGGATTGCCAGAGCTGTCTCGCCGTAACCAACCGCGTCGCGCATTCGCGTAATCGCGCAAAATGGAGTCCCCACCACCAGCTGAGGGACCCATCACCACTCCAACTCGCAGGACGGCACCACCCGCCAGGTCGCTGCTGACGTACATCACGGACTTTGAGCGTGATGAACTCACACTCATCCAGCTTCTAGAAGCTGAAGTCCTGTCGGACGACATGCTGCGATGGATGGCGCTGTTCCTGCGCTTGAGAACCGCCGAAATGGACGCCACGGCGCTGAGCAACGACGACAAGGCCGCGCTTGAGATGGCCACGGTAGGGGTGATCTCACTCCCCCCCGTGCGCCGCTCGCCGGCCTCCGCCTCCCAGCGACGTCGTCGCCGCAAGCGTCACGACACTTCATCTCAAGAGACCACCCCCACATCGGCTAAAAAGCTAAGGCTTAGGGCGCACTCCTGGAGCCCCTCCAGGCTCCGTAATATCCTTCTCCTCCCCTCCCCTGTAGAAACAGCATCCCAGCCATCCCAACAGAGCTCAGCCGCCACCACCAGCACCTCGCGTAGCTACGCAGAAGCGGTGGAAAATCCCACGCAATCAATTGCGCCGCAGCCACAACGCATACGTAAACAAACTACGTCACACGCAGGTGTTCCGATGACGTCATCCGTCTCAGGTAGCTCGGAAAAACCCACTCAATTAATTGCGTCGCAGCCACGACGTATATTAATGAGTAAACAAGATGACTCACACGCAGGTGCACCGATGACGTCATCCGAATCAGTTGGATCGGAAAAACCCACGCAATTAATTGCGTCGCAGCCACAACTTATACTAATGAGTAAACATGATGATTCACGCTCAGGTGTCTCGATGACGTCACCCGACGCAGGTGCGCTCATTAGCGTGTCAACACATTACGTCTCGCCGACCATAACGGGAACCGATAAACAGGTGGCCGATGTACCTGCGCGCCCGGTACACGATGACGCAACAGTGTTTACAACTATGACGCCCCGTTCGTTAGAATTACAGCAGATTATTACATCATCTTCGAGTATGGTATCAGCTGACAAGCCACGCCCTTCCGGAGATGCTGCCCCACCATTGGTCGAGGGACGTCCACGCGCCCCGGCCAAGCCAAGGTATCCACCGATTATAGTGGAACGCCTTCCAAACTGGGTGAGTCACTTTCGCGAGATAGGCTCACAACTCAAGAGACCCCCTAGTGCCCGCCCTTTCGGTAACGGGGTTAAGTTTACACCAACGGATGCCGACGAATATCGACTCGTACAATCATACCTGACGCGGCTCGAGAAAGAGGAGGGAATCGCGTGGTTCTCATATTCCCTACCGGCGGAACGCAGCGTCAAGGTGGCCATCCGCGGACTGCCAGCCGACACGGATCCGGAGGAGATCCGGGCCGCGCTGCAAGAACTGAAATTCGACGTGGAACATGTCAAACACATCCGGGCTCGCGCGGGCAGACCCGGATGCATATTCTTTGCCATACTAAAGAGATCCGGCAACACAGTTCCGGACATCTACCAAGTCAACGAACTTTTGATGATGCCGGGAATTAAAATAGAGGCGTGGCGCGGGAAAAAGGGCCCCGCGCAATGCCACAAATGCCAACAGTTCCGGCACAGCAGTCACAATTGCCATAAACCGCAGGCCTGCGTCCGATGCGGTGGCCCACACCAGGCAAAGGATTGCCCTCGCCCGAGGGAGGAGCCGCCGACGTGCGCGAACTGCCAGGGTCCGCACACGTCCAACAATACCTCGTGTCCTGTCTTCAAGAGGGAGGCGCGCAACAAGAAAGCGGGCACGGTGGCGAGAACCAACTTCGCCTCACGCAAGCCCACACAACCCACTGTGCCCAACACAGTGCAAGAGTCGGCGCCAGCAACACTGATGGCACCGGCAAACCTCCCCACCGACCGAAACGGTGGAGTTTCCAAACGAAAACGCAGGCGCGGGGCGAAGAAGGTGCAGGAGACTGCCCCCCCCCGCGCGTCTCGCGCACACAATGACAAAATCCACAGCCGCTGTTACAACTACAGCAACAGCAGCAACAACATACGGACACAAACCTGGGGGCCTCGATACCACGATCGGGGTCCTCAAGGACATTCTAGAGGCCATACAGGCGGGTGAGAACCCCGAAAAGGCCGCCCTCGGAAGCTTGATGCGTTTACTCCAGTCCAATGCTCGGCCTTAGAGTAGTACATTGGAATGCTCAATCACTGACGGGCAAGCGTCGACTGCTGATCCATTTCCTCAGGGAACAGCGGGTCGACGTTATGCTAATCAGTGAAACCAAACTCAATGACGGAGCTACCTTTGCGATACCATACTATCACGTGTATCGCAAAGATGAAATATCACCGGACGGAATCTCTTATCGCGGCCTGGCAGTGATTATAAAGAGAAATATCGTCCACCAGACAATACCACACCGTCCACTGTCCACTCTATACGCACTCGGAATCGAAGTCCAAGTCGCCGGGCGCGAACTAAGACTATTCGCAGCGTATAGACCTCCGACAAGCACGAAAATTGACTCGCAAGAACTCTGCAGTTTACTGAAGCCAGCACCTCACTCGTCCACCATTCTGGCGGGTGATTTAAATGCTAAACACTGGACCTGGAACTCAACCAGGACGTGTCTCACCGGACAACATCTCCACCAAGACTCCGTGGACCACCACTTCGAAGTGGAGGGCCCGGACGAGCCCACACACTACACCACAAACAGCGCAGATGTGCTAGATGTGGTGGTCCACACAGGACTACAGCATCTGACGCTGCGCCAAACTGTATTCCCTGACCTTCCGTCGGACCATAGGCCGGTCTTAGTGGACATCGCCGAGGCCCCGACGAGAATACTGCCGCCACAACCAAGATCGAGAGTGGACTGGGAAAAGTTTACTACGACCGTACAAAACACAGTACGGTCGTCACCGATCAGCACACCGCTCGAAGTGGAGCTCGCAACCGAAGACCTGACCCGTTGCATCCGTGGCGCTCTCGAAGCATCGTCATCGTCCGCGCGCACCGAGCCGGGAGGGCGTTACAAACCCCTACCGGCGAGGTTACAAGCACTTATAGCGCAAAAGAGAGCGCTACGGCGGCAATGGCAACGCACTCGCTGTCCGACTGTGAAAACACAATTAAACAGTCTTATAGAGAAGGTTCGACTCGACCTAGACTCGCACGCCTGCGTATCATGGGAGCAACATATAAAGTCGCTAGACGATGACATTCCCTCGGTGCATCGCCTATGCCGACAGCTGTCGGGCAAACCGGCACCAGTCCGGCCGCTGACAGACAAGGATGGAATCCCACGTTTCGCCGCACAAGAGCGAGCAGAAATCTTCGCGGAAACGCTGGAGAAACAATTTACACCGAATTCCACCGAAGATGTAGCACACGACAATACAGTCACAGACCACCTGTTACAATATTTCGAGGGCCCCCCTATGGAGGCGCACGAAAACCCACTGACCCTGTCGCCCGGCCAGGTGCAGAAGGCCATGAGCAGGACCAAGCTGCGTAAAGCGCCCGGAGAGGACCGCATCACCAACGCAGCTCTTCGTCATCTACCACGCAATGCGACTGCCGCCGTAACCCGCCTGTACAACGGCATACTGCGTACGGGACACTTTCCGTCCTCCTGGAAGTCCGGGAGAGTGATAATGCTGCCCAAGCAAGGCAAGGACACTAAAAGGCCGGAAAATTACCGACCAATCACCTTACTGAGTACTCTCTCGAAAGTATTCGAGAGATTGATGCTGGCCCAACTGAGCCCACACATTGCGCCACGTCCGGAACAGTTCGGCTTCAGAGCCGATCACTCGACGACCCTACAACTGACGAGAGTGATACACGAAATGGTTACCACACAGGCCAAGAAGGCGCGCAACAAACCAACAACTGCCGCCGTCTTTCTAGACATGGAGAAGGCATTCGACAGGGTGTGGCACGAGGGTTTGCTATATAAACTGTCCCTTTCCTCCTCCCCGCGCCGCCTAGTATCCATCATCCGATCCTTCCTGCAAGAGAGAACCTTCTCCGTGGTGGTGGAGGGCACCACGTCCGCGGAACGCCCCATACGGGCCGGCGTTCCCCAAGGTAGTTGTCTCTCACCCCACTTATACTCTCTGTTCACAGACGACATTCCAGCCATTGGCGGAGCACAGCTGGCGCTGTACGCTGACGACGCCGCATACTACGCGTCGTCAATAAATAGCGGCCATGCTGCCAAGCAAATCCAAAGAACACTAGACGTCCTTCCAGCGTGGCTAAGAAAATGGAAGTTGAGAATAAATGTTGGAAAGACTCAGGCCATTGTGACAGGCAGAAAGCATCCACCGAAACCAGTAAAAGTCTATGATCAGGAAATCCCCTGGCAACCCACAATAACATACCTGGGTGTGACCATCGATCGAAACCTGACATTCAAACACCACACAGACAAAGTGGTCGCGCAGGTGAAGGCAGCGCAGGGCAAACTCCGCCCCGTGCTCTCCTCCAACCTCCCCATGCGAGCGAAGCTCGGGATCTACAAAGCATACATTAGGTCCCGACTCACATATGCCGCTCCAGCCTGGTTCGCCTCGCTCTCTGAGACGAACCGGAAGCGCTTAAGAGCTAGACAGAACATCAGTCTCCGCCACATAGTCGCAGCCCCGCGATACGTGAGGAACGCGACCATCGCGCGAGACCTCAACGTCGAAAGCCTGGACTCATTCGTCTCGAGACTAGCCACAAAAATGTTCCAGAGGGCCGACGCGTCGCTACACCCCCACCTCAGGGGAATAGCACCGCTACATACCCGCCCGCCAGACGCCGTACGCTGCCCGTTCGCCAGAAGCCTCATCGCCTAAACTAGCGAACACAACACCGCCGACACCACCGGAAACACAAACTCCCGACCGGAGAATTAAATAAAAACACGGCACCCGCCGCTAACCAATGACCCGCCCACAGATGTGGGTGGCGTGAAGAAACCACTGAAAAAGGGCACAGCCCTGTAACAGTATCCCCGCTTCCCCCTAGGGGGGCGCGAGAAGAACCACGACTGACTCGCGGCGCGCTTAGTTGCCCGGCGGCTCGGAGCTAGAACGACGTGCGTGCTTCGGAGCGACGAGTAAGACGAAAACACGAAATGCAGATCAGCGGTGACAAGACATACGTCGTGATTGTTATTACGATCGTATGAAGTTCTGTTTCTATTCTTGTTTCTTTATCTTCGTTTCTTTTTCGGCAGAATGTGGCTATTAAATATTTTGCTTCTGCTGGTGTTTTCTTGGTAATGTTTTGCTGGAACGGTATCTGGTAATCTGGTGGTAACTGGTGGTAATGTATGAGGTACTGGTAAGTGCCGCTACAGCCTTTTCGTAATTTGTCCAGAGGTGTCACTGGGATCGCCCCCGGTCCATTGTACGGTACCCATAGTACAAGCGTTGCTTAGTTTGGGACCATACTGTTGGTGTGTCAGTCTGGCGATATTTATTTATTATTTACTAGTTTCTGCCCGCAACTTCGTCCGCTTAGACTTAAGTATTCTATGTGTTAATCCAGGTCATAAACTATCTGTATTCCCAATTTCATACAAATCCGTTCAGTAGTTTTTGCGTGAAAGAGTCACTCACAAACTTTCGCATTTATAATATAAGTAGGATTTATTTAATAACCTACCACCAGCAGATAACAAACAGATCTTCAACAGCAAAAATGTTTTCCTAAGGCGCATCAATAATATAGTGGTTTTACATCAAATAAAACCAATATTATGTGCCGAAGAAGAAAACATAGAGCATTGCATAGGAAGGGCTTCCTGGTGAAGACTATGAAGAAAAACGGCGCTTCGAATACGACATCGCCTAGCTGTTGGTAATTCAAATACCGGAAGACGCCGCCAGCGCCATCCATGTCAAGGTAGATGACAACTTTAAGTGAGGTATAAAATTGAAGTGTCTGTTTGTAATATCAAAGTTACACCTTTTCAGTAAATGCATATATATACTTTACATACGATACTTATAACAAAAACGCGATTTAAAAATGTTTTGGCTGTCTGTCTATCTGTGTGTTTGTTTCGGGTAATCTCCGAAACGCTGGACTGATTTTGACGGGACTTTCACTGGTAGATAGCTGTTGTTATAAGCAGTAACGTAGGCTACTTTTATTTTAGAAAAACAAAATTTTTAAAAATGGGTCCTGCCGCGCGGTCTCAAAACGTGAGAGCGGGTTTTTTTGTTAAGTTAAATTCCACGTGGACGAAGTCGCGGGCTCAGCTAGTTTCAATATAAAATCAAACACAAAATATTAACAATATGATATAATTTGCATCTAAAACAACTATGGAATGTTATAACAAAAATATAAACTGCCATGCAACACTCAGGATTTCAAAATTTATCTGAATAACTGAAAGCTCTTTACTAATGTATTGTACATTTTAAACTATCAGATCATTTTGACGGAATCCAAATAACCAAACAATATTCTCATATGCATTAATTTACATAAAATAAAATAATGTTCTTAAATATAATTTACATTAATCAAAATTGATTTAATTAAATAATACAGTTTTAGATACGATGATAATATCTATATTTTTTACTCTCGCATATGTATTCTCCTAAAGTTGTCTAATCATTAGAATCTAACCTTGCATATTAGCCATGTCACTCGGCTCAATGCCCCGGCAGGTTGCAGAAAATGAACTTTTAGTAATTTACCCTAATCTGCGTGTCACTGGGATCGCCCCCAGTCCATTGTAGCCACCTATCACAAACGTTGCTTAATTTGGAATCGCACAGTTGCTCCCAAATATATAGAAATTGATCTATATATTTTTTGTAAATGTTAGTTGTTTGGTGATATTCCGCCATATGTGACGACGCAACCAGTCGCGCAACCGTGGTCTCTGAGCTACCAACCCTAGACACCCGAGAGACATCAGAGCAGACGCCGGAATCGCTACAGTATCAAAATGTAAAACAAAGGGTCATCACTGGCCGAGCTACTGGTGTCCGAGAGACACCGTACAGCGCTGTACAAATTAATGGTCGCGCGACCTTCAATATTTTATGCACGCGTCGATGTTGGCCGCGCCGCCAAGTTTGCGCGACCAAGCAGGCACTAGGTGAGATACTCTTTATATAGAACTGTATAAATAAATTTAGGGATATTCGATTTACATCGATGCATCGAATTCACGTAAAATATCTTGGAAATATCGTTTGGTTCTAGTTGTAATAGATAATTTAACATTGTGGTTCGTTTGTTGGCAGGTTTGTCGAGTGTCAGGGGGCTGACTACAGCTTTGTAATTCAATATAGAAAAGTACTAGATTTCTAGAAAACATCGGATACTTCTAACCTTCTAACATCGTAAAGTATCGATGCATAGCCTCGATGTATTGCATCAAAAAAAGATATCGATGTATTTTCTAATTCCCAAATTTTCCCTAATTTAGTTGGTAGCACCTAGTGTTGCCATCTGCCGCCGTTACTCGTTGTCCTGGGGCCCCGGGTCGGCGCAGGGCGGCGGCGGCAGCAGATGGTCCCAGTGCGCGGGGCAGCGCAGGAAGTACTTGTTACTCGTTGTCCTGGGGCCCCGGGTCGGCGCAGGGCGGCGGCGGCAGCAGATGGTCCCAGTGCGCGGGGCAGCGCAGGAAGTACTTGTTACTCGTTGTCCTGGGGCCCCGGGTCGGCGCAGGGCGGCGGCGGCAGCAGATGGTCCCAGTGCGCGGGGCAGCGCAGGAAGTACTTGTTACTCGTTGTCCTGGGGCCCCGGGTCGGCGCAGGGCGGCGGCGGCAGCAGATGGTCCCAGTGCGCGGGGCAGCGCAGGAAGTACTTGTTACTCGTTGTCCTGGGGCCCCGGGTCGGCGCAGGGCGGCGGCGGCAGCAGATGGTCCCAGTGCGCGGGGCAGCGCAGGAAGTACTTGTTACTCGTTGTCCTGGGGCCCCGGGTCGGCGCAGGGCGGCGGCGGCAGCAGATGGTCCCAGTGCGCGGGGCAGCGCAGGAAGTACTTGTTACTCGTTGTCCTGGGGCCCCGGGTCGGCGCAGGGCGGCGGCGGCAGCAGATGGTCCCAGTGCGCGGGGCAGCGCAGGAAGTACTTGTTACTCGTTGTCCTGGGGCCCCGGATCGGCGCAGGGCGGCGGCGGCAGCAGATGGTCCCAGTGCGCGGGGCAGCGCAGGAAGTACTTGTTACTCGTTGTCCTGGGGCCCCGGGTCGGCGCAGGGCGGCGGCGGCAGCAGATGGTCCCAGTGCGCGGGGCAGCGCAGGAAGTACTTGTTACTCGTTGTCCTGGGGCCCCGGGTCGGCGCAGGGCGGCGGCGGCAGCAGATGGTCCCAGTGCGCGGGGCAGCGCAGGAAGTACTTGTTACTCGTTGTCCTGGGGCCCCGGGTCGGCGCAGGGCGGCGGCGGCAGCAGATGGTCCCAGTGCGCGGGGCAGCGCAGGAAGTACTTGTTACTCGTTGTCCTGGGGCCCCGGGTCGGCGCAGGGCGGCGGCGGCAGCAGATGGTCCCAGTGCGCGGGGCAGCGCAGGAAGTACTTGTTACTCGTTGTCCTGGGGCCCCGGGTCGGCGCAGGGCGGCGGCGGCAGCAGATGGTCCCAGTGCGCGGGGCAGCGCAGGAAGTACTTGCGCGCGGCGGCGGCGAAGCGGCGCCGGTACTGCTGCGGCGACACCACCGTGGGCTGCCCCGACCCCAGGTTCTTCTTCACCAGGTGCTCCAGCTTCTTGTCCCACGTGAACGTGCGGATGTAGTCTGCGAACACGGTGGTTACTCGATCATTTTCATACCGAAGCCGCGGGTGCAGGGTGCAGTGGCAGTGTGCCTGCGGGTGCAGGGTGCAGTGGCAGTGTGCCTGCGGGTGCAGGGTGCAGTGGCAGTGTGCCTGCGGGTGCAGTGGCAGTGTGCCTGCGGGTGCAGTGGCAGTGTGCCTGCGGGTGCAGGGTGCAGTGGCAGTGTGCCTGCGGGTGCAGGGTGCAGTGGCAGTGTGCCTGCGGGTGCAGGGTGCAGTGGCAGTGTGCCTGCGGGTGCAGGGTGCAGTGGCAGTGTGTCTGCGGGTGCAGGGTGCAGTGGCAGTGTGCCTGCGGGTGTAGTGGCAGTGTGCCTGCGGGTGCAGCAGGGTGCAGTGGCAGTGTGCCTGCGGGTGCAGTGGCAGTGTGCCTGCGGGTGCAGGGTGCAGTGGCAGTGTGCCTGCGGGTGCAGGGTGCAGTGGCAGTGTGTCTGCGGGTGCAGGGTGCAGTGGCAGTGTGCCTGCGGGTGCAGGGTGCAGTGGCAGTGTGCCTGCGGGTGCAGTGGCAGTGTGCCTGCGGGTGCAGTGGCAGTGTGCCTGCGGGTGCAGGGTGCAGTGGCAGTGTGCCTGCGGGTGCAGGGTGCAGTGGCAGTGTGCCTGCGGGTGCAGGGTGCAGTGGCAGTGTGTCTGCGGGTGCAGGGTGCAGTGGCAGTGTGCCTGCGGGTGCAGGGTGCAGTGGCAGTGTGCCTGCGGGTGTAGTGGCAGTGTGCCTGCGGGTGCAGCAGGGTGCAGTGGCAGTGTGCCTGCGGGTGCAGTGGCAGTGTGCCTGCGGGTGCAGGGTGCAGTGGCAGTGTGCCTGCGGGTGCAGGGTGCAGTGGCAGTGTGCCTGCGGGTGCAGGGTGCAGTGGCAGTGTGCCAGCGGGTGCAGGGTGCAGTGGCAGTGTGTCTGCGGGTGCAGGGTGCAGTGGCAGTGTGCCTGCGGGTGCAGGGTGCAGTGGCAGTGTGCCTGCGGGTGTAGTGGCAGTGTGCCTGCGGGTGCAGCAGGGTGCAGTGGCAGTGTGCCTGCGGGTGCAGTAGGGACTCACCGATGATGCCGAGCACGAGCGAGCGCCCGTCGAGCCCGAGCAGCAGCGAGTAGTCCATGACGTCACGCGAGGCCAGGAACTGCGCGTCGCGCTCCACGCACGCCCACACTACGCTGCCCGCGTGCGACTGCACGAACAGCGGGCTCTCCCAGCGCACTATACACATTATTATTATTTCATTTTATTGATGCACAAAAAACAATTGTAACGAATAAACAACTATTGGCCTCAGCGGGCATAGCTTTTAACGTGATCAAGTCATTTTTTTTCCTTGTAAAAGCGGCAGAATTCACAAAATATAATTTAATTCTAAAGTGTGATGCAAATGTCGTTCAAACAAAGAAATAAAATTATCACACCTTAAATTTCACCTGCCTTATATTTAGAGGCGGTCAAGTAAGGGTAGCTCAAGTCTGTTTACTTTTGAGATTACCAAGAGTTACATAAAGTAATTCGGACTAGTAGGGAACTGTACAGCATGAACAGTGTGAGTGGGGCAGTGTGCAAGGGTAGTTACGGTGCAGCAGGTTCTCGTCCATGAGCACGGCGAGCTGCGCGTGCGGCGCCAGGCGGTGGCGGCTGGAGCCCTTGATGTGTAATATATACACTTGTGGTCATATAATTAAGAACGATTTGAAGTTCTAGAGGTTTTTATTTGAATAATGTCATACACAGAGATGTGTACTTTAAGAGAAGCAACTAGTCATGTTATAAAATAGCCACATTAATAGAGCAACGTGGCTTAGGAATAACGAATAAATTGGTCAACTATTTTTTCTAAAATTTAATTTATTTTACCAAAGTAACACATTCAAATAGTACTGAAGCTGGACAAATAATTAAGAACGATTTTGTTAAACTGAACGGAAATTGTTTTGTATGACATTTACACTTAAAAAATCACAATAATATGTAGCGCGAAAAATTTAACAAGCAATTTAATACATTTCTAACTAAAATTAATAGTTAATAGCATGTCCACGGCTTTTAATCACTGCTTTGCACCGACGAGGCATTCACTCTATAAATTTTTGTCATTTCGCAAGAGAAATAGAGTTCCATTCTTCTAAAAAAACGTCGTACAGCTCTCTTAAATTACCACACTGAGTATTTGAAACCTTTTACTTTACTTCAAACCACAGATTCTCTATTGGGTTTAGATCTGGGCTGTTAGCTGGCCAGACCAAGACAGAAACTGATTGCGCTGTAAGAAATTCCTTTACGGTGCGTGCAGTGTGCTTTGGATCATTTTCGTGTTGGAATGTCCAAATAACCGGTAGAACGTTTTCAGCATAAGGTAACACTGTTTCTTCCAGTATATTTTTGTATTCGAATTGATCCATGTTACCTTCTATCAACTTACAGGTCCAACACCATGTCCAGGAAAGCACCCCCAAATTTTCATATTTCCACCACCGTGCTTTAATGTAACTTTCGTGTACTTAGGGTCGAATGCTGTATTCGGGGGACGTCGTACATATCGTTTTCCATCAGAACATACTCTGTTTATTTTCGTCTCGTCAGAAAAAAGTAATTTTTTCCACTGCCGCACAGTCCAGTTTCATACTTTCTCGCAAATGCAAGCCGGGCTTGCCTGTGGCAAAGTTTCAACCTTCCTTGTTATCCTTCCGTGCAATTTTTCTTCTACCAAACGTCTTCGAATAGTGCGTCTTGAGATTGCTGAAGGGTTATTTTCACCAAAATATAATTTTCGCAGCTCGTTTGACCCTTTAAAAGGATTTTGTTTTGCCATACGAACGATGTTTCGGTCATCTCGAGGAGTTGTTTTTCTCTGTCTAGGCACACGTGGAACATTCGAAGTAGTTTGATACGTAGCAAAATGCTTTACAGCGTGGAAAACCATCGCTTTTGAACATTGCAGATGGTCGGCTATCTTTTTATAAGACCAATTTTTCCGGCGAGATCTATTATTACTTCCCTTGTAGATTTAACACAACTTTTATTTTTTCCCATCGTTTTTTTTATAAAAAGCAATCATTTTTAATCTTTTACAGCACTAAATGGCTCCAAAATTACACAAACAGTAACCTACAACTGCAAATCGACTGAGTGTTCTCTTTTAAATTTGAATAAATGTATAAATTATAAAGCGTTCTTAATTACGTGACCAGCCAGTAAATAGGAATACTATGTTTAGAAGTAGTGTAAAAAAAGTTTGCCTATTTATTTTTAGCTAATCATGTGTATCAATGAATTCAGTGGTTTTATGGAAACGTTTTATGATACTGAGATAAATAAAAAAAAATGCATGCAATTAGTTATACGTCTTAGTTTGAAAAAATATTCCCATTATATCAGCGTTCTTAATTATATGACCACCACTGTATGTGTGGCATGAACAGTGTGAGTGGGGCAGTATGCAAGGGTAGTTACGGTGCAGCAGGTTCTCGTCCATGAGCACGGCGAGCTGCGCGTGCGGCGCCAGGCGGTGGCGGCTGGAGCCCTTGAGGTCGAAGCGCGTGGCGTCGGGCGCGCAGCCGTAGAACACGTTCTCCATCACCAGCACGCCGCTGCCCGCGCCGCCCACGCTGTACACGCCCAGGATGCGCGCTGTGCACGACCAACACACGTGTAGTACACTAGTGTCGCCTAACTATCGATTGTGCATCGATAGCACTGCAATAAAATGGACCCCGGTAATCCGGCCTCTCTTGTAATCCGACATGTCTATTATTATTATTGAATGTTTAATTTTTTTGACGATCTTCGCTAATGTACTTAGATAATAATGCATGATTGAACAGGTAACAACTTGTACGCGCCACCACTATGGTACTCGACGCGTAGGTATTGTTTTGTTTCTGATTGCTTATTCCCAAAAAGTCGACGTACATAATGAAGTATGATTTGTACCTTCAGAGTATAATATACTAGCTGTGCCCACGGACTTCGTCCGCGTAGTATTTAACGTAACAAAAATTTCGGGATTATCGGGATAAAAAGAATCCTATATGTTAATCCCGGTTATAAACTATCTGTGTTCCAAATTTCATTCAAATCCGTTCAGTAGTTTTTGCGTGAAGGAGTAACAAACATACATACATACATCCACACTCACAAACTTTCACATTTATAATATTAGTAGGATTAGTAGGATAGAATCTTATCATTGGATCCGTAATTTGTCGGATTACAAGGTACTCTTTTGGGTCATAATATCAATAGTATCTATCCTAAATCATGATCGATACTATTGGTAAACAAACGCCAGCGCTCGCCCGTCAGTCCGATACATGTCTTCACGCGGAACGCACGCCACTTTGGCTTAACCCCACGCAACTGTTTTCATTATAATCATCTGTTCATGCTGTGACTCTATACTGTTCCTGTGCTTCGCAATAAAGAACTGATACATTTGTACTGCGTAGTGGTCATTGTCGCCGGAACAAATACTCCCAAAGTGTCGATACTATTGAGTACTGATACTATCAATAGTGATTACATTAAAACACGCTATAATAGTTATACTATCGATACATCGAAAGTATCAATACTCAATGGTATCGATATATACATTAACTATAGATAGTTAAGTAACGCTAAGGTGTGGACATTATTAACGCCCCATAACGGACACTAAATTCCGTCGTGTACCTGGCGCCCCAACGATAGAACACCGATTCAACCCCGCATAATTAAAGTAGAAAATAATGGCTTCAGTAACAACTAACTCTTCGATGAATACCGGGGTTAACTAGGTTCGGCCCGCGACCTCATTTGCGTGTACTTTATTGAAGAATCCTATGTGTTAATGCAGGCTACACACTATCTATGTGCAAAATTTCATCCAAATCTGTTTAGTAGTTTTTGGGTGATTCAGTAACAAACATAGATGTTTGTTACTACACCCAAACATACATCACATTTTATGATATTAGTAGGATCATTAAATGAATAAAAATCGCCAGACTGACACAGCAACTGTATGGTCCCAAACTAAGCAACGCTTGTACTATGGGTACCGTACAATGGACTGGGGGCGATCCCAGTGCCACCTAGACCAGGGCAAATTACGAAAAGGCCAATTCCGTAACATGCCCCGTCGGGTATCGAACCTGCAACCACCAGAAGCAGTGAGCCGAGCGGCCTACGCTCGAACCACTGCGCCAAGCGGCCCCAAATGTGATAGATAATGGTGGTGGCGACTCACCCAGCAGACTGGGCTGGTTGTTCTGCCGGCAGCTGGTGACGTAGTGGAAGTAGTGCGGCGCGAACTCCAGGAACTGCTGCCACTCCGGCTTCGTCATCTCCTTCAGGACGTACCTGTCGTCTGACACGTACAGACACACATTTATAGTCAGTTGCAATGGGTTTATAAAGTCATTAGAAAGTAAGTTTGTTCTTAATCATGCGTTGCATAGCCATTGTAGATGGATTAAAATTACTTAAGATTTGGGGGTGTCAAAGTGAACGCGTTTATTTTGTGTAGTGTAAGCCAGGTTCGACAATGGTGACCAAAAATGACGTCCAGCTTTGACCCTCGACGAGTCCCGGGGACAAGTTAAGTTGTCTTGGAACCGCACGAATTTAATTGAAAGAAATAATAGGAGTTGGAAGAAGAAAAATCCACCCCCCTCTGGTGCAAACAAAAATAGCTGGTATGGGCTGATTGCCATAGAAGCAAGACTGTTCCAGCTGATTGAAGACCAGTTGTGTGTTGTACTAGAGACCCGCCACGGCTTCGCACGGGTGCAATGCTGATACTAAAGTGTTTCTCTACTATATTACGCATTTATTATACATATAAACCTTTCTCTTGAGTCACTATCTATTAAAAAACCGCATCACAATCCGTTGCGTAGTTTTAAAGATCTTAGCATACATAGGGACAGACAGACGGCGGGAAGCGACTTTGTTTTATACTATGTAGTGATGAGCTGTGTATGATGTGTATGAGCTGTGTATGATGTGATGAATGTGTGTACCTTTGGTCTTGCAGAAGGTGGAGCCGGACTTGCCGCCGCGCGCCGCCCAGGGCACGCAGTGCGCCAGCGACCGCAGGAAGCCCTCCTCCACCGAGCACAAGCCCTCTGCGAACACGCCGCCGTCACCACACAATATTCAATAACTAGTTTCTGCCCGCGACTTCGTCCGCGTAGACTTAAGTATTATGTGTGTTAATCCAGGTTATAAACTATCTGCGTTCCAAATTACGTCCAAATCTATTCAGTAGCTTTTGCGTGAAAGAGTAACAAACATACGTCCACACTCACAAACTCTCGCATCCTACTAATATTATAAATGCGAAAGTTTGTGAGTGTGGATGTATGTTTGTTACTCTTTCGGGCAAAAACTACTGAACGGATTTGGATGAAATTTGGAACACAGATGGTTTATAACCGGGATTAACACATAGGATACTTTTTGTCCCGAAAATCCCGAAATTTTTGTTAAGTTAAATACTACGGGGACGAAGTCGGTGGGCACAGCTAGTTTATAATATTAGTAGTATGATCAGTAAGCGCCATGTACAGCGGCACGTACCACGTACTACTTCCAATAAATTGAAAATATTGTATGCTATGCGCTACGAGTTGCTGACGCCAAATGGTGATACCAATGACCACGCCACTTAAATATTTTTACGACGAACGAACTTTTGTAAGAAAAATGATTTTTAATATAATTTAGACTTAAACACCAAGATTATAGTGTTTTAATTTACCAAGAAAGACGAAGAAACTGCAACAAAGGTATCAAGATGGACACATTGGCGACCGCTTAGTGCAGTGGTTCGAGCGTAGGCCGCTCGGCCCACTGCACATGGTGGTTGCGGGTTCGAGTCCCGCTGGGGCAAATTTTGGAAATGGCCTTTTCGTAATTTGCCTAGTTCTGGGTGTCACTGGATCGCGGCCCAGTCATTGTACGGTACCCATAGTATAAGCGTTGCTTAGTTTGGCACCATTCAGTTGGTGTGTTCGTCTGGCGATATTTATTTATTTACTAGCTGACCCGGCAGACGTTGTCCTGTCTTAACTTTGCATATTGGATTCGAATTCCGCTCAACATTTTTATTTTTTCCTTTCATAAGAACCTTCTCCTGACAATAATAAACACAACAAAAAAAGGATTAGCGAAATCGTTGCATCCGTTCTATTCAGTCAGGTCAGCGAGTCACTTATAACAATTTAACATATAGTAAATTTTTATAGTTAGATTAAATTTTTAATACTAATCATTATGTCAAATGAAGACATAGGTACTACATTTAGTATCTAAAACTGTTTATGTTTAGTTCATTAATATCTACCATGACAATGACTGCAGCACAATCAGTTTAGTTAATTATAGTTTGTGTGCCAACAGAATCCGAACCAATTTCCAAGTGATTGCAAATCCAACCTTATTACTTTGTAATTAAAGTGTATACTCACTATCGTTCCTATCTTTGTCGTCGTAACAGGAGCACTTGGGCTCGCCGTCCGGCTTCACGTCGTCGCCGCGGCCGCCGAGCGGCGCCACCAGCATGTGGCGCAGCGTCTGGAACTGCGACGCGTAGTACACGCGACACATTAAACCGTCCTGGAATAAAAAAACATATAATATTATACAGGATTATTGGAAAAAGATTTACAATATCTGAGGATTGTATTAACTAACATCAACAATAATTTATGTTCTATGACTTTTAATATTTTTTTTTATATTTTATACTAAAATTAAATATATTAATATTCAACACTAAATGGTGAGAACTTTACGTCCACATCGCCTTATATACGTTGAAGTGATTATATACGTGTTTTCTAGAACAACCAAATCTTATATTTTGTAAAGAGCCATAGAACAAAATTTTAGTTTGTTTAATTAAAAAAAATAGGAAATTGGTCAAATTTCAATCAACTTTTTATACCAATTAATTCCATACCCCGATCCCGACTTAGCCGAAATCCCGAAGTATTATTTCGGACTTTTGAAACACCCTCTGTACCACAATAAAACCTCACCTGACGTCGTATAATTACCTTGAGCAACACTTCCACGTGGTCATTGGACTTGGCCAGTTTCGGTTTGTCGCCGTCGACCTTCTCTTTGCCCGTCGAATTGGTGTTCTCATTCTCTTCCGATTCCGTTAGTGTTCTACAAATAAGAAACAGTTTTCTACACGCGCGCCTCTAGATGCAAGCAATATCAAGGGAATTGCTTCCGACTTGGAGGGTGAGGGAGGGCAGCCGTGCTGCCGGCTGACTCGCTCCTCGTACGAAACAAACATATAATAAATTTCGTTACCAAGATTCGTATCCAAATCCGGTTTGGCTTTAGTATAGATAGGTGTAGCTAACGCGATCTCCGCCCCGCTCACGGCGGCGGAGGGTGATAGATATGCCTCCATCTTCGTGGTGCAGGGACTCCCACATCCCCCAGGCCGGAGGGGACCAATAATAGTACATTGTTACACAAGGGGTGAATGTAACTTATTTTGGCCCGAGACGTGGGGGCGCCAATAGATCGAGGGACAAAATAAGTCTTTCACCCGAGGTAAACACTGTGCTGTTCATTACATTCACCCCTTGTGTAACAATGTACTATTTCAACGCAAAAAATAAATACTAAAAGTGTAGTTAACCAATAACGTAGCGTGATGACCTAGACACCTTTGCGGCAAAGACGTGGCCAGAAATTGCCCTGGACAGAGCAGCGTGGTAAAGAAAAGGGGAGGCCTTTGCTGCGGAGCGGGTCAGTGTTACAGGTTAATAAAAAAAAACCCTGACAAGTGCACGTCAGGCCATGCACAATGAAGGCTTCCGTACCCATTTCAATAGCGAACATTTATCCCATCTATAACCAAACTAGTGAAATACAAGAAACAAAGTTGCATTTGCGGTTGATTTGGTACCACGGTGTGACCGTTGACCCATTTCTCCTCTTATAATGTTAATTACAATTTCGTATCATGAGCTAGTATTTAGAATTTTTCCAGATTTTCTGCAGAGTGTTTCAAGTTTTTACAGCAAGGCCACGTTTTCAGCTTAAACTAATTGGGGACGCCAATACGGAACCCTAAAAACCCCAGAAAAATAAATAGTGTAGTTACTGGTGGCGGTTGTGTGTGTGGAGCGCGCGGCGGTAGGCGGCGGAGGCGAGCGCGGCGGCGATCACCGAGCCCAGCTCCCCCGCCAGCACCGCCACCGGCACCGCGCCGCCCGCCACCACCATGCCACCCTAAGAGCCAGAGTACACTCCAAAATCAAGTTTATTCCCTTTGTGATACAATACAAAATCGCGCACACGTCCCACCGCACTTTGTCTGGCTGGCGTCAAAAGATAACTCAAACTCATAATAAGGTGTTTTGTAGTACCTATCGAATTTTGTATATTTTATATAAACTCATAAGGTCCTACATTTTTGTGTGACATCGTCAGTATTTTTTATAATTTTGAAGGTATGTTCAAAATTATTTCACTGTTTTATTCAATCATGATTTTGAAAAAATGCAATAAAAATAATGAGAATTTCCCTATTGTTATCACGTAAACGCAAACACAATGTATTTAAAAAAAACTAAATTAAATAATTTTATTTTATTATTTATTATTCATTTTTATCATTCATTCATGTATTTAAAAATACTAAATTGAATATTTTTTCATAATATTGATAACCTCCTATACATTCTTATGTGCACATACATACCAGGTTTTTACTGCTTGGCGGCGAAATGTACCAAATAATCTACGTCAAATGTTATATGTATGTGAACCTCTTCACACAATTTGCACAACTAGATCCTGTAACTTGTCGTATATCGCTAACTATCGACGTTACCGCTTGCCCGTCACTGTGTTTTGTTCACTAATGAACAAAAAGTTCACAGGTCGGTAGTTATATGACTGCGTTGGCTGCGCGCTCACCCAGGATTTTTCATATATAACCCCATCGTTATTGTTAAATACAAAATATATATTGACATAAAAATATACTAATTATAAATAATTAAACAAATATAAAACATTTAAATATATATAATATTTGTAAGTTTTTAATATACATTTGTATTTTATATTTATTAATAAAGAACTTTTAAAACAAGAATATAAATACAATCAATCTACGTTACATACCTGGTTCGCGGGCTGGTTGTTCGACAGCAGCTGCGATAATATCTGCTTCACTGTTTTCTTGTCACCGCGCTCTTCGTCCTCTTCTGTACCTACAACTTTTCATTTATAGTGTGCCTCACGAAAGAAGACCCACGGTAATAAGTGGAACTAATTTTCGCTACGACGTCAATCTATTATAGTTGTCTGTTGTCATTTATATAAATTTAAATAAATAACTGTAATATTGAAATTGGATTCGTCCTACAGTGATAAAACATTGAGTTTTTGGGGAGTCTAAAACAATGGAGGTTAACAACATTTCGTCGCATGACTGCGGCGCCGCGTCTGCGGGACTTCTTTCGTGAGACGGATTTTACACCAATTCTATCTGCCACCAACCAATAGAGTCTAAAAATCTGCTCACTAGATGTCGCTTGATTGGGGTGACGTTAGCTGTCACTTCACTGTCAGTGTCAGCACAAATACTAACTATCTTTATAATAATTATTTGATACTTTAATCAAAAATATAAGTTGTGGGAACATTAGATTATAGTGTTCTCAACAAAAAGTCCACTTTAAAATAAAAACCGATTGTTCAATCAATCTCCATCGTCTCCTCTACTACGTCGACATTGGCAGAATCACATTGGCCTGACTCAACGGAAAGAGGCCATTAATAATAATAATAAAAAAACATATTTGTCTTTGTATTATACTTATCATATTATAATTTACCATATATATTTTCCCTTTCTAATAAATTAAATTATGTATATTCAACCGTACAGCCCAATTTCAAAATTGCTAGTTCATCGTTTTCACAAAAAAAGCCTCACCTACCGACCAAGTGTCCCGTAAAACTCTGTTGTTGGCAAAATAATCGACTACCTATGCGATGAAAGGCATAGTTTAAAAAAAAAAGTGAATTGAAGTGAATATCACGGTAGGAAACAGAGAGGCTGAACTGTCAAGTGTCAATTTCAAGCCATTGCAACATCCAAGCGGTTATGCCGAGCAAGAAAAATATTGCATCCCCTTCACTCTAATGTGTATGCATCTTGCTTCCACAGCTGTCATAATGATAATTTCGATTGTATGTTAAGGTATGTTATTAATAAATCAATACTTATTTAGTGACAATGGTGTTGCTTGCTCATATTCTGTTGCTGTTCCTGAGAATATACACCATCTTTTATTTATTGAAAAGAGTAAACATTGAGTTTCTTGCCGGATATTCTCAGTGGAAGCGGCATTCTGAACCGGTGGTAGATTCTGACTATTCATAAATGCTTTGTTGGCCTACATGAATAAAAACAATTTTGAGTCGAGTTTGAGTTAATCTCAAGTCTAAAAGCGCTCTTAGAAATTTCATTGTTATGTCATACACGTACAAAATTACATGTCGAAAGCGTTCTCAAGATAGCTCCCAGACTTGTGATAGATCTTTTGACGTACCTGCGTGATCTTTCTCCATATCTTTGTTGTTGTCCGAATTGAACAGGTATGTCGTTCCTGGTTCCTTATCATCGCCTGAGGAGTCGTCCAAATCGGATTTGTCTTCACCTGCAACGAAATACGGTTCAATATCCACTAACACGCACATTTCCTTGGTGATCTAGAAATTAACTTTACAATTCGTAATAGTACTATAGGGTGTCTGACTTATATTTTTTTCTTTTGGCCAATTTTAAGAATTATCTATGACGTTAATTATTAACAGTAGAATATTTTTAGTAATAAACGTGGTTTAGCGGTTGTATAGTTTCACTATGCTTTGTCAATCGAATGTCAAAAGGGGTGAAAGTTTCCGATTAGAATTGGACGTAGTTTTGAAATAAAACTATTTTACGGATTTTATCGCGTTTATTAACTTTATGTTCCCGACGTTTCGGTTGCTTTACAGCAGCCATGGTCACGGGGGGACTGAGGTGTTAGACGTCCTGATGTCATAGTTAGTAACTGGGTACCCTCATATTTAGTTGTTATTTGCGGTCCGATCCACGCAGAAAGTGCTCACAGTGTCTCGAGGTCTTGCAATGGTACACTTGGTTTTGGATTTAATTATATTAATTACTGGATCCCAAGTTGGTGGTAGCACCCAGCCATCTTCCCTATTGAAATTAGGATGTTTTTTAATTTCAATGGCCTCACGTATCATCCTTGGCCGGAATCGGTGTTCTTTTGCGAGGATCTGTGGTTTATCAAATCTGATATAATGGCGGGTGCGGTCCTGTACATGTTCACAGATTGCAGACTTCGTGGAGCGCCGGTGTTTCACGTCAGCTATATGTTCTTTTACGCGGGTTTTAACTGATCTTTTAGTTTGCCCTATGTAGGAGAGCCCACATTCACAATCGAGTTTGTATACCCCTGCATCTTGTAGAGGAATGTGAAAATGTGTGGGAATGTGTGAATGTGGCTTGAAATAAGTTTTGATTGAAGCACGTTTCAAGATGTACGTAGTTTTACAAAATGGAATCAACCCACACACACTTCTACAAACTGAAACCAACCTAGAAACACTAAAACAAGGGTTGGTTTTGGTCTGCAGCAGTACATGTGGGTTGATTCCATTCTGCAAAACGAAAAGCAGCGACACCTCGAGAGCACTCAAATCAATCGAGTTTGCAACTTATTGCCGCTATATGAGAGTAGCTTTTATTTTTGTGTGTTTGCAAAGTAACTTTCTTGTACTACGTAGTACTAATATGAATTT
Source organism: Notodonta ziczac (assembly GCA_918843915.1). NCBI lineage: Eukaryota > Metazoa > Arthropoda > Insecta > Lepidoptera > Notodontidae > Notodonta > Notodonta ziczac. The sequence continues at coordinate 11,276,460 of OU974049.1, forward strand.
AGTGATAAATGTAAACTCACAGGCGACGTCGGGCGGCGGGCGGGCCGGCTTGCTGGGCGGGCCGGCCCACTTGTCGTGCGCGTCGCGCAGCATCTTCTCGCCGAAGATGATGCGGTCCGACACCGACCACAGGCTGCGGACCACGCCTGGTGCCAAACCGAGATAAATAACCGTAAATCATCCATATCACTAGAACCACGAAACCAATTTTTAAGAAATTTGAAAAAAAAATTCAACATCGGTCTACAATTGTCGGAGAATTTAGTGAACATACATAAAAATATACATACAGACGAACATAGAACCTTCTCCATTTTATGAAGTCGGTTAAAAATTTACTGTGTGGATAAAATCATTGGCTATGAAAATTCACTGATGTTAATTGTATTAAATGAAAAATAATTTGAAGTAGTAATCGCTCGTACGTCTAGTACAGTAGGGGTATGAAAACCGAAACCAGTTTTCAAATTGATTCATTTATGTGCTCACATATTAAGTTTTAAAACTAAATCATAGAACAGACAGTTGCATACAAAATGATGTTCTAACTGTTCGACAACAAAGTTTAAATTTACTCAGAACAAAATTTTAACTTTTCTAAAGGTTTGACCTGCCATTAATATTTTTTATATACGTAGTATCCTATTAGATTTTTATGTTTATTAAAACTATTGTTATTCCCAGTGTCTGTCTATGTCACATACAACACTTGTCATATGGTGACAATGTTATTAAAATGTTGACAGCACTGCTTCTTGCACTGGAATGTTGGCATTACTGTTTCTTGCACTCGTGCAAGCAAAAGTCGACTCTAAGGTGGCTAACCTTTTAATTCCCCGACTGTACATACCGGCGACCGTGGGGTGCTCCTGCAGGCTGGTGGAGGTCAGCGCCAGGTGGATCTGTTCCATGTGCTGCTTGAACGCCTGGTAGTCCTTCTCAGCATCCACATCCGATAGACCGCTGAAGGTTTCGTGACCTGGATCAGAAAACATCTTGAAATGAATGTGAATTAAAGTTTTCCATGATTTATAATCCCGTTTGAAACCACGTTTTATTTTTTACTAGCTGAGCCCGCGACTTCGTCCGCGTGGAATTTAACTTAACAAAAATGAAATTTAACATTTGCGAGTCGATGTTTCGTGTTTTATATACCTACTATCGCAAGAGCCCGCTCGTGCGTTCTGAGCCCGCACGACAGGCAGCGTTTGTATCTTTTTTTGTTTTCTAAAATAAGGTAGCCTAAGTTACTCCTTATAACATCAGCTATCTACCAGTGAAAATCCCGTCAAAGTCGGTCCAGCCGTTTCGGAGATTACCCGGAACAAACACACAGACAGACAATTTTTTTTTTAATCTCGTTTTTGTTATATGTTCCATATGTACTTTCATATGCATTTAGTAAAAATATGTTATTTTGATATTACAGACACTCCAATTTTAGTTATTTGTATTGTTTGTATTGTATAGATTGCTGTTTCTTAAGAGCACTTAGAGAGTAGAGGGGTCAGTAGCCAAATGACTACATGTCGTACGCATGGTTGCCAACTATATAATAAAAAAGTGTCTGCAGCTTAAAAAGGCGATCCCACACTCTCATTATAAGCGATTATAATATCTATATTTTGTAAAAGTTACAAAAATCCAGATATCAAGAAATAATTACAAAAAAAATAGATATTAAGTAGTATTGACGACCCTTTGGCGCATTGGTTCGAGCGTAGCCCGCTCGACTTACTACATAATATGTAGGTTGCGGGATCGATTCCCACCGGGGCAACGGTGTTACTGGGATCCCCTCCAAGTCCGTTGTACGGTACCCTACCCATAGTACAAGCGTTGCTTAGTTTGGGACCATACAGTTGGTGTGTTCGTCTGGCGAACAGTCAAACACTATGGTATGTTACCTCTCTGCACGAGCTCATTGAGCTGCCCGATGAGCGAGTCCCGCATCTGCTTGGTGTCGTAGTTGATCGATATCTCGTCCGGCGGGAGGCGGATGTCGTACGTCGATATTTTACTGTATCTAAATTTAAAATATTGACACAACATTGAAAATTTAATTAATTTGTTTATGGTGGATCTTTCTCAGTGTCTTTTTGGAGGGTTTATTTCATGAAAAATATAATTTTAAATTCAAATTTAGTGGCATAGATGCAGAAGCTATTTGTCGAATGCTTTTGATGGAATTATTTGTTCAGCAAATATATGTGGCATTGCATCGCATGTTTGCGGGTTCTATTTCCGTCGGGTTACATTTCAGAAATTGCTTTCCTGTAATTTGGGTCTTTTTTCTCAGTGAACCCATAGTACAAGCGTCAGTTCGGGACCATACAATTGGGTGTGACAGTCGGGCGATATAAGAAAGAAATGTATGCGCGTAGTGTGCAGTACGTAGTGGGTAGTGTGTAGTGCATAATGCGTAGTGTATAGTGCGTAGTGTGTAGTGCGTAGTGTGTAGTGCGTAGTATACAGTGCGTAGTGTGTAGTGCATAATGCGTAGTGTATAGTGCGTAGTGTGTAGTGCGTCGTGTATAGTGTGTAGTACGTAGTGTGTAGTGCGTAGTGTGTAATGTGTAGTGTGCAGTGCGTACTGACTTGAAGCAGGCGGTGGTGTGTCTGGCGACGAAGGCGTGCGCGTGCGCGTGCAGCGGGTGCGGGCAGGGCGCGGCGCGCGCGAGCCGCGGCGCGTCGCAGCGCAGGCGCACGTACTGCGCCAGCGACAGGCACAGCGCCGCGCGCGACACGCGCCGCGCGCCGCCGCTCCAGCCGCACGCCTCGCAGCGCGACCAGAACATCACCTGACCGGGGCGACACCTCTGTTTGTTAGCCGCCGACATCTCGATCGACTCGCAATACGTTCAAACTGACGTCAGTGACGTCATATACGTCAGTTCTGACAGGTTTTCTATAGGAAAACTGTCGAAACTGAAGGCTGATGACTGATAACTGAAAACTGATAGAAGGCATCACACCAAAGCAATTATCTTCTTATCCACCTCTGTTTTATTATTTTGGTTTGTAAACATTTAATTTTATGTTAGTATGAGTAGGCTAAACCAGCTTTTTCATTTTATTTAAATACCTAAATCTGAGTGAGATTTGATTATTAATTACTATTACTTATTTAGTGATAATGGTGTTGCCTGCTCATATTTTTGTTGCCGTTCCTGAAAATGTACACCATCTTTTATTTATTAAAAAAAAGTAACCATTGAGTGTCATGCCGGATCTTCTCAGTGGAAGCGGCATTCCGAACCGGTGGTTGATTCTGACAAATGCTTTGTTGGCTTACGTGAATAAAAACAATTTTGTGTTGAGTTTGGCGTATTGATACGTTGCCTCTTTCGGCTGGCTGAAGCAAGTCGTTAAAGGCGCCGTTGGGCGTGGGCGACATGGGCCATCGCCTCCAGCCTCGCATCTCGAAGGCAGGACGAGTCATGTTTTTGTCACGTTTAAAACGCCGAAAAAAAATTGTGATAGTTACGAAACAGACCGCATTAGATGTTTTACATCAAAATGAACCATCACGTTTATTATTAGGGTACCGTATTATTGAAAAACGGTGAGATGTCTACGGAACCCTGTACTATGCGTGGTCCAACGCATTAGGTCGGTTTTTGTAACTTTATGATTGTCCATAGTAAAAAAAATATCAGTTGTTTTTAAAATCCATCTTTTTGCATTACCAGAGGGCCTCGCAAAATGTATATTGCCACATTTACCAAGGTACAACACTATTTTGAAAAGAGTTGCCATTGAGTTTCGCGCCGGACCATCTTAGTGGAAGCGGTATTCCGAGTCGGCGGCAGATTCTGACTATTCATAAATGCTTTGTTGGATAAAAACAATTTTGCTGTTTTTTTTCCATTTTATAAAGAAACCAACCTGCTTGCTCTGTTCCTCTTTCACTTTGTCGACATTGCTGTGTCCGACGGTGTTGCACGTTATTGTGATGCACGCGTCATTGTGCACGAATCTGACAACAATACACGTGTGATTTCAAACAGAAATCCCTACCTATTAAGGCCTGTATTCACAAACATTACTATGCAGTCTCACAGTGTAAGAGATCGTCGAAATTTCTATACATATGGTGTTGAGTCTATATTTCTGAGAGACAGCCATTTTTATCTCCCGCTTTGCACCGGAGGGAAGTAGAAAAAAAATCTTGCGACTCCTCCTATTATTTCTTTCGATTAAATTCGTGCGGGTTCCAAGACAATTTAACTTATCCCCGGGACCCGTCGAGGGTCGAACCTCGACGACATCATTGGTCACCATTGTCGAACCTGTCGATCCATTTACAGGAGTGACAGTGGTGGCAAGGTGTGGCGGGACTAGTCCCATTAAAAAATATATAAGAGAGAGGGAGAATTGGAGAGAGGGAGTGGGGAAAGTGGAGAGGGAAGAGGGGAGAGAGAGGGAGAGCGGGGGTGAGGGGAGACCGGGACAGAGGGATAGGGGAGATCGGGACAGAGAAAGTGAGGGAGGGTGACAGGGACAGAAGGAGAGAGGGAGAGCGCGACAGAAGGAGTGAGGGACAGAGGGAGTGAGGGGGAGAGAGGGACAGAGGGTGTGAGAGGGAGAGCGGGACAGAGGGAGTGAGAGGGAGATCGGGACAGAGGCAGTGAGGGAGGGTGATAGGGACAGAAGGAGAGGGAAAGCGCGACAGAGGGAGTGAGGGACAGAGGGAGTGAGGGGGTGAGGGGGAGAGCGGGACAGGGGGAGTGAGGGAGGGGGTGAGAGAGGGACAGGGGGAGAGAGGGGGAGAGCGGGACAGAGGGAGTAAGGGAGAGGGTGAGAGAGGGACAGAGGGAGGTAGGGGGTGAGTGGGAGATTGGGAGTGAGGGAGAGAGGGAGAGAGGGGGTGAGGGGGAGAGAGCCAGCGACACTAACTTGCGCACATGCTGGTTCATGGGCACGGCGCAGTTGGGCGCGCTGCAGCGCGCGGCGCCGCTGAAGCAGAACTGGTCCAGGAACGCGCCCAGCGAGATGTCGTGCCGCCCGTACATCTCCATCCGCACCGTCCTGCACCGACACACCGACCGATCACACTCAGTCTCTCGCCGGACCCACTCATAGCAAGTGACATTCCGAACCGGCGGTAGATTCTAACTATCCATAAGTGCTTTGTTGGCCTACGTAAATGATACATTTTCATTTCGTTTGTTATAATAAATTATTATGCTAATAATTATGGTGTCGTCAAATCATGACTATACTAGGTATAACAAAAACAGTATACTTTTGTTTTGCAACTTTACTTTGTAAATCTAAAACTATCGGCTTTGTGGGACAGTTGAAGTACTAAAGGTTTTGTAGACTTGTGAACTCTGTCAACAGCTGTAACACCTTTTGTTTTTCGATTTTCCTCCAAAGTTGATAGTTTTAGAATTACAAAATAAGTTTTGAAAAAAAAGTATACCTGTTTCAACCTGTAGATAATACTACAAAAATACTAAAACTAAAAGATGGGGATACTCTTTATTACACGTAAACCACATACGTGCTCTAAGGGGTATCGTAATGAAAACTGATACCATGGATCCAACTCATGATTCTGGACCCCCCAGAGTTGGAATTTTCCGTCAATATTTTCATGAATTATGCTCTTTTTTCCGGTGGGTCCAGTGGGTCGAGTGGCTTGTTGCTCAAAACTCACCAAGGGTTGACGCAGAAGTCCGGTACGTTGGCAGACTGCTTGCTGTAGCTGTACAGCAACAGGCTCAGTTGCTGGTGGTTCTCCGGTGCCAGTGGGTCGAGGGGCTCGTTGCTCTCTCCTTGCTTGTTGCTCTCCCGTTCCGGCTCTTTGGGCGTTTTCTTTATAATGGACGGCTGGTGCATTGGGCATTCGCCTACAAGAAAAATCGTATGTTTTAATCTGGCAAAATTCAGTTTAATTTATAACTTAACCTAACCAACGACGATAAGAAGGCACAATATGTAAGTTCATACTCATCACGGATTTCTAACGATTGGTTGGTGCAGATGACACTAAATATGAAGTGTTTTTTTTTTTCAAATTTGATAAAGATTTCATCCAGAAATTTCTGAAAATATACCTAATGTTTTAAAATTACTCACGTTTATGTTTGTCGTTGACGAGTCGACACCCAGTCGCTCTGTAATGCGCGAGCGCAGCTTTCAGCGCGGGGTCGTCGGCAGCCGCCGTGATTGGCTTCTCAATGAACGGGTGAACTTCCTGTTGAAAATAATAGTGATTTAAACGAACTGCCTAAAAAGCTTTTCTCTTGAGATGGCAAGAGTTAGGGATGGCCGTTACGATACGATATATCGGAATATCGATACAGCACTATACGATATAGCGATATTTGATGCGATATTTTGACCATACGATACGCTTCGATATATCGCATTCTTATAAAAATATCGCATTACCGTATCGTATCAAACTATGTCGGTCACTATTATCAGTTGTCCGAGTTGTCGCAACTTCAGTTCCTTCTGAACGCCTGTTTTCTTTAGCTGGACACACACTTTCCGAAAGCCGTAATAGGTTAAATCCACAGCGCTTATCAAAATTATTATTTTTGCGTTGTTTAAGTACTGATCAATGACAATTGTGATTTTTTTTTGTTGAGTAAAACTATTTTAAACACATAATTATTTGCTTCTTTTTAAAAAATAAAGGAATATAGTAAAACTACTAAAAAGATAACCCTTTGCACGATATATACTCATTATATAATATAATTGAAAGCATATTAGTTGAAAGGCATGCGATACGGTTACGATACGATATATCGATACAAAGGAAATCGATAATATCGCGTATCTATACAACCAAGTTCGATACAGATACGATGCGATATATCGATACAATACACTTTTTTGGGCATCCCTAGCAAGAGTCAAGTAATATAGAAGTTATTTTTATTATTATGTTTTTTCGAGGCTAATTTAAGAAATATACTTATTAAAAACTATGTATATACATATCAATTACAAGCTCCATATAGAGACGTAAAAAAAGCATTATATGCATCACATCAGAACCAGAAAAATAAAAAAAGCGAACATTTAATAAAAATAACTCTATATTGAAAATTTAAAAACCCCCGATGCGATGACCTGTTCATCAAATGTATAATTTACCTAGTTCTTCCAAATAATGATGATAGCGCGATTTGCGTAGCTCCCGTAGCTCAGTATCCATAGCTCATCTCGCAAATTCATCTGGTACAACTAGTTTCGATGCCAGATTATGAAAGCACCATTAAATCATTTGTTTTGGCTTCCTCATTTATAATCTAAGATGTACAATAATCAACAGAAAATCTATGTAAAAGTATGAGACATTATTTTGTTATGACATTATAATAATTGACATTAGAATAGACAACGAATCTAAATATTGATGTCACGGAGGTTTTATTCCTAGTAAAATATTATCAATTATGATTCAATTTGATGTAATAACTCTGGTTGAGGTAGACGGGAGCAGCCTAGGGGAAGAATTTTCAATAACGCTAAAATTATTTTAAATTAGATTAGTTTTTTTATATTCTTTGTCAATGACGGAGCAACGCCCTCTAGAATTATTATAGCGTAATATTCCATGACCATTAACAAACCAAACAAAATTTAACGCATGCGCGTATCCATCATTTGAAACGTGACTTATGGAACGTCTTTAGTTCATACACAAATCTCAATAAAATTGATAAAATATTCATTTTTTTCAGAATCAGGGAAACTTTTCGAAATTATAATATTGTAAAAAGCCAGTTCGGACTATTACGATCATTTAAAAATATAATAAATCTAAATCCAATCATCTCAAATTTCGACTGGATTCGAGCCGAGGGAATTGGTTTTGGCCGTGAATGTGGCTTTTTTAACCTACAAAAGAGCTGATGATCTTCAAACGGCTGAACCGATTTTCATGAAACATAGCTAAGAACACTCTCGATCAGAATACCTATCTAACAAAAGAAACAAAATTGAAATCGGTTCATCAGCTTGGGCGCTACGTTGCCACAGACAGACACACAGATACACAGATACACAGATACACATGTTAAACTTATAACACCCGTCGTTTTTCGTCGGGGGTTAATGAAGTGTTTTCGAATTGATCTAATAATGATAATAAGGGAGTGTAGTTAATAGACGGTGAAGTTATATGAAAACACTAGCTGAGCCCGCGACTTCGTCCGCGTGGAATTTAATTGAAAAAGTTTCATACAAACTTTCATCCCCTATTTTATCCCCTTGGGGGTAGTATTAATCAAAATCCTTTCTTAGCGGATACCTACGTCATAACATCTACCTGCATGCCAAATTTCAGCCCGATCCGTCCAGTGGTTTGGGCTGTGCGTTGATAGATCAGTCAGTCACCTTTGAGTTATATATATTTAGATTAATAAAAATACAAAAGTTAAATTACGTGAAGTCAAAGAAGTGGTATTGAAATAATAATAAACTCATAATGTAATGATGGTCGAGTGTAATTGATAATGAAATGAAGTAAAAATAAAGCGAAAGTCATGTTCACCTTCAACTGCACGTGGTGGAGTGGCGGGCGGCTGGCGCGGCGGTGGGGGGCGGGCGCGGGGCGCGGGGTGGCGGGGCGCGCGGGCGCGGGGGCCAGCAGCGGCCGCGGGAAGTAGCGCCGCAGCGGGCAGCGCCGCCCCGCCTCCGACTCCAGGAACGGCGCCGGGATGATCACGTTGGGAGACATCGACAGCACCACGTCGTCCGTGGACCATCTGGAGTAACGGACCTATATTGACGACCGCTTGGCGCAGTGGCTCGAGCGTAGGCCGCTCGGCTCACTGCACATGACGGTGCGGGTTCGATTCCCGCCGGGGCAAATTTCGGAAATTGCCTTTTCGTAATTTGCCCAGGTGTCACTGGGATCGCCCCATAGTACAAGCGTAGCTTAGTTTGGGAACATACAGTTGGTGTGTGCGTCTGGCGATATTTATTATTATTATTATTTATACTACTGGCGCCCAACTCTGCTTACTTCGATTCGTAATACGTCAAAACTGACGTATCGCGTTAATTTATACGTTTTGACAGTTTTCTATGGGAAAACTACGTCATAAGTGACGTATTCAGCCGTCAGTTTTCGATTCGAATGTGAGTGGAATCGAGCGACAGTCGTTATCAGAGTTGGGCGCGTGTTCAAATGTCACATGTATATTTTTTGTACAATATAATAATAGCCAAATGGCTAGGGCGCCAAGAGTTGTATTATATGGATTTAAAAAATGCAGTGCTATAGCCGTGTGTTCAATCCATCAATGGAGATTAACTATAATATATAAGAGATTAACTAGATAATCTAGATATTGTTAATATTAAAAAGTACAACATATTAAAAAGATCATCTTCTTTACGATTAATGAATCAAATAACGTTGGGTCTTCAAGTATTTTAAACAACCCTCAGTAACAATGTACAATATAATGAACCACGCCACACCATGTGTCTGTCAGGAACTGATCAAGGTAGATAGATAAATATACTATTTATGTCATATAAATAATTACATATTATATTTTCCAACTTACCTGTCAGTATGATTATCAGCCTTCAACTTAGCTTCTTCTTTAGGCAGAAATACGTCATCGTCCACAGACAAAGTAGATCGTAAAGGGTCACTAAAGTCTCGTATAGGGACCCCACAACTTAAGGTCTTGTCACTGTCTGCTTTGCGACTAAAAGGTTTTCGTTGTAAGGGATCATCTTCCGGAGTCTTTAAAGTATTTGAATCATTATCATTCACTTGTGCAATATCATTGTCATTAACTTTAGCACTATCATTATCTTGTGCAATATCATTAACATTACCCTTTGTATCATCAGTATCATGTGCAATATTAGATTTCATAGTATCCTTAACATGTGCATTAGTGAATATATTATCAGATCGCGACGATTCATTGCTGTCGGTTTCATTGCTCTTTCTTGCTTCATCAATAGAATTACGTTTCTCATTATCATTAGCGTTATTAGTGTGTGTGATATCATTTTCTTTTGCTATGTCGTTGTCATTATCATCGGCGAATGTCATGCCGGGTTCTGGGAGTGTGGCTTCGATGTCCCCTAGGAAAGCTTTCTCCAGCTTCCAGTTGTAGCAAGCTAGGAGCATGAATTTGACGACTTTCTTGACTTTGACGAGCTCCTGAAGGGGTGCGCCGCGGAGTAATATGCAACAACCTAGGTTGGGTTCCGCACAACCTTCTAGTACCATTAGTGTTTTGCTAGAATCTGGAGACGAATAAGATGTATACTAAATTATATTGGCATGATTTAATTTTTTTTTGAGGTTTCATTAACCTTTAGTTTTGTACTTCATCAGGCAGGCTAAGACCGAGAGATTTTAGAAAAAAGAAGATATAAAGTTTTAGGTGGGTTCACGTATGTGATGGATCCTGCGAATCTGCGATCTCATTGCTAGGGTAGTCTAGTCAAATATGCCTATTATTTAGGATAAAAAGTCACAGTAGTATTGACCTTCCTTATTTTTCAAAATGTTACAGATGTATATATATTTTTCTATATAATAGTAGATTATATATTTTAACTCTACCATTGTCGCCTTCTTTTCACTATCATAGAGTCTAGGGCCCGTATCAATATATCGATCTCAATGCTGCGAGCCATCTTGAACTCTTAAGAATACTTTTTATACCTATGTATGGGCCTACGATGCTAGCGACACAGTGCTGTTCACTTACATGTTTTAACGTAGAAGTTCTTGCAAGTGCCGAGGCGCGGCGTGCCGACGCGCGCGTCGATGGAGGCGAGCGTGTCGGCGCGCGCGCAGCACGCGACGCGGGCCAGCGCGCGCGCGCCCAGGCCGGCCGCCAGCGCCACGCCCGCGCCGCGCAGCGCGTCCTGCACGCCGCGCGCCGCCGACCCGCGCACCAGCACCAGCTTGGGCTGCAGCGCCGTGATGCGCGCCGCGCACCGGACCAGGTACTCTTGCTCCTATACCGAGATAATTCATTTAATAATCATTGTAGCCCTTTTTGACGTTCCCCTCCTGGGCCCGGACTCCCCTCCACACGAGGGGGATTCATGCCATAATCCACCACGCTGGCCCGGTGCGGGTTGGCGGATTTCACATGTCTTTCGAAAATTGATTAAATCTTTTCAGACATGCAGGTCTTATCACGATGTTTTCCTTCACCGTAAGCTAGTGATAATCATATAGAAATTATGATTCGCACATAGATTACGAAAAATCCATCCGTTCGAGCTGGGGTTTGAACCCGAGGCCTGGTAGCCCGCAAGACGCGTGCTTAACCAATCGGCTATCACTGCTTACCGAGTGATATACCGAGATACCAGTAACAAAATAACTGGACCCTAACCACGCTAGCTACTTAAATCGTAATAGAAAAGCAAACGCTCGCGATTACGTTTCAAACGCTCCGCTTTTGACGTTTTGCTGACACCATACCATATCAATGTCAGTAGAAATCGTGTGAAGCTCGTTTGAACGTAATCGCGAACGTTTGCTTTTATATTACGATTTGAGTAGCTAGCGTGGTTAGGGCCCTAACCCGTCGCCAGAGTCAGATGTGAAGCATCGAAACTATTTTGTATAGAAAATATATAGAGGTTTTGATCCCGGGACCACGGCCGTTTTTTGATCCCGAAATTCTCGGGACTAAATTTAACAAATCCCGGAATTTTCGGGGTTAGCAAATAATTAATAAGTTACTAAAAATGTTGTACAAATTTTACATATTGTAATGAAACGAAACTTACATCAGCTTGAGATTTTGTCAGTGACCTTATTTTGGTAGGTGCAGCGGTATTTAAAATCGTAAGACGAACGTTTGTAATCATAAGTCTATGGGAATGTTGATGGTGGTGCGGTGATGTGTCGAAGTAATGTAGTCCAAATACGTATCGGGTAGATAGTTTATTTACACAGCACAGAATCACAGCACACAAGAATATAAATAGTCCATAGAAGCGAAGGAGTATAACGAAGATATTAAGCTCAAATAAGAAAACAGTTTTAGTAATATTATTTACAACAACAATAACGTTAATACGATCTCGTAGAATTAAGCGTAGAGTAGGCAGACGACACAAGTTTCGCGTGCGAGGTATATCGGTCAACTCTTGGCGCGGCGACCGCCGCGCTGCCTCGTATGCGTTCGCGCATTGTGGGTACAATCATATTAGTTGTGCGTGTTTCCACTGCACAACATGGTGACGTAAATATTAAATATTTCATAGTTTTAATAATATTATTTTTTATTGTAAATATATTGTGAATAGTTATAGTATGTTAGTAGTGTAAGTAATTTAGTTATTATAATGTAAATAAATAAAAATAAGTTGAATGTAATTTTAATATGCTGTAATTTTCTATGTTATTATAAATTGTGTGAATGAGTAGGCCACAAGCCAATTTTATATTATAATACATTAAAATCAATAAATAAAACATTACACATACTACCATTAATTGACACACACATTTGTAACCTCCACACTGACTGTCTGACTGACAAACGGTAACAGTTTTTGGAGGGCGGGACATAGATTAACGAACCAATGGATAAGTGACGTACTTCATTTTACGAATCAAATTTTCTGTCAGATTTTGGGGGAGACGAGGTTACCACTACAACGAAACGATGCACAATTACAAAAAAAACAAATTGTGTCATTATGAATGCACACTTAAATAAATGTTCAACACTAGTAACTTTTACGCACACTAATCGGTCAAATACGTCAACATGCAAGAATTTACGAGTGTATGACACAAGAAGCTTAGAATACCACTGGAGAGTGCACGTAGAACTACGGAGTGAAGACAGGTTTTTTTCATACATACATACGAGTATGTTCTGACCCTCTCACACTTCATCTGAAATTGCCATGATAAACACAATAAAATACCCAAACTAACGTGTGATGAGCCAAGATTTCGCAAGTCCATGGTTTTCGTGTCTGTTTTTTTATGGATTTTATTTACATATTACATATGCGTCAATTTGAGAATCCTCTTTTGACTTCAGTATTTATTTTTATATAGAAAAAAAAAATAGATCAAACGTTCACTTTCCTGATTGTCGGTAGCTGTTATTTTAATAATCTAGCAACACTGATACAACTGATACTGATCAGTGTTGCTAGATTATTAAAATAACAGCTACCGACAATCAGGAAAGTGAACGGTTGATCTATTTTTTTTTCTATATAAAAATAAACACTGAAGTCAAAAGAGGATTCTCAAATTGACGCATATGTAATATGTAAATAAAATCCATAAAAAAACAGACACGAAAACCATGGACTTGCGAAATCTTGGCTCATCACACGTTAGTTTGGGTATTTTATTGTGTTTATCATGGCAATTTCAGATGAAGTGTGAGAGGGTCAGAACATATGTATGTATGAAAAAAACCTGTCTTCACTCCGTAGTTCTACGTGCACTCTCCAGTGGTATTCTAAGCTTCTTGGTATGACACTAAGTGCAATAGGGAGATACCAATATCGATATTTCTAATTAGATATATCGATAGTTTCACTTGCTCATCATCACAAAAATATTGCATAGACGTGTGCATTTCTTCATCTTATACAAAATAAGAATTATTTTGTATATGATGGTATCTTATACAGTACGATGATTTATCGTTTATGAATTACTTTAAAAAAAATCCCCTCGCTGTGGTAATGAAACATCTAAAATAAAAACCTACCGCTAAGGGACTGACAACAAACACACACACACACACGCCCCACAACACACACACAAACATACCTTCATACACAACACACAACACACACACATACACACCACTCAACACATACACTACACACACCTTTGCAAGCTTATGTTTACCTTTCCTTTTAATTATTTTATTTGTGTCGAACCTGTCGCCAATTTTATTTTTAATTAGTTTTGGTCTCTGCGATACAGGCCCAGAGCCTAGTGTAAAGGCCGCTGCATGAAGAACATTTTTCACTTGAATTTTTAATAAATGATTTATGATTTATGAAATAATATTTTACAACAATATACAAGGTGAAACTTCTACTACATAGTCTAGTCACAAATATTACCACACAAACACTTTACGTGTATATTTCAGTGAAATATTTTTTTAGAATCATTTCAGTAGAAGTATAAATCAAATACTTACAGCATCAGCTAAAAAATATATTGGTACGGCATTATCTACTAATTTTCGTCGTTTATTAGATAAACATTGGAATTGCGACGAATCAAAGTGTACCGAACAAATAATACTTGTGCGAGTGGGTTCCCAACCTCTCTTTCTATTGCAAGATTTTTCCCATTTGGTTTTAATTGAGGGTCTTTGCTTTCCCTGTTTCTAGTGGAATAGTGATAAGTTAAAAAATTAACAATAAGTAATTATATTTTTACTATTTATAATTTAAAAGAAATATATAATAAAAACTCTAAAAATATAATTCTATCGATACCCAATCATAAATTATCACTACCACAGCACTATTCAAAATGGCGAACTCGAGATACCATACTACACTTTTCAATTATTTCGTACTCGATTGTTTAATCGATAATGTTTTCGATTTTTATCACATTTTATATTTTAATTATTTTATTAGGAAGAAGGGATTAATTACACCAAAAACACTTACATATGAAACGTTACTGCGTCTTTTTGTAAATTATAGGTGTTTGACCTTTTCTTGCACAGGTTAACAGCACAGGTCGGCATTTTTTACGGAGCTCCTTACACCGCGAAAACGATGTTGACTTTGATAAAATCGATTCCGTAAACAGTTTTTATAAACGTGTTAGACCTTCTTGGTCTTATACCTTGGCAGAGGGGAATGATCATGTAAGTCTTGTCCATAGATAAAAGGTCTAAGGGGCGGGACTTCCATAGTGCATTCTGTCTGCGTGCCAGTATCAAATAGTATTTTACAATAAAACCTTAATGACGTTTAAAAATAAAATTTTAATGAATTTTGGAATACTAGTAATAATAAATATTTATTGTAGTAGTAACTAAGCAACGCTTGAACTACGGGTAACGCACAATGGACTGGGGACGATCCTACCGACACCCAGATCAGGTCAAATTACGAAAAAGTCTTATTCTGACGGTAATCAACCCCGCACCCTGCAATAATACTGTGCGCTTATACCCCGCGTGTTTGATCTTCGGTGGGCAGTTCATTACATCTGTCATGATGGCTGCTCGCTCGCATTAATTGTGGGATTCTACAATCACTAACCTGCATGAGCACCGGCTCCAGCGACGTCAGCTTCCCCTCCACTCGCTGGTACGCGATGGAACAGTCCAGTAGCAACACTGTCGCATTCGTTATCTGTTGCGGCATTCCTCTGCGCATAGGGAACGAGAAATATAATTAAACTGCCTTTTTTGCGTATTTATATATTGATGGGGTGTTGCTTTCGAAGCGAAGTATCCAGTAAGTTACAAATAAAAGCATGTGAAACTATGGGTGAGGTAGACTCTACAGTAAATATCGCCAGACTATAAATAAATAAAAATAATAAATGTCGCCAGACTTACACACCAACTGTATGGTCCCAAACTAAGCAACGAACGCTTGTACCATGGGTACCGTACAATGGACTGGGGGCGATCCCAGTTACACCCAGACCAGGGCACATTACGAAAATATTTATTGTTTGGGTATATTTTGAGTCTGGCAATATTTATAGTCTGGCGATATTGATCAGCTACCTGTGCGCCAAGTTCTTGGTGAGCGCGAGCCCGTGCAGCAGGCGCGAGTCGCGCGGCGCGCCGCCCGCCAGCTTCTTCACCTGCACGTAGTGCCGCACGTCCATGTCGGCGCGGCTCGCGTCTGCGCCGGGGTCACACTACGCGTTACTATTTCTTTTCCCTCACTTAATTAGGGCCCCTATTAATAAGTCTATCTCAAGTTTGAAAGCGGTCTTGGAAATGTCCTTCTTATGTTATTCCAGTACAAAAGACATGTCAAAAGCGTACTCAAGATCGTTGTCAGACTTGAGGTCGATTTATTAAAGCTAAAGCTCTCATATAACACGCGAAATTAATATTTTTTGAAGGTATTAGATATTTTTCAAGATCTGAAAATATTAAGGGGCACATTTTGTAACTGGCGACAAAGACCGTATGCAATGCATTTATTAATATATCCAACTTACTCTAAAAAAATCAAGAACGACAGATAACCAGAAAAACTTTTTTTGTATATTCAGTGATTTACTAGTACCTACCTATCATCCATCCTATCATACATCCACCGTGATAATATTTAGAGTAAAATAAATGTATTAATAAACGCACTGCATGCTGTGTTTGTCGCCAATCACAAAATTTGGTCTTAAATGTTTTCAGATTTTGGATAAACTGTAAAAAAACTCGAAAATTTTGAATTTCGCGGGCTAGACAAGCGCTATCACCTTAATACGGGCCTAGGAGTATCACGGCGTTTGGGGATCGGCAACCGAAACCAAACTTTACGGAACTAAAGATTCAGTGTAATCAGTGTCCCCATCTAGTAGATTCTGGATAGATTTAATAATCAAATAGATCAGTATGTATTACAAGTTCTACAAGTAAAATTGACGACCGCTTGGTTGTCGTGTTCGAACGTAGGCCGCTCGGCTCACTGCACCGGGTGGTTGCGGGTTCGATTCCCGTCGGCGAAAATTTCGGAAATGGCCTTATCGTAATTTTCCCTGGTCTGGGTGTCTGGGATCGCCCCCAGTCCATTGCTCTGACCCAGCACAAAGCTGCTTGCGGCGTGCGGGCACACCCAGCTCGAAGCTGCTTGCGGCATGCGGGCACATCTCGTACCCAGTACGACGGCGTGCTGGCACAGCTCTGACCCAGCACGAAGCTGCTTGCGGCGTGCTGGCACAGTTCTGATCTAGCACGAAGCTGCTTGCAGCGTGCTGGCACAGCTCTTACCCAGCACGATGGTTTCGGCGGCGTGCTGGCACAGCGGGTACAGCACGTCGAGCCAGGCGGGCGGCAGCGCCAGCCGCGCCAGGCACTGCCGCATCAGCAGGCGCAGGTGCTCTTCGCCTGACTCCTGGATTCTCTTGCACACCCGCTGGGGCCCAGGGTTCACTGGAACACAGGCTAATGCATTACACTTATATTTCTTTAAGGTTGCAGTTATCAAGATAATTATGTCTATCTCAGTTCCTTCAACTCCCGGTTCTTGTAAGCAAGACAGCTTCCTTGAGTGTGCAGATTCTATCGATCTGTCTTAATCTAGGAGTAATTGTTGGCAAGAAAGCGGGGTGGCCCCTTACCCCTTTGATCTTACTTTAGTAACTTATTGAAAATATGTCTGACCGTTGTGATCCAATCAATAAAATTATTTGAGCAGCATGCTTGATAGGTCTTTGAGATGACTTTTGCCCATCATTGAGACTCAACAAGTTATTATTTTTTATTTATTTTATTATATTCATATTTAAATTTAAAAACATATTTTAAAACGACACCATATAAGCAGCATTTTTTTACACGGCACTCCTAGTACATACAAAAAGATAACGAATTCGGATATGATTAAATTATAAATTACCTTCACTTGGTTCAATAACATGAGTTTCCTCTTCGCTTGACGCTGATTTTCTTTCTGTGACAATACACAATAATATAAAAAACCAAGTTTAAAAAAAAAAAAAAAACAATAAAAATCGTAAATCGTGTCCACAGATTATAATAACAAATCATGTCACCTGCTTTCGCTGTCTTGATGAGTCGCGCCGAGCTGTCGCCGAGGTTGAGGTCCAAACAGTACGAGGACACACTCTCCACCAGCCTCGTCGGTTCTTCCGCTATTATCAAAAAATACAACCTAATAGAGAACCTTCTGCTTTTTGAAGTATTTATTCCTCACGTTTAAACTATTTTTCATTACTCATACTCTGAAAGTAGGTCTGAAGTTGCCTGAGGAACGGGTTGAAAGTAATACTTTTCCGGCCCGGGAGAATCGATTTCAACTGACAGCTGTCAAATTATTAAAAAAAAACTAGTTCCATTTTCATATTTCTATGGAACCATGTTCAAACTTTTTCTACAGTCACTCAATTACAGCACGATGTAAAATTTAAATAACATAAAGTTAAGTATTAATTAAAGAATATATATTTTTAAACGACTTAATTATAATTTAGTTTCAACAATTTCTTTAATATAACATAGAGTTGGGCAAAATATTTAAACATGAAATTGAAAAATAATGGGTAAATAATGAAGCTGGCCGGCCAACGAAAAAAAAACAAAATAGGCGGCAATCCGATCTTTATTTTTTTTTCGAGTTGTAGAGTATTGTTCATACTTCCTCGTATTATTTCTTAAGCCAATTCCTGTTTTTATTTTTACTTTCCTTGTATTCGTAATGAAAAGCAGAGTGTTTACCTCGGGTGAAAGACTTATTTTGTCCCTCGAACTATTAGCGCCCTCGCTACGCTCGGGCGCCAAACCCCGTCTCGGGACTCAATAAGTCACTTTCACCACTCGTGTAACAATGTACTATTATCCATATCCAAATTGATCATTTCATTAGCACCGGTCCAACGTTCGTACCATTTTTTAAAATGCGAAAACTATTTTACATTTGTTGTGATATCGATTGAGAATGAGAAGATCTATTTAAAATATATATTATTAAGGTTAATTTCCTAATGCCCCCCCCCCCCCGCTTTGAGATGGAGGAGGCACGTGCCCAGCAGGAGTGGAAATAAAATGGGATTATTCATATGCTTACCCCATAGCCGAGCGGGCACACCCGCTCTCCTAACATATGCATTACCTTAATATGTACGTTCGCATCAACGTTTTGATTGGCCCATTGACGGCTCAACTTTGAACTGACCAATCAAAATTCATCATCTTCCCTGAAACCCGACCAACGTTTGACGATTACATTCTCATACAATAGTGAACGTAAGCGGTGTCTTGTCTTATTGGTCTGCGGCTTACCCTTATAAGGTGTTCACATTTCTTACTTCATTTCATTTTATTATGTATCCACTTATTTTATTATCGCCAATAATATTTTAAGTTAATATAAAAACGTTCTGCGAAACAGGCTCAGCCTAGTGCAGGATGTTTTTGTAAATCAGAAAACCTGTTCTCAACATTGTAATTATGTTAACCTATTATAAAAATAACTCTTTGTAACCACTATGTTATGAACGTGTAATTCTTTTTGATTGATAAACATTATATTATTACTTACGAGAGGACTCGTCTTCGTCATTGGTCTGCGGCGGCATCACAATAGGCTTGTAGAGGGCGTAGTCCGCGAACTGAGGCAGCTCCGTCATGCACTCCATGTAACCGGAGCTCAGGAGGCTCTGGCACACCAGGCCGGCCTGTACCCTACGATGGACCAACACTTAGAGGATTTGATTCCGGGATGAATCTCGGGATCCCGGTATCGCGGTCATATTGTGATCCCGAAATTTCGGGATTCTCTACAGATTATACCGGGATCCCGGGATAGTCCCGGGACTTTAGTGTCAATGAATATTTTATAATTAAAAAAGAATCCCGGGATCTGGGTATTATCTGTAGATAAACCCGAAATCCCGGGATTACAAGAAAGAGCCGGGGTCGAATTCTCCAACCACAATACGCACATAGACTAAACTCCATTAAGTAATCAAGAGTGCACAATTTGTTCTCCTCTTTGATACAATAATGGTTGATACGTTATATAATATTTAATTGTCAGGAGAAACATTATCTAAAACTAATATGAATGGTGTTTTTTTTTTTATAATGCGTGTTTTATTTCGGACGTTCGACGACCATGCTTTAAATTAAAAATAATAAAAAGGTTTGTTACACCTGATGAAGTGGAGAGTGATACCTACTATAAAAAAAATATTCAATTTCAAATTTTGCAAATTTGATATTATGTATTTATATGTCAAATACATTTGTAACTTTACTTATTATTTTTGTATGTGAAGTCTCAAAAGTAGCCACGAATTTTCTTATTTCTTTTATATTATGTATTCACCATCCCACCAAGAAAGGATTCTTGGTGAAATGGATGTTTAACACTTATAAAATGTCGGAGTTCCACGGAATAACAAATCCCATTATATTTTAAGCAGTCAAAAAGCAATAAAAAACGAAAGAAATCTGTGTAAATATACAGCCAGTGGAAACTGCGTTAATAAATCTATCTTAAGAATGAGAGAGATCTTAAGTAGATACTCTTTTGACGTGTCGTTTTGTACTGGTGTGTCATAAGATTGACATTTGACGACCGCTTGGCGCAGTGGTTCGAGCGTAGGCCGCTCGGCTCACTGCATCTGGTGGTTGCAGGTTCGATTCCCGTCAGAGTAAATTTCGGAAATGGCCTTTTCGTAATTTTCGCTGGTCTGGGTGTCACTGGGATCGCCCCCAGTCCATTGTACGGTGCCCATAGTACAAGCGTTGCTTAGTTTGGGACCATACAGTTGGTGTATTCGTCTGGCGGTATTTATTTATTTCCAAGTTCGCTCTCATACTTGAGATCGCCACGCGAGCTGACCTGGTCTTGTTGCTGGTGTTGTCCATGACCCACTGCAGCACGTCGCAGCCGCGCCACACGCCGCTGTACCGCACCAGGCGGTACCTACGCCACGACTATTAACACACGCTGTACACAAGCATCGTTGCGCGAGCGCAAGAGAAATACAACGGGGGTGACCACAGATATAGATTTCCATAGATAACTCAAATGCGTGTACTTCGCGTGTACGAAACCCCGACCAAGCGTCAAGGTTGGTCGCCGCTAACTTGCAGTCCGCGCGACTACAGATAATATCTGTTATATAATACTATTTATATTATAAACAATATGAGTATGAGCGAGATAATCACTCGAGAGAATCGTAGCGGGCGGAGGGGCATCGGCGGCATCGGTGTCTTTGAATCGGTTTGGATTTCCCGTCACTAATGACGTCACAGTAGGTGTTAAAATTTTGCACACTTGGTTTCAATATAAATCGTGATACTTACGTTATCTGTGTAACAGATATATCTGTGGGGATGACCAATAAGATTGAACTTGGTTTGGTGCAAAATAAAATTTATATTAAAAATACAGTTTTATTGGTAAACCATTAACAACCTTGCGGGTTTGTATTACTAACATCATAAACAACAACAATGTTAAGAATATAAACATTTTATTGTAATATATAACACATTTAAATTCTTTACAAACAATATCTCTATAAGGGCACATATGACGCGGGTGCAGATTTTGTAACGTTCACAATGGTTGGATTTAAATATTTTTAATTTTGTATGAAAGTAAATTCATTAGAATTTTAATCTGTTGATAAAATCATACAACAAAATTTCTTGTTTATGATGTTAGCAATATTTTCCTGAACGGTTGTTAGTGTTTTACCAATAACCCTCTATACATTTATAAGTATGGTGAATAAAAACATATAAAGACAGCAACATAAATCAAAACAAGTGTGTCGTCAGTGTAAACGAAGGGTACGAGCTCCGATTTCTTTTTTTTAATAGGCAGAACTCTAAAAAAATCTTAGTATCAACCTGTGGTGTTGCGTGGGCAGCGCGAAGGCGAGGTGTCGGAAGATATCGTGCAGGTTGGCGGGCGCGGCGGGCGGCTCGCCGCGCTCCTCGTGCGCGCGCGCGAACGTGAAGTGCGAGCGCGCGGAGCCCGCCGCGCCCCCCGCGCCCGCCGCCCCGCCCGCGCCCCCCGCGCTCCCGTGCTCCGGGAACTTCACCTGCGCCACACGCCACCATCACACTTCCCATACCTCAACGAGATAGGCTCAGGTGTTAATTTCACGGAGACACGTGAATTATTGCAAATTGGCCCATATTGCAGTGTCATAAGAGTTACAGCACGCGTCTTCGTGAATTGGACAAAATATACCGACATTTCGCCTATGGTATTTGCCCTATAGCAGCGTTCACACAGAGCAGCCGCTCGAGGCAAATGCTTTGTTTCGCTCATTATAACTTCATGTCTAACATGTTGCGAAAGCTAGGTCACATGATTGAACTCAAGACTACATCAACAGTTATCATGAACCTTATTTGTATTGAAGATGTCAATCAATGACACGATGCTCATGTTATGTAGTTTTGGATGGTTATCCTCGAATATCAGGCGTAGCATTATTATTGTACCATAAAATCTATGTGGTCTCAAACTGACTGGTTTGATTGAGTGATTCCCTAGCAGACCCATGCAACTTTACTGGGTAATATACGGAGTTGTTTGATCTCACAAATCAATTGAATATGTTCAAAACTCATACCTGCAAGTTCTCCTGCAGTGTCCGCAGGTCGGGTGATATCTCGCCGGTCATGTCGTTCTCCTTCAAGTAGCTGAGCACCACGTTGCAGCAGTAGTTGCACACCCGCAATCCATCCGCACAACCAAATATATGGCCTGCAACCAAGCAAATCTGATGTCCAGTATCTCTAGCACTAGTGAACATTTAAGTTAAATAGTTGTACGCAGAATGTTTGGTGAATTTAAATCTGATGAATTTATTTAAAGTTATAAAACAAAATTTGTTGTTTATGATGTTTTATTAATACAGAACTGCAAGGTGGTTAGTGTTTTACCAATAACCCTGTATAACTTTAATAGGGTAATCTGACTGACTGACTAATCTATCAACGCATAGCTAAACTGCTGGGGTTATGTACTAATTTTTTTTTATATTAGGTACTTTAAGCCTTAGGCATCCACTAAGGATTAGTGATGTAACGAATGTTGGATTTTTGACATTCGCGAATGCGAATGCGAAGATTGGCCTCCAACATTCGCGAATGCGAATGTTTTCAAATGAAGGGCGCGCAAAATGTTGGTACTCGAAACATGTTACTGTCTCTATTTTCTGTTGTCATAAAATAGGGATTTTTTCGTAATATGCCCAGGTGTCACTGGGATCGCCCCTAGTCCATTGTATGATTGGGATGATACATTTAGTGTTTTTGTGTGACAATATTTATTTATTATTATTTAATAAAGGTTTGTGTTTGGTTACCTGGCACCCTCTGGCTGCAGCATCGCGAACAGAATATCTGTCCGCAGACGCGGCAGTGGTGGCGGCGGCGCAGCGTGCTGAACCGCGTCGCGCACTCGTAGCACTCGCGCGAGATGTCGTCGGGCATCCAGTACCGCGCCAGCTCCGTGTCCGCGTACCTGGTCGACCTTCTGCCACTCTGCACAAACAAAACACTGTACACAATCACATGTTTGATGCCGTCAAGCGGTGAGTGCACCCTACAGACATAGATTTACATAGATAACGCAAGTATCACGATTTGTATTGAAACCAAGCGTGCCGAATTTGTAACACCTACTGTGACGTCACAGCCGAAATTTTGTGACGGGAAATCGAAACCGATTCAAAGCCACCAATGCCGCCGATGCCCCTCCGCCCGCCACGATTCTCTCGAGTGATTATCTCGCTCATACTCATAATTTTTGTATCTGTAGTCGCGCAGACTGTAAGTTAGCGGCGACCAACCTTAACGGTTGGTCAGGGTTTCGTACACGCGAAGTACATTTGCAAGTACAAGTGCATTTGCGTTATCTATGTAAATCTATATCTGTGGTGCCCCCTATACACTTAGGACATAGTTTTGCAAAAAAAGGTACCATACCAACCCACACTTACTCCCGCAGACTAACATCAACCTTAGTTAAAGTGATTGTAGGTTGGTTATAGTTTACAGAAGTATTGGTGGTTAATCCATTCTGCATATCTATATCCAGGACATTGTTTTGCAATGTGGACACACCAACCCACACATTATTGTGCAAACTGACACCAACCTATGTGCATTAGCACTAGGATTGCTTTTGGTTTGCAGGAATATGTTAGGTTGATTCCAGTTGGAAAAAAATTATCCAGTCTTCACTGATGGTATTGTGGTCTAATGCTTTAAAGTACACCATAGCTATACTAGATTTTACAAGGTACACAGGATATATGACTGTAACACTTGGTAGGGCAAAGGCAATAATTGCCTAATAACTAAATAAAATTGCCTAGCTATAAATATTATAGTCTGGATCATCAGAATTGAAATAACAAGAAAGAAGGATAAAATTATTGTGTGCCTTTTCAAATTCAAATATTTTTATTTCAAATAGGCCAGATTAACTAGCACTTTTAAAAAGTCAAGAGCTAGGTGCATGTTCCAAAACTAAATCCTATGGAGAAGAACATGCAAGAAACTCCATGGATACATTTTTTCTTTTCTCTTTTTTAAATTATGTTTCCAATTACAGTAGGTATATTTAGAGGTGTAAAGACAATGTAGGTTAATGCATAAGGCATTAAATAATAACTTATTGATACTTGTCTATCTAGTAGGTATTGCTGCCAAGGTTACTTTATCGGGATATAGACAAGGGCTATGAAACTGTTACTGAGATCTAGGTTTTTTACTTTGTATAGCCAGATCACTTTTTTATACTATTACAAAAAGTAAAAAATGTATACAAAAACCAAAGATACATAGGTAGGTAACTGTTTTTAACTTACCCCAGATCCCATAGCAACTAAACTGCTTATTCGCCTCAAAACATTGGGCAGACTTCGCCCCTCAAACTCTACGGCATACGACCCCGTTTCCGTTTTATTATCATCATAATCCTGCTTGCTCTGCTCGTCAGGCTGGGGGGTGTGTTGTGTACTGTCGTTCATAGCTTTGTTTTGTCCATTATCAGCAGACTCATTGGGAGAGAATATGGGAAACTTCCAAAGTTTATTGAAGAACGTCGATACACCGCTTTGGGAGGCCTCGGCCTCGAAACGGGGGAACTCAGTGATCTGCGAGGTGTCATATTTATCCATAATCAGGTTTTAATATAAATAAACAGGTTTAAAAACATTGAAAGAAGATATTTTCTCAAAATTATTTTCACAACACAACATCTATTATATTCTCTTTGACACAACACTCCATACAACTGTCCACTGTCAAGCAAATGTCAAGTCTTTGCGTCAAAACTGTCAAGTGTCAAATGCCTGTCACAGCTAGCCAAGGAAGTTAAGCTAATATATATAAAACTAGCTGAGCCCGCGACTTCGTCCGCGTGGAATTTAACTTAACAAAAAAGCCCACTCCCGCGATCTGAGCCCGCGCTACTGGACCCATTTTTTTAAATTTTGTTTTTCTACAATAAAAGTAGCCTACGTTACTCCTTATAACATCAGCTATCTGTCAGTGAAAGACCCGTAAAAATCGGTCCAGCCGTTTCGGAGATTACCCAGAACAAACACACAGACAGACAGACAGACAATTTTTTTAAATCGCGTTTTTGCTGTAGGTATCGTATGTACTTTGATATGCACTTAGTGAAAAGGTGTTATTTTGATATTACAAACAGACACTCCAATTTTATTTATTTGTATAGAATGTATAGAATATAGATTCTTGGTCCATGTTGACTTTATTCGTACAAGCACAGAGTATACCAGCAGAGACTTGACAAATGACAGTTCATGCTGACATACGAATAAACGATATCTCTTCTTGTGATTTACGTACTGTCTGCGTTCTGCAAACTGATGATTTATATTTATTACTAGTTTTGAGAAATCATTATCAACAATTACCATGGGTGAGGTATCACTAGAAACAGCGGCGTATGCAAAAATAATACTCCATGCCGCTAAATACCCACACTCTGCAGTGAACGGAGTTCTCCTGGCCGACGGAACTAAACTAAGGGACGGAGCGAGGAACCAAGACCTGGATATCGTAGATACCATCCCACTGTTCCACCACAGCCACTATTTATCTCCCATGGCTGAGATTGCTTTAACACAGGTAGTTTTCTAACATAGTTCACAACTCATATTCAATGATTTTAAATGCCTTTTTGGTACCTGTTTTACATTATTTGTTAGGTTAAATTTATTGGACAAATATCTAGTTATACGGTTTGTAAAGTACAATACTAAACTTACTTTACTCATTTTTGTTGTGGATACAGGCTGGGGGTGATCCCATTAATTTTTTTATACCAGTGTCAATTCACAGAAAAATTATTTTATGTACATTTTCACTTGTTTTCGTATGATAACAAACATATAATAAATATCATGAAATGTTTACAGATAGAGGCTGTAGCTCAAGGAGACAATCGTGTGATAGCCGGCTACTATGCAGCCTGTGAAAACTTCAAGGACAACTCAGTGGAGAAGTGCCCTGGACAGAAGATTGCGGAGAAGATAGCTGAGCACTTCCCTTCTGCTGTGTTTGTAGTGGTATATATCTCTCATATTCGAAGCTGGGGAACTTCCTGTCTGAACTTGGACGGCTGGAATGACCGGCTCACCACCCTCCAACACACAAAATAGGCGCAACAGTCGTCGATTTGTGGAAACTGCCCGTAGAGAAGAAGAAGAAGAAGAAGAAGATCTCTCATATTCTGATAGCGATGAGAAACTAGTTGACAACCATTTGGTAGGGATTGGAGATGGTTGCAGAATCATTTTATGTGGAAGCAAATTTCATAAGTGATATTTTTGCAATTTGTCCTAGTCAATACAGTACCTGTAGTTCAAGTGTTACCCAATTTGCTTGAGCTTACAATTTGGTGTTAGTCTGGCAATATTTAATATTTACCAGTCTGTAACATCCTACAGTAGGATGTTATAGTAGGATTCCTACTATTAGATACATATGCCCCTTACTTATAGGAACATGTTATGAGTTTTGTTACATACAATAAGTAAAATTTGTATCTATCCTATGTTTGTACTGAAGAAACACTCACAAAAAACATGTTGTTGTCACTATTTTATGGGAGCACAACATCAGAAATTGTATAACAATGTTACGCTAGTAATGAAATGGTAACTTAAGTGCTGCTTAATATAAAATAGTTGTGAATATAGTTATTTGGTACTCGTCAGGTGGACAACAAGAGGATGATGCAGCACCTGGACACGCCGGCCATCAAACTGCACAAGTACAGCGAGGGCCGATGGAAGCTGAAGGACGCCAACAAAGTCATGTTCCGTATGTATTTATTTAGTTATTTTTAACCAACTCCAAGTAATATCGGCATTAACCAAAGTGAATTTATAAATCAATCTCGACCATAGACTTGGAAATATTTTACTTCATCTCCAACATGAGAGCGAATTTGGAAATGGTCATTGTTAGAGCCATCTAGCGACATATTTCAAATCTAGTCGATAAATAGATCGGTTTTTGCCCAATCGTCACTAGATGGCACTACCTATTTGGTCCATCAATAAACTTTAAGTTTCCTATTCATATAAATTTCCAATTGTCTTCCAGAAACCCCATATGTCTTGGAGACTGTATCCCATCTGCTCCAGCGTGGGGTGCAAAAAGACCTTGTAGATTTCGACAACTACCTCGACGACCTGTCCCAGGACTGGACCAACTTGGGCATTGAGAAGCTGATAGCCAGCATCAACGCGTCCAACAGTATTGACTGTAAGGACTGATGAGCATTAGAGAGTATAATGCGATTCAAATAAGAAACGGATCGACTTAGCGCCATATTGTGACGTCATAGCTGTCAGTTCTATAAAGTTAGGTAGGGTGAGCAAAACAAGATATTTTTTAAATAATATTTATTTGCAAAGGTTGAGTGAAAATTTTAATCAGATTCTAGCTTTTCAATGCCGCTCATCTCTGCATTGGTGACTAGCGTCCGTATTTTATTTTCTTCTTCTTTCTTTTTTTAATAATTTTGGCATGGCTTCTGGGCCTTTGCACCAAAAATCAAAATAAAAAAAGGTTATGGTATGGTTTTAAAAAACTAATTATGACTTTAAATAATTAAATATTATATTAAGACAATTTAATGTTTTTAATTACATTTGATGTAAGACTATTATATATATTTTATTATATTATTTTATGCAAATAAGTTTCTTGCAAACCATACTTTTCAAGTGACATTTGACAGATAGAGGTTATTGACATTCCTATTCTTATTTGAATCGCATTATAATAGAATAATTTATTGTGTATCCTTAGGTAGTAAGTTTTATAGGAGTGTATTTAGGGTTTTAGAAGTAAAGTTCTGGTTGGACTGCCTAATGGGCTATCTGACCAGAACTGATGTTCAAACCTTTGATGGTCTGAAGTCACAGGTATAATGACTTCAAGATGCCCTCAAATTTCAGACATGGCCTGAAATAATAAATTGTTTAATGTTATACTGCTAATATTTTATCTCCTGTAACTATTGATGTGTATAAATATCGTATTTTCTTTACGAATTCATGTCGGTATGTAAGTAATTTCATTCCCTAGTTATACTTTATGGGTTGTTGTTTGTTGATGGCACATAGTTTGCATATGCATTTAAATCTATAATTTGTTGTTTCTAATTTATTTGTATTAAGACACATTATTAAAGTAATCTTCAATTAGTTTCTTGCATTTGTGTATGCCCCCCATTTCGCCAGCTTTCCCTTGAAACTTGCCGTGTTTGAACGCACCTTTTCCTTTCAGCAGGTCCGTTATTCTGAAAAAAATACCACATTCACCAAAAAGTTTAAGGATTCATGTACTTAGGCCTCAGACGAAAATAATAACTTAGGCGCAGCGCGTATAAGGAATGAGTGAAGCCAGCAAAAGGAATACCAAATAGCATCAATCCAGGGCCCTAACACGAGCTTCACGATTTCTGACATTTATATGGTATGGTGTCAGCAAAACGTCAAAAGCGGAGCGTTTGAAACGTAATCGCGAGCGTTTGCTTTTCTATTACCATTTGAGTAGCTAGCGTGGTTAGGGCCCAGATTATTGTCTCGAACATTGATCAGCAAATGTTAAAATAGAACCGCCTTCTTTTTTGACGACCGCCTGGCGCAGTGGTTCGAGCGTAGGCCGCTCGGCTCACTGCACATTGTGGTTACGGGTTCGATTCCCGCCGGGGAAAATTTCGGAAATGGCCTTTACGTAATTTGCCCAGGTCTGGGTGTCACTGGGATCGCCCACAGTCCATTCCACGGTACCCATAGTACAAGCGTTGCTTAGTATAGGCGCTTCCTCTCAAACTGTGACAAAATAAATAGCTTCAAAAAATTCTTACTGTTGTCCCAAAGCGTTGCAATGCTCCTCTGGCCCTTGAATAATAATCTGTCCCTCCTTCGGTTTATCAGGGTCTTCGGAAGCCAGAAACATGAACAGACCCTCCCCATCCAATCCTTTAATTATGGCCCTATTAAATTCAGGAGTAGCCTCCTTTTTGAACATGAATACGTGTTTGGGTTTTTGCTGGGCGTTCTTAATTTTGTCGACTTCGTGTTGGGCCAGCTCCGCGAGAACGTTTTGTAAGCTCTTGTTTGTGATTTTCAGGTTCTTTTGCAGTTTTTGAACTAGTTCTTCGTGTTTCGTTGGTTCGTTCCTGAAAGAGGCAGCTTTGGCGGAAACTTGAAAAACAAAAGGTGTTACAGGGATACAGCTGTAGACAGATTTCATAAGTCTACAAAACCTTCAGTACTAATTTGTTTTAGATTTACACAGTAAAGTTGCAAAAAAAATAGTATACCCTTTCTGTTTCACCTAGTATCACATTTGACACTTCTCAATATATTCCTGTCCTGTCTGTCTTTCAGTTAGCTAACGCCTAAGTTCGCCAACACATCAGCAGTCCGTTAGAGCAGTAAACAATTGTATATTTAACAAACCTTTACTGCTCTAACAGTCCGTTAATGTGTTGTTGAACTTGGGCCTAGGTCTCAGCATAAACAATGTTTAACATTTGGGGACTTACTTTAGCAGTCCAGTGAGGGCTTTCTCTCTGTCCAGCATCAATTGCATTGTCCTTGTCACTCGGTTGCCGACCAGAAACTTCAGGTTTGTCTTCCCTTTCTTGCCCGGTTCGGAACCAATTAGTTTTATCACTTGAAGTTGGCTGGAAATACATGAGGCACAAGTTTTGAACATCCTACTAATATTATAAATGTGAAAGTTTGTGAGTGTGGATGTATGTTTGTTACTCCTTCACGCAAAAACTACTGAACGGATTTGGATGAAATTTGGAACACACATAGTTTATAACCGGGATTAACATATAGGATAATTTTTATCCCGATAATCCCGAAATTTTTGTTACGTTAAATACTACGCGGACGAAGTCGGGGGGCACAGCTAGTATTCAAATAATAATCGAATTTCTTCATTAATTTATCGGTAAAGTGTTGCTGCTGTGAAATGATTGGAAAGATTCCATATCAGTGGAGGGAGTTGGATGTCACAACTTACACTAAGCCCCCAACAAAGGTTTTATTCAAATTTATTTTATACGAAATAAGAGAATAATTTATGGATTTATTGACGAACGCTTGGCGCAGTGGTTCGAGCGTAGGCCGCTTGGCTTGGCTTGGCTAACCCGTAACCACCATATGCAGTGGCATATGGTGGTTACGGGTTCGAATCCCCCGGGGGCAAATTTAGAAAATGGCCTTTTCGTAATTTGTTCAGGTCTGGGTGTCACTGGGATCGCCCCCAGTCCATTGTCGGTACCCATAGTACAAGCATTGCTTAGTTTGGGACCATACAGTTGGTGTGTCAGTCTGGCGATATTATTTTTGATATCTTAGAACTGTGGAGGTATTTGGCGCGTAGGGACAGTACGTCCCTGTGATAATTCTAGTTTTAAACATAGATTGTATACCTGAGATTAGTCACGTGGGTACCGCAGCACATATTCTCATCAATGGTTCCAATACAAATTATTCGTATTGTGTCCATACAATCCTTGGGTAGACCTCTAGTATGTGCCTGAAATATACATACAGACATTCCAGTTAGTATTAGCTACCTGTGATAGACCAGTTTACTGTTCTTATGAGAGGACTAGCTGTGCCAGCGACTTCGTCCGCGTGGAATTTAAATGACAAAGTTTCATCCCCTATTTTATCACCTTGGGGGTAGAATTAATCAAAATCCTTTCTTAGCGGATGCCTACGTCATAACATCTACCTGCATGCCAAATTTCAGCCCGATCCGTCCAGTGGTTTGGGCTGTGCGTTGATAGATCACTATGTCAGTCACCTTTTAGTTATATATATTTAGATAATGAAGTGTGAAATTATCATGCAAATAAATAAATATCACCAGACTGCCACCAACTGTATGGTCCCAAACTAAGCAATGCTTGTACTATGGGTACCGTACAATGGACTGGGGGCGATCCCAGTGACACCCAGACCAGGGCAAATTATGAAAAGGCCATTTCGAAAATTTGCCCCGGCGGGAATCGAACTCGCAAACACCATGTGCAGTGAGTCGAGCGGTCTACGCTCGAATCACTGTACCAAGCGGTTGTTGAATGTGAAGGTTTACAAGGTTAAAGTGCTCCACAGAGCACACTATAACAATGAATGCTCTAAGAAGTTTAATAGTCTGTAAAACAAGAAACATACCTCATCCAAGTCAGGATCATCAGCTTTGCATAATTTCACATTGACAGGAACAGCAGCTCTTATCAGCTCGTTGCACCTCTCCTCAGTGGCCCTTATGGTGTCTTCGCTCACTTTAGTGGAGTCCAGCTCCACATAGCTCTCATCAGCACCGAGCCACCAGCTGGTGGTCGGGAGGCTGTGTTCTCTCTCTAGAATTGCTGAGAGAAGATGTTGTCCTAGAAAAGTATAGGCCAGGTTGAAATTCGATGAAATCAAAATGGTATAAGACAACTCTGGGATAAAGTGCAGATTTTTTGAGTACATTTATAAATAAATAAATATCGCCAGATAAACACACCAACTGTATGGTCCCAAACTAAGCAACGCTTGTACTCTGGATACCGTACAATGGACTGGGGGCGGTCCCAGTGACACCCAGACCCGGACAAATTACGGAAAGGCCATTTCCGAAATCTACTCTGATGGGAACCAAACCCGCAATTTACATACATGGATACAATGTATGTTAATTGTAAATGGATATATGTAAAATATTCAATTGCAATGGAGGTATAATAATGCGCAATAACATGTTATCTTTACATGCTATTGGAAGAACTCTCAGTTTTGTTTTTATAAAATTAACATAAAATGAACTGATTTGAATATAAAATAATAGGAAGGTTTTTGGTTTAGGCATATCAACTGGGCTTTTACTATTCATGAGTTGTAGTTAGAGGTTAGAGGAGTAACCCATACAACTTGTACCACGCTTAGCACATCCATTCAGCTGAATTTGGGGTGCCAATGGCACTAATAAATGCTACCTGGCTACCTGGGCACACCAGGCAGCCTTCAGGAACATTAAGAAGCTGGGGAACTTCCTGGCTGAACTTGGACGGCTGGAATGACTGGCTCACCACCCTCCAACATACAAAACAGGCGCAACAGACGTCGATTTGTGGAAACCACCCACAGAAGAAAAATAAGAGGAAGAAGAAGGCACTAATAAATAAATCATATGGTCCAGTTCTCACCAGAATGCTGCTGCATATGGTCGAACCGCCGCTGCCAATTGATCTTCTGCTCCACGACAGTACCCACCTCAAGGGGGTCCGTGGTGAAGTGCACTGCTTCATCTCCCTTGCGGAGCACTTGTAGCACCTCCTTGTCGTTCAACCAGCCTATATCATGGGGCTGGAATAATTATTCTAGTTTAAATAAATAAATATCGCCAGACTGACACACCAACTGTATGGTACCGAACTAAGCAACTCTTGTACCATGGGTACCGCATAATGGACTGGGGGCGATCCCAGTGACACCCAGAACAGGGCAAATTACGAAAAGGCTGTTTCCGAAATTTACCCAGCAGGAATCGAACCTGCAATTATCATGTGCAGTGAGCTGAGCGGCCTACGCTCGAACCACTGCGCCAAGCGGTCGTCAAACATGAAAAATTTGGAAATAAGAATACTACAACAGGGACTTCATTGTTAGTTTTAGTGAAGTTATTTGATGTAGAATAGTGGTGCTAATTCTGTTGGTAGACAACTAAACTTGACTTAACTAACTGTATTGCTATCCTTCTCATGATATTACCGTGTGAGGAAGACAGAAATACTTTTACATACTATGTCAATATTTAATTTATTTGTACATACTTGGCCACCTCCCGCTGGAAATAAGATTGTATTCTCCAGAGTGATCTGGTAGCCTTCGAATTTCGATGACTTCCCATACTCTATAATGGACTCTTTTGTTGGCTCACACTTTACAACTTTTGATTGAAACTGGAAAATCAATTTTAACTTTTTTAATTATAAGTTCATAAATATCAGACAATTTTACTTATTAAGCACGTTTTTACTTTAAAATTATAATGTGTAATAAATACCTCTTTCAAAAAACTGTCTTCCTGGCATTTGAAACCCATTTTTTAATGGTACATAAGAGCATGTAATAGGTATCGAAAATAAACCCCCTACTTCTACCTGAGATGCCCCCTACTTTAAGGTTAGATAAGATCAAATGATGAAAATGATCATGTCCTAAAAACCCGACTGAAAAACTATAATACCAATAGAATTTATGTATTAACTTGTCTTAAAAATATGTATTTTAATAATAAACAAGAAAAATTGCCATTATAACCTATAACCTATCAGCTGTTTGATAAAAAAATTACAAGAATGACAGTTCTGTCATCTGACAGAGCTAGTGAGTTCGGAACTATATAGGAACTACGGTATCGATATGTCGACTATCGACATATCAAGGGGATTGGCCGTATGACAAACAACATTTATTGTAACAGGATTATTTTTTATTCATATAATTCTTGATTGTTTGCTCCAACACCGTTATTGAAAAGTCGACATCGGCTTTTGTTACACACATCGGCGGCTTTATCCTCAGCACCTGTAATATACTTCAATTCATTATCTCATATTTGTGTTATTTTAACAATTAAACTACAAAATATTAGTTTTCCATAGCTAAAGTTACATGTATAGAAATTGGATTATGGGGCTACACTGATTCAGCTACAAACGATTTGATCTGGAGCTTAAGTTATATTGATATCCCACGTCAATATACAGGAGAATGAATCTCAAACAAAATATGTAAAGACGTACATTATTCCACCGTCCACCGCGTCCAATCAAAATCCCGAAGTCTTTTACAGCCTCATGTATCTCCGACACGTCAGCCGCACTCAACGGCCGCTTGGTCCCTGGCGCCACTAGCTCGACGCCAATCATCAGCCCCTTGCCCCGCACATCCCCGATAATGGGGTACTGTTCTTGTAATCCCATCAGTTGTTTAATAAAGTAATTTCCGACATCTTTGCTATTCTTTTGAAGTCCCTCTTCTTCAATTACCTGAAATGATTTATGTAGGTTTCATCTCATCATTATTCGCAAATTTTGTATTATTTAGTATATTCAGCATCAGTTAGATTGCCTGGAATTATTTAAAGGCAATTGTAAATATCTGGTGAAAACATCAACAATGATTCATATAACTCACATCCAAAACAGCAATCCCCGCCGTCGCAGCCAATGGATTCCCTCCGAAAGTATTGAAATACGTCGCTTTGGTGTGAGCGGCGGCTATCTCCTTGGTGGTGACGACCGCAGCCATTGGGAATCCGTTGCCTATGCCCTTCGCCATGGTCACTATGTCTGGGACTATTCCATGAGATTCGAAACCCCAGAAAGTATCACCTGTACGGCCGAAGCCGGTTTGGACCTAAAATAGGTAATATGTTTTATAATGGTCTTTTTAAAACCTGCTACAGGTAAGTACATCTGACGGTGATCTGATGGCTAGTTCTTCTTCTTCTCTCTGGCGTCAGGTGTGGTGGTGGAGGCGAGTCATATTAAGTGGCAAGAGGACGAACCATAACGAGAGACGTGTCCACCCATACAGTGGTCTCAGGTTGGCGGAGTAAAATATTTGTAAGTCTCACCTCGTCAGCAACGAAAAGTCCTCCGTTTTTCTTGACCAGCTCGTGTGCCTTCCTCAAGTAGCCCTTAGGGAACTGCACCGTTCCATTGACACCCTGGATTGACTCCGCGAACATTGCAGCCAGCCTGCCGGCGGGCATCGAGTTATCCAGAAGCTGTAGATAAATATAATTTGACTTAACATACGTATTTAGTTACACCTTCTTCTTCCGCTTTATCCCAATTCTGAGAAACTACTGCAAACAAACTCCCTCCTTGTGTAACGGTCATTAAATACCTACGCTATGATAATGGCACCGGATGTAAACTACCGTCGCTGTGCCGCAATTACCAGAAGGGAGCACCTTAATCTGCCTTCACTTGACCACACAGCTAAATTGGAGACATTAGCTTTTGTTTTTTTAATATGTACCTCATTAAGTTGATGAATGTACTTGTCAGTGGTGTCACAGTCGCCGGCGCAAGAGCACGCGCCCGGCACCTGCGAGATGGAGTCTCTGCACCCGCCCCAGATCCCTCGGAACGGATCCGGCAACATGGCCTGTCAACAATAGCATTATGTATTCTAACGTTACTTATTACGTGGCTTGGCAAGTGAGTTATTTAGCATTTTTAAATCATCTGCAAGACCTCCCAGCTATTAAGAAATGACGCTTGTTCTTTACAAATAGCAAGAAGCAATTTGGAAAAAAACAGCTCACTTTGACAAATATGCACACTTCTAAATCTATGAGCTCACCAGATGCCGCTTGATTTGCTTGGGTGACGTTATTTGTGTGAAGTAATAACAGTTCTGTCAGACCCACTACAAATACAAATGTAAGCTATCGTTCACACAATATACACACTTGTGCACATACTTCAAGCACTCAGTGATCTCATCCACCCCCAAAGTCCAATATGGCGCCGCCCTGGTGGCAATAAAAAGCCTTGATTCCCTCATTACCCCTACTACGTCTGTCACCAACTCACATGGAAGAACCCAGGCGGCATAGGCATTGGCAACCTGTACCCCTGCGTGGCAGTCAGGCTCATCAGCGCGCCGGAGTACCCGTGGTAGCTGCCCTGCAAGGAGACCACATCGTGCTGTCCAGTGTACGCCTTCGCCAGCAGAGTGGCCAGGTCGTTCGCTTCTGTGCCGCTGTTCACTAGATACACCACCTTGGACAAGCAGAAAGGAAGGCGGAGTTATATTTATGATAATTTACGTTTTATTCACTGACTTGGAGGATATAAGTTCAAGTCAAGCGAATACTAAATTCTCAGTCAGTAAACTTTAAGTTATATGTAGGGACCTAATATAATATGTATAATATGTATTTGGGTTGGTATTCCAGGCGCACGAGCACAGACAATCAGCCCCTGGCCCTTTTGGGTACCTGCTATGAAAAACTACTATAAGAACTAGTGAAGGCTTTTGTAAACGACTGCTGAAACATTAGGATTAGGTACCTACAGCAGCAATGATGGTGAAGAAGTTACCTTCAGATCTCCAGGGAATTTGGACGCCAGCTTCTCAACGTATTCGTAGAGTTTCGGATGCCGGTAGATGTTCGTCGTGTGCCATATAGTGTTGATTTGATCTTGCAATGCATTTACAACCTTTCTGTAATTATTATTCTAGTTTAAAAATTTTAAATAACTATATCCCTCTAAGTAGGTACCTCGGGCGAGTCGAAATCAGGCCGTGCGGTCTTAAAAAAATATATCACTTACGGATGGCAGTGTCCCACGGACACGGTAACGATGCCACCGATAAGGTCCAGGTACCTCCTGCCTTCGTGGTCAAACAGCCACTGCATGTGACCCTGGTGCAGCAGCAGCGGCCGCCTGTAGATATTGTACACCGCTGGAGGCAAGTGGTCCGATTTTATTTTCTCTGTTTTTTTAAAAGATGGGCCCTAGAAAGATTAACATTTTTTTAATATTGTTAATGCAGGGCCTAAATAACAAATGTGAGATTAATAATGTTATTTTATATACCTACGTGAGGTATAAAACTGGTCTTCATAATTTAAGTACCTACTGTGTTCTAGGTACCTGCTTATGTAGGTATTAGGAGCCTTAGAATTCAAAGAAAACTTTTAAATAGGTCTAGGTATGTAAATAGATAGATTAGATAAATTATTTAGGTCATAGGATGACTATTACATTAATAGCTTCATTACGTATGTACCTAAAACACAATCATTGCGCTTATCTACAAATGGAATAGGTTCATGTTAGGCACCTTCCTACCTACTAACGGTATTATACAGTAACGGTACCTTAAATACCTACATTTTATTACTTGACCGTTCAAGCAGGTACCTGCATGACCTGGCAGAAGTCTATAAATTAAATGTAACTAATTACAACTAAAATTACGGTAAAATATATATACCGTAATAGATATTTCCAAAACCTAAATAAAACCAACTCACAGTATATTTTTTCGGCACAAAACCACATGGTGGCATTTTGGACGCAGTCCCATAGCGCCTAGTAACATTGTTACAGCAAAACTTTATCGCTAAAAATAAAAATTAATTTTCACAACACTACACTCGCACTCCACTAATAATAATTTAAAAATAAATATATATATATTTTAAATACCTGTATTGGCCATTGCAACGAAATCACAGTAGGCACTGGATTGATTAAAACTAACAGTTTCGTTCGAGTATATCGCTGACCGTTGCCCTTGCTGCATAAATCTGTACCCACAACGATCTATTTATTCAAAGGCATGTTCACAATGGAACTGGGCCCGAATTTAATTTTTAAGTACCCACTTATGGACCTCATAGGACCTATCCTACCGTAGCGAGGTTTCCGAGTAAATGGCCCACCATAAAAAAATATTATAATAGGGACTAAAGGCAAAATAAATGTTCTATTGCCTATTTATAATATTTACATCCGTGGACCCGGGCGACTAAGTTCAATACAATTTGGGAAGCAAAGTACCTACAAAAAAATTAGCTAACGGTTTAAGATTAACCCCGGCTCGAACCTCTGGATTTTTCTAAATCTATGTAGGAATCATAATTTCTATATTATGATTATCACTTGCTTACGGTGAAGGAAAACATCGTGATGAAACCTGCATGTCTTAGAAGATTTAACCAATTTTCGAAAGACATGTGAAATCCGCCAACCCGCACTGGGCCAGCGTGGTGGATTATGGCCTGAATCCCCCTCGTGTTGAGGGGAGGCCCGTGCCCAGGAGTGGGACGTCAAAAAGGGCTAAAATTATTATTATGTCTCTCTGTATCACGGGCTCTGCCCGGTCCTTTGGAAGGCTTGCATGGGGACATGGGTCGAACATGTAGAGGCCCTTTGTGAGAAGTTTATTGTCATGTAAGGCATATGTTGAGGTCAACCGCTGCAAATGATGGGACATATAGAGCGGCTTGACCCCAACAGGTGCAGGAACTATTGCAAATATGGAAAGAGAAAAAAAGGTTATATTGATGGAGTTTGGGTGGACTGGGGATTGGGCTATTGCAAAGAAATTGGACACCTGCCACAATCAGTATTATCCAACTATTCGGCAGGTGGTGACTTGCCGCTCACTATATGGGCCCCTAAAATTACCATCATAAGACGGCTAGGGGCAACACGGGTTATTATTATTATTAAGATTTTAAAACTTGTAGATATTGTAAGAAAAAAAATACGTAATAACTACTTCTGGACGACCTTTGGATAGGTTGGGTGTGGAGAATAGGTATTTAAATCAGACCCGATTGTGAATAAATCCTATTGTTTTAAATATTAATAGGTACAGACATTTTATCAAAACTTTAATTTTGGGACGCCTTATCATCGTCATATTTTGATAAACGAGGTTAAGAGGTTAAATAAATTAAATTGGTAGGTTAGAGGTCAAAGTTTTTATTGATGAGTTTTTGTTTCATTAAATTGCGTTTTTTATTCTACTAAGTTGCATTTTATACCCAGTATAAATGCTCTCAGTATCCGCCTGTAAAGTTGAAAAATGGAATACTGTGTAGTATTGAATTATGTCCCGCTTTTCTAAATTTACGGTTTGATATGGGATTCGTGGATGGGAAGCCCGTTAGCAGATTAAGAAAATGGGACGAGCTTTGATAAAAGAAGTAAAGGATACCGCATGTTAGTACACGGCAAAGTACACGGTGTGTTCCACCAAAAAATACGCATGATTCAAAATTCGCGCAGTCGCCCGCTAGTCTGCAATCGACCATTGACACAAGAGCTGTCAAAACCGCGGCGTAAAATATTGAAAAAATACCGTTTTGCATCATTAAAACATGTAAAAGTGAGAACTGGAAGCATATGAAAGCGAATGGCATTTCATTTTATCAGTGAGTCCCCCTTAAAATACAATATTTTACAAGATAAAGTAAAATTTATATTTTTATACATTCTATGTAGTTGGATAATGTGGATACGACTTCTAGAAAATTGTATTGTTTCGTATTAAAATGCCGTTTTCGTAGAAAACGGTTTATTGCGCTCTCCACAAACTTAACTTATACGCACTAGCAGGTACAGTAACATTTGTTACACACAAAACTTCCAAATCACATAGCAGGTGCACAGTCGTCCAATATAGTCGCTTACCTAAGGGTCGTCGTATATTCCTCTATCTTTGCTTTCTTAACACAATATGTTCAATGTCGCTTCCGATGACAATATATTTTTAGGGTACTTTTCTCGACAGTTTAAACTCGAAAATCTCGAAAAGTTTTTTTATTATCAGGGCAATTTAAGACATTTAATTTGAGATACGACAGTGAATTAAACATTTTCCCATAGATTTCCTTAATCTATAGAGAGGCGTGAAAAATGGACGAATGCCATACTTTTTACGAGAGCACCCGATTGGAGACCAACAAAACGTACCTGTATTTGTTCATTATATTTTGATGAATCGGATTTTTACACAAGTAACAAACGCCACCGGATGTTAAAGAAACTGGTTAAATAAATTGGTTTATATTTGAGTAATCAGCGGTTATGCTCAATACCGCACCTGCTATAATATTGCCAGACTGACACACCAACTATGGTCCCAAACTAAGCAACGCTTGTACTATGTACAGATATCATACATGGTACCGTACAATGGACTGGGGGCAATCCCGGTGACAACCAGACCAGGGCGAATTACAGAAAGGCCATTTCCGAAATTTCCTGGGACGTAAATCGAACTCGCAACCACCCGGTACAGTGAGCCCAGTGGTATACGTGCAAACCGCTGTGCCAAACAGTCGTCACGATACCAAGCCAAGCGATACTGCGCCAAGCCATATAATGAACACTTCCATCACTTGTCTTTGCTTGTGTATAACTTCTTACATTTTTTACCAGGCTGCTTCTCTAATACTGTTTAAGTTAACACTGTACACATCATAAGGACGTCGTGCCGCTTATAAATAAATGTCACATTTAATTTTAAAGTCCCAGTTTTTTTTAAATCTCATGTATTTATTATTTAATGTATTTTTTGTGGACCGATAAAATAAAAGTATTTCCATATTTGCTCAATACTTTTTCTCTTACGAAAACGGTATTTTGAATATAACCCGCCACGTTATAATATTCTTATGTAATTGACTTGAAATCGTGAGGCGTATCCATAGTTTTGACGTCGTTTTGGACAGTTTTGACACTGGGCCCCGCGCGCCAGCGCGCTTTACACACACTGTCATTGCCGCGAGATCGCATTTGAATAATAATGAAGTATGAAGTACTGTATCCATTCATTCCTTTATCAAAGGGGACGAGTAATATAACATCAATGTGCCTATTGTGTTGCATCTAAGTGCGTACCGTACCGACGTTAAGGATTGAAGGGAATTTGGGTTAGGTCTTCGACGTGAAGAGAATAGTTACAGATGGTCACACGCAAGACTCTCTAAAAAGGGTCTAACTAAAATATAGGTATCAGACCAATGAGATCATCAAACTCTGAAAAAAGCGAGGCGACAAGGAAACAAATCATGTAAAGATTTAACGTTTTATTAAATAATAATTCTCATTATCGCGCACGTTGTTACAAAGCTCTCCACACGTTTTAGTTTGTTCCATAATTTACTCTCACA
This sequence comes from Notodonta ziczac, assembly GCA_918843915.1. NCBI lineage: Eukaryota > Metazoa > Arthropoda > Insecta > Lepidoptera > Notodontidae > Notodonta > Notodonta ziczac. The sequence goes on from OU974049.1 coordinate 11,317,409, forward strand.
ACACACTAAACTTAGCAACTACATCCACACACAGTCTGTATTATAAAAAAACCGACTAAAATAATAATAGGCCTGGAAGACATCACTATTGGTATTATCTGTGGTATTACTGTCCTTTTTAATATTTATTGAACAGGTAGGCTAACGTTGGAGAGATCATAATGCCATGTTGTGTTGGGCCTATTGTTATTTTAATCGGATTGGAGCGATTCCCGCTTTGCACTCAGCGATTGTGCTTGATTATTTAGTTCCAATAACTAAATTAGTCGTCGCCTGCTGATCTCTTCGCCTTCCTCATACGAGGTGACTGCTTGGGCGATTTGGGAGACTTTTCTGAAAATAATAAAAAGTTTAAATATGCGGAAGAAAAATAGAACATTTATTTTATTTTCTAGACTAAAGTAAGACACAAATGATGTACTCTCGTGCATGTGCTCCATAACCTTAATTTTAACATTGGCTGAATGACATTGGAGCCTGACTTAAAAGAGGAAAAAAGTTCAGTCTAAATCAATGATAAAAAACATAGTTTTAGCCACTTACTGAGCTGGTTGACGACTTCCTTGGGCAGCCAATCGTAGTCCACATCGTTGGCGGTGCCCGTTTCCAGGGGCTTGGGCGCGGCGCGCGGCGACCGGCGCCGGGCCAATGACGACAGAGCCTGTTGGCCCAACACGAGCGCCAACACGCAAGCTGCGCCCAGGAACACGTACAGGAAGAAGGTCTCACCGTCCAGACCCTCTGAGATCTCTACAATGTTCACTGTCTGATTGTAGACAGCCTCCTGAACAAGGAACAACAGGCATTAGGAAATATTTTAAACTACCTGGAACTTCGATAAGATAACAAAATCGTCCAAGTTACTCCTTAAAACATCTGCCAGTGAAAAGTCCGGTCAAAATCGGTCCACCCGTTTTGGAGATAAGCCGGAATAAACAGATAGACAGACTAAAATTATTAAAATAAATTGTTTGTTACTATATATTTTTTCCATTATCAAAGATATACGTTCATAATGGATTTAGCAAAATGTAGTTATTTTGACATGATCAGAGACTTCAATTTATTTATTTTTAATAGATAATATATAGTGATTTTTCTTGCTAGTTAATTTTATTTAAGAATTATATTAGCACATGATACAATGAATATCGTCGATCAATCACCCAATGGTGCCAATTTTGTTGTCAACAAATTACGACAAACTAAAATTGACACAGATCAACGTACGATATGCCTATTTATACTTTACACAGCTATGTACAAGTGAATCACGCAATACTCATTAACGTAACTTCACCGCGAGGATCGTTGGCGTTTAAAATGTGGCAATATTCAGACTATGGGCCAGCTAAACTAAATGCTATGCCGCCTTTATCACGCTCGTAAATTATGAGATAGATGCATAATAATGCGGTGAACGTAAATATAAACTGACCTGATAGTAGTTTCCACTAGCATCCCTGTAGTTCAGTTGTACATTCAAGCCGAAAGGCCTGCCGGCGAACGCCTCATTAGGGATGAACGAGTAAGCGAAAGTAGCTTCTTGCTTCGGCTTCACTTCACGGTTGTACGGCAGAGCGGTGAAGTTCTGGATGTAGTAATTGTAGTCCATGGGATATCTGAAGGAGGCCTCCATGGATTCCACCAGGTAGTCCTCGGCGCCTTTGTTCACGAAGCCGACGAGGAACTCGACAGGGAAGCCAGCTTGCAGGTCTGCAGGGGAAAGTTTTATAAACTTACTGAATATGGAAGGATATTTAGCACTTGGGTGGTTTCTGTTTTCATATAACCACGACAGCAAGCAAGCCTGTCTCGCCTAAAGTTATGCAGTTACTCTAGCCTATCTGAATGCTGGCAATACCAAAAAGTATTACCTTCACGTTGCCAACCAAAATAGGAGTGGGACCGAGACAGGGGAGTGAGGGAGGGGGGTTAATATAATGACTCTGATCAAATACTTTTGCCGTTTAAGATTGACATCACAATCCATTTTTCAGTGTAGCTAATAATAACCATTTGTAGATTACGTTAGCGTTGACTCGCGGGTCGGAGTCCCGAGATAGATCAAACGATATGCAGCATTGCAAAATTGATTTAATCCTTGACTTGAGATTCAACATAAATTTTGGGTGTTAGGGGTAAATCTGTTGAGTTTTGAGTACAACTAAAAGTTACATCTTTATAACAGTAATGTTAGCGCGTCGCTATTGGAAATATTTTCTTGGTGGTTACCAAGTGGTGGTGGTGGTTTCTTATGGTTATAAGAAACTTGACATGGTGACTTGAATGAGCCGTCCTAAAAGGGAAACATGTTCAAAGACCATCAGTATGTTTTAATATATCTTACCGAATGCGACGTCTCCGTAGATAGTGATAGGTTTAATGAACAGTATTGTTGTGTCGACATCTTGTGAGGACTTCACGACTGAGTCGTCATCGTCTCCAAGAGCATCTTCCCCCACCACCTGGTTGTCTTCCCCCTCGATGTCTACCACATCGTCGAGTTCATCCTCTTCTGCTCTCGCTAGGATTGTGTTAGCTAGAACATAGACAATAGTTGTAAAGTAAAAATAGGTAGTGAGAGTAAAGGATTAAATTAGGGATGACATCAAAGATAACTAGTTTTTTTTGGAATAACATTAGTTATCACCCTTATGGTCTGGTCTATAGCATGTACAATGTACCACCCATGGCTAGTTTGGTCCCTTCGTATTTACTACTGTTTGCTATACAGTTCAAATTATAAACTTATCTAATCTTTAAATAGCTGTAGGTACAATATGTGGATAGAGATGTATGAACTAAAAGAAATTGGTGGCTATCTATCTGTTTAGCTTTATAATAGGTATTACTTTATAATACCAGTTTTATAAGTTACCTATGTTTAGCTGGAGATAACAGTAATAGAATAAAAAGGCAGCTTCTATTCTCTAACTTCAAATGAAAGAATAATGTAAACAGAATGCATAGAACTAGTGAGGGAAGGCACTAAAATTAATACTAAACAATAAGCCAGATTGTTTGAGATCTACAATCGGGTGGGTATGTCTAGTCATATAAAAAAAGGAAAGTAATTGAGCTAATCTAATGCAGAATCTGGATTGATGGTATTTAGTATTACTATTGCTAGCTTCACTCATTGATTTTATGTGCTATGTCTACATAACTCTTTTAGTTTGAGCCTTCAACAAGAAACATATGGTAGGAGAAATACAACTTTTACTCATTTATATGGGTAATTATGTGTAAATTCAAGCAATATTATGTCAATGTAATAGAAAGGGACTTCAGTTTCTATGGGGAAAAGTTGTATGAACTTATATTTTATATGTAGAAATGGGTACATTCGTTTTTAAAATATTAATTTCACTCTTATGTTGTGGGTTACATTGCATTGCAGAGTAGAACTTATTAATAGAAGATATACCTATATGGGGTTATATTGATATTGTTCATAAAGGTGCATTTTAGGTTGATTTATGGATACTGAACATCAGTATTTTATCAAGGTTACCTAGGTGTACTACAGTACATATACCTAGTGTATGTTCTATTGTCACTAAATTATCTTATCTCACGACTTTCTCTCACAAAAATCCAGGTATATAATGCCACGTACTGCACACTACATCCTAAATTTCGAGATTTCTTAATTTACTCACCGTTTTGGAAGCATAGTAGAGCCGCTGGGAGGACGAGGAACGCCAAATATATGAATTTCATATTGAATTATTGTCTACTTTTCTTGATTTAGTTTAGAAATACGTCGGCTACTACTTCTCAATTAGAATAAGGCCATTCACTTTTGTAACAACAGCCCAACGGGGCAAGAAACTCGAGGCAAAATGCCAATTCTCTTTCCAACTCGATTGACGTGGAATATTATGTCACTAGGGAAACACCCGTTCTTGAAAACCGTAACTGGTGAGTATCGGTTTTTAGTTACGGATATTTTTAAAATATGGAGCAGATTTGTGTAATCGATTAAATTATATATATTTGTTGTAAATTTCTATTATTTTTCCCATTTAGATTTAGAGCAATTTTCTCTAATTCAACAATAATGAAAAACCGATTTTATCTCAGAAACGGTAAATGTATTAAATAACTGAATGTGATGAGAATATCAAGTTTTAATCGACTAAATAAATTTGTCTACTCTTTCCAATATCTAACGTCACTATAACTGTCAAATTCTTTTCGATACACGCCATCCAAGGTGCACGTGTGTTGTACACTAAATTGCTCGATATCTGAACAAAAATGGATAAGCCAAACGTTCTCGCTCGTGTCGTTAAGGTCCTGGGCCGTACCGGCTCCCAGGGACAATGTACCCAGGTCAAGGTTGAGTTCATCGGAGAGACCAGCCGTCAGATCATCAGGAACGTGAAGGGGCCAGTGCGTGACGGAGACATCCTCACCCTCCTTGAGTCTGAGCGTGAAGCCAGAAGGCTGCGATAATCGGTACGTTGAATACCTACTCCAATTGTGAACTATTTTGTGTTGAGGAATCATCGTCGTGATAGTTATCGTTTTGAAATGAAAAAAAAATCTGTTCTAGGTTATGTGTTAGATATGGGTTGGTGACAAAAAGCTTGATATTAGCGTCACATCCTTATAATTTATATTTTTAGGTACCTAGTATTGGTATACAGCATGCAAAATGTGAAAAACAGCTTTGTTTCTAATTACCTGACATAAGAATTCAATGTTATAGAGTTTTTTATTGATATAAAAACCAATTTCCATGTACAAAACTTATTGTACATTGGTACTGTGTGGCATTGGCAATATATGTACATGCACCAATAATTAATCCTACCCTGTTTTGAAAGCACTAAATTGAAATAATGTCACCCAGTGGGGTCTTACGCATTTCCCAACTATAAGTAGGCTGTTAAATTTTTCCCGCCTTTACCTCCACAATTATTATTGTCAGTTACTAAATTATTTTTAAAATCCGACAACTTAAGTGAAATTGAAAAGCTCAAGCATGAACAACTGATAAGGCAGAGTAATGTTCACAATATTATAACTTTGATAGACATTATTGTGCTTATCAACAGAATTGAAAAGTTTTCTATAAGATAGTTGATGTTTTTTCATATACTTATTTAATAAAAAAATATTTGTTTGTTGCAGGTCACAATGGCAGTAATAGGTTAAGGCTCGCTATGTATCAACTATCCAAATTATTGTGTTTTTAATCTTTAAGAAACCGTCAAAGATGACCATCTCACACATAATAAAGAACTTATTGGTGTAAACAATCTTTTATTTGTATCAAATTACCTTCTTTTTATATTCAACTGGGTTACCCTTTACAAAACCAAAGTAGTAGGTTGATTATTATTTTCCATTGTATGGTGCCTATAGAAAATTTTTTTTAGTCACAACCAAAGGTATAATTTAATGCTGGCAAAGATTTCTGTGGCCTGTTAATTACAGCTCATGCTTATAATATTAGCTCATACCAGGATAGTACCATCCTCTTCCTGATGTTCTGTGTAACGAAGCTATTAATGCTGTTTTGTACAATAAGTGAGAAGACAATGCCCCCTCTCATTCTATCCCACTCCGCTTCAGGTTGTCAACGTGCGAGCATGCATTTAATGTTAAATGATGATGATGATGATGTAATCCTGTAATCCCTCAACAGGGACATAGGGCTCGAAGAAGAGATTTCCACTTTTCTCGGTCTTGCGCGGTAGCTTCGAGATCCTTCCAGCCGAGCCCAGTTGATGCAGCCTCTTTTTCAACTGAGCGCCTCCAGGTGATACGGGGGCGGCCCGGCTTTCTTTTCCCATACGCTTGCCACGTTAACACTTGTTTGGATAGGTGATTATCAGGTCTTCTCAACGCATGTCCAATCCAGCGCCATTTTCTCATTAGGATCTCCTTGTCGATGGGTTTTTGGTCAGTCCTCTCCCACAGCCTTGTATTTGAGATGGTACGTGGCCAGCGGATCCCCAGTATGCGCCGTAAACATTTGTTCACGAAGACCTGTAGCTTGCTGGTTACTTCATTTTTGCATGTTAAGCATTTAATGTTAAATGCTTAACATAAAACACCCTTTGTAAAACTGTAGTTTTAAGAATCTTCCTTAATGTCCAAATTTCTTACTCTATTGTACACAATGTATTCAATTGAATGCATAATGTGCTCAATCATACATTACAATTATTTCAATCACTGATTCTGTTCACAGTTCAAGGTAACCAGGCAACGGCCATGATTGGTGCAAGAGAATAAACAACACAACTGTAATTCACATCATTATAATAGTTACTAATAACTGTACAATTATCATCACATTTTTCGATTGATTAATTATAACAATTGAGTTACTAAGTACAGATCGGCACATTACTTTTTTTATACATATAATTACAATTAAAAGTTTACAACTAGGTCACAGAATAAGATGTAGAATAAAAAAAATACATTCTATTCACAAAAACATTTATAATTTTTGTTTATTGCACACTGCATTTGTGTTGTTAATGCTAGCAGCTTTGCATTTTTGCGAGTTTTCCCATACTCTCGCTGGCAGGAACACTCGGTATCACTTTGAGCACTATGGAAGGTAACTCTGGAAGTGCCGACACAACTATTAGGTCTCATACTTGTCGCCTTCGCACTGACTAGCCCAGAACAAACAGTTTCCTATACCGCTATAACATATTAATATCACCGCTGCGAGGAACACTACGCTGCACACAGTACACGGCTTCCTCTCGAGGAAAAATCCTATAAGGTATAACACCATGAACATAACGTGTGTATTGATGAGCGCCGGGTTCACGGGCTTCGGAATTAGCAGCACGGGGATTAGCCATTGCAGGCAATACATGACGCCGGGTGAGCGTGCGGATGGTGAACACTATCGCGTAGCACTAACGCGGATTAGCATTTGTGTCGTAATCGACATTATTTGGACAATAACTTCATTCTTTGCATGGACTGGAAGTAAAAAAACGATAATGCAATGCAATTGCGATTTGCGTCCTTGCATCCGATATTTATTTGACATTGACAGATAAAATGTTGCTATGTCGTAATATTTTTTTCTATGTTGTCGTGTTTTAAAATATTTATCGGAAAAAAAAATATCGAATCTCAGCGGTTGAAAGTGAAAGATTGTCCCCAATAAGAAAGAAGCCCTATTGCCCCTTATAAAGATAATCGTCCTCACAGTAACGCGAAAATAATGATGCTGCAAAGAATTCGCTCGCTGTGGGCCACAGATTAGAGATATGTAGCTGTGGGCTCGGCTACAGGCAGCGACTTGCATGTGCAATTCACAGATTATAGCTTAGAGATATTATGTAGCAAGCTAGTGCAATTGTGTAAGATCGAGTAGGTACTGTACTACGTACAACGTAAACAAACAAACCCGTTAGCGCTTATACCATAGACTTCTAACGATTGAAGCGGGAAAATTTAAATACGTAAAAACATGCACCAATTTTTTAACCTGTAGGTATATTTTTTTTAATTCTCCTAAGAATTAAAAATAATTATAGCAATTCTTAAATTTGATATGAAATTACAGAATAATCATACACTTCGAGGCGAATATTCTCCTGAGGGAGAAATTGTGAAAGTTACGAGTTGTCTACTATTATATAATGGTACTTTTATTTTATATTAGGCAGATCCCTACCTACTTAGAAATATCCACCCCTGCGAATATGTAAAGTGCAATAAAAAATTGCCTTCCTAAATGGTTTCTTGAGGGTGTTCTTATTCCCTCCCTCCCACAGGGTTACCAACTTCCACCGCGCGCTGGTAGGTACCTAGTTACCTACTCGATCTAGGCATAACGTCTTGATATAGGTACCTATATAAGCATTGGTCTAGGTTTATTTGAATCACGGCGTATCGGAAAAAACTAAATTATTTTAAGAGAAAGTGAAAATAATTGAGCAAATCGAGGTAAGTAGGTAGGCACCACCCACAGTGAAGGTAAATAATATTTATTCCGTTGAATATACCCACTCGAATTATACACAGACAGTACCAAATTAAAATACCTGGGAAAAATCCTAATAAACTAATTCAAACCCTTGTTTGCTCATAGACCAATGGTTTAAGGTACTCTGTTTACCAATGTAGTCATAGGTTCGGCTCTCTTGTGAGGTATTTCGTAAATTTTAATCTTAATAGGTATATATTCTATACATAAAAAAAACTTAATAACGTTGAACAAGATATTGCACACTCGTAAATAATTTCGCAAACGGACAACAACATACTAAATAATACAGGACCATACTTACTTATACCTCCTACATACTTGCTTAGTATTGTTCCGTAATGGTCTGTCACACAGACAGACCACATCCACACAGACAGAGTCTGTCTGTGTGGATCGTTTTATTTATTACGTCAGCTGGCCATTACTCAAAGTCACTGGCTCTCCCCGGCGGCGGTTGTTTTAGACTTTTCCATTAACGGAGATACGGCAAAAGTAGACAGTATATATATGTACCTAGGTACAAAAAAAGAAGTTTTGTACCCATAGTACACGCGTTGCTAAGTTTGAGACCAAACCGTTGGTATCTTAGTCTTGAAAAGGTAGGTACAATTAATGTAACACAAGATATACGGGCTTCCCTTAGATGGAAGGGGATTTAGACCTTCCACTACGCTGCCATAACAGTATCATTTAAGATTTGTATATAGGTAGGTATGGACGAACCTTTTGTCTCCTTGTCTCCGCACTCCAGAACAGAAGTTTCGAAAACACATGCATAAAGGTGTATAAGATTGACGATCGAACACTCACAATATTTTAGATAGAGTCATGGTGCGTTGCTTCCTCCGCTCCCGAACAATGCAAATGGAGTTGCCTCCACTAGATCCTGCAAAGTTCTTTCGGAATTATTTGATGCACGTTATTCCTAGCGCGGAGTACTCGTACAAAGGTTGGTTGGTACAAGTCGGGCCGGTCGTGCTTGTACAATAAATGTAGATTTCATTAAATTTAGCTTTCATTAACACGTTTGAACATTCGATAAAACTAAGCAGAAATTCTGTTGAAAATGGAACCAAATTACATTCAATTAAAAGTAACAACATTACCTACGTATATATCAGATTTTTATCTATACAAAGAAATAAAATTGGAGTGTCTGTTTGTAATATCAAAATAACACCTTTTCACTAAATGCATATGAAAGTACATACGACAACTATAGCAAAAACGCGATTAAAATTTTTTTGTCTGTCTGTATGTTTGTTCCGGCTAATCTCCGAAACGGCTGGACCGATTTTGACGGGACTTTCACTGGCAGATAGCTGATGTTATAGGGAGTAACTTAGGCTAGGCTTTTATTTTAGAAAAATAAGAACGCGGAAGCGGGAGCGGTTAAGTTAAATTCCACGCGGACGAAGTCGCGGGCTCAGCTAGTTTATTCATAAAATCATTAATAATCAACAACATAAAGTACTGCCTGCTACTATAGTTACTTACCTACCGTAAGTACAGTTACTTCTCACGGCTGGTTAGGTAAGTACCTATGAGGTCCGTTTACAAAATATTCTAGCGGCCTGTCCCTTCGTTCCTGCGGTCCCTTTTATACAATTGCATAATCCGACCCCAGAATAACAACGTAAGGAATTTCATTTTATTCGAAGTATGTAGATACCTACGTAATATGTAGGTACCTAGCGGTGTGATATTAATGAAGCCTCTAGTATTTTGTGAAAAGGCTAAACTATTACATAATCTTTTTCTAATGTCAGCGTCTCGGCTCTTTGTTCAGTTTATTTGAACAGAAATGAGGTCATACTCAATTAACTCGACAAGTTATATTACGGCAGACGGGAGTTAAAATTATAACGGTTGGGTGTTTTATTTTATAACAATCTACATATTTGGTTATAGACTATTAGAACTAGAGCTATCCTACTAATATTATAAATGCGAGAGTTTGTGAGTGGATGTATGTTTGTTACTCTTTCACGCAAAAACTACTGTACAGATTTGAATGAAATCTGGCACACAGATAGTTTATAACCTGGATTAACACATAGAATAATTTACTTAAGTCTACGCGGACGAAGTCGCGGGCAGCAACTAGTACTTTATATACATACTTAGTTATAAAACAAATGACATAACACCCTCAGATTTGCGACTTCATTCATAATTTTATCATTTCTCTGTTTGGATTTTTGAATTATTGCAAGTTATAAGAAATAGGTATACAATACAAGACAAGACATATCATAAGCTAATTATTTGAAGATTTTGGCCCCGATCAGAATAAAACCGCAATTCCAGCAATCGCTCGCAACAAGTCAACGCTAATCTCTCCTCTACAATAAGCTCTATCATCATAGGCGTTCAGGACTCCAGCCCCGAGCCTTTCTCATTGAAAAAGTCTACCTCACAGAGAAGGGCCGATGGCATTAGCGCATGCGTCTTCAAAACATTTCACCCTCACCCCCACATCGGGCCAGTATCCAGTCGAGAGCACGCGGCTTTTCAGCCGCATCGATATCAATAAAAAACCCTTTGAAAACATAAAGAAATAATGTCATAAATAAATAGCGAACATTCCCTTTAAGCCCCAAATTCTCTGTCGCTGCAAGTGAATATATTCATCGGTGTGCCATCACAGGAAAATGATTTCAAATAAATCGATAGTCATGCCATTAAACCGACACATGAAAGCTTTCGTGACGCTCTCGTGTTATTTATTGGCTATTATTATGTGCCACGACACCGAGTCCGAATCGTTTTAAAGCGATGATATAACAATAAAAGTTGAAAATAATTTCATTAAAAATGGCGAATACAGCGCATTTGATGAGACGGCAAAGCTCGCGGGATTTGTACGCACAACGTTCGATAGACCGTATGGAAATGAAGGAACTCCGTGGTCGGTTGGTTACCATGGAAAATGGGCACGCCTCCCACAGGACTCACGTCATGTACGGGGCTACAAACGAAGCTTTCGAGGATACCAGCCCAAACCGAAGGTCTACGGAAACTCCGACAAGCAAAGCTAGTTCTGCCGAAGAACGCGGTGCCTTCAAAGCCGAAGGAGGCGAAGGGGAAAGGGAATCCTGGGACAGCAAGCTGACGTTCCTCTTGGCGACCGTCGGATATGCTGTAGGCCTGGGCAATGTTTGGAGGTTCCCGTACTTGGCTCAGAAGAACGGCGGTGGAGCCTTCCTGATTCCGTATTTCGTGATGTTGGCAATCGAGGGTATTCCCATATTCTACTTGGAACTTGCGATTGGTCAGCGATTGAGGAAGGGAGCTATAGGTGTGTGGCACCAAGTGTCTCCTTATCTCGGGGGCATAGGGATCAGTTCTGCAGTGGTTTCCTTCAACGTGGCTCTGTATTACAACTCTATAATCGCGTGGTGCTTGTTCTACTTCGCCCAGAGCTTCCAGGCTGAGTTGCCGTGGGCTGAATGTCCGAAGAAGTACTTCAGCAACGGGTCTTTTATCACTGAACCAGAATGTGCTGTGAGTGTTTTTTATGGTTGCTATTTATTTTAATTATAAGACTCAATTTGCTCTACATTTACCTCAAACTCGGTTAGAAAGCCAAGCAAAATTTACAGAAGATTTCCACAGACTAAATGAGTATTTTTTTTAAATTAAGTTTTCCGCAGTTGTAGAAAGGAATGAAATATCTTAACGTTATCTTATTCACTAAAGGATGGCCCTCTCGAAATAGCTCAGAAGTTATCCGACTTAATTACGAACAATAACTTTGTTTGTAATCACCTTGAATAGACAATTAGACTGCATTATTCCCAAATTGATCCTCGGGTTACTGAGAGCCCTAACGATCTAATATGGTGTCATCGCCATATTAGGTCGTTAGGGCAACAGAATTTAATTTCAGAGAAAGCTGACATCACCGTCATAAAATTAAAATATTTTGTTAAATGAAAAATCAATAATTATGTTTTAAAGTGGAGTTCATACCTCGATACAATACACACGTATAGAAATACGTATTGGATTTTCTCGGACACAGGTTGTATGGCTACCCTGGCTGCTCTTTCTTTATGTCAAAGGACCCATTTCCGATCGAACCCATTTATCAAGGGCTTATTGAGGGTACGCTAGAACGACCTAACCAATAAATAATCCTGGAGGGTAGGTAACTACCTAGTTGATAAAAGCTGTACCTAAATGTTTTAAATAATTTAACTATAGGTTATGATGATTATGAAAATTGAGGTTAGAGAAAATGAAGTAAACTAATTATTTGCGCAATAATTACAAAAGTCTTTAGTCATTAATAAATTTTCTAAATTTTGCCGATTTGAGAGAATGCATGAACGGGCTTGTAAGATTCAAAATTTCAAATTATGTATAACAAAGACGGCAAACAAGCTTACGACCGGCTTAATGTTAAGCAGTTACCTCCGGCGACTGATAAGTACTCGGGCTTCCAACTCTATCACTCATCATACGAATCGCAGCCCTATCAATGCAAGCGTTACGAGATGAATAGAGTTCATTAGTGGGTAGTCTTAAACTACTTTATGATTGCTCCACTTACTAATGAGTAAGAGATTAAGGGTTCATAAGTAGTATTAATAAGTAGAGTTATAGTACTAATAAGTAGAGTATTAGTACAATATTTAACAAGTAGAATATAATGATATTCTACTTGTTAAATATACAACTCCTTAAGTTCCATTCTGAATAAGTTTTCTCATGTCCCGAAAGAGATACCAGTCAGTGAATGAACATAAGTGTATTATCTTAAGGCAGTAAACCCTCTGTGACACCAGTGAGCCATCTCAAAGGTTTACTTTTATAGTTAATAAACTATATTCTTAGAAAAGTGTAGTAATCGAAAAAAACTGCTTTTCTGGATAGGTTATAAGAACCTATTTTACGCGTTCGCCCGCCATCACTGGGATTGCTGCTGCTATAAAAGTGATTTAGATCAAATGGTATTTTGATTTAGAACAGGTTTATTTCAGTGAAAGAGTTAGGTACTTATTTATTTAAGTAGAAAATTAGTAGTTGATGCATTCAAGCGCCGAGAAGCTAAAGTTACGTCGTTTCCGCCCTTAATGGTGATGGTTATTGCTGTCCATAATCATTTGGGTCTCGAGTGGGTCCTTCCCTTTAACAGATACAGTACATGAAGAGCTGATTCAAGAGTCTGGGGTCGAAAACTAATTGAGACTACTCTTGCAAGCCGTCCGTGTGCTTAAAGTTACCTTCCTAATATTAAAAATGTGAAAGTTTGTATGTTTGGATGTTTGCAACTAAATCGTTCAAGATTGGCAAAACAGATTTGAATGAAATTTGGCATACATATAGTTTGTGACCTGGATTAACACATATGACACTTAAGTCCACTCGAATGAAGTCGCAGGCATAGACTAGTTCTTAAATAACTTTCCAAACCATTCTCACAATATAAGTAAGATGCAAGAATTCATTAAAAAATCCCTCTAAGCAAACATATCAAATTATTTATTGGTATTTATGTACGCACGTAGGTATAAGTACATGATATATTCAAAACTTTAGGCAATAATACAAATATTTCGTTAAGTGAAACGGCAAATCGTCATTAGTTCATCAACGGAATTTCCAGACAAGAAATTGCTTACAAAACTTTGGAACACGAATTTGACATCGAGTGAACGGGTCTAGACATGGATCTGGCAGTGAAAAGGCGGTTTATGAACTAACCCATACTGTATAACAGACTCGATTTGCTCGGGTTGGAATGTTCGCATATAAATTGGACCCTATTTGCGTATTCTGAACTTGATGGCTAATTTAGTTGTAAATAGTTCGCGAATTAGATGGTACTCAGTTCTCAGAAATGTGAAACCTTCTGCCACCAGCATAAACCTGTTCGTTATTTAATAAATGAAATGGTATCTAACGCAATAATGAAAATCAGTAAAAAATCGATTTAAAAATTATTTTAAGTCGATTTTCTTATCATTTGGAGTGAGTTTCAATGAGGTATCACACTTAAACGACCCTAGGGTCACCTCCTTTTTGGCTTATTTAAGTGTGATACCTCATTGAAACTCACTCCATATAATACAACCATGAATTGTTCAGTTTGCGTAAAGTAACTATGATAGCTGTGTTTCGGACCTCAATCGTACTATTATTAATCGTATATTATTAAGAGTGCCGGAAGACCAACCCCCCTCCCTCTGTCCTAATCCCCTCCAGAACGGCAACATCCGAGCAATGTATTTGGTATTACAAGCATCATTAGGCTGCGATAACTGCTTAATACCTGTGCGGATCGTACGCTTTTGTGCCGACTTTAATTCAATATAGGTGACACTGAGAAAGGGCGTCAAGAAACTCAGTGCTCGTCATAAAAGTGAAAAGATGAATCGAGGCGAAACTCTCAAACCAAAATTATGGTATCCAACTTTGTAGATATTCAACACTGTATTGATAAACGCTCGCACAACAGTAAAACATTTAGCAAGTCAAAATACAAAGCCATCAAATGTTCCAGCAATTTTGTAAACAGTCAATGAAAAGAAACCATTTCACTGCCTCTTTACGACTCTGAATTGTGAAGTATTCAAGTGACATCGTGCAAAAATCCTGTGTTACTTTTATTGCTTAAGGGGTCCATTTTTCCCTCGGTTTGTATGGACCGACTAAGCTGGGAGGCTGTCTTTGGCTTCTTAAAGTTTTTTCTTTAAAATTTGATTCACGACCATTTTCCCTTGTGGCTCTTTTAGTAAATAGGGAATTATAAGAAACTACCTACCCTTTTTTATTATTGACGGCCGCTTGGCGCAGTGGTTTGAGCGTAGGCCGCTCGGCTCACTGTACCGGGTGATTGCGGGTTCGATTCCCGGATTCCCAGTCCATTTTACGGTACCCATTGTTCAAGCGTTGCTTAGTTTGGAACCATACAGTTGGTGTGCCAGTCTGTTATTGCTGTAATTACAAATCGTGTTGTAAAAAATAGGTAGTTAAAAGTAGGAACGACGAAAATCGTTAACTTAGTTGTTGTTTTTTTTCAAGTGTGTGTTTTTCGACTTTATTTAAAAAATAGGTCCTAAAACCTAAACTAAACCTAATTTCTGCCTTTATCAAAGCCTCAACAAAGTTCACATACCTAGTTTTTTATCTTGAGTATAGTCACATTAATTGCTACATTTTGCGGCATGTTCCCATCTGATAGTCGTTAGTGAATTCGTGTTCATAATGTCCCAAGTTTGAGTTTCGAGGTTTTAGGCAATTGTTTGAAAGTTATTTTGTAGTATTGCGGTTTTAGAACTTTGTCGAAAGTACAATGTTTTTCTGTGGTTTTGATTTCATATGAGAGAAAAAACTGATTCAATGATATTTTTGACTCCTTGATCACATTTTATATAATGATCATAATCAGTGCAAATCAAGGTTTGTAAGTAAGTTAATGTAACATCTCCTTGTAGTTGATTTAAATTTCTAACGAAAAGTAACATAATACATGAGTAGTATAATTTATTTTATATGAACTACTCATTTCTTTATTAAATTGAACTTTAGTCTGTACTTTATAAGTAGGTACTTTGCAGAATTAAATTCAGTATATAACCTACGGCGTAGGCGTTATGCTACGGGGCGTAGCGCGTAGGCGGTACGTAGGCGTTCAATACGGTCTGTTTACTAGAATCGTTGATATTTTCATGGAATCAGTTGATATTTTGTTTCTGTCAATAGTAAGCGCGATCATATTTTTATGAGATTATTTATTCAGTAATTGTTGGCAATAAATATTAATCTTTAAAATACAAACCCGCTGAGTTTCTTGCCCGATCTTCTCAGTCGACGTCGCACGTCGATTCGCGAGCCGAAATAAAAACCTACCTAATTTTAGTGTACTAGTAATGCATAGAAAATAAAAATATATAAACCCAGTCTTCGATAGCTGATCTGCGAGCTCTACATTCCTTTCGAAGTTGTCGTCTGAATAGTGAATAGGTATCTATTATAGGTAGGTATTCCGTGATGGAATCTGTGGGCATGTCGACAGCAGGCGCATTAATGTTCCTTTACGTTACGCTTCGGTTCGCTTTCATTTTGATTTCTCGCCTTGTTTTTATATCCAATAATAACTTTGTATATCTATTGTAATGTATATTCTCTTACCTTGCTTTTTATTTTGCCTTTATTATCAATTTCGAATGACGAGGGTAGCAAATGAAATAGACTTACAAACTCTGTAAGCATCTGTTCGGTTTGCACGGCGTTTATCAGCATTCTAAAATAATGATCTATATATCTGTATCTGATCTATACAATCTTATTTTATACAACAAAGTCGGCTAAAAACGTACGTACTTACGGCCTGCTTGATGTTAAAAAGTTACCGTAGCCTATAGATGCTGGTATGTAATACCAAAATCATTGCTCGCCCGTTGTCTCCCTGATGGGAACTGGGACAGAGGCAGGGATAAAAAATTGCCTTCAGGCTCCCTCATACATCGTACGAAAAATCGCACCTTTTCACATATATTCTGTGAGAGGGCGTCATTGCACCGCTCGAGCTGGACCGTATTCGATAAAAATAGCACCGTTACGTCATCCAACTTGAAAGACATCACAAGACGCCGAGCGAGCGTCAAAGGGCTCCGGTGCGAACACAGAACAAAAAAGTACATAGAATGGCACTCGCTAACAATTTCTTCGTATAACGGACTAACGTGATGGCCAGTTGACTTCTCTCTTACTCGCGATTTTAGCATAAAAAGGCATGTTTTAGTTTTTGAAGTGTCAGTTTTTATGGGGGGTAAACCGCTTCGTAACGTGACGCCTTACGGCGCCAATCTGTCAGTTTAAGTTATCACTACTGTCGAGGGTCCCGAGAAGCACACACACTCTTTAAAAGAAAACGTGAGATTTTGGTTGTTTGCCTATGAGTCTGCTCAGAATTATGCGAGTCTTCGAGTGGACTAACACGCTCTTTCCAGTGAGTATTCTGTATTCCGTGGGTGCTAACCACAAGCTTGATATTTCTCATTCCCCGTTGATGGATGAAGCCCACAGGCTGCCCATTCACATTGTAGCAACATGTGTCTCGTAGGTTTTCTTTAGAGTCCGTACTGAGACGTCTTCGATGTTGGTAATACCTCACTGACTTGAGGTTACCTATATAACGTCATATAATATTATATCCTCAAATCAGTGCGAAACGGCCATTGTTACAACCAAATAATTTTTAATAATGTTTCTTATTGCAAATTCTTTGGTTTCAATACACTGGCATTTCCTTACTGAGCATTGATAACAAAAGTTTCTAAATCGAATTTGATTTTGGAAAACGATTTAATCTTTTACTGTGTACACCGCCAGTTGGACTGTAAGATAAATATATTATAGGTACTCTTTATAGGCCAACAGAGCGATCTTGTTAATGTCATCCCAGTACAATATGACATGTTAAGAGTGTTACCAAGATCGCTCTCAGACTTAAGATTGATTTATTAATACCTATGGGCCGTAGTTTAAATGAATGCCAACTAATGTTTTTTTTATCTATGGTTCCAAGATAATTATCAATCAATAGGTAAGTACTATAGCCGAGATAACATGGATATAACTATAAATTTATACCTACAGAAATATGTGATCTTCTGTATCGCAAGCCATGGTTTTATACAAACTAATCTCAGAGACATCCGTACCGGAAGAGTGAGCCCGCTCCTCTATCGACAGTCAATTAATCTCGCCGATCTTAGTCCAGGATCCGGGGAATCTGATACACTTCCGGATTTGTTCCGGAGTTCCTGATGTTAATTATCTACCTAAACGATTTACATGTAGCAATATCTGATTTAAAACAAGTATTTTAAAGCTCAAAATCCAGGAGTAATCATGATGGAAGTCGAAGTAGGTATGTGCTAGTATTAAAGTGGACAAAAACCGTGACCCCTTTCCGTAATGCCACCAAGTTTCAAACTTTTGCCGAAAAATATATTAAGGAAAAGTTCTGTGATTTATAAGAGGCATTTATAACGAGTACCAACTGCCTCAGAGATTATACACAGATTTCATTTTTTCGTTTCAATCTCGTGGTTTCTTACAATTTCAGTAAAGATTTGGCATGATCGTTAAAATGAATGTAAGTATGTTTAATTACCAATTATTGGAATACATCCTACTTCCTACTAATATTATAAATGTGAAAGTTTGTGAGTGTGGATGTATGTATGTATGTATGTATGTATGTATGTATGTTTGTTACTCCTTCACGCAAAAACTACTGAACGGATTTGGATGAAATTTGGAACACAGATAGTTTATAACCGGGATTAACATATAGGATACTTTTTATCCCGATAATCCCGAAACTTTTGTTACGTTAAATACTACGCGGACGAAGTCGGGGGGCACAGCTAGTAATGTATAAATTACAACATTTGACAGATGAAATCAATGTTTTACGATTTTACCACGCTTCTTTTATATATTTTTTCAGTAGATGTATCTACGTGCACTACACATTTGAATATCCAGTTAGTAGTAATCAAATAGGTATACCTACCTAGATAGTAAGTCGATATCTACCGTCATCATATTTTACAAAAATCAGTTAACCTATTTCAACCGCAGCTTTCAATTCAACATTAAAACTTCCGCGACTACGTCGTCGGATCAATAAAAGGTAGCGCTGAGTGTTGGACGCTGCTATTCTTCTAAGTCTCGATACACACATACCGACCGTCTGGTCACAAACAAAGAACTTAATATTATTTCAACTTGTTGCAGATAAGCAGTCCAACGCAATTCTTCTGGTATCGAACAACGCTCCAAATCTCAGAAGATATTAACTACCCAGAATCCTTCAACTATAAGATTGCGCTGGCCCTCGTCATTGCCTGGATCCTCGTCTATCTCTGCATGATCAAAGGCATAGCCTCTTCTGGAAAGGTCGTCTACGTCACCGCCACATTCCCGTACATAGTCTTGGTCATATTCTTCTTTAGGGGCATCACTTTAAAAGGAATGGGCGATGGCCTGATACACCTCTTCACGCCCAAATGGCACAGGATACTAGACCCTGTTGTCTGGCTGGAAGCAGGCACGCAGATATTCTTTTCCCTTGGCTTAGCTTTCGGAGGGCTTATCGCTTTCTCCTCTTACAACCCTGTTGACAATAACTGTTATAGAGACGCGATAATGGTCTCTATGACTAACTGTTTAACGTCGATGTTCGCTGGTATTGTTGTGTTCTCGATAATCGGGTTTAAAGCAACGATGGTGTATGAGAAGTGTTTGGATGTGAGGAATCAAACGTTAATGGAGGTGTTTGGGCCGTTCTTCAACTCGATGGCTCTGCCGGCGGCGGGGCAGACGGTAACCGTGAACCTGAACGGGAATATGACGAAGCTAGTGGTGCCTTATTTGCCGGAGTGCGATCTACAGAAGGAATTGGACAATGTGAGTATAACTACTCAATAGTAAACAAATATAAGAGACCTCACGACTCACGACATAAAAAAACTAAAGCAGATAAATATATACGTGCAAGTACATGAGCTAAATAAGATTGCTATTTATAGCCAGTCGATCGATCGACCGTGTCACTAATAATTACGAACTAATGACACATTTGTAACCGGCTGGCTGATCATTAATGACCTTCTAATGACGAACTTTTTGATTGAATATACAGGCCACATTGGCCAGAATACAATAAGAAATTACATATTTTCCCGCATGTGTGTTAGAGCGCATTCATTATCTACGGGAAAAAATAATGACAGATATAAATTGATTCAGTTATTGAAATGAGAGTAGGTGCCGTAGGTATAGAGGTTCAATATCTTTAGGAATAGAGCTGAAGTTAGTACTTTAGGTCTGTTAGCTCTTCCAACTAAGCTGGCGTGGGTCACGATGTATGTTTAGCCTATCTGATAATACAGAATGAAATGCCAATTTAAAAAAAGTGTCCAAGGTACACTATACCTACTATGCCATTCTTTTTTTTACAGACAGCATCCGGCACAGGCCTAGCTTTCATAATCTTCACGGAGGCCATCAACCAGTTCCCGGGAGCTCAATTCTGGTCTATCCTCTTCTTCCTGATGCTTTTCACCCTCGGGATAGATTCTCAATTCGGGACACTAGAGGGCGTCGTCACCTCCATCGTGGACATGAAACTCTTCCCGAATCTGAGAAAGGAGTATTTAACCGGCGGTATATGCTTGCTCTGCTGCTTGTTGTCTATGGCCTTCGCACACGGTGCTGGGAGCTATATATTTCTGCTTTTCGACATGTACAGTGGGAATTTTCCGCTGTTGATTATTGCGTTCTTCGAATGTATTGGGATTGCTTACGTGTATGGCGTTAAGAGGTGAGTTGATATCATGCTACCTAATTTATTAATCATAGTGGGGTTGGACTTACATCCCGTGTAACCGTAATAGAACTGCGGAATCGGTTTGAACTACTCCTGAAAACAGACAGCTAACTGAAGGAGGCACGTTACCACGCCTGGCGAATTTAGAACTAGGTACGAACTACGAAGCTACAAGTATATCGGCGGCTTCGCCTTGGTGGACCCCGTCAATACGTTGTTACGCGATAAAAAGAGAGAGTCTGGTAGGTAAATTTAAATTTACGCATGCGGCGCTGTGCGAGCGAAATTGCCCTTTATTGCGTCGCAAAAGTCGATATTTACTTGTGTTTATGGAGAGCGACATCAGTTTGATGGAACAATAATTAATTTTTGACATTACTCACAACCGATGAGGCAATGCTGAAAAAAAAAAATGTACAGACTTTGTAATGGACAATCAAGTCGGAAAGGGAAGGGAACATCTTGTTGTTGGTATTCTAAACCCTCTGCTTGCCCGGAAATTAATCTGGCGTAATAAAATGAGTACCCATAAATTTACAGACTCTACATTTAAAACATTGTGGCTTTATGGAAATATAGGTGAATTTTATTAGCTCAACTCAAAGCCGTAGGTGTCGTCAACTTTAGTCAAACATGAGTTTCCTAAATAAACCTATGCCTAAACTAACAAACTAGACTTATATTGTATAGTGCTGAATTATCTCATACGAATAGGTAGAAAGGACGGGTGGACAATAATTTGGATGTAATTCTGCTGCTTTTTTAAATATAACCATCTCTGCTAGCTATCTTACGACCCGCCTGATGTTAAGCAATTACCATAGCCTACCTCATCGTACGAAACACGGCTATAGATGAAGAAATGAAGATTTCTAGATCTTGCTTATAGGGTGTCTTCGAAAATTTTATAAAAAAGTATTCTAAAACATTTTTCAGTTTCTCCGCCCACGTTCTTTGGTACAATCATAAATGTTGCAAACTTTTCGTTGCGCGTGTGACCCTTGCCAATTTCGGCCGGTCCCTACAATTTTATTCATAACAAGCTTATTGCTCCCGTCCCTTTTTTGACCGCTTACTTACGCGTTTTTCCCGATTTAGCTATATTTTTCTTTAAATAGTCCGATAGAGATTTTTGAGATAACGCAAGATTAATTTTAATAAGAAACCGCTAAATACTTTGACCGGAGGAAGTAAAAACAAATGTAGAAGTTTGGCACCATGACAGACTGGGACCGACTGACGGACTCGAAGAGACTATAGAATCCTTAAATCATAAAAATATCCCCACCGCTCGGTCGGAGTTCAGAGAAACTCCAATTAAATAAACCAAGAAACTCCGTCAACATCTATACTGTTTTATAGTAAGTAGGTAATTCAGATGTACCACCCATGCAATCATTTTCAGATTCGCCGACGACATAGAACTGATGACAGGCCAGCGACCAGGCATTTACTGGCTGATCTGCTGGAAGTACCTCTCTCCACTGGCGATGCTGTCCATCCTGGTGTCCTCGTTCGCGGAGATAGCGATGGAGGGGTCAGGGTACCAGGCGTGGATCAAGTCTGAGGGGGACACGGAGAGGAAGCCCTGGCCAGTATGGGCGGTGCTATTGGTGGTCCTGTTGGTGTTGGCTTCCGTGCTGTGGATACCTGCGCTGGCTATTTGCAGGTTGGTCATCCTGAAAAGTTTACAAAGAAGGTCTTAAACTTACTAAGTTTAGAAAGGAGGTTTTCATAATAGGACCGAACCAGGAATTTCAGTGGTTGGTACGGTCGAGCTGAATCGTAACCCAGCTACCTGCACGATAGTCTGTTTGTTATTCAATTGTATGTTTAAACGCAACGCAAAATTAGCTTTATGGTCAGTTCCCAATTCGTTGACTGTACTTATTCCCAAAGTTATCGACATAGCTCAAAGAATTAGCAAGCTGAAGTGGCAGTGGGCTGGCCATATCTCACGAAGAACCGACAATCGCTGGGGTAAACGTGTTCTTGAGTGGAGACCTCGACTCGGCAAGCGTAGTGTAGGACGCCCTCCGACCAGCCCCCCTATTCACTAACTCTGTTGACAGCTCATAGTGATGATCACTTGGCAAAGTGTTCAACGATTAACTGTCAAACAGCTAGTTTCGTATTCCCTATGACCAGTGACTAACTAAGATGACGTCATGAGCACCGAGTAATGGTGATAATCACCGTAACACTTTTTGACAGATGTTTTCGTATCGATATTTGTATGATTGGTATTCCGTAAGCTTAGTGGACAACAAACTGATAGTCATTTCAAATTTAAAAATATTCGTGAAAGAAACTGCTCAAGGGTAGTGTTTTTCAAGTAAAAGTGATGATCACCGAAGCCTGTAATTAGTAAAGCAAGTGAAAGTTGAAATTTTGTTGTTTGTTTGTGATTCGTGTGCGTAGAGAAATATTATGGCACGTCTTATTTTATTGGGATTTGCAAAAGAAAAGCGAAAACAAGGATTTTTAAGTACTTATTGAGAGACGCCGCCTGCACGATGCTAGTAATCTACTACAGTTGCCCAAGAGGGTTTATTGCAAATATAATTGTTTGAATACCTAAAGCTGGATTTCAACAGGCATTAGAAGAACTCAGTTTTTGATGGTTCATATGTGGCCTCAATCCGACCATGATCATAAGGAGGCATATTTTAATTGAAAAAAATGCCAATCTTTAAATGTTTTAATAGTAAGTAATAACAATACCTAACCTACTAAAATAATAAGTACATCTACATAATATGTTTAAAAGGTAAATTAATTTTTTGTTTCAGATTTGTGATGCTGTACATGATTCATACCTACTTATGGAGTCAATACCCCATAAAGTGTATTTTAGAAAGACTTGAAAGAAATGAAGAACTCTGTTGGCTATTTGATGAGAAATATTATTTTGGCTGGTTATTGATAATGAAGAGCTCAATGAATGTAAATATGTTAATAGATATTTCGAGTCTTCAATCAATAAATAATTGAAACAAATATGAAAATTATTATTATTTTTAGGTGATTCTGAATATACACAGCACCCCTTGGATGATGACATCTAACTTAGGTGCAGCTCCGGGTTCACCAGAAGATCACTGCACAGACAGAAATACTGTTGAACGGTGTATTGGAGTACTGATAATATGTTGGCAGTGCTTGTTAACACACGGTACAACTACACTATTAACCCAATTACAGCAGTCAATGTGGTGAATGCACGTGTTGTTTTACAAAACATTGCCAATTCACTGAATGTTCCAATGCAGAGCCTCAGAGTGATGTTGTCAGAACTAAGTCTACAGAGTGTGGTGGCAAGAATCATCGAAAATCCAGATAACTGTGATATAACAGTCCAAAAATTATGGAATGTTTCGAGATAATCATTTATAATTATATAATGCATTCCATAATCATCGGGCTTAGTAATACTGATATTTTTGTTATTGTTTTAACATTTATTACATACCTAAGAACACAAATTACATGTTTCATATTAAGAAGACAATAATACTTTAAAATACATATAAAGCTTAAACTTGAATGCTACTAGAAGTATTATTATGTACATAACTATGTACATCTTCTCCAGTGTCCTTCATAAGCTCCATCACAGTTCCTTATGCAGCTGCATGTTGCTCCTCAGCAGCAATGTGCCGTAAGTATCTAAATGACGTTGGCCCAGCACCGCACCCTCTCATCTCCATGAACTGAAATTTACATATTTAAATTGGTTGGATGTTGAAGCCTATTATTATTTTAATTGATTTAAAAAAACAAGCACTCTAGGAATTTTAAGATTTACCTAATGTGCGAATTTACTTTTCAACTAAGATTAATCACTCGCTGAGTATACTAATGATGACTGAGTGATTTTTTTTTAGATTGTAGGTAAAATAACTATTTTAAGCAGATGTTTCATTTCTCATGTTAATTTATTAACTAGTAAACTTACGTGGTCTAAAGTAGTGGTTCCTTATGCCACAGGTTTAGCAGAATTGCTACGGAGTCACACGCTTCTCGGCTGACTAACAGCCTGTGGACTTCCCGTAAAGTGACCCAATGATATATCGCGATGAGACTCCGCAAACTCCACCAGCAGTTCCATTTGGCTTACGGAAACTCTTCTGCATGCAGGCATCTTAAAAGTAGAAATTCTATATTAATATAATATATTAAATACTTGAATTTACCTTCAGTTACTTTGATCTTATAGTGATTTCATTAGGTAATATTGAAGTTAAAAAAACTTTGATTCAATTAACAATTTTCACATTATAAACCATAACTTAATCGTTAACTTACCTTTAAGGATTGATTTTAACAAACTTATGGCTTACAAAACATAATTAAACGCAATAATTAAATTAATTACGCTCCAAACAATTAATATAAAATCAGCACAAAATTGATATCCCGCAATCTTTACATGTCATGTGTACATAAACCGCTTATGATGAAATGTTATCTAAAATGTAGTACTTCACACGTTCAAAAGGCGTTGTTCAATTTAGTCGTATAATAGTCGATAAGAAATAGAGGCGTCGAGTGTTGTATCGAAGAGCACCAATGTGATACGGAATATCAAAGTTGTACCATTCTCAGTTGTCATCAAAGTTCAGTGTACAACTGAAGCCAGTTAGTCACTGGTGATCATCAAGTTAGCGAATAGGGGGGCAGGTGGGATGACGATCTGCGAAAGACTGCAGGCAGATGCTGGATGCGGCAAGCTGAAGACAGGGCGCTATGGCGCTCATAAGAGGAGGCCTATGTCCAGCAGTGGACAAGCATAGGCTGATGATGATGATGATGATGATGACTTATACGCAGGGTGGACAAAGAAAGCTTAAAATTCAATCCAGGACTTTTGCCATCAGGGCGACCCCACGTTGAAGAGGACTGACATTGACTCTTCTCTTAGTCTCTCTTTCTCCAATTGTATTTGTAGTGATACTGTCAGAAGAAATTCAGCTCAGTCCACTTAAGCGACATTTTTTCCCCAATTCCAGATACTTCGGCATCCCAATAATAGATGACGAGGAACGGGCCTGGTTTCCGGCCGAAGAGTTGCGAGACTACCACGGCATCGAGCCTCGCCCCGTGTCCGCGGCGGAGACCCTGCTGTTCTGCACCAGGCCCGACGGTACTGAGGGCTGCTGCTGGCCGGGCTGCTGTGACACTGATGATGAGGAGTAGACCTGTGGATAAGGGATCAGGTTTCTTTTATGACTGTTGATGACAGCCTTGCCATGAAGATGTGACGCAAGACTTGCCTACGTTAATTCAACATGAAATTCTCGTTCTCGAATGACCCATATTGAATTTGCCATAGGTACAAACATTTTACGAACACACTACCGGCTGGCGAGAGGAACACTGAAGTTAGATACTTACAACTACAGTTGTTGCATGAAGTCGTCAAGTAAGTACTTACCTATCTATATTGGTTGACGTGAGATGATATTGCGCCATGGTTTATTTTACAACCATAAATCAAATAAAAAATATGTATTTGTAAACAGAAAACATATCCCAAATACATATTTAAGAATTTGAAAACATATCCGTCAAGGGTTTTTAGAATATACCTACCTATCTGGAGTCTACGCAGAAGTTTAATCGATTTAATAGGCATTCATTATCCTGCCTCTATGTAGAGTATGTAGGTACCTAAATCTATTGATTTTTTTATAGGACGGACCCTTTTGAAACTGATTATTATAGACAGTAATAATGTGTATGTATTTTATAAAAATAGAGTCATAAATTATACGACAATAAAGATGATTAAATATGGGGTATGCTTTATAATTAGAAAGTGCACTGTTGTGCATCCGCTATGTTCATAATAGCGAAGGAGTTTTAGCATTTTGACAATAAATAAGTAACAATACCTATATAATATAATCCTTGACAATAAATCTACATTATTTGTTATTATAGTTGTTTCTATTTTTAAGACTGCTAGCATTTTTATCGAAGTTATTACAATAAAACTTCCAAAACTATGACAATAATGTTATGGTACATAGTATATACTTAAATACATGTTATACTTACAAATCGTAGGTACCATAATAAAGTTTTATTTTTATTTTATCATCTTTATGAAAAGACTTTACTTTTATAATTCTAGATTTCAAAGTACTGGTTAAAATTATTAAGCCAGTACGTACCTATATTATGAATACGAAAAATTAAGATTAGATGTGATAATTAATTGTTGTTTGTTATCTTAATGACTGCTTAAATGTATATTATATACAGTAGGTATATAGATACCAGCATGGCTACACAGTTGTACATACTTTAATCGAAATTGTAACGATGTAGGAACAAAAACTTTACACGAAAAGAACGCCAAATTGATGTTGTTAAAAATATCTACGTAAGTGTAAAATAATCAATATACCTTATCTTGTGTGTTGCTACAGAATTATCAATTTATCTTCCTGCATTTTAGTATGGTATATTTATTCTCAAGCCCCGAACTCCGCGAACTCCTTGGTTAAAACCAAAGAATTTGTGAGTAATAACTGGGTAAAACCTTTAAACCCTTTCCAAAATTGCTATGACAATAAATAGGTAGGTAACACCTAATACTTAGTACAATAAGCTGTGGCCGACTACAGCTCCTACGGGCTAGGTCTACCAGGGTAGTAGGTACCACGACCCCCTCTTATATAGAAGAGCAGCGTTAAGTAGCTATAATTATAGTTGTGTTTCGTACTTTGAGTGAATACCCCCTTTATTCCCCTTCCTTTCAGGGCCCTAACCACGCTAGCTACTCAAATCGTAATAGAAAGGCAAAAGCTAGCGATTACGTTTCAAACGCTTGGCCAATATTTGGTACCACGCTAGCGTCTCATTTGCGAGTGGCTTATGTCATCGTAGTTTTGTTTTATTTGGATCTGCGTTGGTAACTACGTTTGGCTTTATGCCAATGTTCATAAAAAATATCTGTGAGTGGGGGCAATTGGACGAATAGTAGTGAAACATGATTATTGGAGTTCCCCCAATAAGTCTGGTAATATTAGGCCTAGACAAAGACCTTCATATAAAACTTAAAAATTATATTTACTCGACATTGGCTACATGCGTAAAGCAAATCATCGCAAATAAACTTTAATTTAAAAAATAACGAAGTCAGTCGCAACCTCAAGGTCAAACGCTAAGAATCGCGAGTGTGGTACCAAATCAATGTCAGTGTAAATCGTGAAGCTTGTGTCAGCAAAACGTCAAAAGCGGAGCGTTTGAAGCGTAATCGCTAGCTTTTGCCTTTCTATTACGATTTGAGTAGCTAGCGTGGTTAGGGCCCAGGTCGTGAACACAATAGCACCTATGAGAAGTGTCTATGATATTGCAAGCTTGTAGGTACTTATAGGCTACGCAGATCGTACACTCGTTCGCCGACTGTTTTATATAAAAAAGGTCCTAATCAAAACACTCCGTTGATAAAGTCAATTAAAATAATATTCTTAGATTCAAGCACCATTACTTAAGCCTTCAGACATCCTGAAAACTCCGACACTAGAGTGGTCCACTAGCTCATGCGATAAGAACCAGGAGAATCAAACGCACAACGAAATTTATTATGATAACCTGAGACGCGTCGTTTGGACCTACACCGGGGTGTATCGAACATTAGATTATCTATTGTGTCTACTTAAAGGTAGCTGGTTTGGTATTAAAACGTCCGACATAAATACGACGAATTTATAAATATCTAAAACCATAAATAATTATATTGCAAAATATATGAATAATTTTAAGTTCCTAAATTGTATTATTTATAATATGTGTAGTACCGGTCGACCCAAATAAATTAATTACCTATATTTTAATACATTGTTCTCAAATTATGATACCTACTTACTTTTGCCAAATAAGAGAGAAAATTGGTATAAATCGTTTCGGATATAAATGGTAATGAAAGCGCCTTACCATTATCAACAGCAATATTTAATGCAATGATGAGAAAATAATTGAGTTATCTTTTAATTGACAAACCATCAAATTATATAAAAATGTAATCTAATCTAGTATGTAATCTTTTACAGACTATTGCTCGCGATATACCTAATTATAGGTATTTGTTTCCTATTTGCTTACAGGCTGTTTTCTATACTAAGTGTTTTAAAAGTTCGACATAATACTTGTGTTCATGATTGAGTATCGGGTATGGTTTAAAAATTGGATTGAAATTCGAACTTTTTTCAATTTGTTTTAAATAGACAATTTTTTAAATCAACGACTATAACTCTTATATCCGACTTTTGAAACACACACACGTATATTAGGTATTTATCTTCGTTTTTTTTTACTAAAAATAATGAATCAAGTACCTATTATATTTATGAAAATGGCGTTCATACTTATTCCGATCGTGACTTTGCACTGTTAAATCTTGTACATCACTTTTGCTGTCTGTAATTTAAGTGGTCACAAAATAGAGGAAACACAAAATCGCTGTAAATCGAGCAACACAAACATGACATAACTTATTTAAGACTCTACGTACTGTCCAGTTAACTAGGTGATGTTTATATAATATCTTATTTAATAATGCACAATATTTTGCACAAAGATCAGTATTTTTTATTGTAGGTACATACATCATAATATCTAGCTTTTGCTAAGGCATAGTTAGAATACAGTTACTGCTTAACATCAGGCGGCTCTAACGCTTATTCGCCGACTATATAACAAAAAATTAAATAAAATTACTTTCGGTAGGCAGCCGAAAATATGTTAAATATCGTGCGTTATTACAATAAGACCACATATGAAACTAGTAACTAAACTAGCATATCACATAGTTCAGTAGCAACGACTATGAATATCATTCGTATCGTTAATTGTTGTTTCTGTGTAAGTATCATAATATATGCCTAACGTGTTGATGGTAAATAAACGTTCTGAAAAAGACCTGTTTAATTTTATAAATATAAAGCCCTTTTGACGTCCCACTCCTGGGCAAAGACCTCCCCTCATTACGATGGGGATTCAGGCCGTAATCCACCACGCTGGCCCAGTGCGGGGGATTTCACAAATCGGTTAGATTTTCTAAGACATGCAGGTTTGCTCACGATCTATTTCTTCTTGTATGATACGCACATAGATTTCGTAAAACCTAAAGATGCGAGCTAGGGTTGAGTCGGCTATCACTGCTATAATATAAAAGCTGATGCTTGTGTTAAGAGTGGGCTCACGTCAATAGTTTAATGGCCAGGATGGGGATCGAACCCGGAACCTCTCAGCTACTAGGGTGGCCCATTTAACCACTAGGCTATTGACGCCTTGTATCTTACTAAAGTACACTTTTAAGGGTACTAGTCCAATTGTATTGAGGTTTTGGCATCTCCATATAAATATTTATATAATCAGCCAAATCAGAATTAACTTAAGGAATTATGCAGTGCATTCTGGTCACTGCCTACCCCTTCAGGAGTAGTGATGGTGGATTTAGTTTTTGTTTTTCTAAAATAAATTCCATTGCATTAAAACAATTTAATAACAACATCATCAAGTTACATAATGTATTATAATTATTGCTATCTAATCGAAATTAATCCAGTCTTATTTAAATTTCTGTGGGTACAAAAATAATTTTAGCATCTACTTTGATACTATCTAATAAGGTACCTTTGCTTCTGACGAGGTATATGATTAAGAGTTACGACTATGTTATATAGAAGACAGAATTTCGTAATCATTTCACTGTTTACAGCCATTGTTATATGATTTATTAAGGCTATTTTATTTTTTGTAATATATACTCTCTTGTAGATAAATCGATGTATGTCGCTAGTTGGCGGTTAGGTGAATTAATTCTTGGTGAATTCCTGTGCTGAAAATGTATTTTTGAAGAATTTAGTTATTGAGCATAAAGCCGCGTTAGCGATTTCAAAAATAGCATGATACAGGCAAGTACTTACATAACTAATTTAAGACTTAATTAATTATGTTGGCTCCAAATAGCGAGTGAACAAAATTTGAGGCAGCTAAAGATGTAGCAACCACTGCATATTTAGTTCAGTCAAGTTTAGTTGGCTTACCAACAGAATTGGAACTTATCAACTATAAATTCAATTGAACTAAAATCAAACTATCTATGTGGATAAGTGTGAGCGTATGCTGAGACGTAGACGACGCAGGTCACGCAGCGCAAGGTACGCAGGCAGCGCATACGCTGAGCCTTATTATCCATGAATACTAAATTTGTACACTATTTTCCGCATTTGCTTTTTCAGTCTCAACCTTCTTCATTTTCTTTGCTTTGATATCAGCCATAGTCTGTTCGATCGAGCGCTGGTCCTTTTTATTCTCACTCGGTACTTCTCCGTAACTCTTATTCATATTGGTCTTGTGGGCAGCATCTATGGCAGCATCCTCACCAATTAGATGTGCATACTTTTGCTTATAAAAAGTTCCGCTCAATTCCTCTTTGCCTCTCTTACGTTTTCTATTCTTCTCTTCTTCAATATCTTTTGCTGCTTGTTTTTGCATCTCAACATGCTTCTGAGCCATCTGAACAGCTTTATCGTCGTCCCAAACGCTGCCGGCTCGGCGGACTGTTAATTCATCCTCTGAAGGACCATTGTCTTTTGTGTAAATAACTGCATATCTGTCAACGCCTTCTTGACCGAATGAGAACACTTGTAAGCCGGCAACTTCAGCAACCTCACGTATAATAGCTCTGTACATTTGTTCCATTGGTTCAAACTGTAAGTGTGGTTTGGTGCCGTCTTTAATGAAGTTGCTTATTTTCTCCTCAACACGTTTCCGAAACTTGTTAATCATGTTCCGCTCTTCCTGCTGCCTCCGAGCTACGGCTTCTTTTTGCTTACGCATCGCATTTTTCTGCGCTTCACTCGCCGAAGGAGGCTTTTGCATGGAATTAAGAATGGAGCCAAGTAAATCCATTTTTATATCTGATTTTCAGATACGAATGAAGTGAAAGATATTATTTCAGAGATACGCTTCAGCCAGGCGGTGGGAATAGCGAAATTTTCTATCAGACAGTCTGTATTTAGTCCTTTGAATGAGATCACATTCAGTGAAGTTTCAATCTGTGCTGTGAGATGGCTGCCAAATGTAATTGTGTCTTCGGCAAAGTCCAACAGTTGCTGCAGTGGTGGTTGGAGGGGCGTCCCTTTCACGAGTGGAGTGTGTATTTGAAAATCAACTTCTTTGCAACTCTCTCTCAGTGCATTGTTTTTGTTGCACAGTTTGTCAAACAAATCTTCTAGTGTTAATCTGAAACATACATAAGTTGTACCAAATATTAACTTAAAACTGGCTATATCGGCTTACTACAATAAAATATTTTTGTTTTGAATTTCCATGTTTCAAATTTATTTGTGATATAAATGCAAGCAAGCTCTTTAGGTTTGTATGCACCTAGCTAAGTAAGTAGAATCACTATGAATCAACAAATGAAATAATTTCGGTTAGGAATCAATTCATTATCTTCTGTAAAGTGCCCAATACAGAATTATGTCACATGGTAATATATGACAGAGTCACATGATTATTTGAAAGGGAATCTCCTATTGACAATTGATGGTGATACTTACTGCTTACACCGTATCTCTTGAATCTCCTCCGAAATTAGGTTATGTAGGGAGGCACACAATTTACTCTGAAGGCCTTCAAATTCACCAAGCGGGGAACCAATCACGGCAGCCCTACAACATGAAAATTATTACGAACGCTCGTAAAACACAAAACAATATCCGCTACTACCATTTCCACTCACTCTTTTATGTTCTTGCAACGTTTTATCAGTTTATTTATAGACACTGCGCAGTTTTGGCAATCTTTCAAACAACTCTTCGCCGTGTTATGGAATTCCTCGAAACACGAAAAGTAATCAATTATCTGTTTCTGCACCTTAGCATCCATAATACAGATGAAAATCCATAATCCTACAAACTATTTTCCGGCGAGTCCTTCAAACATTCCAGAGAAAACTAACTGGCAATGATGGCAGTAAGACTGACTGACTGACGACTAACTAACCCTGACACTGACACTGACGGCAGACTGACAGACAACACGGGCACGATAACAATTTAGTTTATGAAATTTGTTTCTTAATCTAGAAAAAATATCACAAGTGTACTAAAAAATAAATGGATACTCTATAAAATAAAATCAGGTGTATTTTGATTGAACAAATGTAATTTGCAGATGAATGAAAATGTAATTTTGTATTGGAATAGTAATACTGATTGTTGAGATTATGTTATTTCACAATTATCTTTACAACTTAGACGCATATTTCGTAAACTAATTAACCGTACTTTTGTAATAACCGGTAATTGTTTTTTATATTTATCATATAATGATCCCCCATATATATTTCTGGCACAATTATTTTTTGTGAAATTTTATATTACTAGACCTAAGCTATTTTATATCTGTACATAGTGTATATATTTGTTATTTCTTTTCAATAAATAATCTTTCATTGTTGATCATTTATTTAAATATTTCTGTATACATGTAAATTGTATTTTATTTTAAAATATATTCTCGGGGACTTTCGATACTGCTCGGCTTGTTTCGGTGGGTGGTCGATTGCACCTGTCAAAATGCAAAACCAATGGCAAGTCTTGTTGAGTGACCTCGAAAAACACTAGTCTTGATTTGTCTCGATGTGAAATGGTCATCCCACTCCGTCGCGTTATATTAACTGAAAACACGTCAGGAATTTAAACAAATACAGTGTCGATTGATTTTCTGACTAGTGAAGAGTGAATAGAAATGAGTGCAAAAGGCTTAATGTAATTACTGTGTATGATACGAACGTAATTGTTTTTTCGTGGTGAAAATGAATGGCAAAGTGCATAGTGAAACCGGCGCTTTCTCATCTGACAATATGCGCGCCGAAATATTGAACCCTTTCGTTCATAAATTGGAACTAGATAACACATATGACAAAATAAAGGTAAGAAAACAAAGACACCAAGCGGGTTTATTTATTGCGTTGCATAACAGAGAAAAGTGAAAGTATGTTTTAGAACCTACTAAAACATCGGTCAATTTTCAAAGATTCTGTTTATGAGATATTCTGCGCATGTCTGAGAAAAGATTGTAATACAAATAATTAATATAGTAAATACAAATAATATAAAATAGGTACTTTAGATTTATGTCTCAATAATTTGATTCGAACGATTTTTACGATAAATTTATAGGTATTTTAACGTTGTTTACTTATACAATTTATTATGTTATTGAACATAGAACAATTCTATTAGATGCGATTGCCAAATATATACCTACTCTAGCTAGAGAACGTGTGTGACTTTACAGGACCTTGTTATAATACTGAACTGAATACTAATCGATGAAGACCTTCCAATGTTGTCCTTACTGTAAATTAAATACCTACGTTTTTAAGTTTCTGAGCATATAATACCTAGGTACTCTATTTCCCGGATGAATAATGTTAAGAGTAGCAAGGTAAAATAAATAATAAGGAATATAACTTACAAAAATATATATATTACACAGAAAATATCCTTAACTTAAAAAAAAACGGAATATTATTAAGCCGCTATTTATATACCTTTGTTATTGAGAATATCAATTAAATTAATGTTCAGTTATACAACATGAAGGAAATAGGTATAATATTGATATGACAAAAAATAGACTTAATTTCATTTTAATTGAGCAATTACAAGCATATCAGAATACACTTGTAATGTCATCACTTTAGACTTGGAGTTGGAATTAGGATGGGAATAAATTTTAAATTCTATGCACAATAAATTTATTATAATCTAGCCTACATTGTTGGAGAATAAAGAGCACAACTGATGACTAACAATTTTATCACTAGTTTCATCGCATTACATATGAAAGTTAAAGGCCGTTATTCATGCCTGGGGGAAAGTTATGCAGGTACTTTATGTCGCACACCTCGGTGGTAATGTTGTTAGACGTCAATACAACATTGATTACGCAAATATTGAATTATAAATGTGATAATTTCTTAGAGATTTCTTTGGTTAATTAAATGTTGTTAACGTTTATATTAAACGAAAAAATCTTGATATAGGTACATAATAATATGTAGGAAATAAGAAATGACAACGGTATTCGTGAAAGTTTAAAAGAAAAATAATGTTTAAAAAAAAATGTACCTTCTCCTTTGGGTTTGACAGAAAAGTACCTATTTTATTATAAAAAAGCAAAATAAAGCGTTAAGCTTTTTACGAACATAGGTACCTAATCTGATTATTTTTTACAGTAGGACTTACATACCTAATTTGGCAACGAAACTACAATCGACGAATTCAAACACGTGCAGGCATCATAATATTAACTCATTGAAATAAAACTATTTTTCGGATTTTATCGCGTTTATTAACTTTATGTTCCTGACGTTTCGGTTGCTTTACAGCAGCCATAGTCACGGGGGGACTGAGGTGTTAGACGTCCTGATGTCATAGTTAGTAACTGGGTACCCTCATATTTAGTTGTTGTTTGCGGTCCGATCCACGCAGAAAGTGCTCACAGTGTCTCGAGGTCTTGCAATGGTACACTTGGTTTTGGATTTAATTATATTAATTACTGGATCCCAAGTTGGTGGTAGCACCCAGCCATCTTCCCTATTGAAATTAGGATGTTTTTTTAAAAATAGTTTTATTTCAATGTCTAGTATTCGCGTAAATATAAGAAAACAATAATATTAGCTCATATTAAATATTTATTAATGACACAAAAGTTGGACTTTTTTACAATAACCGTAAAAACACCTTCCTAAATACAGACAAACCAATGATTCAAG
Source organism: Notodonta ziczac (assembly GCA_918843915.1). Classification (NCBI taxonomy): domain Eukaryota; kingdom Metazoa; phylum Arthropoda; class Insecta; order Lepidoptera; family Notodontidae; genus Notodonta; species Notodonta ziczac. The sequence continues at coordinate 11,352,557 of OU974049.1, forward strand.
TAATGAAATTAGGTAACTATCGAGATACCTATGTCAAAAAAATTTAATAACATCTAAGGTTTTGGTTAAATATTGAGTAGATACTTACCTTTAACATTCCAGTGTTTCTTAATTACTTATAAAAATAATAAAGCATCTTTAAACACTTAAATCCTTTGAAAACACGTAACGTCTAATGACATGACCACAATGCCTTTGGAAGACAAACTCATGAAAACGCATATTGTTTTCTTATATTTACGCGAATACTACACATTGAAATAAAACTATTTTACGGATTCTATCGCGTTCGCGAAGAAGATTAGTCAGTTCTTACCACCTGTCAAGTGTCACATTCTTCTACAAGATGCAGGGGTATACAAACTCGATTGTGAATGTGGGCTCTCCTACATAGGGCAAACTAAAAGATCAATAAAAACCCGCGTAAAAGAACACAAAGCTGACGTGAAACACCGGCGCTCCACGAAGTCTGCAATCTGTAAACATGTACAGGACCGCACCCGCCGTTATATCAGATTTGATAAACCACAGGTCCTCGTAAAAGAACACCGATTCCGACCAAGTATGATACGTGAGACCGTTGAAATTAAAAAAAAAACATCCTAATTTCAATAGGGAAGATGGCTGGGTGCTACCACCAACTTGGGATCCAGTAATTAATATAATTAGATCCAAAACCAAGTGTACCATTGCAAGACCTCGAGACACTGTGAGCACTTTCTGCGTGGATCGGACCGCAAACAACAACTAAATATGAGGGTACCCAGTTATTAACTATGACATCAGGACGTCTAACACAGTCCCCCCGTGACCATGGTTGCTGTAAAGCAGCCAAAACGTCGGGAACATAAAAAAGTAAGAAAAGGCGATAGAATCCGTAAAATAGTTTTATTTCAATCATGAAAACGCGATAATATTGGATGTCCTGGACTTTACGGTGCTCAAAGTGGCCGTGATCTTAGTATTAAACAGACCTCTAAACTAAACATTGACCACCGCCTAATGGAAACTATGATGCTAAGAAATAAGTAAGCAGACACATTATTAACAGATACATCCCAAAACTGGAAATGTCGTAGAGGGGCATTTGTGTATAGAATTAGACAGACATGTGAAAGAATGCATCAGAGAGATGAGTTCTCTAGCATTGCAATTGGTGTTGAATACGGGCGTTGCCGCTTTAGCACACCAGAAAACGTTAGCATGATGACCTAGATAAATTCCCAAAGTATTGGTCAGAGACAGCCAATGATAAAGATATAATATGGAAGATTGGAAGTAGGGGGAACACTTACTCAGTAACCGGTTAAGTAATAAAAAGAAAATCTGACAAACTGAGATTTGCGAGAACGTTCTATTAAGAAAGCGAGTGAATATATGCGCGGTTACATAACATTTGAGTACGAGCACTATTATGCCATCCATCATTGACATAACATGATATTTAGCTTCTGAGACAAAAACTCGCATTGGCAGAGACATGCAAAGATGCCAAATAAACATTAACGAAGTATTTTCTTAAATATATATTTTGAATAAAATTTAATTGCTGATTTTTCCGCACGTTGCGTAATACAACTTTATGTTGTACATATGAATTTAATGTTAATTAGAATACAATCCGGAACAATAATTTCAAAAACAAATAAAAATGATGCGGTGATTTATCATAATAGGTGTCGCATAATTAGTTTAACAAAAACCACACATTTCTTTTTTTATAAATCCTTTTATCAGTTAACAACTTTACCGAATTAGAATAATGGATATAATCATTTCAAAAAATATCTCGTTTATATGAACTGACCTGCCTATTTTCTTATTTTATTTCAAGCTATACTGTACAGCTTTATGTAATATAATATTTTATATTTTTCATTTGTTTCAGACGGCAATATTTACAGTTATATTGCTTCCTTTCCGAGTCATCGTAATCTGTTATTTAATAGTAACAGCGTGGTTTCTAGCGTGCATCGGGCTCTATGGCCTCAGTGAAGACGATCTAAGGCGGAAACCGATGACAGGATGGAGAAGGTATTATGTTTTTTTTATTTTATATGAATTAGTTAGAAATTATAATTAGTTATTAGTAAGCAGCTGTTATTAATTAACCATTCAGTAATTAACTATTAGTGGTCAATCAGTGGTAGATAGGAAATTAATCTATTAAAAAACCTGATGTTCAGCAGTGTTTTCTGACATGAATGCGCAAAGACTAAGCTTACACATTGCCGAATCGAAATAGGTAGTTCAAGGTCAGAGAACAATGGTTGGATTTACGATGAAGGTTTCCTATTTGTTAACAGATTGCAGAGAATAATTCATTTTTAACGTTTTCTATTATGTTCACAAACCTTCAAATTCTATGTTTACGAACATGGAACGAAATATAATTATAAGGCAAATCAACGACTATCAACCATTAACATTAAACTAAGTAAGATTTAAATAAGTAAGTCAAATTTGCTTTCTTCGGAATTTATGTCAGGTACCGGTCGTCGATCTCGATGTGAAACGACAACTATACGAGATTTCTTGCTGCCAATGACCTTGATGACCACATCGTCTAGCTAGGTCAATAATAATTTTGTGTGTAGTCTAGAATATTTTACCAATACAAATTAATATGTGTAAAAAGTGTTATGAGGTCAACATTAACATTGTAAAAGTAAGACCTTGGTCAAAAATAAGTGAAAACTATAAATAGCATTAAACGCTGCAACTGCATTTTCACGATACTATGATACCATAATGACTGAGTATTTAAACCGATAATAGCGGTATGCACCGGTTTTTGACATAGGTAGTTGGCTACTCTATGACAGCTGACATGTGAGTGTTTTGGCGGGAACGCGGTAAGTCAGCGGGGCCAGCCGGACGTGCGTGCGGAAGAGGCGGTTATTATAATAATAATGTTGTTGCCTTTCATAATGATAAAAGGCTTTATTTCTAGTGCCTACTTATCATGCATCCTTGTGGCAATATGCATTTGCTATAGTAACTGTAGTAGTAGTAGGTGGTAGTGTAAGTGTAGGTACAATCAACAAACTCGACGCTTGATCACCTTAAGTTTGCATTTTGTGTGCAGTGACCAGCAGCCACCTGCGGCTAGCATGGTCATAAAAACAATTAAAACAAATGGCTTTCGAAAAAAAGTTATTTTGCCTCATGGGACGATTTTCATCTCATTGGACAACAACATAATGGGCGAGGCATCCTATGATTACTTCCCTGCAAGCGAAAAGTGTTTAAAACTGATCAAGCGTCAACTTTGTTGATGGTACCTACACATACCTACGTTGTAGGTATTTATATAACTGTAATCTGTGGTAGGTAGGTAACTTTTAAATTACGGATTCTAAGTAGGGATTAGACCAAGAAGCTGATGTACAATATAAAATGGATTAGACTTAAGTTTATGTCGTATTTATAAGTCTGTGGGATTAGATGTCTATTTTAATTTAATGTTAAACACAAAGTTTGTATGACTTTTACTTTGCAGAGTTATGCGTTGCTGAATAAATAATGTCTATGCAGAACATAAAAAACATATTAGGTTAAATGTTGCCATTTTGTCCAAGATTTATTAAATACCAATTCATCCAGCATTAAACTTCAAGAACGCGCATAGAGGCTAATTACCAGTTCATTTATAAAGATTTTAGAATTTAACAACGGGCGTTCTATTCTAAGAATGTTAGACCTCCAATTTTATTGGACTCAAGTTATGGTCTGCCTGGCTGAGCTCGTTACTAAATTACCTACGCCCGTGCCCATCATCACCAGTTTTTACGTGGAGCGAATGTTGCTACTATTCCATAGGTACACCTATCGAGTTTGGCTTTAGTATAGAGCTGTAAATACTAAATAATGACGAGTTTTGTGTATGGTATGGTATTGTATTGACAGCCAATTTCAAAAGAGTTCATATTTCATAGCTGTCAGGCTGTCACTGTCAACAAGGTATTATGAAGACAATGAACTATAAAAAGTGAACTGACAACGACGAAGTAGGTAGGTAGGTAATCTATCAAACTGGGTGGGCCATAATTTTAAAGAAAAGAAGACGGAGTAGACCAACGTTTTTTAAAGAGACCATCAGAAGAAAAGATCAAGTAAAAATCAACTTCGATGACACTTGTTTTGTTAGTATCTACTAGTGATGTAACGAATGTTGGATTTTTGACATTCGCGAATGCGAATGCGAATATTTGGCTTCAACATTCGCGAATGCGAATGCGAATGCGAATGTTGACTTTCAAATAAGAAACCCTAAATTGAAAATTAAAAAACTTTTTAATATAAAAAATCATAAAAAAATAAAAATAAACGACTTTTTAATTTACTAAACAGCGGATAGTTTTCAAACGGTTGAATCGATTTTCGTGAAACACTCTCGATCAGAACACCTTTCTAAAAAAGAAACAAAATTAAAACCGGATCATTTGTTTAGGCGCTACGATGCCACAGACAGACACACAAATACACATGTTAAACACGCCTATGTCTCGGAGATTAATAAAGAGCGCGCATAATGTTAGACTGGTTTGACATTTCGTGTCGGCCGAACATAGCCGAACCCATAGGTTGGAAGAACGAAGTTAGTCACATAAAGTTAATTCGTTAGTATTATTACATTAATAAAATTGATTTAATATTCAAATTTTATTGAGTTAATATTTTATTTAGACTAACAAGAGCAATAGACAAAGATCCTATTTATATTTTAGTTGCCTACCTCAAGACAGTTATTTTTTTTTATTCAAATATAAGAAAATAAGTGCATTATGTGCAAGCAGCCAGAGACTAACACGAGGGCTGTGCTGTGATGGCGCCAAGGTGTGTAATTAACAATGCTCACGCATTTCATACGATATTTTACAACTTACTTGCGAGTAAAAAATATTTAGAATATTATCTTGAGTCAAAAAAAAACTCAATTCACGAATTTTTTTTAAGACCTAGAGAATTGCAGGAACCCTTATAGTTTCGGCACGTCCGTCTGCAATCACAATAATTTAATAAAAATATTATTAGGCTAAAATACTGCAAATTAGCCAAAAAATTGACTTTAGGTACCGCAAAAAAATTGTTTTTAAATTTTGAAAGCAAAGTTATTCCATTGTACCTCCCGTACTTAAGAAAGGGGAGTAAAAGAAAATGTTTACATACCCCCTCGATTAAGGTATTGTTCATTAAGTATTTAAAATTATTTGAAGGTGTCTTTGACAGTTTTTCAATATTAATTCCCGTTTACGAAATATTGAGCTTCATTGTGGCCTTTTTTACTTAAGTAGCAAGATTCACCCTTCAAATTAGAACCACATTATAAATGGTTAAACATTATTATAGGAAATAAATAGTTATTTACTATTCAAAAACGCACCACTGATTGTGCACCCAGTCTAATCACAACTTAATTATTATTATTATTTTTTTTATTATAAATCCTTATAAGAATTTTCATCGATCCAAAAAGAAAATATAAGTTTATGTCACTTTTGCTGAAGATGTCTATGATGCCGGTTAAATAAATTAATAACAGAATTTCTTACTATTTTATTTAAATTGGTGACTAATAGTTAATTAATTTCGAAGAAATTAATAGGTTACATAAGCCGCCGAATTCGAAGTTTCATATCAATAAAAAAACAGCACCTTTATTTTATGATTTCCGTAGTATCGAAACGTGTCGGGATGTCTACGGAACTCTAGAGTATGCGTAGTCCGACATTCATTTGGCTGGTTATATTTATCTATGGGTCTGGCAAAGCCGGTGACAATTATTATATGATGTATTTGAAATATAATCAATCAAATATTTATAATATGTTTTATTATAATGAAATTCAATGTGAAAAAAATTTATTTATATAGTTAGTGTATTTATGTGTAATATTTTAATAAACATCGTTTATTTATTGTTTTAAATGTTTACTATTTTTAGGATAACTCTTTACTAAGATTTAAAAAATGTAAAGTCAATAGCACTAGTGCGTAATAAGCTGCTTTATGAACCTAAAAGCGTTGCAATAAGGGCCACCCTGTGAACAAGTTTGTTTAAATAATATATAATTCTTACTAGTTGTTAACATTCCATATTCGTCCATAGATAATTTCCCTTTTGTTTTTCAAAAACATTCGCAAAACATTCGCATAGATTCTTGCGAATGCGAATGCGAATGCGAATGTCAAAAAATATGCGAATATTCGCGAATGCGAATGCGAATGCGAATATTCGTTACATCACTAGTATCTACCTATTTACGAACACACGGAACAAAATAAGTAGATGTCGAAAGCAATACGATTTGTATTTCTAGCAAGTCGCCGATGACGTCTAGACTACGAGACCCGTTTTCGTAATGAAGATTAATGAAATCAAAACTTTCTATTTCACATGAAAGTAAGCGTAAGTTGTTTTACATCTTTTTGTGCAAAACTGACAAGAATTATTGTATAGATATAAGTAACTACCTATATATTTTATTGCTCGATGATTTTCGTATGAAAGTTGATAATGTGAAATCGCGTCGGGTCTTCGTCGCGTCTTGAATTTAATTGAGCAAGTACCTACCTACCTACTTAAAGTATCCTTATAAGTGTGCTTTGTTTTGTGACATAATGTAAAAGGTTTAAGAAATGTCAGCGAGCCCGCTAAATAACTGCATATTGGTAGTCTATCCAACCTGTTTTGTAACCTGAGACACTTTGCACACATATCAAATTACGTAAATGTCAGCTAATTTCGAACGCTGTACGGCTCCAAGGTCCGTTATTAATAAATACATTTCAAATCTGAGAGCCATCTTGAGTACACTTTTGACAAGTAATTTTGTACTGGGATGACGATAGGATCACATTTCCAAGATCGCTCTCAGATCTATTTAGTAATACGGGCATAACAAAACTAAGAGTTGTATAATAGCAACAAGTATTGACTTTCAACTCGAGGAGTACGAATATTTTCAATTTTTATAGACAATTGGTAGTTGATGCTATTATAATTAAATTATAATGTTTACATTTGATAGACGTGCTGTGTCACAGGTGGGTTATCTTATTAGAAAAACTGTAGTCACTCTGTTACTACAAACCGCTGTAATTGCTATTATACCTTCTGGTTTCATTACATGACACATATTATACATAATACCTATTATAAGTACAGCGATACTAAATCTATAGCTTTCAAATAACAAAATACTGGAATGACGGATTTCAGTAATAAAAAAAGGTCACCAAATTCCTATAATAATTATCCTTTAGCTACAACGCCGTAACTACAAAATTACTAGGGGTAGGTACCTACTTATTTATTGGATAACAACGAACGGCGTTATGGTTAAATGACAGGCAGTAGGTATAATATTCTGCTCGTACTTATAATAACTTTTCACTGCAGAAAGCATATAGGCATAATTCATAACTAATTTAATTCACAGCAAACTGCGATTCGCAATCTTATCGCTCATGCGGCTTGTCGTGGTTGCGACTGGCTTCCACCGCGTTCGGATTCTCGGTCGCCAACACGTCCCGGCCAGTTCCCGGGACGCGCCGGTGGTCGTCATGGCGCCACACTCGACCTTCTTCGACGCTATAGCTATCGTCTGCCTGGGCGCTCCGAGCGTGGTCGCCAAAGCGGACACGGCGAGGCTCCCGTTCATTGGACGTACGTTCCGTTGATCGCTTGCGTCTGTGTTGAGTGCTGTTTGTTCGTAGTCCGCATGTTCAACGCATTTTTAAATGATTTTTGATGTGTTTGTGCTCGCTTTCTCTTGTAGATATGATTGGCTACATTTGATTTTGTACACAATTCGTTTTCAGTTCAGAAAATGCAGTCGTGGTGTTCCGGAGCGGTAGCCAATTTGTACTATACAATACATTTTACATTACTATTATCCGTGAAACAATTTGACTCTTATAAAATGAGATGAGTCGTCGTCGATGGAAAGTTTGTTGGTTAACGACCCTTAACTAAGTTAGATGAATATAAAATTATAATAATCAAAAGAATAAATTCTGACAGTAACAAAACCTTTGCAGATGTTTGTTTGAGACGCAGTCATTGTTTAGTAATAAAATGTATTATAAAAATAAATAGATTGCATAAAAGCCCCGACGTCATGTCCTTCTAAGTGTTGGCCAATGAATTGTTGTGAAAAAGAATTACTTATGCTCGAATGTTCATTATGAAAGATAGAATTTCCGGCGGTGGTAAGAATTTATTATTCAAATGATAACAGTTTGGGTTGTTTAGAAAAATATATGCTTAAACTTATGTAGGTACAATGAAATATAAACTTTACAATTAAAACACTTAGTACCTACTCAGTAGTTATTACTACAGTACTACATAAAGTCTGAGTACAGTTAGCAACAAAATTGCCAGACTGCACGAATAGTTTTGAGGGGAGTTCTCTGTGATTGCACTTTGCAGACGGGAGCTTCATTCCAAACTGAATGAAATAGTATTATGATGA